>JAWDJE010000002.1:137640000-138902500 GCA_035047345.1 Bradypodion ventrale | reverse complement strand
AGTTGAGGAAGAGATCAGGAAGGGGGAATTGCCAGCAGAAGAACTAGCTGAGCTTAGTCAGATTTGTCCAATTCGCTTGGAAATGGATGCCCTCACAGGGCAGCAGCAGGTAGTTCATTCACCAGTCCCGTATAAGCTCCTCATGGCTATACGGAAGGCCATTTCAGAGACAGGACTACAGAGTCGCTTCACTAGGGGCACGCTTCAGCAAGTGTGTGAGAACACCATGTTCATCCCGCACGACTGGAAAGCCGTCATGCAGATGATGCTCAACCCCAGCCAGTATTTGTTATGGGACAGCGAGTATCGCCTCGAGGCTCAGGCAAGGGCTGCCAGGATGGGAGGGGCAGTAATTCCTGACCAGTTATATGGTTCAGGTGCCTTCGAATCCATCGATGCGCAGACCGCCCTGCCACTCGCCACTCTCCAGATGTCAGCTGAGGCGGCCTTCAGGGCTTTCCTCAAAGTCCCAGCAACTGGCAAAGCGGCCAAAAATTACACCACAGTTAAACAGGGCGCCCAGGAGTCCTACATGGACTTTATCAATCGCTTAGAGGAAGCGATTAGTAGGCAGATCGATAATGAGCAAGCCCAACAAGAGCTCATGATGAAATTGGCCAAAGACAACGCCAATCTCTACTGCCGTAAGATCTTGCAGTCACTGGGCAACCGTCCTGACTTGACTCTCACGGACATGATTAGAGCTTGCGCCGACATTGGCACAGACTCTTACAAAATGGGTCTGCTGGCAGCAGCGGTGCAAGGGGGTAGGAGACCCAAGAACAAGAACAAAGGGGCATGTCACAATTGTGGCAAGGTCGGTCACTTCGCTAGGGAGTGCCGATCCAAGAACGGCGGACAACATTCCGGCCGTTCCAAGGCTCCAACCACCCCGTGTCCGAAGTGTAATAAAGGCTTCCATTGGTCCAGATTCTGTCCGAATTCGGGAAACCGGAACGCGGGCACATCTCTGGCCCCGGTCCAAACAGAGGCTTCCCTCGCTCTGGGCGAGCCAGAGCTGGATTAGATTCCATTCACATTCCAGGCATTGTGAAGGCGCAGGACAGTCCCAAGGGTAGTACAGGGCTAGAATTGACTTGCCAGGCGGACGTCACATACGACTTGCCAGGCACAGTCTATCTGGTGGATTCCCAGTACATGGGATCCCTGCCCAAGGGCTTCATAGGCTTAGTTTTGCCTCGCAGTGTAGCAGGAGCACGCGGAATTCTTGTAATTCCGGGAGTCATTGACTCTAATTTTTCGGGTGTTCTCCAAGTCCAACTCTGGACGCACCTACCCCAGACCATTCACAAGGGAGACACATTAGCGCAACTGATTATGGTTCCTTGTAACTCGCCAGCAGATAGCCAGGGAAGGCTCAGGGACAGCGCAGGGTCCGGGTCAGAAGACCGCTCGAGCGCAAGTGAGGCAGTGCAAGGATGCCAGGTCTTAGCGACAGTGGAGACCAACATAGAGTGGAAACAGCGACCAGTTATCAAGGTATTTTTGAATAAAAAATCATTCTCAGGGTTGCTGGATACCGGAGCTGAGGTCAGCGTGGTCAGCCAAAGCCAGTGGCCGTGAGACTGGGCCATTGAGCCGGTCTCCGATGTGTGGGGGGTAGGCGGCATCCAAGAAGCGTTTAGGAGCCGGGAGTGGGTGGAAGTCACAATCCCCAAGGCTGATGGCACAGCGGTCATTCGGCCGCACATTCTGGACGTGCACATCAACCTTTGGGGGCGAGACATTTTACAGCAATACGGTGCCACTCTTACCTTCGGGTAATGGCGTTGCCACTTAAATGGCTTACCAACCCGCCAGTCTGGGTGGAACAATGGCCAGTAGTGGGGGAGAAATTAGTCGCCCTAAAGCAACTGGTTAAAGAACAGCTAGACCCAGGACATATAGAGCAGTCCACTAGTCCTTGGAATTCGCCCATTTTTGTCATCAAGAAGAAGTCGGGGAAGTGGCGACTCCTCCACGATCTCAGAGAGATCAATAAATGTATACAGCCAATGGGTCCGCTTCAATGCGGCATCCCAAATCCAAATATGATTCCCGAGGGTTGGGAGATCCTGGTCGTAGACCTAAAGGATTGCTTTTACACCATTCCCTTAGACCCCAGGGACCGGGAAAGGTTCGCCTTTACGGTGCCGGTTGTGAACCACAGTGAGCCCACGCAGCGTTATGCGTGGAAATTTTTGCCACAGGGGATGCTCAATTCGTCCACCCTGTGCCAAATTTATGTTCACAACGCACTGGCAAAGTTTCTAAACCTTCACCCCACAGCCTTAGTATGCCATTTCATGGATGATATCTTGGTCGCAGCACCGCAACTCGGCAGCGAAATGTTTACAGACCTCCAGGCCAGCCTGGGGGAGAAAGGGTTACTCATTGCCCCAGAGAAAGTGCAGAGAACCGAGCCCTTCTCATACTTGGGTCATCGGCTTCTCCGTTCTTTCGCAGCACCAGTTTTGCCCCAGATCAACTTAAAAGACTCAGTCACCTTGGTAGAATTGCAGCAAGTTTTGGGTAACATTAATTGGGCCAGACCGTACTTCAGATTGGATACGGATCTTTTGAAACCGCTCTTCTCGCTGCTAACGCTAGGTAAGCAGCCGGCAGACCGGATACGAATTCCTCGAGAGGCACGCTTGGCTCTCGAGAAAGTCAACCAAATTCTCAGTCAAAGGTGGGTGGACAGGATTGCTCAGGGGCTGTATGCCCCGATCCTGAACTTGTACATCGTTCGGGCCGGATCCATGTTCACCGGAGCCCTAGGAGTGGACTCCGAGAAAGGAGCGAGTATCGTGGAATGGGTGTATTTACCGAACACCTCTTCCTGAAACATCGTTCCTCCCCAAGAGTTGGTCTCCGCGGTGGTCTACCACGGAAGGCTGAGAGCTAGGGACATTTCAGGGCACGACTTAGCAAAAATCGTGGTCCCATTCCCCAAAGAGCAAATTCAGCAGCTGATGCAGCTCGGTGACTCGCTTCCAATTGCCTTGGAAGGATTCACCGGATGCTTGGCATACCACTTGCCAAAGGACCCCAGACTCGTCTCGCTTCAAACGCAGACAGTCAGCTTGTACGAATTGCTCTCGCTGGTTCCGCTTCAGGGGGCCAGAACAGTTTTTACAGATGGGGGTCACACATATGGTGTCTTAACTTGGCAGGAGGGCCAGGCTTGGCGCACGCTTCTAACTCTTCCACAGAAGTCCGCACAGTGGGCAGAGTTGGCAGCGGTGAACCTTGCTTTGCGCACCTTCGCCAAAGAGCGCCTCAACATCATTACTGACAGTCAGTATGTTAGGAATTTGCTTCACAGTCTACCGGGAGCATACATCACTCCCGCGATAGACAAAAATTTGCTGAGTCTGTTCCTCACAGCTCAATTTCACTTGCGAAACCGCACGGAAGCGCTCTATATTGCCCACATCCGAAGTCACCAGGACCTACCGGGTCCGATCTCCGCGGGCAATAGCAGAGCGGATGCGGCCGCAAAGGAAATTCAGCAACGGTCAGTTTTGGGTGTTTTCACTACTCCAATTCAGAGTCATGCATTCTTTCATCAGAATGCCAAAGCGCTCACCAGACAGTTTAATCTGCCACTTTCTCAAGCCCAAGGCATAGTTCGCTCTTGCCAGCATTGTGCAGGGGCACCGGGGGTGCCCTCGTGGGGGGTCAACCCATGAGGGACAGAGGCTAACCAGGTGTGGCAAATGGACGTCACACATGTCCTGCAGTTTGGCAGATGGCAGTACATGCACGTTTGCATTGATACTTTCTCGCAATTTGTTTGGGCAACAGCGCAAAAAGGGGAGACTGCTTCCCACGTGGAGCAGCACCTCCTAGCCTGCTTCGCGGCAATGGGCAAACCTCGGCACGTGAAAACCGATAACGCCCCGTCCTACAGCTCTAGGCAGTTGGCTAACTTCATGGCCACCTGGGGCATTAAGCATACCTTTGGCGTTCCTTACAATCCGCAGGGGCAAGCGATTGTGGAACGAGTCAATCGGACGCTCAAGTCCTACATTGACAAACAAACAGAAAGGCGGGAGCCACCAGCCCTCCCCAAGTCACAGGGTCAGGCACAGCATTGTCTGAACAAGGTGTTGTTCACTTACAATCACCTTAATGTTTTTTCCGATTGCACACCGCAGGAGAAACACTTCCGCCGCTCGGAAGCTCTCCCGCGACCGTTGGTTCGTTACCGGGTGCCACCGGACCCTTCCTGGAGGGGCCCGGCGCCACTCGTAACCTGGGGAAGAGGGTATGCTGCAGTTATGTCTCCTACAGGTGTCATCTGGATTCCAGCCCGGTGCGTTAAGCCTCATTTGGAACCACATGGCGTGGACCCAGGCCGACCCGAGTCCGATCCCGGAGATGGAGGACCTCACCCTGACCGAGGGGACCCGGCGGAAGAAGCAGCGACAGCGGACGGAGCCGAAGGTCACCTGGGGGATGGTCAAGACCCTTTGCCGTGAGGCCGAGGACGTCGTCCGGCGCGAGGACTGGGAGCCAACGCCGGAGAACATCGTGTCTGCAGTTTTTTCCCCGATTACCGCCAACACCATGGTAGTCACCATCATCCTGACCCTCTCCCTACTTGCAGGGGGAGGCGTTCAGGCAGCATCACTAAAGGCCAGCAATCTGATGCCAGGCGGAGATCTCTCTGCCCGGATGCACTACAATCTATGGGAAAGGTTGGCGGGTCTCGTCAACCAGTCCGATTTTTGCCTGAAGCAGGACATCGGTCCTGCCTCAATTCTGAGCACCTGTCTCATCCCCGTGTGCCACACTCCCAACGTGCACACCAGGGATGGCGACTGGCTGGTAAGGCGGATTTTCGGTCCATTTCGTCCAACAAGTTTCACAGCATACGCTCGCTGGGGAATGCAGCTGACTATGACTTTGCCGGCTGATGCAGCCACTCTCCACACCCCTCGAGTGGCGGTCAGCCCGAACTCTACTTGTGCTCGAATGACCGGCTGCTCCGCAGTCGGCCGGATTTGGCGCCGCTGCCTTGACGCTGGCAGCAGCAACTGGACTTGTAATAACCCAGAGACACTTGGTTCAATGTATGCTCATGTTACCCTACCTTCAGGTTGGTTCTTTACATGCAATCAGTACACTTGGAACTACATTCCCGCAAATGTATCAGATTCCATATGTTGTATCAGTCGCTTAACATTGTTACTCCCCACTAGGGATATGATTGTTCCAAGCACAAATGTTTCCGCACCCATACGGCGCACTCGTGCCACCCAGTTAGACAGCTCATGTGATAGCAACATTAGGGTTCTGAGTCCAGCTGAGTACGTCTCGTTGGCAGTCAGCATACTTGGCGTGCCAGGCTTAGCCGTCGGCAATGCTCGGAGAATTGGTCAATTGGCTTGCGGATTAGCAAAGGCCATTAACCATACCTCCTCAGCAATAGCGCTGCTCAACCAGGAGCAGGCAGAACTTCGCCATGCCATCCTAGACAATCGAGCAGCTATCGACTACCTCCTGTTGTTACATCATTTGGGTTGCGAATCTGTTCACAGCATGTGTTGCTTTAATCTCACAGACAATACCCGTAAAGTGCAGAGCCAGCTCACAGACCTCCACACCCTAGTCAAGAACATCAAGGAGGATTCTTCATGGGGGTGGTGGGATTCCTTGTGGTCGTGGCTCCCATGGGGGTGGCTCCAGACAACGCTCAAAGTGATTCCAGGAGTGATTATACTCAGCATAGCAGGATGTTGTTTCATGCAATGTATCCCCTCGGTGCTATCGAGATGTCCCCCATGGAGGGAACCCCGACACGTCATTCCCACACACAAGCTGATACCCCTCCTCTGACAGGGCCGTCTGTCAGGTCCAAAAATAACAGAGAAAGGGGGGATGCGGATTCCGCATGCACAATTGGCACAAACTGCCCCTGGCAGAGGTTACACCGGTCGAAGAAGGTTCCTGGTCACTGGCCCTTGCCAGTATGGAAATTGGGGGCGTATTAATAATCATAGGGTTGATTCACCCACATCTGACCTGACCGGCAGTTCTGCTGAGGGAAGCGAATCGCTAACCTCCGTTACGTATTAGGCAATTACTGACTCACAGATCAGCTCAAGCTCTAGTGCAAATAGAGGCCATATTTACCCTGGTGTAAGCCCCGAACAATGGATTTCCCCTGTCAGTGTTTGCCCTAGTTAATTAACTTCCCCAAGAGAGATTCCCCATTAACCCGGGTAAATGGGTGATATGATTTTTCTGTCAGATGACGATTCTATCCCACGTTGCCTTCTATTCCTATATATGCTGATGTTTTTCCCACAATAAACCACTGGTCTTCGCTCCATCTTGTCTCGTGTCGTTCCTTGACCAGTCTCCTCCGGGACCTCACGGCCGCCCCGTGGCCCCAATCCAACAGGTGCTAATTGACAGCTTCTCTCTCTGTTTTCTAATTTATTTTCCCCGAGTTACCTAAAAATACTCTCCCTTGGAAGCTTTAAAAAAATCAAACAATCCTAATGTTTGGAAATAAGGAGTGCTCAGCTAAAGGGAATTGGTACTCCTACAAGTTCCCCCTGCCTTTGGATCAAGTGATCACACACAGCAGAAAGTGTAGAAAAGTGATGCAAGCCAATAGGAGCAAATGTAACTCTTCTCCCCCCCCCCCACGCCCCATTGTCAGTTGAACAAAACAAACAGTTCCTCTTTCAAAAGAAATGATTCTGCAACAGGCTTACCTGCATTAAATTTTACATTATGAAGTCACTAGGTTTTAACCTGAATTCTTCTGTGTCTAATCTGATTCAAATTGAATGCTGAATGTCCAATGTAGTTGCCCTCTTAATCTCAGTTTGTAATCAAAAAACAAAGTAGGCACAGAACCCAAGGCTACAGTACATTGATTAGACAAAATAGGGCATTAAGATTCTCCATTCATGTTTGAAATGTTGTACATCACCCTTATCCTGCTTCTGATTGCACTCTGCTCCCTTGACCCAGTGGTAAAATCTGGAACCAGTCTACAATACTTGCTGGAAGGTTTCTCCATGGGATTCTCCATGAAGATGTGTGTTGCTATGAGCCTTACCCAGCTGAGAGAAGGAATGAGACAGACTTCATGGGTAAAAGGTTACAGCTCCAAAACTTTATTTTCTACAGCATTATATGAGCAAAAAAATGCATAGACTAACGAAATAGCTAACTGCTGAATAACAGCAGAATTACCCTGTGGATGTGTTTAATAGGTAACAGAAGTAAATCAATTGGCTGATGTTGACTGAAGGGATTTCCTTGACCAAAGTTCCAGGAAAACAAACAAATAGGACTAGTTGTTTACGTGCCCTAATAACTAACAGGCTATGATTGCCTAGCCAGTGTTGACAGGAAGATTTCCTGACCAAAGGTTCCCAGAAAAGTCATGGAACCAGTTGGTTAATCTTTAGAGCATACATGTGAAACAATGGGGATTAGCCTGAACCCAAGTCAGAGGTTGCCCTTTAGTCAATTAAAGCATAGGTTTATTTACCCTGCTTAATTAGTTAAGAATTCTAGCCCGATGTGATTCCCCCACCTGGAGAACTGTTCTGAGTTAAGAGCATATCATTAAAACTCCTCAGAGAAAATTCCTCTCTGCCCCAGCAGACTTGAATTCTTTATATTAAATAATATAATATATGATTTTAGGGTGATCTTGGGTACACACTAATTATCATCCCTACACACATGGGGTTATGCTTTATCTCCTAGGAAATTCAATGTTGGATCTACTTGAACAATGACCTGGCTAGCCTTCTTCTATATCTCCTGTACTCTCCTCCTAGGGATCAAGCCAAAAGGAGATTTTCCAATATACCTTGTATCTGATAAGTGGAGAATGGATAATTCCTATTTTGTTTTTGTAGGCAGATTGCCTCCTAAACACTGGACTCTTTACCATTAAAAACTCCCCCTTATCCAATTTATCTAAATAATTGTATTCCCTCCCCTTTTGCTTTTGTTGTTCTCATTACATGTGTGGTTGAAGCCAAGAACTGCAATCTTTGCTGGTGTAACACCTGGGTGATAACACTGGGAATTTAAAAGGTTCTGGATGGGCTAGTTCTGGATGGGGTTAGTCTGCCCCAGACAGAACTGGTGTGCAACTTGGGGCTCCTCCTGGACTCATGACTGCTGCTTGAAGGTCAGGTAGTTGCCGTGGCCGGGAGGGCTTTCGCCCAACTTTGGGTGATTCGCCAGTTGTGCCCACTTCTAGACCGGGACTCCTTACTCATGGTCACTCATGCTCTGGTCACCTCTAGACTATATTATTGCAATGCGCTCTACATGGGGCTGCACTTGATGACCATCTGGAGACTGCCATTGGTCCAGAATGTGGCTGCTTGGGTGGTGATGGGATGTGGGCATTATGCTCGTGCCTCACCACTGCTTCGGGAGCTGCACTGGCTTTCAGTGTGCCTCCGGGTGCAATTCAAGGTGATTTAAAGCACTACAAGGTAGTGGGCAAGGATACCTAAGAGACCGCATCGCCCCCAAGAATATCTATCCGTCCAACCAGAGCGGACCGGAGGGGCTCTCTACTTGTACCATCTGCTAGAGGGGCCCATCTCTCTAGCACAAGAAGGAGGGCCTTCTCTGTGTCCACTCCATCCCTATGGAACGTCCTGCCAGTGGAACTAGGGTTGCAGACGGAATTGCTGCCCTTCAGAAAAGATCTGAAAACATAGCTGGCAGGGCAGGTGTCAGGTTCTGAAGAAGTCGTGACCCCCACCTGCTGGTTGGTTTAACATCAAAATAACTTTCCTCTTTTTAATATGGGTTGGTGGGTTTTAGTGGTTAAATTGTTTTAATGGGGTTGTTCTTGTTTTAAGGGTTTTAAGATTGTATGCCGCCCAGAGTCTTCATGAGTTGGGTGGCGATATAAATATGAATATTAAATTAAATTAAATTTAAATTAAACAGCCATAGACATTTTAACTGTAAAATGAAGAGAAAAGGGAAACAGATGGAACATTT
Organism: Bradypodion ventrale; assembly: GCA_035047345.1. NCBI lineage: Eukaryota > Metazoa > Chordata > Lepidosauria > Squamata > Chamaeleonidae > Bradypodion > Bradypodion ventrale. Next base: position 138,893,491 of record JAWDJE010000002.1, on the reverse strand, counting down.
AATTTACTTATCTTCCCCTTTCTCTCAAGTTTTGAGAATGTAAAACAAAAATCCATCCATAGTCAGATTTCACTGATTTACCTAAAGAGAAATACTGTAGCTTTGTCATGGGGAAGTACAGTATTTCTACATTTAGGTTTAGTCCTGACATCCAGCCAGTCTCATATATTTTCAAACTTTCTATAGATTTGCATTTGGTTCCAAACCAAGCTAATCAAGGGAACTGTTTGCAGGTTGAATGCCCAATTCAGTTGCCTGCCTGCCTGCCTGCCTTCTGAAACCAAAATGCTGTAAAGAGTAAAGCCAATTATTCCCTGTATATATCCTTAATAAATCAAATTCCCAGGTACCCTAGAAGGAAAGATGGACAAGTGTGGATTCCGTGTACGCAATTGGCATACTGTCCCTGACAGAACCGCAGTTATGGGAGAACACTCCTTTGAGCCGTTGGTTTCGAGGTGACAGAAATTGGGGAGCTGAATATTAGATATAGTTTGATTCACCGATTGCTGACTTGACAGGCAGCTAGGACAATAGAGGGCCAAAGATCGCCAGATGGTTAACTCAATAGGCACGTAATGAGTAATCTCGCATCTGCAGAAGCTCTAAGCCTTAGAGTCAACTTCAGCCACTTGTTTGCTCCCGATAACAAGGAACAATGCATGTCCCCGGTAGTTAATTAGTTAGATTAAAAACTTCCCCCTGGTGAAGTCATCCCTAATTAGTAACTTGTGTAATCATTATGTGCAGACTCATGGCTTTCCTGTAAACGGCTATGCGCAACGTATGCATGCAGCCAAGCCAGGCAGGGTATAAAGTCTTCTGCTTTCTGATCAATAAACATTGGTCTTCGCTCCATCTTGCCTCTCGTGTCTTGCTTGACCAGTCTCCTCCGGAACCCTCCGGCCCGCACCGGTCCCTGATCCAACATATGGTGACCCCGACGTGATTCTACTCGTGAGTAATGATACCCTTGGTCCAGTTCTATGCAAGAGCCGTGTCCAAGTTCTCCCGGAGGCAGCGCAGCGGTTCAGGTCAGAAAGCCATCCAATCTGAGTGACAGCTACGCTAAGAGGCATTCCAGAGGCAGAGCGCGCTCCAAAACTCTGAGGCATCTTGCACATTGGAAACGCGTTCTGAATGCTCAGGGTCAGCTGTGAACCCTAATGCCATCGCAGAGGCCACTGAGGGCCTGTGGCCACAGTCCACATTCTGAGTCCTTCCCAGAGGTCCGTCACACCGAACCCAGTTACCTAACCCAGACGCGTCGACTCATCCCGCGGAGGCAACTTCAAAGGACCGGCAGGTAATATGGGGACTTGTCCGCAGCGGCAACATCCAACCACTAACCAGAGAGTTCACTTAATGGAACTCAAAGCCCTAGCCAGGGTAAATTGTACACGCATTCACAGCGCCCAGTTAGCGGATCTTTTGGTGTACTTGGGGGAACACTGACTGTTTTATCCTGTCCCAACTTTGGGACAGGATAGGGACCTGAATTAAGCAAGAGCCATGAGCCCCAGCTAAAGTGATTAGCACATGGAGTAAGTGTAGGAAGCTCATAGCAGAGGTAGACCCAGTCCAGATAGAGACCGAGAACCCCCCAGCGCAGTCAGAGCCATCAGCCCCGATGGGTCTCTATCTGTCACTTCAGCTTAAGCAGGGAGGCTTAGGGAGCTTTCCTTCAGTGACAGCTGCAGATGTCACTGAAGGAATGCAAGGTATGGGAAACGCTGGTGGTTCCCAGAGAGTTAAAAGTTCCCAGATAGCCAAAAGTTCCTTTCAGCACATGGTAGAGGAAGAAACCATCAAGGGGGAGTTGTCAGTGGAAGAACTAGCTGAACTTAGGCAGTTATGCCCAGTCCGCATAGAGGGGGACGCCCTCATGGGTCAACAGCAGACGATCCATTCGCCGGTTCCGTACAAATTGCTCATGGCAATACGGAAGGCAATCACAGAGACAGGACTCCAGAGTCGCTTCACTAGGGGCACACTTCAGCAGGTGTGTGAGACAATGATTCTCATTCTATACGACTGGAAGGCCATCATGAGAATGATGCTCAACCCCAGCCAGTATTTGCTATGGGACAGCGAGTATCAACTCGAAGCACAGGCAAGGGCTGCCAGGATGGGAGGAGCAGTACTTCCTGACCAGCTATATGGGTCAGGCCAGTTTGAACCCATCGATGCGCAGATTACCTTGCCACTCGCCATGCTTCACCTGGTGGCTGAGACAGCCTTTAGGGCACATCTCAAGGTCTCGGCAACTGGCAAAGCAGGCAAAAATTACACAGCAGTCAAACAGGGTGCCCAGGTGTCCTACATGGACTTTATTAACAGATTGGAGGAAGTGGTCAGTAGGCAGATAGACAACAAACAAGTCCAACAGGAGCTTATGATGAAGCTGGCAAAAGACACCGCCAACCTTGACTGCCGTAAAATCTTGCAGTCACTGGGCAATCGTCCCGATCTGACGCTTACTGACATGATCAGGGCTTGTGCCGACGTTGGTACAGATTCCTATAAAATGGGTCTGTTAGCAGCGGCGGTGCAAGTTGGTAGGAAATTCAAAGGCAAGACCAAAGGAGCATGTCACAATTGTGGCAAGATCAGTCATTTCGCGAGAGAATGCCGATCCAAAAAGGGCAACGGCCAAAAAACGTGTCGTCCCAAGGCTCCGACCACCCAATGCCCCCGATGTCACAATGGCTTCCACTGGGCCAGGAACTGTCCGAACTCAGGAAACCGGAGCACGGGCATGTCTCTGGCCCCGGTCCAAACAGAGACCATAGCCACTCTGGGAGAGCCAGAGCTGGATTAGATTCTCAGCACATTCCACCCTGCATTCTGGAGGCGCAGGCCAAACCTAAGGGCAGTGCGGGACTAGATTTGACGTGCCAGTCAGAAGTCACATGTGACTTGCCAGGCACAGTCTATCTGGTTGATTCCCAATACATGGGACCCCTGCCTATAGGTTATATAGGTTTAGTTTTGCCCCGCAGCATTGCAGGAACGTGAGGAATCCTTGTGATTCCGGGAGTCATTGACTCCAATTTTTTGGGTGTACTCCAGGTTCAACTTTGGACACACCTACCACAAACTATTCACAGAGGAGACACGTTAGCACAACTGATCATGGTTCCTTGTCGCCTGTAAGCAGGCAGCCAGGAAAGGCTCAGGGACAGCTCAGAGTCCGGGTTGGCAGACTGCTCGAGTGCACAAGGGGCGGTACAAGGATACCAGGTCTTAGCGACAGTGGAAACCAACATAGAGTGGAAGCGGCGGCCAGTCATAAAGGTATTTTTGAATAAAAAACCTTTTGATGGGCTATTATATACCGGAGCTGACGTCAGCGTGGTCAGCCAGAATCAGTAGCCACGCGAGTGGGCTCTCGAGCCGGTCTCCGATGTGTGGGAGGGTAGGTGGTGTCCAGGAAGCATTTAGAAGCCAAGATTGGGTAGAAGTCACGATCCACGAAGCTGACGGCACAGCGGTCATTCAGCCGCATATCTTGGATGTGCACATCAACCTCTGGGGGTGAGACATCTTGCAACAGTACCATGCCACTCTTACCTTTGGGTAATGGCTCTACCGCTCAAATGGTTTACCAACACGCCAGTCTGGGTAGAGCAATGGCCGGTAGTAGGGGAAAAATTAGTCGCCCTAAAACAGCTGGTTAGAGAGCAGCTAGACGCAGGACACATAGAACAGTCTACCAGTCCCTGGAATTTGCCCGTATTTGTCATTAAGAAGAAGTCAGGGAAGTGGCGACTCCTTCACGATCTAAGAGAGATCAATAAGTGTATTCAGCCAATGGGTCCACTTCAATGCGGCATCCTAAATCCGAACATGATCCCCGAGGGTTGGGAGATCCTGGTCGTAGACTTGAAAGACTGTTTTTACACCATTCCTTTAGATGTAAAGGATCGGGAAAGGTTTGCTTTTACGGTGCCAGTCGTGAACCACAGAGAGCCTACACAACGTTACATGTGGAAATTCTTGCCACAGGGGATGCTCAATTCGCCCACCCTGTGCCAAATTTAGGTTCACAATGCACTGGAAAAGTTTTGAAACCTTCACCCCACAGTCTTAGTATGTCATTTTATGGATGATATTTTGATCGCAGCGCCGCAACTCGGCAGTGAAATGTTTAAAGACCTCCAGACCACTCTGGGGGAGAAGGGGCTACTCATTGCCCCAGAGAAAGTTCAGAGAACCGAGCCCTTTTCATACTTGGGCCATCGGCTTCTCCGTTCTTTTGCGGCACCAGTTTTGCCACAAATTAACCTCAAAGACTCAGTCACCCTCGTAGAATTGCAACAGATTCTGGGGAATATCAATTGGGCTAGACCGTATTTCAGGCTAGATACGGAACCTCTGAAGCCGCTCTTCTCGCTGGTAATGCTAGGTAAGCAGCCAGCAGATCGGATACACATTCCTCGAGAGGCTCGCTTGACTCTCGAGTAGGTCAACCAAGTTCTCAGCCGGAGATGGGTGGACAGGATTAGTCAGGGGCCATATGCTCCTGTTCTGAACCTGTACATAGTCCGGACCGGAACCATGTTCACTGGAGCCCAAGGGGTAGACTCCGAGTGAGGGGCAAATATCATGGAATGGGTGTATTTACCACACACCTCTTCCCGGAACATCGTTCCTCCACAGGGACTGGTTTCCGCGGTGATTTACTGATGAAGGCTAAGAGCAAGGGATATCTCAGGGCACGATTTAGCAAAAATCGTTGTTCCATTCACAAAGGATCAGATCCAGCAGCTGATGCAGCTCGGTGACTCACTCCCAATTGCATTGGAAGGATTCACAGGATGTTTGGCATACCATTTGCCGAAAGATCCCAGACTTGTCTCACTTCAAACGCAGACAGTCAGTTTGTGTGAGTTATTGTCCCTGGTTCCGCTTCAGGGGGCCAGGAAAGTCTTCACGGATGGGGATCGAACATATGGTGTTCTGACTTGGCAGGAGGGCCAGGCTTGGCACACACTTCTGACTCTTCCACAAAATCCATGCAGTGGGCGGAATTGGCAGCAGTGAACCTTGCCTTGCGCACCTTTGCCAAGGAACGCTTGAACATCATTACTGACAGCCAGTATGTCCGGAATTTGCTTCACAGTCTACCGGGAGTGTACATCACTCCCGCGATAGACAAAAACTTGTTCGGTCTTTTCCTTACAACTCAATTTCATTTGCGGACCCGCACCGAAGCACTCTATATCGCCCACATTAGAAGTCACCAGGATTTACCTGGCCCGATTTCCATAGAGCAGATGCGGCCGCAAAGGAAATTCAGCAAAGGTCGGTTTTGGGATTCTTCATGACTCCGATTCAAAGTCATGCATTTTTCACCAAAATGCCAAAGCACTTGCATGGCAGTTCAACCTGCCACTTTCCCAAGCTCAGGGCATAGTCCGTTCCTGCCCACAATGTGCAGTGGCGGTGGGGGGACCTCATGGGGTGTCAACCCACGAGGGACAGAGGCCAACCAGATGTGTCAGATGGATGTCACACACGTTCCACAGTTTGGGAGATGGCAGTTCATGCACGTTTGCATCGACACATTTTCACAGTTTGTCTGAGCTACGGCTCAGAAGGGAGAAATGGCTTCCCATGTGGAGCAGCATCTCCTCTCTTGCTTCACAGCCATGGGCAAACCACGGCACATGAAAACCGACAATTGTCCGGTTTATAGCTCCAGGCAGTTGGCCACATTTATGGCCACCTGGGACATTAAGCACACTTTTGGCATTCCGTACAATCCGCAAGGGCAAGTGATTGTAGAGTGGGTGAATCAGATGCTCAAGTCGTACATTGATAAACAAACAGAAAGGGGGGAACTAGCCCTCCCCAAAAATCAGGGTCAGGCACAGCATTGTCTGAACAAGGTACTGTTCACGTACAATCACCTCAATGTTTTTTCAGATTACACTCCACAGGAGAAGCACTTCCGTTGCACGGAGGCTCTCCCATGTCCTCTGGTGCATTACCGAGTGCCACCGGATCCTTCTTGGAGGGGCCCGGCGCCACTCATAATGTGGGGAAGAGGGTATGCTGCAATTATGTCTCCTTCAGGTGTCATCTGGATTCCAGCTTGGTGTGTCAAGCCTCATCTCGAGTCCAATGGCGTTGAGCCAGGCGTTCCCGGATCCGTTACTGGAGGTGGAGGGATTGACCTGACGGGGAAAACCAAGCGGAGGAGGCGATGACAGCAGATGCCAGCGCCGAAGATCACCTGGGGGATGGTCAAGTCCCTGTGCCAGGAGGCGACTGACATCTTGCGGCAGCAGAATGCAGAACCAATGCTGGAGAACATCGTGGTTGCAGTTTTGTTCCAGATCACCTTCAATTCCTTGACAATCATCTTGATCCTTTCCTTGCTTATGGTGGGAGGGGTTCAAGCCGCTTCATTGGAAGCAGAAAACCTGATGCCAGGTGGAGATCTCTCTGCCCGGCTGCACTACAACATTTGGGAAAGATTGGCGAACCTCGTCAATCAGTCCGATTTTTGCCTGAGGCAGACCACCGATTCTGCCTCTCTCCTTAGTACTTGTCTTATCCCAGTGTGCCATTCTCCAGATGCGCGCATCAGGAACGGTGACTGGTTAGTGAAGCGGATATTTGGCCCGTTTCACAAAATCACATACTCAACATATGCACACTGGGGAACCTAAGTCATGAAGGTCCTACCAGCTGATGCGGCCACTCTGTACACTCCCCGAGTGGTGGTCAGCCCGAACTTTACTTGTGCTCACATGACTGGCTGTTCTGTGGTCAAAGGGCCACATCACCATTGCCTTGGCCCCGGCAACAGCACTTGGACTTGTAATCATCCAGAGACTATTAATTCGATGTTTGTTCATGTCACTTTGCCTTCAGGCTGGTTTTTTACATGTAACCAACACACTTGGAACTATATTCCTGCAAATGTATCTGATTCCTTCTGTTGTATCAGTCGTTTGACACTGTTGCTTCCCACTAAGGATATGGTTGTCACAAGCACTGATGTGTCTGCCCCACACGTCACGCTCGTGCCACCCAGTTAGATAGTTCATGTGACAGTAACATCAGGATTCTGAGCAAAGCTGAGTACGTCTCATTGGCGGTCAGCTTGTTTGGCGTGCCAGGCTTAGCCATAGGCAACACTTGCAGGATTGCTCAATTGGCTTGCACTTTAGCAAAAGCCATTAATCATACCTCCTCGGCAATAGCAATGCTCAATCAAGAGAAAACGGAGCTTCGTCGTGCTATATTGGATAATCGAGCAGCTATCGATTACCTCCTGCTCTTACACCATTTGGGTTGCGAGACAGTCCATGGCATGTGTTGTTTTAACCTCACGGATAACTCTCGCAAGGTACAAAGTCAGATCACAGATCTCCATACCCTGGTTAAGAATATCAAGGAAGATGCCGGGGGTGGTGGAATTCGTTATGGTCGTGGTTTCTATGGGAATGGCTACAAACAACACTTAAGGTGGTTGTTGGTGTTGCAATCTTGGGGATAACAATTTGCTGTCTTGCGCAATGAATTCCCTCATTGCTGTCAAGGTGTCCCCCATGGAGAAAACCCGAGGATGTCCTCACTCCATGTGAGTTGATGCCACTCTTGCGCCGAGCCGTCTGTCAGGTCCAATTAAACAAATAAAGGGGGAGTGTGGATTCCACATATGCAATTGGCATACTGTCCCTGACAGAACTGCAGTTATGGGAGAACACTCCTTTGAGCCGTTGGTTTCGAGGGGACAGAAATTGGGGAGCTGAATATTAGATATAGTTTGATTCACCGATTGCTGACCTGACAGGCAGCTAGGACAATAGAGGGCCAAAGATCGCCAGATGGTTAACTCGATAGGCACGTAATGAGTAATCTCGCATCCGCAGAAGCTCTAAGCCTTAGAGTCAACTTCAGCCACTTGTTTGCTCCCGATAACAAGGAACGCATGTCCCCGGTAGTTAATTAGTTAGATAAGAAACTTCCCCCCAGTGAAGTCATCCCTAATTAGTAACTTGTGTAATCATTATGTGCAGACTCAGAGCTTTCCTGTAAACGGCTATGCGCAACGTATGCACGCAGCCAAGCCAGGCAGGGTATAAAGTCTTCTGCTTTCTGATCAATAAACACTGGTCTTCGCTCCATCTTGCCTTTCATGTCTTGCTTGACCAGTCTCCTCCAGGTCCCTCCGGCCTGCATCGGGCCCCGATCCAACAGACAAGCACAGCTAGACTGAACCAGATGTCATTTATTGATATTGGACACCAATATATAAAGCCCATCTCAGTGGCAAATGCTTTAATGGATTGGTACCTGTACCTCTGAGAAACAGGGTACAGGTACATTTATACAGTTGGTTGTAATTGACGTTTAATCCTGGAGGCGTAGACTGATTCCATCAAGAGGATTGGCGAGAACAATATGTGTAAGTTGAGTCTACTATAAAACAATTGATTCTTCCTGGAGGAAAAAATGAAGTGTGATGACCAAAAATGTGATCTTCTTGATTAAACAAAGGAGCTTCTAAGGAAAGAGGGGAATGCAAATAGATATGAATGATTTCAGATCCAGGTGTGGCTTAGCAGAGGTCTAAGACAAAGCAAATCCAGTTTTAATACAATTAAGATTGGTTGCTGGGTGATAATTTTATCTGAACTTCAGCAAAAAGATTCATTTTCTATTTATTCTCTTTGAATAACCTGAAATGACCTTTCCCCCATGGCCTACCCTTGAACTAGGAAGTATCAATGAAAGCTCACTCCTACTGGTTACTTCGTAGCAGTGACCGCACCCTGTTCCCCTCATGCTTCGCACCATGGAGGAAAACAGGCTGAGGGGTTTTTCTCTGCTGAGGGAAAAGGCAGATTTTTACTGTTTGTTTTAGGCATGAATCCTAAGATGAGGAACCTGCAGTTCTATAAAGTGAAGTGAAAGCTGCTCTAAAATCAGTAGGAAGAAATAAATCAGCAGGGGTAGATGGGAAACTTCTTCAAGCCATAGAGACTGAATCTGTCAAAATCCTATCAAGAATATGTCAACAAATATGGAAAACCAAACAATTCCCCACGTATTTGAAAGTTCAACACATTCTAGTCCCCAGCTTCAAGGCCTCCTCTCTTCTCATTTGGTGACCAAAGTACTTGAGCTTCAGCTTCGGTATTTGTTCCTCCAATGAGCAGTCAGGGTTGATTTCTTTCAGGATTGACTAATTTGATCTCTTCGCGGTCCAGGGGATTCTCAAGAGTCTCCTCCAGCACCACAATTCAAAGGCATCTATTCTTCTGCACTCAGCCTTCCTTATGGTCCAACTCTCACAGCCATACATTACTACTGGGGAGACCATTGTTTTAACTATGCGGAGTTTTGTTGGCAGGGTGATGTCTCTACTTTTTATTATAATTTATAATAATCTATAGACTACAGCAAAGCCTTTGACTGTGCAGCTCATGAAAAAACAATGGGTTCTGAAATAAATGTCTGTGTCTCAACACTTGATTGTCCTGATGCATAACCTGTATTGTGAACCACAAACTACAAATCAGGATAGAATATGGAGAGACAAAATGGTTTCCTATAGGCAAAAGTGTGAGACAAGGGTGTATTTTATCCTTTTTCCTGTTCAATAAGTATTCAGAACAAATGGAAAGCAGGATCAGATTCAGATGAGGGAGGAATCAAAACTGGTGGAAGAAACATCAATAATTTAAGATATGCAGATGACACAATTTTGCTGGCAGAAAGCAGCAATTACTTATAACGTGTTTTAGTGAAAATGGAAGAAAGTGCCAAAAGCAGGCCTGCAGTTGAACATTAAGAAGACAAAAATCATAAGTACACAACTTTAATGTTGGCAATGAAGAAATTGAAATTGTTGAAGATACTATAGATATAATTCAATTGTCAATCCACATGGAGACTGCAGCCAAGAAAGCAGAACATGAGTGAGATTTGGACGGGCAGCAATGAAGGGATTAGAAAAGATCATTAAGTGTAAACTTATGTCATGGAGACCAAGACCAAAATAATTCTCACTCTTTTATTCCTAAATATCATATATGGGCATGAAAGGTTTCCCTTGCTCGAAAGCCAGTCGTATCCGACTCTAGGGTGCAGTGCTCATCTCTGTTTCTAAGCCGAAGAGCCAGCGCTGTCTGCTTCTGCAGACATTTCCGTGGTCATGTGGCAGGCATGAAAGCTGCACAATAAAGAAAGCTGTCAGGGAAAAATATGATTCGTTTGAAATATGGTGCTGGAGAAGGGATTTATGTATACCCTGGAATGCCAGAAAAATGAACAAGTGGATCCAAGAATAGATCAAGCCTGAACTATTTCTGAAGGCAAAAATGATTAAACTGAGGCTGTCCACTTTGGGCACATCACGAAAAAGCAAGATTCTTTAGAAAAGACAATAATGCTGGAAATGGCTAAAGGCAGCAGGAAGAAAGGAAGACTAAATACAATAAAACCACAGGTTTGAGTTTGCAAGAACTAAGCAAGGTTGTTGGAGGACAAGACATTTAAGAAGATTGCTCATTCATAGGTTGCTATAAGTTGGAGGTGACTTGATGGCAAGTAGCAACAACAACAACAATGCTAGCTGGTGGATTCTTTCTTGAGTCATGGGTCAGAACATCACTTTGACATGTTGACATTTGTGATCATAGACAGAGTAGTCATGTGACTGCTTAAACTCATATTTGTGAGGACTCTTTTTTAGTGAAACAGCAAAGCTATGTGATGCATATTTTCCGTATAATTTATGCAATGTCTAGCTAATTCTGACATGGTGATCTTTTCCATGATTTTCTATGTAGAGAATACACAGAAATTGTGGGCTGCCCACAGGAATAATTGGCTAAACCTTTCCCCAGGGGTTCGCTCAGCCTTCAACAGATCCGGGGATCAACCAGGCTTGGCAGGAAAGACAATTGTCCACTATGGCGTGAGGAGCTGCTCACTGCATAATTGCCAGAAAGGCCCTTTTGCAGGGTAGTTAAGGATTACCTTAGGAAAACCATTTCTATCACTGGGGAAAAGTTAGCTCCACCAGTCAAAGCCATCAATCACACTTCATCAGCCATTGCCATGCAAACCAAGAGCAGGATGAACTGAGACATGCGGTCTCAGACAGCCACGCAGCGATTGACTATTTGCTGCTTTGACACCATTTGGGCTGCGAATCAGTCTGAGACACATGCTGTCTCAACCTGACGGACACCTCTCGCAAAGTCCAGGACCAGATAACCAAACTGGGCACCTCAGTCAAGAGGACAGAATTGTGCTAGCACCAGAATTGGGCTAGCACTGTAGTCATGGGTCCCCTGGAGGTGGGTGCAAACCGCGCCCCATACCATAACCATCATCATAGCTGTGGGGATTATGCTCTGCTGCTTTGCGCAGTGCATTCCTTCACTCTTGTCAATGTTTACCTCATGGCAGAGACCCCGGGAAATAGTTATGCCCAAGCAGATCATGCCTTACATCTACCGTGCCCTCGGCCAGGCTGATTTAACTAATAAAGGACGGGGTAATGTGGGTTGCCCACGGGAATAATTGGCTAAACCTTTCCCCAGGGGTTCGCTCAGCCTTCAACAGGTCCGGGGATCAACCGGGCTTGGCAGGAAAGGCAATAGGGGTGTGGGCTAGTTAGCTAGTTTTTTGGGTTGTGTGTGAATCATAAAGCCTTGGCTGATGGTTACAGTAGAAACGGGGCAAAAACCAAGATGATGACTCTAATGGAAACACACAATCCTTAGCTTCTGGCTGCAGATTAAGTTGGGCAAATAAGCCACGCCAGACAGCAGGGCAAGCTAGGCACCCAGAGTCAATACACATAAGGCTCCGAGATAGGGCAGGAACAATGGGTTTCGCCAGCCCAGACCTTAATTAGTTGTGGGTTGTCTATTAACCACAGGGCAATGTCCAAGAGCAGGTATTGTCTTAACCACCAGAAAATACCACATATGCAAGCCTTCTGTATTAGGGGGTCATGCGCATCTTACGCACATATCACCACAAGGCAGGGTAATAAATACATACCACCCAACCCTGATCAGGGCTGGACTTCACCGCACGATTGTCTCGCGTGTCTTCCTTGCGGCCAGCCACTCCTACATCTGGGAGCCATTGCAACAGAAATAGTTTACCACTCCTTTCTTCTGGAGGCATCCTGGGACTGTGTAGCTGGTCCTCTCCCTAGAGGTGCAGTGGGGATTTAACTGCAAACCTCTGGCTCCACTGCCAGATAACTAACCCACTGAGCTATCCAGCCAGCTTTCCCTCCTATTAAAACTTTCATAGAATTTCCCTATTTCTGCTCTGCTAGCTGTTTTCCACTTCATAGAAGAATAGCATTCAGGGTTGCAGAGTGGTTGAAGAAGTATGGGAAAGAGTTGGAAAATGAGACTTCAGACTGTTATAGACAGAACATGGGTGAGAAGGTGTGGACAGATGTGCATCAGTTTATTTATAAAATTATCAGACTGAGGCATGACATCTTCTGTATGAATAAACATGCTAGAGAGGGGTTGTTGGGTCCAAGACAACAAAACTGCTAGTAGCGGAAGTCAGAAGGACATGGAGAGGAGGAAGTAAGTGGAAAGCCCTATAATGAAGGGCTGGGTGCGGGGAGAATTGGAAGGAAAGGAGCAAAGGGAGACATGGCAAGATATTCAAGATAGCAAAATCCAAAAGAGGTTTTAAGAAGCTCCGCTTGTGGTAAAAATTGTTGAGTAAGCTATCTTCTCTGCTAGTAGCAAGCTGGTAAGAAATGTGCATATCTGGAATTTCTGGAATAAAGGAGACACTGATTTGCAGTTTGAAGGTCCCTGTTCTGCAGAATATGTTTATAGGCAAGCCTTTTTTCCCCTCTCCTTCTTCCAAGCAGCTTGAAAAGGGAGCCTGCCAGAGGTGAATTACCTGTAGATTTTTACAACAAGCAGAGAATATTAAGTCAAAAAAAGAAATAAACAACAGATGAAACCCACTGTTGATGACTGCAGTTTAATTCCTCTTGGGATAAATAATCCAAACTACGCACATGCATGCAGTGGACTCTGAATTGGTTTTTACAACGTAGGGAAGAAATCCTGGGGGCAAACTAGAAAGCTCACTGAAAATGTCAACTTGGTGTTCAGCAACAGTGAAAAAGGCAAATGCAATTTTTGAAATTATTAGACAAGGGCTGACTATAAAAAGCAGCATCCTAATGACATTACATAAGTCTACAAGGCTTCCCTTTGCCTTGTTTCAATCAAAAATCCATTTCTCTCCTAGGAAAAAGGGTTTAAGAAGTTGGAGTGTTTAACAGATTAGAACAAAGGGCAAACAACTTCCTACGGGTAGGGAAGACTGCACTGGATTTCACCCCAATTCCTTTGGAGTGATTATCTTCCAATATTGCTACTCCAGTGAATTTGAGCCCTTGTGGTGCTGTGGTTGAACTATAGCACTGCAGCCAAAAAATGTCAATGTGAGTTCAATCCTGAGATGCGCCAGGGTGACTAAAGCTTCCATCCTTCTGAGGCTGGATCTGATGTTTCTAAACAAGGTGTGCTTTTTCTTTTCTTGGCAGCTCTGCAACAATTTCAGTGGGATTGGGGGAGATTGGGGTGTACAAAAAGAGGAGCGAGGAGCCATGTGGCAGTGGAAACCAATGACTCTGATTTGTCCAAAGTAGTGAATCTATTCCTGGTTTTAATTGATTGATTGATTGATTGGATTTGTATGCCACCCAATCGATGGTGCAACTCAGGGCGGCTTACATACAGCAAAAAAACATCCAAAATCACAGCAAGATAAAATACAATAAAAATACAATACAGTCAATATATCTAACAAACAATAGAAAAATCATTAGAACATCATGCCCTCTGCCAGCCCCTGTGGCCAGGCATTGGCAGGGGCCTGGAGGTCAGAGCCTGGAGCTCAATGACCTCAACAGAGACCAGAGCTCAATATCCTTGACAGATCTCAGAGCTCAACATCCTCAACGGAGCCAGGAGCTCCATGTCTTCAACGGAGCTCGGAGCTCAGCGTCCTCAACAGAGCACAGAGCTCAACGTCCTGCTTAATCTAGATTCTACAGGCATTCCCCAAATGCTGAATTTATTTTGACTATAGATGTCAGCATATAACATCTATAAATGGAACCAAGATTGAAGAAGTAGCTGATTATGTCTACCTCGGTCAGCAAATCCAACCAGATAATGTACCATGTGGTGAGTGGATAAGAAGACACAAAGCAGCTTGGATTGCCTTTAATATAAACAAAACAGTGCTAACAGAGGACAGTCTGCTAATTAATATCAGTGCGAATGTATTCCATACGACAGCGTTACCAGCAATAAGAACATAATAAGAACATAAGAACAGCCTTGCTGGAACAGGCCACAGCCCATCCAGTCCAGCATTCTGTCTCACACAGTGGCTCACCATTTCCTTCAGGGTATTCCCAAGGAGATGCCTTCACCTGCTTAGGATTCCCTGGAAATGGCATTGAGAGATATCCTGCCTATCTCTCCAACCCGGAGGTTGTCCTTAGGTAGCCATAATTATAGCCATTGATAGCCTTGTCCTCCATGAACTTGTCTAATCCTTTCTTAAAGCTGTGAAGACTGACAGCTGTCACCACTTCTTCTGGCAGGGAGTTCCATAGACCAGTAATCCTCTGGGTGAAAAAGTACTTTCTCTTATTTGTTTGAGAACTAGTACCCAAAAGTTTCATGGAGTGTCCCCTAGTTCTAGTGTTGTGCGATAGGGAAAACAGTTTTTCCTTATCTACCTTGTCCACACCGTGCATGATTTTATAAACTTCAATCAGGTCACCTCTTAGACGCCGTCGTTCAAGAGTGAAAAGGCCCAACCGTTGCAGCCTCAGATGGTAAGGAAGGTGTTCCAGTCCCCTAATCATTCTGGTTGCCCTCCTCTGTACTTTCTCCAACTCCATAATATCCTTCTGGAGGTATGGCGACCAGAACTGTACACAATATTCCAGATGGGGCCTCACCATAGATTTATAAAGAGGCAAAATGACACTTGCTGACTTATTTTCTATACCCTTCCTAATGATCCCTAACATTGAGTTTGCTTTTTTCACTGCTGAGGCACACTGGGTTGACACCTTCATTGAGCTGTCCACCAGGACACCAAGGTCCCTTTCCTGGTTTGTCGCAGAGAGTTCAGACCCCATCAGTTTATAAATGTAATTGGGTTTTTTTGCCCCAACATGCATCACTCTGCACTTACTGATGTTGAAGCTCATTTGCCACTGTTTTGCCCACTCCCCCAGTGTCAAGAGATCCCTCTGGAGCTCTTCACAATCTCTCACAGTTTTCACTACCCTGTATAATTTAGTGTCGTCAGCAAATTTGGCTACCTTGCTTTTTACTCCTACCTCTAGATCATTTATGAAGAGGTTGAAAAGCATGGGTCCCAGTACTGAACCTTGGGGGACCCCACTCTTTACTTCCCTCCACTTGGAGAAGTGTCCATTTAGTGCTACCCTCTGTTTCCTGTCCCTTAGCCAGTTGCTGATCCAGGACAAGACCTGTCCCTTTATTCCATGACTGGTAAGTTTATTCAAGAGCCTTTGGTGTGGGACCTTGTCAAAAGCCTTCTGAAAGTCCAGATAAACAATGTCAACTGGATCCCCCTTATCCACATGCTTGTTGACACTCTCAAAAAATTCCAACAGATTAGTGAGGCATGATTTGCCCTTGCAAAAGCCATGTTGGCTCTCCTTTAGCAGTGCCTTCTCTTCTATGTAACTATTAATTCTGTCTTTTAGGATGGTTTCCATCACTTTACCTGGGACACATGTCAAACTGACAGGCCGGTAATTTCCTGGATCACCCCTGGATCCTTTTTTGAAAATTGGTGTTACATTCGCTACCTTCCAGTCATCAGGCACAAAGCCTGATTTGAGGGAAAGATTATATATTTTGGCTAGGATATCAGCAATTTCATCTTTAAGTTCCCTGAGAACTCGTGGATGGATGCCATCTGGTCCTGGGGATTTGTTAGTGTTTAGCTTAACAAGACATGCAAGGACCTCCTCCCTGGTTATTTCTATCTTGCTTAATTCTTCGGTTTCCCTCCCTACGAAGATAGGCTCTGTTTTGGGCATGTGGTCTCTGTCTCTGTCTACTGAAGCAAAGAATTCATTGAGTCTCTCTGCAATCTCTGTTTCCTCTTTAATAACCCCTTGCCTTCCATTGTCATCTAATGGTCCAATGGCCTTCCTAGTTGGGTTCTTACTTCTAATGTACTTAAAGAAGTCTTTGTTATTTCTCTGAGTATTTTTAGCTATACGCTCCTCAAAGTCTTGCTTTGCTTTCCTGATTGTTGCCTTGCATTTGTTCTGCCAGAATTTATGTTTCTGCCTGCTGTCCTCATTTGGACAAGCCTTCCATCTTCTAAATGAGCTTTTCTTGCTCTTGATCACTTCCCGAACAGCTCCTGTAAGCCACATCGGAGTCCTCTTGGACCTGGCAGTGCCCTTTTTCCTTTTGGGTATGCATTCCCATTGGGCCTCTGTTATTGTTTTTGTAAACAGCCTCCATGCCTCTTGGAGTGTTTGGACTCTCTCAATTTTCCCTTTCAGTTTCTTTTTTACTAGTTTCCTCATCTTTGGGAAATTTCCTTTTTGAAAATTTAAGGTCTCTGTGTTAGATTTTATCAGTGACTTGCGGTCTATGATCAAGTTAAACATAATTGAGTTGTGGTCACTGTTCCCTATTGGATCAGTCACATTAACATCTTGCACCAGATCCTGAGTATTACTCAGAATCAAGTCAAGGATTCTTGTACCTCTAGTTGGGTCTTCAACCATCTGTCCCAGGGAACAATCATTGAGCATATCTAGGAACTTTATCTCTTTATCATGTGCTGAACAACAGTTCACCCAGTCTATGTGAGGGTAATTGAAGTCCCCCATTATAACCAGGCTTCCCTTCCTGGATGCCTCCTTTACAACATTCTCCAACTGCCAGTCTCCCTCAAGAGTTTGGGTCGGAGGCCGATAGTATATGCCTACTGTTAGACCATCCTTGTGGCCTGGTACTCTTACCCACAGAGCTTCTAATGGTGACTCCAAATCACCTAGATATTCCAATTCATACGATTTTATCACTTCTTTGACATACAAGGCTACACCACCTCCTGTTTGCCCCTTCCTATCCTTCCTGTACAGTTTGTAGCCTGGGATAACTGTATCCCATTGGTTATCATCCGTCCACCAGGTTTCAGTGATACCAATAATATCAATATTTTTATCTATTGCTAAGTATTCCAGCTCCCCTATTTTGTTCCGGAGGCTTCTGGCATTTGTATACAAGCATTTATATATGCTTTCCTGATACAGTCTTTTGAGTCTAGTTGCATTGTTAGACTGCCTCTTGCATCCTTCTGCTAGAGTGCTGGTGACTAGCTCCTTGCTCTGCTCAGTAATTTTTGCATCCTCCTCACTACTCAAGTACACACTTTCCCGAACCGGATGCTGCCCAGCTCCTGTCGGCTTTCCCGCAGTTATCAGTTTAAAAGCTGCTCTGCAGCCTTTTTGATGTTGAGTGCCAGCAATCTGGTCCCATCATGGTTTAAATGCAACCCATCCCTCCTGAACAGATTTGGCTTGTCCCAAAATGTTCTCCAGTTCCTGACAAATCTGAAGCCCTCCTCTCGACACCACCGCCTCATCCACGCATTGAGGCTTCTGAGCTCTGCCTGCCTGGTAGGTCCTGCGCGAGGGACAGGCAGCACTTCTGAAAATGCTACCTTGGAAGTCCGGGACTTCAATCTTCTTCCTAACAACCTAAATTTGGCTTCCAGGACAGACCGCTTGGCCTTCCCAACATCATTAGTACCAACGTGTACCATGACAACTGGCTCGTTCCCAGTTCTCAGTAACAATCTATCTAGATTTCTTGTGATGTCTGCAACTTTTGCACCTGGCAGGCAAGTCACCATACGGTTATCATGTGCATCACAAATCCATTTCTCTGTATTTCTAATTATTGAATCGCCTAGTACAAGGAGCCTCTCTCCTGCAATCTGTTCATCTACATGCACCTCATCAACCATATTAAGGGAGAGAACCTCAGTTTGTTCCTGTTGTTCATCTTCCTGGATCTCATCAAGTGTGATGAAGGAGAGATCATCAGGTGGAACGAGTTGTTCCTCTGTGTGTTCCTCATCAGGTGTGATAAGGGAAAGAGCCTCAAATTTATTCTGTAATTTCAGACTCTCAGAGTGATCCCCTACTCTTCTCCTCCTTTGAGTCACATTCCTCCAACCATCTCCCTCCTGAGTTAGTGAAGGGCCTTCTCCCTCAGAACTGTGCCCTGTCACTTCTTTGTCCAGCATAGTCTGCTCCGCTCTGTCCAAGAACAGCTCAAGCTCCTTAATTTGTTGGTGATTAGATATGCGGGCCTCTAGCTGCTGGACCTTCTCTTCTAGTAGTGCAACCAGCTTGCACTTGCTGCAAGTGTAGTTCTCCATATGCTTTGGCAAGAACACAAACATGGCACAAGAATTGCAGGTAACTACAGCTGTTCCCTCAGAATCCATTTTAACAAGTGCAGTATTCTGGGCCTAAAAAATGTACACGTTTACTACCTTTCTACCTAGTAAGACTATAATTTTTTTTTTCCTAGTTTGTAATTTCAGGCTGACCCTGAAAGAGCTCAGAGCTTTTAAAGGCTAGTGTGGCTCCGCCCCTATGAGTCACAGTTCAGGGAAGGGCCTGGTGTGGCCCTGCCCCCTGCTTCTGGAAGCTTCAAACTGCTTCCTCTGTTTGAACAGAGGTGGCTCTCAGCAGTTTCAATTATCAATTTAAAGTAGTAGAGGCCTCTAAAGCAGCTCTACTCCAACTGCAAAACTTACCAGTGCTCACTTCCTTTGTTTGGCTCTCCTCAGCAGCAGCTCTGCTTAAGAGCACATGCAGAGTCAAAATGGCTGACCCTGAAAGAGCTCAGAGCTTTTAAAGGCTAGTGTGGCTCCGCCCCTATGAGTCACAGTTCAGGGAAGGGCCTGGTGTGGCCCTGCCCCCTGCTTCTGGAAGCTTCAAACTGCTTCCTCTGTTTGAACAGAGGTGGCTCTCAGCAGTTTCAATTATCAATTTAAAGTAGTAGAGGCCTCTAAAGCAGCTCTACTCCAACTGCAAAACTTACCAGTGCTCACTTCCTTTGTTTGGCTCTCCTCAGCAGCAGCTCTGCTTAAGAGCAATTGCAGAGTCAAAATGGCTGACCCTGAAAGAGCTCAGAGCTTTTAAAGGCTAGTGTGGCTCCGCCCCTATGAGTCACAGTTCAGGGAAGGGCCTGGTGTGGCCCTGCCCCCCTGCTTCTGGAAGCTTCAAACTGCTTCCTCTGTTTGAACAGAGGTGGCTCTCAGCAGTTTCAATTATCAATTTAAAGTAGTAGAGGCCTCTAAAGCAGCTCTACTCCAACTGCAAAACTTACCAGTGCTCACTTCCTTTGTTTGGCTCTCCTCAGCAGCAGCTCTGCTTAAGAGCACATGCAGAGTCAAAATGGCTGACCCTGAAAGAGCTCAGAGCTTTTAAAGGCTAGTGTGGCTCCGCCCCTATGAGTCACAGTTCAGGGAAGGGCCTGGTGTGGCCCTGCCCCCTGCTTCTGGAAGCTTCAAACTGCTTCCTCTGTTTGAACAGAGGTGGCTCTCAGCAGTTTCAATTATCAATTTAAAGTAGTAGAGGCCTCTAAAGCAGCTCTACTCCAACTGCAAAACTTACCAGTGCTCACTTCCTTTGTTTGGCTCTCCTCAGCAGCAGCTCTGCTTAAGAGCAATTGCAGAGTCAAAATGGCTGACCCTGAAAGAGCTCAGAGCTTTTAAAGGCTAGTGTGGCTCCGCCCCTATGAGTCACAGTTCAGGGAAGGGCCTGGTGTGGCCCTGCCCCCCTGCTTCTGGAAGCTTCAAACTGCTTCCTCTGTTTGAACAGAGGTGGCTCTCAGCAGTTTCAATTATCAATTTAAAGTAGTAGAGGCCTCTAAAGAAGCTCTAGTCCAACTGCAAAACTTACCAGTGCTCACTTCCTTTGTTTGGCTCTCCTCAGCAGCAGCTCTGCTTAAGAGCAATTGCAGAGTCAAAATGGCTGACCCTGAAAGAGCTCAGAGCTTTTAAAGGCTAGTGTGGCTCCGCCCCTATGAGTCACAGTTCAGGGAAGGGCCTGGTGTGGCCCTGCCCCCCTGCTTCTGGAAGCTTCAAACTGCTTCCTCTGTTTGAACAGAGGTGGCTCTCAGCAGTTTCAATTATCAATTTAAATTAGTAGAGGCCTCTAAAGCAGCTCTACTCCAACTGCAAAACTTACCAGTGCTCACTTCCTTTGTTTGGCTCTCCTCAGCAGCAGCTCTGCTTAAGAGCACATGCAGAGTCAAAATGGCTGACCCTGAAAGAGCTCAGAGCTTTTAAAGGCTAGTGTGGCTCCGCCCCTCTGAGTCACAATTCAGGGAAGGGCCTGGTGTGGCCCTGCCCCCTGCTTCTGGAAGCTTCAAACTGCTTCCTCTGTTTGAACAGAGGTGGCTCTCAGCAGTTTCAATTATCAATTTAAATTAGTAGAGGCCTCTAAAGCAGCTCTACTCCAACTGCAAAACTTACCAGTGCTCACTTCCTTTGTTTGGCTCTCCTCAGCAGCAGCTCTGCTTAAGAGCACATGCAGAGTCAAAATGGCTGACCCTGAAAGAGCTCAGAGCTTTTAAAGGCTAGTGTGGCTCCGCCCCTATGAGTCACAGTTCAGGGAAGGGCCTGGTGTGGCCCTGCCCCCCTGCTTCTGGAAGCTTCAAACTGCTTCCTCTGTTTGAACAGAGGTGGCTCTCAGCAGTTTCAATTATCAATTTAAATTAGTAGAGGCCTCTAAAGCAGCTCTACTCCAACTGCAAAACTTACCAGTGCTCACTTCCTTTGTTTGGCTCTCCTCAGCAGCAGCTCTGCTTAAGAGCACATGCAGAGTCAAAATGGCTGACCCTGAAAGAGCTCAGAGCTTTTAAAGGCTAGTGTGGCTCCGCCCCTATGAGTCACAGTTCAGGGAAGGGCCTGGTGTGGCCCTGCCCCCCTGCTTCTGGAAGCTTCAAACTGCTTCCTCTGTTTGAACAGAGGTGGCTCTCAGCAGTTTCAATTATCAATTTAAATTAGTAGAGGCCTCTAAAGCAGCTCTACTCCAACTGCAAAACTTACCAGTGCTCACTTCCTTTGTTTGGCTCTCCTCAGCAGCAGCTCTGCTTAAGAGCACATGCAGAGTCAAAATGGCTGACCCTGAAAGAGCTCAGAGCTTTTAAAGGCTAGTGTGGCTCCGCCCCTCTGAGTCACAATTCAGGGAAGGGCCTGGTGTGGCCCTGCCCCCTGCTTCTGGAAGCTTCAAACTGCTTCCTCTGTTTGAACAGAGGTGGCTCTCAGCAGTTTCAATTATCAATTTAAAGTAGTAGAGGCCTCTAAAGCAGCTCTACTCCAACTGCAAAACTTACCAGTGCTCACTTCCTTTGTTTGGCTCTCCTCAGCAGCAGCTCTGCTTAAGAGCACATGCAGAGTCAAAATGGCTGACCCTGAAAGAGCTCAGAGCTTTTAAAGGCTAGTGTGGCTCCGCCCCTATGAGTCACAGTTCAGGGAAGGGCCTGGTGTGGCCCTGCCCCCTGCCTCTGGAAGCTTCAAACTGCTTCCTCTGTTTGAACAGAGGTGGCTCTCAGCAGTTTCAATTATCAATTTAAAGTAGTAGAGGCCTCTAAAGCAGCTCTACTCCAACTGCAAAACTTACCAGTGCTCACTTCCTTTGTTTGGCTCTCCTCAGCAGCAGCTCTGCTTAAGAGCACATGCAGAGTCAAAATGGCTGACCCTGAAAGAGCTCAGAGCTTTTAAAGGCTAGTGTGGCTCCGCCCCTATGAGTCACAGTTCAGGGAAGGGCCTGGTGTGGCCCTGCCCCCTGCTTCTGGAAGCTTCAAACTGCTTCCTCTGTTTGAACAGAGGTGGCTCTCAGCAGTTTCAATTATCAATTTAAAGTAGTAGAGGCCTCTAAAGCAGCTCTTCTCCAACTGCAAAACTTACCAGTGCTCACTTCCTTTGTTTGGCTCTCCTCAGCAGCAGCTCTGCTTAAGAGCAATTGCAGAGTCAAAATGGCTGACCCTGAAAGAGCTCAGAGCTTTTAAAGGCTAGTGTGGCTCCGCCCCTATGAGTCACAGTTCAGGGAAGGGCCTGGTGTGGCCCTGCCCCCTGCTTCTGGAAGCTTCAAACTGCTTCCTCTGTTTGAACAGAGGTGGCTCTCAGCAGTTTCAATTATCAATTTAAAGTAGTAGAGGCCTCTAAAGCAGCTCTACTCCAACTGCAAAACTTACCAGTGCTCACTTCCTTTGTTTGGCTCTCCTCAGCAGCAGCTCTGCTTAAGAGCAATTGCAGAGTCAAAATGGCTGACCCTGAAAGAGCTCAGAGCTTTTAAAGGCTAGTGTGGCTCTGCCCCTATGAGTCACAGTTCAGGGAAGGGCCTGGTGTGGCCCTGCCCCCCTGCTTCTGGAAGCTTCAAACTGCTTCCTCTGTTTGAACAGAGGTGGCTCTCAGCAGTTTCAATTATCAATTTAAAGTAGTAGAGGCCTCTAAAGCAGCTCTACTCCAACTGCAAAACTTACCAGTGCTCACTTCCTTTGTTTGGCTCTCCTCAGCAGCAGCTCTGCTTAAGAGCACATGCAGAGGCAAAATGGCTGACCCTGAAAGAGCTCAGAGCTTTTAAAGGCTAGTGTGGCTCCGCCCCTATGAGTCACAGTTCAGGGAAGGGCCTGGTGTGGCCCTGCCCCCCTGCTTCTGGAAGCTTCAAACTGCTTCCTCTGTTTGAACAGAGGTGGCTCTCAGCAGTTTCAATTATCAATTTAAATTAGTAGAGGCCTCTAAAGCAGCTCTACTCCAACTGCAAAACTTACCAGTGCTCACTTCCTTTGTTTATCTCTCCTCAGCAGCAGCTCTGCTTAAGAGCACATGCAGAGTCAAAATGGCTGACCCTGAAAGAGCTCAGAGCTTTTAAAGGCTAGTGTGGCTCCGCCCCTATGAGTCACAGTTCAGGGAAGGGCCTGGTGTGGCCCTGCCCCCCTGCTTCTGGAAGCTTCAAACTGCTTCCTCTGTTTGAACAGAGGTGGCTCTCAGCAGTTTCAATTATCAATTTAAATTAGTAGAGGCCTCTAAAGCAGCTCTACTCCAACTGCAAAACTTACCAGTGCTCACTTCCTTTGTTTGGCTCTCCTCAGCAGCAGCTCTGCTTAAGAGCAATTGCAGAGTCAAAATGGCTGACCCTGAAAGAGCTCAGAGCTTTTAAAGGCTAGTGTGGCTCCGCCCCTATGAGTCACAGTTCAGGGAAGGGCCTGGTGTGGCCCTGCCCCCCTGCTTCTGGAAGCTTCAAACTGCTTCCTCTGTTTGAACAGAGGTGGCTCTCAGCAGTTTCAATTATCAATTTAAATTAGTAGAGGCCTCTAAAGCAGCTCTACTCCAACTGCAAAACTTACCAGTGCTCACTTCCTTTGTTTGGCTCTCCTCAGCAGCAGCTCTGCTTAAGAGCAATTGCAGAGTCAAAATGGCTGACCCTGAAAGAGCTCAGAGCTTTTAAAGGCTAGTGTGGCTCCGCCCCTATGAGTCACAGTTCAGGGAAGGGCCTGGTGTGGCCCTGCCCCCCTGCTTCTGGAAGCTTCAAACTGCTTCCTCTGTTTGAACAGAGGTGGCTCTCAGCAGTTTCAATTATCAATTTAAATTAGTAGAGGCCTCTAAAGCAGCTCTACTCCAACTGCAAAACTTACCAGTGCTCACTTCCTTTGTTTGGCTCTCCTCAGCAGCAGCTCTGCTTAAGAGCACATGCAGAGTCAAAATGGCTGACCCTGAAAGAGCTCAGAGCTTTTAAAGGCTAGTGTGGCTCCGCCCCTATGAGTCACAGTTCAGGGAAGGGCCTGGTGTGGCCCTGCCCCCCTGCTTCTGGAAGCTTCAAACTGCTTCCTCTGTTTGAACAGAGGTGGCTCTCAGCAGTTTCAATTATCAATTTAAATTAGTAGAGGCCTCTAAAGCAGCTCTACTCCAACTGCAAAACTTACCAGTGCTCACTTCCTTTGTTTGGCTCTCCTCAGCAGCAGCTCTGCTTAAGAGCACATGCAGAGTCAAAATGGCTGACCCTGAAAGAGCTCAGAGCTTTTAAAGGCTAGTGTGGCTCCGCCCCTATGAGTCACAGTTCAGGGAAGGGCCTGGTGTGGCCCTGCCCCCCTGCTTCTGGAAGCTTCAAACTGCTTCCTCTGTTTGAACAGAGGTGGCTCTCAGCAGTTTCAATTATCAATTTAAATTAGTAGAGGCCTCTAAAGCAGCTCTACTCCAACTGCAAAACTTACCAGTGCTCACTTCCTTTGTTTGGCTCTCCTCAGCAGCAGCTCTGCTTAAGAGCAATTGCAGAGTCAAAATGGCTGACCCTGAAAGAGCTCAGAGCTTTTAAAGGCTAGTGTGGCTCCGCCCCTATGAGTCACAGTTCAGGGAAGGGCCTGGTGTGGCCCTGCCCCCCTGCTTCTGGAAGCTTCAAACTGCTTCCTCTGTTTGAACAGAGGTGGCTCTCAGCAGTTTCAATTATCAATTTAAATTAGTAGAGGCCTCTAAAGCAGCTCTACTCCAACTGCAAAACTTACCAGTGCTCATTTCCTTTGTTTGGCTCTCCTCAGCAGCAGCTCTGCTTAAGAGCAATTGCAGAGTCAAAATGGCTGACCCTGAAAGAGCTCAGAGCTTTTAAAGGCTAGTGTTGTATGCAACTGAAACGTGGGCAATAACAAAATAAGAGGAAGAAAAAGAGTAGTAATCAGGGGTAATTTCAACGATAAGGAATTATGCCAAAGAACCGGACTGCATGATGTAGTCGGTGAACTACTGTATATGTGGCAAAAAGAAGATGGGCAGGCCATTTCACCCACCTAAAGGATAACAGATGGACCTGTAGGCTAACAGACTGGATACCAAGGGAGCACAAAAGATCACTAGGCAGACCACGAAAATGATGGGATGAGCCAATGGTAAAGCTGTTTGGCCAGAGATGAAAACAGAAGGCTAAGGACAGAACATTTTGGGTTGATGTGCACTTAAATAGATAAGTGAAGACAAATCGATAGTGGATTGGATTGGATTGGATAGGATAGATGTCAGCACCTTGGATGGCTCATTAAAATCTGGATTCAACCTGCCATGTGACCAAAGAGCCACTTGTACTCCATTTCTAGCTTAGAAAGAAAGGGTGGACAGTAAGATGAAATAACTTTGGTTTGTGCACAATACTGTATGTGATAACACTGCTTAAGTTATATTCTATGTCAGGGGTGCCAAAACTTTTCAGGCTGCGGGCCGGTCTCATGGTTCATGTGGTTCCTCCCACCAGGAGCAGAAGTAAAACGTGCATTGCAATCTGTTTTGCAACAAGATGAGATAGATTTTTAGGCTGCCATTGTCTCTGCTTAAACCAGGGATGCCCAAACTATGACCCGTGGGATTGATCCGGCCCCTGATGCCAATTCATCCAGCCTGCACCACCCTTGCTACTCCTGGAAGTGGAAGTAAAATGCACCATGCAGGCACATTTTACTTCCGCTTCCTGGACCGGCAAGGGTGGTGCAGACCGGATGAATTGACATCGGGGGCAGCATCTGGCTCACATGCCTTAGTTTGGGCAACCCCGTTCTATGTAAAACTCTGTATAGGAATATAAATGACTGCTGATATAAAAGTAGACCAATTAAGGGATTTATGGATTATATAACAACAGAGGATGGGCCACAGCACTTGGCTTGTGACTTTTGTGACCAGTTGAGCCCCAATCAGTAGACAAACTGCTGAGCTGAGTGCTACAGATGATTAGTGCAGCTGCTCATTCACAGGAAATCTATGCTTAGGATGCTGCGTATGAATGGGCCAGCCACATGGGAAGCAATGGCTTTCAAATGTGACATTCTTTTTTCAGAAACCTCCCTCCAGAGGCTGCAGCATTTAAAACATCCCCCAATATTTTGTTATAACAAAACAAGTTTTTATTTCCAGCTGGTACCATTTTAGCTAAGTAAAATGTTAGATACTGTCCTGCTTTATTCATTGAATTTTGCAGGGGTTTGAAATCTCTTCCATTTGTCCTTGTAACCTCCTGCTTCCTTCTCTTTTTCTATGAAAAAAAATCTCTTAAAGAGGAAAAGACAGAGTAATTGTATCTTGGCTGGTAGCTCTACAGGCCTTCTGTCTGGAAACATCTTTGATTAACTTGTTGGTCAAAATCCTGACAGTTTTTTCCATGTTCACAATGCCTCATTGCATGAGCGGTTGCCTTTTCATCCCTGATTCAATGTATGCTTGCAGCTAGGCAAACCATACATTGCTGGAGGGCTTAAGAAGTGGAGTGGAAAGCTCTGCAAACTCATGGAGTGTCACACTTACAAAACAATTAGCAGTATGCTTGCTAGGAGGATCCTAGCCTTTCTTCCCTAAATGCTAAGTATATATCTGGGAAGCATGCTTTACTAGGCTAGCCCATGGAAGCACATGGAGGGGCTCCCTAATAGTGCCATCGGCCAGGGGGGCTCACCTCTAGATATTTTGCCACATATTATCCATTTTATTTTTGTTTTCTTATAAATATCAGTATCAACAGAAGAACTAAAGTTGAAACATATATACACTTGTTTCAATTTTTAGTCAGGGAAATGTCTTATTATTTTATACAACTGGTACAGTACATTCATTCCTCATAGGCATTGATCTGCTCTGATATCACAGCAAACTGGCACAGATAGAGGTATGTCATGAATCTTTCCCAACTGCTGTTGGCTTAGCTTGTTGCTTTGATCTCCCAGATGGCCTGAGAAGATTTCAGGTCAGACAGGAGAGTATGAAAGGAAAACTGCAATCTCTACAGGTCTGTAAGCAACTTCTACTGAAATTAAAACATATGATGCTTGTCAACCCAACTCAGGATTTTGAATCATAGGTAAAGATAAAGGTTTCCCTTGCTCGAAAGCCAGTCATATCCTACTCAAGGGTTCAGTGCTCATCTTTGTTTCAAAGCTGAAGAGCCAGCACTCTCTGCTTCTGCAGACATTTCCGTGGTCATGTGGCAGGCATGACTAGACACCGGAGTGCACGGAACACTGTTTACCTTCCCACCGAAGTGGTGCTGCAGAATATGTTGAAGAGATAAGAAACCTTTCTCATGGAGAATATTAAAAGAATCCAAGGAAGGGTAATCTGTGTTGACTTACTGCACATCAGTCAGCACATGCCAAACAAGTGGATGTAGCTCTTAATAAATCATTTGGGATTATTACTGGTTGCCTGAAACCTGCTGCCATGAAAAATGCCTATTATTTGGCCAGCATTGCTTCTCAGGAAGTATATCTAGAGGTGCTAGCAAATATATATATATATATATATATATATATATATATATATATATATATATATATATATATATATATATATATATATATATATATATATATATATATATATATATATATATATATATATATATATATATATATATATATATATATATATAGGTCACCCGATTGTGACATCATTGTGATGTAATTGAGCTGGCTATTGTCACAGTCCCAGGTAGGGATGCAAAGGGGACACATGTATGGGAAGGGGAAGGGTGGACTGTCGACGGAGAAGTGGGACAGGTGAGGGAAGAGAGAGACGGAGGAAGTGGTGTCAAAGTCCCAGGTAGGGACAGGTGAGGGAGGCAGAGATGGGACAGGTGAGAGAAGAGAGAGCTGGAGGAATGGAAGCAGGAGTGACCACCCCCCATGAGGTTTCCATGGGAAAGGCTGGCCTACGGTAAAAAAAAAAGGCCCGGGCAAGGCCGGGTAATTGGCTAGCAATGAATAAAATAAGGTAATACAACACCAAACCCACTGACTTCATGGACATCGACCCCTAGATGATGGCTAGAATCATGGAAAAGTTTTCTGCATACCTCTTAAGTTCTAAACGTTAAACTAGAAGAAGCTAAACTAAATCTAGAAAAAAAAAACACTTGGCAAGGTTCTGGTTGGATCATCTGTAAGCCTCTTCATAGACTTTGAAGCAAAGTAAGAAGAATAATCAAGTAAAATGGAGTTACTTGGAGGTAGGATAAATTTTCTGTGAATTGTGGAGAAATTCAATTTGAGTCTGGCAGTATATGTTACATTAAAGACAAAAAGAAAATGAACAATCAGAGAACAATTAAGTCAATGAAACATCACAGAATTCATTGCAGGCTTTCAGTCTCAGGCACAGTAGCAATTGTTTGTCAGTTTCCGGTTAAAAGACAAAGAAAAGCTTTCTTTGAGATCCAGAACTAGAGCTAGAAGCAAAATACATGGCACACTTTTACAATGGAAAGCATAAGGGAGTTCAAGATAAATTGATAAATAGGATTAATCCATTTGGTTTCACAATGCAAGCTGTCCAATTTGTTCAAAGTCAGTTTCAAAGTGCCTATCTGAAGAGTGGGTATCGTCCTGATCTTGGACAGAGCTGCATCACATTCTATTTTTATATGAGCACAAGCAACTTATTATTGTACTTCTCTTAGAGCTTTATTTAGTTGACTATCAATGAGAGCTTTGCTTGGATAATCAGGAAATGAAAAGAAGGAAAAGCTATTAAAATGACCTTTCTCTCTCTCTAATAAAGCATCCTAGTCCTGCTGTGCCTTGCCTCTGGGTGATGATAGCCAGTCCCTCCAGCTGTTGCACTCACTCATTAGCTGGTGAGCACTATGTTCCTCAGAAAGCAAGGGAGAAGATGCATGGTAAAGAAGCTTTGTAAGGACGTGTGGGGTATCTTCCATTTTGCAGAATTTTCCACTTATTACCTCTGACACTGGCATGTCCTCTTTGCAAGTAAGTGCTGCTTAGCTTGGGCCATTCTTTTGACTTGGTGCTGCCAAAAGACAAAACATAGATTCTTCTAGATTTCCCCCCTCAATACCAAAACAGAGTTCCTTCTACATCCCCCTTCCTGTTTTCTTCCTCTAGGCCAGGGGTTCCCAACCTTTTCGAGCTGGGGGCTGGGTCATGCTCTCTCATTCAGCTTCAAGGGCTGGATGGCCATTTTCCCCTGCCTGCACAATGGGGTGGCCATTTTGTCCCAACAGCTTCAAAGGGGTGGCCATTTTGTTTCTCAAATGCCATTGGAGGGTGGGGGCCCACAAGCCTTAGGTTGGGAATCCCTGCTCTAGCCCTACCATTCCCAATTATGGACACATAGATGCTCACCCTTTTCTGTTTGATCATTTTACAAGCAGACACTATCATGCCTGCAATGATCAACAGTAGCAGAGTCACACCAGCTCCGGAGACAACTTCCAGCAGTGGGAACGCATTCTCTGAGAAAGAAAGAAGAGGTAAACTTGAAAGTGTAGGGCAGAGGTTGATTTGTGTTGATGAAGATTTAAGTCAGTGATGGTGAACCTTTTAGAGACCAAGTGCCCAAACTGCAACCCAAAACCCACTTATTTATCACAAAGTGCCAACACAGCAACAGGGGAGGGAGGGAACGCTCCCATTGGGCTGCTGGGCAGAGAAAACTCTGCTGGGGGGAGGGAGGAAGTGTTCCCATTGGGCTGCTGGGCAGGGGGTGAGGCAAACTCTGTGCTGAGGTGACTGCATGGGTGCCCACAGAGAGGGCTCCAAGTGCCACCTATGGCATGTGTGCCATAGGTTCACCACCATCGACTTAAGCTGTGCCCAATCTGGTAAGGATTTAAGACGCTGGAAGTCCTGAATGTTTTCACTGCAATGGACTTCAGACAGAGAATGCCTCTGGAACGTACCCTTCTCCACAGTGTAGTTAATACTGATCTTCACATCATCCTTCACTTTAAGATCACACCTCCAGAGCCCCACAAGTGTGGTTGTGTGACAAAATCGGTTATCCGGAAAGTCAGAAGCACATATGGTCTTCTTCACATGAACCCAGCATAGTTCTTTCTCAGGAAAGGCAGGAGGAGAGATGTGGCAGCACAAGATCTCATTGCCATCTTCAGAGCTGGGCCCAAGAGAGACTGTAGGGAAGTGGAGAAAGACAAATTAATGGAGGTACAATTTCCACAAGGGTCAGGTTTGAGTGTCTGGAATCTCTATCTCCCATCATCATCATCACAAGGTATACTGCCTCCTCTTCTGTAATAATAATAATAATAATAATAATAATAATAATAATAATAATAATAATAATAATAATAATAATAATAATTATTATTATTATTATTATTATTATTATTATTATTATTATTATTATTATTATTATTATTATTTTGTGTAAGAAATTATTCTGGGTTGAAAGGATTTTTGCTAGAGAAATTCTGCTCAGGGGATGCCTGAATGAGGCTCTTTTCATGTCCCCAAGATCTTTTCCCACTGAAGTGGTCCCTATTTATGTACTTGTAATTTATTTATTTCAATTTGCTAGGTTGGCAGGAGCTGGGACAGAGACGGGTGCTCATTCTCTCATGCATTGCCCAGGTCTCGAACTGTTGACTTGCAAGGCTTTCAGCTAACAAGGTGAGCTTCTTAACCACTGAGCCACTGCGGTCCTTTCCCCTTCTGTGCAAAGGCATATGTGGACAGATGAGTGTGTTTGCAGTTAGGCAATTCTTTGGGAAGAACTGAGCAGCCTCGTGATCTCAAAGGGTGCAAAGGAGTAATTTGGCTCTTTCTCTCCCTACCACTATCTTGTGAAAAACTATTTCTCTGATACAGTTATAATCAAAGAAAACAGTCATTCTTTTGTTGTTCCTGTTGAGACTCCCAACTACAACAGATGGATTTGAACTTTTAAAAACTGCTCACACCTTGCAAAGGTCATCCCTTTTCTCTTCAGATACAAAGTTTCTTTCCCTGTCACTGGGGGTTTCTACTTCTTCAAAACCAGAGTGAATCAAACAGTTATTTCTCCATGACATCAGTTGTTCTGTTCTCCAAACCAATAGGGGGTGGGATTGTGGTTGATATAATGTTGATGTACTAAGTGGGGCATGATGTTTTGGGCTGTAGATCATGGAGCTAGGGAGCCTCATGGTCTTTTTTCTAGACCTAGCCTCATGATCCTTTTCTCTGTTTGTCCCAAATTTTTTTTTAAAAAAAAATCTATGAGTTTAGTGCTAGATCACTTTATTACTGCAGTGATACATCAGTTGAGCACCAGATCACTACTGCACTGGAAACATTTGATGTGGAATAGAAACAACTCCACCAATCTTCACCATATTACTGTGGTATGTGTGTATGTGTTTGTATATTATGAAGAACTTTGGAAAATATTCCATTTTCCTTAACAACATTTTAAACAACTGGCTGGATTTACAACGTACCATAAAAGGTGAAAGGGGATCAGCAGAGGGTGGGATCAAAGGAGAGGGACTGTGGGCTGTGAAACTGCATAAAATTGATGGGTCAGCATGGGCACTGGTACCAAACAATCAGCAGTTTCTATGTGATCATTTAATCCAAATAGGAGCATAAAATAGGAAGTGAATCAAGCTGCAACAAAGTATAGTCATAGTCTAAAAACAGATGTATTGAATCAATTGCTTTGCAGTGAGTCAATGTACATATAAATCCAAATAATTCAACAAACTTTGATAATTCAAGGTTTGTTGAATTATTTGAACCAAATAATTCAACGAACTTGTTGTTTTATGATCTTTAGTTGAGACTATTTTCCACCTGCTTTGTTGATCAAAAGTATGTAACTTTGCACCACATAAATATCCATAAACCATGTTAGGAAAAGCACACTGTATGGTGGTGGTGGTGGTGGTCAGATTCATATCTCTGTGGTGCCACAGTGTGCAACATTTCCTGTATAAAAGTATAAATGCTTCTGGCTTTTCAATCTTGTTAGCAGGACGTCAAAACTATCCCAGATACGCCCAGCCATGTTAGCTTCAGTGATGACCAGTCACCTCTATTGTCTCTAACTTGCTATTACGAAGGTTTTGTTGTAGTGGTTGATTTTGGATGACATTGATTTTGGATGACAAAGTGGAAGAGTCCATTATGGATCTGACAAAAAGTCGCCCAATCCAGTGACGTGTTTGTGCTCTGTGTAGGTCAGGATAAAGGCCTTAAAATATATAACATTGATTTAGTGTCACTAGTTTTAGTCAACCTTTTGCAGGCTGTTCTAATATCTGTAAGGTTTTTTAAAAAAATGTTTAAAGATAAACAAGTAAATAACAAACAAATGAATACCAAAGAAGTTTGGCTATATATTGGAATCCTTGTTTAGCTAGTGATCTTTTAAAATATGAAAGTACAATATGCCTTTTATTTACAGAGAATCATATCGAACATCTGGGTAAGCGTTATGTATGTTAACTGCGTTTTCTGACAGGAGCGGAATGTATCTTTTCTCATGTATCTATTCTTATGCAAATAAGTGGATCAAAAAATGTGCACACTCTGTTAGCCAATGGGCTTGTTGTATTATTGTTACTGTTACAGTGTATATAAGTCCGAGTTTTGCCCCATCCAAACTGTGTTCAAACCCCACTAATAAAGAGCTGAATTTCACTACTTCACTCGTCTGCTTCTTCATTCCTTGAACACTAAAGTAAGACAGCATTTTTAGATAAGGAAAGAGAGAGAGTTCATATTAAAAATAGAATGTGGGAAGTATGGAATTAGTTAAGACCATTGTGGGAAGTATGGAAGAGGTTGAAGAGAAAACTAGTTCTGGGTACATCCCCTTTATCAGAGATTGAAAATTTTAAAACCTTCCCAATAAATGAGGAATTGAGATCAGTGTTAATTGAAAAAGATCTTGTACTCTTGAGAAACTGGATTAGATTATGTATGGATAAGCAAGAAAAAAGGGTGCTTTATGCGGAATTAAAGTTAAATTGGTTTCAAATTGTGAGATTGAACAATTGGAATAATAAATATTTAAAAGGAGATAATCTTGAAAGGGCCATGACGGATTTTAAAGAACTATTGTACAAAATAAGGTTTGGTGAGTTTGGGATAAAGGGTTTGGTAGCTAAAATTTATAAGATTTTGAATAAAGATGATAATTTACAAGATGTTCTGAGAAGAACATGGGAAGAGGATTTAAATGTAAAAATTTCAGAAATGAAATGGAGATCTTTATGGAAACGGAGGATAATAAGAACACTCTTAGTTAGAGTTAAAGAACATAATTATAAAATGGTGTGGTGGTGGTACTTAACTCCAGTTAGACTGAAGCAGATGGATAGATCTAGGAATGATTTGTGCTGGAGATGTGGCAAGAGTGTTGGAATATATAAACATATGTGGTGGAATTGTAAAGAAGTTGAAGTTTTTTGGAAAGAGATTGAAAAGGAAATAGTAGGGATGTTGGGGAGAAAGATTAAGATCGAATCAGGCACTGCCATGCTTACAGATTTAGACAGTGTAATGTTAAATAAGGAGGAACAAGAATTAATCGTGATATTTATGTCTATGGGTAGACAGTGTATAGCAAGAAAGTGGAAGGACCCAGCGAAATTAGTATTAGAAGAATGGTATAGGGAAACATGGCAATTGGCACTAAATGATAAATTGACATGGGAATTAAATGAAAAGAAATGGATAGTTAAAGAAAATAGATTTGGAAACCATTTCTCGACTATACATTAAGAAAAAGAGGTGTTTTTTCACCGGTACCGGATCAATTGAATTTCTGGTTCTAAGGGTTATAAATGGATGGGCCGTAGCTCCCCTTTGGCATTGTATTATATCACAGGGTGATTTATTCTGATTTATTACTCTTAATAATTAACGAGAAAGAGAATTTTAGAAATTGTGATAATCAGCATAAAAGTGATTTTTTAATATTACTCTCAACATCATTATTTTAATATCTGATTATGAAAGTTTTTATGACAATGCATAATGATTTCTTTTTCTATGTGGATCGTGATGTTTATTTTTTCTTGTATTGATTTTGTATGTTTATTATTTTTTAGTTATTTTATGATTTATTTTTTACTTATTATATGTAGTTTTGAAAATTAAAAAAAAGACTCATATCTATGATTAGTACCATGGATTTAGAATTCCACAAATGAAGAAAAATCATGACTTACCTTGACTTTTTCTTACCTTTTATCACCACCAACTGGATGAACTTATCCAACTGCTTATTTCCAAATTGGTAACGGCACTGGTACTTTCCAGCAGCCTCAAACTGGACTTTGGTTATTTTTTTGACAAATGGGGAGGTAAGGTCACTGCCAGATATATTCTGTTTTCCCAAACCCTTGTTATCCATCATCCATTCTCTGTAAAGACTGTTGCCCAGAAACTTTGGTTGATTGATATTCAATGAGCATGAAAGAGTCACGTTGCTGTTGATAATGGCAAATATCTTTCCATCATCCAGTGCTTTGTCAAAACCTGATTTGATGATAGAGAAGACAAGAATGAATAACCAGCCTTAAGTTAATCCTTACCTTACTTTATCATCTTCTCTCTGTAGAACTCTACAGAGATATTACTTCCCATAAAACAGTATCAATTCTGTTTCCACACTATTTCAGTCAAACGAAGCAGTAGCAATTACCGGTATAATGTGATAAGAATTTAAAGATGATATCTGAGGGATTCTTCATATTTTCCACTAGCACAAATGTTTCAGTATGTCTTCCTATCAAAGAGCCCAACCGGATGCTTTCTGGAAGGACAGTTTTGTCTTGCGGGTCAGAACAGACATTATTGTGAGTCTGTACTAGAAACAGAGAATTCTTAAGAGGCTACGTTTTGTTTATCCCAGCACAAAGTTTCTCCTCTCCACCATGCACTCACTCACTCGCGACTGATCGATCTA
Source organism: Bradypodion ventrale (assembly GCA_035047345.1). Classification (NCBI taxonomy): domain Eukaryota; kingdom Metazoa; phylum Chordata; class Lepidosauria; order Squamata; family Chamaeleonidae; genus Bradypodion; species Bradypodion ventrale. Next base: position 138,858,673 of record JAWDJE010000002.1, on the reverse strand, counting down.
GTGCAGTGATGGCAAACCTTGGCACTCCAGCTGTTTTGGAACTTCAATTCCCAGAAGCTCTGATCAGCAGGAATGCTGACTTGGGCTTCTGGTAATTGAAGTCCAAGAACACCTGGAGTGCCAAGGTTTGCCATCACAGATCTAGTGACTGACTTGATTATGCAGATATGGCAACCATTTTGGAGGGATTTTTAAAAATCATCTTCTCACTGTTCTCCTGCTGGCTTTTATTGCAGAGGCTTTGACAAGCTGTATGTTTGGATATACAAGGGAGGGCAACACATAAAAGGGGGCTGTGATGGTTTTGCAACAAGACCATCTGATTTTTCTTTCAAAACGTGAATGTGACAATTATGGATTCTCTGCACTGCTAGAGTGGGGAAAACCTTAACCTGCAAATTCTTCAGATATCTGTATATAATCCTGATAATATATTTCACCTTTTCCTGTGTAGTTTGGTAGAACGTAGGACTATGGGGAATGTTTAACAGGAAGCCTTGGGCTAGATTTTTGGCTTTTTCCAAAGAGCGAGAGAGCCTAAAACATGTTCTGGGCTTATTGGAACACAAGTCATTGGTTTCTCTTACCTATCACTTTGAGGTTGTAGGGGACTTTCAAATTAAGAGATGGGATGTGACATTCCCAGGTACCGTGGTCCTTTTCGACTGTAAGATTTTCTAACTGCAGACGCCAGTTATTGTCTTGTAGCTGCCAGCGTGGTTCATTGCCTGTTACTTTGTCCTTGTGGGGGCTAAGCCACTCGACCTTTGTATGCTTTCTGTCATCAGGATGCCTTTTCAGTAACAGAGTCAGGTTTTCACCTTGAAAGAAGTATTTTCTTTGAGGTCCTTTTACTGTGAAGAAAAAAAGACCAACCTGGTGAGTTCTTATTAGCCCAGCCTGCACCCCCCCCCCTTCTTCCCAAACAAGTACCAGGAAGAAGAGGTAGAAATAGGGAGACAATATTTCCCTTCTATCCCCAGTTATTCCCCATACCATATCACTCACTTTCCCACACCATAAGGTTATAAGTAGCCTGTCTTTCCCCCACTTCACAGGTATATTGTCCTTCTTTTACATCTGGTAGTATTAAAGTGAAATTTCGATTCTCTGCATTCGCAAATTTGTATGTTGCAGACCTGTCATCTTTGAACAGAATGAAAATACCAGAGATTAAACATTCTTACTAAGAGCAAAGGTTTCTCTTGATTCAGCCTATGAGAATATTAAAATAGTATTTAAATAAAAGTTTTACCTTTAAACATTCTCCCAAATGTGTATTTTATTATATTTTTATTTCTATATTTCCAGTACACATTAGTTTGTGGGTTTTTGCTGTCTTCTGGACAAGGAAGAGCAGCGAGATCACCAGCCACAACATTCCTTTCTATTTCTACAGTGAAGGCAAGCATCACCCCTAAAAGATATGCAGGTTCAAAAAATCAGAAAAGACTCGTTAGAAAACACTTTAATACGTTTTTAGAGTTTCAGTAAAGATTTTGCCCAGCCTAAAGCTTTATTTTAACAGCGCTGAATCCTGGAGATTAGCGAGCCCAAAGCTCACAAACGTAGTCAATGTCTTTTTGTTTTATGCTACTTTTGTTTCTTTATATACCTTCCTTTATGCTATTTTCCTCTTGATGTATTTTACTTCTATTTATATGCTTTTGATTCCCTTTATATGTGGCTTTTTGAAATTAAGCCAAGGGCAGTAGTTTGCTCAGCCAAGCTTACAAATGGGTTCTCTGAAATAGTTGCCTCTATTGGTGTTCATATTATTCATTAGTGAATGAACTACGTAGTTGTTCTTATAGACTGCCAAATATTACTAAGTCATATTTTCTATCAAGCCAACCTGCTAAATCTTGAAAGGCATAAAGATTGGGTTGAAGACAGAAAATAGAAAGATGATATATCTAAAGCTTTAGAAACACTTTGATTATCACATGCCTACAAGAAAAAAAATTTTTTTGTTGGTGCCTAGGATTTTAGAACTGATTTTAGCTATATTTGGGTTGCTAAATCCAAATGTGAAAGCAGTTTTTCTCTAGCTACTCTACTTTTTTAGATCAGTGTTTTTTTAACATGCAGTTCTACGCGAAATGTGCAGTTCTAACTTCATTTTGTGCAGTTCTAAATCACATATACAAGAATTGGTTCCAGCATATTTGCCCTATTGTCATTTGATGAATGAGGCTGAGCAAAAAGCCTGGACTTCATTTGTTGTGGTTGTTGAAAATTTTCTAGGCAAACGCAAAGCTGAAAACTATGTTGAACTGGTAAATGAGATGCTTAACAGTTTAAAATCCCTTGGGTGTAACATGAGTATTAAGGTGCACTATTTATACAGCCACTTAGACCGTTTTCCTGAAAATTTAGGAGACACCAGTGAGGAACAAGGTGAAAGATATTACCAGGATATTAAAACTATGGAGGACTGCTACCAAGGAAGATGGGATACACACATGATGGCAGATTACTGCTGGAGTTTAAAAAGGGACTGTTCCAAAATACATTCAAGAATGTCATGGAAAAGAAGCTTCCAAAGTGTTGAGTGACTAGTTGGTTTCATCAATGACTTTTTCCCTCTATCTTTGTATATAATAATATTTGTATACTATAATAATAAAAATTCCGTGTTTAGTGTTTTTATTTGTTCCATGGATTTAACTTAAGATAGTGTAACGTATATTTCACTAAAATGTTATATCTTAGAAATTTGAGCTCCTAGGCAAAAACGAATGCCATATTTGAATTCAGGGGATCAAATTCAAATGAAATCAGCTCAAATAACCCCGGCACCAAAGCAACTGTTGGCCTGTGATCAGTTTGAAATAAAAATGTTTGTGCTCTGTGTTCAACTTGTGAGGAAAACTCACCCAAGAGAAGGATGGTGAAGACAAAAATGCTATTCAAGATCATATCAACTGCTCCAGTCTTACTCCCTGTAGGTATGGAGGACGTGAGTGTTCAACCTAATAGGTCCTGGCAAGGGAAGACAACTTTTTTAAACAGTTAAATCACAAGTGGCTTATTCCTTTAAAAAAAGTCTTGTACCATATGTCATATATACAGTGAGTGTGTATGTCACACAACAACTTATGCCACATAATTATCACCAGTGACATGCAGTTAATCATCTGGTAAGCCATTCCTTTCTGTTTATTAATAAACACCAATCTTGAGAGCATTTTGGGGTCAGGGCTCTGGACAGCTCTCTACAGCCTAAGGGCCACTCTTTGACCACCTCAGTCTACTTTTACATTGCTTTATCATGTCTCATTTCTGCATTTTATTGCAGGTGTCAGAAGTAGCCAATTTACCATAAAAACCATGAAACCAGGGGCATAATTCTTTGAAATATATACTCTAGATTACATTTGTTGTTTCTCCTTCACAAGCATGATTCAGGAAAGATTAACATCTCCATATTAACTAGAGGATAAGTTGGTTCATATATTTTTCACTATATGGCCTCTCTCTGGGGAAGTAGTAAAAACTGAGGTCACTGCTCTTCAGAATGCAGCTAGCTGAAGAGAATCAATAGGAACCAGTTCCTCAAATGGGGTCCATTGTTTATTGTCTTCTGCAATGTGCCCCTTTCTCCACTGCAGTGCCATGAGGAGATTTTTGTGTGTGAATCATTCTGGTTGGGTTCAAAACCAAGATAGGAACCAGCACGTAAGTTGCCTATGATACTATTTACTGCATCTGGGTGATGACAAAGATAGTAGAGACCATCATGCTCAAGAGGTACTAAATACAGCAGGACCATTGCTGGACTTCAGGTGAAAGGGGCTGCAGTGGTTCAGTGGTTAAGAAGCTCACTTTGTTAGCTGGAAGGCCGGCAAGTCGGCATTTCGAGACCTGGGTACTGCATGACAGATTTGAGGTTGGCTCCTTTCAACCTAGCAGTTCAAAAGCAAGAAATTGCAAGTACAGTAAAACCCCGACTTATAAATCCCTCAAGTTACATAAAATTTAACTTACATAATGATTTTATGCTAAAACCATGTCCCGATTTACACGATTTCCTATGGGTTTGCTTTGAGTTATATAAACATTTCAGTTTTCCTATGGGTTTGCTTTTGTAAAAAAATAATTTTTCCTATGGGTTTGTTTTGAGTTACAAAAAATTCAATTTAAGCAAAAGCCTATGGAACAGACTTTTTTTTCGTAAGTAGGGGTTTTACTGTAGATAAATAGGGACCACTTCGGTGGGAAGGTAAACAGCATTCTGTGCACTCTGGTGTTGAGGCATATCTGCCACATGTCCACAGAAATGCCTGCAGACGGCGCTGGCTCTTTGGCTATAAACAGAGATGAGCACTGAACCCTAGAGTTGGATATGACTGGCTTTCATGCAAGGGTGACCTTTACCTTACATAGAAGATTTTTAGAAAAAGATTTAAAATTAATAAACGGGTAAGTAACTGCTTCAGTTTTCAATTTAAGATTTTAATCTAGCAAGTTTGGAAAAAGTTATCTTGTCCTTCTGACAATCTTTATCAGACCACAAGAAGCATAATTCAGAATTGTTTAGAGAGGCACAAGTCTTGGTTAAAAGAGGATTTAAGAAATCTGCTATCTTTTTGTACAAGTTTAAGAAGAGAAGAAGCTCCTCAGAGGCAGTAACAACAAAGTTGCAACATCTCCCTGAAGCTCAAAAGAGTAATACAGTAATCAGCAAGTGTGAAAGTGATACCAATCACTTCCATTTTCAAGTCTATAAGACCATTCCAGCCGTGATGGGAAACTGGTTGAGAAATCCCATCATCAAGATCTCAAAAGAATGGTCACTGTCAGTCATTGACTGCAACTCATATCCGAGAATGTGCTTTTCCCCTGAAGCAAGAAAATTGTCATTGGTGTGAATTTGTTTAAGGTGGATCCCAGCTTGCCATGAAGTGACCCACACACTATGATCACGGAGTCATCTCCTGCGGCACACATGAAATGAGACATGCAGGATTCAACACCAGGACTGCAATGGAAGGCTGCGCCTTCATGGTCAGTCTATGTGATGATCTGTGTTTCAAACCTCCATGACCATTGAGAATCAGAGTTCCTCCTCTGCTCATTTTGCCGTTGGGCTCCATATGATGGTTTCCAGTGGCATTTCCTCTGCTGAGGGGGACCATCACCCCACCTAAAGGGTCTCCTCCACCCATAGCTGTTGGCCCCTTTAGGGAGTCAGGTTAGTTAACCACAGCCTGACACTCAGTATTGAATTACTGACTGTATGGTCTACTCCATTACTGTAGTGGGATGTCTGGCCAGACAAAGATCAAAGATATCCATCTCTCTTATAAAGGTGAAGAGAGAGGAGCGAGCAGTAAGACAATTGATAATACTTGCTCTGGAGCTACTAACAAAAGTAAAATTGCCTCTCTACTTATCTCAAGGGCTACTATTGCTTAAGAAAGATAACGATTATATATAAACTCAAGACTTTCCTTCCTGTGCTGGTTCAGGCACTTATCCTTAGAAAGAGGCCGTCAAGGAGAAAATGTTCTGGGTTGAGGCTCTCTAAAATGAAGTGGTGTTATTTCTAATCTTAACCACTTAAGTGGTTAAGAAAAAGTAGGGTTAGTCAATTATGAAGTTTTGCCAAAATCGGTAAAATAATCTCTGTAGTAAGAACTTCTTCTTTCATGTCTAGGCCAGACATGAAACTGCGGATTCCGCTAGCATAATTGGCATAATACGGCCCTTGCAGAGGCCACTTCAGTCGAGAAAGCTCCTGGCCCGTGGGCTCTGCGGGCACAGAAATTGGGGGGGCAGATTAATAATCATAGGGTTGATTCACCCACATCTGACCTGACCGGTGATTCTGCTGAGGGAAGCGAATCGCTAACCTCCGTTACGTATTAGGCAATTACTGACTCACAGATCAGCCCAAGCCTTCGTGCAAATAGTGGCCATGTTTACCCTGGTGTAAACCCCGAACAATGGATTTCCCCTGTCAGTGTTTGCCCTAGTTAACTAACTTCCCCAAGAGAGATTCCCCATTAACCCGGGTAAATGGGTGATGTGATTTTTCTGTCAGATGACGATTCTATCACCGTTGCCTTCTATTTCCTATATATGCTGATGTTTTTCCCACAATAAACCACTGGTCTTCGCTCCATCTTGTCTCGTGTCGTTCCTTGACCAGTCTCCTCCGGGACCTCACGGAGGCCCCGCGGCCCCAATCCAACATGAAACTGCTGAAATGAAGCCAGCTTTTGGTGAATTAATTCTGCAGTTTCTTTTGTCTGACCTAATGTGAGAAAGATTAGCCATTGCCCAGAGTACTGCCCAACTGTGGTTCAAACATACCACAAACTTTGAGGAATTGTAGCCATGTTAGTCTGTGTTTCAAGCATATCAGAGAGTAAACAAAAAACAAAAATGATGTGGCACTTTAAAGACTAACTGCCTAAAGATGTTTTTAATTAAGCTGTATTTTATGTTGACTGTAAGCAGCCCTGAGTTGCTGTGGCGAGCGGGCGGCAATACAACAACAACAACAGTTGTATTTTAACATTAACATTCAGGGATCAAGTATAAATTTATGCCATGAAGTCTAATGCCAATGTCTGATGAAGTGGATCTTGATCCATGAAAGCTAACATTAAACTACAGCGGTGTACTTTAAAGTGCCAAAACATTTCTTGGGTTTTTCCCCAAGTCTCTGAGGATGCTCTGTCTGGGTACCTCATTAATGTAGCTAAGCCATCCCTAGTGTCCATGGCAGGACAGAAAAAGAAATTATAATTCAGAATCTGACAAATTTTGACCTCAAATAACGAGGTCTCTTATGGGCTGCGGTGCCTCAGTGGTTAAGAAACTTGCCTTGTTAGCTGGAAGGTTGGCAAGTTGGCAGTTCAAGACTCGGGTACTGCATGACGGACTGAGCACCTATCTCTGTCCCTGCTCCTGCCAACCTAGCATATTGAAAGCAAGAAATTGCAAGTAGATAAATAGGGATCACTTCGGTGGGGAAAAGATCTTGGAGACATGAAAGGAGCCTCATTTGGGCATCCCTCAAGCAGAGTCTCTCCAGCAAAAATCCTTTCAACCCAGAATAGTTTCTGATGTGAATTTATTATTATTATTACTACCAGGTCTCTTATAAGTAAACTACTTTAAAATCAGTTATTAATCATATAAAATCAATATACAGTGGACCCTCGATTAACGACGTGTTCGAATAGCATCATTTGCGCTTAACGACACGTCATCACTCACCACGTGACTATCCGCACAACAAAAAACCGTTGTTGTGTGGATTAACGACTTTTTAACGTCATTGTGCAGATAATGACAGCTTTTTGCCTCTAGATGGCGCAGCTGCCATTCAAAACCGCACAACGACGTTTCCCCTATAGCGACGCTACTTCCCCAAGTAGCGTTGTTATTTGAGAGTCTACTGTACTGTATTTACATTTGTTATTCCAGTTTGCCATATCCCAGGATAAAAAGGTTAGCTACAGAAAAGGCACTATAAGTTCAAGAATCCATTCTGAGTCATCAAAGACACAGCAATTTTCTCTCATTAATTGAGATGGATCAGAGCTACCGACTTCACCAAGGTTGGCTGAACAAGCTCAAGTGGTTCCAAAATTTGCATGGAAGTCCCATACTATAGCTCCGTTAATCCAAATATCTCGCAAGCCTATCTGACCTACTTAAATGGAAATTCATAACAGAGTTAGTCGGACGGAAGGGATGGGTGAAATTCATTATATCAACAGGCATTTCTGTATTTTTTTATTCTTTTTTGAGACCAATTTCTCATCCATGTTTGGTTTCAGTCTCTATATGCACAGGAAATATTATTTGGTCTTGTGTTATTTACAGTACAGTACTTTTATAAATATTCCAAAAGTGCAAAATCAGAATTGGGCTACTAGATGGAACCAAAGAGCAGATCTTGGCTGCTTTTTTGTTCTTATCTTGGTGATGAGAACACAATGAACCAATATTTGCATAGCCAGAATGGCAGTAATGATAGCAATCATTTGGCTACTAAGAAATAATGCAACAACTTCCTTTTAAAAATGTAATGTTCAGAGGTTTGAGCCAGACTAGAGTTGCTGAAGCAATAGTCATGAGTTGAAAAAAGTGAGCATGAATCAAAGATCCTACAGAATGTCTAAATGAGAGTCCATCAACAAACATCAATATAAAAAGAGAGAGAAACCTTTACACTGAACACAGGAAATTACTCATATCAGGCCAGCCTATTGTTCGTTGGGTCAAAGACTGCTTACTCTGCAGGGAAATAATAATTTAGTTTTACCAAGAAGACTGTCACATTATTTCCTCTGTGGTTATGTCAATTCTCAACCTGCAGCCCATGGGCCAGATGTGGCCCCTGGCACCATTTCATGTGCCTCCCACACTGCCTCCACCACACCAGGAAGTGCCATGTGGTGTAGGAAGGGCAAAATGGCCATCTGGCTCCCGAAGCTGTCTGAGGGAGCATGAGTTGAGAACTCCTGTCTTAAAGGCTTAGAACAGGTCTTGCTGTATCATCCATCTTTTAGAAAGCAAAGTAACAAAAGTAGAGTACTGGGTGAGATGAAGATGCTGAGATGGAGGTTTCACTGGTGGTCACAAGAAGATGGTAATATGGCCTATACTGCAGTGGCTTAGTGATTAAGATGCTGAACTTGACGACCGGAATGATAGCAGGTCAGCGGTTCAAAAGCAAGAAATTGTAAGTAGATAAATAGGCACCACTTCAGTGGGAAAGGTAACAATGTTCTGTGTGCTATGGCATCTAGCTATATCCATACCTGTCAAGTATCCCGTATTGGCTGGGATTTCTCGTATTCTAGCGCTTGCTCCTCCCCTTTCCCATTGCCATCCCGTATTTTGAACTGCGGGGAAAGGGGTTACTGTGCATTGCCGACCATCAGAGGCAGCAGTGTGCTGTGCAAAGGGGTTCTGTGCATGCACAAAGAGGTTCTGCACATGCACAAATGGGTTTTGCGCATGCACAAAGGGGTTCTGTGCATGCGCAAAAGAGTTATTGCTGCGCATGTGCACCCGGGCTGGAGAAGTTCCCGTATTTTCCGGAGTTGTGCTTGACGGGTATGGTTATGCCTGCCACGTGACCATGGAAATGCCTGCAGATGCAGACAGCGCTGGCTCTTTGGCTGTAAAGCTGAACACTGCACCCTAGAGTTGGACACATCTGGCTTTCAAGCAAGGGTGACCTTTACTTTATGAAAACATCATAATTTCCTAAAAGCTGGAGTATGGCATAGATAAGATATTGAAAAACAAATCAAAGGTTCCACTGAACAGTTCCTGTATTCTTGATGCAAATGGAGATAGATTTTCAGATTTCTGGTACAGTGATACCTCATACAATGTCCAAACTTGGTTCCACAAGTTTGGACTTTATACGGATTTGGACTTTGTATGAGGCATGCAAAATCCTAGCCGCGATGCCTCATACAACGTCCAAATCCTTGCTGTGATGCCTCATACAACGTCATTTCCATAGAGATACATTGTACTGTAACAGCACAGGTAAAAGGTTTCCCTTGCTCGAAAGCCAGTCGTATCCGACTCTAGGGTGCAGTGCTCATCTCTGTTTCTAAGCCGAAGAGCCAGCGCTGTCTGCTTCTGCAGACATTTCCGTGGTCATGTGGCAGGCATGACTAGACACCGGAGCGCACGGAACGCTGTTACCTTCCCACCGAAATGGTCCCTATTTATCTACTTGCAATTTCTTGCTTTCGAACTGCTAGGTTGGCAGGAGCTGGGATGAAGACGGGAGCTCATTTCCGTCCTGCAGTACTCGGGAATCGAACTGCTGACCTTCCGCTTCCCAGTCAGCGTCTTAGCGACTTGAGCCACTGCAGTACAGACTTCAGGACAAAGTCAAGGAAACAGACAGGAAACTGACAGAACTTTAAGAAATCATTGTCTAAAGGCTAAAAACATTACAAAAACATGTCAAACAACCCTGATTGTCTAAGAACCTGAAGAATGCTGCAAAAATGCCAGGAATGCTTCTAAAAATTCTGACGAAAAAAATCAAAAAATATATATCCAAAATTGCACTCAAAACCACTCCTAAACACTCTTTGCCTCGTGCAAAACCCAGAAGAGCAATGCACACATGTGTTCTGCATTTTATACTGCCCAGGCACAATGCAACCTGGGGAAAACCCCAATACCTCATACAAAGTCGCAGCGACTTTGTATGAGGCAACTTTTTTCAAGGAATTAGGCGATGTTGTATGAATTCGATGTTGTATGAAGCGGACTTTGTATGAGGTATTACTGTATTTTATTCTCAAAGAAACAGTGTTGTGATATACCTTATTCTTGCCGGAAAAGGTTAATGAGAAATTCTAGAAATATTTTTTAAACGAATGTAATGTTTACCTGTATAAAAAGGTAACAGATACCAAAACCTCTCTGGGTAACTTAGAAGTAACATATGACAACCTTCGTTTCCAATGATATTGCTTTAAGATGAGAAAAGTAATTTTTGCAGACAACATACTGTATGTTGTGTTGTTCTCCTAAGCAGAAAAGGCAAACCATGACCTATACAGCCACAAGTATGGGCTGCGGTGGCTCAGTGGTTAAGAAGCTCACCTTGTTAGCTGGAAGGCCAGCAAGTCGGCAGTTCAAGACCTGGGTACTGCATGACAGATTGAACGCCCGTCTTTGTCCCAGCTCCTGCCAACCTAGCAGTTCAAAAGCAAGAAATTGCAAGTAGATAAATAGGGACCACTTTGGTGGGGAAAGATCTAGGGGACATGAAAGAAACCTCATTTGTGCGTCCCCTGAGTAGAGTTTCTCCAGCAAAAATCCTTTCAACCCAGAATAATTTCTGCCGGCAATATCAATTTGAACAAACAAACAAATAAATAAATAAATATTATGTAACTTACTTTGTGGGGAAAATACAATGAAGGAGTTATAACTACTTCTTTGTGCTGTGAGGGTTCTATAAAATCTGTGTGATTTTTATGCACACTTTTTATTCTGTTCCTCTCCCCCATCCCCCTCAATCTTGTGGGGCTTTTTTGTTCAGCTTTGTTTGTGGCTGAGCTTTTGTTCAGAAGCCTGCTGAGAGGTGATAAAAGAGGGTTTACATTTATTTACAAGGTCTCTAGGCCTTTCTGTGGAGTTCTCTTCTTCCTTTCCACTCTCCAAGACCAAAGGAAAAAACAAACCATCTGCTGTTTTCAAAGTACAGTTCTTGAAATCTGAAGCCCCAAAATTATACCTGCAAAACATAAGGAATATACCTGGAAGATGTATAATCAGATCCATAGACATTTTCATTTATGCCTAAAAGCAGCTGTTTGGAATTCCTGTTTTTGACAGGTCAATTTATTTATTTATTAGTCAAATTTGTATATGCCGCCCGCTCAGGCAAACCCGACTCAGGGCGGCATCACAACAATGCACAAAATACATAAAAACATTATAAAAAACCCCAACCCACCCCCTTTAAAAACCCCTATATCCCACCCACCCATCCCATCCACTATAAAAAGGAAGAAGAGAGAGTTCTTATACAAGCCAGCAGGCGGGCACCATAGTCCCATTCGGGCCCCACACCTGCCCTGCCAGCCAGGTCTTTACTCCTTTCCTGAAGGGCAGCAATTCACTTTGGAGTCTTAGGTCTATTGGCAGGAGGTTCCAGAGAGTTGGTGCGGACATGGAGAAGGCCCTCCTTCGGGTGCTAGACAAATGTGCATCCCTCGTTGGTGGCACCATTAGAGAACCCCTCCGGTCCGCTCTAGTTGGACGGGCAGACACTCTTGGGACGATGCGGTCTCTAAGGTATCCTGGGCCCCTGCCATATAGGGCTTTAAAGGTCAAAACCAGCACCTTAAATTGCACCCGGAGACAAACTGGTAACCAGTGCAGCTCCCGGAGTAGCGGAGAGGCATGGGCATATCGCCCACACCCCATTACCACCCGGGCCGCCGCATTCTGGACCAGCTGCAGCCTCCGAATGGTCGTCAAGGGCAGCCCCATGTAGAGCGCATTACAGTAGTCTAGTCGGGAAGTAACCAGAGCATGGGTGACCATAAGCAAGGAGCCCCGGTCCAGGAGTGTGCGCAATTGGCGAATCACCCGAAGTTGGGCAAAAACCCTCCTGGCCACAGCCGCCACTTGTTCTTCCAGCAGCAGCCGCGAGTCCAGAAGAACCCCCAAGTTGCGCACTGGGTCTGTCTGGGGCAAAACAGCCCCATCCAGTACCAAAGGTGGTAACTCCCTGGATAACACGGGGCCCCTTATCCACAGCCACTCTGTCTTGCTGGGATTCAGCCGAAGCCCATTGGCCCCCATCCAGACCCCAATGGCCTCCAGGCATCCGGATAGGATTTCGACAGCATCACTGGGGTCCCCACGGGCCGAGATGTACAGCTGAGTATCATCCGCGTACTGATGGTACCGCACCCCGTGGGAACGAATGATCTCACCCAGTGGCTTCATATAGATGTTAAATAAGAGAGGAGAGAGCACAGAGCCCTGAGGCACCCCATACTTAAGGGGCCTAGGGCTGGACCTCTCACTCTCTAACCATACCGACTGGGTACGGCCCTCCAGAAATGAGGAAAACCAGGACAACACAGTGCCCTGGATCCCCAGTCCTTCGAGCCGTTCCAGAAGGATACCGTGGTCGACGGTATCGAAAGCCGCTGAGAGGTCAAGAAGAGCAAGGACGGATGGACAACCCCCGTCCCGCTCCCGCCAGAGATCATCCATCAGTGCGACCAATGCCGTCTCCGTTCCATATCTGGGCCTGAATCCTGATTGAAAGGGGTCTAGATAATCCGCTTCCTCCAGGACACTCTGCAGCTGGCGCGCCACCGCCTTCTCCAAAACCTTACCCAAAAAGGGCAGGTTGGAAACTGGCCTATAGTTGTTAAGGACAGCTGGGTCGAGGGACATCCTCTTCAGGAGGGGGCGCACCAAAGCATGTTTTAATTGTGCAGGAAATACCCCCTCCCGTAATGAGGCATTTATTATCCCCCCTATCCAGCCACCTGTTACCTCCTTGGAGGCTTTCACCAACCAAGTAGGACAGGGATCCAAAGGACATGTAGTGGCACGAACAGCTGCAAGGAGCCTGTCCACTTCATCAGGGACAACAGGATCGAACTGGTCCCAGATCGTACAGCAAGACTGTGCTCCGGCACCCCCCCGACCCTCCCCATCCACGCCAGGATTCAACCCTGAACGAATCCGATCGATTTTCTCCACCAGATGGTCAGCAAAGTCCTCAGCCGAACCCTGCCAACCGGGCACCGATCCCCCCCTACCAAGGAGGGACCTGGTTACCCGGAACAGGGCGGCTGGGCGATTATCAGCGGAGGCAATAAGGGCGGTGAAGTATTGCCGCCTCACCACCCCTATCGCCACTAGGTAGGCCCTAATAGCAGCTCTAGCTAGTGTCCAATCGGAGTCATCCTGGGTCTTCACCCAGCGGCGCTCTAGGCGTCTCTTTGCCCGTTTGAGTTCACGCAGTTCATCTGTGAACCACGGAGATGACCTAGTCCCCCGGGCGTGGAGAGGCCGCAGTGGCGCGATTTCATCCAAGGCTACTGTTGTTGACCTATTCCACAGGTCGACAAGTGCCCCGGGTGAATCGTGTAGCCGATCCAGAGGAACATCCCCCAGTTCCCTCTGGAATCCATCTGGATCCATTAGTCGCCGAGGGCGGGCCATTTTAATCGGCCCAGCCTCCCTACGATGAAGTGTCGCCCCCAGAAAGTCAAGAGTCACCAGATAGTGATCCGACCATGGCACAGGTGAGATGACTAAATCCTGTAATCTTAGATCACTCTGCCACTGCTCCGACAAGAAAACTAAGTCTGGCATGTGACCACTGCCCCTGGTCGGACCCCGAACTACCTGAGTCAGGCCCATGGCTGCCATGGAAGCCATGAACTCCCTTGCCACCTCAGAAGCCGCCCCCAGCGATGGCAAATTGAAGTCCCCCAGAACCATAAGTCTCGGGAACTCCAACGCCAGCATTGAGGCGGCCTCGAGGAGCTCAGGCAGGGCATCCCTTACCCTGCAAGGGGGCAGGTACAGGAGTAAGATCCCCAACTGACCCTTGGGCCCAACCGCAGAAGCAGGGCCTCACAACCAGACACTTGTGGAGCAGTGGCCCTAGCAACTCCCAAGGACTCCCTGGCAACAATGGCGACACCACCGCCCCTCCCCTCACCTCTAGGCTGGTGCCAAATACCGAACCCAGCTGGACACATGTCCGAGAGAGGTACTCCATCTTCAGGAGTCAGTCAGGTTTCGGTGATGCATGCCAGGTTGGCCAGCCCTTCCTGGATGGCATCTTGAATCAGGGGGGCCTTATTACAAACCGACCTGGCATTCACCAGCAGCAGCCTAAGGGTGGGGCCACTCCGGATCTGCTGCTCAGGGCCCAGAGATGTACCGATAGGGCTGGAATGAGGGACCGCAATTAAACATTGGACCCGCATTCCCCGAGTGCGGCCCGCCCCATGGTACCCGCCATACCGTCCCATGCCCGTCACAACACCTATATGGTTCTCCGGAACCTCCCTAGATAGAATGCTGCCCCTCCCTGGCTGGCAGGACCAACATTCCCTCTTCCCTCCCCATCCGCCATCCTCCCCCAATTCTGGCAACAAACATAGCAAGTCCTGTCGTCGAAGGCTCCCTTTCATCTCCCCGCCGGCGGAGAAGGCGGGGAGAGCGCAGCAACGCTGGCAGCGACGTCTTCTGGGCCTTCCAGGCCACGGCAGGCTCCCTTTCATCTCCCCGCCGGTGGAGGGGGCGGGGAGAGCGCGGCAACGCTGGCAGCGGCGTCTTCTGAGCCTTCCGGGCCACGGAAGGCTCCTTTTCATCTCCCCGCCGGTGGTGGGGGCGGGGAGAGCGCGGCATTGCTGGCGGCGGCGTCCTCCGAGCCTTCCGGGCAATGGAGGGCTCCTTTTCATCTCCCCGCCGGTGGTGGGGGCGGGGAGAGCGCGGCATCGCTGGCGGCGGCGTCTTCTGAGCCCTCCGGGCCATGGAAGGCTCCTTTTCATCTCCCCGCCGGTGGTGGGGGCGGGGAGAGTGCGGCATTGCTGGCGGCGGCGTCCTCCGAGCCTTCCGGGCAACGGAGGGCTCCTTTTCATCTCCCCGCCGGTGGTGGGGGCGGGGAGAGCGCGGCATCGCTGGCGGCGGCGTCTTCTGAGCCTTCCGGGCCACGGAAGGCTCCTTTTCATCTCCCCGCCGGTGGTAGGGGCGGGGAGAGCGCGGTATCGCTGGCGACGGCGTCCTCCGAGCCTTCCGGGCCACGGAGGGCTCCTTTTCATCTCCCCGCCGGTGGTGGGGGCGGGGAGAGCGTGGCATCGCTGGCGGCGGCGTCTTCTGAGCCTTCCGGGCCACGGAAGGCTCCTTTTCATCTCCCCGCCGATGATGGGGGCGGGGAGAGCGCGGCATCGCTGGCGGCGGCGTCCTCCGAGCCTTCCGGGCCACGGAGGGCTCCTTTTCATCTCCCCGCCGGTGGTGGGGGCGGGGAGAGCGCGGCATCGCTGGCGGCGGCGTCTTCTGAGCCTTCCGGGCCACGGAAGGCTCCTTTTCATCTCCCCGCCGATGATGGGGGCGGGGAGAGCGCGGCATCGCTGGCGGCGGCGTCCTCTGAGCCTTCCGGGCAATGGAGGGCTCCTTTTCATCTCCCCGCCGGTGGTGGGGGCGGGGAGAGCGCGGCATCGCTAGCGGCGGCGTCTTCTGAGCCCTCCGGGCCACGGAAGGCTCCTTTTCATCTCCCCGCCGGTGGTGGGGGCGGGGAGAGTGCGGCATTGCTGGCGGCGGCGTCCTCCGAGCCTTCCGGGCAACGGAGGGCTCCTTTTCATCTCCCCGCCGGTGGTGGGGGCGGGGAGAGCGCGGCATCGCTGGCGGCGGCGTCTTCTGAGCCTTCCGGGCCACGGAAGGCTCCTTTTCATCTCCCCGCCGGTGGTAGGGGCGGGGAGAGCGCGGTATCGCTGGCGACGGCGTCCTCCGAGCCTTCCGGGCCACGGAGGGCTCCTTTTCATCTCCCCGCCGGTGGTGGGGGCGGGGAGAGCGCGGCATCGCTGGCGGCGGCGTCTTCTGAGCCTTCCGGGCCACGGAAGGCTCCTTTTCATCTCCCCACCGATGATGGGGGCGGGGAGAGCGCGGCATCGCTGGCGGCGGCGTCCTCCGAGCCTTCCGGGCCACGGAGGGCTCCTTTTCATCTCCCTGCCGGTGGTGGGGGCGGGGAGAGCGCAGCATCGCTGGCGGCGGCGTCTTCTGAGCCTTCCGGGCCACGGAAGGCTCCTTTTCATCTCCCCGCCGATGATGGGGGCGGGGAGAGCGCGGCATCGCTGGCGGCGGCGTCCTCTGAGCCTTCCGGGCCACGGAGGGCTCCTTTTCATCTCCCCGCCGGTGGTGGGGGCGGGGAGAGCGCAGCAACGCTGGCGGCGACGTCTTCTGGGCCTTCCAGGCCACGGCAGGATCCCTTTCATCTCCCCGCCGGTGGAGGGGGCGGGGAGAGCGCGGCAACGCTGGCAGCGGCGTCTTCACCAATGCTGGTGCAGGGATTCATTTCCCCCCATACCCTTTTCCTACTGCGTTTGCCCCGACTTCATTTATATATCCCACCAAATGAAGTAAAGGTAAAGGTTTCCCTTGCTCGAAAGCCAGTCGAATGCGACTCTAGGGTTCAGTGCTCATATCTGTTTCAAAGCCGAAAAGCCAGCGCTGTCTGCTTCTGCAGACATTTCCATGGTCATGTGGCAGGCACGACTAGACACTGGAGTGCACAGAATGTTGTTACCTTATCACTGAAGAGTTGTTATTTGCTGCTACTTGTTGTGCTAATGGGGAGAGATACTGTTTTGATTTGATGAGGGATAAAGAAACCCCAACAAAAAACAATGTGGTATATAAAATATCTCCTCTTAGCAAAGTTAACAGCAGCTTCAGTGATCTACTGGCTGAGAGGAGGTAGGTGTGTATGACAGTGATGGCAAACCTTGGCATTCCATCTGTTCTTGAACTTCAATTCCCAGAAGCCCAAGTCCCTGTGAATCCACACGAATGTGACTTGGGCTTCTGGGAATTGAAGTTCAAGAACAGATGGAGTGCCAAGGCTCACCTTCATGGGTGTATGGGGAAGAGATATGGTGGGACACAGACTGGTATGATTGCAAACAAACAAATATGCTGTATGTTACACTTCTTCAATGTGCTTTTAAAAAATTACCACTGATTTGACAGCATCAAAATAGCAGTCTTGTTCCATTTGTTGCTTAGTGTTAAAGCTTAGAGCATGTCCAGGCTGCCCCTTGTGTGATGGTCTGCGCTTACTCATTTTCAGGACACTTTCAGAACCCATTCCCGCTGTCCAAATACTCCAAGCAACTCTTTAACAAAGAGCCACTTCACCATATGGGTAAATGAAACACTTTTCTTGCTCCTCTGCAGAGAAGCAGAGAAAGTGCAATTATTTCCCCCTATAGCCAATTGCTGTAACACTAGACCATTTAGGAGGGTAAATTCCCCACTCTTTCCCCCCATTTTATCACCAGTCGAAAAATTGCTCACAGCCACAGTTTTGATTGTTGATAATAGCAGAAAAATGTTACCAGAAAAATGGCTACTGGAAGCAGTTGCAACTTCGGGTCGAATCGCTGGTGGAGCCCTTCTCCCAAGAACAAGGAGGCGTTTATATTAGGCAAAATAAAAATGGTTTATTGAAGAGGAGTTTAAGCATCCCTGGTTAGGTGCCGGATAAAGCCCTATTCTCAACCTTTTGCCTAAATCAAAGTTCCCCTAGTGAGCAACTCTTTTTGGTTTCAATGTTTGCGTGCAAATGTGCAGAGAGCGTGCAAATGTGCAGAGAGCAAGTATACCTCTGCTTTATTGACTACACCAAGGCCTTTGACTGTGTGGACCACAATAAAATGTGGCAAGTACTTAAAGAAATGGGAATACCAGAACACCTCATATGCCTCATGAGAAATCTGTACAAGAGTCAAGAAGCAACAATTAGGACAGAATACGGAATGACAGAATGGTTTGGAATAGGAAAAGGAGTAAGACAAGGTTGCATTTTATCACCCTATCTTTTCAACCTATACACAGAAAAAATAATGCGCAATGCAGGGATGGAGGAATCACAATATGGGATACAAATTGCTGGGAGAAACATCAATAATTTGAGATATGCAGACGATACAACCCTAATGGCAGAAAGTGAGGAAGATTTAAAGAAGCTACTGATTAGGTTGAAAGAAGAGAGTGCAAAAGCTGGCCTGAGACTTAACATCAAGAAAACCAAGATAATGGCAACAGGCCCTATCAGCACCTGGAAAGTAGATGGGGAAGTAGTAGAAGCAGTGACGGATTTTACTTTCTTGGGATCTAGGATCACTGCAGATGGTGATTGCAGCCATGAAACAAAGAGACGACTGATTCTAGGGAGACAAGCCATGAGAAACCTGGGGAAAATAGTGAAAAGTAGAGGCATCACCTTGCAAACAAAGATCCGTATAGTCAAAACAATGGTATTCCCAGTGGTAATGTATGGATGTGAGAGCTGGACCATTAGGAAGGCTGAGCGCAGAAGAGTAGATGCCTTTGAGATGTGGTGTTGGAGGAGAGTTTTGAGAGTACCAGCAAGGAGAACAAATAGGTCAATCTCGAAAGAAATCAGTCCTGACTGCTCCTTAGAAGGTCAAATAGTAAAGATGAAGATGAAGTACTTTGGACACCAGATGAGAAGAGAGGATTCACTTGAGAAAGCCTTGATGCTGGGAAAGGTGGAGGGCAAAAGAAAAAGGGGACGGCCAAGGATGAGATGGCTAGATGGCATTGTGGATGCAGCGGGCACCGAGCTGAGCGGGCTGAGGAGGATGGTGGAGGACAGGGGTGCCTGGAGATCAATGGTCCATAGGGTTGCAAAGGGTCGGAATCGACTGTGCGACTGAACAACAATAGCAAAAAAAGGAGTGGAAAATTGTTTTTCCCTAAATGATCCAGCTCTACAATAAGCAGCTGGGGTTTTTGTTGTTGTTGTTGTTGTTCAGTCGCACAGTCTACTCCGACTCTTTGCAACCCCATGGACCATAGCTCTCCAGGCACCCCTGTCTTCCACCATCCTCCTTCGTCTGCACAGCCCCGTGCCCATTGTATCTACAATAAATACCATCTAGCCATCTCATCTTTGGTCGTCCCCTTCTTCTTTTGCCCTCCACCTTTCCCAGCATCAAGGGCTTCTCAGGTGAATCCTCTCTTCTCATTTGATGTCCAAAATACTTCATCTTCATCTTTGTTATTTGTCCTAAGGAGCACTCAGGGCTAATCTCTTCTAATATTGACCTATTTGTTCACCTTGCTGTCCAGGGGACTCTCAAAACTCTCCTCCAGCACCACATCTCAAAAGCATCTATTTTTCTTCGCTCAGCCTTTCTAATGGTCCAGCTCTCACAGCCATACATTACCACCAGAAATACCATTGCTTTGACTATGCGGACCTTTGTTTGCAGTGAGATGTCTCTACTTTTAACTATGTTGCCCAGGTTTTTCATACCTTGTCTCCCAAGAATCAGTCGCCGACGCCCCTGTGTAACCCCAGAATTTGAAAAATGCATACCCCATTTTATTTCTTATTTTTATCTCTTATTAATAAAGTTATCTTGTTTCTTTTCTTTACAATAAAGTTATTTTGTTTATTTTATTTTGCCACCCACGTTAAGGATTGATTAGGCTTATGTGTACACAAGCACCACTCTGACCATGCACCCATTCACACACGCTTGAAGGTATATACTGCAAGGGTTGATTTTTAATAAATTTATGAAGATCTCAAACCACTACTTAAAAGGGCCATGGAAAGGGGAAACCCACCCCCTCTCCTTTCTAAGCCAAGCCTTGGAAGAGGCTCTGGAGACTGCAATGTAGTTTGAAATGTGTCTTCCCTTTCTGCCCAATAGACACAGCAGACTTGGCCCCTTTCACTCCTGATTAATTTTATTTCATTGGCAGTTATACCTGGGATGTCAGATAAATTAATAAAAATGTTTTCAAATACCTGGAACTGTTCTACTCAAGATAAAATAGTTTAGAAATTAGCATATGTGTAAACAACAGTGCTGGCTGGGGAAATGCCCAGGGCATCTACTTGGTGGCTGCAATTAAATCTCCAGATTTTCCCCCTCACCTATTTCATTATTTCATATTTCCTTTGCTTTGTATAGATTATGTTCCTTAAAAAGACTCTAAAATATTTTAAATTTGATTTTAACATGCTCTGTTTGTATCTCAAATCAGGATCTTTCTTGCACCTCAGCCTACCTCCTGCCAGCATCCAGGAGGGCTCAATGCCACAGGAAGTCATCACTTTACATTTGGCCCCAAGAAAAGCCACCTTGATTCCTCTGTTTACCTGTTGTATTGTTTTCTGTTTACTCTTGCCCCTGCATGCATTGTTTTGGGACCCCTACTGTCATTACTTTAGATAGCTCCTTGGGCCAGGACAGGATGAGGATTAACCTGTGGGTGGGAATGGAATGCTCAAGCAACAGCCACAGTGTGTGTCCTACCCTGATGTCCATCCACGAGCCAATTGGTCCACTTGCATACTGCACATGAAATCCGGAGCCATGGATTGGTCCCAACTTATGATCCACGAACCTGTTGGGTTGCGTACCCCCACGAAGAACGTTGTTGCTTACTCTCTGCTGATTATGGACATTGCTATTTCCCCTTTTGCCCCAGGACACTGACATAATCCTATTTGCCTATTGTTTCCCATTATTGAACTTCTTACTTGTAAACAAAAGGGTCTGGTCCTGGTCTTTGTTTTATCATTGTAAACCTTTAATTCTGCAAACACTAGATAGAAGTCAGGAACAGGGTTAGTTCCCTTGGGTGGATGGTATATAAATCACTTCTGCCATCATGGTCAGAGCTCTCTCTCTAGATTCAAACTTGGGGTGCTCCAGGCAGGGTGAGACTAGCCTTTTTAGCAACAGTTAGGCCTCTGTTGTCTTTAAATGCATGTCAATAAACAACATTTGTTTGCCTGAAATAAATTGTCTGTAATTCTTGGGTGAAGGGTAGGCTCCGCCAGCAAGTGATTTTTAACTGCACCTTGGGGTCCATAAGAGCTCCTGTAATGGAAGGAGAGGACCACCAGTTTTTAGGTAACACCTGCACGCGCTGGAAACTTCGTGCATGCCTGCCTTAAACGTCATATGTGTCTGGCGCGGGGAACTGGCAGTGCCCTTTGGCTTCCTTCACCCCAAAAAGGGGGCACCCCCACCCGCCAGCGAGGCCAACAGGGAAAGATGGGGCTGCACATGCACGATCTGCGTGCGCAACCCGGAAGTGCCAGCGTGTCGGCCGGCCTCCCCATCGAGGCCAGCAATGGAAGGCGGGACTGCACTTGCGTGACAGTCCTAGACCACCCACAAGCCTGTGCATGCAACCTGGAAGAATCTGCATATCGGCCGGCTTCTGGGGTAGCGATGCGTGGGAACAGAGCCACTGGGAGCTGCAGCAGCCGGGAACCACGAACTGTGGTTGCAGGCACCATGCCTGCAGAAGGAGCACCGCCCGACCAATGCCAAATACGCCCTTTGAGGAGCAGGGCAGGATGGCACGCGTGCAGGCGGGCGCCCACAATGGAGAAACGGCAGCCATTGCCTGGCAATGCAGCCATTGCCAGGCAATGCAGGACACGCAGCTGGGTGCACTGCAGCACCCACAGGACAGACTGCGGCATTCACGGTAGCTGGGGGTGGAGCAGGCAGCGGCTGTTGTCTGGCGGTGCAGGATGCGCTACCGGGAGATGCAGGGATGTGCCTGAGGACAACGGACAGGTAACGGAACCATCGGGGGGAACCGGCAGCCACCTGATCCCCCCTGCGCATGCCGCAGTCTGTCCTGTCGGTGCTGCCATGCGCCCAGCAGCGTGTCCTGCATTGCCAGGCAGCGGCTACATTGCCAGGCGATGACTGCCACTTCTCTGCTACGGGCACCCGCAACAAAGAAGCAGCAGCCACTGCCTGGCGGTGCAGCCATTGCCTGGCAATGCAGGACATGCTGCTGAGGGCACGCCAGCATGGGCATGGCAGACTGCGGCGTTCACGGGGGCGGGGGCAGCACGCGGGGGTGGCGGCCGTCACAAACCCTGCCCAGGCAAAGCCAGGCAGCCCTGCTAGTATCTCATATACTGAAGGGACTTAATAACCCCTTCAGCATAGAGGATGTTACCCCCAGAAGCTGCCTTTCACAGCTGCAAGCCTCTCTTATACATTGTTTGCAATGTTCACAGGTGTATAGGGGATTACCTAAAAAAGTAGAACACCCTGATAGGGGTTTAAAAAGTGTTTGGGAAAAGTTGAGGTGTCCAGTGTCTGTGAAATGTGGACACATGGAGCCCAAAGTGGTTCCAGAGTGTCCATCCAGACATGTTCTTACTTCGTCTTCTTTGACCAGTCAAAGAATGAAAATCCACTCTTATGTCTGAAGAAGGAGACTTGGTCCACGAAACCTAACATTAAAATACAGAAGTTAGTCTTTAAGGTGCTACAGCATTTTTCTTTTTTCTTTTCTTTTGTTTTGTTTACTCTCTGATTTGACCAGTCAGTTGATCTTAAACAAATCTACCTCAAAGGATGCTGTGGAAAGGGGGAATCATGTAAATCAGCCATGTGCGTTCCTTGTACATAACTTAATGTCAAATTGATTCTGACTTACAGTATAACCCTGACTTACATATGCCCCGAGTTACATAAAATCTGACTTACATAATGATGTTGTGCTAAAACCATGTCCCAAAGTACATAAATGACCCGATTTACATAAATTTACATAACACAATTTCCTATGGGTTTTCTTCGATTTACATAAAAAATTCATTTTTCCTATGAGTTTGCTTCAAGTTACATTAAAAAAAACAATTTATGCAAAAGCCTATGGAACGGACTTTTTTTTGTAAGTAGGGGTTTTACTGTACTGTGATCTATTCCAGGGCTTTCTTTTCTAGTGGTTTACCTTCCTCTGGGTATGCTTGGGGACTGTCCAGCTTTACTAAGCCTACATGGGCTGATTCTTCTCTTGGGAGGCACAGCTGGAAATCGAACTCACAACCTCAGACGCCACAGTCAGATACTCCACTCACTGAGTTATACAGCCAGCTATTGATACATATTATACATTAATAATTTTTGACATTTTATCACACACAGGGTTTCAGATGATATTTTCATTAGATAGCTGTCCTATCCCCATCATTTTTTTTTAGTGCTAGCAAAACTTTCCTATAGATCTGTGAGAATTCCAGGAAAAAAATACAAAGTAAGAGCAAATGGCAGAATCATTGCAGAAAAACAATGTGTAGTTTCTTCAAAACATAGATCTAAAATTCTGTCAACATTTACATTACATATCATTCCCATATTTGGCTTTTCATTATGATACATGTGACATATCAATTCACTTATGTAGGCTAAGATCTTAATACTAGGACTATTATCCAATTACTTTTTTCTAATAACTACAGTTAGGGTAATGACTAACATTTTCTGCTTTTTGAAAACCAGTTTCCTCACTTCACTAATTACACCAGCCCACCCAAGCCTGTGAATAATACCGTAATTTGCAAACTAAGTCAATGCTCTTTCCATCTGTTGATTTGGACAGCATCCATCAAAGGTTACACCACATAACTTAGTAGACCATAAATTGCCACAATATAATTCTATATTTTCACTGCAACAGACTAATACACTTTGCTGCTGCTGCTTTCATTTTTAGGCCAGACTTGAAACTGCCAAAATGAAGAAACCCTTTGGTGAGTTCATTCTGCAGTTTCCTTTGCCTGACCTAGTGTGAGAAAGATTAGCTGGCAACACAAAGTTGCTGTTACCAGGGTACACCCGACTGTGGTTCAAAAACACTGCAATCTTCTAGGAGGCTCTTTCTGTGTACTTATCTGCTGAAAACTTTGAAAAGTGATATTTTGTGCAACTGCTATCAAGTTACATCAAAACAACTGCTAATCCAGTATGAAATTCATTTTTATTTATTTTATACCCTGCCTCAATTAGTGCATGTGCTACTCTGGGTGGCTAACAACATTCAGGAAATTGAGATACATAAATAAAATAGAAACATAATGTAAACATAAACAACCAACAAACAATATACACCAATATACAATGAAAATAGTAATAAGGGGCCTTCCAACAATTACGTGATCCTTGAGGGGGGAGGGGGTCTGCCATCTGAATTACGGAAAATTACGTGGGGGCGGGGGGGGTCAGGTCAAAGATTATGTAATCCATTTGGAGCTGTTGTGGTTTTGAAACATGGCACTTTTTTAGGTTTAAAAATGATCTCTAGGAATTTTGATCCAATTTGAGATTATTGAATTGCTTGTGCAGTCTATTTCTAACCAACAGAAATTTATAATCCTTATAAAGAAGATAGTAGAAGAACACTATCGGAACTTACCTGACATCCTCATTCCTCCCTGCAAAAAAATCTCTTCACAAAGGGTGTGATGCATCGAGAATCCTCACCGATACGTTCTGCATTAGGCACCAATAGTGAAAAGCTCTAAAAATTAGAGTTTTGATACAAAAGCTCTGGATTACGTAATTTTAAAGGGAGTGGGGGTTTGAAGTGAAAATTACAGTTGGACTACGTGTGTGTGTGTGTGTGTGTGTGTGTGTGTGTGTGTGTGTGTGTGTGTGTGTGTGTGTGTGTGTGTGTGTGTGTGTGTGTGTGTGTGTGAATTTCCCCCAAAAAATGGATCACATAATTGTTGAATGGCCCCTAAAATGAATATACCCACCATGAGGGCATCCATAAATCAGCATAGTTTAGCCTTAAACAATAACGTTTCACACAGCTAACAGTATCAAATCAAATCTTTATTATTACAGCCAAAGGCCAGACAGAGTGCACCAGGTAACACAACCATTCTGGCATATAGAATAAAAGTATTTCCGACACACCAAGCATATACAGTAAAATATTAAAAAATAAAAATTTGTTTGAGAATCCTAGAATACGCACCATAGTATTTTACTTTAGTCTGACTGTCCCAAGTTCACGAATTTTAACACTGGAAGCTCACTATTTACTGAGCACTATTGGGGTCAAAAGACATGAATCGCCATACTTTTGCGAATGCAGGATGATTTCCATGCAAGCCTGGCAACAGCGGCTGTCGTTGCCTTGGAACTGTCAGATAGTAATATGCTCAAGTTTCTATTATTGCTGGAGGCCAAGTACGGAACTGCTAAAAAGAGCTCTTTTCTGAGATCTTCATAAAAGGGACACTCCAAAAGAATGTGCTCGGAATTTTCTATCTTGTTGGTGTGACAAGCACATATACGTTCACAAACTGGGATTTTCTTAAAAAAGCCCCTCCCTAAATGCCGAGGGAAGCATATTGTGTCGAATGAGACTAAAAGAGCATCTGTGGTCTCGGTTATTTAAAGAGGAAAGATAGAACAATGGTTTAAGCACGTTAAAATGCGGCCACTCAAACAAGGAAGAGGTAACTTTGGTTAGATCTGTTTGCCGGTATATATCAGTTACACTTTGTCTAATTTCCTCCCTGGCTCGATTTGGTCCCAGGCAAACAAGGTGAGTTTTAGAAAGTCCATATGATGTCAAAACTGCTTCTATATGAGAAATCCAAGGGGAAGTTACATTATCTGCCATCATTAAAGTAAGTAGACCCACTGGAGAAAACAGAAGTTTCACCCAATACATAGCGGCACATGTTAATAATCTGGCCTTCACAATTCAGCTAACAGTATGTGGCAAAGGAAAAATGGGTTTCTTATAGTTCAGTGATCAAATAGATCAAATAAATATGAAACCACCCACATCTCCTAACACTACCCTCTTGTATTTTGTCTCCTCCATAGAACAAATTCTTTCAACTCCTCCCCCTCCTGGCTCCAAATTTGCTTCACTGCTAAGCACCCTCTGGCCCACAGTGAAAACACCCAGAAACAGAAAGGACATGCCCATGCATGAACAAACACATCTGCCATGGTTTACAGCTGTGTTTACAGCAGGGGGACCCCACATATCTGGCCTGCTCAGCTAACTGAGTGGCCGTGGCCCAGCCCGTGGCACAAAAACATTGAGAACCTTTAGAGTATGAAAACCAAGACACAGGACACAGCCTCGGGCTGGGTTAACTCAGGTTTATTGCATGGTGGTCAGAGGGAACATGAGGTAATGGCGGATCAATAGCTCTTTATATACAGTAGTAACACATTTGAACGTGGTTCCATGATAGCCCATTGGCTACTGTCTGCGTGACGTCATTGCTGGTCATGCCCTTCTTGTCCAGGTGTAGGTGGTGGCGGGAAAACTTCCCGCGCTGTTGCCTTTGATGAGTTTGGACCAAGAGAGCTTGGACGCTCGCTGCTGCCAGCTGGTGGTCATTAGCTCGCGTCCTATTACAGGGTTTATGTGATACAGCTGAAGGTTACATTGTTGCCCATAGGCAAGGTTACATTGGTTCAGATACATTGTTATCCCTGTGGAGGATCAAACCATTAGGACACAACATCCCTCCCCCCTAGGATGAGACGAAGTCTCGAAACCACACTCCCCCCCCCTAGGATGAGACGAAGTCTCTCAGCCAAGATGGCTTATTTCGAACACGCTGGGGTCTCGGTGCGGGCTGCTTTCCCCCTGGTTTGCTACCTTCTCTTTGTCCCCTGGTTTCCTGCCCTGTAATTGGAGAGGGAGACTCGTTAGTGACTTGCCGCGGCTCCGCGGCGTTGTTGGGAGGTGTGTGCTTTATTGGGGAAGAACCGGGGGCACTGGGGGCTAACGAAAAACCCCTCTTCTCGCTTGGACGGGTGGGGGAACACTCCCGAAAACCCCCCCGGCTCTCAAAATCAAAATCAGAATTAAATTCGGGGGCAGCGGTCGCGAACTCCTCTCCCCCTTCCCCAGCCTCTGATAGAGCTGGCGTATCAAAAGGGTATGAGTCGGGGCCGCTGCTTTCCCCCCTTGCTTGGGACCGTTGTCCGTTGCTGTCCCCCCCTTGGGCTAAACGGGTGGGGGAGAACCCTAACGCTGAGTCCTGTCGCTGAGCTCCACTGACCGGCCCCCCACTCACTCGGTGCCTAAGTTGGTCCGCATGCCTCCTCCAGAGGAGACCCGTGCTAGTCTCGACCCGGTACGACACTGGCCCCGTCCGTTCCACAACCGTCCCTGGCACCCAGGCTGGACCTGCGCTGGCGTAGTTCCTGCAGTGAACAGGATCGCCGGCGGCGAAACCTTTCGAGACTGCCAGCCCTATGTTTTTTCCTTTGTCCTCGACTCTCGTCGGGTCTAGCCTGGACAGGATCGTGGTCAGTTTTCGCCGCATCAGCAGTTCTGCCGGCGAGTAACCTGACGCTAAGGGGGTCACCCTATACGCTAACAAAAACTGACATACTTGGTGATTTAGGTCCCCCGGGCCCATGCGCCGCAGCGCATCCTTTGTCGTTCGCACCAGCCGTTCCACTTGGCCATTCGTGGCGGGGTGAAACGGCGCGGATGTGACATGCCGAATGGCGTTTGCCTCCATGAATGCCTTGAATTCAGCGGAGGTGAAACAACTAGCGTTATCGCTGACTAAAGTGTCGGGTAAACCGAACGTGGAAAAGACTCTCCTTAGCTGGCTAATTGTAGTGGCGGAGGACGTACTCTTTACTGGGATAACCTCCAACCACTTGGAGAATGCATCCACCACCAGGAGAAACATTGTTCCTCGGAATGGGCCAGCGAAGTCTACGTGCACCCTGGACCATGGCCCCCTTGCTGTGTCCCATTCCCTATGCGGAAGACGGGCCGCCTCTGGTCGGGAGCCCTGGCATGCCTCACAAGTGCCGACCATGTGCTCAATGTCCGCGTCCAGCTGTGGCCACCAGAAGTAACTCCGGGCCAGCGCCTTGGACCGGACGATGCCGGGGTGGCTGACGTGGAGCAGTTCGAGTACCCTCGGTCGCAGGGACGTAGGAACCACCACCCGTTGGCCCCACAAAAGGCAGCCCCTCTCTAGGGACAACTCTATTTTTTTTCCGAAAAAATGGGTCGAAATCCGTACCTGGGGATGATGCCGGCCACCCCTTCTGTACCCATGAGCTAACTTTCTCTAGCGTTCTGTCCTTTCCTGTGGCCCTGGCAATGTCGGCTGGTACTATTGGGGGTGAGTCTAAAGCCTCTATTAACAAAACCTGGCGATCTCTTTCTGCCCTTTCCTTTTGGACGCCCGACAAGGGCAAAGGAGACCTCGAGAGTGCGTCGGCATGGCTGATCTCCTTCCCGGGCCGGTATTCCAGCTCATGCTGGTATGCGTTGAGAAAAATAGCCCACCGCAGCATTCTTGGGGACAGGATCTGTGGTGTGGGCTTACTTGCAGTGAAAATTCCTAATAGGGGCTTGTGGTCAGTCATGATTTTGAACGGCCGACCATACAGAAAATCGTGAAATTTTTTGGTTCCCGCTACTATCGCTAGTGCCTCCCTGTCGGTCTGTGCGTAATTACGCTCTGCTTGGGACAGGGACCTTGAATAAAACGCTATCGGGGCTTCCCTTCCGTCGTCCAACACGTGGCAAAGCACCGCCCCCACCCCCACCGGGGATGCGTCACAGACTAAGACCACTGGCCGTTTGGGATCGAAATGCGTTAGGATTGCCTCGGATGTTAGGAGTTGCTTCAACTCTTTGAACGCCCTCTCTTGCTCATCACCCCACACCCATGTTTCCTCCTTTTTTAGCAACCGATGGAGTGGCTCGGCCACGGACGCCTTCCGTGGAAGGAAGGTATGGTAAAAATTGAGGAGCCCCAGAAATGACTGTAGCTCGGTTTTGGATGTGGGGCGAGGGGCATTCTTGATGGCGGCTACTTTGGATTTGGATGGCTTAATACCCTCTGGCGTGACTCGAAACCCTAGAAACTCAACCTCAGTTTCGAAAAAGACACATTTGTCTTTTCTCAGTCGTAGCCCCGCTTTCTCGAAGACAGTCAGAACTTTATCCAATCTCTTTGCCACTTCGGCCTCACTCCCCCCTGTTATCAACACGTCATCAAAATAAGGCAACACCCCCTCCAGCCCCTTCAGGAGGCGTTCCACAAGCGACTGAAAAAGGCCGGGTGCCGAGTTCACGCCGAACTGTAAACGCGACACCTGGAACGCTCCTTTATGTGTGACTATCGTTTGTGCCGTGGCCGTGGCGGGAGTTACAGGGAGTTGCTGATAAGCTTGAGCCAAATCGAGTTTAGCGAAACACTTTCCCCCATTCAGCCTGGCCAGAAGGTGGCTGACCACCGGCACCGGGTATGCATTAGGGCGGATCGCCTTGTTAATTGTACACTTATAATCAGCGCAAATGCGCACCTCCCCGTTAGCCTTCAGAGCGGTTACAATTGGAGTTTCCCACTCCGCGGAATCAACAGGAATAAGAATCCCCTGGCCCACCAGTTTGTCCAGTTCCGCCTCTATTTTGTCCTTTAGTGCGAATGGCACCCTGCGCGGTTTGAGTCTTATCGGGCGGACCTCCGGGTCTAGGTCGAAAGCTACAGGGGGTCCCTTGAACTTTCCGAGTCCTTTTTTAAAAACGGCGGAATGCGCGTCGCACACCGCTTGTATTGGGTCCACCCCCACGGTATGCACTCCCCCTATGAACAAACCTAAGGGCTGAAACCACTGCGTCCCTAGGAGGCTACAACTACCCCCCTTAAGGACAACTAGGGGCAGCTCCGCAGAATGTCTCTTAAAACTGACCCGAAATTTCCCGACCCCCAATACTGGAATGCTGTTCCCCTGTACATCTCGTAGCGTGGACCTCAACGTTTTAAGTTTGGGTCGCACGTGGGGGTCGATTTTCAAGAACTCTTTCTGGGAAATTATAGAATAGGAGGACCCCGAGTCAATTTCCATCCTGATAGGGGCCCCTTGTACTAGTACCTCAACGAAGTAATGGGACTGTCCCGCGGACACGCTGAACACCGGAGCGTCGTCCTCGCTGTCGTCCGAGATGCGGCCCACGCCGTCCTGCTTCCTCGTGGTCTGGGCGCCATCTTTGGACCTTGCTGGACGGTCCGGTCTGGTTGAGCGGTCTTGTGACTGCCTCCGGCCCTCCTTCCGTTTTCTGCACGCCTTGGCGATGTGCCCCCGACGGCCGCAGGTGTAACACTCGGCTTTCCTGAATGGGCACCTTGCGCGCTCATGGGCCGCTCCGCAACCATCGCAGCGGCGCCCCCCTTTTCGGACCCTCTGGACCTCCTCGCCGTCGCTGCCTTCCGTAGACGACTTTGAGGCCCTTCGGGTTGCGTGCACCGACTGTCCGGACTTTCCGTGCACCGAATTCTCCGCTTTGCCGGCTCTAGGACGCCACTCACGCCACTGATGCATTTCGTCCACTCCGGCATTCGTGGACTCCGCGGCTTCCGCGGCCTCTACAACCTCCGCCAGCGTGGGTGGTGGCTCCTTGTTCATCAAGCTGCGCTGCACCTCCTTGTCCTTCAGGCCACACAGCACTCCGTCCCTGAGGGCCGTCTCTAGGTCGTCCCATCTGCAGGGGCCGGCGGCTATCCTCATGGCTGTTACGAATGCCTCAACCGACTCGTCCGGCGCTTGGACTCGCCTCCAAAACGCGCTCCGAGCGGGAAACATTGCCCTCGAGGGACGGAACCGCTCACGCAGCAGCTTCATGATGTCGTCGGCTTTGAATTCGCTCACCTTCTTCGGTGCAATGATGCCCACCAGCGTTCGCTTGGTGTCTATCCCAAGCATTCGGGTGAGGATGGCCCTCTTCCTTTCCTCATCGTCTTCTTTGACTTTGAGTTCCACCAGTGCCGCCTGGAAGTCCATTTCAAAAAGCTCCCAGTCTTGCGGTTTGGTGATGTTGAACCCGCTCTGTGCCCTGGCTGCTCCTTGGGGATCCATTCATCCCACCTTCGTCGCCAATTTAGAGTATGAAAACCAAGACACAGGACACAGCCTCGGGCTGGGTTAACTCAGGTTTATTGCATGGTGGTCAGAGGGAACATGAGGTAATGGCAGATCAATAGCTCTTTATATACAGTAGTAACACATTTGAACGTGGTTCCATGATAGCCCATTGGCTACTGTCTGCGTGACGTCATTGCTGGTCACGCCCTTCTTGTCCAGGTGTAGGTGGTGGCGGGAAAACTTCCCGCGCTGTTGCCTTTGATGAGTTTGGACCAAGAGAGCTTGGACGCTCGCTGCTGCCAGCTGGTGGTCATTAGCTCGCGTCCTATTACAGGGTTTATGTGATACAGCTGAAGGTTACATTGTTGCCCATAGGCAAGGTTACATTGGTTCAGATACATTGTTATCCCTGTGGAGGATCAAACCATTAGGACACAACAGAACCCCTGTTCTAGACGATGATACTGATTAACAGCAATTGAACCTGTAGCCTACCGGTAAATTAAGACAAATTTCGGCTGAAACTGAGAGATTATAGCCACGGTTAAAGACCAGGTTATTTCCATTAGATACTATCAGAAAATAATTATGAAGCAAGCTACAAGCGATTTATATAGGACCCTCTCATGAATTCAAGGGAATAATTCAACATATCTGGATGCCTTAGAGTAGCATCACTGGATTATAACCAAGTTGCAAAAACCATCTTTCAACAGCTGGTTAAATCTGACAGTTTACTCACATCTTTTCCATCATATTATAGATTCTAACTACCTTTAGTTTTCAAAAATGAAAACAGAATCCTGTACTGGGACAAGCAAGTCATTCTAGATAAAACAGTTTATTACTGCCATTGATCAGCACGGTAAAAAGGGTTTAAGTACATTGTGGATGCCCACTACATAATTGGTCCACCCCCAAGTATCAGCAATCCTGAAAAATCCTGAAAACAGTTTTATCATAATTGTTGTTAAATCTAGGAAGACACCAGTGCTCACCATTTTTTTCTCAAAGCTGCTTTTGATATGGATGACTAATGCAAGAACCTGTTCGTCACAGCGTCTTCCGAGTCTAAATCCTGCTTGTTCAACTGGGATATGCTGGTTGATTATCTGAGCTATTCTGTTGCATATGAGCCTTTCAAGGAGCTTCATAGTGACATTGAGGAGTTTGATAGGCCTGTAGCTCTCCACTTTGGCTGGATCCTTGCTTGGCTTTAGCACTGCTATGATTTTGGTTTTCTTAAAAAGTGGAGGTAGACTGCCTGTCTCTAAGATGTTGGAGAAGAAGTTAGTAAGCCATTTAATAGCTGCTGGGACACTGTGCAGCAAGACAAACTCCTCCTCAGATTCATTAGTATCATCCCTTGTCTAAAACTTACTACAATTCTCACTAACATGCTGAGCAACAGACACTTCCAGATATTTTCAGAAGACTGTAAGAATAGAGTATTCACGATAAATGGTCGTCTTCCCCAGAGTTCTGTGTTGGTTCCTTTAGTATAACTTGTACACACATGACCTCATGAATACAGTACTAAATCTAGGAGATTCATTTATGCAGATGATATAGCATTGGTTGTCCAACACCAAAGCATCACTGGGACTGAGTCAGTGCTTTCATCTGACTAAAATATCTTGCACATTTATTTCCATCAGAATAGTCTCAGACCAAACCCTCAGAAAACTTCTGTGTCAATTTTTCATTTGCTGAACTGAAACATAGGGTATAAACCAGCTGTATTATTCAGAGGAGGAAATCTGTAATACTGTAGTAACCCCAAGTACCTAGGAGTCCCCCTAGATAGGTCTCTGGCCTACAAGAGCCACCTCTCAAATGTGGCAGCAAAGATCAAAACCAGAAACAACATCCTACAGAAGCTATCAGGTACTTCTTGGGGTGCCAGTGCTCAAGTTCTTAGATCCACCACCTTAGCACTATCAAATTCTACTGCTGAATATTGCTGTTCATCTTGGCTTAATAGTGCACAAACAGGACTAATAGATACACAGCTGAATCAGGCAATGTGTATCGTCACAGGCTGTATTCATATCTAGATAGATAAATACACAGGCTGTATTTATCTATCTAGATTTATCTATCTATCAGATATTCACTAGCTCCCCGTCTTGAGCCATATTCCACCACCACCACTAAGAAGATCACTGTCATTATTAAACCTATGGATAAAAATAGTTTTAAAAAACCCTCTCCTTCCAATCCATGCTGACATAAGAGCCCCCTTTGCCTAATGATTAAAATCTAGACACCCTGCTTGGCGCAATGCAATTAACCTACAGAATAATTGTTTCAATACCTCAAATGCCTGGCAACATCTATCCCTGATTCCCCACCATTATATAGTCAAGAATCCCTGCTGGATTTCCCCTTCCCAGATGGCAGTGGAGGATGCTGAACAGAGTGAGGACTGGCTGTGGTAGATGTAGAGGGACTCTGTTCACATGGGGATAGAAGTTTTCTTCCCAATGTGATTGGGGAGAAGAAGACCAAACTATGGATCACATTATATTTAAGTGTCCCTTACGTGCATTTAGAGGCACATTGGAGGACTTGCATTGTGCCACAGATGAAGCTTTTCAATGGTTTTCAAACCTAGATATGGAACTCTAGTTAGGAACTTGAGATGGTCATTTTGTGCTGTATATAACAGCATTTATGCTGACAATAGAAGTTCATCACACGATAAATAAAAAAATAAAAATCATTATTGTCATCGTATCTGACCAGTTGCAAAATAAAATTCCATCAGACTTTAGCAAAAAAATCTTTTCAGGCAGAGAGAATGACATCACGTCTGTTTTTAAAAATCCAGTCTCGGGTTTGAACATTTTCAATAATCATGAGTAGTGCATCTACTTATGTTTGTCATCAAAAGTAGTTCATCTACAGTTATATGTGTAAGTATAATTTATGAGAGTATTGATAAAAAGAACCTAAACCAGAAAATGGCAAGGTTTACAGCCAAGATGGAAAATGAAAGAGTCTGTCCTGTCTCTGAGATTGATAGAAGAGAGAAAACTTGTCCATCATCTAGTTAACTCTTTTAAAACTTCCATTAGTAAAAAGAAGAAAAAGCTCTCTATATATATTCAGACTCTTATTATTAAAGAACTGACCCAGGTTCTGTTCCAAGATCTGAAGTCCATATGCCATTGAAACTAAACCCTCAGAAGAAGACAAAGAACACTTTTGTGAAAGAAGGACCAGGATAGGACCAGGCAGAGAGTAAGGCTTGTGTTAATCAAACATTTTGATTTGATGCTTTCCAATGAAAGATAAATGTTGAGGGCTGAACAGAAACATTTGTAAAGACTGACTTGAATTCTTGACATCTGTGCTATACTTTCACTTTAAACCAAATGCAAATGGTATACAGAAAATAAATTAAGTAACAAAAAAGGGATACCCTAGTGTAGCACTTTGTAATAAAAGACTTAGATTTTATCATTAAAATGTGTCTAAAAGAGCAGTCCTGTGTGTCAGAAGTAAGTCTAACTAAACCCAGTGGGGATTGTTCCTAGGTATATAAATGTACAACATGTAACAAATATTCTAATAACAGCCTCATTTTTCAGAAAATATCTTCAGAAACATGTATTTTATTCACAAATATCTATGTTTACAGAATAATGAATAACACAAAGAAAAGACAGGAGTAAGAATGCAGTAGGATTTATTTGGATCAGTTTGCCCTTTTAGGCAACTTCAGTCCTAAAGACATTTTTCCTGGGAGTACACCCTGTGGAACATTAAAGGCATCTTAGTCAATGAGTGTAGCGAATCGGGGCCGCTGGGGGCCGTAGGTCCCGGAGGAGACTGATCAAGGAACGATACGAGGCAGTATGGAGGAGGATAAGATCAGTAGTTTATTGAGGGAAAGACATCACCTTTTATAGATCAGAAGGCAAGGTAGAAAAAACCATCACCCGACAGTAAATCACATCACCTATTTACTCAGGTTAATTGGGAATCTCTCTTGGGGAAGTTAATTAGTGCGGGCAAACATTGACTGGGAAAACACCTATTGTTTTGGGCTTAGGAGCTGGGTAAACGTGGCCACTATTTATGCCAGGGATTTACGCTAAGCTCGGAGATGAATGTTTGCCTAATTATGTTGCAGGAGTTAGCGATCTGCTTACTTGGCAGAGTCTTAGGTCAGGTCAAGGAATTGGGTGAATCAAACCCTATAATTTATCCACCCCCCTTAATTTGGGTGCTCGCAGAGCCCATGGGCCAGGGAGCCTTTCTCATCGAAGTGGCCTCTGCCGGGCCGTTCCGTGCCCATTGGGGCACGGGGAAACCACATCTCCCCTTTTTAAATTTTCTTAAGAGCCTGACCAGCAACTCTGCGCAAGAGCGGCATCAGCTGTTGAGCGGGAATGACGTCTCGGGGTTTCCTTCTGTGACGGCATTGGGATATCAGTGAGGGAATACATTGCGCGAGGCAACAGACTGTCACGCCTAGTATAATCACCCCCACAACCACCTTGAGTACCGTCTGAAGCCACCCCCAGGGGATCCACGACCACATCCAGTTCCACAATGAACTCCACCAAGTTCCCCATGCAGAACCCTCCGTGATGCCCTGGACTATGGTGTGGAGATCAGTGAGCTGACTCTGTACTTTGCGGGAGTTGTCAGTAAGGTTGAAACAGCACATACCATGAAAGGAGTCGCAACCCAGGTGGTGCAACAATAAGAGATAGTCGATAGCGGCTCGATTGTCAAGGATGGCATGGCGAAGCTCTGCCTGCTCTTGATTAAGGAGCGCTATCGCTGAGGAGGTATGGTTGATGGCTTTTGCTAAGCCGCAAGCCAAGCGACCAATCCTCTTTGCGTTGCCGACGGCTAAGCCTGGCACGCCAAAGATGCTGACTGCCAGAGAGAGATATTCGGCAGGGCTCATTACTCTAAAGCTGCTCTCACATGAGCTGTCTAACTGGGTGGTTCGAGTGTGCCGTATGAGTGAGGGAACATTTGAAACATGTGTAACATTTGTGCTTGGGGTGACCATATCCTTAGTAGGGAGTAACAATGTTAAACGACTGATACAGCATATAGAGTCTGAAACATTTGCAGGAATGTAGTTCCACGTATACTGGTTGCATGTGAAGAACCAACCGGACGGCAAGGTGACATGAGCGTACATGGTGCCAAGTGGCACCGGGTTATTGCAAGTCCAATTGCCACTGCCAACGTTGAGGCAGCGGCGCCGAGTACGACCAGCTGAGGCGCAGCCGTACATTCGTCCACAGGTAGAGTTCGGGCTGACCGCCACCCGAGGAGTGTGGAGGGTGGATGCATCAGCCGGCAAAGTCATGGTCAGCCGCATCTCCCAGCGGGCATACTCTGAAGAAGCCGCTGGAATGTATGGGCTGAAAAGTCTTTTCACAAGCCAGTCCCCATCCCTGGGGTGCGCGCCTGGAGAATAGCACACAGGGATGAGGCAGGTGCTGAGGATCGAGGCAGAACCGAGGTCCTGCCTGAGGCAAAAATCGGACTGGTTGACGAGACCCGCCAACCTCTCCCAAATATTGTACTGCATCCGGGCAGAGAGGTCTCCACTGGGCAGCAGATCATTGGCCTTCAATGAGGCGGCCTGAGCGCCTCCCCCCAAAAGCAGGGAAAGGGTCAGGATGATGGTGAGCGCCAGGGTGTTGGCATGAATCTGGGCGAAAACTGCAGCTGTGAGGTTCTCCGGCGTTGGCTCCTTCCTTTCGTGCCGGACGGTGTCCTCGGCCTCACAGCAAAGGATCTTGACCATCCCCCAGGTGATCTTGGGTGCTGTCGTCGGTGGCCGTCTCTTCCGACGGGTCCTCTCGGTCAGAGTGAGGTCCTCCATCTCCGGGATCGGACTCTGGTCGGTCTGGGTCCACGCCATGTGGTTCCACGTAAGGCTTGACACACCGAGCTGGAATCCAAACGACACCTGTAGGGGACACAACTGCAGCATACCCTCTTCCCCAGGTTACGAGTGGCACCGGGCCCCTCCAAGAAGGGTCCGGTGGCACCCGGTATCGGACCATCGGTCGCGGGAGAGCTTCCGAACGGCGGAAGTGCTTCTCCTGCGGCGTGCAATCCGAAAAAACAATAAGGTGATTGTAAGTGAACAATACCTTATTCAGGCAATGCTGTGCCTGAGCCTGTGACTTGGGGAGGGCTGGTGGCTCCCCCCTTTCTGTTTGTTTGTCAATATAGGACTTGAGCGTCCGATTGACCCGTTCCACAATCGCTTGCCCCTGCGGATTGTAAGGAACGCCAAAAGTATGCTTAATATCCCAAGTGGCCATGAAGGCGGCCAGCTGCCTAGAGCTGTAGGACGGGGCGTTATCGGTTTTAACGTACCGAGGTTTGCCCATGGCTGCAATGCAGGAAAGGAGGTGCTGCTCCACGTGGGAAGCAGTCTCCCCTTTCTGCGCCGTTGCCCAAACGAACTGAGAAAAAGTGTCTATGCAAACGTGCATGTACTGCCATCTGCCAAACTGCGGAACATGCGTGACATCCATCTGCCACACCTGGTTAGCCTCTGTCCCTCGTGGGTTGACCCCCCACGAGCCCCCCCCCCCCCAGTGCCCCTGCACAATGCTGGCAAGAGCGAACTATGCCTTGAGCTTGAGAGAGTGGCAGATTGAACTGTCTGGCGAGCGCTTTGGCATTTTGGTGAAAAAAGGCATGACTCTGAATTGGAGTAGTGAAAACACCCAAAACTGAACGTTGCTGAATTTCCTTTGCCGCCGCATCCGCTCTGCTATTGCCCGCGGAAATCGGACCCGGCAAGTCTTGATGACTGCGGATGTGGGCAATATAGAGCGGCTCCGTGCGGTTTCGCAAATGAAATTGAGCAGTGAGAAACAGGCTAAGCAAATTTTTGTCTATCGCGGGAGTGATGTATGCTCCCGGTAGACTGTGAAGCAAATTCCTAACATACATACTGTCAGTAATGATGTTTAAACATTCTTTGGCGAAGGTGCGCAAGGCAAGGTTCACCGCTGCCAACTCTGCCCGCTGTGCGGACTTTTGTGGAAGAGTTAGCAGCATGTGCCAAGCTTGGCCCTCCTGCCAGGTCAAGACACCATATGTGCGACCACCATCAGTAAAAACTGTCCTGGCCCCCTGAAGTGGAACCAGCGAGAGCAATTCAAACAAGCTGACTGTCTGCGTTTGGAGTGAGACAAGTCTGGGGTCTTTTGGCAAGTGGTATGCCAAGCATCCAGTGAATCCTTCCAACGCAATTGGAAGCGAGTCACCGAGCTGCATTAACTGCTGAATTTGTTCCTTGGTGAACGGGACTACAATTTTGGCCAAATCGTGCCCTGAAATGTCCCTAGCTCTCAACTGTCCGCGGTAAACCACCGCGGAGACCAGTTCTTGGGGAAGAACGATGTTTCGTGAAGAGGTGTTCTGAAGGTACACCCACTCCACGATACTCGCCCCTTTCTCGGCATCTACGCCGAGCGCTCCAGTGAACATGGATCCTGACCGTACGATGTACAAATTCAGGATCGGAGCATATGGCCCTGGGGTGATCCTATCTACCCACCTCTGGCTGAGAACTTGGTTAATCTTCTCGAGAGCTAAGCGCGCTTCTCGAGAAATTTTTATCCGGTCTGCCGGCTGCTTGCCTAAGGTTAGCAGCGAGAAGAGCGGTTTTAAAAGATCCGTATCCAATCAGAAATACGGTCTGGCCCAATTGATATTACCTAAAACTTGCTGCAACTCTACAAGGGTGACTGAGTCCTGTAAATTGATCTGAGGCAAAACTGGTGCTGCGAAAGAGCGGAGAAGCCGATGACCCAAGTATGAGAAGGGCTCGGTTCTCTGCACTTTCTCTGGGGCAATGAGTAAACCTTTGTCCCCCAGGCTGGCCTGGAGGTCAGAAAACATTTCGCTGCCGAGTTGCGGCATCGCGACCAAGATGTCATCCATGAAATGGCAAACTATCGCTTTAGGGTAAAGGCTTCGGAACTTTGCCAGTGCGTTGTGAACATAAATTTGGCACAGCGTGGGCAAATTGAGTATGCCCTGTGGCAAAAATGTCCACGCGTAACGCTGCGTGGGCTCGCTGTGGTTCACAACCGGCACCGTAAAGGCGAACCTTTCCCGATCCCGGGGGTCTAAGGGGATTGTATAAAAGCAATCCTTGAGATCTACAATGAGGATCTCCCACCCCTCGGGAATCATATTAGGATTTGGGATGCCGCATTGAAGCGGACCCATTGGCTGTATGCATTTATTGATCTCTCTGAGATCGTGGAGGAGTCGCCACTTCCCCGACTTTTTCTTTATGACAAAAACTGGCGAATTCCATGGACTCGTGGACTGTTCTATATGTCCTGCGTCTAGCTGTTCTTTAACTAGCTGCTTGAGGGCAACTAATTTCTCTCCCACTACCGGCCATTGTTCTACCCAGACCGGTGTATCGGTGAGCCATTTAAGTGGCAACGCCATTACCCAAAGGTAAGCGTAGCACCGTACTGCTGCAAGATGTCTCGCCCCCAAAGGTTGATGTGCACGTCAAGAATGTGCGGCCGAATTACCGCCGTGCCGTCAGCCTTTGGGATTGTGACTTCCACCCACTCTCGGCTCCTAAACGCTTCCTGAATTCCGCCTACCCCCCACACATCGGAGACCGGCTCAATGGCCCACTCTCTTGGCCACTGGCTTCTGCTTATCACGCTCACATCCGCTCCGGTATCGACTAACCCTGAGAACGCTCTTTTGTTCAAAAATACCTCGATAACGGGGCGCTGCTTCCACTCAATGTTGGTCTCCACTGTCGCTAAGACCTGGTATCCTTGTACTGCCTCACTGGCGCTCGAGCGGTCCTCTGACCGGGACTCGGAGCTGTCACTGAGCCTTCCCTGGCTATCTGCTGGCGAGTGACAAGGAACCATGATCAGTTGCGCTAAGGTGTCTCCCTTGTGAATTGTTTGGGGCAGGTGAGTCCAAAGCTGAACTTGGAGAATGCCTGAAAAATTCGAGTCAACGACTCCTGGAATTATGAAAATTCCGCGTGCTCCAGCTACACTGCGGGGCAAAACTAAACCTATAAAGCCCTTGGGCAGTGGACCCATGTACTGGGAGTCCACTAGATAGACCGTGCCTGGCAGGTCACATGTAACGTCTGCCTGACAAGTCAAGTCTAACCCTGTACTACCCTTGGGGCTGGCCTGTGCCCTC
Organism: Bradypodion ventrale; assembly: GCA_035047345.1. NCBI lineage: Eukaryota > Metazoa > Chordata > Lepidosauria > Squamata > Chamaeleonidae > Bradypodion > Bradypodion ventrale. Next base: position 138,818,519 of record JAWDJE010000002.1, on the reverse strand, counting down.
GCAATGCCTGGCTTGTGACTGGGATCTAGTCTAGCTCTGGTGAGTTCTGGGCGAGGGAAGCCTCTGTTTGGACCGGGGCCAGAGACATGCCCGCGCTCCGGTTTCCCGAATTCGGACAGTCTCGAGCCCAGTGGTAGCCTCTTTTGCACTTCGGACACTGGGTTTTTGGAGCCTTGGGACGGCCGGACCTTTGTCCGCCTCCCTTGGATCGGCACTCCCTAGCGAAGTGACCAACCTTGCCACAATTGTGACATGCTCCTTGGGTCTTACCCTTAGGTCTTTTACCCCCTTGCACCGCTGCCGCTAGCAAACCCATCCTGTAGGATTCTGTGCCAACGTCGGCGCAAGCTCTAATCATGTCCGTAAGGGTCAAATCAGGACGATTGCCCAGGGACTGCAAGATTTTACGGCAGTCTAAATTGGCATTGTCCTTGGCTAACTTCATCATGAGCTCTTGTTGGGCCTCCTCATTATCAATCTGCCTGCTAATAGCTTCCTCCAGGCGATTGATGAAGTCCATATAGGGTTCCTGGGCTCCTTGCTTGATAGCGGTGTAATTTTTAGCCGCTTTGCCAGTTGCTGGGACTTTGAAAAACGCCCTAAAGGCGGCCTCGGCCGACATCTGGAGAGTGGCAAGAGGCAAGTTGATCTGGGCATTGATGGGCTCGAAGGCACCTGAACCATATAACTGGTCAGGAAGTACTGCGCCTCCCATCCTGGCAGCCCTTGTCTGCGCCTCAAGGCGAAACTCGCTGCCCCAAATTAAATACTGGCTAGGGGTGAGCATCATCCGCATGACGGCTTTCCAGTCATGGGGAATCCACATGGTGTTCTCGCACACTTGCTGAAGCGTGCCTCTTGTAAAGCGACTTTGGAGCCCAGTTTCTGAAATGGCTTTCTGTATAGCCATGAGAAGCTTATACGGGACTGGGGAATGAACTATCTGCTGGGCGCCCGTAAGCGTGTCCATCTCCATGCGGATGGGACATATCTGACTGAGCTCTGCTAGCTCCTCTACTGGCAATTCCCCCTTCCTGAGTTCTTCCTCTACTGTGCGCTGAAGGGCACTTTTGGTAGCTAGGGAACCCGTTGCTATCTGAGAAGCGCCTGCGCTCCTCATTCCTTGCATTCCGCCGGTGACGTCTGCAGCTGTCACCGAGGGAAAGCTCCCTACACTACTCTGTCTAAACTGGAGTGACGGGTAGAGCGCTGTTGGTTTGGCTGGCGTATCTGGCAGATTTGGGGGTTCTTTGGCCTCTACCCGGACTGGCTCTATCTCCGCCAAGAGCTTCCTACACTTTCTCCATGTGCGAATTACGCCTCCTGGAGCTTTCGGGGGTTGCTGAATGCAGTCTCCTATCTGATCCCAGAGCTCAAGGGTTAACGTACCTACTTCTGGGTAAAGTAGGCAGTGTTCCCCTAGGTACACCAAAAGTCTCGCTAGCTCTCTGCTGTGAAAACGCACCTTAAATACCCTGGCCAGGATTCTGAACTCTCTCTCACGAGTTCTTTGGCTAGCGGATGGATGCTGTCGCTGAGGACAGGTCCCCATATTACCTGCGATTGGGTCCTCGGAAGATTCCTCCTCGGGATGAGTCGACGCGTCTTTGGCAAGTAACAGGTTCTGGCGACGACGCTTCTGGGTAGAGCTCGGAGCGTGGACTGCGGCCACGGGCCCTCGGTGGCCACTGCGCTGTCAGGGGCTCACAGCTGCCCTGAGCGGAACACGTTTTTCCCTTTGGCGCAAGCCGCCGCGAAAGTCGGGAGCAAGCTGTAGGATGCCTCTTTGGACTGCCTCACCGCAGGCCATCCCTCCGATCGGCTGGCTGCCGGACGGAGTGCCGCGCTGTCCTCCGGGATGATTCGGACATGGTTCAAGCGCAGAACCGGACCGTGTGATCGCTACTCTGAGGAAGACCGCTCGGGGGTCGCTTACTCACGAGTAGATCACGTCGCGGGGTCACCAGGTGTAGCGAATCGGGGCCGCTGAGGGCCGTAGGTCCCGGAGGAGACTGATCAAGGAACGATACGAGGCAGTATGGAGGAGGATAAGATCAGTAGTTTATTGAGGGAAAGACATCACCTTTTATAGATCAGAAGGTAAGGTAGAAAAAACCATCACCCGACAGTAAATCACATCACCTATTTACTCAGGTTAATTGGGAATCTCTCTTGGAGAAGTTAATTAGTGTGGGCAAACATTGACTGGGAAAACACCTATTGTTTTGGGCTTAGGAGCTGGGTAAACGTGGCCACTATTTGCGCCAGGGATTTACGCTAAGCTCGGAGATGAATGTTTGCCTAATTATGTTGCAGGAGTTAGCGATCTGCTTACTTGGCAGAGTCTTAGGTCAGGTCAAGGAATTGGGTGAATCAAACCCTATAATTTATCCACCCTCCTTAATTTGGGTGCTCGCAGAGCCCACGGGCCAGGGAGCCTTTCTCACCGAAGTGGCCTCTGCCGGGCCGTTCTGTGCCCATTGGGGCACGGGGAAACCACAAATGAGCAGGATTAGAATGCATGAGTTCAAAGATTGTAGCTGTCATTGGCTGAGCTTCTGTTGCTTAGCATAATATGTTGCACTAGAGTGGGCATTTGGTGAGTCAAGTGTTCCATAGGTTCCATTGATTCAAATGAGTCCTCTCCTGCTAAGACTTAGAATCATAGACTTATAGGATCACTGAGTTGGAAGGGGCCATAGGGTCCAACTCCTTTCTCAATGCAGAAATCAAAATCAAAATAGATATGACAGATGGTGGTCCAGTCAGTCTTTCAACATAGGCTTGGTTCAGTCTGTATCTGGCATCCTTTAGTTATTACGTATCCTGTACTCTGGGATGACAGAGAACAAATTCCACCCCTCCTCTTTATGACCATCTTATTTTAGTGTAGTAAGTTGCCACTAAAGGAGCAGGAGCTGAGTCACCAAATTCCAACAGATTCAATGGGCCTACTCTATTGCAACTTACTAAACTAAGCAACAGGGTTTCAGCCATTGTTTAATTAGCATTACAATGTAATTTTTTAAAACCAACATGTAAAAATATGACTTCCCAAAGAAGAGTGGTCTTCTTTTGGTTGTAGTGGTCCTTTCCTAATCTACACTAGGACATTCAGTTTTGACACTCTGGGACTTTTTGAGAGGCCCACTTTGGAATCAATAAATTAAAAAGAGAAATTTTTCAGGATATGACATCATAAGGAGGGGGGAGGGAAAGCAAGATATGTTTTGGCAGAATGGGTGGGAAATGGATTTTTCAATAATTCACTTAATTTGGGTCTGGGCTGGTTTGGGATCACAGATTCAGTTCCACGTCAAAAGTGGAAATCTCATAAAAACAAGCCATTGAAAAATATCACAAAAAAGTAGCAGAAAGGAGAAGATTTAAAAGAACTGGGCGGAGGGTATTTGCTTTATGCCTGCAACAAGCTACCTTGTTCTCTGTTTCATGGTGTAATTTAGTTAAAAGTCAAGTGATGACTGGTGAACATCAAGTGATGATCAAACAGATGAAAAATCATAATGAAAATCTCACAGTAATAATGAAACTACAGTAAAACCCCGACTTATAAATGCCTCCAATTACATAAAATTCGACTTACATAATGATTTTGTGCTAAAACCATGTCCCGATTTACACGATTTCCTATGGGGTTGCTTCGAGTTACATAAAGATTCTTTTTCCAATGGGTTTGCTTCGAGTTACGTAAAAATTCATTTCCCTATGGATTTGCTTCGATTTACATAAAAAATTCATTTTTCCTATGGGGTTGCCTTTGAGTTACACGTAAAAAATAATAATTTTTCCTATGGGTTTGCTTTGAGTTACATAAAAAACGATTTAAGCAAAAGCCTACCGAACGGACTTTTCCCCCGTAAGTAGAGGCTTTACTGTAGTTGTTGATGTCCTGCCCTCCTGTATATTTTCCACATGACAAAACTTAGTAATAATAATAGCAACTGTGCGCCATCAATTCATTTCTGTCTTTTGCTGACTCTTTTCCATGGTTTTCTAGGTGGTTTACCATTCCCATATTCAGGGGGAGCCTTGGGTAGCTTCCGAATAAACACATATGCTAGCTTTTACCCCTGGAGGCTTTAGTGTATGGGACCAAAGACAACGAACAGCCGAAAGGTTGGCTTAACACAGGTTTATTGCATGATGATCCAGGGGGAACATGAGGTAATGGCGGATGGGTAGCTCAATATATACGGTGGCTATACATTTGAATGTGGCTCCTCGACAGTCTATTGGTTACTGTCCGCGTGACGTCACAGACGGTCACGCCCTTCTTGTCCAGGTGTAGGTGATGGCGGGAATCTTCCCGCGCTGTTGTTTGCTGGTGAGTCTGGGCCAGGAGAGCTTGAACGCTCGCTATTGCCACCAGGTGGTCATTAGCTCGCGTCCTATTGCAAGGGCTACAATTAAGCAGCTGCTGGTTATAATGTTACACAAGCATGGTTACATTAGATACACGTGAATGAATACATTGTAAAAGGTACAATCATAGAACACAACATCCCTCCCCCCTAGGATGGGACGAAGTCCCTCAGCCAAGATGGCTTATTGCAAACGCGTTTGGGCCGCGATGTGGGCTGGCCCCCCCCAGGGGCGCTACTGCTTCCTCGTTCCCTGGTCCCTTGTCCTGAAACGGGAGAGAGAGACTTGTTAGAGGCTTGCCGTGGTTTGGCGGTTTTGGGGGAAGGGAAAAACTCCATTGTGGGCAGACCGGAGACACTCGGGGCTAACGAAAAACCCCTCTTCTCGCTTGGACGGGTGGGGGACCACTCCGCAAAACTTCCCCGGTTCTGGAAATCAAAATCTAACTCTGCTGGGGTACCGTATTTGTGGGGAGATCCCGCGGGATATCTATGGGATCGGTTTCCCTTCTGACCGATCCCGCAAGGTATCTATGAGGACAAATTCCCTTTCCTCCCCCCTTGGTGGGGACCCATGGCCCCCCTTTCCTCCCCCTTGGGCTGAACGGGTGGGGGAGAACCCTAACGCTGAGTCTTGTGTCCCGCGGTCCGTGCCCTGTTCGCCGGGGATCCTGCGCCGGAGCTGGTCTGCGTGCCGCCTCCAGAGTAGACCTGTGCTGGTCTCGACGCGGTACGAGACGGGGCCGGTCTGCTCTAGGATGACGCCCGGTACCCAGGCCGGACCCGCGCTGGCATAGTTCCTGCAATACACGGGGGCACCCATGTCGAAACTCTTTGTGCCCTCTATCCCAATGTTCCTCCCCTTTTCCTCTACTCTCGTGGGGTCTAGCCTAGTTAGTATGGTGGTCAGCTTCCTGCGCATCAGCAGCTCTGCAGGGGAGTATCCTGACGCTAGGGGAGTCACTCGGTAGCCTAACAGAAACTGGCACACTTGGTGGTTTAGGTCCCCGGGCCCCATGCGCCGCAGCGCGTCCTTGGTGGTGCGCACAAGGCGCTCTACTTGGCCGTTTGTGGCAGGATGAAAGGGGGCGGAGGTGATGTGCCGAATGGCGTTGATTTCTGTGAATGCCCTGAATTCCGAGGACGTGAAGCAACTTGCGTTGTCGCTTACGAGGGTGTCGGGTAAACCGAACGTGGAAAAGACCCTCCGCAAATGCTTTATGGTTGTGGCCGTGGACGTGCTTGTAACCGGAATGACCTCCAACCACTTGGAGAAGGCATCCACCACAAGGAGAAACAGCGTCCCACGAAACGGGCCAGCAAAGTCTACATGAACTCGGGACCACGGCCCCTTCGCCGCGTCCCACTCCCTGTGAGGCAGGCGGGCTTCGTCTGGTCTGGAACTTTGGCAGGGTTCACAAGTGCCGACCATGTGCTCGATGTCGGCGTCTAGCTGGGGCCACCAGAAATAGCTCCGTGCCAGGGCTTTGGAGCGCACAATCCCCGGGTGACTGACGTGCAGGAGTTTGAGTACCCTCGGCCGCAAGGACGCCGGGATCACAACTTGCTGGCCCCACAGAAGGCACCCCCTCTCAAGGGACAACTCTAACTTCTTTCGGAAAAATGGGTCGAACTCCGTTGCCGGGGAGGACGCTGGCCACCCTTTCTGCACCCAGGAGCTAACCCTTGCTAAAATGTTGTCCTTTCCGGTCGCCTTGGCGATGTCGGCGGGCAGTATTGGGGGCGAGTCGAGGACTTCTATCATCAGTACCTGATGGTCTGGCTCCTGCCCACCCACGTGGCTGTTCTCTTGGGGAAGGGGGGACCTCGATAGAGCGTCCGCATGGCTGATCTCCCTCCCCGGCCTGTACACTAACGCGTGCTGATACACGTTGAGAAAGATTGCCCACCTAAGCATCCTAGGGGACAGGATCTGTGGTGTGGGCTTATTTGCGGTAAAAATGCCTAGCAGGGGCTTGTGATCGGTCACGATTGTGAAGGGGCCGCCATACAGGAAGTCGTGGAACTTTTTTGTTCCCGCAATTATCGCTAATGCTTCCCTGTCTGTCTGGGCGTAGTTTCTCTCCGCTTGGGACAGGGACCTGGAATAGAACGCTATCGGGGCCTCCCTTCCGTTTTCCAGCACGTGGCACAGCACCGCCCCCACCCCCACCGGGGATGCATCACAGATCAGGACCACTGGCCGCTTGGGGTTGAAATGGGTGAGGATGGCGTCAGACACCAGAAGTTGCTTTAGCTCATTAAATGCCCTCTCTTGCTGGTCGCCCCACTTCCATGCCTCGTCCTTTTTGAGCAGCCTATGCAACGGCTCGGCCACGGCTGCCTTCCGGGGAAGGAAGGAGTGGTAAAAGTTCAGCAGCCCTAGGAACGACTGCAACTCGGGCTTGGAGGTGGGGCGAGGGGCTTGTTTGATGGCGGCTACCTTAGACTTGGACGGCCTTATTCCCTCAGGAGTGACACGGAACCCTAGGAATTCGACCTCGGTCGCGAAGAAGACGCATTTGTCTTTTCGCAGTCTCAACCCCGCCTTTTCGAAAGTCGCCAGGACCTTGCCCAACCTCTTTGCCAATTCGGCCCGACTCCCCCCCCCCCCGTTATCAATACGTCATCAAAATAAGGTAACACCCCCTCGAGCCCCTTCAGGAGGCGTTCCACGAGTGACTGGAAAATTCCAGGCGCCGAGTTTACGCCGAATTGAAGGCGCGTCACCTGGAACGCCCCCTTATGGGTGACTATAGTTTGGGCAGCAGCGGCGGCTGGGGTCACCGAGAACTGCTGGTAGGCTTGCGCTAAGTAGAGCTTAGCGAAACACTTCCCCCCATGTAACCTGGCCAGCAAATGGCTGACTACCGGCACCGGATACGCATTAGGGCGAATTGCCTTGTTGATGGTGCACTTGTAATCAGCGCATATGCGCACCTCTCCGTTGGCCTTAAGTGCTGTTACAATTGGAGTTTCCCACTCCGCAGAATCAACAGGAACAAGAATCCCCTGGCCCACCAATTTGTCCAGTTCCGCCTCTATTTTGTCCTTGAGCGCGAAAGGCACCCGGCGCGGTTTGAGTCTTATTGGGCGGACCTCAGGGTCTAGGTCGAAGGCTACTGGGGGTCCCTTAAATTTCCCAAGTCCCTTTTTGAAGACTTCGGGGTGTGCGTCACACACCTCCTGGATCGGGTCAGTCCCCACGACAACGGCATGCACCCCCCCTATGAACAAACCCAGGGGTTGGAACCATTGAGTCCCGAGGAGGCTGCAATTCCCCCCTTTAAGAACAACTAGGGGAAGAGTTGCGGTGTGTTTCTTGAATTGGACCTGAAACCTTCCAACCCCCAACACCGGAATGCAGTTCCCTTGCACGTCCCGTAGCGTGGACCTCAAAGCTTTGAGTTTGGGCCGCACGTGGGGGGCAATCCTCAGAAATTCCTTCTGGGGAATGATGGAGTATGAGGACCCCGAGTCAATCTCCATCCTAATGGGGGCCCCTTGTACTAGTACCTCAACAAAGTAACGGGGGTGTCCTGCGGACACGCTGAACACCGGTGCGTCGTCCTCGCTGTCGTCGGCGATGCGGCCCACGCCGTCCCGCTTCCTCGTGGCTTGGGCGCCGTCCTTGGGTCCCGCCGCGCGGTCTCTCGAGCTCTTCCGGGCCTCTCGCCGTTTCCTGCAGACCTTGGCGATGTGCCCGCGGCGGCCGCAGTTGTGACACTCGGCCTTTCTGAAGGGGCATTTGGCGCGGTCGTGGTTCGCTCCGCAGCCGTCGCAACGCCGCCCTTCCTTCCGTACCTTCCGGACGTCCTCGTTGTCGCTGCTCTCCACGGGCTACTTCGAAACTCGCCGGGCCGCGTGCACCGAAACGTGCACCGAAGCCTCTGCCTTGCCCGTCTTTGGCCGCCAGTCCTGGAGCTCCTGGACCCCGGCCTTCGTAGCTTCCGCGGCTTGTGCCTCCTTTAGGACCTCCTGCAATGTGGGGGGTGGCTCGCGGTTCATCAGTGTGCGCTGAGTTTCGGCATCGCTCAGGCCGCACAGCACGCAGTCTCTTAGTGTGATTTCTACGTTCTCCCATTTGCATGGGCCGGCCGCCAGTCGCAGGGCTGCTGCGAAGTCGGCGACCGTCTCCCCGGGCGCTTGGACTCGCCTCCAAAACGCGCTCCGAGCGGGGAACATCGCCGTCGAGGGCCGGAAGTACTCACGCAGCATGTGCATGAGCTCTTTCACCTTGAATTCACTTGCCCTCCTCGGCGCGATCAGGTCCACCAAGACCCTCTTGGTGTCTGGCCCCAGCATCCGGGTGAAGATGGCCCTTTTCTTTGCCTCATCCGTGACTTCGGATTCCACCAGGGCTCCCTGGAAGTCCATCTCGAAGATGTCCCAGTCTGCTGGTCTCCTGATTTCGAAACCGGCGCATGTCTTGGTCCCGTGGGCAGCCATATCCCATCCTCGTCGCCAATTTAGTGTATGGGACCAAAGACAACGAACAGCCGAAAGGTTGGCTTAACACAGGTTTATTGCATGATGATCCAGGGGGAACATGAGGTAAAGGCGGATGGGTAGCTCAATATATACGGTGGCTATACATTTGAATGTGGCTCCTCGACAGTCTATTGGTTACTGTCCGCGTGACGTCACAGACGGTCACGCCCTTCTTGTCCAGGTGTAGGTGATGGCGGGAATCTTCCCGCGCTGTTGTTTGCTGGTGAGTCTGGGCCAGGAGAGCTTGAACGCTCGCTATTGCCACCAGGTGGTCATTAGCTCGCGTCCTATTGCAAGGGCTACAATTAAGCAGCTGCTGGTTATAATGTTACACAAGCATGGTTACATTAGATACACGTGAATGACTACATTGTAAAAGGTACAATCATAGAACACAACAGAGGCACACTGGGGAATTAAACTCTCAGCCAGATACCTAAACCACTGGGCTATCCAGCCACTTTCCACGTGAATACAGAAGGGGGAATGACAAAAGTGATGTTATGGATGGCAATAGCTATCTGCAGAGAAAAAAACATTTCATGGCTTTGATGAAGTAGTAGAGTCTAACCCAGTGATGGTAAACTTTTTAGAGACTGAGTGTCCAAACTGTAGCACTAAACCCACTTGTTTATCACAAAGTGCCAACACAGCAACAGGGGAGGACGGAAACACTCCCATTGGGCTGCTGGGTAGAGGGGCAGGTTAAACTCTGTGCTGGGGGGAGGGAGGAAGTGTTCCCATTGGGCTGCTGGGCAGGGGTGGGACAAACTCACTCTGTGCTGGGGTGACTATGGGTGACCACAGAGAGGGCTCCAAGTGCCACCTCTGGCACGCGTGCCATATGTTCACCACTACTGGTCTAACCCATGGTAAACATATCTATTAGCCATTAAAACAACAAGACTCTCTCCCTTTAACACAGTGATCATACATATTTTTTATCTCTCTCTTTATCTCTTAACTTTTTAAACTCAGCTTTCATCCTCAGATATGAGAGGCACAACAGCCACAGAAAACCACAATACAGTAAAACTGTTGAACATTTGAATAAAAACAAGTTGGAAGAATGCAGACACAAGAAAGTAGATATGACCTAACATAGCACTTTAAAATACACTGGTGTGTGTGTGTGTATATATATGTATATATATATAAAAAGGTAAATTTGAACATGTTCAGACTGCCCCTTGTGGGAAAGTGTGGGCTTGCTCGTTTTCAGGTCATTTTCAGAAATAATAATAATTTTGTGTCAGAGATTACTCTGGGTTGAAAGGATTTTTGCTGGAGAAACTCCATTCAGGGGATGCCCGAATGAGACTCGTTTCATGTCCCCAAGTGCAGCCCTCAGGTATCGAAACCCAACCTTCCAATCTCCTAGTTCAGCATCTTAACCACTAAGCCACCGGAGGAGCTGCATTTAGAAGTTGCGGGTGGGGAGAAGATAATTACACTTTCCTTACCCCTCTGCACTTCACCATATGAGTAAAGGATTGTTTGGGATATTTTGATGGGGGAACAGGCAAAATGTTATTTAGTCTCTCCCATTTTCAGGTCTATTGTACATATTGTCCTGCTTGCTGTGCAATAATGGATATATTTCAACTTGTGCAGCCTGAGGATGCAGGCAGGCAGCATGGTAAGAGAGGAGAGAGGCTCTGTGTATGGGCTGCATCCCTGTCCTTCCCGGCTCTTAAAAGCAGCTGGAGTAATGAGGGAAAGGGCTGGATGGATAAGGTGAGTGGTAAAAACCTGTCAACAACAAGGGAATGTTCCAACCTACATAAAAGAGGCAGAGGCAAGCCCTTTCTGAACCCCAAAGTATCAGATAATTAAAGGTAAAGGTCGTTCTTGCTCGAAAGCCAGTTGTATAAGACTCTAGGGTTCAGTGTTCATCTCTGTTTATAGCCAAAGAGCCAGGGGAAAAGCCCTACGTTGCACCCAAATTAGGACTACTTTATTTCAAAATTGGATGGGCAAGGGTCAGCCAGAATTTCTGCTACCAGTTCTGGAGAACTGGTGTGAACCTGCTGATGCCCACCACTGTACCTGTTTATCTACTTGTACTTGCTTTTGAAGTGCTAGGTTGGTAGGAACTGGGACAGAGACGGGAGCTCACTCCGTCATGCAGTACTCAGGAATTAAACTCCAACCTTCCAGTCATTGAGTTCAGTGTCTTAACCAGTATATTACATTTTTAAAGCAAAATGCTAAGCCAGGAGTTCTCAAACTTTTAAAGTCGGGGGTTGGTCGATGCTCCCTTAGACAGCTTTATGGGCCAGATGGCCATTTTGACCTTCCTCCACCACATAGCACTTCTGAGTGTGGTAGAGTCGGGGGGGAGCATGAAATGGTGCCGGGGGCTGCATCCAGCCCACGCTACTCCAGGAGCTATTAGCTTTGGTTCTGGCTGAGGCATCTTTGCCGCAGTCCGATCCAGTGAGTAATCTGGGGGTCCTCCTGGACTCGCGGCTGCTGCTCGAAGATCAGGTGGCGGCCGTGGCCAGGGGGGGCCTTTGCACAGCTCTGTGTCATTTACCAGCTGCGGCCGCTCCTGGAGTGGGACTCCTTGCTCACAGTCACTCACGCTCTAGTCACCTCCAGATTAGATTATTGTAATGCGCTCTACATGGGGCTGCCCTTGACAACCATTCTGAGGCTTTAGCTGGTCCAGAATGCAGCTGCCCGAGTAATGATGGGGTGCGGGCGTTATGCCCGGGCCTCGCCACTGCTTTGGGAGCTGCACTGGTTGCCAGTTTGCCTCCGGGTGCAATTCAAGGTGCTAGTTTTGACCTTTAAAGCCCTTCATGGCATTGGACCAGGCTACTTAAGAGACCGCATTGCCCCAAGAAATTCAGCCTGTCCTACTAGGGCAGATAGGAGAGGCTCTGTGGTGGTCCCGTCAGTGAAAGAAGTACATCTTACCGGGACCAGGAGGAGAGCCTTCTCCGTGTCTGCCCCAGCCCTGTGGAACCTCCTACCACCTGAATTGCATCTCCAGACGGAACTACTCCCTTTCAGGAAAATGTTGAAGGCATGGCTATGTCAGAGGCTTGTTTAGCCTGGGTGGTGGGATCCTCCCCGGTTTGGTACTTCTTTTTAATGTGGGTGAGGGTAGTTTTTTAATGTTAAATCGTTGTTCTTGTGTTTTAACTTTGATTTTAGCTAGTGGGTTTGTTGTATGTTTTTAGCTACTGGTGTTTTAATTGTTTCATATTGTTTTTTTGTTTTTTTATCCCTCTCCCCTTTCCCCCTTGTGCTGTTAGCCGCCCTGAGTGGTGTTCCCACCAGGAGGGCGGGATATAAATAAATAAATAAATAAATAAATAAATAAATAAATAAATAAATAAATAAATAAATAAATAAATAAATTCTACAGCAGAGTATGCTACTCCAGTATGGAGCACATCCAAACACACAAAACAAGGTGACATCGCTGTTAATGAAGCCATGCATATAGTGACAGGATGGCTCAAACCTACACCAGTTGAAAAAATATACCCTCTTGCTGGTATTGCTCCACCTAAGATCAGAAGAGAAGTAGCAGCGAATGCCGAGAGAACTAAGCAAGAGAATGACCCTCAACTTCCTCTAAATGGATATGAGCCTCAAGTCCACCAGCTCAGATTCAGGAAGAGCTTTATGGCAAGAAAAAACATTCTTGAGGGTACACAAGTACAAAACCAAATTAAAAAATGGGGAAGGAGCTCACTGGGCAAGGAACATCATTAAAAGAAGATATAGCTGAGGAACTCAACCTCCCCTCCCCTATATCACTTGGAGGACACTGAATAGGCTGAGAGTTGGAGTCCCTAAATGTAAGACCAATATGCTCAAGTGGGGACTGCTGGCGGATAACAACCCACAGTGTGAATGTGGACAGATACAGAACCCAGCTCATTTACTGGTTTGCTGATTACTGCCAGAAACATCCACCAATAAAGAATTGAGTTTGGCCAGTGACAAAGCTAAGCAAATGGCTTCAGTTTGGCAATCCAAGGTTTGATCAGGACACAAAAGAAGAAGACCAACTGGCCGGTCGGCCGACTGACCTACATACATACATACATACATACCTATGAAACACTGAAAATCTCTCTCTCTCTCTTCTGCAACTGTTGTGGTGAGTAATCTGATAGCATCAAATCTGCTTCTCCTTTCCATCTAAATGTTGTGTCTGATGTCAGAAAACTAGTAGATGAAGGCAAACAAAGCTTAAATCTAGCCAAAGGTGTCACTAGACTTCAAAATGCAGATTAAGAAATAAGGATATAACTTGTGCTGGATAGAATTACACTTTCTGAGAAAACTCAGAAGGTCAGGATTGAAATGAAATGGAATAAAGTGCAGATCTACAACCTAGTTTATATTGTCTTGCTTTCTTTTGGGGTTTCCCCGTTCAAGTGTTTACCACAGCAATGAGCTGAAATTCCTCTGCTGCTGAAGATGAGAGCAAAGGGTACCACTGCCATACCCTGCCCTTGCTGCTACCACACCCTTGGGCACTTCCACTGCTCTCCTCTTGCTGCCATTGTCCATTGTCCTGCTCCAAGAGTAAGTTGGACAAGAGCCTTGGCAATGTCTGCTTTGCTACCCACTGGTAGAAATGCCAGCCTTTAAGATTTTTTGTTGCTGAGTGGATCTCTTAGATGACTCTGCCCAAAAATCTTGGCTCTGTTTCTTACTCTTCAGAAAACCTTGGAAGCATCAGGGACTCTGTCAAGAGAGGGACTGGTGAAAATTCACTGTTTATGGTGCTGCTGTCAGAGGTGGCCACCTTCTCGCTCTGCCTAACGAATGGCCCAGTCCAGTTTTGCTGCCAATTATACAGTACATAGCATATTGAAACACAATTCCATAGCAGTACAAAAACATTGAATTGATAAGAGATATGTATGATTACACCAATCTATCAAATTCACCAGCACCATTGTGTTTGACCTTCCTGCTGACAGTTCCTGAAAGACCTCCTGTTACAAAAAAATTCCTTTATTTCAAAATAAAAATTTAGACTTCCACCAGACTGAACCCAGTGTCAAGTACAGAAATACAGAAATTATATATTACCTTATATTTAAAACTATGACCATAAAAAATCACAAGAATATCCAAGGCATTTGTTGGAAATCAAACAGGTAAAAGTGATTTTTGTCTAAGTATTGAGATATAGTCTTTTCTGTTTCAGTGTGAGTTGAGTGAAGAGTTTATGTCTTTATTTTGATTTGCGCATGGCACTCGTTTACTGTATTTTGTCTTCCAGTATTGACCAGTTTATCTGCAGTTAAACACACCACTGTTGTGTGCTTCCCTCACCCCTTTTGCATTTGTCTTGATTTGTATTTTGTATTTCTCTTTTGTTTTATTACACTGATTAAGGTGAGGATTACCCCTCTCCTCCTCTGCACAATCTCAAAGAAAATCTCCTCTCTTGCTGTTATTAGTTAAACTGCCATTGATGTCATGGGAGTATGAAAGCATTTTCAGTACCTTTTCTACTCTCTTGCATTACAGGTATTTGTGTTCATATCTGTTTCATATATGTTAGAATGTAAATTTTTAATCTTATTGGGTTAGGCACAGAAAGCTAGGTTTTGAATCACATTTTGGTTTTCAGACACTTTTGAAGTTATTATGGAATTATTTATAAGCTGAGTTGGTCGGGTAAACCATAAACTCCATAATGTGCATCCAAAATTCTGAACAGAACTTGTAGTCAGAAGCCGGTCATGATGGAAGCAAAGAGATGTGCCTTTCTTTTAATTTTAGGGATGAATTGACCCCTGACTGCCAACTATCTATCTACTTACTTAAATTCCTATTTTGCTATATAGTCTACCATATTTTCAAAAGAGCTCAGGGAGCTTAATGGACAACAAAGCCTTTGAAAAGAATGAAAATTTAAAATGGTTTAAACAGTTTAAAAAATCAATTAGAACAGTGTTTTCCAATCTTTGGTTTTTGGACTTCAAGTGGCTAAGACGCTGACTGGGAGGCGGAAGGTCAGCAGTTTGATTCCTGAGTACTGCAAGATGGAATGAGTTCCCATCTTTGTCCCAGCTCCTGCCAACCTAGCAGTTCAAAAGCAAGAAATTACAGGTAGATAAATAGGGACCACTTCGGTGGGAAGGTAACAGCATTCCATGCGCTCCGGTGTCTAGTCATGCCTGCCACATGACCACGGAAATGTCTGCAGAAGCAGACAGCGTTGGCTCTTCGGCTTTGAAACAGAGATGAGCACTGAACCCTAGAGTTGAATACGACTGGCTTTCTAGCACGGAAAACCTAAGTCAATTTCCAAAAGCACTGATCAGCCAATGTACTGATTTAGGCTTCTGTGAGTTGTTGGCCCCCTGTCCTGTGAGGTGTGGGCCCCACATTGGGAACCACTGAATTAGAACAATGTAAGACAATTTAAACCTACATACACAGGAGCAGAACACTGCAATCCAGTCAGGCCAATTGCATGGTGTGTGCTGTTGTCCCTGTGTTGGCTATTTATGCTGTGTCTGCCTTTTGCAAAATTTATCAGTTGTGTACAGCGAGGGTACAAGGAGGTTGAAGCAGAGATGGCAGATGACCACACAATTAACTTGACCTTGTGGGTGGGTGAGAAAAGGAGCAGATACAACATGGAGTTGTTGCCATTCAACCTGTTTCACTTTCCTGGGGATGAAAAAGTGGTATCAGAGTAGCTTTGAGGAACTATCTTGCCATGAGTTTGGAAGAAGAAACAGACTGAGCTAGAACTTGGAGAGAAAAGAGGAGAGGACATTCTCCCTGAATGTCTAAAAAGTTCTAGAGAAATTAGAGAAAGAAAAGTACTACTAACAAAGAAGACAGAAACTGACTTTCAAAAACACAACCAGCAAAAGATTAGTGGATTCAATCACAGGCTGCTGCTACCATACAATTTGGTGATTTTTGTGACAGAAAATTTAAAAAAGGCTTCTAGAGAGAAAAACTATTTTACCATCTAGAGTGAAATAATTAGCTTAATAAGTAAAGTGGAGCATTTCTAACACCTATCCACAAAATTACCTTGTATGAAAATGATAGCAAATTGGGAATAGACAAAACGTGTCATGCTATCAGGTAAACGAACAGAAATATCCTACTTTTGGTGAATTAAAAATAGCAGATAAATTGTGTTTCACCTCTTTCTCTCTGGGTTGCTTGTTTCTTCTCTGTCTTTTCTCTCAGCCAGATGTTCGCTGCTCTGTGAACAACAGCAACTGAGGAGAGAAAGGAGGAAGAACCTTCTTCTTGTATTTGAAATACCGAGACTTTAAAGTCAGCAATATTCAGAAAGCCAGTCTGCTTCTCTAGTCTGTCTTCCTGTCACACTAGAAAACAGCAGGAAGAAGTTCTCTCTGGGATGGACTTCAGAGAGCTGCAGGAGACACCATCTTTGCTACTTATGGAGTTTGCAGATGCTTCACACAATATATATGCTGCTTTACATGTTTATAAGTGTAGCATAAATGACTTGTGGCCAAAGTAGAGAGGAGTGTCCAGTTCCCGAAAGATTCTAGTAGGGCACCATCCTTGCTTGGTACACAGAAAGCAATTGTAAACAATGGGTTTGAAATTATAAAATATTGGAGGTGCAAATAGGTGTATGGTTTTTTTTAATAAAAAAACCCATACAGATGTAAAGAAGATAAGATCACACTGACTGTTCTAGAGCAGGAGGGGAGAATAATGCTGGGAAAAGTTGTGGACAGCAGGAAAAGAGTGAGAAAGATTGACAGAATCTTAAGTTTATTTATTCATTATTTATTTATTTATTTATTTTATTTATACCCCGCCCTACTGATGTAAACACCACTCAGAAGCTGAGCAGGGCTCCATTTTGTCCCAACTCCCATTGTGTTTGGGGGTTTCTGTCCGCACCATTAGTCAGCCTTTTTATGGAAGTAAATCATAATGACCAGGATTTTAAATTTGTAGTACTTGAATGTATCAAACAGCAACCATATCACCGTATTAATGTAGATATTGCTTTAAGACAGAGGGAGAGTTTCTTCATTCACCGGTTCAACACGTTGCACCCATTTGGGCTTAATCAAGAAATTGACTATACTTGTTTCCTGTAATTAACCAGCTGTGTAAGAGGATAGCTTTAAAAATGTTCTTTGCGTAACTGTGGTTAACGTCCGTCGAATAAAGAATAAAAGAATAAACAAGTGAGGTCTAGGATGCGATAAAACTGATAAATAATACTATAAATTGGACTTTAACATCATAGGTAATGTATAATTCCTTATTCCAAGATCGTGTATATATGTATATATGTATATTTTGTATATATTTGATAGTAATTATGTTTAAATTGTTGTTTAGATCCCTGAGGAAATTACTGAAAAATCCTGGATTTCGGATCTTTTGTGTTTTATATTTTGAGAAGACTGCAGTATTAATCTGTGCCTAGACAAACGGTTCCAGTGATTTCTCCACCACCACTTCCACCACATCAGGAAGTGCCATGTGGTGGAGGAGGGGCAAAATGACCACCTGGCCCCCAAAGCTTTCTGAGGGAGCATGACCTGGCACCCGGCTTTAAAAGGTTGAGAAATCCTGCTGTAGAGGATCAGTTTGCCATAATAACTTAGCACTTATTACTTATGGCAGGGATTCAAAATCTATGGCCTGTGGCACCAATTAATCCGACCCATGGTGAGGACCCTGCCTTTACCTCCGGAAGCACTGAAAAAGTGCCGAAGGCAAGAAAAATGCACTGAAAATGTGCTAGAAGCGCCAAAAAGCTCTGAAAACTGCTGAAAATGCACAGGACCCCCCCCCCCAAAAAAAAAAAAAAACACAACACCACCTGAAAATGCACTGCCCTCGCTCCTGTCACCACAAGAAGTGGCAGAAGTGGTGAAAAATCAGAAAACACACCATGGATGCACCCGCACCCATCACCGCCACTGCCACCAAAAGCGGCAGAAGCAATGGGAGGAACCACGCTTCGGGTCCACACATCTGTCTGACAGAGCATATCCAGCCTGAGGCACAAAAAGGCTATGAACCCCTGATTTATAGCCTCATGTAATAATTGTAAAAGTACTTGATCCAGCACATAGTCTCTTTTGCAATCATATTATCTTTCCTAAGTCACACAATTTTTGAATTGTTTCATCTATAAAGGAAGGGTTTCTTGAGACTCTCGGCCCTTCTGCACCTCCTTCTGCACCTTCACCTCCTCGCTCCCTGATCCAGCGTGGTCAGGATGGCTTTCTCTCCCCCCACCCTCTCTCTCTCACTCTTTCTCTACCTCCAGCAAGCTTTTCCTCCCTATCTCTTTCTTTTCCTTAGGCAAATCTTAAGCATGTGATTTCTAAGCAATCTTCTCTTCCTTTCCCCTTTCTATCTTTACGTAAGCTTTTCATTTATAGTAACTTCTTCATTCATTTTTATTCCTGAGTAACTCCATATGTCTAAGTATTTCTAAGCAATCTTCTGTATTTCTAAAGTGAACTCAATCTGACTTGATTTCTTAATTTTCTTATTTGGTACTTTATTTCCTTATTTGATTCATAAGTAAACATCTTTAAATTTGTATCAAAACACTTTGTCTGTGAGTTTGTTCCTGATTCAACCCTGCCTGTGTATGGTCCCATAAAAGGTTGCCAATTTTCAGGTAACAGTTTTGAAGCTAAAGTACTTTGGACATCAAATGAGAAGGGAGGATTCACTTGAGAAGGCATTGATGTTGGGAAAGGTGGAGGGCAAAAGAAGAAGGGGGAGGCCAATGATGAGATGGCTAGATGGTATTATAGACACAATGGGCACAGAGCTGGGAGGGCTGAGGGGGATGGTGGAGGACAGAGGTGCCTGGAGGAAAATGGTCCATGGGGTCGCAAAGGGTCGGAGTCGACTGTGCGACTGAACAACAAAAAGTCACACATGAATTTTGTGTGGGTGTCTTCTAATGAAGATAACGTTGGAAAAAATTTGTAGTTATATTTTGTAGACATGCCAGCATAATTTTTTCTTTCAGTTCAGATAAATACATTATCTCATTTTCAGTATGCATTAAGTTATATAGCGATGATGAATGACATCTATGAATTTTTGCTAAATTTACAAATAGTAACCCCTTTTGCATTTTACATCTTTTCACATTCCAGAAGTACTTAAGTATGTACTTCATAGATAACACATTCCTCTTAAATGAAATACATCACAGGATAGGGATTATACTACATTAAAAAGTAGGTTCAGATATCAGAAAACATCTACTCAGGGATTCTGCCAGGAGCTATTTTAAGAGGCTTTGAAATAATCTCTTTTTCTCTTATGACACTTGTAAACATTGTCATGCAGTATTTCTGACAGCAGACTTCCACAATATATCGGACTTAACACTTTCATAAGCAATGTGGAATTTGCGCAGTTTATAAAACTTGCAAATTCAAATTATTTTTAGTAACTGCATGACACAAAGGCTGATTTGAATTAATTCAGTGGTTTTAACTTCCAGCACATCTTTTTCTCTGTGGTGCTGGGGTTTCCTATTTCTTCATGTCAGAAAGATTTGATTCAGCTTTTCCCTGTGTAGTTGGTAAATCAGGTAAATTGTGATGCATTGTTACATAAGGAAGTTAAATAGATTTACTGGTTAAATTGTGTAAATTTCAATTGATTAATCGCAGATTTGGACTATAGTGGTGTGAGTGGATCCACCTCTGGTGGAGCCAGTGAATCTTGTCTTCATTAAGAAATGAGAAGATCGTGTTTGCAGGAAAAAATGAACTCTTTTACTAATGCTTGCTTATTTACATTAAAAATACTGAGAGCTAGTTGCTTCATTGCTCTTCAACCACTTCTTTTTTAAAAAAATTATTAAGTTTTTAAAAAGATACAAAATATTTTAAAAGAGAAATTGCAATAATAATACACAAATAAAAAGAGCATAGAAAAATAAACATATAGGATAGCCATGTATAGTAGAAATGATGAGATACTAATAAAACATCTTAAATATATTATACCACATTTAATACTGGTTTTTAACCCATCTAATTAAAATCTTATCTTATTTATCTTATTTATTGGCTGTCCTTTCTAAACCATTTTAAAATATTCTAAACAAAAATACTATTACACCCTGTGTGACCTAGAGGATGCGGTGTCTTTTATTCATCACAATTTCCAGAAGCTATAATGTTCCTGTACTGGCTTATTTTGGTCACCCTTAACCACATCGGATTCCACAAATAAATGCCAAATTGACCAAAATCTATTCTCTTTTACAATACCCTTTTTTATGTTCAGCTCCCAGGTTAGTTTATTATTTAAAGCTATCTCCCACATTTCCCTATACCAGTCTTCTATTTTCAATATCTGATCACTCTTCCACTTTCTCGCTATACATTGTCTTGCGATTGTTAAACATATTGAGAGCAACTCTTTTTATCCATTCCTAGACTCATATTTTCTCTATCAGTCAGCAAAGCTATAGCAGGCCCCAGTTTTATACTCTCCCCAAAAATTCTAGAAATCTCATTTTCTATTTCCCCCCAGAATTCATTAACCACCTTGCAACTCCACCACATATGTTCATATAATTCCAATCTATTTTGACATCTCCAACACATTGGACTTTTATTTTTATCTATCTGGTGTAATCGAACTGGGGTCAAATACCATCTCCAAAGCATTTTGAAATTATGTTCTTTTACTCTGACTGACATTGTTCTCATAATCCTTTTACCCCACTTATTTTTCCAATCCAATTCTGTAATACTAACATTAAGATCTTGCTCCCATATTTTCCTCAAAGTTTCTTGCGAATTAATCTCTTTATTTAACAATCTATATATGTTACTCACCAATCCCTTTATATCCATTTCTCCTTTTGTAACTCTTAATAATATTACCTCAAAGTCTGTCTTGTCTCTTTCCAAACTTAAATTTCCCAAGTAATTACTATTCCACTTATTTAACAATATTATCTGAAACCAATTCAATTTCAGCTGAGAGTAAACATCAGTTTTTTTCTGATTACCCTTACATACATTTAACCAATCCTTCAACAGGATAATATTATTTTTAACCAAAATCTCCTTCACTTTGCTATCTATTTTTATCGGAATTTTTTTTAAAAATCCTCTAATTGTATAATTGGAGAAATATCAGGGACTAAGTCTTTTTTAACCTTTTTCCCTATATCCAATGTTATCTTCATCATTTTGTTTTTGACCTCTAATTTATTCCTTTCTCTATCCAAGAAAACCACCTAGCCAATTTGATTTAGTTCCTTCATCTCAAGATCTTCCCAAATCAATTTTTCCTTCCTCAACATCTTTACTATATTTTTAATCTGAAAGGATCTATAATAATTCTTAAGATTTGGTATACCCAACCCACCTTCTTTTTGAGATAAATACCACAAACTCTTATTAATTCTAGCTCTAATTCCACCATTACAGTAAAAATTAAATATATTTTGAAACTCTTTAACTTCTTTTTCTTTTAATTCAATCGGCAAAGTGTCAAACAAGAAGCTCAACTTTGGAAGTAACATCATCTTGCACAACGCAACTCTACCAAACCACGACAATTTTAGTCTATTATATTGCAAAAAAAATTCTTTAATTTCTTTTTTCCCCCATAATTGAACCTCTTGAGATCGTCCCATTTATAAGATATATTTATCCCCAAATATTTCAAACTATTTCTAAACTGTATTTTATATTTATCCTGAATTTTCTTTTGTTCTTCCTTATCTATATTACACACAGTCATTTCAGACTTTTCCCAATTTATCCTCAATCTGGTCATTTCCTCAAAATCTTTTAAATGTTTCTGGATCCTATCTAATGCCCTCATAGGATGTTTTAAAATTAACATAAGAACCTAAGAACATCCTTGCTGGAACAGGCCACAGCCCATCCAGTCCAGCATTCTGTCTCACACAGTGGCTCACCATTTCCTTCAGGGTATTCCCAAGGAGATGCCTTCACCTGCTTAGGATTCCCTGGAAATGGCATTGAGAGATATCCTGCTTATCTCTCCAACCCCGAGGTTGTCCTTAAGTATCCATAATTATAGCCATTGATACCCTTGTCCTCCATGAACTTGTCTAATCCTTTCTTAAAACTGTCAAGACTGACAGCTGTCACCACTTCTTCTGGCAGGGAGTTCCATAGACCAGTAATCCTCTGGGTGAAAAAGTACTTTCTCTTATTTGTTTGAGAACTAGTACCCAAAGGTTTCATCGAGTGTCCCCTAGTTCTAGTGTTGTGTGATAGGGAAAACAGTTTTTCCTTATCTACTTTGTCCACACCGTGCATGATTTTATAAACTTCAATCAGGTCACCTCTTAGACGCCGTTGTTCAAGAGTGAAAAGGCCCAACCGTTGCAGCCTCAGATGGTAAGGAAGGTGTTCCAGTCCCCTAATCACTCACTGCCCTCCTCTGCACTTTCTCCAACTCCATAATATCCTTCTGGAGGTATGGCGACCAGAACTGTACACAGTATTCCAGATGGGGCCTCACCATAGATTTATAAAGTTGCAAAATGACACTTGCTGACTTATTTTCTATACCCTTCCTAATGATCCCTAACATTGAGTTTGCTTTTTTCACTGCTGAGGTACACTGGGTTGACACCTTCATTGAGTTGTCCACCAGGACATTTCCTGGTTTGTCGCAGAGAGTTCAGAACCCATCAGTTTATAAATGTAATTGGGGTTTTTTGCCCCAACATGCATCACTCTGCACTTACTAATGTTGAAGCTCATTTGCCACTGTTTTGCCCACTCCCCCAGTGTCAAGAGATCCCTCTGGAGCTCCTCACAATCTCTCACAGTTTTCACTATCCTGTATAATTTAGTGTCATCAGCAAATTTGGCTACCTTGCTTTTTACTCCTACCTCTAGATCATATGCCTCCTGAGAAATCTGTACAGGAACCAAGAAGCAACAGTTAGGACAGAACACGGAATGACAGAATGGTTTGGAATAGGAAAAGGAGTAAGACAAGGATGCATTTTGTCACCCTGCTTATTCAACTTATACACAGAGCACATAATGCGCAACGCAGGGATGGAGGAATCACAATATGGGATCAAAATTGCTGGGAGAAACATCAACAATCTGAGATATGCAGACGACACCACCTTAATGGCAGAATGTGAGGAAGACCTAAAGAATCTCTTGATCGGTTTGAAGGAAGAGAGTGCAAAAGCTGGCTTGAGACTCAATATCAAGAAAACCAAGATAATGGCAACAGGCCCGATCAGTTCCTGGAAAATAGATGGGGAAGAAGTAGAAGCAGTGACAGATTTTACATTCTTAGGATCTAAGATCACTGCAGATGGAGATTGCAGCCATGAAATAAAAAGGCGACTGATTCTTGGGAGACAAGCCATGAGAAACCTGGGGAACATAGTGAAAAGCAGAGACATCACCTTGAAAACAAAAATTAGAATAGTCAAAGCAATGGTATTCCCAGTGGTAATGTACGGATGTGAGAGCTGGACAATTAGGAAAGCTGAACGCAGAAGAATAGATGCCTTTGAAATGTGGTGCTGGAGGAGAGTTTTGAGGGTACCCTGGACAGCGAGGAGAACAAATAGGTCAATCTTAGAAGAAATCAACACTGACTGCTCATTGGAAGGTCAAATAGTAAAGATGAGGCTAAAGTACTTTGGGCATCAAATGAGAAGGGAGGATTCACTTGAGAAGGCCGTGATGTTGGGAAAGGTGGAGGGCAAAAGAAGAAGGGGGAGGCCAAGGATGAGATGGATAGATGGTATTGTAGACACAATGGGCACAGAACTGGGAGGACTGAGGGGGATGGTGGAGGACAGAGGCGCCTGGAGAACGATGGTCCATAGGGTCGCAAAGGGTCGGAATCGACTGTGCGACTGAACAACAACAACTAGATCATTTATGAAGAGGTTGAAAAGCAAGGGTCCCAGTACTGAACCTTGGGGGACCCCTCCACTTGGAGAACTGTCCATTTAGTGCTACCCTCTGTTTCCTGTCCCTTAGCCAGTTGCTGATCCAGGACAAGACCTGTCCATTTATTTCATGACTGGTAAGTTTATTCAAGAGCCTTTGGTGTGGGACCTTGTCAAAAGCCTTCTGAAAGTCCAGATAAACAATGTCAACTGGATCCCCCTTATCCACATGCTTGTTGACACTCTCAAAAAATTCCAACAGATTAGTGAGGCATGATTTGCCCTTGCAAAAGCCATGTTGGCTCTCCTTTAGCAGTGCCTTCTCTTCTATGTGCCTATTAATTCTATCTTTTAGGATGGTTTCCATCACTTTACCTGGGACACATGTCAAACTGACAAGTCGGTAATTTCCTGGATCACCCTTGGATCCTTTTTTGAAAATTGGTGTTACATTCGCTACCTTCCAGTCATCAGGCACAAAGCCTGATTTGAGGGAAATATTATATATTTTGGTTAGGAGATCAGCAATTTCATCTTTAAGTTCCCTGAGAACTCGTGGATGGATGCCATCTGGTCCTGGTGATTTGTTAGCATTTAGTTTAACAAGACATACAAGGACCTCCTCCCTGGTTATTTCTATCTGGCTTAATTCTTCGGTTTCGAAGATAGGCTCTGTTTTGGGCATGTGGTCTCTGTCTTCTTCAGTGAATACTGAAGCAAAGAATTCATTGAGTCTCTCTGCAATCTCTGTTTCCTCTTTAATAACCCCTTGCCTTCCATTGTCATCTAATGGTCCAATGGCCTTCCTAGTTGGGTTCTTACTTCTAATATACTTAAAGAAGTCTTTGTTATTTCTCGGAGTATTTTTAGCTATACGCTCCTCAAAGTCTTGCTTTGCTTTCCTGATTGTTGCCTTGCATTTGTTCTGCCAGAATTTATGTTTCTGCCTGTTGTCCTCATTTGGACAAGCCTTCCATCTTCTAAATGAGCTTTTCTTGCTTTTGATCACTTCCCGAACAGCTCCTGTAAACCACATCGGAGTCCTCTTGGACCTGGCAGTGCCCTTTTTCCTTTTGGGTATACATTCCAATTGAGCCTCTGTTATTGTTTTTGTAAACAGCCTCCATGCCTCTTGGAGTGTTTGGACTCTCTCAATTTTCCCTTTCAGCTTCTTTTTTACTAGTTTCCTCATCTTTGGGAAATTTCCTTTTTAAAAATTTAAGGTCTCTGTGTTAGATTTTATCAGTGACTTGCGGTCTATGATCAAGTTAAACATAATTGAGTTGTGGTCACTGTTCCCTATTGGATCAGTCACATTAACATCTTGCACCAGATCCTGAGTATTACTCAGGATCAAGTCAAGGATTCTTGTACCTCTAAGGTATCATTACTAAAATTACTAAGGTATCATCCGCATATAAACTTATCTTATTTTCTGCAATCCCTTCAATTTTAGTATCCTGTCTTATGCCGTTTGCTAACATCTCCATTGCCATAATGAATAGTATTGGAGAAAGCGGACATCCCTGTTGTGTTCCTGCTTCTACTTTTACCTCATCCATACTGGCTTCATTAACTTTGATGTTGGCAGAACCTTGCTGATATAATTGATCTATAACTCTCTTAAATCTATCTCCAGATCCATATGAATTAACCATTTCCTTTATTGTTACCCATTGAAGAGAATCAAACGCCTTAAATATATCCAAAGATACCATCCCCACTTTTTCTCTGCCTTTTGTCGCAATATCAATTAAATCCAAAACCCTCCTTGTCAGGTCTGCCATGTGCCTTCCTTTTAAAAAACCTGCCTGATCCCTATTTATATATTCATTCATAACTTCATTAAGTCTTTTAGCCAGTATTGTTGTAAATATTTTTGCATCCTGATTTATTAAAGAAATGGGCCTATATGATTCTATTTTTTCAAGATCTTTACCCGGTTTAGGTATTAAAACAATTATTGTCCGATTCCAGGAGGTCGGGATGCTCTTCAACCACTTCTATTACTTCCACCTCCCTGTTATGTTACAAGGAAGGTTAATTGTTTCTCAATTCTTAGTTTTTATTCTGAGAAGTCTTAGGACTCTGTCAGGAGTTCAAGGTCAACTGCAAAGTCTTAACAGATAAGTCCAGGTCTCTCAGTGTTCTTGCTCCTATTCCAGGGCTTGTGCTTCCTTTTCTGCTCTCTGATGTTGGAGATATCTTCTATGCTCTGCTAGATGCTTTTGAACTACTTCCTCCAGGGGCCCTGCCTTTTTGGGCACACAGAGCCTAACAGAGTGCCAGTCCATGGGTCTTTTTTGTTACTTCCACTCAATTTTCCTCACTGAGTTTTTCATCATGGAAGATATCAGGTCTACCTTCCTCTAACTTAGGTTCAGGGTTTACAGTTTCTGCCACCATACTTTTCTCTGCTCCTGCCTAATCTTCTGAGAGGAAATCGCCTGGATCCAGTTATATCTCTGCATCCACACATCCTTTCTTCATCTGACCTCCTGCAATCTTCTCAACTTCCCCTTTTAGACTGCCCTTGTCCCTCTTTCCCCCTCATCTTCTTCTGTTTCCTCCCCCTTTATGCTCGCTTCACATGGAAGGTTCTGCACATTAATTTCCTCAGCCACCATCTCCTCCACCAGGTCTAAAGGAGCTACATGTAGAATATCTCTGGATCATGGGAACTGGGAGCTACTAATCACCACCTAAATTGGGGTCCTCAAATCTGGCCAGGTTAGCATGCTATGGTAATAGAGTAGACCCTACTGCCAGGGACTCAACGCAGAGTTTCAGGAAGTGGTTAACTAACCTTACAACCTTGAGGACTAATTGTGTTCAGTGCCGAAGTCCACAGGGAAGGGTGATGGTCCCCAAATGAATAAAATCCCACTTGAGTCCATCTTGGTTGAGGTCAGCAGCTTCATCAACACTGGCCTGGGGCCGATGAGGACTTTGTGTGTCAAAAGGGCTCAGGACCAGAAAGTGATTCACGGAGCTGGACCAGTGGTATGGGTGACACACTGCTATGTGGAAGGCAAATGAAAGGTCACAACATTATATTTGCAGGACAGTCTTCATGGCTAATCACCATGAGGATCACCAATATTTAGAATTGGATACGGCAGAACAAGAAGATGACTCACTTTCTTGAAAGTGGTTTATTGGGACATATCCACTTGTTTGATTAAGGATATTTACATTCAGCCATATATATCTTAGGGTATAGTAGCAATTAGCAATAGCAATTACACTGATATACCCCCCCCCCCCATGGCAGTTCACAAGGTACTTAGCATTTTGTCCCCAACACACTGGATAATCATTTTACCAACCTTGGAAGGTCAGCCTATTAAATTCATGATCCTTAAACTCCAAAGGTCTAGCTAAATAACCATATTTTAACCTAGTGCCACAATGACCTTATTGACATTGGCAGTTGAGCGTCTACAGCAGAGGTGCCCAAACTTTTCAGGCCACAGGTCAATCATGTGGTTGTGCATGCCAGTTACATGGTTCCTCACAACCAGAAGCAGAAGTAAAATGTGCATGTGCAGAACATGAATGTACATGTGCACAACACTGCTGTAAATGACTCACGGCTGTCGTAAACACATTAACGACAGCCATGGGTCATATATGGCAGCATTATGCTCATGCACATTTTACTTCTGCTTCCGGGAACAGTGAAGGCACCACAGGCTGTAGTTTGGGCACCCCTGCTCTACAGGGACAGCATACCATTAATGAAGACACTATGTGTCTTCACATAGTGGACAATTCTCCATAGTGGAACATGAAAGAACTGCCTATAGTAGATTTTAATGATCAGGCACATATTTGTAAGAAGAGGCATTCCCATGTTGTTGTTCAGTCGCACAGTCAATTCCGACCCTTTGCGACCCTATGGACCATTGTTCTCCAGGCGCCTCTGTCCTCCACCATCCCCCTCAGCACTCCCAGTTCTGTGCCCACTGTGTCTACAATACCATCTAGCCATCTCATCTTTAACCATCCCCTTCTTCTTTTGCCCTCCACATTTCCCAGCATCAAGGCCTTCTCAAGTGAGTCTTCCCTTCTCATTTGATGCCCAAAGTACTTTAGCTTCATCTTTACTATTTGACCTTCCAATGAGCAGTCAGGGTTGATTTCTTCTAAGATTGACCTATTTGTTCTCTTCGCTGTCCAGGGTACTCTCAAAACTCTCCTCCAACACCACATTTCAAAGGCATCTATTCTTCTGCGTTCAGCTTTCCTAATTGTCCAGCTCTCGCATCTGTACATTACCACTGGGAATATCATTGCTTTGACTATTCTAATTTTTGTTTGCAATGTGATGTCTCTGCTTTTCACTAGGTTCCCCAGGTTTCTCATAGCTTGTCTCCCAAGAATCAGTCGCCTTTTTATTTCATGGCTGCAATCCCCATCTGCAGTGATCTTGGATCCTAAGAATGTAAAATCTGTCACTGCTTCTACTTCTTCCCCATCTATTTTCCAGGAACTGATCGGACCTGTTGCCATTATCTTGGTTTTCGTGATATTGAGTCTCAAGCCAGCTTTTGCACTCTCCTCCTTCAGCCCAATCAAGAGATTTATTAGGTCTTCCTCACTTTCTGCCATTAGGGTGGTGTCGTCCGCATAGCTCAGATTGTTGATGTTTCTCCCAGCAATTTTAATCCCATATTTTGATTCCTCCATCCCTGCATTTCGCATTATGTGCTCTGTGTATAAGTTGAATAAGCAGGGTGACAAAATGCAGCCTTGTCTTACTCCTTTTCCTATTCCAAACCACTCTGTCATTCCGTGTTCTGTCCTAACTGTTACTTCTTGGTTCATGTACAGATTTCTCAGGAGGCATATGAGGTGCTCTGGTATTCCCATCTCTTTAATTACTTGCCACATCTTGTTGTGGTCCACACAGTCAAATGCCTTAGTGTAGTCAATAAAACAAAAGTAAACTTGTTTCTGGTATTCCTTTGTTTTTTCCATGATCCAACGTATGTTGGCAATGTGGTCTCTAGTCCCCCTGCCTCTTCTGAAACCAGCCTGCACCTCTGGTAATTCTCTCTCCACATGCTGCTGAAGTCTATCCTGTATTATCTTGAGCATCACCTTGCTGGCGTGTGGGATGAGTGCAATTGTTCGGTAATTCGAACATTCTTTGGCATTTCCCTTTTTTGGGATTGGGACGTATACTGATCTTTTCCAATCCTGTGGCCACTGTTTTATTTTCCAAATCTGGCATATTGAATGCAGTAGTTTGACACCATCATCTTTTAGAGCTTTGAAAAATTCTACTGGGATGCCATCATCTCCACTAGCTTTGTTGTTTGCAGTGCTCTTTAGGGCCTTTATGACTTCGCTCTCCAGGATGTCTGGCTCAAGTTCAATTTTTTCATCATTGTAATTATCAGGAGTGTTGAGGTCCTTTTTGTAGAGTTCCTCTGTGTACTCTTTCCATCTTTTCTTAATCTCTTCTGCATCAGCTAGCTCCTTTCCATCTTTGTCCCTTATCATGGTGTCGGGCTGTCATGGTTTTTGCTTGGTCGGGGGTGGGGGGGAGAGGCGGCAGGACCAGGAGCCACTTCCTCCCCCCCCCCGCCCCCTGGGTTGGAGGCAAGGCAGGCATGGCTGTAGCATGGCCCAGACTCAAACCCGCCACCGCCGCTTCTTTGTCTGCCCGCCCAATGCTGAAGATCTTCTGCCGCTCACGTCCTCTGTTGCTCTGGCCACGGCTCTGCCTGACGCCACCCCGTCTCTGATGAGGGGCTGCAAAGGGCCTCTGGTGCAAGGCCGCCATCGCTGGTGGCCTCAGCCACGAGGCCTCCTCCTCCACCTCTCCGCCACCATGCAGTCAGCAGCAGATCTTAGGGCCAGGCCTACTGAAGCCGTGGCCGGAGCAATGGAGGAGGTGAGCGACAGAGGAGCTTCAGCATCGGGCGGGCAGACAAAGAAGCTGCCCTGTGTCTGATGAGGAGGGGCTGCAAAGGGCCTCTGGTGCAAGGCCGCCAGCGAGACCGCTGAGGACCTCAGCCATGAGGCCTCCTCCTCTGCCTCTCCGCCGCCACCATGCTTCAGTAGTCCTGGCCCTCAGCTCTGCTGCTGACTGCATGGTGGCGGAGAGGTGGAGGAGGAGGCCTTGTGGCTGAGGCTGGCGGCAGCAGCGTGGCACCAGAGGCCCTTTGCACCAGAGGCCCTTTGTAGCCCCTCATCAGAGACGGGGCGGCGTCAGGCAGAGCCGTGGCCGGAGCAACGGAGGAAGCGAGCGGCACAGGATCTTCAGCATCGGGCGGGCAGACAAAGAAGCGGCGGTGGCGGGTTTGAGTCCGGGCCATGCTACAGCCATGACTGCCTTGCCTCCAACCCAGGGGGGGCGGGGGGGGAGGAAGTGGCTCCTGGTCCTGCCGCCTCTCCCCCCCACCCCCGACCAAGCGAAAACCATGACCGCCGGACAGCTAGCCTGGGGCAGGGGGGCCTCGGCTCCTGGTCCTGCCGCCTCTCCCCCCACCCCCGACCAAGCAAAAACTGTGACTGCCCGATGGCTAGCCTGGGACGGGGGGGCCTCAGCTCCTGGTCCTGCCGCCTCTCCCCCCACCCCCAAACAAGCGAAAACTGCAACCGCCGAACAGCTATCCTGGGGCGGGGGGGCCTCAGCTCCTGGTCCTGCCACATCTCCCCCCACTCCCAACCAAGCAAAAACCGCAACCGCCCGACGGCTGGCCTGGGGCAGGGGGAGGGGAGGAAGAGGCTCCTGCCGCCTCTCCCACACACACACACCCCTGACCAAGGGAGGAGAGGAAGAGGGAACCGCGACCGCCCAACACGGCCTCCCTGCCTGATACCTCCACTCTGCTGCTGCCTCTAAACTCAAAGCAGGAAATGCCGGCTTGGCTTGGCGGCGCAGCGCGCATGCATAAGTGGGGAAGTGGGCGTAGTCACTAGAAATTTTTACCACCACCCCCCTCCCGGACCAGTGTGGACCGGTAGCTGCCCACCACTGAATACAGCAGTTAGTCTTTAAGGTGCCACAGCATTTTTTTGTCTTTTTTTCCCTGTTCTGTTTTATTTATGGTACTCTCAGATATGCTTTCGCAGACTAACACTGCTACCACTTAAAATCTCTAATTTAGAGTGCAAACATATTGGCAGAACTGGTAATTGATGTTCTTTTATGGAGATCTGAAGGAGCTGTTATGAACCCAACACGATTACAGTAATACCTCGGATAACGCTAAAACTTGGTTCCACAAGTCTTAGTGTTATCCGATGCATGCACAGAGATGCATTAAACTCCATAGAGATGTATTGTAACTGGCACAGGCTTTAGCGAATGTTATCCGATGCATCCCATAGGATTTTAGTGTTATCCGATGCAATTCCACCCACCCCCAAATCAGGTTGTTATCTGATTTTAGTGTTATGCGATGCGGTTGTTATCCGAGGTTTTACTGTAAATCATCAACCTGTCCAATTATGCAGTTCAGCCTTCTTTGAGGAAACTGCAAAAAAACTATTAAGAGTTTGTAAGATTCAACTGACAGGATCTAGATGACCTTGGATTGGAATCAAATTAGCCTTTTGAAACTGAGATTTGTAGTGTGTTGATTTTTTTCTTTACAGATATGGTTGGTTTTCTATAGTTTTGTAACACAAACATAAACTTATTTATTTGATGTTCATACCTGTCAAGTTTCGGGAAATCTCTGTCAAATAAGGGAAATTTCCCAGCCAAAATGGGAAACTGGACAGCTATGCTTAACCTGTGCTGGCTTCCAGTCTAACTCCAGTCTAATTGCAGTCTAACTAATACGGGATGATGGCAGGAAAGAGTGTAAAATACGGGGGGTTGACAGAAATTTCCCGAAACTTGACAGGTATGGATGTTTCTTTGATGTTTAGCAGTACCTTGGCCTAGAGACACTATGCATTTCTCCTTGTGAAGAATAAACTAAAAACATTCCAGGAATCCTCTGTACATGTGATTGTTATGCTAAGGACAACTGAGCCATTATTAAAAATAAAGTCTTAAAAGCAGCTTGAAAACTAAGGGCAGGAATGGAGTTCTAGGGCCAAACAAGACAATATCATTGGTACATCATTAGAAGAAAAACTCAATCAGGATGAAAAGACTATCTTTTTAAAAACCTGCAGAATATTTGTCTAAATCTGCATTTGTAAAATTATTTACTTTTGTTTGTTTCCTAGTTGGCTAATTAGGAGATCATATTTTTGTCTACATATCGGATATCTCAAGGAGGGTAGCACTAAAAGATCTGTGTGGCTGGAGGATATTTTTATAAGAGGCAGAAACAGTGATGCACTGCAAAAAATTTACTACCTACTCTGTGGGCGGGGCCAAATCTGTGGGTGTGGCCAACATTCTGCATTATGGGCTATGGAGGTGGGCATGGCCAACCAAGTGGGTGTGGCCTGGGGGAATTTCCACTACCAGTTCTGCAGAACCTGACAGAACCTGCTGCAGTGCATCACTGGGCAGAAACAGTTACTTTAATGCAGGAGTTCTCAACCTTTTTAAGTCAGGGGCCAGATCATGCTCCCTCAGACAGCTCTGGGGGCTGGGTGGCCATTTTGCCCTTCCTCCACCACATGGCACTTTCTGATGTGGTGGAGGTGGTGGTGGGGCTGCAGGTTGAGAACCCCTGCTTTAACCTGTGGTCTAATCTAAACAACTTGCATACCAATGGCATAACAGGGTCCAAGTGTCCCTATGGGCAATCCCAGCTTCTCTTCTCTTTGAGCAATGTTCTTTTGTGGTTAAATGTACTTTCTATTCTTGTACAGTATATTTCATTTTACAATAACTTTCAGAGACATATAGTTTCTTCTTTCCTTCTTCCTCATTTCTCACTATCCCAAGATATAGTTCATTTATCCTCAGTTTGTCTTTATTTCTCCTCAGATCAGAGGACTCTATATGCAGGTCCTTTTGATTCTCACAGAAGCTTAAAAGCCCGTAGCTAGCCTGAGTATGCTCGGTATGAATATATTTTGCCTGTCTAATGAATCTTATGTGGAACTGGAAGGAGGGAACAGAAAGGGAATCAACGTGGTAGG
Organism: Bradypodion ventrale; assembly: GCA_035047345.1. Lineage (NCBI taxonomy): Eukaryota > Metazoa > Chordata > Lepidosauria > Squamata > Chamaeleonidae > Bradypodion > Bradypodion ventrale. The sequence goes on along the minus strand of JAWDJE010000002.1, from coordinate 138,785,663 downwards.
TTACCAGGGAAATAGGAAAAATGCAGAACAAGAAGGAATTGTGGAACTGAACAGTTGAGGGACAGTGAGATTTGGAGGAAAATAGAAACTGCAGTATTAATTGTTTCAAGCAAATATGTTATTTCTTCAGCTGTTTTTAGGTACTGCAGTGGCTCAAGTCGCTAAGACGCTGACTGGGAAGCAGAAGGTCAGCAGTTCGATTCCCGAGTACTGCAGGACGGAAATGAGCTCCCATCTTCATCCCAGCTCCTGCCAACCTAGCAGTTCGAAAGCAAGAAATTGCAAGTAGCTAAATAGGGACCACTTCGGTGGGAAGGAAACAGCGTTCCGTGCGCTCCGGTGCCTAGTCATGCCTGCCACATGACCACGGAAATGTCTGCAGAAGCAGACAGTGCTGGCTCTTCGGCTTAGAAACAGAGATGAGCACTGCACCCTAGAGTCGGATACGAGTGGCTTTCGAGCAAGGGAAACCTTCAGCTGTTTTTCTTAGGAAGGATTACAATTAACATCAGTTAACTATGCCTCATCAATGCATGAACACATTTTGAATTTCTGGTTTCCCAGACCCCCTTCTTGCCATTCTCTTGTTCCTGAAACAGCTTTAGAGTAAGTAAGTAAGTAAGTAAGTAAGAAAGAAAGAAAGAAAGAAAGAAAGAAAGAAAGAAAAGTACCTTTAATCTCTGGACACCATCCATAATTGTCCCAACATCCTTCCATTTCTATCATTCTATGTAGACTAAATTGACTTCCATTGGGTACTTTTAAGGTATAATATAGCTAATTGACAAATAGACATTTGTCTATTCCATTTAGCTGACAAATTCCAGTGCCATCCAACTCCAAGCAGTAGTGAATGGTGAAACTAACCCCCGTATAGAGTACCACACTATATCCATGTAACCTAAATGACACACCTGCCTGGGAACATGCTCCATGGGGAGGCAGCTGCCAAGGGTGTGTGGTCCTCCACTTTAATCCTTTTTACATGTATTTTTAACAATTGAAATGCTTTTTGGGGGAAAAATAAACTTTTCATCTCAAACAATAAGGAGGCTGCACAATGTGAAATGACCCATGCCTCATCAGAGCTCTCAAAGGTCCTGCCTGGTTTCTTGGTATTTTGAAGCCTGATGGCATTGAGAGATCTGAATGAACCATGTTAAATCATAAAGCTTTTTGTTTGCTTAATTGCTTCTGTTGCTGGATTTGAAGAACAGAAATAGCAGAGAGAAGGGCCATACCAAGCTAGAGAGGGGTGTTTAACCCTGACTGTTCCAATGCCATGGTACTTTGATAATCTTCCTCCAGCCAACTATTCAACCTGAACCTGCTATTGATACCAATAGGAACTTTTCCTCACAAAGCAAATAGGAGGTTAATTTCCTATTAAATATTGCTTGTGAACTATTTCTGATACATCTGAATAGAAGAGGGCATGACCTCTCATACCGTGCAAGAAGGCCATGAGTCTTCCCCTTGGGACCACTATGGAGTGGGTCTTGACTATTCCAAGGCAGGATTACAGTACATAAAAACCTAGACCCTATTGTTGCAAACTGAGGCTGATTCAAATAAGCCTACCACATAGTGATGTTGCATTTCAGAGATTTCTTCCCTTTGGAGGAATAAGGGAGGGGTGGCTGTGGCTTCTCACCTAGACCTTGTTGGTCGCTTTCTATGAATCCCAGCCATAGGTAACAGAGAGGAAATCCACAGCGTCTCGAGACAGAGTTGAGATTTCATCTCTTTGCACACCCACTCCTTCCTTGCCACTTGCACCCCTCTGTGTGGTAGGGGGCACAGTTCTGGTTTGTAGGTGAGAAGACAGAAAGCCATGTATTGTGGGTAAGACTGTGAATGCCACAAGCAACACAAAGCCATGTCTGAAGGAATATACAGCATGTAGTATCTCTTTCATGCTTACTGTGTTCTTGAGATGGCCATAACGTGAAGTCATTTGAAGCACTAGATTCCGAGCTGTTTTAAGAAAGGCAGAGAGAGTGACATGGGGCATAATCCCTCAGGATGTTCTTCTGCATAACACACACAATAATGAATTCTCTTTGAGAATACTGTATTTACTTTAGGAATTTATAAATTACACTGTCATCCAAAAATATAGATGTTGGAGAGTAGTAGCGTAACAATTTTAAATCTAAAATACTGATAAAAGTATGTATAGTTCGGTGGGTTGGGTCTGTGTGTTCAGCAGAGCAAGTCGTTAGACTGGCACACAGCAGAAGCTGGGAGTCGGTGATAGAATCTTACACACAGACAGTCAGTAACCGAAAGAGCTTTACTTCAGCATTCAAAACTAAATGAGATGAATAATAATAATAAATTTTAATTTATATCCCGCACTTTCTCAGCTGAAGCCGACTCAAGGCGGCCATTACAACATGTAAATACAAACAATACAATAATATAATAATAAGAAGCATAAAAAGTAAATTCAGTACAATACATGCCTTCAGTACAATACATGCCTTTGTTAGGACATCATTCAACACCAATTTTGTACAGGTATTATTAATAAATATACAGAATGTAAATGTTCTTAGCCACAGAGAAGTCCAGTTGTAAAGAGAAAAACTGGCCAGAGTCCAAGGCGAGAGGAAACACAAAGCACGAAGGTCAACGTAAACAGAGGCACACTGGCTGAACATAAGACAACAAACAGCAATGCTTATGGCCAGTGGGTTATCAGTCTAGATAGCCCGTATTCGGCTTTTCTCAGGGTAGAGTCCAGGACATAGCCACAGCGGCAACAGTCAGCCTCAATGGTGTAGTCAGACACCAAAGTAGTAAGGAGGAACGGAGATTGCTCACGTTGGTAGCAAACAGAATCCAGTGAGCAGCGTCGGTCCAGCATGTATCAGCATGCAAACCCTGGGTCTTGAGAGCATTGAAAGTCCAGGATAGATAAGAGCCAAAGATGCATGGCTAGCTATATAGCAGAAAAACACACTAGTCAGGGAACTATTGAGAAAACCTGTACTTTGGCAGGGAGTAGCCCTTAAAGGAACCATGCGCTCCTATACAATACCAGTCAGAGCTGCAAGACCCATTTCTCTGACAAATACAACCAAACTGTGAACAATTTTAATAACTGTTGAATAACTGTTCAACCAACTTTTAAAAAAAACACAATAATTTTGAATGCATGGACAAATACAGTTTTAAGCTGGCTCCAACAGGAATACCATGTGTGATATGTACTTATATAGATATATCCTGGCATATATGGCTAGTGTTAGAATTTTTAGCCCTTAAACTGTGATTAGTATGCTGTATACACATGGAGCTGCATTGGGAGGACCGGGAGGGGCACGCTCTCATTATACTCACCTGATTCATCACCATATAAAAGGACATAGCATTTAGATACAGTAAGTCCGTAGCCCAGAAAGAAAACACAATGGGAGGTTAGGACCCAATAAAAGAATGATGCTACTATGCATATATGTATGATGTAACCAGGTGAGTTGTTATTATAGTTATTATATTTGTTATTATAATTGTTAATAAGAATATTATATTTCAAAGTTAATGTCATTCAATTTAGTGTGTATTAATTGTTTTTACAGAAGTTGGAAAGTAAAGCTATTAAGTTGTCTGAAGAAGGGAAGTTCCCCCGAAAGAATTGTTTACCGGTCAACTTTCACAACATAGCATTACTGGATGACTACCAATTATCTTAAGGCCAGGAGGCTGTTTTGATAGGAGGCACTTTCCAATATTTTGGCTCTGTTTAGGATTCTAAGGGAAAGCACCAGCACCTTGATTTGAGTTTGATAGCCAACAGATTGTTTCTGTAAAACTAATGTGAATAGTAACTTTGCTTAGACCAGTGTTTCCCAAACTTTGGTGTTTGGACTTCAATTCCCGAAGCCTAAGTCAATTCCCCAAAGCACTGATCAGCCAGCGTGAGCCCCACGTTGGGAACCACTAGCTTAGCCAAACCAGCCAGACAAGTTTATTTTAGTTCAAACTTCCACACCACTTTTCATGACAGCCTTGAAAATACACATTGCAATGATTCAACCTACCAACCCACCTCAAATTTCCATGGCTGAACAGGGGTTTGAACCCAGTCTGTTCCCAGTAGTACTTTGATTCACCAGCCCATCAAGCAACTGTTTGGCCTCTTGTTAATCGTTGGCGGTTTGCCCATAAGATTCTCCTGGACTGGGCTCAAGGGAATGCCTGTAACTGAGAACAGGGCTGCTGAATAGAAAGTGGAAAATGCCCAGTCAGAATCTCTTGCTGCAACACATTGTCAAGAAGAGCTTCAAAGAGAAGACGCTCTTTGCCAGCAGCAGGAACACCTGACACCTGTGGCAGTTTGTAGAGGAACTTTCTGCTGGCATGCAGATGCAAAAAGCGGCAGAAAATATTAATGAAAAACTTCACAGATTAGGCTGTCTATTGTTCCTGCTGTGACAAGATCCCTGGTGAAAAAGGCACAATTAAAAATAACCCACACAGGATCAGAGAAAAGTCAGGCAAACTGGTTTATCAAGCCTGGAGGGGGAGCAATGAAGCTAATCTCAAGTGAACTTCTCAAAATGCACAGGATTTACATCTGCTCCAGTTACTTGTGGCAAGAGGGCTTTAGGCCGCCACTCAGTTTAAATTAGCGAGGACCCTTCAGTGGGGGAAAGGCAGAGAGTGAAGAACAGTGGCATCTGTTTACCCGTCCAGCTAACAGACACAAGGATCTCTCCCATGGAAATAAAATGCCCTTAAGAATTGAAGTTCTGTCTGTCTTGTTTAGAATAGCAAACAGCCAGATGTCTATCATGGAAACTCGCAGGCAGGAAACAAGAGATGATGGCAGCCATTTGTTTATTTTTTCAAGAATACAGTATCTGGTCAACAACAGTGTGTACCTATCGTCAATTTGACTATTGTGGACCTCTCCTTTATTATTACGTAAAGGTTTCCCTTGCTCGAAAGCCAGTCGTATCCGACTCTAGGGTTTAGTGCTCATCTGTTTCAAAGCCGAAGAGCTAGTGCTGTCTGCTTCTGCAGACGTTTCCGTGGTCATGTGGCAGGCATGACTAGACACCAGAGTGCACAGGACGCTGTTTACCTTCCCACTGAAATGGTCCCTATTTATCTGCTTGCAATTTCTTACTTTCAAACTGCTAGGTTGGCAAGAGCTGGGACAGAAGACCGGCGCTCATTTTTATTTTTATTATTATTATTAATATTATTATTATTATTATTATTATTATTATTATTATTATTATTATTATTATTATTATTAGTAGTAGTAGTAGTAGTAGTAGTAGTAGTAGTAGTAGTAGTAGTAGTAGTAGTAGTTGTTGTTGTTGTTCAACTTGTATGCCGCCCCACTTGCATAGCAAGAGAGAATTGGCTGAACTTTACCATTCCTTTTTCAATGCCTTCTGTCAAGCACTGTCTTTTGATCTGTAATGCTGGTAAAGGAAAAATGTAACTTTAAAAAGAAGTTAGAATTTTCGTGATTCAGTTTATGATATCTGGAGCTTGGAAGCTAAACTTTTCTTTGAATTATCTGGACCTCTTCCAGTCAGGATTCAGGCCTGGATATGGTACGGAGATGGCATTGGTCGCGCTGATGGATGATCTATGGCGGGAGCGGGATGGAGGTCATCCTTCCGTCCTTGCTCTTCTTGACCTCTCAGTGGCTTTCGATACCGTTGACCACAGTATCTTTCTGGAACGGCTCAAAGGATTGGGGATCCAGGGCACCGTGTGGTCCTGGTTCTCCTCATTTCTGAAGGGCCGGACCCTGTCGGTGTGGTTGGAGAGTGAGAGGTCCAGCCCTAGGCCCCTTCAGTATGGGGTGCCTCAGGGCTCGGTGCTCTCTCCTCTCCTATTTAACATCTACATGAAGCTGCTGGGTGAGATCATCTGCTACAACGGGGTAAGGTATCATCAGTATGCTGATGATACCCAGTTGTACATCTCCGCCCGTGGTGATCCAAGTGATGCCGTCAATGTCCTATCCAGGTTTCTTTAGGAAAAGACTCAAAACTTGGCTGGCAGGGCAGGTGTGGGACACTGAGGGAGTGGTGACCACCACCTGCTGGCTTGTCTGAATAAATTACGACACCCCCTTCTCTTTTTTATTGATGGCATTGGTGGGTTTCTTTTAAATGGGGGACTGTTTTAAAGGTTTTACAGTATTTTATGAGCGTTTTTTATGTCTTTTAATTGTGAGCCACCCGGAACGCTTCAGCAAGGTGGCAGCGATATAAATATGAAAATTAAATTAAATTAAATTAAATCACAAACCTCAAGGGCCATTGATAGAAGGGCAATTCAGGCAGTCCCAAAATGTAACTTTTCCAGGTTGTAGCCATTATATGTGCATTTAGATGAGGGGTTCCCAACCTAAGGACCGGGGGCCGGATCCGGCCTCAGGCACCATTTCATGTGGCCCCCTCCACCCCTACAAGGACATTCAAGAAACAAAATTGCTGCCCCTTTGAAGCTGTTGGGGCAAAATGGCCATCCGGCCCTCAAAGCTGACTGGGAGAGTGTGATCCAGCCCCTGGCTTTAAAAGGTTGGGAACCCCTGATTTAGACTGTTCTCTATAATTCTGAGCTCTCAAGGATACTCTGGAGATAAAGTTTTCAAATGTTTCCCATTTCTTTTTTTTTTCTTGTTGGTGTCCCCCATTAAAGGACACACCCATCATTTTTCAGTGTTATATGATTTTTTAGTGTCTGCACAAGTGTTAATAAAAAGAGCTAATCTAATCTGTCATAGCAGAGATGGAATGATCTGACTTCTAATCATGTTTTGAGACTATAGGTCCACAGGCCAATCCCAGCCCCCAGTGCCATTTCATCCAGCCTGCGGGTGACGACCCCATAAGCAGAAGCAGACACATTTACGACAACTCTAAATGCCCCCACACATGCGCAAGTGCACCAACCATGGTTTGTGGCAGTATTTACGAAGGGGGGTAACCACATGTCTGGCCCACTCAGCTGTCTGAGGGTGAGTGGTCCGGCCCATGGCGTGAAAACTCTACCAGTCAAGCCCGGTGGCTGATTTAGCCTATGTGAAGGGCTGCCCCTCTGGCTTGGTGATTCTGTTTTTAACGGGGGTAGGGTGGGGTGGGTTGTTTTTTAATGATGATTTTTTTTGTGTTTTTAATGCTGGTTTTAATTGGCGTTGTTAGGTTTGTTTTATCTATTGTTGTTTAATTGTTTTTATTGTAATTTTTATTATATTGTTAGCCGCCCTGAGTGGTGTACTCACCAGGAGGGCGGGATATAAATGCGCAAAAATAAATAAATAAATAAATAAAAACCTTGAGAACCCCTGCTATAGTTCATGGCAAAGAAGATGCAATGAGTAGGCTATATTAGTCTATTACTGTACTTGGGTGCCCAAACTATGGCCCACAGGCCGGATCCAGCCCCCCATGCAAATTCATCCAGCCTGCAAAGCCCTCATCACTCCCAGAAGTGGAAGTAAAACATGACTGGCCCGTGGCCCAAAAAGTTTGGGCACTCCTGGTCTATTAGATGAAACCAGCATCTTAACAAATAATTTAAAGGAGATAGAAGCACAACATACAGGTATATACACCTAACCGTTGGGTGGAATTGAGGTCTTTATCTGTTCACAAGAATGAGGGAACTGATGTGATAAAGAAGTAGATGTTTTTCCTTAGTTCTTTTAGAAATAGACTAAACGCAAACTTAAAGCGAAAGGGTGGAGATAAAAGACAAAGTTTGATGGAACAGTTCTGAGTAAGTGATGTTAGATCTACCAGATCATTGGTCTGCTGCCTCTTCTGTAGAGTGGAGCAGATTGAATTTTTAGAATTCAATAATGAGTGATGGTCTTTTTGCATTTATATTTATATCAGCTACAGCAGCCCACATTTTGTCACAGGACCCCAAGGTCTACTACAGGCATTCTCAACCTATGGCCCATGGGCCAAAACCGGCCCCCGAAGCCTTTTCATCTGGCTCCTGATGACCTGGAAGCACCAAAAACTGACAAAAATGCAGGTTTTCAGCGAGTTCTCGTGTGAAATCTTGCTGAAATCTCACAAGATTTCGCTGAAATCTCATGAGAGCTCACCAAAAATGTGCATTTTTCACATGAGAACCCATGTGGAAACACATGACCGGCCTGCACAGCCATTCTGAGGGGAGTGATCCGGCCCCCACCCCGAAAAAGTTAAGAAAGCCTGGTCTACTACTAAAGAATCTTTTGAGCAAGGATTGGTTCCACAGCTGTAGGCTGGTTTGGCCTCTCTCTTCAATTGCCCATTATTTTGGTTTGAAACTGCCAGTTCACTACATAGAATCAGAATTCAGCATTATCTCATAGTGAGTCCCTTCAGGGTATAGGTCCAGATACGTCTCCTTGTCATTGGAAAATAAGGTTATCTGAAAGTAAGTTGTATTTGACCATGCTCCATAGAGACTTCTGAGAGGTCTAGTCCACAAACACAAATCTGTATGCCATTGGTAAGTAAAGTGAGAAGCTGGTCATGGAAAACTTTCAGCATGTCTGGAAAAAGGATCTTTCTCGGGGCAATTAGGCCAGGCGCTTAATCTACAGAACTGTAGCTGGAGATATGAACAGATAGTGGAAGATGGCATGGAAACCCATGAAGGGTCTGAGGCAGCGATGCGCTGCAAAAAAAAATACTACCCCCACCATGGGTGTGGCTAGCTCTGTGGGCGTGACTAACTCTGTGGGCCACGCCCACTTGGCCTCCCTCCGCCATGGCCTGGGGTAGGGAGGTGGGCGTGGCTGGCCAAGTGGGTGTGGCTTGGGGAAATTTTCGTTACCGGTGCCTGGGCACCCATGGGCACCTGGAGCAGCTCAACACTGGTCTGAGGATGTGACCCTGAAGTCCAACATCAATGCCTGAGTAAAGAGATCAGGATACAGGAGTCTTCTCTAATAGTAGTTAAGTGGCTATAAGGTGTAGCTTGGCTTGAATTGCACACACTAGGGCTGAGGATCGTATTGGAAGGAATTCTGGTTTCCCACTAGTGCCTTGACTCCAAGTCTTTCTTCCTCACTCCCTTCCTAGTGAGAGGTCTGCGGCCCCAAACAACTTCCCTTTTCCAGTAGTCCATGTCCCCTAAGAAACCTCTTGGGAGAAATGTTTAGTACATTTAGCCCCAGGCTCCATCATGTATGCTGTATTATTGTATATTTATTTTGCACTGATATGTAATTATGTAACTTTGTAATTTGTAACTATACTATACTGTGTATTCTCTATTGTAAGCTGCCCCGAGTCACATTTTTGTTGAGTAGGGTGGGATATAAATATAATAAATGAAATGAAATGAATGATAGCTTTTCCTCATTTTCTTTCCTGAATAGATTCCTTTGGAAAGCTCTACTCTGCTCACCCACACTTGGACTCTTGGGGGGGGGGGGGGGGGCAAACAGACTGCTCCAACCATCATGATAATCCTTGTACCATCCTGGCCTTGCATAACTGTCCACACCACCAGAGTCCTCCCATTTAACGGCAGCCAACCACGAATGGCACCCATGGCTCGTGTTTCCTTTGGATCTGTGGTTCCCAACATGAGACACATGCCCCACAGGGGGTGTTGCTATGAAGCCTTCCCAGCGGATAGAAATGACTGGCAGCTGGACTTCATGGGTAAAGGGTTACGGCTAAAAGACTTTATTTTCTACAGCATTTTATAAGCAAAAAATAGCATAGGCTAACAAAATAGCTAAACTGTAAATTAGTTTGGCTGCTGTTGACTGAAGAGGATTATTTAGCCTCTGGCTCCAAAGAAAGCAAATACACAGGGCTACTTAATCTTTGGTGAGGAAACCTTAAACAATGGTTTTAGTTTGACCCATACCAAAAGGTTGAATTTTGGCCAGGCTAGGATTAAAGGAATGTTTGTCCTGCCTTAATTAATTACAAATTTCCCCTGGTTATGATCCACAAACGTGGACAGTTGTGAGATCTAATGATGTGCTAAGACTCCAAAGAAATGCTCTCCCGCATATTTCTTTGCCCCACCAGATCAGAATCCATTTATATTAAATAACTATTTATGATTTTAAGTGAGCATGGGTTCAAACTAATACACCTTACTACATCGGGGCAATTTGATTTTTAAGAGGGACAATTCGAGAATGAGGTATTAACAGTGAATGGACTTTTAGGTTTTCTCCACATGAATAGGAGTTCATTTTTTGAAGAATAAGAATTATCACAGGAAGGGGGAGTATCAGGTTTTAAGAGGTGGAGCATGGTCAAAAAAAGCTTGGGAACCACTGCTTTAGATGTTGCAAGAATGGGAACATGACTGGGATTCCTCCAGAAACCTCGGGGCAAGGAATCAGCACACAGGTCCACTAGACAGATATTGATTGATATTCTGAGTGCAATAAATTTTCCAACAAGAGAAATGATGGGTAACACTGGGAGATGAGGGTGGAGAAAAGGGTTACAAAATGGAAGATAGCATAGATTCAACTCCCTGCACAAATCTATGAATGAGGTACAACAACTGAACAATAAACACCTTGTCTAGAAGCGCCCATTATATCTCAGTAATGTGGTAAAGTAAAACACAAGCTCAGAATCCTGTTAACTCTGTTGACTTAAGTTAAACAGAACTTTCAGTGCTGAGTTGCCTCTAGTTAAGGAGTAAATGCTTGCATGGCTTGACACAAAACAAGGAAAAACTGTACAGACATTAACTCCCTAATTAGTGGCAATTAGACAGTGAGAAGATTGACACCATTTTACTGACATCAGTGTAATTATGCGATAAGATTCCAGCCAACATAGCATTGAGTGTACAAGGACCGTTGGTCTGTGTTCTTGCTTTTGTTTACCTGATCAGAAGTCTAAAGAAAACTGCTACAGATGTGTGTTTTGGTCAGGATTGGATTTGGGGGTCTATATTTAAAGCATCCGACCCACTACAGAAAATGTTTGCCAGCCAACATTTATACATGTTGCATGCAGACTGAAACTGCCATATCTCATGAAAACATGCTATTCTTGGCCTAAATTTCAGAAGCTCCCTGTCATCAGCATTCACACACTTGTTTTTCCAGTGTACACAGTAGTATGGCTCAGATAGCAAGCAAAACATCCTCAATTTACGAAGCTTCTTTAGTAGTACTGGTAACAAATAATAATGATTGCTATTTTGTATTATTATTTAGTAGTACAGTAATATCTCAGATAATGTTTCCACCACATAACGCTAAAACCGCATAACATTAACGAATCTGGGGGGGAAAGTTGCTTTGCACAATGTTAAAATCCTATGGGATGTGTCGCATAACATTCACTGAAGTCTGTGCCGGTTACAATGTATCTCTATGGAGTTTAATGTTACGTGATTCATCCCATAGGATTTTAACGTTATGCAATACATGTATCACATAATGTTAAAAATCGGATAATGCTAAGACTCGTGGAACCAAGTTTTAGCGTTATCCGGGGTATTACTGTAATGGTAACAAATAATAATGATGGAGATGAAAATGCTTAATCATGCAGGGTTTAGGAAAACAACTTTTTTATTTAGGATGGTCAGCTTTGGTAGACCTGGGGGCCAATTTTCCAGTCAGAAAAGAAATATAGAGCGATCATTCAGGAAATTGACAAAGAAGCTAAAATTAGCAATAGCAATTATACTTGTATACCCCCCACCCCACCCCCACCCCGTGCTTAGTGCACTCTCTGGGCAGTTCACAAGTTATTAGCATTTTGCCCCCAACATGCTGGGTACTCATTTTATCATCTCGGAAAGATGGAACTCACAATGTTTTGGCTGCAGTACAGCAGTTTAATCACTGAGCTACCAGGGCTCTTATAAATTAAAGAGTTAGGAAATGTGAAATTTTATGCAGCTCCTTGGTGGCTTAGTGGTTAAGACGCTGAGCTGGAGACTGTAAAGTCGGGTTCCAATACCAGAGAGCTGAACTTGGGGACATGAAAGGAGCCTCATTCAGGCGTCTCCTAAAAATCCTTTCAATCTAGAGTAATCTCTGACACGAAAGTACTGTGTTATTATTATTTAGGAATTTGAACTGAAAAAAAGAACCAGATGGCTCATATCTATTAAATCAAAAGCAAAAAATAATTGAACACCCAGATACATTAGGCATTCCAAAACATTCAGCTTTAATCTTTTGGAACACACTAGCTGCACCACTCTGGACAGATTATAAATCAGACATTAGACCAGAGTCAGTAATGCAGGAGACATATTGGTACAAAAAAAATTCTGAGTTTGGTTTATCTTATCCAAGCACCTCTGGTTGGACATGGCCACCCTGAATGAAAATTATGGATCCTGGACAGTTCTCTTAATTTGAGTAACTGTAAAGATACTTAGGGCACCTCTAGATCAGGAATAGGCTAGTTTTCTGGGTCCTGCACTAATTATCCCTCCCACACACACACACAAATAATGCTTATTATCACTGAATGATATCCTTTCACTCCTGGGAGCCTTCAGGAGCACTAGTTTTCAAACCAAAGTGCAGGACTCACTGTTTAGTCCAGGCATGGCCAAATTACAGCCTGTGGGCCAGCCCCAGCACCTGAAGCCATTTCATCAGCCCCTCACGGCCTCGCCAAACCAGGAAGTAAATACGGATGCTTCTGCACATACACAAAAGCAGCCATTTTGTGTCCTGGTTTGGTGCAGTAAACAAAATGGCTGCTTTCCCACATGCGCAGAAATGTCCGCATTAAACCAGGAAACAAAATGGCCACTTTCATGCATGCACAGAAGCATCTGCACTTGTACATATGCAAACACACCTCATTTCGGGGCATGGTCTGGCCCGCTGAACTGTTCCAGGGGCATGGTCAGGCCCCTGTCCCGAAATGTTTGGGCACCCCTGGTTTAGTCCCACCTATCCCTAAAATGGCAAAAAATGAGAGGTGTGAAGAGAGGGCTCTAAGAGGCACTGGGATTTAGAAGAGGATGTAGCTGATTGTGAGTAAGTTGAATCCAAAGCTGACCTGGCTGCTTTCTAGTCCTGAGGCTACCTCTTCAAGCACGAGGAGGCAGTGTGACAGTGGAGCCAGGGCTCATAAGTTTGAAGCCTCAGGACCTTCTGAGGAACAAGGACTACGTCATGTCACCATCTGGGTCCTTGCCGCGTCTCTCCTGGGCTCATTCCACCGGCCCAGGATGGGAGACGAGTGACAGCTGAGGCCACCGGCAGTCTGTTCCCTCCTGGCCCCGCCCGCCAGGAGGGCTTCAAAAGAGCACCGGACCTGCCGTCCCTGAGGGTCTTTAATTTTAATTTAATTTAATAGTCGTATTTATATATGCCGCCCACTCAGGCAGAGCCCGACTCAGGGCGGCATTGCCGCATCTCTCCTGGGCTTTGTAGAATAAATAAGGTAAAAGATACATACATATTGTCCTGCTGGGTGAAGGGAGCACGCAGTACTTTCATATATTGTAATAGTTTTCTGTTGTTGTTTGTTTTGTTGTTTTATTGGTTTATTGTAATGTGTAATTATTGGTATTTTTGTATTTTTAAAAAAACTTAATGGCTTTTCCTTGCCCATTCAAGGCTAAACAACCCTAAAATATTCTGCACTAGCTCATTTACCAGCCTTGCCTGGGGGTTTGTCCCTGCGCTTACCTAGCCTGGCATGCTCCAGCACCCCTGTCATCCTGGTGACCTAGGCTCCCTCCAAAGTGTGTGGGGCCTGGCACGGTGCCTGCTCAGCTGCCGGCACAGCAGGCACGGCTGTGTGGCAGGGTGGTAGTGGTGGGCGGTCCCCGGTCAGCACTGCCAGTCCTCCCTGTGGCTGCTTCCAGGCCGGTGCCGGGCCAGGGTGTGTGGTGTTGGCAAGGCAGCCAGTGGTGGCTGTGGCAGTCCGCCACATAGCCACCACTCCTTGTTGCCGCTCCTTGTCGCTGCTCCTCATCGCCACTCCTCGTCTCCTCCTCATGGTGCCTGTCTTTCCCTGTCATCTCTGCTGCCATGTTGGAAGTGGTCGTGTTGTGCGTTGCCTCCTTGGGCAGCCCTGTACATGTGCTGTCGCATGCATGCTGCCACCTGGACTGCTGGGGAGTCCGTTTAGTGCACACAGACAGTTGCGCATGGGCACAGCTGGCTGCCCCAGCTGCGTTTTCTGCCAGTGGGGTCTGGGGCACGCACAACCATTGTTCTCAGGCACAGAGCCCCAGATGGGCATCGGGATACCCGCGCAGTTGCAGTCATATGCATTCCACTGCGTGGCACACTGGGGAGGCCGTGTTGCACGCGTGGACCATCGTGCATGTGCAGTATCACCTTCCCTGGCTGTTTTTCCCAGCAGGTGAGGGTGCCTCCTTGGTGACCCTTTTTTTGGGGCACAAAACCCGAAACAGGCCACTGAACCTTCACCACGGCCATCTCTCCGGCCCAAGGTAGGTGTGTGCCAAGTTATAGTGCGATCGGTGCAGGGGTGTTGATTTATATAAAGAACATACAAGAGATACAAAATGACACCTCCCTTCACCCAGCAGGACAATATATAGGTATCTTTTACCTTATTTATTCTACAATCTCTTTAATTTGTAATTTATCCTTCTTTCCTAAATGACATTTGTTCTTGGCCTGGTTTTTTCCCTTTCCCTTTCATCAGCACACAGTCTAGTAACTCTCCCTATATTTCCTTAAAATTTGATTTCTTTAGAATCCCTTTTTTGACTTTTAATTCTAATGTTAATTTATTGTTTATTGCCACGTTCCACATTTTTAAGAGCCATTAAGTTTACAAAGTATGTGCTCTTCAGTGGTTGATCTCCACTGATCCGCTGCATGTTTATATATTCCTCTTATGGGTAGGGTGGCTAGGGGGACTATCATGTGCCCAGAATGCAATGAAACATGTGCCCAGAATGCAATAAAAGTAGTGTACTTCCATAGCAGACTCGGGATTCATGCAGATAGAGTATTTGCTCTTATACAAATACTGGCTTGTGCTGCCCCCCCCCCCCCCCCCCAGTGTTTCTAGATTTCATCTTGCATAGCTCAGTGACCTTTTTCATCACTCCTGAAACCAACACTTATTTTTGCTTTTGATTTGTTCTAAGGGTAGCATTTACCCTAACTAATATAAAAAATAATTCTTAAAGATGTATCAAATTGCTGACCTGCCGCCTTCCAGTCAGTGTCTTAGCCACTTGAGCAACTGCAGTCCCTAATTTTAGAGATTTTAGAGATACAGTGAAGATATAAGCTACATAAATATTGCAGTGGCTCAAGTGGCTAAGTAGTGACTGGGAGGCGAAAGGTCAGCAGTTCGATTCCAGAGTACTGCAGGACGGAATGAGCTCCCATCTTTGCCCCAGCTCCTGCCAACCTAGCAGTTCGAAAGCAAAAAATTGTAAGTAAATAAATAGGGACCACTTTGGTGGGAAGGGAAACCTTTACCTTTACTTAAGTATTGCATTAAAATCATGGGGGCTTCCAAATATGTCATGTTCTTTCTTTTCCTGTGTTTTATTTGGAGTAGACTCTAGGTGGCAGCCAAGTCTTAGCAGAACCTTCCAAAGTCTACCTCATCAGCTACTATACAGACCATTGTCCACAGCTGGGCATGATGGTGTTTGGAAGCTATGAGAATGAATCAGAAGCCATGCCCACACCTGAAATAATTGTATGAGAACTCTTTATACTATTGTTACCATCAAAACATGGAAACTCAGTCTGTGGCCCAGCTGAGAGTGGAATTCTTGGAAATCAAAAAGGTATTGAAGAGGCCAGCTTTTACTTTTGATCACATCAGTTTCCCTCTTGAAAACATTTTTAAATTAAAAACTAAGCTGGGTAAAAATGAAAGTGCCTGATGCTCAAAGGAAGCATGTAGAACAGGGGTGCACAAACTATGGCCCATGGGCCACATCCACCCCACGCCACCAATTAATCCGGCCCATGTCACCTTCACTGCTCCCAGACGTGGAAGTAAATGTGCATGCACCTGCACAGTGTAAGACTGGGGATGATGGATGGTACTGTTCTTCCCCATAGAAAGAAAAAGAGGAAAGGAACCAGGATAGCAAAAGCTTGCCGCCAAAAGTGTTATATGGAATATATACTGTTACATCACTCCAGAACCCATTCTCCACCTCCTTCCAGCCTCTTCCAAATGTCTCCCAATCCCCAGCCTTTTTAGGGTTAATTAGTTGCCTCAATTACTCCGCTGCCTCCCTGCACAACTTTCTCACTCTCTGAGGCCTCCCCCTCCCCGTGCAGGCCTGGCACATATCCATACCTCCCTTCCTCCTCCCCCTCCCACCTGGATCCCCATGAGAAGGGAGAATAGAAGAAAAAATATTTCCCAATGGGCATGGCGACTCACTCCTACCTTATACACAGAACATGCCCATGCATGCACAGAATGCGCCTACACATGTGCAGAATGTGCCTGCGCATGCACAGAATGCTGCCATAAATGACCAGTGGCTGTCATAAACATGTTTACGACAGCTGTGGGTCATTTATGGCAGTGTTCTTCACATGTGCATGTGTGTTTTTGTGCATACGCATGCACATTTTACTTCTGCTTCCGGTGGGAGGAACCACTTGACTGGCCCACAGCCCGAAAAGTTTGGGCACCTCTGATGTAGAGGATCTTAAACACAGATGATCTGTAGATCAATTCTGTAGGTAAATTGTCATAAATGTACCACCGTGTTTATGCAAACACATGTAGTGCCAGAAAGAAGCAACAGTCTGTTGCTATAAAATGCACGAGCATAGCTCTTCTTTTTCCAGGAATAGAGCTGGTCTGCTTATGTCTGCATTTCATTTGATTGCTCATTTCTTGATTACTCAACCCCTGATGACAATATTAGAAAACACCACTGGAAAGTGTGGGCTGATGTGGCTTCAGATGGAATAAGTCAGGTGTGTTTGTGTGGTGGGCTAGAACTGTAAGAGTTCCTTCATTCATACAAGTCATCCTTTTGCCCTTGAAGTCACATGTCTGTAGGCTGGGGCTGGAAGCAGGTAGCCCTCAAGGTTGTCCTGGATCTCACTTTGCCTCATCTCTAATCAACATGGCCAATAAGGAGACTTATGAGTGTTAAATCCTCACAACATGTGGAACACCACATGTCTCTCATTCCTGCATAGAGGAACATATGTCCCCTCAATGTCAACCTGGGACATTTTGCTGCCTGAGGCAAATAATAAATTGGATCCATCAGGGCCAAGGGATGTTCAGAGACAGGAGTACTTTGAGCAAGAAGGGCTCTAATATTAGGTGAAGTAAGATGTCTGCATCTGGTGACAGAGACTATGAGGTGGCAGCAGGAGAACAGATCTGTGTGTCTGCAATATGGCTTGCTCTGAACTCCCAAGCTAGCCAGTTACCCCCAGGTTTGAGATGATGCCTGCTCATTTTCAATGTCAAATGATTTTGTCCAGCTACTATACAGTTGACAGGACAGAAGAGGACCATTTTTTCTTTTGAATCAGATAGTAGAATCTTGGGTCAACTCTAGGTGTTTCCCTCCCATTCTGGGTACATCAGCCAACTAGGATGATGCTTTTCACCAGATCCAGAGGCAGTGGCTTGTTCAAGGCATCTGAAAAGAGAATCAAAGCTTTTGAAATGTGGATCTACAGATGGCTGCTAAGGATATCATGGTTTGACCATGTGATTAAGGTAGAAGTATTGCACCAAATGAATAAAAAACAATAACTCTTTAAAACCATTAAGCAAAAAAAGCTCCAATACCCTGGCCATATCATGAGGAACAACATAAAATATAGAATACTCCAACTTGCTATGCGAGGGAAGATCCCTGGGAAGACTCTGGGTGGCTCACAGAAAATAAAACCAATATGACATTTTAAAAACCAATAAAAACCCCATTAATTTTAATTTAATTTAATTTTTGGATTTATATGCCAAACCATTAAAATCGCTACCAAAAATTATCCCACTCTTTTAAAGATTAAAGGATTAAAAGAGTTTAAAAGAGAGAGCGTTCTTACTAAGTCAATATCTGAATGGATACAGCATCTGAAGAAGCAGAAGAATAAGGCTACGCAACCAGTTCCTGCCATCGGTGGTGACTCATGCAAGTGGTGTGCCCATTTCAACCTCTTCATAAATGATCTAGAAGTAGGAGTAAATAGCAAGGTAGCCAAATTTGTTGATGACACTAAATTATACAGGGTAGTGAAAACTGTGAGAGATTGTGAGGAGCTCCAGTTGGATCTCTTGACACTGGGAGAGTGGGCAAAACAGTGGAAAATAAGCTTCAATACTAGTAAGTACAGAGTGATGCACGTTGGGGCAAAAAAAACCAATTACATTTATAAACTGATGGGGTCTGAACTCTCTGTGACAAACCAGGAAAGGGACCTTGGTGTCCTGGTGGACAGCTCAATGAAGGTGTCAACCCAGTGTGCCTCAGCAGTGAAAAAAGCAAACTCCATGCTAGGGATCATTAGGTACAGATAATAAGTCAGCAAGTGTCATTTTGCCTCTTTATAAAGCTATGGTGAGGCCCCATCTGGAATACTTTGTACAGTTCTAGTTGCCATACCTCCAGAAGGATATTATGGAGCTGTAAAAAGTACAGAGGAGGGCAACCAGAATGATTAGGGGACTGGAACACCTTCCTTACCATCTGAGGCTGCAACGGTTGGGCCTCTTCACTCTTGAACGATGGCATCTAAGAGGTGACCTGACTGAAGTTTATAAAATCATGCATGGTGTGGACAAAGTAGATAAGGAAAAACTGTTTTCCCTATCGCACAACACTAGAACTAGGGGGCACTCGATGAAACTTTTGGGTACTAGTTCTCAAACAAATAAGAGAAAGAACTTTTTCACCCAGAGGATTACTGGTCTATGGAACTCAATGCCAGAAGAAGTGGTGACAGCTGTCAGTCTTGACAGCTTTAAGAAAAGATTAGACAAGTTCATGGAGGACAAGGGTATCAATGGCTATAATTATGGATACCTAAGGACAACCTCCGGTTTGGAGAGATAGGCAGGATATCTCTCAATGCCATTTCCAGGGAATCTTAAGCAGGTGAAGGCATCTGCTTGGGAATACCCTGAAGGAAATGGTGAGCCACTGTGTGAGACAGAATGCTGGACTGGATGGGCTGTGGCCTGTTCCAGCAAGGCTGCTCTTATGTATGTTCAATTTGCCGCTGAGGCTAGCTGGTTTCATCCTTTTGTTCCCTTTGAAGTTTGAGCACATTTTGAGTGGTTCAAAAGTGTTGTTCTATGTTTTACTTTTTGGAGGAAGAAGAAGTAGTAGTGAAGGTTGAGGCTTTGCTTCTAAATAAAACCCAACAGTTGATTTATCTTAACTTTGGATACAATTGTAGGCACATTACTATCCTGTACAGTTACTGTGTTGCATGGGTCCAACAAGTCGACCACTCACCTGATCCCTCACTTACGAAGTGGTCCATCTTTAAACCAATTTCAACTCTGTGGTGACTTCCAACTAAATCATCACAAGAGTTTTTGTGTTATAACCATGGTACAGATATATGCTAAGAAAGAAGACACATACAGGTACATAAAACCAATTCATAAAACTATTACTCTCAAGTCCTTTGCCATTTATAGTGTTTCAATCTGTAGTGCTGATATAGTTTGTCAACTGCAAATCACTGGCCTTCTATTGAGTTCTGTAGAGTATTTGTGATTATACATGGGCCTTTGTGATTGTATCTAGAAGTATTACCTACAGTAATTCAGTCATATTTTGCAATATTTAGAGACAGAACCTTTAGGCATTATTTTTCTGTGCCCACTCAGCTCTCATTTTTTTCCTCCCAGGAAACCAGCTCTGCTTCCCATCAGCAAACAAGGAGATAAAAGGAAAAGGTAAATATAAACCAGAAAAGAAAAAGATGCATGGAAAGTAAGCTATCACAGCAATAGTCATAAAAATCAGAAGCCAAAGACTTGTCAACTTGTTTCTTTATAGGTTTATAATGTAACAATGAAACATGTTTTGAAGTTCCAAGTGCTCTTTAGTACAGTTATTCTAAGCCAGTGTTTCCCAGTCTTTGGTTTTTGGAGTTCAAATTCCAATATAAGTCGATTCCCCAAGAAACTGATCAGCCAATGTACTTAGGCTTCTGGGAATTGAAGTCTGCCTGTGAGGCATGGGAACCACTGTTCTAAGCATACTGTGTCAAATCATTGTGGCAATGAAAATGCAGTGTAGTCTGGATGAACAAACAAGCAAACAGGAGATTTTAATTTAATTTTTCACATTTGTATCACCGCCCCCTCGCCAAAGCGACTCTGGTTGGCTCACAAATAAAAGCATAAAAACATAAGAAACATCCACGAAAAAATCATTTAAAAACCATCCCCATTAAAATCCCACCCACCCCAACTGTAAAAAGAGGGAGAATGTTGCAAAAATATTTAGAGTCAAGGAACTTCTGGCCTTTCTAGGCACTGACCCACATTTAAGTCTGGTTTGCCCTTCCAAAACATGCCAACAAGGTAGGAAATACCTTTACGTATGAAGCCTGGTTTACAGAAGGTGCAACATGAGCACTTACATTCACAAACACAGTCATCTCCACCAGTGATGACCATAAGAATATTTCATCTTGTTCTTGGACTTCTAACATCGTACCAAAAGTCAGTGATGGGTTCACCAGATGTTTCTTAAATTTTTGGAGCTCCCAAACCTTTATCATCTACAACTTTTCTACTTCTGTACCTTAACCCAAAAACACTGGTGCAGGTGTAAATGTAGGGTTGAAACACTCATCATTTTAGTCTCTATGGTCACCTCCTATCACAAGGAAAGTCCAAAAATGGAGGCAATAGGATTGGAGACTATCAACAACATACCTGTCAAGTGTCCCATACTGGCCGGGAAATCCCATATTTTACCCCTTCCCCCCCTGTCATCCCAAATCTGGAGCGGCTAGAGGGAGGTTTACTGCCCATGTGCACCCATCAGAGGCAGAGGTGTGCATGCATGAGGGGTTTCTGCACATGCGTGAGGGGTTTCTGTGCATGCGTTAAGGGTTCCTGCGCATGCGTAAAGGGGTTACTGTGCATGCATGCCCATCAGAGACAGGGGTGTGCATGCGCGAGGGGTTTCTGTGCATGCGTGCCCAGCAGAGGCAGCAGTGCTTCCCGTATTTTCTCAACCGCATCTTGACAGGTATGAAGAATAGACACCCTCCCATTCCCAAGCTAAAAGTTCTTAGTTGCCCATTCAACATGAAACTACCTTCCAATACTTTGAATTACAACAGGGATAGCTTGCAGCAATATCTTAGTTCTGGAAATTAATCTATTTATTTGCGGGTTATAACTCAGTTGAGGTCTACAACTAAGTTGTGAGGTATACAGCTAAGCTGAGAAAGAACAGGGAAGCAGAATGGGTGGTGGAGAGAGGTTAATACTGCACTCTCTGTTAATCAGTCCTGTAGTCACTGGCTCACTGCAATACTGTATCCTGTTCTTCTGTGCAAAGATCCATGAACTGGGAAACTACCCCAACAGTGGCATTAAGAAGAAGTTGGAAACAGATTAAAATGCTTACAACCTTCCCTAAAATAAAAAGAAAACAGAAGCTCTTTCCAAATCAGTCTGGAAAGATGGGAGAAAGTGTCTCCTTTTTCTTGGCTGGTAAAACGGGGAGGCATGCTGGAGAATCCTGTCTCCTTGTCGGTGTTTTGTACAGCCCAGTAGGA
This sequence comes from Bradypodion ventrale, assembly GCA_035047345.1. Taxonomy (NCBI): domain Eukaryota; kingdom Metazoa; phylum Chordata; class Lepidosauria; order Squamata; family Chamaeleonidae; genus Bradypodion; species Bradypodion ventrale. The sequence continues at coordinate 138,763,969 of JAWDJE010000002.1, read as the reverse complement.
TCCACCTCCGGGTTTCAGAACCACCGAGTTTACTACACTTCATAAGCCAAACTGGGCAACCTCAGGAGCAGTCAGCTAAGGGGCCTTTTCCCTTCTTTCCTATCAATCTTCTATATTCAAGACCTTCCTTTCCTGGTCTCCAGATTTCACTTCTTTTTCTCTCAAAGTAGCAGATATTATCCTCTCCAGTGCTGGGAAATTTGGGGAGGCTCTCTAAAACGAAAAAGAAAAGGGGGCTGGGGTTACACCTTTGTTGTTCTAATGACAGTTTATCAACTACAGTGGTACCTCATACAACGGTTTTAATCCATTCCACAGGACTCATTTTTGTACGAAACAATTGCTATACAATACATGCATCATATAGCAATTTTCCCTATGGGATCGTACAACAATTTTATTTTATTTTATTTGCTAAGTGGTTTTTCTCATTGAAAAATTGTTGTACGATTTTTTTCCCATAGGGAAAATTGTTATGTGGGACGCCATTTCCCCAAAAAACCTAATTGTTATGCGATTTCATTGTTATATGGGGCAATTGTTGTATGAGGTTCCACTGTATATAACATGGTATTTCAGGGGAGAAATGATAATTACAAAGCAAGTCCAGTGGCTCAGATTTTCTCAATAATTTATTTCTTTGATCAAAGTCTGAAACAGAGTAATGGGTGGCTTCAAAAACAAGTCTTTATCACTTTCTAGTCATGGATGTTGTTGTTGTTGTTCAGTCGCACAGTCGATTCCGACCCTTTGCGACCCTATGGACCATCGTTCTCCAGGCGCCTCTGTCCTCCACCATCCCCCTCAGTCCTCCCAGCTCTGTGCCCATTGTGTCTACAATACCATCTATCCATCTCATCCTTGGCCTCCCCCTTCTTCTTTTGCCCTCCACCTTTCCCAACATCACGGCCTTCTCAAGTGAATCCTCCCTTCTCATTTGATGCCCAAAGTACTTTAGCCTCATCTTTACTATTTGACCTTCCAATGAGCAGTCAGTGTTGATTTCTTCTAAGATTGACCTATTTGTTCTCCTCGCTGTCCAAGGTACCCTCAAAACTCTCCTCCAACACCACATTTCAAAGGCATCTATTCTTCTGCGTTCAGCTTTCCTAATTGTCCAGCTCTCACATCCGTACATTACCACTGGGAATACCATTGCTTCGACTATTCTAATTTTTGTTTTCAAGGTGATGTCTCTGCTTTTCACTATGTTCCCCAGGTTTCTCATGGCTTGTCTCCCTAGAATCAGCCGCCTCTTTATTTCATGGCTGCAATCTCCATCTGCAGTGATCTTAGATCCTAAGAACGTAAAATCTGTCACTGCTTCTACTTCTTCCCCGTCTATTTTCCAGGAACTGATCGGGCCTGTTGCCATTATCTTGGTTTTCTTGATATTGAGTCTCAAGCCAGCTTTTGCACTCTCTTCCTTCAAACCGATCAGGAGATTCTTTAGGTCTTCCTCACTTTCTGCCATTAGGGTGGTGTCGTCTGCATATCTCAGATTGTTGATGTTTCTCCCAGCAATTTTGATCCCATATTGTGATTCCTCCATCCCTGCATTGCGCATTATGTGCTCTGTGTATAAGTTGAATAAGCAGGGTGACAGAATGCAGCCTTGCCTTACTCCTTTTCCTATTCCAAACCACTCTGTCATTCCGTGTTCTGTCCTAACTGTTGCTTCTTGGTTCATGTACAGATTTCTCAGGAGGCATATGAGGTGCTCTGGTATTCCCATCTCTTTAATCACTTGCCACATCTTGTTGTGATCCACACAATCAAATGCCTTAGTGTAGTGTCATGGATCTTCTGCAGAATTACCAATGACTCTGTGCTATCTGGATCAGGAGTCAGAAAACTTGGCTCTCCAGATGTTCTTGGACTTCAATTCCCAGAAGCCCTGATCAGCAGGTGTGCTGACTTGAGCTTCTGCGAATTGAAGTCCAAGAACACCTGGAGAGCCAAGTTTGCTGATCCCTAATCTGGATGAATATAGTACTTCTTGTGTGTGTAAGCATCTTGCTACTAGGGCCATAGTGCTGAGCTTGGTGACTGGAAGGTTGGCAGATCAGCAGTTTGAGACCCAAGTGCTGCACAACAAAGTGAGTTCCTCTCGTCTGCCTCAGCTCCTGCCAACCTAGCAGCATGAAAGCAAGAAATTGCAAGTAGATAAATAGGTACTGCTTTAGTGGGAAAGGTAACAGCATTCTGTGTGCTTCAGTGTCTAGTCATGCCTGCCACATGACCATGGAAACATCTGTAAATGGAGATGAACACCGCTCCTAGAGTCAGACATGACTGGCAGCACATTGCTAAGCTTTCCCTAAGTTACCCATGCACTATACTGGAGCATCTGCAGTGAAGATGACAACATAAAACTAGCACATCACATGTAGGCTTCCACCCGACCCCATCCTACCCCACCCCTGAGATCCTCTCAGAGTGAAGTTATGGTCTGGCAGGTACGTTGTCGTTCTGAAATAGAACAAACTATGTACCAAAGGGATAAGGCTTGCAGAGACAAAAACCATCTGGCACAATTAACTCACCTTTTTTCTCAAGAGGGTCAAAATCAAGACAAAGATTACACAAACAATGATAGTGAGGATCAGTCCAGGAATGATCTTCCTAGCATTTGCAGGCTGCCGACTGGAGATCTGGGTTCCTGCAAGACAAAGCTTCAATTACACAACTTTGCACGGAAAAAATGAGTCAGAAATGGCCAGAATACAGTTGGTGGTGGTGGTGGTGAATCACAATGGGTGCAGGAAGGAAAATAATTTAAGGCAAGTTGACAGAAGTATGAAATGACCACAGCTTTCCAGTGTAAGGTAAAGATAAAAGTCACCCTTGCTTGACAGCCAGTCCTCTCCGACCCTAGGGTCCAGTGCTCATTTCATTTCAACTTTAATTTATACCGCACCCATCTCAGCACATGGCCGACTCTGGGCAGCATTACAACATATTAAATATACAATCACAATAATAACATGATACAATCAACAATAATTTCTGTTTATAGCCAAAAAGCCAGTGCTGTTTGCATCTGCAGATGTTTCCGTGGACATGTGGCAGGCATGGGAGTCCATGGAACACTGTTTACCTTCCCACAGAAGTGGTCCCTATTTACTGTATCTACTTGCAATTTCTTGCTTTCAAACGGCTAGGCTGGCAGGAGCTGGGACAAAGACGGGAGCTCACTCCATCATACAGTACTCGGGAATTGAACTCGGACCTTCCAGTCAGTGAGTTCAGAATCTTAACCACTTGAGCCACCGCAGTTCCTTTTGCTTTCCAGTGTACATGTTGATTTTTCTGCACAGCCATCACTTCTGATTGAACATTTTTTTTTGAAGTATTATGAAAGCTGGCTTACCAGAAACAAAAGTGTGGAAAATGTGAATTTCAAGGGCAACAGTAGCTGTTTCATAGCCCACTCAGTAATATGGAGAAACATTTTGTTCCTGATCGGTAACAGCCTTTGCAAGAGATGTAATGTATGTGATAGTAGTGAGGGAAAACCCTGCCCTTTGGCGTCTGATGGGTGTGCTCAAAAGAGATGACTAGATCAAGCAACAAAACATAAATTTGGCCTCACCCCTCTGCCCAGCAGCCCAATGGGAGCATTTCCTCCCTCCCTTGTTGCCGTGTTGGCACTTTGTGATAAATAAGTGGGTTTTGGGTTGTACATTGGGCACTCGGTCTCTAAAAGGTTCGCCATGCCAGATGTAGTCTTTCTTCAGGAGACTTATCAAAAGTCAAATGAGGTGAATAAGATATTCCTAGGATGGACACAAATATATGAGAAAGCTTATGGCACTTCAAAGGCAAGAGGCGTAGCCACAATGATATCGGAGAGATTGGGTTTTGACATGACCAACAGTATAGCAGACCCGGACGGCAGATATTTAATTATAAAAGGTAGGATTGATGAAGAAGAGTTAACTCTGGTTAATATTTATGCTCTCAACAAGGGCCAAGAGAAATTTTTAGACAAGATCTATCAAATTTTGTGGAAAGAAGGATCTACAAATATGATTGTGGCAGGTGATTTTAACCTGACAAGGTTAACGGTAGATAGTACAAATATAACTCGGGACAGAGGTAGTAAATTAAAAATCTTAGATAATTGGATGAATTTGTTAGTTTTGAAAGACACGTGGAGAGAGTTGAAAGGATCGGATAGGGTATACACATATTTTCCCCAGGTTTATAATAGTTATTCAAGGATAGATTATATATTTGTTACGGAAAATATGGTTAAAAATCTGGATGATATAGAAACAGGGATTTTTAAAGAGTCTGATCATGCAAAAGTGCTAATGACATTAAATTTAGAGGGCGTAAAGAAAAAAAGAAATAACTGGAGATACGATCCTAAGTTATACAGAGACTCTGAGTGTAAGTTACAATTAATTCAAAGTTGAGAAGAGTCTTGGTCCTGGAATGATACGGGAGAAATTGGATACCATACGGTATGGGATACCATGAAGTCAGTATTTAGAGGTGAAAGCATCAAATTGGCAAGTATTAAAAATAGACAGTTCAAGGATAATCAAGATAAAATTGAGAAGGTGATTGAATGATTACAGGAGGAACACGTAAGGACAAAAGACACGAAGAGCCTTGACAGGTTGCAGAAGTTAAGAACGGAAGTAATAGGAAAAGATATAGAGAAGGTACAAAGGGATTTAGTTTACTTGAGGAGAGAATATTTTGAATTCAGTAATAAAAATTTGAAAATGCTGGCAATAGCAGCGAAAGAAAATAAATAAAAGGGAAATTGGAGTTCTGACAAAGCATGGAATAAGATATAATAAATTAAAAGATAAAATTAGGATAATTAGAAATTTCTATCAGGAACTATATATGGAAAAAAAGATAAATGAAGGAAAGTTAAGAGATAGGTTAAGAAAACAAATGGGGGAAAAGATATCGCAAGAGCATAAGATGAAAATGGAAGAAGCTATAACTGAGAAAGAAATAAAAGATATGATTGCTAAATTGAAGGTGGGTAAAGCCCCAGGAGAAGATGGATTGCCAGTAGAATTCTATAAAGAGTTTAAAGAAGTTGTGGTCCCAAGATTATTGAAATTATTTAATTATATAATGGAGGGGGGAGTAATACCGACTTCATGGTACCGATCAATAATCGTATTAATACCAAAAAACGGTCAAAGATGTTGAAAAAGTTGAGTCATATAGACCAATCTCCTTAATAAACCAGGATGCAAATTTTTTTTACGACAATATTGGCAAATAGGTTGAATAATGTCATGAATCTTAACCTATAAATCCAAGTGTTCACCGTTGGAACTGGCTATAGGTTGCTATGCGTCGCCCTACTGACCCGCACCCACCCTTCGTGCGCACGGCCGAATTGCCTATGCAGATCAACGAAGGATTTAAAAATCCGGCACGGGGGCCTCAGCCCCACAAACGGCAAGAAAGGGAAAGAACTTCACTTCCCAACATTCCTTGCGCCGCACCAGAGCCAATCAGGCTGAGAGGCTCTCGCACGGGGCAGCGTTCGGAATCGCGCCGCAGCCAATCAAAACAAAACCATTTTAAAAAAACGCAGCACAAACAGAAAGCACCAACCCATTACTAAAAGCCCCAGCGTCCTGCGCGCCATGAGCACGCAGAACGCTGAGGAAAACGGCGCCCGAAAAATTAAAAAGAAAAACAACTCACCGCGTCACAGCCAAACACACACCAGCCGACTTTCTTTCCCTCACCCACGGCACCTGGAGTTTCCCCTTTAATATCAGTGGGTGGGGGCTGCGACCCCCCTCTCCGCTGGCTTTTCTAGGGTTGGGAGGTTTGTGGGGAGAAAAGGGGAATGTTTCCCAAACCCTTCTGGACTCAGGACACCAGGGAGAGGGGATCGATTCCCACACCCCTCCTTAAAAAAACTCCGTCTTTTCTACTCTTTAAAAACGGAGTTGTTTTAAGGAGGGGGGGAGGGAAACGATCCCCTCTCCCTGGTGTCCTGAGTCCAGAAGGGTTTGGGAAACATTCCCCTTTTCTCCCCACAAACCTCCCAACCCTAGAAAAGCCAGCGGAAAGGGGGGTCGCAAGCCCCACCTGTGGGAATGCATCTGGATTCTGTCAGGCTGCTTCTGACACATTTTGTAAACAAGGGCCTCTTTGCCTGAGAGACAACGCTGTGCTTTAGGCATGCGTAGAAAAGTGAGAGAAATTCTTTCTCCTTATTTGGGTTATGTAGGTGAAGTTTCGTTTCTGGTATTCTCTGTCAGCCTGAGTTTCGTTTTCTGATATATACTCTGCCTGAATAAAGAAGTTAGTAGCGTTTGACCAGCCAAGGACTGCAGTGTGCTTTCTCTCTGTCTCTCTGTTTCTCCCTACGAAAAGCCTAATGAAGCAGGACTTCATGGGACTGATTGCTATCTTAAAGATCTGAGGATATAAACTGCTGCTAATGAGGCTGACTGAATAAAGAAGATATCTTTACATGAAGCAGAATTCCAACAACTGGCGCCCCGTCGTGAGGCCAATTGAATGAAATTCAAAGGAATGCTTTGAACTCTGCTTCAACAATTAACACCTCATCGACCGGGAAGGTCTCACTCACTCACGACCAGAGGAAAGGTCATAAATCGAGCGCTTGAGAAAACATTACAACTAGGTGAGTGAAAATGGGGTGTTTGCTTTCTTCGCAAATACATGAACTTTGTAGAGATATCTCAGATCTTTTGCATGACAATGGGCGAAAAGTTGATGAGCAGGAGATACGAAAGCTAGCTAAAGCGATAGCACAAAACTGTCCTTGGTTTAAATATGAAGGTCTGGACTTAAAAGAGTGGAAACAGATCGGGAATGAATTGCAGAAGCATAAAGGGATTTCTAGATCAATATTATTTACATGGGAGGGAGTTAGGGACTGCCTTCAGAGACTTACTCCAAAAAATATTTTATTGTCTCAAAGACTTGATGGCCCCCTCACACAGCTTTTGCCTTCAGAAAAAGGGGGGGCCATGGCAACTGCCCTTCCATCATATGAGAAACAGCCTCCTGATGGGGGTGAAGGTGGAAATGGAGATGGGACATTATGTCCTGACTTGCAACAATCAGGCACTTTTAGCCCTACCAAAACACAATTCTCTGCTGCGTTAACGGCAGCTGTGCTGGACATGCAATCTCCTGAAATATACCCAGTGATAAGGGGGGCTCCGGCTGTGGGCAACGCACTGGCTGTCCCAGATAGGTATGAAACCCTCCATTACAAATATCTGAAGGAACTAAGAGTCAGCATACGTGACTATGGATTTAATGCACCTTTTACTAAAGCTTTGTTGGAAGCCATTGCATCTCAAAAATTGCTACCAGTGGATTGGAAACAGATGATCAAAGCGCTTTTGCCCCCAGCAGAAGCCATGCTCTGCTTGCAAGAGTGGAGGGATGTGGCTTGGGAGGTTCATCATACACGCCCTGCACTCACAATGGATATGTTATGTGGGGAGGGAAATTTTGCCAACCCCACACAGCAATTGGCCCTCAATGATGCCCAGCTGGGAGAGATTGCTCAGATAGTCATGCGGGCCTGGAGTAAGATTCCTTCCAAAGGGGATAGCTCCGTTGCTGGATTTGCAGCAATTAGGCAGGGCCCTAAAGAGAATTACACTGAGTTCATTAACAGACTCATGACTGCTCTCAGCCGCCAGGTGGAAAATGTGCCGGCACGGGAAATGCTCATGAAACAACTGGCTTTTGAAAATGCCAATGAGGATTGTAAAGGGGCTCTGACAGCTGTTTATGCTAGGCCAGGAACATCTATAGCAGACATGATGAAAGCTTGTCAAAATGTGGGGACTCACAGTTACAAGGCTCAACTTCTGGCAGCTGCAGTTCAATTGCCCACAACTCAGGCTCAAAACAAACGTTGTTTTGGTTGTGGGAAGGAAGGACATTTTAAAGCACAATGTCGCTCCTCTCAAAAGCAGGCAGCACGCCCTTCAAGGAAGTGTCCCATTTGCCAGAAAGGGTACCATTGGGCCAATCAGTGCCGCTCAAATCCTAATGCCAACCCCTCAGCTGCTCAGCACAAAGACTCTGACTTTTCTCCACAGCAGCAGGGAAATGGGAGTGCGGGCCAGGCTCGGGCCCAGGCAAAATAATAGGGCTACCAGAGGTCAGTGAAGAGGCAATAGAGGAGGTTTTGCAAGAGATGGCAGAAGATATGGAACTTGCCCAAGACATGATTTCACGATATAGAAAAAACCATCCTCTAAAAGAAGGACTTTTATTGAGGTTATCCAAGGACTGTACTTTTACTATGCCAGGGTGTGTGGAGGCTCTTCCCACACTGGTTGATGATGTTAATTTCCAGGGCATGATGGGCATCGTTCTTCCTTGCCCAGACGCCTTGCCCGCTTCTGTACACATTGCAGCAGGGTCAGTTACATTGGGTCACAAAGAAATTGTCATCCCTGCTTCAGCCACGCAACATCTCACCCTGCCTAAGGGACAACCTGTAGGACGCCTTCATCTGCTCCCACTAGGGACCGCTGTAACTCCATCCCAGGAGGGGACTGCAACAGCGGCTATGGCGGTGATACAAATCACTGAGGATAGACCGACCCGCTCGCTGATTATGGGTGGACGTTCAGTGTCTGGATTGGTCGATACAGGAGCCGATATTTCAGTGGTGGCAAAAAAAGATTGGCCGACTGGATGGGCCGTCCGCCCCTGTAGGGAAGTTTATGGGGTGGGCGGGTACGAGCCAGCACAGCAAAGTGTTCATCCAATCGTCTTTGAGACCTCAGGGGGAACAAAAGTTTCTCTTCACCCCCTGATTATGGATATTCCTATTACTCTGTGGGGCCGGGACCTCCTGGCTAAAACAGGGTGTACCTTGCAGACAAATTTTTGATACGGGCCTCCCCTGCAGTGCCGTTGCATGCACTTCCACTACAATGGAAAAACACCCCACCAGTGTGGACGGATCAATGGCCGCTCTCAAAAGAAAAGCTCCAAGCGGCGGAGGCCCTTGTACAGGAGCAATTAAATCTGGGACATATTCAAACAACCACTAGTCCTTGGAACTCTCCGATTTTTGTGGTGAAAAAGAAGTCTGGAAAATGGCGATTGTTACATGATTTGAGGAAAGTTAATGAGCACATCTTGCCAATGGGACCTCTACAATCTGGACTTCCTAATCCGAACATGATTCCGGAAGATCATCAACTCATGGTTATAGATTTGAAGGACTGTTTTTATACAATCTTGCTAGCGCCACAAGACAGAGAAAAATTTGCATTTACATTGCCAGTATACAATAATGAACATCCTACTCAACGGTTTGAATGGTGTGTCTTGCCTATGGGTATGGCCAACTCGCCGACTCTATGCCAACATTTTGTGAACAAGGCTTTGGAACCTTTCAGGCAACGCCATCCAGAGGTTAAAGTCTATCATTACACAGATGACATTTTATTGCATGGTCCACAAGTCACGGAGAAACACCTGCAGGACCTAGCAGACATTTTGCAACAAGTGGGCTTGATCATAGCTCCTGAAAAAGTGCAGCGGATGTATCCATTCCAATATCTGGGACATAGGCTCTCAGCTACAGCTTCAACTCCGCTATTGCCAACAATAGCTATTCCGGAGCAGTTCACTCTTGTCCAATTGTAACAATTGCTAGGGAACATAAATTGGGCTCGTCCTTTCTTGGCCCTGAGCACGGAGGAACTATCACCACTCTTTGCTGCTCTTTCTGGACACACTTCTCCAGCGGACATCATTCCCTGCACAACGGAGATGCGTACAGCTCTTCAACGCCTCAACGAAAAGCTGCATACCATCGCTGTGGATCGGGTGCCCTCAGGCACCATTGCGCTGGCATGCGCTCTTCTTCCTACACCGAGGCTGCCCACTGCGGTTTTGTTCGCGCCTGTCAATGCTCAGAAGGTGGCCATCGTGGAATGGCTACACTTGGCGCACACTCCCTCGAAAAACTGTTATCGCCTACCTGATGCGATTGCTGATCTTTTCCTCAAATGCCGTACTAGGGCAAAGCATTTGACTGGCTATGATGTTGACTTTGTTTGTTTTCCTTTTTCACAGGATCAGCTAACCGCCTTGCTACAGCATTCTGAGGCATTTCAGGTGGCCATGGCGGACTTTGTGGGACAAGTTAAATTTAACCCCCCCAAGGATAAGCGGTTTACCTTGCTGAATCTCACTTCTTACTCCCTGTCATCCCCGCTTTGCATGCAACCTATCTTGCATGCCATTACTCTTTTCTCAGATGGCTCCCCCTCCCGTGGAGTCCTTACATGGCAGGGTCCTACTGGGGAATGGGAGGTTGTTTTTACAGGACCTCAAGCATCGGCCCAGCGGTCGGAACTGGCAGCGGTCATACTTGCTTTCTCTATGTTTTCTGATGTGCCTTTTAACCTGATTGTGGATACTCAATATGTTTACCGCCTTGTTTTTACCTTAGCTCAAGCTTATTTGTCTCCATCGATGGATAGGGATCTTTTTGCTTTATTCCAACAGCTTCAAGGTTTTCTTACTAACCGTACGGTCCCATTCTTTATTGCCCACATACGCTCTCACACAAAGATTCCAGGTTATTTGACGGAGGGCAATGCACGAGCAGATTCTGCTCTCCGGGACTCTGCTGAGGTTTTTTCTCTCTTTGACAACCCCATTGACAGTCATGCAATGTTTCATCAATCCGCTAAGGTTTTGCATAAACGGTTTTCCATTCCTATGTCACAGGCTAGAGACATTGTCTCGTCCTGTGCTTCCTGTACGAAGTCTCCTATATTCCTGCCATTTGGTGCTGTTAATCCTCGAGGAACAGAAGCTAATCAGCTATGGCAGATGGATGTCACGCAAGTACCTGCTTTGGCTCCGCTTTCTAAGTTACATGTGACTGTTGATACCTTCTCTGGATTTATATGGGCTACACCCTTACGGGGTGAAACATCCAGACATGTTATACAACATTGCATTCGTTCGTTTGCGGCAATGGGTAAACCTAAAAGCCTTAAGACAGACAATGGGTCATCATATGTTTCTTCTGCCTTTCAGGACTTTTGCCGTCAGTGGGACATTAAGCTAACTCATGGAATACCCTATAACTCGACTGGACAGGCGATTGTTGAAAGAGCCCACCTGACATTCAAAAATTTGTTACACAAGCAAGTGGGAGATAGAGGGGTTCCTGTGGCTGAAATACCTACAGCTGTTGCTAAAGTACTGTATACTCTTAATTTTCTTCTTGCTCCCCATAACAGGTCACACTCTCCAGTCGAATTGCATTTCAGGACTGAGGAGTGTCTTCCTAAGCCATTGGTCGTTTATCGGCAGCAACCCGATCCTGAGTGGAAGGGTCCTGTACCTCTAATCACCTGGGGACGAGGATACGCAGCGGTTTCTACAACCTCAGGACCTGTGTGGATTCCTGCACGAGTGATCCGTCCATGGAGAGAGAAGAAGGTTACTCAGCTCCAGGATGGTGGTTCACCAGTAAACTAAATGTGCTGACATTTGTTATTTTCTTTCTTACTGTGCTTCCAGCTGTAAGAACAATGCCTCATGGGGGCAACCCCAACTTTTGGATTCGTCATGCTAACTATATGTTTGAGGTTCATGGTAAGAATGCAACGTTATACTATGAGCATCCACTGGCAGTGTCTCAAATGGCCTTTCTTCCGGCATTGTTCAACACACCTGAGTTGGTTATTGGACATTTGCAACATCTTGATAGGTCTACACTCTTCTCCAATCCTCCAGAACAATTTAACAGCACCCGTTGGCAAAGCATGACATTCAAGAAATACACTAAAGGACTTTGTTTCTGCTGTCATAGTTCTGGAGTCTGGAATAGTAAATGGAAATACTGGACTCAAGCAAAAAGGGTTTTGCAGAATGTAGGCAATTATACGGGTTGTGACGATTATTTTTGGTTATGGGGTAGTTATAACAGTTCTTATAAGCTTAATTATACCTTGTTTAACACTACTATTGAAGATATATATGATGTTTTTCCTATGTTTACTCCTGATTATTCTGCTATAGATAGTGGTTCAATTTGCAATGGATGGCAAATCAAGGATCCTAATATGTGGTTCTTTTTTAATGGAGTTGCCACGAATTTCCATCCAGGACAATATCAATGTGCAGCATTGGGTTATTTTATCTGAATAATACTATTGAGAAAGAACTTCAGAATTTACAGGAGAGTATTACTAACAATGTACGCACTGATGTTAATCTCTTTGATTGGGTGACTTCATGGTTGCCTGATTTATCTGTCCTTAGACAAGTTTTCTTTTATGGGTTTATTATTATTATCTGCCTTATACCTTTGTATTTTTGCATTACTTGTATTCCTAATCTTATTTCTATGTGTAACACATGTCCACTGCGTAGAAGGGAGACATCGAGTTTTGCACGACGGCAATTGTACTCAATGAGGTATCATCCTCCGGAACAAAGTACCAGGAGTCAGGAGGGGTACGATGTCCAGGAGGACAGTGATGATGTATATGGAGGAGTAGTTATGGAGTATGATGACATGCAGGGGTATGATTAGCCGTCCCTCTCTCAAATTTAAATGAAAAAGGAGGACATGTGGGAATGCATCTGGATTCTGTCAGGCTGCTTCTGACACATTTTGTAAACAAGGGCCTCTTTGCCTGAGAGACAACGCTGTGCTTTAGGCATGCGTAGAAAAGTGAGAGAAATTCTTTCTCCTTATTTGGGTTATGTAGGTGAAGTTTCGTTTCTGGTATTCTCTGTCAGCCTGAGTTTCGTTTTCTGATATATACTCTGCCTGAATAAAGAAGTTAGTAGCGTTTGACCAGCCAAGGACTGCAGTGTGCTTTCTCTCTGTCTCTCTGTTTCTCCCTACGAAAAGCCTAATGAAGCAGGACTTCATGGGACTGATTGCTATCTTAAAGATCTGAGGATATAAACTGCTGCTAATGAGGCTGACTGAATAAAGAAGATATCTTTACATGAAGCAGAATTCCAACACCCACCCACTGATATTAAAGGGGAAACCCCGATCTACTTTCACAACTCCACACAAACAAAGCACCATAAAACAATAAAGCCCCCCTCCCTACCACCTAGCCCACCCTTCGTAACCCCCAACGACCATGCCCCCCTCCCCACCACCTAACCCACCCTTCCTAACCCCCAACGACCATGCCCCCCTCCCCACCACCTAACCCACCCTTCCTAACCCCCAACGACCATGCCCCCTCCCCACCACCTAGCCACCCTTCCTAACCCCCAAAGACCATGCCCCCTCCCCACCACCTAGCCCACCCATCCAAACCCCCAATGACCACGTACCTTCCCCACCACCAAATAAATAATTTTTAAAAAATTACTAAAAACACTCAAACACAGCCAAAAATACACAAAAACAAAAACACCAAAACCAATAAGAAATAAACAAAGACACAATCAAAAACAAAACAAACAGACAAAAAATACAAATTCCAACTTCCCCTCCTCCCGCCCACACACACACACAAAAGAAAGAAAACAAGCAAACGTACCGAAACAGGTGCTACCTCCATCAGGACTGGAAAAGAAATGAATACAGAAAGACCCTACTTACCAGAAGAAGCTCCACCCAGAGGCAAGGAGAGAAACAAAAGTCAAAATACAAAAACCCCTACCAGCACCACCTGCTGGCCACAATAGTACAAACAATTCAAAAACACACAACAGCCCCAAACAAAACACAAATTCACAATTATACACAAAAGGTCACACCAACAAAAACAAGTAAAAAAAATTACACTAAACACACTTTCACACAAATCACAAATATATGTCAATAAAATACAATAGAAACTTTAAAAAATCCTGTGCTGAGTTATTATATCATACTTTCTTCTTTTATTAATTCTCAAAAAAACCCAAAAAAGCAGATCACAGTTAATAACAGCCAAGCCAAACAAATTTAACATAAATAAACATTTAAAAATTAAAATTACAGACTAAGCAATTTTAAAAAACAACAACACAATTTAACCTTCCAACACAATGTAAAACTATTGCAAAAATAAAATTGGCTCATTTCAAATTAAAAAACACGGGGGGAAAAGCCCGGCAACGCCGGGCAACCCTTGCTAGTAAGTATATAAATAAGGATCAAGTAGTTTTTTTTAAAAAGGAAGCCATATGGCAGATTTAACAAGGAGGGTTTTGGATCTAATAGATTTAGCAATACGAGACAAAGAAAAAGGTGGAATGTTATCATTGGATATATTAAAGGCATTTGATTCTCTTCAATGTGTAACAATTAATGAGATAATTAAAGTTTATGGATTCAGAGATAGGTTTAAGGGGGTGATTGCTCAATTATACTACCGAGGTTCAGCCCTTATCAAAGTAAATGATGCTATTTTGGATGAGGTTAAACTAGAGGCTGGAACACGACAGGGCTGCCCACTATCTCCTATATTATTCATTATGGCAATGCCGATATTAGCAAATGCCGTAAGACAAGATAAGAACATTGAAGGGATTGCAGATAATAAGATAAGTTTGTGCGCAGATGATACCTTATTAATTTTTAAGCATCCTTTGAAGGCATTAGATAGGATTCAGGAATATTTAAAAGATTTTGAGGATATGATGGGATTGAGGATAAATTGGGACAAGTCTGAGATGTTTCTAAGCAATATAGACTTTGAGGACCAATTGAAAATTAAAGATAAATTTAAAATACAGGTAAGAAATAGTTTGAAATATTTGGGAATTAATATTTCCTATAATTGGGAAGATCTTAAGAAAGTAAACTATGAAGAACAAAAAAAAAGGAAATTAAGTCGAAAATATTACAGTACAGTAAACTGAAGTTGTCCTGGTTTGGCATAGTTGCGCTTTGCAAAATGATGTTACTACCAAGATTAAATTTTTTGTTTGACACTCTCCCGATCCAGTTAAAAGAGAAAGAAATTAAGCAATTTCAAAATATTTTAATAATTATTGTAATGGTGGGTGTAGGCCTAGAATAAACAAAAGTTTGTGGTATTTACCACAGAAACAAGGTGGACTGGGTTTACCAAATCTTAAATATTATTATAGAGCATTTCAGGTAAAAAACATTGTAAAGATTTTGAGGAAGGAAATGGCAATTTGGGAGGAATTAGAGATGAAGGAAGTAAATCAAATTGGTAAAGCGTTATTTTTGGATAAAGAAAAGAGTAAAATAAACGTCAAAAATAGAATGATGAAGGTCCTGTTGGATACATGGGAAAAGGTGAAAAAAGACTTAGTCCCAGATCTATCCCCGATCATAGAAATAGAGGATTTCAAACAATTTCCAATAAAACTAGATAGTAAACTGAAGGAAATTTTGACTAAAAATGAGATTTCCTTGTTGAAAGACTGGATTGATACCTGTAGTGATATAGAAAAAAAAGGGAGATATATACACAGTTAAAATTAAATTGGTTTCAGATTATCTTAGTAAATAAATGGAATACCAAATATTTGGCTCGATTTAGTTTGAATAGAGATAAAACAGAATTTGAGGAATTATTATGGAAAATAAGAAAAGGTGAAGTGGATATAAAAGGATTGGTGAGTAAAATTTATAAAATATTAAATAAAGAGGGTACACCACAAGAAACACTGAGAAAAATTTGGGAGCAAGATCTCAAAGTTAGTATCACAGAGACAGAATGGAAAAATAAATGGGGGAAAAAAGAATTATGAGAACTATGTCAGTCGGAGTAAAAGACCCCGGTGCGGCTACATCAGATGGATAAAAATAGAAGTCAAATGTGTTGGAGATGCAGAGATAAGCTGGGCATTTATGAACATATGTGGTGGAGTTGCAGAGTAGTAAAAGAATTCTGGGGGGAAATAGAGAGAGAAATATCCAGATTTGTAGGGACAAATTTTAAGCTGGGGCCAGGCTTAGCAATGCTGACAGACACAGGAAATATGAATTTAGATAAGGATAAAAATGAGTTACTGTCTCTGTGCATGACAACAGCAAGACAATGCATCGCGACAAACTGGAAAAATGATCAGACTTTAAAGTTGGAAGATTGGTATAAGGAAATGTGGGATCTCGCTTTAAATGATAAATTAACATGGGAGTTGAATAAGAAAAAGAGTATAATAAAAGAGAATAGATTTTGGCAAATTTGGCAACCATTTATTGAACCCGCAGGTTGCAGAGGAGACGGGAACAGTCCAGTACCAGAATTCTATAATTTTTGGAAATAACAAAAAGACATGTCCACCGCATCCTCCAGGGCATTGTACAGTCACATATGGTGAATTAATAAATTTTTTTGTTCATTTATTAATTGGTTAAGAAATAGGTAAATAGGATAATTATGAATAGCAATATTGGTTTAAAGTTATGATTGGTCTTGTAATTTAGAGGGGAAATCAAATAGATAAGAAAGAATGGCATACAAGAGCCAGACTGATTAACACGATTTATTACTATGTTGATAACAAATAACCAAGGAAGTGTATATTACCTAATGATTATGTATATTTTTAGTAACAATGGTATTTTTTCTTATATGTTTATGTTAATGTATTTTTTATTTTCATATATATATTTTTCTATGTATTTACTTAATAAAATCTTTTAAAAAATAAAAAAATAAAAGGTTCGCCATCACTGGTATAGACACAGCCTGAACTCAGTGATTTTATAATTAGAAAATCTCCATAGTAGACCTACTGCAACACATTTGATGCAAGCCTGTCTTTAAAGATGGTTTGGGAGCTACATTTAATTCAGAATCTGGCTGTGATGCTGCTACCTAGGAGCAGGTGTTAGGATCAGTTTATGCCAATGATTTCACAAACTCATTGCCCATTTTCACACCCAATTCCAGAGTTGGGAAAGTTAGGTGGAAAAAGTTAATAGACAAGGCTAATTAATCATGAATAAGCTCAAAATATTTCATTTAACTATATTTACATCTGTAGGAGATGTTTTCAGAAATGAAATTGGCATTTAAATTTACACTAAAGACCTTACCAAAATGAAGGTGAAAGAGCTCATCCATGATTAATTCTCGAATCCCAAATTCTAAAGATGCGTCTACTCATGTTACTTAATTTGAGTCTGGATGGATTCTTATTTATTACTATATATTTTTATTATTTATATTTATGTGTCACCCTTCCCACAATGAGATTGAAACCATGTATGTGGCTGTCCTCCCCACCCCACCCCCTCACTTTATGTTAAGAACAACTTTGTAGAGAAGGTCAGGTGACTTAGGCTGAGAAATAACTGTACCATAAATACTGTACACGCAAAAATAGAAATTTATGTCACTTGATTTTACTTTTTTTTAAAAAAAATCAGATTAGGTTTTTCTGTCCATTAGTAAATGTCCAGATTAAATGATGATTTATTAGTTTTAATAGATTAGTTTTATCACTGCCCAGTTCCAGGTGATGGTGTTCACCTCCTTGACTTGAATAGACTATATGATTGTTTATCACCCTTTAGGTCTGCCATCATCAGGAAACTTTCTCTGGGTTTCTTCACCATAGTTGTAAATAAAGGAAGGGCAATGGCGTGGTATTGGAATATTCTGTCCAGAAAAAATTGCCTGGTGCCACCCTGCTGGCTTTCTGCTGCTAGCCTTCTAGTTGCCCAGGCTTTTGGCTGATCTGTGTTTCTTCTTAATGCTAATATTTTTAGTACGATATACTAAAAATAGGTTTCCTAGTTTTAACTTTGTTGTTGTTGTTGTTCAGTCGCACAGTCGATTCCGACCCTTTGGGACCCTATGGACCATCGTTCTCCAGGCGCCTCTGTCCTCCCCCATCCCCCTCAGTCCTCCCAGCTCTGTGCCCATTGTGTCTACAATACCATCTATCCATCTCATCCTTGGCCTCCCCCTTCCTCTTTTGCCCTCCACCTTTCCCAACATCACGGCCTTCTCAAGTGAATCCTCCCTTCTCATTTGATGCCCAAAGTACTTTAGCCTCATCTTTACTATTTGACCTTCCAATGAGCAGTCAGTGTTGATTTCTTCTAAGATTGACCTATTTGTTCTCCTCGCTGTCCAAGGTACCCTCAAAACTCTCCTCCAACACCACATTTCAAAGGCATCTATTCTTCTGCGTTCAGCTTTCCTAATGGTCCAGCTCTCACATCCGTACATTACCACTGGGAATACCATTGCTTCGACTATTCTAATTTTTGTTTTCAAGGTGATGTCTCTGCTTTTCACTATGTTCCCCAGGTTTCTCATGGCTTGTCTCCCTAGAATCAGCCGCCTCTTTATTTCATGGCTGCAATCTCCATCTGCAGTGATCTTAGATCCTAAGAACGTAAAATCTGTCACTGCTTCTACTTCTTCCCCGTCTATTTTCCAGGAACTGATCGGGCCTGTTGCCATTATCTTGGTTTTCTTGATATTGAGTCTCAAGCCAGCTTTTGCACTCTCTTCCTTCAAACCGATCAGGAGATTCTTTAGGTCTTCCCCACTTTCTGCCATTAGGGTGGTGTCGTCTGCATATCTCAGATTGTTGATGTTTCTCCCAGCAATTTTGATCCCATATTGTGATTCCTCCATCCCTGCATTGCGCATTATGTGCTCTGTGTATAAGTTGAATAAGCAGGGTGACAGAATGCAGCCTTGCCTTACTCCTTTTCCTATTCCAAACCACTCTGTCATTCCGTGTTCTGTCCTAACTGTTGCTTCTTGGTTCATGTACAGATTTCTCAGGAGGCATATGAGGTGCTCTGGTATTCCCATCTCTTTAATCACTTGCCACATCTTGTTGTGATCCACACAATCAAATGCCTTAGTGTAGTCAATAAAGCAAAAATAAACTTGTTTCTGGTATTCCTTTGTTTTCTCCATGATCCAACGTATGTTGGCAATGTGGTCTCTAGTCCCCCTGCCTCTTCTGAAACCAGCCTGCACCTCTGGTAATTCTCTTTCCACATGCTGCTGAAGTCTATCCTGTATTATCTTGAGCATCACCTTGCTGGCGTGTGGGATGAGCGCAATTGTTCGATAATTTGAACATTCCTTGGCATTGCCCTTTTTTGGGATTGGAACATATACTGATCTTTTCCAGTCCTGTGGCCACTGTTTTGTTTTCCAAATCTGCTGGCATATTGAATGCAGTAATTTGATGCCATCATCTTTTAGAGCTTTGAAAAATTCAACTGGGATACCATCATCTCCACTAGCTTTGTTGTTTGCAGTGCTCTTTAGGGCCTTTCTGACTTCACTCTCCAGGATGTCTGGCTCAGGTTCAATTTCTTCATCATTGTGACTATCAGGAGTGTTGAGTTCCTTTTTGTAGAGTTCCTCTGTGTACTCTTTCCATCTTTTCTTAATCTCTTCTGCATCAGCTAGCTCCTTTCCGTCTTTGTCCCTTATCATGTTCATTTTTGCTTTAAATGTTCCCTTGATTTCCCGGATTTTTTTGAAAAGATCTCTGGTTCTGCCTCTTTTGTTGTTTTCTTCCATTTCTTTGCACTGTTCTTTTAGATAGTTTTCCTTATCTCTCCTTGCTTTTCTTTGAAATTCTGTGTTCAAATGATTGTATTTTTTCCTTTCTCCTTTGACTTTTGCGTTCCTTATTTTGTAACAAACTTATTTTGTTACAAATTATTTTATGTCAGGGGTGCCCAAACTTTTTGATCCGTGGGCTGGCCATGTGGTTCAGTGGGCCAGCCATGCGTTCAGCGGGCCGGTCACGTGCTTCCTCCCACCAGGAGCGGAAGTAAAATGCACCTTGCAATATGTTTTGCAACAGATCTGTTTTGCAACAGGATGAGATCACTTTTAGACTATCATTTACTCTGCTTAAACCAGGGATGCCCCAAATATGGCGTCGGGGGCCTAATTATTTAAAAATTATGGTTAAAAGAACGACTAAAAGAATGGAGAGGCCTACACTATATTAGCCAGCAAGCTAGGGTCACCACATCACTGCTGCCCCACACCTGCTTTGCCAGCCAGGTTTTTAGACTCTGCCTGGAGGCGCAACTCAGTTGATAAGAGGTTCCATAGGGCTGGAGAAGACTCAGAAAAGGACTTCCTTCTAGTGCTAGAGAGTCAAGGCTCTCTAGATGATGGTATCTTCAGAGAGCCTCTCCGGTCTGCTCTGGTGGGATGGACAGATGTTCTTGGGGTGACACGGTCTCATAGTTTGGGCACCCCTGTTTTATGGTATTTCAAATACAATACATTGCTGTAAGCTGCCATGTCAATGTGACAAAAAAAGTAGAGAACAATCAAGAAATAAGGCATACCTGCAATTTCCAAATGATACTGAACAGATCCCAGAAGTCCATCTGGGCCATTGATGTTGCATTCCCAGGTACCTGCATCACTAAGTGACACCGCAGAGAATTCCAGAGTTGATTTCCAGTTTGAGACTTTCCCACTCCTGGAAACAGCTGCAGGCCATGGGCTGAACCCTAGTCGCCTCCACTGGAAATGCTCATTTCCTGTGTGGTAGCTGAGGTTGCAGGTGAGCAGCAAGTGTGATCCTTCAGAGACAACTGTCATTTCATTGTTTGTAGTGACTAAATGAAAGGAAGAAACAAGTCAGAAAGGTTCATCACTTATCACGTCTCCCCCAAGCTTCTCACTCAAGCTAAAACCATTTCTGATCTTATTCATTTACTTCTTTTTTTACAGCTAGCACTGCCAACAAGCTATAAGCTAATGAGTCCTCTGCAATTATCTTTATGTTAATTAAAGCTACAGTCCTATACATTTATATGGAAGTGTAAATTCAACCTATGGTCCACAGGCCATATGTGGCCCATGGCACCATTTCATGTGGCCCTCCACCGCCTCCACCACACCAGGAAGTGCTATGTGGTGGAGGAAGAGCAAAATGGCCATCTGGCCCCTGAAGCTGTCTGAGGGAGTGTGACCTGGCCCCCAGTTTAAAAAGGTTGAGAACTACTTGCTTAAATCCTGCTGTGAAGTTACGCTAAATGTTTAACTTTTGGTACTGAATTACTGTAAATTAAAAAAAAATCTTTAGGCATTATCTGTTGCACACCCTGAGTCAAGTGACTAAGTATTCAACAGATATTGCATATGGAGATTTCTTAACTTCCAGCAATTCACCTATACTTTTTGCATAACTGCATAACAGATTTCAACTATTGAGACTTAGTTTGTGAGTAGACAGTGATTTAATTGAATTTCCCCCCAGAGTGGAACATTTCTGTATACGTGTATTTTCTTCATACGAAAGGAGGTATGAATCAACTTTGGTTAATTAAATAACTATTATTAGTTAACAGATTCATAGGATAAACTTAACACATTCTTTTTCTTTTCTTTTTTGTTCCAACACTCCTCCCGATGGGTGATGAATCACTGGGTGATTTTAGTGTTACCCTGTAAACTCTGATTGAAAATTACTTTCCAAATAGTTAGGAGTAGTGCAGATTATTGGTTTGCAGTTTTATAACTAATTTTTAAAAGTTATTTTAAATCAGTCTTTCAGTTATTTGTAAAACACTTTTCTGGTAGATTGTTGCTGTTTTTAACAAAAGAGATGGTTAGTGCAGTAACACTAAAGGTTTCCCTTGCTCGAAAGCCAGTCGTATCCGACTCTAGGGTGCAGTGCTCATCTCTGTTTCTAAGCCGAAGAGCCAGCGCTGTCTGCTTCTGCAGACGTTTCCATGGTCATGTGGCAGGCATGACTAGACACCGGAGTGCACGGAACGCTGTTACCTTCCCACCGAAGTGGTCCCTATTTATCTACTTGCAATTTCTTGCTTTCGATAAAAATGCCATAATGTTGATTTTTGAAATTTAAAAAAACTGTCTAGAAATAACCAAAATGTTAACTTATAAGGGTAAGAATTGGAGCAGAATCAATCTTGCACTACCAGAGACAACCAATAAAGTGGCTTGCCCTTTTGGAAAGAAAGTATTGGAATTCCATATCTTACAAGGCATATGTGAGAAGAGGAGAAGGACAAAGACCACAAAGAAAGACCCAGAGAAAGGTGGAGAGAGAACATCAAAGAAATATTGCAAGAACACCAAATAATACCGGTGGAGGTTGCTAGAAATGCCAGAACAAGAATTTTGCATCTTCCTCAACACCCGGTGGGGTAAAAAAGGAAGCGAAGAAGAAGAAGAGAAGAAGAGTAATGATGATATGCCATCACAAAATGAAAATTCATATTGTGATGTTAAAGTGCTATGCCACTATTTCCTCTATTAGAAGAGCAGCGCTATAATATCATAATGTAGTAATGTGGTTTTATTCCTATTATACAATTACAATACTACAGCATAGAGTAATATAATAATGCTTATTTGATTAATGTATTTGATTAATGTGCATGTGTTTAAATGGCATTATACCATTATGGTGTTATAGCATTCTTTCTAGCGAGAAGAGTGTTTTACTAAAGACAAATGATCGATAAAAGCACAAATTTAGAGCTGTAACATGGCACCCACTGCAAAGGTTATAATAAATGTCTATTCCTGATTTGTGACAAGTTCATTTCCCCCATACATCATTGCTTATGAAAAATGAAGAAACAAAGCTAAAATCATCTACACCTGAACAGATTACACCCATCTTGCATTTTTATGAAAAATATGATTCTTTGCAGTAAGAAGAGAGGGATGAATCACAAGCAAAATACAGATTAAATAATGGCATTGTGTAGATTACTCAAAGTTAAATGCATAGAAAATTGCATGTTTAATTAGGAAAAAAGACTGCATTGCATGCTATGGGGCTTAGTCCCAGATAGGTGGTCAAACTACCTCATTGTGGTGTTGTTCTTGTTTAAATGAACAGTAAAATTATTCAGGCATTTAAATTTTTTGTTAAATGTTTTGGTGTGGCTCCCCAGATAGCTCATATTTCCCTGACTTTCACACCCTCTCTTTCTATCATTCCTGTTCCTATCTGCTAAACCAGGAGTTTTCAACCTTTTTAAACTAGGGGCCAGATCATGCTCCCTCAGACAGCTTTGGGGGCTGGATGGCCATTTCGCCCTTCCTCCACCACATGGCACTTCCTGGTGTGGTGGAGGCAGTGAGGGCCCACATGAAATGGTGCCATGGGCTGCATCTGGCCCACAGGCCACAGGTTGAGAATCCCTGTGCTAAACATTCTGCTTGTGACATGCTACTTACTCTCAAGGAGGACATACCAAACTGCCAAAATCTGTAACTGGAAGGGTGGGGATGGGGATCCTTGAAGACAAATCTGAGCAAAAACTATGCCCCCTTCTGGTGCCAGAGGTGTCCTCCTCACCTGTCATTACTGCCAGAGTGACATTCTTAGCAATTGTGGTGCCTTGGATGGTTATCTCACAGAGGTACTGGACTGCATCCTCAGGTCTCACAGCAGGAAGATGAAGGGTGAAATTCCTGTTGCTTCCTTGACTGGGAATGGATGTAACTCTGATTTCCTTTCCCCCCATGTAGATCCAGTGGACAGCCATCCTTGAAAAGCCATAATCCATAGGATTGTAATTTAGGGTGCAAGGCAGTTGTGCATCAGATCCTACTGCGGCATAGACTACAGAAACCATTGGCTCAGCAAATCCTGAAGAGGGAGCAGAAAGGAAAGAAGGAAGTGTGTGTTATTAGGTGGCATGGATTCTACAAAGGACAAAACAATCAATCAATCAATTTATTGTTACGGTCAGAGACCAGCATAAAAAACAAAGCATTCAGAACATGGTTGACCATACTATAGCAGGACTACAAAAGAGATTTTTGAATGCTCTAATCAGACTCAACCAGTAGGATTCCGTTAAAATCACATTACAGTATATGCAATTATATTAAAAATATGATATAAAAAGGATGTGATATAAAATGTAATATCTCCTAAAATTACAATGTGTAAAAATGCTAAGACAATCAGTGTTAAACCAAGTAACAATCTTTTGAGGAGCAGATCATTCTTGATCCATGAAGAAAAGCTAGAACTTAGAGAAAAGGAAGCATGTTTTTATTCATGATATTTCAGCTCAAGAGCAATCTGTATTTGAAGGCCACATGAAAGATAAAGTGGAGGCTGGTCTCACCAATGACTTGCAGGTCATATGTAGCAGAAATTATCTCCCCTTTGGCAAAGATGAGTTCACAGACCCAAGGGCCAGAGTCATGGCTGACTGACCGGGAGATAGACAGGGAATGGTCCAGAAGGTTGAACCGATCGGTCGCATGGATGAGGACATTGTCATGGAACCAGCGTATTTTTGTGGGCTTTTCTGAATGTGTGGAGCTACAGGATAGCCTGATGGGCTCAGACTCAACCAGGGGACCAGGAGGGGTAGCTGTCACTATTGAAAAGAAAGAAAAATCATACATTGGCATTCATGTGTGACAAATTTTGACCTCTTCCCTATATCAAAATCACCACCCATCCCTCTCACTCAAAAGACATGGTCATTTATGTCTGTGTCCACCTCATTCATAGGGGTAAATCAGTGGTGGGCTCCCAAAAAAATTACTACCATACTGTGGATGTGGTCTGGTGAGCATGGGCAGGGGGAAAACCCTGCGTTGTACTCGAATTAGGACTACTTTATTTCAAAACTTGGATGGGTGGGGCCAGCCAGAATTTCTGCTACTGGTTCTGGTGAACTGGTACGAACCTGCTGATGCCCACCACTGGGGTAAATAGCACATGGCAGAGCCTATTATTTCTTTTAGATAGAGTTCTATACATGACGGGAAGGTGGGGAACAAAGCAGTCTCCTTACCATGGCATACTTCCCCCCATTCCATTTATTGAAGCATTTCCCTCCCAATCTACCTCTAAGGCTAGACATATTTGAAGCAACAGAGAATGGCAATATAACAAGGATCGGGGTGGGGAAGAGGTTCATGTTTAAAAGAATGAGAGGCTGAGATCCAAACACCACTAGAAACTAGGGCAGACCCATTGAATCAATGGCATTCAGGTAAGTATTGACTAACTAACTATTCAATAGTTTATTCTGGGTTTAACACAGTTGGATTCTAAACACAACCCTCATGTTATCCCACTTTACTTCATAAGTAATGTCTGTCCCAAACATACCTGTCAAGTATCTCGGATTGGCTGGAATTTTCCGTATTTCCGCGCTGATTCAGCCACTCGCCCACTGCCGACCGCCACCATCCCGTAATTTTACCGGCGGGGGGAGCAGTTACCGCACATGCCCTTCTGCGCAGAACCCTTCTGTGAATGCGTAGAACCCTTCTGCGCATGCATAGAAGCCTTCTGTGCATGCGTAGAAGCCTTCTGCGCAGAAGCCTTCTGCACATGCGCAGAACAGTTCTATGCATGCACAGAAGGCTTCTGCGCAGAAGGCTTCTACACATGCACAGAAGGATTCTGAGCAGAAGGCTTCTGCGCAGGTCCCGTATTTTCCAGAGCCGTGCTTGACAGGTATGGTCCCAAATGCCACTTGGATGCTGTTGCTTCTGATGAACCAGGGAGGGATTTGTTTTTTATTTGCAAGGATGACTTTGTTTACATGTATGCATCTTTAGAATTACCCATTGCCTAGCAGTTAGGCTGAACTATTTAAAGAAGAGCACTAGCTTTAAATTCCTCCAGAAACTCTCTGGAGTTCTTCTAGTGATTCCTGCTCAACAGAATCATGTTAACCGCATACCTGTCACTACACCAAGATTAACTTTGCAGTGCCAAAGATTTCTGCCATATTTCACCAGTGCCTCATAGGTTCCTGCATCTTCTTTCCGCAGTGGGTCAATTTGGAGTGAGAAGTTCCCCCTGAGAAAACCAGTGTCCCAGGCAGTTATTCGGTGCATTGTAGAAAGGGCCATTTTCTTGAGGCCACTGGGCTCCATCCTTAGCACTAAGCGGTGTCTCTTGTGGGAGCTGAGGACAATGACAGAAAGAAATGTTTTGAAGGAGTGACTTGCTAGCTCATAAAATGGCTAGAGAAGAGGAATCAATAGAAAGTGGGATGTAGAAGGAAGAGGCAAAGCAGCAAAACAGTACATTCTCATTTCCTGTTCCACAGAAATGGTCCTTCCGAGCTTACCTGCTTACATGCCACACCCAGTGAACCATTAATCCCTTGTACAGCTGCCTCCAGGTACTCTCCAATTTCTGAGGACTCAGGAAGCAGGGAAGCATAGCTTGGCCTCCCTCCTTTGCCCACACCTCATACTCCTCTCCTGGTACATGAGAAATGTTTATGGCTGAAAGACAAACATGGATACAAACAAAGAAAGGACAAAGTTACAAGTACAGTTTAATTGTCTCAGCCTCAGCTATTACATGCGGATAAAATGGCGGGTTTGGAAAAGTATGAGATCTGTGGCTTAAAAGTATGGAGTGAAATCATAGGAGAGCCACAAGTTATCACAAAGACTTAGCTGCAAAATGTGTAGCAAAGCCTGCAATGATTAGCCCATCCAAACACCTTTGACAACACCACCCTATTTTGTGCCCTTAGGTCTCCCTTGCTCAAAAGCCAGTTATATCTGACTCTAGGGTTCAGTGCTCATTTCCATTTATAGCCAGTGCTGTCTGTGTCTGCAGACATTTCCATGGTTATGTGGCACACATGCCTAGACAGAGCGCTGTTTACCTTCCTACCCAAGTGGTACCTATTTATCTACTTGCAATCTCTTGCTTTCGAACCGCTAGGTTGGCAGGAGCTGGGACAAAGACGGAAGCTCATTCTGTCCATAGTGCAGCAATCAGGTCTCAAACTGCTGACCTGCCGAAACTTCCAGTCATCAAGTTCAGATCAGTCCCTACTTTGTGTCCTTACCATTTGTTAATTGCAGGCACAGAGCACTGGTCCAGAAAAGGACCAGTAAAGTCATGTTGATGTCAAGGAGCCCAATGGTTCAGTTCCCCAAACTGGTCACCCATTCCTTGCCAATGAGAGATACAAGGGTTGGCACGGAGGAGGAACAGAGAGGACTGGATGATGCAGAAGGCTTGGGCTAGGAAGCAGTGGCAGATATCTGATGAATGAGAACTTTCATGGTCACCCTTATATTTGCCGGTGGCCTGTTGGTTTACTGACTGTACGAGGTGAGAAACGTCACAGCCGAGAAAGAGCCCAACCTCAGCCTGAAACAAAACGTGTGCAGGAAGGCAGTTCTAGAATGCTTCTTGCAATGGAAATTGTTTCTGTCTCATTCCGTCCACTCAGTGTCTGATGTTTTTCTTCACGGTTTTGCTTGCAGTGGAAAATGTACATAGGGCTAATTTTCAGGAAGTACCCCTGGTGTTTTTCTTTCATCTTCTCACTTACATGACATGAGTTCTTTGCCCTTTCAATTTGGTTCTATTTAAAGTTCTAGTGATAATGTTAATAACAGCTCTTTGAGAGAGATTCAAACTGCATTGCCTACTGCCGTGATGGCGAACCTTGGCACTCCAGATGTTCTTGGACTTCAATTCCCAGCAACCCAAGCACCCTGTGAATCCACACGAAGGGGTTTACTGCAATTCATCTGGCCCGCACTGCCCTTGCCGCTCCTGGAAGCGGAAGTAAAACGCGCCCGTAGTGAGGAAGGGTTAACCCGGAAGAGTCTTAACTGTACGGGCACATTTTACTTCCACTTCCAGGAGTGACGAGGGCAGCGCGATAGATCGCAGTAAACCCATTTGTGTGGATTCACAAGGTGCTTGGGCTTCTGGGAATTGAAGTCCAAGAACATCTGGAGTGCCAAGGTTCGCCATCATGGGCCTACTGGATTTATGTAGCAGCAAGAGTTGGCAAAGATACTTTGCTACCTGAGGAATAACAGAAAATTGTACCTTCATTGCACATCAAGGTGTTAGGACTCTTCACTGTGTACAGAATGGTTTTTTAAGGATTGTTTTATTTAACACCAGTAGAGGGAACACCCATGTACCACAAAATTATGCCACCTGCTTCCTTTTTCTGTATGGTCAACAAATTGGTACCCTTCTTCAGAATTAAATAATTGGTACGCTATTCCTTGCCCACTTTTTACTGCAAACCCCCCACCCCACCCCGCCCCGCCCCGCCCTCACTGCCAAAAAATAATATTACCAAGCATGACTCGTGCAGATTGATCCTCTCTAGGGAAAGGCAGAAGTCTTGAAACTTATGCCTTACTTTGTCTAATGGAAGGGCTGGCCCTGCTTCAGGCACAGAGCTGCTGTAGCACATGAACATAGGAAACGTAAGGTTATGGCTGGCCATTTCTCTAGAATGGTTCCCAAGAGGCAGGATGGCAGACTCTTTGGTCTGTCCAGAAGTGCATAGGATCCTGATATTACAAAAATGCTTGATCAAAACCCACCTAGACGTTCAAGTGCATGTGAGAGGGAATTTGAAATGGCTAATTGACAGAGTGGCAGGCATATGGCAGACACACTTTAGATGTGTAATTAGGCACATAACCAACATGCAATTCATCAATCAACCACGGCAACATCCATGATTGCTATTGTCCATGTATAATTATTCAAGCAGGACTCAATTCTTTATGTCCTACACGGAGATGATAGTGCCACCACAGCTAATTTATATATATAAAGGTGTACCACCTTTTTATATATAAATTGCCAGGGAACTCCAACCTATTCAATATCAGTAGCAGAAAACTGACAAAGGAAGCAGTAGAATTGTTAGTTGACAATGAATGTAAAGGAATAGTGCAGGGACATTTACATGGAATGTTGTTGTTTTTTTGTCTGCTTCCATTGAAGACAACATAGAAGAGATTCTTCTTTTCCATGTCTAGGCCTGACAAGAAACTGCCAAAATGAAGGCACAGTTTGGTGAGTTCATTCTGCAGTTCCTTTGGCCAATCTTTAAGGAGGCTCTTTTCTGTATACTCCATAAAAGAGATGACTTTCCTAAACTGATATTTTCAGAAAGAGTTGGACGGACTGAGACTAATAGTGACGACAAAAGCCAAATAATGGTGATGAAAATACATGACCTTCTAGCTAGACATTATCAGGCAGATTAAAAGCACCAGGACCAGATGGAATCCATCTGAGAGTTCTTGAAGAATTCAAATGGGAAGTTGCAAAGCTAAGAAAAATATTTAATATATTCCAGTGATGGACTTTAGAAGCAGAGGAGTGGGGAGTAATCAATGTGACTGTTCAGGGTAAATTTGTGGGACAAGAAAATATCAAACATAGCAGGGCAACTCCTGCCAAAAATGCATTGAAATGGCTCTTCTAAAAGATTTTCAGCAAAGTCACTCACCTAAGAATCCTGAGCAAACTTAGCAGTCATGGGATGACAGACATTTTCTTATAAATTAGAAACAGGATGTTGAAGAATGGGACTACTCTGGTCAGCTTGCAATCAAAGGATGTAAGAAATCTCCCCCCCCCCACTCCCCAGATATATATAGTGAAATTGTCAGCACTTTTTAACCTGTTCATAATTGACTTAGATTTAAGGGCATTCAGTGAGATGGCCATGTTTACTGAGAACACTATCAGTAGAGTGGTTATAATGAAAAACAGTTTGCAGAAAGACCTATACAGATAGGAAAATTGGCATTAAACTGGCAGTGGTGGGCTAGCGTAAGCAAATGAAAAGTAATGTAGATGGGGCAAAAGAGTCCCCAGATCATAAGTAACCTGATGGGAGCCTTTGTTTGCTTAGGATGGTAATGAGTGATTCAGAAAGGCAATGTGTAGTTGTGGTGGGCAGCTTGATGACAGAATTGCACCAGTCGTCACAGTGTGATAACAGTGTTGTGGCATCTATGAAAAAGACATAAATAGAAGCAGAATCAAAAATAAAACTACCAGCACCAGAATGCATGTATGCAAATCAATGATTCAATCCTAGTTTGAAAATGGTGTATGATTGTAGCTATCTCCCTATAGAACTAGAAAACTTTCAGAGGCAAGGGACAAGTGAAACATACTGGAGCAACTTCCCTATGAAGCACCTGGGGGTGTTTAGCAGAGAACGAAAGGGATAATGTGAGCATCGCTTAGGTAAAGGTTTCCCTTGCTCGAAAGCCAGTCATATCCGACTCTAGGGTGCAGTGCTCATCTCTGTTTCTAAGCCGAAGAGCCAGCGCTGTCTGCTTCTGCAGACATTTCCATGGTCACGTGGCAGGCATGACTAGACACCGGAGTGCACGGAACGCTGTTACCTTCCCACCGAAGTGGTCCCTATTTATCTACTTGCAATTTCTTGCTTTCGAACTGCTAGGTTGGCAGCATCGCTTAGGGGTAGGGAATCAGGGACAGTGTTTTTCCTATCTTTTTCATAATGGCAGAACTGATGCTTGAAAGCTGGAAGATCCAGGACAGGTGCAAAGAACTCTTAATTTAATTAATTTTAATTTAATTTAATTTATTATTCGTTGCCCACTCAGGCAAGCCCGACTCAGGGCGGTTACATACTCTAAAACCCCCCACAGTAAAAGAGTTAAAATCCCCACCCCCATTAAAATCCCACCCACCCCATGCAGGAGACAGAGGGTGCATCTTATGGTAAAAGCCAGCAGGCAGGAGCCACATTGCCCTCAGGGCCCCATACCTGCCCTGCCAGCCAGGTCTTAAGTCCTTTCCTGAATGGCAGCAGCTCCGTCTGCAACTGTAGCTCTATTGGCAGGAGGTTCCAAAGGGCCGGTGTGGACATGGAAAAGGCCCTTTTTCTTGTGCCAGAGAGGTGGGTTCCCCTAGTTGATGGAACAACTAAGGGGCCCCTCCGGTCCGCTCTGGTTGGATGGACAGATGTTCTTAGGGCGATGCGGTCTCTAAGGTATCCTGGCCCACTACCATGTAGGGCTTTAAAGGTCATAACCAGCACCTTGAATTGCACTCGGAGGCAAACTGGTAGCCAGTGCAGCTCCCGGAGCAGGGGCGAAGCACGGGCATAACACCCATGTCCCATCACTACCCGGGCTTTCTTTACACAGCTCATGGTGAAACTGAGGAACTGGCTACCCAAAATATAGTGATAGCCAGCAGTTTGGCCACTTGAAAAGAGAATTAGCCAAAACTAGGGAGGTAAAGGCAATCAGTAAAGTTGGGCAGAGTGTGGTCCTAGGACTCCAGAAACCTGCTTGGTCACATAACTTCACTATGGGGTGTCGCAATGGTATATTACTCCTCAAATATCTCACAAATCCTAAGTTTGGAGCACCTTTATGGCACAGGGCAACAACAGGGCTAGCAAAAACTGTTGTGCCTGTAGAATTCCTTCCAGAACCTCTGTATACCAATTAGTAGGGAGCAACAAAGGGAAAGTTTGAACATATTGCTGGACAAGACATGCCTCACATGGCCTGCTCTCACATGGTTCTTCTCATGCTTGTAAAATAAGTACTGGTCTATGGTACTGCTAAGTGCTAGCATCAGATCTCCAGCAAGAAAAACAGTTTCTCTCTCTCTCTTCTTGAGACATCTTTCCCAACAGCATAATTCACATTATGCCCGCCGGCCCCCACAATGGTTGAGGGACTTCACCCCATCCTAAGGGGAGGGATGTTGTGTATGCATGCAATTCAGCTGTTTGCCATTAGTGCAGCTGAGGAAACTCACGTGGTTCCAATTCATCCAATAATGAACTAGTGTGAGTGTTGTGTTCTAATAGTGTAACCTTATTCATGTGATAACAATGTATCTTAACAATGTAACCTTTCCTACAAGTAACAATATAGTCGTCAGCTGTATCACCATAAACCCTGTATTAGGACGCGAGCTAATAACCACCAGTGGGCAGCAGCGAGCGTCCAAGCTCTCTTGGTCCATACTCATCAATAGCCACAGCGCGGAGTTTCCCGCCACTACCTACACCTGGACAAGAAGGGCGTGACCAGCAATGATGTCACGCAGACAATAGCCAACCGGCTATCGTGGAGCCACATTCGAATGGTTATCACTGTATATATAGAGCTTTGCATCCGCCATTACCTCATGTTCCCTCTGTCCACCATGCAATAAACCTGAGTTAAACCAGCCCATGGCTGTTTCCTGTGTCTTGGTTCTCATACACTAAATTGGCGACGAAGGTGGGATAATGGATCCCCAGGGAGCCAGGGCACAGAGCGGTTTCAACATTACCAAACCGCAAGACTGGGAACTCTTTGAGATGGACTTCCAGGCGGCACTGGTGGAACTCAAAGTCAAAGACGACGAGGAAAGGAAGAGGGCCATCCTCACCAGAATGCTTGGGATAGAAACCAAGCGAACGCTGGTGAGCATTATTGCACCGAAGAAGATGAGTGACTTCAAAACCGAGGACATTATGAAACTGCTGCGTGACCGGTTCCGACCCTCGAGGGCAATGTTTCCCGCTCGGAGCGCGTTTTGGAGGCGAGTCCAAGCGCCGGATGAGTCGGTTGAGACCTTCGTAACAGCCATGAGAATAGCCGCCGCCCCCTGCAGATGGGACAACCTAGAGATGGCCCTAAGGGACGGCGTTCTTTGTGGCCTGAGGGACAAGGAAGTGCAGCGCAGCCTGATGAACAAGGAGCCGCCACCCACGCTGGCAGAGGTTGTGGAGGCCGCGGAATCCGCGGAATCCATGAATGCTGGGGTAGACGAAATGCACCAGTGGCGTGAGTGGCGTCCTAGGGCCGGCAAAGCGGAAAATTCGGTGCACGGTAAGTCCGGACAGTCGGTGCACGCAACCCGACGAACCTCGAAGTCGTCTACGGAAGGCAGCGACGGCGAGGAGGTCCAGAAGGTCCGAAAAGGGGGGCGCCGCTGCGATGGTTGCGGAGCGGCCCATGGGCGCGCGAAGTGCCCATTCAGAAAAGCCGAGTGTTACAACTGCGGCCGTCGGGGGCACATCGCCAAGGCGTGCAGAAATCGGAAAGAGGGCCGGAGGCACTCACAAGACCGTTCGGCCAGACCGGACCGTCCACCGAGGTCCAAAGATGGCGCCCGGACCACGAGGAAGCAGGACGGCGTGGGCCGCATCTCGGACGACAGCGAGGACGACGCCCCCGTGTTCAGTGTGTCCGCGGGACAACCCCATTACTTCGTCGAGGTACTAGTACAAGGGGCCCCTATTAGGATGGAAATTGACTCGGGGTCCTCCTATTCTATAATTCCCCAGAGAGAGTTCTTGAAAATCGACCCCCACGTGCGGCCCAAACTTAAAACGTTGAGGTCCACGCTACGAGACGTGCAGGGGAACAGCATTCCGGTGTTGGGGGTCGGGAAATTTCGGGTCCGTTTTAAGAAACATTCTGCGGAACTCCCTCTAGTTGTTCTCAAAGGGGGAAATTGTAGCCTCCTCGGGACTCAGTGGTTTCAGCCTTTGGGTTTGTTCATAGGGGGGGTGCATGCTGTGGGTGCGGATCCAATAAAAGCGGTGTGCGACGCGCACTCCGCCGTTTTTAAAAAAGGACTGGGAAAGTTCAAGGGACCCCCTGTAGCCTTCGACCTAGACCCGGAGGTCCGCCCGATAAGACTCAAACCACGCAGGGTGCCGTTCGCACTAAAGGACAAAATAGAGGCGGAACTGGACAAACTGGTGGACCAGGGGATTCTTGTTCCTGTTGATTCCGCGGAGTGGGAAACTCCAATTGTTACAGCACTAAAAGCTAATGGGGAGGTGCGCATTTGCGCTGATTATAAGTGTACAATTAACAAGGCAATCTGCCCTAATGCATACCCGGTGCCGGTGGTCAGCCACCTTCTGGCCAGGCTGAATGGGGGAAAATGTTTCGCTAAGCTCGATTTAGCACAAGCCTACCAGCAACTCCCTGTAACTCCCGCCACGGCAGCGGCACAAACTATAGTTACACATAAAGGGGCGTTCCAGGTGTCGCGTTTACAGTTCGGCGTGAACTCGGCACCCGGCCTTTTTCAGTCGATTGTGGAACGCTTCCTGAAGGGGCTGGAGGGAGTGTTGTGTTATTTTGATGACGTATTGATAACAGGGGGGAGTGAGGCCGAACTGGCAAAGAGATTGGATAAAGTACTGACTGTGTTCGAGAAAGCGGGGCTGCGACTGAGGAAAGACAAATGCGTATTTTTCGAAACAGAGGTTGAGTTTTTAGGGTTCCGTGTCACACCCGAGGGAATTAAGCCGTCCAAATCCAAAGTAGCCGCCATCAAGCAGGCTCCTCGCCCCACATCCAAAACCGAACTACAGTCATTCCTGGGGCTCCTAAATTTTTACCATACCTTCCTTCCACGGAAGGCGTCTGTGGCCGAACCGCTCCATCGGTTGCTTAAAAAGGAGGAAACATGGCTGTGGGGTGACGAGCAAGAGAGGGCTTTTAAAGAGTTAAAGCAACTCCTAACATCCGAGGCAATCCTAACTCATTTCGACCCCAAACGGCCAGTGGTCTTAGTTTGTGATGCGTCCCCGGTGGGGGTGGGGGCGGTGCTTTGCCACGCGTTGGACGACGGAAGGGAGGCCCCGATAGCGTTTTATTCAAGGTCCCTGTCGAAAGCAGAACGGAATTACGCACAGACCGACAGGGAGGCATTAGCGATAGTAGCGGGAACCAAAAAATTTCACGATTTTCTGTATGGTCGCCCGTTTACGATCGTGACCGATCACAAGCCTCTGTTAGGAATTTTCACTGCAAATAAGCCCACGCCACAGATCCTGTCCCCGAGAATGCTGAGGTGGGCTATCTTCCTCAATGCATACCAACATGAGTTGGAATACCGGCCCGGAAAGGAGATCAGCCATGCAGACGCACTCTCACGGTCTCCTCTGCCCTTGTCGGGTGACCAAAAGGCAGGGGTAGAGAGAGACCACCAGGTATTGTTGATAGAGGTCCTAGAGTCACCCCCAATAGTACCAGCCGACATTGCCAGGGCGACAGGCAGGGACAGAACGCTAGAGAAAGTAAGCTCATGGGTACAGAAGGGGTGGCCGGTGTCCTCCCCAAGTACGGAATTCGACCCATTTTTTCGGAAGAAAATAGAGTTGTCCATAGAGAGGGGGTGCCTTTTGTGGGGCCAACGGGTGGTAGTCCCCACATCCCTGCGACCGAGGGTACTCAAACTGTTGCACGTCAGCCATCCGGGGATCGTCCGTTCCAAGGCGCTGGCCCGGAGTTACTTCTGGTGGCCCCAGCTGGACACAGACATAGAGCACATGATCGGCACTTGTGAGGCATGCCAGGGCTCCCGACCAGAGGCGGCTCGACTCCCGCATAGGGAATGGGACGCGGCAAGGGGGCCGTGGTCCAGAGTGCACATAGATTTTGCTGGCCCGTTCCGAGGAACCCTTTTTCTCCTGGTAGTGGATGCGTACTCCAAGTGGCTGGAGGTGATGCCGGTAAAGAGCACGTCCTCCACCACTACAATTAACCATCTAAGGAGAGTCTTTTCCACGTTCAGTTTACCCGACACTCTGGTCAGCGATAACGCTAGTTGTTTCACGTCCGCTGAGTTCAGGGCATTCATGGAGGCAAACGCCATTCGGCACGTCACATCCGCGCCGTTTCACCCGGCCACGAATGGCCAAGTGGAGCGGTTGGTGCGGACAACAAAGGATGCGCTGAGGCGCATGGGCTCGGGGGACCTGAATCACCAAGTATGTCAGTTTTTATTAGCGTATAGGGTGACCCCCTTAGCATCCGGATATTCGCCGGCAGAGCTGCTGATGCGGAGAAAGCTGACCACGATTCTGACCAGGTTAGACCCAACGAGGGTCGAGGACAAAGGGAAGAACGTAGGGGTAGCGGTGTCGAAAGGTTTCGCCGCCGGTGATCCTGTGCATTGCAGGAACTACGCCAGCACAGGGCCAGCCTGGGTACCGGGGAGAGTTGTAGAACAGACGGGACCAGTGTCATATCGGGTGGAAACGAGCACCGGTCTACTCTGGAGGCGGCATGCAGATCAGCTCAGGAGCCGGGTTCCCAGGAAGCAATCCACGGACGGCATGGAAAATGCCTCAGCGTTAGGGTTCTCCTCCACCCGCTTAGCCCAAGGAGGAGACAACGAAGGGCAACAGTCCCAAACAAGGGGGGGAAGCAGCGGTTCCGACTCAGATCCTTTTGACACGCCAGCCCTATCCGATTCCGGGGAAAAGGGTGAGGAGTTTGCGACTGCTGCCCCCGAATTTGATTTTGCGTTGCCGAGCCGGGGGGTTTTTTGGGAGTGTTCCCCCACCCATCCAAGCGAGAAGAGGGGTTTTTCGTTAGCCCCCAGTGCCCCCGGTTCTTCCCAAACAAAGCACACACCTCCCAAAAAAGCCGCAGAACCGCGGCAAGTCACTAACAAGTCTCCCTCTCCAATTACAGGACAGGAAGCCAGGGGACAAGGAGAAGGTAGCAAAACCGGGGCAGGGCAGCCCGCACCGAGACCCCAGCGTGTTCGAAATAAGCCATCTTGGCTGAGAGACTTCGTCTCATCCTAGGGGGGAGGAGTGTTGTGTTCTAATAGTGTAACCTTATTCATGTGATAACAATGTATCTTAACAATGTAACCTTTCCTACAAGTAACAATATAGTCGTCAGCTGTATCACCATAAACCCTGTATTAGGACGCGAGCTAATAACCACCAGTGGGCAGCAGCGAGCGTCCAAGCTCTCTTGGTCCATACTCATCAATAGCCACAGCGCGGAGTTTCCCGCCACTACCTACACCTGGACAAGAAGGGCGTGACCAGCAATGATGTCACGCAGACAATAGCCAACCGGCTATCGTGGAGCCACATTCGAATGGTTATCACTGTATATATAGAGCTTTGCATCCGCCATTACCTCATGTTCCCTCTGTCCACCATGCAATAAACCTGAGTTAAACCAGCCCATGGCTGTTTCCTGTGTCTTGGTTCTCATACACTAAAGTGGGAAACCTTCCCGCCACAGGTGAACTATGCAGAAAGATGTCACTGACATTGTAACCAATGGGCGCCTTCGGGCGAGATTCAAATGTATCAGGTAACATATATAAAGAGGCAAGGCTCCGCCATTGCCTCACGTACAGATTGACCATGCTGAAATAAAGTTGTGTTTAGCCCATCTGCCAGCTCGTATGCAATCAATCTGCCTACATCAAAGGACGGCACATAAATCTTTTGATAAAAATAAAAAATGATGGCTCTACCATCAAAAATCGCTTTCTCCCTTCTTCTTATTTTACATTCAGCAACACATTTGGCAGTTTAATATCTGTGGACAGGGCAGAGAGAGCTACGCATCTATCCTGACACTGGCATTTGGTGTGCTTTCTGCTACAAAATTTGTCAAGAGAAAAGACTGCCCATGTAAATATATTATGGCTCCATTTTCACTCTCTGCATTACTCAAAGTGGGAGCAGAAGGCAGAATTGACAGTTTTGGAACTAAGGCCGAGGCTTTGCATAGAAATGGGAGTGATCTATCAAGAGAAGGCATTTCTGGTTGAGAGGTTTTTCTGCTGAGTGAGCCGCTATGAAATGATGGCTCCATCCAGAGGCTCTGTTTTACTCAGCATGTGACTCTATCTTTAGAATGGATGCCTTTGGGCGGCTTTATTCTGCTTCATCCCATTTTAAACGCTGACTTGACTAAGTGGCTGCTTGTTTATCATCAGTAACACAAAACCAGACCTACCCGAAGACAGTGAGGTGGGGGCAGGGAGAACCAAGAGAGAGAACCTGGGATGGGAAAAAAATCAGAAGCTATTGAAGACAGTTGAAAGGCCTTGCCAGGGAGAAGGGGGGTGGGGTGGGGTGGGGTGGCAAAGCCATGTAAAGAAGAAGGCAACTCTAATCTATGAAAAGTAGGCCACAATAATTTGCTGGGCATTAAATGCAGCTTCTCTGGTGGTTTAGTGGTTAAGATGCTGAGCTGGAGACTGGAAGGTCAGGTTCCGATACCCAAGGGTTGCACTTGGGGACATGAAAAAAGCCACATTCGGGCGTCCCCTGAGCAGAGTTTCTCCAGCAAAAATCCTTTCAATCCAGAGTAATTGTTATTTGTAGTGATGCTATTAGCTTGACCCAAGATTACCCCAAAATCATATATTGTATTATTTAATATAAACGGATTCCTAGCCAGTGAGGTAGAGAGGGATTTTCTCTGGAGTCTAATGACACGCCATTGGGCTCATAACTGTTCACAGTGGTGAATCGCAACGGGGCTGAATCTGCAACTAATTTAGCAGGGCAAACAGACCTGTGAAACTTAATTGACCAGAGCACGACATCTGCCTTTTTTTGACTCTGCATGTGCTCTTAAGCAGAGCTGCTGCTGAGGAGAGCCAAACAAAGGAAGTGAGCACTGGTAAGTTTTGCAGTTGGAGTAGAGCTGCTTTAGAGTGGATTGCAAACTAGTAACAAAGGAAGAATATAGTCTTACTAGGTAGAAAGGTAGTAAACGTGTACATTTTTGAGGCCCGGAATACTGCACTTGTTAATATGGATTCTGAGGGAACAGTTGTAGTTACCTGCAATACTTGTGCCATGTTTGTGTTCTTGCCAAAGCATATGGAGAACTACACTTGCAGCAAGTGCAAGCTGGTTGCACTACTAGAAGAGAAGGTCCAGCAGCTAGAGGCCCGCATATCTAACCATCAACAAATTAAGGAGCTTGAGCTGTTCTTGGACAGAGCGGAACAGACTATGCTGGACAAAGTAGAGACAGGGCACAGTTCTGAGGGAGAAGGCCCTTCACTAACTCAGGAGGGAGATGTTTGGAGGAATGTGACTCAAAGGAGGAAAAGAGTAGGGGATCACTCTGAGAGTCTGAAATTACAGAATAAATTTGAGGCTCTTTCCCTCATCACACCTGATGAGGAACACACAGAGGAACAACTGTTTCCACCTGATGATCTCTCCTTCATCACACTTGATGAGATCCAGGAAGATAAACAACAGGAACAAACTGAGTTTCTCTCCCTTAATATGGTTGATGAGGTGCATGTAGATGAACAGATTGCAAGAGAGAGGCTCCTTGTACTAGGCGATTCAATAATTAGAAATACAGAGAAATGGATTTGTGATGCACATGATAACCGTATGGTGACTTGCCTGCCAGGTGCAAAAGTTGCAGACATCACAAGAAATCTAGATAGATTGATAGAGAGAACTGGGAACGAGCCAGTTGTCATGGTACACATTGGTACCAATGATGTTGGGAAGGCCAAGCGGTCTGTCCTGGAAGCCAAATTCAGGTTGTTAGGAAGAAGATTGAAGTCCCGGACTTCCAAGGTAGCATTTTCAGAAGTGCTGCCTGTCCCTCGCGTAGGACCTACCAGGCAGGCAGAGCTCAGAAGCCTCAATGTGTGGATGAGGCGGTGGTGTCGAGAGGAGGGTTTCAGATTTGTCAGGAACTGGAGAACATTTTGGGACAAGCCAAATCTGTTCAGGAGGGATGGGTTGCATTTGAACCATGAGGAGACCAGATTGCTGGCACTCAACATCAAAAAGGCTGCAGAGCAGCTTTTAAACTGATAACTGGGGGAAAGCCGACAGGAGCTGGGCAGCATCCAGTTCGGAAAAGTGTGTACTTGAGTAGTGAGGAGGATGCAAAATTTACTGAGCAGAGAGAGGAGCTAGTCACCAGCACTCTAGCAGAAGGATGCAAGAGGCAGTCTAACAATGCAACTGGACACAAAAGACTGTGTCAGAAAAGCGTATATAAATGCTTGTATACAAATGCCAGAAGCCTCCGGAACAAAATAGGGGAGCTGGAATACTTAGCAATAGATAAGAATATTGATATTATTGGTATCACTGAAACCTGGTGGACAGATGATAACCAATGGGATACAGTTATCCCAGGCTACAAACTGTACAGGAAGGATAGGAAGGGGCAAATGGGAGGTGGTGTGGCCTTGTATGTCAAAGAAGTGATAAAATCGTATGAATTGGAATATCTAGGTGATTTGGAGTCACCATTAGAAGCTCTGTGGGTAAGAGTACCAGGCCACAAGGATGGTCTAACAGTAGGCATATACTATCGGCCTCCGACCCAAACTCGTGAGGGAGACTGGCAGTTGGAGAATGTTGTAAAGGAGGCATCCAAGAAGGGAAGCCTGGTTATAATGGGGGACTTCAATTACCCTCACATAGACTGGGTGAACTGTTGTTCAGCACATGATAAAGAGATAAAGTTCCTAGATATGCTCAATGATTGTTCCCTGGAACAGATGGTTGAAGACCCAACTAGAGGTACAAGAATCCTTGACTTGATTCTGAGTAATACTCAGGATCTGGTGCAAGATGTTAATGTGACTGATCCAATAGGGAACAGTGACCACGATGGTTATCAAGGGCAGCCCCATGTAGTCCATTACAATACTCCAAATGGGAGGTGACCAGGGCATGGGTGACTGTGAGCAGGGCCTCCCGGTCCAGTAGTGGGCACAATTGGTTAATAACATACACTTGCCTGAAAGCCCTTGCCCAGAAGGGCAAGAACAAGGGCAAGAACAATAGTCTGCAGACCTGGACACTTCGTTTTAATACACACCCCTTTTATTCCAGTTGCCAGGTAGGTTTTCTGAGGCAGCCACTGGAAAGGGACTGAGTGAGAGAATTAAAAAGGGCAATATTCACAGTGACATTTGATTCTTTCTTAAAAGTACAATACAGGAAGCTTGCTCATCTACACCTTCTATCCTTTCTCTCCCCCCACCTCTTCCCTTTCTGTTTCCTGAACCTGAAACATTATTATTATTATTATTATTATTATTATTATTATTATTATTATTATTATTATTATTATTATTATTATTATTATTATTATTATTATTATTATTATTATTATTATTATTGATTTATTTGTACCCTGCCTTACTTGCACCAGTGTGACTCAAAGCGGCAAACCATAATAAATACATACATATTAGAAATACAATGATACCTCATACAACGTCCAAACTTGGTTCCACAAGTTTGGACTTTATACGGATTTGGACTTTGTATGAGGCATGCAAAATCCTAGCCGCGATGTGTCATACAACGTCCAAATCCTTGCTGTGATGCCTCGTACAATGTCGTTTCCATAGAGAACATTGTACTGTAACAGCACAGACTTCAGGGCAAAGTCAAGGAAACAGACAGGAAACTGACAGAACTTTAAGAAATCATTGTCTAAAGGCTAAAAACATTACAAAAACATGTCAAACAACCCTGATTGTCCAAGAACCTGAAGAATGCTGCAAAAATCCCAGGGATGCTTCTAAAAATTCTGACAAAAAATTCAAAAAAATCCAGAATCGTGCTCAAAACCACTCCTAAACACTATTTGCCTTGTGCAAAACCCACAAGAGCAATGCACGCATGTCCTGCTTTTTATACTGCCCAGGCACAATGCAACCTGGGAAAACCCCCAATGCCTCATACAAAGTCGCAGCGACTTTGTATGAGGCAACTTTTTTCAAGGAATTAGGCGATATTGTATGAATTTGATGTTGCATGAAGCGGACTTTGTATGAGGTATTACCGTACAAGATAACAATGTCAGCATAATATAAAT
Source organism: Bradypodion ventrale (assembly GCA_035047345.1). NCBI lineage: Eukaryota > Metazoa > Chordata > Lepidosauria > Squamata > Chamaeleonidae > Bradypodion > Bradypodion ventrale. Next base: position 138,722,633 of record JAWDJE010000002.1, on the reverse strand, counting down.
TCAAACAATAAACTGATTACAGATTAATACAGAAAAACAATACTCAGCAATGAAAAGCCACACAATAAACCCCTCCCCAGGCTGGCTCTGGGGAGAGGCGGAAAGTCCTTGGTCAGCGTCCTTTTGAGCCCCCCAGTCTGGGTGGGCTCGGAGGGGCGGGGCGGCGACACACCTGCCTCTCATCCCGGGGCTGGTGTTGCTGGCTCTGGGGAGAGGCGGAAGGTCCTCGGTCCTAATGCTGCTGCAACCAAAAACCTAAATGATTTAACCAACAGCTTTGCAGCAGGATTTTCCCCACTCCTTCGCATCACCCTCTCAATGGCTGGAAGAAATAATCAACAGCTGGAAGGCAGTCAGCAAGAAATCATAAATAGCATGTTTTTCTTCTTTTTGACACATTTGAAAATATATGCCCTATTTATGTGCATGCTTACATGTTTAACAGTTATTTGCAGTGGAAAATTGATTTGTTTTGAGGTTGTTGGTTTGTTTTTTAGCCTTTGTGCCTGCTCATAGCAAAACTGCCAATGTGGTATTGCTTGAAGTTTCTTAAGAACTGAGCACCGTGTTAAATTTGATGCCGCACCAGCAAAACATACCCGGAAAGAACCGGTTATTTAGGAGAAGTGATATATGGGTTTGTTTTTTGTTTTCCTGAAAAGTAATCTGACAGAACATCATTAATATGGCTAGGCAATGTGAAGACAGACATTTTAGTTGTAAGCAGACAGGACACAATCCATTCACAAGCATCAAGAGTAGATAGTTGGGTTTCACTTACCAGTGATAACTTTCGTTCTTCAAATATATAGTTTGTGAATACACACTATTGGGTTATGCGCCTGTGCAGAACATCGATTGGCGGCTTTAAAGCTGATTGGTCTAAAGTTTTGGCGGTAAGACTGCCCACCCTTAGGCGCCAGTTTGCCATTTTACCTCAGTTCCATACTTAAGCAAGGCACAGGATAAACCAAATGATCTCATCCGTGCTGCTCAAGAAGCAAGGTAGGGTGGGTAGTGTGTATTCACAAACTATATACTCAAAGAACGAAAGTTATCACTGATAAGTGAAACCCAACTTTCTCCTTCATATAGTTTGTGAATCCCCACTATTGGGAGATTAGCAAGCTCACACTTACTTGGTCGGTGGGCAGTCGGATGAGATGAATCCATGATGAAGTATGTCAGGCAGGCAGGATGGACCCTCATGGATGAGGAGCCTGGAGCCCTCTGGCAAGGACAACATGACCAAGTCTGGCGTCCACAGTGGCTCTGGTGTCCATCCTGTAGTGCTGGACAAATGTGGAAGGTCTGGACCAGGTGGCAGCCTTACAGATGTCCTCTAGCGGGGTGCCCTCCAAAAAGGCAGTGGAGGCAGCAACCGTAGAATGCGCCCTGACGTGCGGCGGAGGTGGCAAAGAGGCAGTCTCGTAGGCTAGATAGATGGTTGATGTAATCCATTTGGAGAACCTCTGAGAAAGTTCGGTTTCACTTACCAGTGATAACTTTCGTTCTTCGAGTATATAGTTTGTGAATACACACTATTGGGTTATGCGCCTGCGCAGAACGCCGATCGGAGGCTTGAAAAGCTATTGGTCAAAAGTTTTGGCGGTAAGACCGCCCACCGTACCGCCCACCCTGAGGCGCCCGCGCGCCATTTTACCTCAGTTCCATACTTAAGCCAAGCACAGGATAAACCAATTGATCTCATCTGTGCAGCTCAAGAGGGGAGGCAGGGTGGGTAGTGTGTATTCACAAACTATATACTCGAAGAACGAAAGTTATCACTGGTAAGTGAAACCGAACTTTCTCCTTCGTATAGTTTGTGAATCCCCACTATTGGGAGATTAGCAAGCTCACACTCACTTGGTCGGTGGGCAGTCGGATGAGATGATCCCACGATGAGCATGATGGTCAGGTAGATTGAACCGTCAAGGGCGTTGTGTCCGGAGCCCCCTGGTGAGGACGACACGGCCAAGCCTGGCGTCCGCAGTGGCTCTGGTGTCCACCCTGTAATGCTGGACAAATGTAGAAGGTCTGGACCAGGTGGCAGCCTTACATATGTCCTCAAGCGGTGTGCCCTCCAGAAAGGCAGTGGATGTGGCAACCGCCCTAGTAGAATGCGCCCTGACATGCGGTGGAGGTGGCAGCGAGGCCGACTCGTAGGCCAGGTAGATGGTAGACGTGATCCATTTGGAGAACCTCTGGGCAGAGATGGGTTCACCCTTGGACTTTCCTCCATAAGCCACAAAAAGGCGTAGTGACTTCCTGAACTCCCTTGTCCTGCTGGTGTAAAACAATAAAGCTCGTTTCACATCCAGCGTGTGCCAAGTCCTTTCTTGGGTGTTGGTGGGGTTCTGGAAGAAGGTTGGCAAGGAGATAGTCTGTGCCATATGAAACTGGGAGACCACCTTTGGAAGGAAGGTGATATCCGCTTGGAGCACCATGCGGTCATTGAAAAACTGGAGAAACGGTGCGTCTGCCCGCAGCGCAACCAGTTCACCAGCTCGTCGAGCAGACGTGATAACCACCAGGAACGCCGTCTTCCATGTGAGGAGACGAGCATCCGTGGTAGCCATGGGCTCGAAAGGAGTCCTGGTGAGTGCGTTGAGAACGGCAGACAGTGACCATTGTGCCGTTGGAGTCCTGACCGGAGGGAAGGCATTCCGCAGTCCCTTGAGGAAACGCTTCACCGTGTGGTCGCGGAAGGCACCAGAAGCGGGCGAGCCAGCCGGGGAGTGAGCCACCACCACTGCAAGGTGGACTCGGATGGAGGTAATGCTGAGGCCAGACTCCGCCAGATGGAGGAGGTAGGCCAAGACGTCCTGCAGTCCCACCTGTGGAGGGGACGTCTGCTGGGATGCCAGAAAAGCACAAAAGCGTCTGTATTTGGAAGCATAAGACTTCCTTGTGGAAGGACGCCGTGCTAGTTCCAAGATCCTGGACAGTCTGGGGTTATCCTCCACGCGGTGAGGTGGAGGCTGGGTAGATCCGAGTGGTGAAGCTGGCCCTGCTCCATTTGGAGAAGCGTTGGCGATTCCGGCAGTTTGCGATACTGTGACGACATGTGTAACAGCAGCGGAAACCAGGGCTGGCGAGGCCATGCTGGAGCCACAAGAATTGCGTTGGTCCTGTGTTGGTACATCCTGGTGAGGACCTTCTGGACCAGAGGAAACGGAGGAAAGGCGTAGAGGTAGTCCTGATCCCACCGTTTCATGAAGGCATCGCCTTCGGAGTTCAGTCCGATGCCTGCCCTGGAACAGTACCTGTGGCATTTCCTGTTGGACTCCGACGCAAAGAGGTCGATGCTCGGCGTCCCCCAGGCCTCGCAAAGCGACCGAAATACCTCGTCGTCCAGTTCCCATTCGTGGGTCGTCGAGGTGAGACGGCTGAGGTGGTCGGCCAGGACATTCAGTTTGCCCTGAATGTGCACTCCAATCGGAAAGATGTGTCTTTCCAGGCACCATTCCCAGAGTTGCACAGCAAGGTAAAGAAGGGTGGTGGATCGCGTTCCTCCCTGCTTGTTCAGGTATGCCACTGCCGTGGTATTATCTGAGGCCACTTGAACCACCTTGCCGGTGAGTATGGTCTCGAAGGAATGTAGGGCCTTCCAAACGGCCAGAAGCTCCAAGTAGTTGATATGGTGCACCATCTCGTGAGGCGACCAAGCGTTGTTGACCGTGAGAGTCCCGCAAGCAGCCCCCCAGCCGAGGTTGCTTGCGTCGGTCAATACCTGCAATGAGGGTTGCGGGGGGTAAAAGCTCTTCCCCGTGGCCACGTTGAGTGGCGTCGTCCACCACAGCAACTGGTCCACCAGTTCCGGAGACGGAGTCAACCGTGTGGACTGGCTCTCACGGAGAGAGTCGAATTCGTGAAGGAGCCACGACTGCAGGGACCGGAACGTCAATTTGGCGTGAGGGATTACCGCCGTCGTTGAGGCCATGAGGCCTAGAAGTCTCTGTGCCTTTTTCGCCCGGATGAACGGTTTGGTGCGAAAGTCGCTCACCCCATGTGCAATGTCCTGCAAGCGTTTCTGGGGGGCGAAGGCTCTGGTAGCAAGCGAGTCGAGTACCGCTCCAATGTACTTGACGCGTTGAGAAGGAATCAACTTCGATTTGGAGAAGTTGATCCTGAGGCCAAGACTCTCCATGAGGTGGACCGTGAATTGTGTGTCCCGAATGGATGACGAGCTGGTGGGGGAAACAATCAGCCAGTCGTCGATGTACGGGAAGACCCTGATGCCCCGCTGACGGAGGAAAGCAGCCACCGGAGCCATGCACTTGGTGAAGACCCTCGGTGCCGTGGCCAGACCGAACGGTAGACACCGGTACTGGTACACAGAATCGCCGATGCGGAAGCGGAGGAACCGCCTGTGATCCTCGAGGATGGAGACATGGAAGTAAGCGTCCTTGAGGTCTATGACTGTGAACCAGTCCCCTTTGTTGATGAGGGGGAGGACGGTCTGCAGGGTCACCATCCGGAACTTCCTGGTGTGGATGCACTTGTTCAGGCGGCGCAGGTCCAGAATTGGGCGGAGTCCTCCGTCCTTCTTCTGAACCACGAAGTACCTCGAGTAGAAGCCATTGTCCCAGTCGGGCGGTGTTACCCGCTCGATGGCTCCCTTGGACAGAAGAGTTGATATTTCTTCCTCCAAATGGGGGGACGAGGTGGTGAAACGGTGTCTTCCTACCCGAGGCACCCGCACGAATTCGATGGTGTAACCAGCGGACAAGATCTTTAAGACCCACCGGTCGTCCGTGATGCCCGACCACACCTGGAGGAAATTCCGGAGGGGAAGGTATGGGAGGTGGAGCGAGAGAGACTTGGCCATCGCGGTTTCAAACTCAGGACTTGGACTTCGCGTCGGAACACTTGCCCTGCCCATAAGGCTGGTAACGGGATTTGTGTTGGCGCCACTATTTGTAGGGGCCGGGCCTGGGCTGATCCGTCGAGCCACCCTGTTGCTGCGGGTTTCCCTGGTACCGATGCGTGAAGGGTTGGAATCGCGGCCTGGCAGGCGGAGCCGGCGTGGTAAGCCCCAGGAACTTGGCCGTCGAGTTCGTTTGCCACATTTCATTCAGGACCTTATCGGTGTCCTGTCCGAACAGGCCCTGCCCATCGAAAGGGAACTCCTCGATGAGCTTTTTCATTGCATCATCGAGGGAGGTGCCCCTGAGCCAGGCATGACGATGGAGGAAAATGGCAGAAGACATGTCCTTAGCCGCGTAATCATTGATGTGCCTGGCCCTCCTCATCTGCTGCTCCGACAGAAAGTCCCCTTCGGTCGCCAGTGCGTCGAAGCCCTTCTGAGCATTGGCGGGTAGCTTCGCCGCCAGGACCTTCACTGCTCCCAGAGATGGGACTGATAGAGGCCCATGGCAGCCGAGTAATTGGCGGCTCAGAGGAAGAGGGAACCGGTGGCGTAGAACTTGCGTCCCACCGCGTCCAGCTTCTTCCCTTCCGGAGTCGAAGGTACCGGAAATCCGCTGGTGGCCGTCCTATGCTGGAAGGCCTTGACCACCAACGAGTTCGGCAGGGGGTGTGCTTGGAGGAACTCAATGTTCTCATCCAGGACTCTGTACATGCCGTCGAGCCTGGACGAAACGGAGTGGGATGACACTGGCTTCTTCCATGTTGCCTTCGCTGACGTCAACATGGAAGGGCGCATGGTAATATGGACCGGTCGGATCGCCCGTCTGTCGAGTTTGGCGGTCATTTGGTCCTCGTCCTCAAGTGGTGGCTGGTCCACTTTCAGGTTCAGGGCGGTCCCCAAGCATGTCAGCATTGCCGTGAGCGAGTGTTGATCCTCACCACGCGGTGGGTCAACCGCGCCGATGGCCTGGTCCGGCGTCTTGTCGGCGTTGACGTCCCCCTCGTCCTCCTCCGAAGATGCGCTGGAGTCATCGGAAGACGAGGGGGGAACCCTGGTATCCACGTCGGGACCGCGCCAGTACGGCCTGGGCGGGTCGACGGGATGGGAGTCCACCGCATCGACGTCTGGACCACACCAAGACGATATGGGTGGGCCAGCGGAGCGGACACTCGACCCTCGTGAGGTCGGTGGAGCCACAGTAGGACCAACATCCCTGGGGCTTGCGGTGGTCGGCACCGGAGCCGCAGAGGCCGCAGGCATGGAGGCCTTGAACTGCTGGGCAAACAATTTTGCCATGGCCTTGAACATCCCCTTAAAGAACTCCATCTGGGATGCATCAGCCGCCGATGGTTGGGACGAAACGGTGGCCGACGAAACGGTGGCTGGGAGGATTGGGGACGAAACGGTGGCCGGCATGGTGGGTGCCGGGTCATCGATTGTTGGAGTCCTAGGCCTCGGGGAGACGGACGCCTGCCTCGTGGGTGAACGGCCCCTCCCGCAAGGAGGAGACGGGAGTAACTGCAGTGGGCGAGCTGGAGCCCCAGCCCTGCAACCTTTTTCAGGAGATCCCGAAGAGGACTGTCCACCCCATATCGAAGATCCGGGTGAAGGACATCTCGCGACCGAAAACGGAGGCGAGGGCCCCGGAGAGATGGGAGGGCAAGGCGTAGGTGGGAGAGATCGCCTTTTCTCCGACCCGTGTTTCTTCTTCTTCTCCCCATTTTTATCCTTCTTCTTCTTCTTCCTGATGGAAAGAGTTGAAGAAGAAGCAGGAAGTGGAGGGGGCTGGGAGGCACCAGCAGAAGTAGAGGCAGCCGAGGCGGGAGCCAAAGCGAGCTCCATAAGGTGGGCTTTCAGCCGGTTGCTCCGGTTCTGCACTGCAAGTCGGGTAAAGTTCTTACAGTGAGTGCAGGACTGGCTCTGGTGAGATTCTCCCAGGCAAAAAAGACAGAGGCTATGCCCGTCGGAGGCAGGGAACTTCTTGAGGCAAGCAGAACACTGCTTGAAGGCTGCAGCCATCAAAAAAAATTCTTCCAACGGAAGGTTCGAGAAGGCGAGCACCCCGAAGGGCAGGCCAGCCGCCAACTTGGCCATCATCTGATCCTCACCTTCCAACGGCAGCTGGTCGACCCGTATGTTAAGAGCAGTTCCTAAACGGGTGAGCATTGCCATGAGGGATTTTTGGTCCTCTTCTCTAGGCGGATTGACAGCACCACTTGGTCGGGCGTCTTCTCCGCGTCCACATCCCCCTCATCATCCTCCGAAGCTGAGCTGGAATCATCGAAGGATGAGGGGGAGACTCTGGAAGCCACATCCGGACCATGCCAGTATGGCCTGGGCAGGTCGACAGGCTGGGCGCTCATCGCCTCAATGTCTGGACCATGCCAATCTATCATGGCTGGGCCAGCGGAGCGACTACTCGACCCTCGAGAGGGCGGCGGAGCGACAGCAGGGTCAGAATCCCTGGGGCATGCGGTGGTTGCTCCCAGAGCCGCAGGCACTGCAGGAATGGTGGCCTTAAATTGTTCAGCAAAAGATTTTGCCATGACTTAGAATATCCTTTTGAAGAGGTCCATCTGGCCAGCAGTGACGGTAGCCATGGGCGATGAAATGGTGGGAGGTGAAATGGTGGGTGCAACGATGGGAGACGAAATGGTGGCCGAAACGGTGGCTGCCGGGGCATCTACCATTGGAGTGCGCAGCCTTGGTGACACAGGAACTTGCCATGTTGTGGAACAGCCCCTCTCACCCGATAGCGGTGAAGGAGAAAGAAGCACGGGGCATGCGGTTGCACCAGGCCGGCGTCCCTTGTTCAGAGACTCAGAAGAGGAATGGCCGCCCCAGGCGGAGGATCCAGGAGAAGGACACCTCGCCACGGAGAATGGTGGAGAAGGCCAGGGCAAAATCAGCAAACAAGGCGTAGGAGACAAAGAGCGCCTAACCTCACTCCTGTGTTTTTTCTTCTTCTCTCCATTTTTTTCTTTCTTCTTTTTGTTATGGAGGAGAGTGGAAGAAGAAGACTTAAGAGCCCGTTCGGGCAGCAGGCAGACGTAGATGTAGAGGCAGACGTAGAAGCCGCTGAAGCAGGAGCCAGGGTGAGCTCCATTAGGTGCGCCTTGAGTCTGTTACTCCAGTTTTAGACCGCAAGGGGCGTAAAGTTTTTACAATGTGCACAGGACTGGCTCTGGTGCGACTCGCCCAAACAAAACAGACACTGACTGTGACCGTCAGAAGCTGGGAACCTCTTGTTGTAAGAAGTGCACTGCTTGAAAGCCGCTGAGGCCATGAAAAATTCCTCCAGAGAAGGCAAAGAGAATGTAGAACATTCGAGAAGAATGCCCAGAAGTGCCGTCCCACCGCCACCCCCTTGAGGGGGGAAATGGTGACCCAAGCAAAAAAAGTGACTGAGTCCTGCAAGAAGAAACAGCACTGGGGTGGCAATCCTGCCCTAAGGACAAGATCACCAGAAACAATTGTTGAAAATAGTCTTTTCCGTAGAATTGACAAGAAAAAATTGAGGAAGCTCTCAACGATTGTCCGGCTGCTGAGGCGGAAAGAAGAGAACTGAGGTAAAATGGCGAACTGGCGCCTAAGGGTGGGCGGTACGGTGGGCGGTCTTACCGCCAAAACTTTAGACCAATCAGCTTTAAAGCTTCCGATCGATGTTCTGCACAGGCGCATAACCCAATAGTGGGGATTCACAAACTATACGAAGGAGAACAAGTGTTACTTGTGGGAGAAAATATATAGTCATGCAAGGCAAAGGCCTTAATCAAGAGTACAGATCAACAGAAGCAACATGATCACTTCTGAAACTAAGTACGTTTGTCCTCCTCAACTGCCTGATGGTAAAATCATCCAGAATATATGCAAGTTGCTTCAAGGAAACATAGAAAATGATTTAACTATACTCAGCTAAGATTAAGCTTGCTGGTATCCTAGGATAGAATCCAAGGAATATATCCACAGTTTGGCCTTTAGTGTATGAGAACCAAGACACAGGAAACAGCCATGGGCTAGTTTAACTCAGGTTTATTGCATGGTGGACAGAGGGAACATGAGGTAATGGCGGATGCAAAGCTCTATATATACAGTGGTCAACATTCGAATGTGGCTCCACGATAGCCGGTTGGCTATTGTCTGCGTGACATCATTGCTGGTCACGCCCTTCTTGTCCAGGTGTGGTTGGTGGCGGGAAACTCCGCGCTGTGGCTATTGATGAGTATGGACCAAGAGAGCTTGGACGCTCGCTGCTGCCCACTGGTGGTTATTAGCTCGCGTCCTAATACAGGGTTTATAGTGATACAGCTGACGACTATATTGTTACTTGTAGGAAGGGTTACCTTGTTAAGATACATTGTTATCACATGAATAAGGTTACACTATTAGAACACAACACTCCTCCCCCCTAGGATGAGACGAAGTCTCTCAGCCAAGATGGCTTATTTCGAACACGCTGGGGTCTCGGTGCGGGCTGCCCTGCCCCGGTTTTGCTACCTTCTCCTTGTCCCCTGGCTTCCTGTCCTGTAATTGGAGAGGGAGACTTGTTAGTGACTTGCCGCGGTTCTGCGGCTTTTTTGGGAGGTGTGAGCTTTATTTGGGAAGAACCGGGGGCACTGGGGGCTAACGAAAAACCCCTCTTCTCGCTTGGATGGGTGGGGGAACACTCCCAAAAACCCCCCCGGCTCGGCAACGCAAAATCAAATTCGGGGGCAGCAGTCGCAAACTCCTCACCCTCTTCCCCGGAATCGGATAGAGTTGGCGTGTCAAAAGGATCTGAGTCGGACCCGCTGCTTCCCCCCCTTGTTTGGGACTGTTGCCCTTCGTTGTCTCCTCCTTGGGCTAAGCGGGTGGAGGAGAACCCTAACGCTGAGGCATTTTCCATGCCGTCCGTGGATTGCTTCCTGGGAACCCGGCTCCTGAGCTGATCTGCATGCCGCCTCCAGAGTAGACCGGTGCTCGTCTCCACCCGATACGACACTGGTCCCGTCTGTTCTACAACTCTCCCTGGTACCCAGGCTGGCCCTGTGCTGGCGTAGTTCCTGCAATGCACAGGATCACCGGTGGCGAAACCTTTCGACACCGCTACCCCTACGTTCTTCCCTTTGTCCTCGACCCTCGTTGGGTCTAACCTGGTCAGAATCGTGGTCAGCTTTCTCCGCATCAGCAGCTCTGCCGGCGAATATCCGGACGCTAAGGGGGTCACCCTATACGCTAATAAAAACTGACATACTTGGTGATTCAGGTCCCCCGAGCCCATGCGCCTCAGCGCATCCTTTGTTGTCCGCACCAACCGCTCCACTTGGCCATTCGTGGCCGGGTGAAACGGCGCGGATGTGACGTGCCGAATGGCGTTTGCCTCCATGAATGCCCTGAATTCAGCGGACGTGAAACAACTAGCGTTATCGCTGACCAGAGTGTCGGGTAAACCGAACGTGGAAAAGACTCTCCTTAGATGAGTAATCGTAGTGGTGGAGGACGTGCTCTTTACCGGCATCACCTCCAGCCACTTGGAGTACGCATCCACTACCAGGAGAAAAAGGGTTCCTCGGAACGGGCCAGCAAAATCTATGTGCACTCTGGACCACGGCCCCCTTGCCGCGTCCCATTCCCTATGCGGAAGTCGAGCCGCCTCTGGGCGGGAGCCCTGGCATGCCTCACAAGTGCCGATCATGTGCTCTATGTCTGTGTCCAGCTGGGGCCACCAGAAGTAACTCCGGGCCAGCGCCTTGGAACGGACGATCCCCGGGTGGCTGACGTGCAACAGTTTGAGCACCCTCGGTCGCAGGGATGTAGGGACTACCACCCGTTGGCCCCACAAAAGGCACCCCCTCTCTATGGACAACTCTATTTTCTTCCGAAAAAATGTGTCGAATTCCGTACTTGGGGAGGACGCCGGCCACCCCTTCTGTACCCATGAGCTTACTTTCTCTAGCGTTCTGTCCCTGCCTGTCGCCCTGGCAATGTCGGCTGGTACTATTGGGGGTGAATCTAGGACCTCTATTAACAATACCTGGTGGTCTCTCTCTACCCCTGCCTTTTGGTCACCCGACAAGGGCAGAGGAGACCGTGAGAGTGCGTCTGCATGGCTGATCTCCTTTCCGGGCCGGTATTCCAACTCATGTTGGTATGCATTGAGGAAGATAGCCCACCTCAGCATTCTCGGGGACAGGATCTGTGGTGTGGGCTTATTTGCAGTGAAAATTCCTAACAGAGGCTTGTGATCGGTCACGATCGTAAACGGGCGACCATACAGAAAATCGTGAAATTTTTTGGTCCCCGCTACTATCGCTAACGCCTCCCTGTCGGTCTGTGCGTAATTCCGTTCTGCTTTCGACAGGGACCTTGAATAAAACGCTATCGGGGCCTCCCTTCCGTCGTCCAACGCGTGGCAAAGCACCGCCCCCACCCCCACCGGGGACGCATCACAAACTAAGACCACTGGCCGTTTGGGGTCGAAATGAGTTAGGATTGCCTCGGATGTTAGGAGTTGCTTTAACTCTTCAAAAGCCCTCTCTTGCTCGTCACCCCACAGCCATGTTTCCTCCTTTTTAAGCAACCGATGGAGCGGTTCGGCCACAGACGCCTTCCGTGGAAGGAAGGTATGGTAAAAATTTAGGAGCCCCAGGAATGACTGTAGTTCGGTTTTGGATGTGGGGCGAGGAGCCTGCTTGATGGCGGCTACTTTGGATTTGGATGGCTTAATTCCCTCGGGTGTGACACGGAACCCTAAAAACTCAACCTCTGTTTCGAAAAATACGCATTTGTCTTTTCTCAGTCACAGCCCCGCTTTCTCGAACACAGTCAGTACTTTATCCAATCTCTTTGCCAGTTCGGCCTCACTCCCCCCTGTTATCAATACGTCATCAAAATAACACAACACTCCCTCCAGCCCCTTCAGGAGGCGTTCCACAATCGACTGAAAAAGGCCGGGTGCCGAGTTCACGTCGAACTGTAAACGCGACACCTGGAACGCCCCTTTATGTGTAACTATAGTTTGTGCCGCTGCCGTGGCGGGAGTTACAGGGAGTTGCTGGTAGGCTTGTGCTAAATCGAGCTTAGCGAAACATTTTCCCCCATTCAGCCTGGCCAGAAGGTGGCTGACCACCGGCACCGGGTATGCATTAGGGCGGATTGCCTTGTTAATTGTACACTTATAATCAGCGCAAATGCGCACCTCCCCATTAGCTTTTAGTGCTGTAACAATTGGAGTTTCCCACTCCGCGGAATCAACAGGAACAAGAATCCCCTGGCCCACCAGTTTGTCCAGCTCCGCCTCTATTTTGTCCTTTAGTGCGAACGGCACCCTGCGTGGTTTGAGTCTTATCGGGCGGACCTCCGGGTCTAGGTCGAAGGCTACAGGGGGTCCCTTGAACTTTCCCAGTCCTTTTTTAAAAACGGCGGAGTGCGCGTCGCACACCGCTTTTATTGGATCCGCACCCACAGCATGCACCCCCCCTATGAACAAACCCAACGGCTGAAACCACTGAGTCCCGAGGAGGCTACAATTTCCCCCTTTGAGAACAACTAGAGGGAGTTCCGCAGAATGTTTCTTAAAACGGACCCGAAATTTCCCGACCCCCAACACTGGAATGCTGTTCCCCTGCACGTCTCGTAGCGTGGACCTCAACGTTTTAAGTTTGGGCCGCACGTGGGGGTCGATTTTCAAGAACTCTCTCTGGGGAATTATAGAATAGGAGGACCCCGAGTCAATTTCCATCCTAATAGGGGCCCCTTGTACTAGTACCTCGACGAAGTAATGGGGTTGTCCCGCGGACACACTGAACACGGGGGCGTCGTCCTCGCTGTCGTCCGAGATGCGGCCCACGCCGTCCTGCTTCCTCGTGGTCCGGGCACCATCTTTGGACCTCGCTGGACGGTCCGGTCTGGCCGAACGGTCTTGTGAGTGCCTCCGGCCCTCTTTCCGATTTCTGCACGCCTTGGCGATGTGCCCCCGACGGCCGCAGTTGTAACACTCAGCTTTTCTGAATGGGCACTTCGCGCGCTCATGGGCCGCTCCGCAACCATCGCAGCGGCGCCCTCCTTTTCGGACCTTCTGGACCTCCTCGCCGTCGCTGCCTTCCGTAGACGACTTCGAGGTTCGTCGGGTTGCGTGCACCGACTGTCCGGACTTGCCGTGCACCGAATTTTCCGCTTTGCCGGCCCTAGGACGCCACTCACGCCACTGGTGCATTTCGTCTACCCCAGCATTCGTGGATTCCGCGGATTCCGCGGCCTCCACAACCTCTGCCAGCGTGGGTGGCGGCTCCTTGTTCATCAGGCTGCGCTGCACTTCCTTGTCCTTCAGGCCACAAAGAACGCCGTCCCTTAGGGCCATCTCTAGGTTGTCCCATCTGCAGGGGGCGGCGGCTATTCTCATGGCTGTTACGAAGGTCTCAACCGACTCATCCGGCGCTTGGACTCGCCTCCAGAACGCGCTCCGAGCGGGAAACATTGCCCTCGAGGGTCGGAACCGCTCACGCAGCAGTTTCATGATGTCCTCGGCTTTGAAATCACTCATCTTCTTCGGTGCAATAATGCCCACCAGCGTTCGCTTGGTTTCTATCCCAAGCATTCGGGTGAGGATGGCCCTCTTCCTTTCCTCGTCGTCTTCTTTGACTTTGAGTTCCACCAGTGCCGCCTGGAAATCCATCTCAAAAAGCTCCCAGTCTTGCGGTGTGGTAATGTTGAACCCGCTCTGTGCCCTGGCTCCGTGGGGATCCATCATCCCACCTTCGTCGCCAATTTAGTGTATGAGAACCAAGACACAGGAAACAGCCATGGGCTAGTTTAACTCAGGTTTATTGCATGGTGGACAGAGGGAACATGAGGTAATGGCGGATGCAAAGCTCTATATATACAGTGGTCAACATTCGAATGTGGCTCCACGATAGCCGGTTGGCTATTGTCTGCGTGACATCATTGCTGGTCACGCCCTTCTTGTCCAGGTGTGGTTGGTGGCGGGAAACTCCGCGCTGTGGCTATTGATGAGTATGGACCAAGAGAGCTTGGACGCTCGCTGCTGCCCACTGGTGGTTATTAGCTCGCGTCCTAATACAGGGTTTATAGTGATACAGCTGACGACTATATTGTTACTTGTAGGAAGGGTTACCTTGTTAAGATACATTGTTATCACATGAATAAGGTTACACTATTAGAACACAACATGGCCACAGAATAATTCTATGATCTTTACCTATTTTTCCATCCTTTTGACCTTGAGACATTTCAACAAGTGATGCCATGAATCAATCAATCTATCTATCACGTTTATATACAGCCCATCTAGGATATTTTCCCACTCTGGGTGATGTGCAGCAGTTAAAACAGCAGCTATAATAATATTTTGTTTAAAGGAACACCTTTTTGTCCATAAGGTGTAATGTGGGGCAGAACCTGGGAAAGAGCCATCATGAAATCAAATAAATGTTCTGAGAAGTGCAGGCCTTTCATTCTTTTCAGAAAGATGGGGGATGCACTACAGTGAACTATAACTTATTCCTGTTCCTTACCAACCCCCTTGGAAGAAAAATCCCCCAGTAACTAATTAGGAGAGACTCAAACTGGGGAAGAAATGTGTTAACACCCTCCTACCTTACCCAGTGTTCCTTCACCAATCAAATTAACGCTCATGTAGCACTCTGTTCTTTTATTGCGCATGTTTACAGGGAAGGATTCTGCTCTCTTTTAAAGAAATCAGTGTGGGGGCAGTGGTTAATGAATAGGAATCAAGAGATCACAGTAGGCCATTAAACTTGTCGGATGAACCTGGGCAGAGATTGAAACATTTTCTAAAAGGAACTCATTATTTTACTTGTAATGAATCAAAATGGAGTCTTTACTTTTAGTGAGTTAAAGTGGTTATTGTGTTCTTTGCTCCCTTAGAAGGGTGAAGAAAGTCTGGGAAAGTAGCATTCAAAGCCAGGTGCTGATTTATTCCCTTTTGAAAATAGTCATAACAAGCTGAATCTGTGAGAACGGAAGCAGGAATGATGGACATTGAATGTGCAGCCTTATTGGTTAACAGACAGGAAGAGGTGGAATGAAAGATGATAAGTGGGTTTTGCTATACTGTAGTGGAATGTAGAAACACCATTATTATGTGTCACATGTACTTATCAGGAGAAAGGAGCATTTTTATACTTGCTTGTGAGTAGACATAGAAAGATGTAATCTAATGTGTTAGATGGCTAGAACAGGAAAAATGTAGTTAGACCTTTCTTGTTTTAACCAGGGAAAAGTGAAAAGTAAAAATGTTCCTTTTTCCCATTTTAGTACCTGATACAGAAATATTTTTTTCTTCAAATAAAACCTGATTGTAACAGAAGAAGGTTCCCAACCTTTTTGTGCTGTGGGCTGGACCACGGCTCCTGGACAACTGAGTGGGTTTAGTGTCTTGCACGGAAGACAAAGAAGGAGTCGCAGGAAGGACTAACACAGGTTTATTCAATGATTGGTCAGTATGAACATGAGGTAATGGCGGAGGTACATCTCATTATATATCGTAACACAATACATTTGAATCTTGTTGCACGGTAGCTTATTGGCTGCTACCGGCGTGGCCTCGCCCAGGTCACGCCTCTCTTCTTGTAGTTGTTTTCTGTAGCTCCTGATCATGTGGGGAATTTCCCGCGGCTGTTCGTGATTTGGGCAATGTGAACCATGTGAGACTGAACGCTCGCAGCTGCCCTCTATGGGCGGCTTGCTCGCGTTCCTTAACAGCTGAGATACATTGTGATTGTGGACTGGTTACATTCATGTATTTAAAGTAACATTGTACATGCATACATAACAGTGGGCCAGTCACGTTGTTCCTATCATAGATTTCCCACTGTAAACGCTGCCATAAAATGCATTTACAACAGCTGTGGGTGCATTTATGGCAGCATTTACCACAGGCATGGATGCGTTTATGCAGGCGTGGGCACGTTAATGGCTGTCATAAATGCATCAGTTTCCGCTTCTGGTAGCGGTGAGGGAGGTGGCAGGCCACATGAAATGGTGCCATGGGCCAGGTCTGGCCCACAGGCCATAGGTTGGCCGCCCCTGATATAGAGCATAAACTGGTGGGAGTATTCCAGTTCTTTTATTTCTTCATTGGCAATGCTACATAGTGCTACCTAATTTACATTGCTATTCCTACCTGATCTGGCTGGTTTTGTAAGCATAAACAGTCAGTGATTGAAACCTATCATAGATTTCCCCAGCCTGGGGCAGAACCACATGTACTTTGAAGCAGTAAAAAAGAGTTTGTACTAGCTTCCTGAATGCAGGTCTCTGTCAGGTAGAATGAGTCCTATGGTAGTGGGATATTGGGCTTTGTTATCCTTACATTACTTAGTACTTTAGATCAATAGCAGACAAGTTATCATTACAGTTACCATGTCTGCAAAAATAATGTATTCTTGCCTTTTACTAACACATTACTATTACTGACAGTGCTGCAGCCATTGAAAAACACATAAAAATGAACAAAGAAATCCTTACACAATATAAATGCAGGAGAATAGTGATACCTTTATTGGATCACAAAAAAAAAACACCATTATATGAGCTTTTGTCATGCAAGATCACTTCTTCAAGTATGCATCATTTTCTTGTGGGTAGTCAGAAAAATTATCAATGAGAGTCCCAAAAGTTCATTGCAAGATATTGTCCCAGGCTTCGTTTCTTAGAGGCGAGTTGTTAAAAAGAGCAGGCTGGTTCCCTCAAGTGGCCAATTCTGTACCTATAAAAATACTTGGATAGATGAACCAAAGCTTCCCTTAGCATGTTCTTCCCAAATGCCTTGAGCTAAAATCCCATCCATACACAACCCAGCTGCATGTGGGATGCAATTAGTAGTGCAATGCACTGAAGAAGTCCCAGGGTGCTTGGAATCCATTGGACAGGCATTTCTTGTGATTATTAATTTAGCGAGTGAGTTGAAAGGTCAAACTAAAATGCCATCCCATAGACCTCCCTCCTTCCCAATACTTTCCAAAGATGAACATCTGAAAGTGAAAATTACATCCATGTTGGTTTAAAGCATGGGCACCCAAACTATGGCCCATGGACCATATCCAGTTCCTGATGCCAATTCATCTGGCCTGCCCACCCTTGTTGCTTCTGCTTCCAGGAGCGACGAGGGCGGCATGGGCCAGATGAATTGGTGTCGGGAGATGAATATGGCCCATGGGCCATAGTTTGGGCACCCCTGGTTTAAGAAGAGAAAATGGCATCCTGTTGCAAAACAGATTGCAAGGTGCTTTTTACTTCTGCTTCAGGTGGGAGGAACCACGTGACCCACTGGCTCAACCATGTGACCGGCCCATGGCCTGAAAAGTTTGGGCACCCCTGGTTTAAAGACTCAGTTGGCTGGAAGAATCGATGGAGGACATGTGGTAGATAATTCATTTAAAGCAGGTTCCCTTGAAAGCTCATGCTTAAGCTGTCCAGTGCAGTGTTTAACTAAATCACAGATCCTAAGTTCTCTTGTGCGCTCAAAGGAGAGTTCTCCCTCTGCTCTCTCATGGGTGTGCACTTACCCTCTATCACCCATTCATCCACCTTATCTCATTCTCTTGTGCATCAACACCTGGTCTCTCTTGTACACCTTCTGACATGGGTCCCCCCCTCCTATGCTTCCAGTCTCTCTTGACATGCTTCTGCCTGTTTTGGAGCTGGCATGTGAGTGCCTGCCTTCTGTTCTCCCTCATGTGTGCCCTGCCCACTTCCTCCCTTGCTTTCTCAGGTCCTATTTCATTCTTTTGTGTGTGCATGTGTGTGTCCATCTGTCCAGGCACCTGATGTCTCTCACACATATGCCAGTACCTGGCTGTGCACACTTGCTTTCTTTTTGTGCACATATGCTCACATGTTCTCTCTCTTGCATTCACATATGCACATGTAGCCTTGTCTTGTTTGCATGCATGTGTGTGTGTGTGTGTGTGTGTGTGTGTGTGTGTGTGTGTGTGTGTGTGGCCAATAAGATTGCTCAGTATGGGGCCCAGAAATTTCTGATGGCTGCCCTGTGTGTCTGTGTGTGTCTGTCCGTCTGTTCTCCCTTGCATATGCCCTATCTCTTTCTCTCTTGTACACATGAGTTTGCCTGCTTGGTCTTTCTTTTCTCTCACACACCTATACTTGTTTTATGCATTGATGTATGTGTGTATTTACAATATTTATATCCCACCTTTCACCTAAAAATAGCCAAGGCAGCTTACAGTATTAAAAAAGAAACAACAGGAAAAGCTGGAAACAAAGGAATTATTACACTATTAAAAAGGAATCAGGCACCCCCGCTCTTGCTCTTTTGCATACCTGTTCTGTTTCTTGGGTGCCTGCTGTTCCTCTGACAAAATGAACCACCCCTGTGTACTTTCCTCCATCCTCTATGGCTGCTCAGGCCACTCCCCAACCATTAACCAGTCACAGGTTTATTCATCATTCTCATAAATTGTAGCTAAGGTCTTTAGAAGCCAAAGGTAGCAGGGAGAGACTTTCTTTCCAGCTTTGATCTTGAACCAGGCATACCTCACAGGTTTCCTGTGGGGATATAGGAGAGCCAAGTGCACCACCCTGAGCTCACTTCAGGAAAGGCAGGATGTAAGAAACTGACAGAGGAGTCAATAAGCAGAAGTTTGTTCTCATATACAGTGGTACCTCATACAACGATTTTAATCTGTTCCACGGGGCTCGTTGTTGTATGAAGCAATCGCTATACGATTATTATTATTTTTGCTAAGTGGTTTTTCCCATTGAACAAATGTACTGTACAATTTTTCCATAGGGAAAATTGTTATGCGGGACACCATTTCCCCCCAAAACCTAATTGTGATGCAATTTCGTTGCTATACGGGGCGATTGTTGTATGAGGTTCCACTGTATTCTTTATCATGTTTTCTATTCCGAGCAGTGAAAGCCATTCAGGGTATGACTACAAGTTGCCTTTGCTAGTGGTGAAGGATGCTCAGATCTACCCTCTTGTTATATATTGCCCCATCTAAAATTTCTAAAAGAATGGGACATTGTGAGAGAAGAGGACTAGATAATAAAGGTAAAGGTCGTCCTCTCTCGAAAGCCAGTCATATCCGACTCTAGGGTTCAGTGCTCATCTCTGTTTATAGTCAAAGATCCAGCGCTGTCTGCGTCTGCAGATGTTTTCGTGGACATGTGGCAGGCATGCCTCAACACCGGAGTGCACAGAACGCTATTTACCTTCCCACTGAAGTGGTCCCGATTTATCTTCTTTCAATTTCTTTCTTTCGAACTGCTAGGTTGGCAGGAGCTGGGTCAGAGACGGGAGCTCACTCTGTCATGCAGTGCCCAGGAATCGAACTTCGACCTTCCAGTCAGGGAGTTCAGCATCTTAACCACTAGATACTACAAATTTAAAGGTTTAACAGTGGCAAAGCGAAGTTACTTTTTCTCTTTCTGGAAAATAAAGAAAGTCATGTGGTCCTTACACAATACAAAAGCAAGAGCAGGCAATACCTTTCTCAGACCACTATTATTATTATTATTATTATTATTATTATTATTATTATTATTATTATTATTATTATTATTATTATTATTATTATTATTTGGTGGGATGCTAACTATTGTAAAGAAAATAAGAGACCCAATAAAATTATCACTTGCACTTGGTTTTGAATTCTCTGAGAAGAGATTGATCAGGGTTGATTTTAAACACACTCTTCTGTGACAATGCTGTCCACCCACCCACACCCACACCCACACCCACACCCACTGAATCAGCTCTCAAAGCTGCTCACCCTGCTTTTTCTGCTTCTGGCTAGCCAGTATTTTCATCTATGCACAAAACAGGACTGCGTTCATGCTTGCATGTGGATTGTGCAGTGAAGCAGAGGACAAGGGAGCTTCCTGTGTGGAATGGATCTCAGTAACAGAAGCCGAACGGTGGATCTGGGCAGGAGCCCAAGTCCTTGCCATTCAGCCACTTGTCTAGTGCGGAGTGTTCCTGCTTCCTTTAATTTGTTTGTCAGGGACAGCCAGTATGCCTGAGATTTTGAGACATCTGTAGCTCTCACCCAGGGAAAAAACAACATCTGTCAGGAGCAAGACATATTGTGAAAGGGGCAAGCAATCTTCAGTGTAGGCACCAGAGGGAGCATGGATACTGCCTTCTGTCAGTACTGAAAGGATCTTCAAGAAGAAAGAAAGCACAACAAAAAGCACCCAGGGACTCCAAGTAAATAGAGAATATAGCTGGTAAAGGAAGCAGAATCATTTAGGAATTTAAAAAAAAGGTTTAAAGACAAAAAAAGGCTCATTGTTCTTGAGCTGTTGATAAGATCAGAGATGGGAATTCCACCACATATATGTAGTTAACAAGAGCAGGAATAACATCTTTTACATCTGAGAGCTCAAATCTAACTACAGTAGAACCTCGTATAACTAAAATAATTCGTTCTACGAAGCACTTCATTATATAATTATTAATATTTTATTTTATTTTTAGTTATACGATGCATTTCTGAGGAAATCCCACGGCTGCAAGAGAAACAGGTTAATCGGAGGAATATGTGTTCCCCTTAACATCTGGTCTGACATAGAGTTAGGGCTGAATTCGACTGTAAGTCCTAAGTACAATAAACTCACTGGACAAATAGGAACTGTTAAGCCCTAATACAGAAGAATCCTGTATAACTAAAAATTTAATTATACGATACAATGCATCTCTATGGGAAAAATCGTACAATGAAAATCTCTATGGGAAAAATCGTACAACGATTTTTTTTTGTCTACGATTTTCCCCATAGAGATTTTCGTAGTACAATTTTTCCCATAGAGATGCATTGTATCATAATGAAATTCTTTAGTTATACAGGGTTCTTCTGTATTAGGGCTTAACAGTTCCTATTTGTCCAGTGAGTTTATTGTACTTAGGACTTGCTTCCATTTCTGAAACACAGATTTTGGGATTTGAATAGTACTACTTTTTTCTGGTTAACATCTAACTTTCTGTTGTCCATGGACCACTTGGAGACAGGGGTTCTTGAAAGACCACTGCCTAAATATTTTCCTCTCGTTTAGAAATCAAAGCACATACATAAAGTCTTATTGGCCAAAATCCTGTTGCTAAGTGTAGTAAATTGCACTAGAATAGGTCCATTTAAATAAACTAAGATTTAGTGAGTCAATTAATCTGTAAACTCTATTGATTCAAATGGGTTCACTGCAATAGAGACTTATTCTGCTCAATTAAGTTGCAGTTAGATTGATTTGAATCAATGGAATTTACAAAGCAGTTGACCCACTAAATCTCCAATGACTCAATGAGCCTATTCCAGTGCAATTTACTACACCAAACAACAGTATTTTGACCATTTTAATTCTTTCATTCTCTACTACAACACTGACTGGCTGACTGGTCACAATCAAAACTTGTATCATATTGTGACAATCGCAGGCCAGGCCACCAACAGGACACCTCTAATTTGGAAGTTTTTAAAGGGAGGAAAGTAGAAAGCTGCCTCAATGCCTTCTTGTGAAAATTGAAGTTTCTAGGCCAAGGCCTTGTTGGCTTGTTACACAACACAGCCCAAGGTAGGGTTACCATAATTCCCTCTCACAAAAACGGGACAGAAGTAAAGGTTGCCCTTGCTCAAAAGCCAGTTGTTTCTGACTCTAGGGTTCAGTGCTCATCTCTGTTTCAAAGTCGAAGCCAGCGCTGTCAGATTCTGCAAATGTTTCCATGGTTGTGTGGCAGGCATGACTAGACACCGGAGTGCATGGAACGCTGTTTACCTTCCCACCGAAATGGCCCCTATTTATCTACTTGCCATTTCTTGCTTTCAAACTACTAGGTTTGCAGGAGCTGGAACAGAGATGGGAACAGACATTTCCATGTTCATGTGGCAGGCATGACTAAACACCGGAGTGCACGGAACGCTGTTTACCTTCCCACCAAAATGGCCCCTATTTATCTACTTGCCGTTTCTTGCTTTCAAACTGCTAGGTTTGCAGGAGCTGGGACAGAGACGGAAGCAGAGATTTCTGTGGTTATGTGGCAGGCATGACTAGACACCGGAGCACAGGGAACACTCCCCCGCCCCCCGAAGTGGTCCCTATTTATCTATTTGCCATTTCTTGCTTTCAAACTGCTAGGTTTGCAGGAGCTGGGACAAAGACGGGAGCTCATTCCGCCCTGTAGTATTTGGGTATTGAACTGCTGCTACAGACAGGAAAAAAGGTGCATCTTTCCCCCCTCCTTGTTCTCCAAGCTGTTCTGCTGCCACCTACTGGTCGTTCCAATAGAAGTGCAAGAAAAATACTGTACATGTTTTTTTCTTCCAAATCAAGTGGTTTGAAAACCGGGAATTTTAAATGTTTTTTATGGAACCATGCGGGACAGTTACAAAATGTGAAATTCACAGTTTTCCATTACATATGGCAACTCTAGCCCAAGGTCAAAAGGCTTTGATCACTGCCATCAGAAAAACAGTAACAAAGTGCAGGTATTGTCAACCATTCCACCAATTTTGTTGAGGCAACCCTGACCACAGTTTAGTTTCCTGGTTTAGAATGCTTGGCATCCTATTCTCCAGAGCAGGGGTTCTCAACCTCTGGCCCACAGTGCCATTCCATCAGGCCCATGCCCTTGCTCCCACCGCCATCACTGCTGTCCTTTTCCCCTCCGCCTGGCTTGGTGTGGAAGACGCCCATGGCCGTCCATGTCTTTCCTGGGTGCTGCTCTGGCCAAGTGCAGACAAGGACAGACAGGACCCCACCTTCACCCACAGCAGGCTGGTAAGCAGGGAAGTGGTGGTATCAGCAGCGTGTGTATGTGTGTGTGTGTAGGCTGGACTGATGGCGGGGTGAGTGTCTGTGGTGGCAGTGTGTGTGTGTGGAGAGTGTTGGTGGTGGCGGCAGCGTGGGGGAATGGTGGGGGCTCGGAGTAGTCCTGCCGCTGCTGCTGTCATGTTGCTTCTAACTGATGGTGACCTTATCAGTGACCAATCTCCAAAATGTCCTTTCCTCAACAGCCCTGCCCAGCTTGTGTAAACTCAAGACTATGGCTTCCTTCAGGAAGTCAATCTATCTTCTGTTTGGTCTTTTGCTTTTTCTACTGCCTACAACTTTTCCTAGCATCGTTGTCTTTCCCAGAGTCTGCTTTCTCATGATGTGCCCAATTTCATTATTTTTGCCTCCAGAGATATTTTAGGCTTAGTTTACTCTTACACCTGTTTGTTTTTCTGGTAGTCCAGGTTATCTGCAAAGCTCTCCTCCAGCACCATACTTCAAATGAATCATCCCACATCCCCATCAGCTTACTTTACTATCCAACTTTCATACTCATACATGATTGGGAATATAAGACTGTGAATAACCTTGGTCTTAAGTCTCCAGTGATGCATCCTTACGCTGTTGTTGTTGTTGTTCAGTCGCACAGTCGATTCCGACCCTTTGCGACCCTATGGACCATCGTTCTCCAGGCGCCTCTGTCCTCCACCATCCCCCTCAGTCCTCCCAGCTCTGTGCCCATTGTGTCTACAATACCATCTATCCATCTCATCCTTGGCCTCCCCCTTCTTCTTTTGCCCTCCACCTTTCCCAACATCACGGCCTTCTCAAGTGAATCCTCCCTTCTCATTTGATGCCCAAAGTACTTTAGCCTCATCTTTACTATTTGACCTTCCAATGAGCAGTCAGTGTTGATTTCTTCTAAGATTGACCTATTTGTTCTCCTCGCTGTCCAAGGTACCCTCAAAACTCTCCTCCAACACCACATTTCAAAGGCATCTATTCTTCTGCGTTCAGCTTTCCTAATTGTCCAGCTCTCACATCCGTACATTACCACTGGGAATACCATTGCTTCGACTATTCTAATTTTTGTTTTCAAGGTGATGTCTCTGCTTTTCACTATGTTCCCCAGGTTTCTCATGGCTTGTCTCCCTAGAATCAGCCGCCTCTTTATTTCATGGCTGCAATCTCCATCTGCAGTGATCTTAGATCCTAAGAACGTAAAATCTGTCACTGCTTCTACTTCTTCCCCGTCTATTTTCCAGGAACTGATCGGGCCTGTTGCCATTATCTTGGTTTTCTTGATATTGAGTCTCAAGCCAGCTTTTGCACTCTCTTCCTTCAAACCGATCAGGAGATTCTTTAGGTCTTCCTCACTTTCTGCCATTAGGGTGGTGTCGTCTGCATATCTCAGATTGTTGATGTTTCTCCCAGCAATTTTGATCCCATATTGTGATTCCTCCATCCCTGCATTGCGCATTATGTGCTCTGTGTATAAGTTGAATAAGCAGGGTGACAGAATGCAGCCTTGCCTTACTCCTTTTCCTATTCCAAACCACTCTGTCATTCCGTGTTCTGTCCTAACTGTTGCTTCTTGGTTCATGTACAGATTTCTCAGGAGGCATATGAGGTGCTCTGGTATTCCCATCTCTTTAATCACTTGCCACATCTTGTTGTGATCCACACAATCAAATGCCTTAGTGTAGTCAATAAAGCAAAAATAAACTTGTTTCTGGTATTCCTTTGTTTTCTCCATGATCCAACGTATGTTGGCAATGTGGTCTCTAGTCCCCCTGCCTCTTCTGAAACCAGCCTGCACCTCTGGTAATTCTCTTTCCACATGCTGCTGAAGTCTATCCTGTATTATCTTGAGCATCACCTTGCTGGCGTGTGGGATGAGCGCAATTGTTCGATAATTTGAACATTCTTTGGCATTGCCCTTTTTTGGGATTGGAACATATACTGATCTTTTCCAGTCCTGTGGCCACTGTTTTGTTTTCCAAATCTGCTGGCATATTGAATGCAGTAATTTGATGCCATCATCTTTTAGAGCTTTGAAAAATTCAACTGGGATACCATCATCTCCACTAGCTTTGTTGTTTGCAGTGCTCTTTAGGGCCTTTCTGACTTCACTCTCCAGGATGTCTGGCTCAGGTTCAATTTCTTCATCATTGTGACTATCAGGAGTGTTGAGTTCCTTTTTGTAGAGTTCCTCTGTGTACTCTTTCCATCTTTTCTTAATCTCTTCTGCATCAGCTAGCTCCTTTCCGTCTTTGTCCCTTATCATGTTCATTTTTGCTTTAAATGTTCCCTTGATTTCCCGGATTTTTTTGAAAAGATCTCTGGTTCTGCCTCTTTTGTTGTTTTCTTCCATTTCTTTGCACTGTTCTTTTAGATAGTTTTCCTTATCTCTCCTTGCTTTTCTTTGAAATTCTGTGTTCAAATGATTGTATTTTTTCCTTTCTCCTTTGACTTTTGCGTTCCTTCTTTCCTCTGCTATTTTAAGAGCCTCATCAGACAACCACTTTGCTTTCTTACTCTTCTTTTCTTTTGGTATGGTTTTCTTTGCTGCTTCCTGCATGATGTCCCTCATCTCTGTCCATAATTCTTCTGGCACTCTATCTATTGAGTCTAAGCCATTGAATCTGTTCATCACCTCCACCGTGTATTCTTTAGGGATGCTGTCTAGGTGATATCTGTCTGGTCTCTTTGTTTTCCCTATTTTCTTTAGTCTAAGCCTGAATTTTGCAATCAGTAGGTTGTGATCTGAGCCACAATCTGCTCCAGGTCTTGTTTTTGCTGACTGTATGGAGGTTCTCCATCTTTGGCTGCAGAGTATGTAGTCAATCTGGTTTCGGTGTTGGCCATCTGGTGAAGTCCATGTGTAAAGTCGCCTCTTGTGTTGCTGGAAGAGGGTGTTTGCTATGACCAGTGCGTTCTCTTGGCAGAACTCTATCAATCTTTGCCCTGCTTCATTCTGTGTTCCAAGACCGAACCTGCCTGTTATTCCCTCCACTTTTTGATTGCCTACTTTGGCATTCCAGTCTCCTAGAATAATTTGAACATCATTTTTTGGTGTTTGTTCTATGAGGTGTTGTAAGTCCTCATAGAACTGGTCCACTGTGGCTTCATCTGCACCCGTGGTTGGTGCGTATATTTGGATCACAGTAACATTGAAGGGTTTGCCCTGAATTCTTACTGACATCATTCTGTCATTTTTGAGGTTATATCCCATTACTGCTCTTCTCACTCTTTTATTGACAATTATAGCTACTCCATGTCTTCTAAGGTTTTCTTGTCCACAGTAGTAGATGTGATGGTTTCCAGAGCTGAATTCGCCCATCCCTGTCCATTTGAGCTCACTGATGCCCAAGATGTCAATGCTTATTCTTTCCATCTCATTTTTTACCACTTCCAGTTTACCTTGGTTCATTGATCTCACATTCCATGTCCCTATACAGTATTGCTCCTTACAACATTGCATTTCCCCTCCCCCTTTCCTGTCCCTCCCCTTTCTCCCCTCTGAGGTGTTAAGCATCCTGTATCACCTAGCCTGCCCTTTTGTTTTGTCTTTTGTTTTGGTCCATAGGGTTCTCTTGGCAAGCTTTGTGGCGTGGTTTGCCGGTTTCTACGCCATTTTTTTCCTCGCATCATACATCATATCAGTTTTAAAAGTTTAAAACAGTTTACACAACATATTATCATGCATAATTATAATTATCCTTACGCTAGATCTTTTTTAATACCTTCATTGCTGCCCTTCCAAATCTTACATTTTTTCTGAATTTTTCAGGCTTCAGTTTCCTTTTGGACTGATGCTTGAGCCAAAGCATACAAAACATTTCCCTTTTCAATTTCTTTATTGTCCATGTTTAAGTTATGTAGATCTTCTGTAGTCATGATTTTGCTTTCACTTTCTTCTCTTATGTTCTCTAAAAGATATCTCAAGTCCATTCATGTTCTGCATAGATTGAACAAGTATAAAGATAAAGTGAATCTTTGTTCGACACTTTTGCCTATAGGAAACCCGCCATAAATCATACATATGGGAATTCATCCATTTCATTCCAGAAACATCAAATGTAAGTTGCAGGATGGAACTCTTGAACTGGTATTTCTCAACCAATGATTTCACCTTATTTGGCATAGCTGTCAAGTGTCCCGTATTGGCCGGGAACCTCCTGTATTTTACCCTTTCCCGGCGTCCTCCCGTTTTAGGAAGACTGCAATGCCCTAATGCCGCCACTGGAGGGCTGCACAGGATAAGCATAGCTGTTAACTTTCCTGTTTTGTCCGGGAAATTTCCCTTTTCAAACCCAAAACTTGACAGGTATGCTTAGTTGGACTTCACTGAAATAGTTTTGCACACTACAGCCAATGCCCTACAATATTTACACACATGGATCCCTCAACTGCAGAAGCTGCTCTGGCAATCTGGCAGAATGCCCACACAATGGAAACTGGTTACATCACCATAGCAGCTCTTGTGGTTGGAGCTCCGTGTGTGTAAATACTGAACCAAACCTGGCTTAAATGTGTAGCATTAGTACCGAATGGAAGGAATGCCATTTTGACTGATTACTCTGGATTGCTCACATCATGTATATTTGGGCCCAAACGCCGGACTTTACCCATGGTGTGAAGTGAATAAATGCTGGTTTATCTTAATATTAAAACTTCTCCAAATAAAATTGGATATTCATGACAGATAATGGGATTACTTCTTCACATTCCACATAATTAAAGAAACAAACCCTATAATTTGCTACCACAAGATGTGGAAACGGATGCCAACTTTAAAAACTGCTTGAAAAGATGGGACATAGTTTGGAAAGTGCTTCTGATGGCTGTTCTATCATCATGGCTACATGGAATCTCTAATACAGTGATGGCGAATCTTGACACCCCAGGTGTTCTTGGACTTCAATTCCCAGAAGCGCAAGTCTCTATGAATGGGTTTACTGCGCGCAGTGAACCCATTTGTGCAGATTCACAGAGACTTGGGCTTCTGGGAATTGAAGTCCAAGAACACCTGGAGTGCCAAGGTTCGCCATCACTGCTCTAATACTAGAAGCAGCTTGCTTCTGCACATCAGCTTCAAGAAAACATATCAGCTTCTAGAGGTTGCTAGTGCAGGATAGCTTTGTGTAGATATCTTCTGGTCAGTAGCTCTTTGAGACACACTGCTAGACTAGGATCAGCAAGCCTTTAGTCTAGGGCAGCAGCATTCTTATTTATATTGAATTTCTATACCGCCCATCTGGGTGTTATCCCACTCTGGGCGGTGAACAAACAGAAAATAAATAACAATGCCCAAAACAAATCAAAACCCACCACTAACAAATATATCATAGACTAAACTAAACTAATTGGCATCAGAGGACATTGAAACTGAACCTAACTGGCTAACTGGTTCTTCATAACATTCTTCCCTCCTGATGCTTTTTGCATTTCATGGCTTTCTGCCCTGCTGTTTATCATTTCTCACTGCACCTATCTAAAATCTTTTGCATTTGTTCCTGTCTCATTTATAAAACATAAACAGATGCTGTAGCATGGCTGATCAGTCTCTTGGATGGCCATGTAAGATCAATAGTTTTAATAGACTTTAAAAACTTTTGTCAGTTTCACTAAAATGTTCACTTACTCTTACATCCCACCTTAAACTGGGTGTATCAGGAACAACATGCACTACAGACAAGCGTGGACTGTTCAACAACTTTTTGAAAGGTCTTTATTTACAGTGCTAAACAATATATATATTTATATTTTTCATCCTCATAATGTCTGTGCCATAGAAAATACTGCAGATGGGACTGCTTTAATTTATAAAGAACAGAACCAAAGAAAACAGAGGGAACAAGGGGTGGGGGAAATCAAATTTTGGTCCCTAATTTTAAAAAAGCAAACATCGAGAATGAAGAAACACACGGAATCACGTATTACTTTACACATTAAAAACAAGCTTTGCCTTCTGGAAGAAAAAAAAATATTCACCAGATTCAGCTTGCTGCCTGTGATGTAAATTTGTACAAAATGTATTAATTAAAAACTGTCAATATGTTTTACTTAAAACACGTTGCATTGTAATATTGTCATCATATGCCTTTCCCTAGAAACAGAAAGGGAACCAGGCACAGGATGGGAACACATCCCTGCAAGATTCCCTGCCCTTCAACTCCCTGCAAACCAGACTGGTTTCACTCTTTCCAGCACCATAAAATGTCCACGCTTGTGAAACTCTGTATGGAACTGAAGAGAGAAAGAGGGGGTGGGGAGGGAAGTCCACCCAGGACAGGGAGTAGATTTGCAGAAGATGTGTTGGAAGCAGAGACATGTGAGGACGGATCTCCCATTAGGCAGCAATCATAACGGGGTGCTTGGGAAGAGGGAAGAGAAAGCAGCCTTTCCAGGCATTTATGGCAGGAGGAAGAGCTTAGGGGTGGGATCTTGGGGAGTGTGAAAGAGGAGGGAGGGAAGGAGGGAGCACTGTAATATGGGACGGATCTCAGAGCTGGAGAGAGGAACAGTCTTCAGCATCTTCCTCTGTCCTTGCCAGAAAGCACATTTAACTCCTCCTCTTCCTCATTTGCAATGACAGCACTGAAAACAGGTGCCAGCACAGGTGAAGGAATGAAGATGAGAGGACAGATGGGCAATGGGATAGAGGATGTGGACGGATGGGAAGGTATCAAGCAGAGGAGCCATTCTCTGTCTTCTTTCTCTTTGGGTCCACTTCATCCTGCACAGAAGAGGATAGATACATTTGGTCAGATAGTGTTGTGATCCAGCCCTCGTCAGACTCAGAAGACGACCTGGATCAGGAGGAACTTCCTATGCCCAGCTCATTTCTGCCTCCCCAGCCTGCAGCTGAACCTGAAAATATCTTGAACCAGGACCCAACTCTGACTCCTCAGGCAAATGACCTGTCAGATCAGAGATCTGACTCTGACAGGAATCAGTCCTCAGTCAAGGAACGGTGCCAAAAAAATCTGCAGCTGAAACATAAAAAAGCCAGAGCTTATGATCTGAGGAAGCTCCCAGCTGATACCAATTAGCTGGGAGACTTCTTAGGCAAGCTTGTCTCACCAGACAGGTGTCGGTACAATTTACAATTTTCCTCTGTGCAAAGACTGACACCCTGCTTGACTTCGGATACCTCTTGTGATTGCCTGCCATGACCCTGACTTCTCTGCCAACCCCAATGATGCCTCCGAGCATCCTTTGGACTAGATGCTTGGTTGAACTACTGGTAACCAGACCTTGGCTTGCTCTTTTCACTTTGCTCTTTGGATTCTCCTTGAATAGACTGCTGCCAGGACTCTGTGTAGTGCCACTGTGCGGCAACCCTGCCTGCTGGGGTAGGTCTGCATAGATAGTCACAAGCACTGGTGAAGGTGTCTATGTTTGTTTCACAAGCTTTAAAGATGTAGCAAAAAGGGATCAATAGTTCATGGATCAATCTAATGTGTAAGCCACCCCACCGCATCCCCCGCCACTTCATAGGTTACTTCTGAGGGATAATGTTCTCTCCAAACAGAATGATGGCATTAATGAGAATATAAAAAAGGCCCTGCGGTTAAAATTAGATGAAATTCAACTATTGCAAGGAAGAAGGTTGGGCTAAGTTTCTTTCTTTGGCACTTTAAAGATCAACAGATTTGTTATGGCTTAAGATGTCATGGCAAGAGTTCAGGTCCAAATTCCAATAAATTTTAGAATGGAAAATTGGCAATTTAAGAGTGAGTTTCCATATGGCAAAGAAGTCCATGAAAGCCCAAATCATATTTTCATTTTTGTTCAAAGCAACAGGAAAGGGTTGAAGTAACTTCTCTCAATGCAGCGGACTGGGGTGGGCTTTCTACAGGAAAGAAAGTTATACAGTTTCTTGGCTTTCTCCAAGCTATCCATGTATTGTCCACTTGAGAAGTAGCTGTTCAGATAGTAAAGTTTTAGCAAACCTATAGAGAAATGCATGCTGCTGGGTTCAGGGACTGCAAAAGCCGAAGCACAGAATTGGGCAATGCTGTTTTAGCATGATCTGCATCTATTTGTCGGCCATCATTTCATTTTCATTTTCCATTTTCAGATGTGGCCCTGTTATCACACTTGCCAAAATTAGGAGAAATTCTTGTGTACAGAGTTCACATAACCCTGCCTAATGCATTTAAAGAGAAAGGAGCCAAGATTAATTGAACAAAAATCACGATCACTACTGTAATCCAACCTGCCCACTCTATTTTTAAAATGACAAAATAATCTGCTATGGTGATGACACAGAAACAAGCATACCATACAGACACTTGTAACAATGACACTAATGCTCTGGCTCAATGGTAAAGCTCACTAACCTCACCCCACCCAGCGTCCCCAACTAGGCAGAACAGAACCTTCCCCCATTCATGCTGCTATAAATATTGTTTCAACTAACCTCTTCCTGCTTCTTCTCTGCAGATCGTTTTACTGCATGTGAATCAGGTTCCTGTTCATTTTCATCGTCTAGGAGATGGAAGGAGGAGAGAGAGGAGAAATGATAAATCAATCAGCCAGCCAGCCAGCCAGCCATAAAATCCAGTAATGTAAATCCATGGGCAGCACTGCTCTCAAGATACACAGTCGTTGATTCTCACCTTCATCATCATCTTCTTCATCATCTTCAGGATTTGCATCTTCATCATCTTCCTCTTCATCAGCTCCATTTTCATCATCCTGTATAAGGTAAATCCAGAGCAAAGACTAGCTAAAGTTGCCAGAAAGTATGTGGAACAGCTTGTAAATTTCACTGTAGTCTCCCCTGGCAGAACAAAACCAATCTTTTGTTCTCTATTTATTTCATTTTGTTACACATATACGGTACTCCCTATTCTTTCTTGGAAGAGCTCTGTGCACCGCGTCCCAGTGGCAGCCTGGTTGGATGTGCATTTAAGACAGGGGTGCCCAAACTATGGCCCACAGCCTGGATCTGGCCCCAATTCATCTGGCCCAATTTGTCCTCGTCGCTCCTGGAAGCGGAAGTAAAACGTGCCCGTGTGGGCCGTTATGGTCTTAAATCAGGGGTGCTCAAACTTTTCAGGCCATATGGGCATATTTTACCGCCGCTTCCTGGAGCAATGAGGGCAACATGGGCCAGATGAATTGGCATGGTCCAGATCCGGCCCATGGGCTGTAGTTTGGGCACCCCTGGGTTAAGCAGAGAAAATGGCAGCTTAAAATCTATTTCATCCTGTTGCAAAACAGATTGCAAGGCACATTTTACTTCCGCTTCCGGTGGGAGGAACGACGTGACTGGCCTGCTGAACCATGTGACCAGCCCACAACCTGAAAAATTTGGGCACCCCTGATTTAAGACCATAATAAGGACCTTGCTAGATAAAACCAAGGGCCAATTATTTGCACACAGCATTCCATCTTCAACAGTGGTCCTCCAGGGAGTTTTGGGGAGCTTCTGCCTGGTATCTTTCTTCCTCCTTGGATCACTTATTGCCACTTTAGAGTTTTAGATTTGGGGACAGAGCATCTGAGGATAGGGTTAAAATCCTTTCTCAGTCCATTTTTTTAGTGTGCTCAGACAATAGTGAACCTCTACTATGCCACCAAGCATTCTCCTTACACTTCTATGTAGACATGCATGAAATAGAGCTGTGCTTTACATGCCTGAAACAAGTTGCCCTGTGACCTAAGTATGAGCAAACAAGCATATAATCAAACTGTTCTTTTTAAGCTTGGTGGGGGAATGACTGAATGGGTAAGAGGTGCACTTGTGAGTGTGCACACATGCATGTGTGTGATCACAACCCATCCCTCCAAATGTAGGCTTCCAGACTAAAAAAGCTGTACATCCCTGTATTAACAGCAAAAACCTTTGTAGGGGGTAGGTGGGGAGATAGCATAATTATAGATCCCATAGCTCTCTCTCCTGCCAAGTCAATCAGCATAACAGAGGTTTAAAAAGCTGCTCTCACTTTTCTCTCCTCTCTTTGTAATTCCATATGTTGTTGTATTCATAAGAAATTCTAACCTTGCTTTCTTCCTTTTGGACGTAATTCTTGGCAAGATCTCCCACCCCTTCAAATGTGGTCCCAATTACCTCTACTATCTCCTTCTTTTCTTTGCGAGTAGACTTTTCCTCTGGCTTCTCTTTCTTTTCTTTCAGGTCCTAAAAGTTGGAGTGGGAAATACATTAGTATAATATTGAAGGGACATGAAAGAGAAGATACCATAGCACAGTGGTGGCAAACCTATGGCATGTATGCCAGAGGTGGCACTCAGAGCCCTCTCTGTGGGCACCTGTGCAGTCAACCCCAGCACAGAGTTCACCACCACCCCTCTACCCAGCAGCCCACTAGGAGCATTTCCTCCCTTCCCCCAGCACAGAGTTCACCCCGCCCCTCTGCCCAGCAGCCCAATGGGAGTGTTTCTTTCCTCCCCTGTTGCTGTTGGCACTTTGAGATAAATGGGTTTTGGGTTGCAGTTTGGGCACTCAGTCGCTAAAAGGTTCGCCACCACTGACATAGCAAAATAAAGAAAGGGGTGAAGAAGAGGATCTGTTCTTGGGGGAAAAGGAAAGTGCAAGAAAACCATTTAAAATTATAGGGGGGAAAGGTATTGCTTTTACAGATTTTTTTCCTTTAAATTATCACTGCCATTGAGTCTGTCAACCTTGACACTTTGTGACAAATACAAAATCCCAGACACAACATACTGCCTTGGAGGGGTGGTGGGGGTTCATCAGACAGCCACTCTGTAAAATTTTTACAAAGTTGCTTTTTAAAAAGCAAGCTGTAAGTGAAATTCTGGAAACATCTGAACCTCCCCTCCATAACTCTAAATAGAAACCTAGTCCCAAAATTAAAGAGACTCTTACACAGGTCCAAGACTTTCAACAGCCTCAGACTTCCCCACATGAGTCAGAGCATTCTTCTACTTTAAAATTACTGGAGCAGAACAGTAAGAACCACAAAAAAAGAAGAAAGAAATCAAAACCACCTCCAGCATGGAAAACCAGAAGAATAGAGGCTTGATTTACCCGTAGCCTGAGAATCCAGAAGCTCCCTCTTCCTATGTTGCACTTACTCATGACCTACTAAGCGACTATGGTGGCTTAGTGGTTAGGATACTGAACTTGATGACTTGAAGGTCAGCAGGTCAGCAGTTTGAAACCGAGTCCTACACGACAGAGTGAGCTCCCATCTTTGTCCCAGCTCCTGCCAATCTAGCAGATAAATAGGTACCACTTTGGTGGAAAGATAAACAGCATTTCGTGCTGTCCGGTGTCTAGTCAAGCCTGCCACATGACCACGGAAACGGGCTCTTCAGCTTTGAAACAGAGATGAGCAACTTGAACCCTAGCGTGGAATATGAATGGCTTTCGAGCAAGGGCAACCTTTACCTATGACTTGCTATCAATGCCATTCCGCTCAGAATGGCTTTTATAGGTTACATTTAATAGAGAATAGCACGTTATGACCCATCCTTATTGTCTACAAATAGAGAGTGTATATCCTTTCATCGTGGTGTAGATGTGATTCTTATGGTTTACAACTTATAACTAAAGGTAAAGGTAAAAGTTACCCTTGCTCAAAAGCCAGTCGTATCTGACTCAATGATTCAGTGCTCATCTGTTTCAAAGCCAAAAAACCAATGCTGTCTGCTTCTGCAGATGTTTCTGTGGTCATGTGGCAGGCATGACTAGACACAGGAGCGTACAGAACGCTGTTACCTTCCCAATGAAGTGGTCCCTATTTATCTACTTGCTTTCGAACTGCTAGGTTGGCAGGAGCTGAGACAAAGACGGGAGCTCATTCCGTCCTGCAGTACTCGGGAATCGAACTGCTGACCTTCCGCCTCCCAGTCAGCGTCTTAGCTACTTGAGCCACTGCAGTCCCATAACTTATAACGACTTGGACCATTTATATTATCTGTTTTGCTATTAGAGTAACTGGAGTGCATTTCATCACTTCCTACGCAGATGAAAACAACAAAGCTTACCATTTATATATAGTTCCTTGATTCCTTATATATATAAGCTATATATATAATATTTACCATTAAAAGTCCTCTGTAAACAGAAAAGCCACTGCCCTAGGGCTTACACTTTGTGTGATTGGTGGTATAATGTACAAACTGGTGAGAATTAAATCAAGCTCTGCCTACTCTGCCTTTGGCCTCCACCCATTGCTAGTTTAAAGCCTGGAGAGCTTTCCCAAATCAGAAGGGTTCCCCACATCCTGGCCCTAAGTTTTCTAAGCATTTCATACATATTATTATCTGTCGTTTCCCCCCCAGACAGCCCTGTAAACTAGGCCAGCATTATTCCTACGAGGCAGAATGGGAGCTACCTAATCTTTCACTTTCTTCTTTTAATTCACACACTGGAGAAGTGTGCAATAGCACATTTCCAACAAATAGTACCAACAGTCCCGTAGTTATATCAGAAACAAATAACCAGACTTTGAAAATGCTACTTTTTTTTACTACCATGGCTAGCACCCTTCTGTCAGCATTTTCAAGCTCTGCAAATAACCAAGAAATTATTTTCAGCAAAAAATGATTTACGTATACATGCCTCACCGTATCCTGAAAGAAAATGGGACAAAGCAGTAGTATGTGGAAGCTGGGGGAAGGACCCTAAGATTGTTTTTGTTGTTATTCTTTCTTTGTTCTTTCCATAGGCTTTTATAGGAGGAGAACACTGAGGGTTTTTTAAACATGCATTTTGGTTTGCACCAACTATGAGTCCTGCACAGTTGCCACTGAAGACACTGTGATGCACTAAATGAACTTCAACATAGCACATGTTTACAGTACAGGCAAGCCCTACTTAGACCATAAAAGAAGGATCAGCATAGTGGCATTTATGTAAAGTGGCCCATAATAGAGCAGGTGACCCCATTAATTCCCACTAGAGGGCGGTACCTGCTCTTCAGAGCCAAAGAGGCTACAAAAGCTTGCCTTTGGAGGGGGATGAAACACTGGCCTAGATATGCTGCTAGTGTCACCCGGGCTCATCATGCGTGTGTATAAGGTGGGGAGTGTGTTTCACCCCAGTACCTCAATTTCCAATGCTAATCTTCTAAACAGAACAGTACTCAACACATCCAGGCACAAAGAAGCTTCCCCCACCCCTTCAAAGCTGAGGCCACAATGACCTAAAACTGACTTAGGTGTTTCTGGGTCATCGTTTAATACAGGGGTGCCCAAACTACGGGCCGGGGGCCAGATCTGGCCCCCGATGCCAATTCATCCAGCCCACAATGCCCTCGTCACTCCTGGAAGCAGAAGTAAAACACGCCCGCACAGGTGTGTTTTACTTCCACTTCCGGGAGTGATGAGGGTGTTGTGGGCTGGATGAATTGGCATTGGGGGCCAGATTTGGCCCCTGGGCCATAGTTTGGGCACCCTTGAACCACGTGACCTGCCTGCAGCCCGAAATGTTTGGGCACCCTTGGTCGAATAAAACAGCAGTCCTCAAACTTTTTGACATTATGCCCTCATTTTGAATCCTGGGGATTCCTCATCATCCTTTTCAATGGAAAATCAAGTCAAGATTTTCAAATAGTAATATAAAAATTTAATTATGCAACCTTCTACATATTCCCTCATAATTTCTTCATGCCCTTCATGCACAGGCACACACATATTTTGGGAGATAATGTTATAAGAGAACCAATGACAGCTCTTCTCCATACACACCAACCCACCATCTATGTAACTTTCCCAGTTTCCAGCTAGAAAGGTAATGGTTCCTTGAAGGAAAGATAATGGTTCTAAACAAGAAAGCCTCTTCGAATTGATGCAGGATGGAAGATTTGTCTCATTTGGCCTATGACATGGGGACACAACACAGGAGGAAAAAAGAAAACAAAAAGCTATGGGGGCAAGTTGATCCAACCATCTCTGCTAATGACCTCAGAAACATGGGGGAAGTGAGGTTACCCACCCAAAAGAGACACTGTTGAGCATGGCTTAGCCTCTCTTGAGACAATAGACACAGGTGGCTGTTTTGGGCACTGGAGAAAAACCTTGTGGAGCTCCAGTTTTCCCTTGGGTTTCCTCATCCAAATCAAGAAAACAAAGCAGATGTAAGCCTGAGCTGTCTGCAACATATAACCTTTATCCCTCTGTCCCCGGCTGCCCCCAGGGTTGCTTTAATTATTTATTTTCTCAGCAAGTCAGGACAGAGGCCTCTGCAGCTTGTAAGGAAACATTGTGTAAACCCAAAGCCCTGGAAACACATATTATTAGCTGCTTTTTTATTACCCACTTGCCTCCCTCCCCTGTTTTCTGACACAAAAGCCTCTCCTTATGCTCTGGGCTGCTCTCCCCTATATAGTGGGAAGGCACCCCAGGGTATCCCTCTGATCTGTTCCTCCAGAAGACTTTTTTTCCTTTCCCCAAAGGATTGGCATCTTGCAACCTTATACGCTTCATTTTAAATAAACAGTGCCGTAGCCAGGATTCTAGATTTTGCAGGGCAATTTTTTTTCCAGGAGGGGCAAACATATTTCAGGAGGGGCAACAATGTCACACTCACATATATAACATTAGCATCACAGGATGGGTTGTGGGGGCTGTTAGCTCAGAAGGGTCCCCCCCCCCACAGCCCTGTAAATAAAGCTTCCCAAAAGGACTAGATTTAAGACTGGGGCACTGGATTTCGACTCATTACCTCAGGTAGTTTTGCTCCCCTCTTTCTCGTCTTATTTATTATTATTTATTATTTCGATTTCTATACCACCCACTTGGCCAAGGCCAACTCAGGCCGGTTCACAATCATATTAAAAACACAATTAAAAACTGCTTAAAAACTACCCTCCTCCTTAAAAAGGGTGCAGGGACCGAGGGGGCCGGAGTTGCACTATACCAGCCACCCAACGGACGTCACCCTTCCACCTGCACCCCATACTTGGCCTGCCAGCCAGGTTTTAAGTTCTTTTCTGAAAGGGAGCAATTCCGTCTGGAGACGTAGCTCTGTTGGTAGGAGGTTCCAGAGTGCCGGTGCGGACACGGAGAAGGCGCTCCTCCTTGTGTTAGAGAGGTGAGCCCCTCTAGCAGATGGTACAATAAGAGAGGCCCTCCGGTCCGCCCTGGTTGGATGGGCAGTTCTTCTAATCTCAATTAACGTTTTTCAAGCCACGAAGCTGAGTGTTGCCCATTAACGGATTTACCACAGGCAAATAAAACACCAGAGCAAATAACACTCGCTCTTAACTCTCCTCTTCTCCTAACGCAGGGGTGCCCAAACTATGGCCTGTGGGCCGGATCCAGCCCACAGGCCATAGTTTGGGCACCCCCTGGTTTAAGCAAAGAAAATGGCAGATTGCAAGGCGTGTTTTACTTCTGCTTCCAGTGGGAGGAAGAACCACATGACTGTGGCCCAAAAAAGTTTGGGGCACCCCTGTTCTAAGGAGTCAAGGGATTTTGTAGAATTTTTTTTGAAGTGGTAGCTGTGTTATTCTGGGCAAGCATATCAGAGAGTAAACAAAACAAAACAAGCTGTGGCACCTTAAAGACTAACTCCTGTATTTTAATGTTAGCTTTTGTGGAACGAGTATAAGCGTGGTTTGTTTGTTTGTTTTTTGTGAGGGCCGTGGGGTGACCTTGTTCCACAAGTGACTTCAGCTATGAGGGGGAAAATTAAACTTCGGGGGAGGGCAACAACCTTCTTGCAACAACAACCTTCTTGCAAAAAGCCCGCCAATTCTTGTCCCTCACGATTAGCGAAGGGCACCTGTCCCCCGGCTGCGTGTTAAACAGACAGACTCTCTCTATCCAGCGCAGGGCAGGCAGACTCTCCAAGGCACGAGCGCCCAAGAAGACGCCGACCAGCCTCGGGCCGTCGGCCGCCTCCGGAGACAAGCAACATGGTTGCGGAGAAAAGGACCCATATGGCGGCGGCAGGCGCGCACGCGCGTACACACGCACACGCATGCACACACACACACAATCCTTTAATTGCCTTCCATTTTCTCTCACTCCTGGCTTTGTATTGCGCGCCTCCGCCTTCCTGGCTGTTTCCTAATAAAGCGAGGCGGAGGGGAAGCCTCCCCCGCACTCCCCAAACGGCCGGATGGGAGGGATATATATGGGGCTTTCGCCTCCATTGCCCGGCAGCAGCCCTAGTAGCACTAAAGTCCCAGGACAGCGCACCGTCGCACGGCTTCAAAGACGAACCCTACACGCCCCGTCTCCATGATAATGAACCGGACTTTTTTTTTTTCCTCTCTCCCAGGGAGGGGGGAGGGGAAGGCTCAAAGGAACCGTGTGAATGATTTCAGCCTTTGTTTTTTTTACCGCAGAACGAAGCGGTGGTGGGCGCCAGTGGAGACCCCTCGCCAGGGTCTCAAACAAAACCCCACAGGACCTTTGGGAACAACAAACACTTCCCTGGTCCAGCCAAGGACGAGGGTTTAGTAATGGGTAGCTAAGGTGGTGCGGGAGGGGGGGGGGATAAAGAGGACGCCGTGCCCACACGCCGCGCTCTGCCCTCCATGCGTGTGTACCTTTGGTCCCCCCACCCCACCCCTACCCCCACTTTCCCGCCTTTCGCGCGCGCTCGCCGCTCATTTCCGAGGGAACAAAACGATTTCCCAAAACTGCAAGGCAGGCGGCGCGGGGAGAAATCCATGGGGGGGGGGGAGAGAGAATTTACGGGTGGGTGAGTGGGAGATCAAAGGAGACGAGGCGGTGCAAAGCCTCTCCTCCTGGCTCCCCGCCAGGCACACCGTGGTGGAGCCACTCCGGATTAAGCCGCACGGTTCGTCCGGACACGGCGGTGTGTGCGGGGACGGGGGGGGACTAGATCGCGCGTCTCACCTTGGCCGCGACCTCCACCGGAGCTTCCTCCGCGGTCTTACTCTTCTCGGACATCCTGGCGGGACGGGGACCGGGGTGGCGGCACAAAGAGCAAGCCGAGAGAAACGAGAGAGAGAGAGAGAGAAAGGCGGGTGGGGTGGGTGGAGGAGAAGGCGCTGCTGCTGGGCTGAGAGGGTACAACCAGGTGCAGCAGCAGCAGCTGTGAAGCGCTCGCTCTCTGTCCAGCCGACACAGCACAGCCCCACTCCGCTTAACAACCGCAATCCCGGGCGCCAGAGAACACACAGGGTCCGCCTCTCCGGCGTCGAGAGCCGCTGCCAGAAAAAGGGATTTATACGCGGCTCGGTGACGAGGAGGGAGGAGGGGCTTGCCGAAAAGGGAGGGATGCGTGTGTGTGAGGATCAGCAAAGAAAGAGGGAGACAGGGCAATAAATGGCCCGGGAAGAAAGGGGTGGGGGGTGAGGCTGCCCTTTGCGAAGCACAACAAAAACAAAACGTTGTTACGGTTCTCTTTGGGTTACGGGGGCTTGCGTCGTGCCTGCCTGGCCCACAGGAGGTTGCTAAGCCCCACACCGAGTCCGCCCTACGCCCTTGAAGAAGGAGCGCGCCAGACTCTCTCTCTCTCTCTCTCCTCCTCCCCCCCCCTCAATCCGGTGCTTTGTCCCTGTTTCCTTTGTTTGCCCTCTTCTCTCCTCGCCTTCCTTCGCCCGCCTCCGCCTCCCTCCCTCCCTCCAACCTCTCGCGCGCGCCTTTTCTGCCCTGGCGGGGCTAACTTAAGCCAGACTTAACTACTACTAGTACCCGGTCACAACCGTGGCAAAAAAAAAAAAAGAAGATTGCTTGTGGCGATCGCTTCCTCACTCGCCGAGGCTTGGGAAAGGATTTGTGTGTGGCACAAAGTACGGCTGGACGCGCTTGGGTTCCAGGTGGAATACCGGCCACCAC
Source organism: Bradypodion ventrale (assembly GCA_035047345.1). Classification (NCBI taxonomy): domain Eukaryota; kingdom Metazoa; phylum Chordata; class Lepidosauria; order Squamata; family Chamaeleonidae; genus Bradypodion; species Bradypodion ventrale. Next base: position 138,682,249 of record JAWDJE010000002.1, on the reverse strand, counting down.
CTCTTTAAGGTGAAACTATTTGTCCAGAATAGATGCGAAGAGGACTTTCCACCTCCGAATGGGTTCTGAAAAACAGGGAAAGTGGCGCTGGGTTACTTTGCACTTGCGGAGAGTGCAGTAGGAGAGAATAGTTTCTAAGGGTGTTTTTTTTTAAGCTGCTGTTGAAAGAACAGGGTATCTCCATCCTTGACTTAGAAAGAACTTTTGAGACTCATGTGTGGGTTGCCCGCGGGAATAATTGGCAATTAAACCTCTCCCCAGGGGTTCCCTCAGCAGCGACAGACCCGGGAACCACCGGGGTTCGGCTGGAGAGGGAATTGGGAAGATAAAGCGGGCTAGTTAGAGATGGATCATAACCTAGGCTAAGGGCAAATAGAGTAGGGCAAAGAAGCCAAGGCAGACAGAGGACAAGTTAGATACCCGGAGTCAATACACATAAACTCCGAGATTAGGGCAGGAACAATGAGTTTCGCCAGCCCAAGGCAATTAACTGCGGGCTGTCCATTAACCACAGGGCAACTTCCAAGAGCAGGCATTGTAGCTGACCACCGGAAAACGCCGCGTAGGCAAGCCTTCTGTATAGGGGTGACATGAAAGCCCTAGGCACGTGTCACGACCCCAAGGCAGGGTAATAAATACGTACCACCACCACCACCCGACTCTGGTCGGGGCTGGACTTCACCACACAGTTGCCTCCATGTGTCTTCTTTGCGGCCAGCCATCCCAACACTCATGTTCCAACAGAAAGTTTTAAAACCAGAACCGAGCCATGTTATCTCACCCTCAGTATGTGTCCCTTTGCGTAGCCACATCATTATGGAATCCACTTAAGATGTATTAGTACCACTGTGTTTATCACACAAGGTGCTTCCAGGTGAAGTTTTTCCAGTGAAGGATGATGCTGTTTGGAGCTACATAAAGGCACTCTCGTTTAGTGATCCCTGTCTTGGATATGAAGGCTAACAATGTGTCCTAACCTGGTGTAAGGCTGTTCCAGAGCAATGAGGTAAAAATGAGGACACTATTCACACATTCACATTTGGTACTGTAACTACAATGTCAAGCGTTGGATGACTCACCTTTGTAAAGTGCATAAATCGGGGTTGCTCCCCAAATGAGGAATGCCTAGACATTAACCTGGTACCTCCCTTAATGCATTTACTTTCTAGACATAGATCGTTTCAATTCTCTGCATTTTAATCCTCCATATATACTGCGTATGTGCTGCATGGTGTTCATTTTTAATTCTGCAAATTTGATACTGCTCTTTTGAGAGTTTTAAGTGGGCCATTTCAGATTCATTGTCACAGACAGACAGTAAACTCAGACAAGTGAATGCATGGAGATTGTGTCTGAATTGACAACAGTCAATATGGCAGCTCTATCAGTGGTGATGAATCTGAAATTTCCTATTTCGTGTCAGAAATTATTCTGGGTTTAAAATATTTTATCTGGAGGAACTCTGCTCGGGACGCCCTAATGAGGCTCCTTTCATCTCCCCACGATCTTTTTCCACCAAAGTGGTCCCTGTTTATCTACTCGCAATTTCTTGCTTTCGATGCTAGGTTGGCAGGAGCTGGGATAGAGATGGGAGCTCACTCCATCATGCAGTACCTGGGTCTCGAACTGCCAACTTGCCGGCCTTCCAGCTAACAAAGCAAGCTTCTTAGCTACTGAGCCACTGCAGTCCCTTTACTGACCACTGAACTTCATACAAAGGAAGGCAAATGTAGAAGGACCTTTGCACAAGATTCTAGTCCAGGGGTAGCCAAAACTATGGCTCAGGTCCCTGGGAGCAGCCTGTGCTGCTCCCAGAAGCAGAAGTAAAATGTGTCTGTGCATACACAAAACACTGCCGTAAATCCACCTGTGGCTGTTGTAAACACATTTACGACAGCTGCGGGTGCATTTATAGCAGCATTTTGTGCAGTGGCTCAAGTGGCTAATATGCTGACTGGGAGGCAGAAGGTCAGCAGTTCGATTTCCAAGTACTACAAGATAGAATGAGCTCCCATCTTTGTCCCAGCTCCTGCCAATCTAGCAATTCAAAAGCAAGAAATTGCAAGTAGATAAATAGGGACCACTTCGGTGGGAAGGTAACAGCGTTCTGTGTGCTCTGGTGTCTAGTCATGCCTGCCATATGACCACGGAAACGTCTGCAGAAGCAGACAGCGCTGGTTCTTCGGCTTTGAAACAGAGATGAACATTGCACCCTAGAGTCAGATACGACTGGCTTTCGAGCAAGAGAAACCTTTACCTTTACTTTACTCTGTGCGTGTGCGGATGCATTTTACTTTCGCTTCCGGTGGGAGGAACCATGTGAACGGCCGACGGCACAAAAAGTTTGGGAACCCCTGTTCTAGTTCATGGGTAGGAAGAGAGAGATCTTGTACATATACTAGTCCCAACCGGTAACCTGGAAATGAAATGAGAGTTTGCTTATTTGTTCTCCATCATCCTAGAGTGCAGGATGTCTAATAACAGGCACAAACTAAAGGAAACCAGATATAGACTGAATATCAGGAAAAACTTCTTAACAATTAGAGCAGTAGGACAGTGGAACCAACTGCCTTAAGAGGTGGTGAGCGTTCCAGCACTGGAAACATTCAAGAGAGAATTGGACAACCATCTGTCATATCTTCTTTGATTTGGATTCGTGCATTGTGCAAGAGGTTGCACCCAATGGCCTAAAAGCCAACTCAGTTATTCTCTGATTCTAATTAACAGCCACAGTTTTCAAATTGTATTAAAAGGCAACTTAGTGTGCAACACATTACAGTAATTTCTAATTTGAGGAATGCAGAGCATGGATTACAGAAGCCAGGCTATGTCTCTCCAAGCAGAGGTATTGCAGCTGGGACACTGCTCAAATGTGACATAGGTCGCTCTGTGGCACAGAAGTAACCTGTATCTCATTACAAAAAGGGATCAACAAGCTTTCTGTGGTGTAACCTTGTTTGTTTGGGAAAAGCAGAAGACCAAGCAGCCTGGAGGTACACCAGTAATAGAAGTGGATTTATTACTCAGCAACATTTTTTCTCAACTGACCAACTTATTGTCCCACATTCAGTTTATTATTTATTTAATATGATGCTTTTCTCCCAGATTTGAGATACAGGTGGCTTACAATGCCATTATATGTCCCTGCAAGAAATGGACCAAAACTCACAACTTTGCTTACATTATGCAACAGGGTTTCAGCCAATAAAGTTACAAACATTAAAATAAAACTATGTTCATTGTGTTATTAAAATGCAATTGAATTATTTGTAAATCGCTTCATTGAAATACTAATACAGTACTAGTTTGCATTAAAAGAAAAAAAAAGACAAAGATTTCAAGGTTTTTAGGTGAAGTACTCAGAAGTGGAATACCATTCCCTTTTCTTGTGGCGCTGTGGAGTTTGTATATGGCTACACAGATTGGCTCTGTGGAGAATCAAACTCCCAATCTATGCTTCTGCAGTCCGATAACTAAAATACTGAACTATTCAGCTGGCTCTAGCAATTAAAATAAATTCAATTTGAAAGACCAATGAAGGACAAAATGGAATCATTGCTTAGATGCATTGTTTAAATGCTCACCAACAAGGATGCAAATACTGTAGTACTTCCTCAACACCATCTTTTGAAACCAACAGTTCAATTAAAATTGAGGACTTTGTGTATGAAATAGTGCAGTTTTCCTCATGGGCACATATGTGGCTTCCTGGCCACATCACATAATTCAGACTGACTTTTTAATGATTTGTTGTTGTTGTTTTCCTTAATTTGTATGAATATCAGAATCTGATTTCTGATCTGATGAGAAGAAAAACATGAATGGGCAGTCACCTCTTTGAATGAAATGATATCATCTAAATAGAGGTCCCCCTTCAATATTTATATAGCAGCTTATATGACTGCTAGATCAAATTAGGAGTAAAGGAAAGGTGCTGTAGGTTCAAGGTACAAATATGGACCATTAGCTACTGTATTCTCAAATAAGGTAAACATAGTTATTTAATTTGTCCCTATTTCTCAAGGTGTGTTAGGGTTCCTAACTTTAATCCTGCCCCTCCCAGCCTATCCTCCTCCCTCTACCCTCCCACCTTGATCACAACATATACATTCAATATAATCTGACTAGAGTTATCAGCCAGTAGCATCCCATGCCCTGAGATTTAAGGGACCAAATCCAAGGTGGGGTGTCTTTATTATCACAGGTATTGGTTCTTGTGATATCATGGAATCGGGACAAACAAGGAATGGGAGGGTGCCTAGAGTTGTTCTTGGGCCAACTGATCATGGAAATAATCATAAGAACAATCAGAGTACATGGATGCAGAATTCATGTTAAACCTGAGGGGCTCATCTTCCAGCATCATATCATTTAACCTTTTGATACTGTCCATGGGGTTTTCTTGGCAAGTACTGTACAGTGGACGCTCACTTAACAAGTGGTTCATTTAACACAAAATTCGCATAACAAAAGGAAATCCATAGAAAATAGTGGCTCGGTTAACAAAAAATTTTTTTGGAATGGATTAGTTGATTTTCAATGCATTCCTATGGGAAACCGTGTTTCGGTTATCAAATTTTGGTTTTGAATGCATTCCCATGGGAAATTCATGGCTGGCTCAGTGGGTGTGGGGTGCTGCCACTGGACCTACCCACCCCCACCCCCAGTCATTGGTCAATTCTGCCATCTGCATTCTATAGTTTCAGGTTTTTTTTTAGTTTTATGATGTTTTATTCATGTGTATGGGGTGTCGGATTGTTTTATGTTTAGTGGTTGTCTCTTGCACTGTATGCTGCCTGGAGTCACTTTGGCAAGGGGGCGGCTAAACAAGTCTAAATAATTTCACTTTACAAATTTTTCGTAGTACAAAAGATCCTGGAGAATACAATAAAATTGTTAAGCGAGGGTTTACTGTGCACTGGAGTGGTTTGACAGTTTAGAGTATGAGAACCAAGACAAAGGAACAGCCGAAGGATTGGCTTAACACATCTTTATTGCATGAGTGGTCAGAGGGAACATGAGGTAATGGCGGACGAGCAGCTCAATATATACGATGGTTATACATTTGAATGTGGCTCCACGACAGCCCATTGGCTACCGTTGGCGTGATGTCATTTTTGGTCACGCCCTTCTTGTCCAGGTGAGGTAGTTGCAGGAATTTTCCCGCGCTGTCGTTCTTTGGTGAATTATGACCTGTGAGCTGGGCGCTCGCTATTGCCACCAGGTGGTCATTAGCTCGCGTCCTGATTGGAGCGGGTTACATTGATGTATAGGTTAAAGGCACAGTATGGAAAAACACAATGCATAGTATTGAAACACAACATCCCTCCCCCCTAGGATGAGGCGAAGTCTCTCATCCAAGATGGTTTATTGCAAACGCGCTTTGGGCGTGTTGTGGGCTGGCTTGTCCCGGCTCCTTGTCCTGCAATGGGAGAGGGAGACTCGTTAGTGACTCGCCGCGGCTCAGCAGCTGTTGGGGAAGGGGCAGAAAAACCGGGGGCACTGGGGACTAACGAAAAACCCCACTTCTCACTTGGAAGGGTGGGGGACCACTCCTGAAAACCCCCCCGGTTCTGTAACTGAAAATCAGAATTATCCCCTAGGGTTACATTAGAATGATTCCACAGGATATCTCCGGGGACCGCTTCGGACTCCTTTCCCTCCCCCCTAGGTGGGGACCACCGGTCCCCCTCTCCTCCCCCTTGGGCTGAACGGGTGGGGGAGAACCCTAACGTTGAAGTCACTGCCGCGCCATCCGCGGGGCGGCCGTCCGGGACCCGGCGCCGGAGCTGGTCCGCGTGTCGCCGCCAGAGTAGACCCATACTGGTCTCCACACAATATGACACGGGACCCGTCTGCCCAACGACGACGCCCGGGACCCAGGCTGGCCCCGCGCTAGCGTAGTTCCTGCAATGCACCGGGGCACCCACTGCGAAACTCTTCGTGGCCGCTAGCCCAATGTTCCTCCCCGTGTCCTCCACCCTCGTCGGATCTAGCCTGGTCAGGATCGTTGTCAGCTTCCTACGCATTAAGAGCTCTGCGGGCGAGTACCCCGAAGCTAGGGGGGTCACCCTGTATCCTAGCAAGAACTGACACACTTGAAGGTTGAGATCCCCAGGACCCATGCGCCTCAGCGCGTCCTTAGTGGTGCGCACGAGGCGCTCCACCTGGCCGTTTGTTGCCGGTTGGAAAGGGGCGGAGGTGACGTGCTGAATGGCGTTGATCTCCGTGAACACCCTGAACTCCGCGGACGTGAAGCAACTTGCGTTATCGCTAATTAGGGTGTCGGGTATACCGAACGTGCTAAAGACCCTCCGCAGATGCTTCACCGTCGTTGCTGACGAGGTGCTTGTAACTGGGATTACCTCCAACCACTTGGAGTAAGCATCCACCACGAGGAGAAAAAGTGTCCCTCTAAATGGCCCCGCAAAATCAACGTGCACCCGCGACCATGGCCCTTTTGCCGCGTCCCATTCCCTGTGCGGCAGACGCGCCTCTTCGGGCCGGGAGCATTGGCATTTCTCGCAAGTGCCCACCATGTGCTCGATGTCGGCATCTAATTGGGGCCACCAAAAATAGCTCCTGGCCAGAGCCTTGGAGCGAACAATCCCAGGGTGGCTGACGTGCAGCAGTTTGAGTACCCTAGACCTCAGGGAATCGGGGACCACCACCCGCTGGCCCCACAGAAGGCAACCCCTCTCTAGGGACAACTCTAGCCTCTTCCTGAAGAACGGGGCGAACCCGGCTGCCGGGGAGGACGCAGGCCACCCTTTCTGCACCCAGGAGCTGACGAGAGCAAGTGTCTTGTCCTTGCCGGTCGCCTTAGCGATATCAGCGGGCACAATGGGGGGCGAATCTAGGACTTCGATCAGGAGCACTGGGCGGTCTCGCTCTTCGTTGGCCACGACGCTGTTAACGTTGGGAAGGGGAGATCTCGACAGGGCGTCTGCATGGCTTATTTCTCTACCCGGGCGGTAGACCAGCGCGTGCTGATACGCGTTTAAGAAAATGGCCCATCGTAGCATCCTAGGGGACAGGATCTGAGGAGTGGGCTTGTCTGCAGTAAAGATGCCCAACAGGGGCTTGTGATCGGTCACAATGGTGAAAGGGCGGCCATAGAGGAAATCGTGGAACTTTTTCGTCCCCGCGATTATGGCGAGCGCCTCCCTGTCTGTTTGGGCGTAATTCCGCTCTGCCTGGGACAGGGATCTAGAGTAGAATGCTACTGGGGCTTCTCTCCCGTTTTCCAGCACGTGGCACAGCACCGCCCCCACCCCCACTGGGGACGCATCACATATCAGAACCACCGGTCTCTTGGGGTCAAAATGGGTTAGAATAGCATCAGACGCTAGGAGTTGCTTCAGTTCAACGAATGCCCTCTCTTGGCTCTCGCCCCACTTCCACGCCTCGTCTTTCTTAAGTAGCTTGTGCAGTGGCTCTGCTACTGATGCCTTCCGCGGCAGGAAGGAGTGGTAAAAGTTTAAGAGCCCTAGGAACGACTGCAATTCGGGCTTGGAGGTGGGGCGAGGGGCATTTCGAATGGCGGCTACCTTTGATTTGGAGGGTTTGATTCCCTCGGGGGTTACCCGGAAACCTAAGAACTCAACCTCTTTGGCGAAGAAAACGCATTTGTCTCTCCGCAACCTCAACCCCGCCTTTTCGAACACCGCCAGCACTTTGTCCAGCCTTTCAGCCAATTCCTCCTCGCTTCCCCCGTTATCAACACGTCATCAAAGTATGGCAAGACCCCCTCCAGACCCTTTAAGAGGCGTTCCACGAGTGACTGGAAAATACCCGGCGCCGAGTTCACGCCGAACTGTAGGCGCGTCACCTGGAACGCCCCCTTATGAGTGACTATCGTTTGCGCAGCAGCTGCAGCTGGGGTTACAGAGAGCTGCTGATAGGCTTGCGCAAGGTCAAGTTTGGCGAGACACTTTCCCCCGTGTAACCTGGCCAACAGGTGGCTGACTACCGGCACCGGATACGCATTTGGGCGGATCACCTTATTGATCGTGCACTTATAATCAGCGCAAATGCGAACCTCCCCGTTGGCCTTTAGCGCAGTTACAATCGGAGTTTCCCACTCTGCGGAATCAACAGGAACAAGAATCCCCTGGCCCACCAATTTGTCCAGTTCCGCCTCTATCTTGTCTTTTAGTGCGAAAGGCACTCTGCGCGGCTTGAGTCTGATAGGGTGGACCTCCGGGTCCAGGTCGAACGCTACTGGGGGTCCCTTGAACTTTCCAAGTCCTTTCTTGAAAACTTCGGGGTGCGCGTCACACACCTCCTGTATTGGGTCAGTCCCGACGGCATGCACCCCCCCAATGAACAAACCCAGGGGCTTAAACCATTGAGTCCCGAGGAGGCTACAACTTCCCCCTTTGAGAACAACCAGGGGCAGTTCCGCGGCGTGTTGCTTGTATTGGACCTTGAAATTTCCAACCCCCAAAACTGGAATGCTATTTCCCTGCACGTCCCGCAGCGTGGACCTCAACGCTTTGAGCTTAGGGCGCACGTGGGGAGAAATTCCCAAGAACTCCCGCTGGGACATAATTGAGTATGAAGAACCCGAGTCTATCTCCATCCTAACAGGGGCCCCATGCACCAGTACCTCAACAAAATAACGTGGGTGTCCCAAGGACACGCTGTACACGGGGGTCTCGTCGCCGCTGTCGTCGGAGATGCGGCCCACGCCGTCCTGCTTCCTCGCGGGCCGGGCGCCCTCCTTGGTCTTCGGCGGCCGGTCCGATGGGTTTTTCTGGTCTCTACGCCGTCGTCTGCAGACCTTGGCGATGTGACCCCGGCGTCCGCAGTTGTGGCACTCGGCCTTCCGGAACGGGCACTTGATGCGGTCATGGGTTGCTCCACAGCCGTCGCAGCGTCGGCCGTCCTTCCGCACCTTCCGGACGTCCTCATCATCGCTACTCTCCGTGGAAGACTTCGGCGTGCGCCTGGCTGCCTGCACTGAGGCCGCGGCCTTGTCGGGCTGCGGGGGTCTCTCTCTGAACCCCTTAACTCTGGCCCTCGTGGCCTCCGCAGCCTGGGCCGCCTTCACGACCTCGCGTAGCGTTGGCGGCGGCTCCTGGTTCATCAGTTTCCGTTGAACCTCTTCGTCCCACAGGCCGCACAGCAAACGGTCCCTGAGGGTGATTTCGAGGTTCTCCCACTTGATGGGCCGGCGGCCAATCTTAGGGCCGCTGCAAACGTGGCGATGGACTCACCGGGCGCTTGGACTCTCTTCCAGAACGCGTCTCGAGCCGCGAACATCGAGACCGTGGGCTGGAAATGGTCTCGCATCACCTTCAGAAGCTGTTTGGCCGTCAGCTCGCTCACTTTCTTTGGTGATACCAGGTCCACCGAAACTCGTTTGGCGGCATTTCCCAGCATCCGAGTGAGGATGGCCCTCTTCTTTCCCTCATCCGTAATGTCGGACACCACCAGCGTATCTTGGAAGTCCATTTCGAAGAGCTCCCATTCTTCTGGCTTGTTGATATCGAAACCGGCATGTGTCTTGGTCTCGTGGGAAGCCATATCCCATCCTCGTCGCCAATTTAGAGTATGAGAACCAAGACAAAGGAACAGCCGAAGGATTGGCTTAACACATCTTTATTGCATGAGTGGTCAGAGGGAACATGAGGTAATGGCGGACGAGCAGCTCAATATATACAGTGGTTATACATTTGAATGTGGCTCCACGACAGCCCATTGGCTACCGTTGGCGTGACGTCATTTTTGGTCACGCCCTTCTTGTCCAGGTGAGGTAGTGGCGGGAATCTTCCCGCGCTGTCGTTCTTTGGTGAATTATGACCTGTGAGCTGGGCGCTCGCTATTGCCACCAGGTGGTCATTAGCTCGCGTCCTGATTGGAGCGGGTTACATTGATGTATAGGTTAAAGGCACAGTATGGAAAAACACAATGCATAGTATTGAAACACAACAGACAGTTCCTTCCCCAGTGGATTGTGTTTAGCATAGCCCATAGTCTCATCCAACCACGCAAGCCCTCTTGCCACAGCAAGGCAACAATCCTTGAGGGGGATCAATGGACTACAGCACAGAAATCAGAAGACGGACTGGGAGACATGGAAAATTAATGAATCCTGGACTCTTATGTTCTTGTGGAAAATTTAGTCTTTATAGTCAGCACCTGGAACTGTCTGCCTGAGAGAAGTGAAGAATGCCCACCAGTAACTAGACTGGTGTAACATCTGCAGCTTATCAGTATAAGATCAATCTCCAAACCCAGGCTGGCCTGTTCCCTGGTACTGCATTAACTGGGAGAATATCTCAACTGCATGAGTTGAGGGGAGGAAGCAGAAATTACTCTTGTCTTTGTGAAGGTTCAAGGTAACTCAAAGTCTGATTGGAAGACCTCCTGGAAGAGTCCGGAAGCTGAAGCTTAATGCATAAAAGCAGAGTCAGAAGTTACTTTAGTTGTCTCAGTTACTTTGTAGGATATATACTCTGCTCATTTGCTGTCATCCTGTAAGGAATGTACCTCATGTGTTCTCTGAGACTATGCTAAATAGTTTAGCTAGCTTTCTTATTTCCTTATGTGTCTGTTCTGTATTTTTCCTGACTCAAGTTGCTATTTAATTATTTGCTCCATTTAAAATATATCTGACAGATGGTGGTACTCACTACCTCCTGAATTGGTTCCATTGTCATACTGTTCTAACAGGAAGTTTTTTCTGATATTCAGCTGAAATTTGACTTGCTGTAACTTGAGCCCATTATTACTTGTTCTGCATTCCAGAATGATTGAGAATAGATCCTCCCACTCCTCTGTATGACAACTATTATCTGAGGAGTTCTATATCTTCAGTCTTTTCTTTTCTCAAGGCTAAACATACCCAACTCTTTCAGTCTTTTCTCATAGGGCCCGGTTTCCAGGCCCTTGACCATCTTTGTTGTCCTCCTCTGAACGTTTTCGCACTCTGAATCTCCGAATGACCCTATCAGGGACGTAGGGGGAAGGAAATGCCTCACAAAGGCTTCGTTGGGCACCCAGAACTTCTTGGGAACACCCGGCAGGGCGGACCAACAGATCCAGCGTCCTGCTGCCTCTATGATCATTCTTCCCCCTAGCCCGATTTGCTGGGGAACAGGGTAAGAGAAGCCTTCTGCATATGGCAGGTAATAATATTCCGTGGCTGAAGCTAAGCTTCTAAATACTGCTTACTCTTCCCTTCCCATAGACAGAGCAATCCCCTCTCACCTCTTTCCTCCTGGCTGGGCGATGAGGACCGTTGAAGTTTCTTCTGGTTGCTCTGCTTGGTTTCCAAGCTGCTTCTTCATATAAAATGCAGGCACACAAACTACTAGCTTTTGTAGTTTTATTGTTGGAAACACAAATACTGGATACAGATCTTACTTACATAAAACATAAAATAAAGAAATAAACAGAAATATATCTTGCTAGCTCCCTAGCAGGTTCCTTCTTAAAAGTCAGGAGCTATGGGGCCCCTCATGGTATAGCTTCTAGTCCCGAAGAGACATCTTGCCAATAAAGTGGCTGAGAGCCAAGAGCTTCACCCTTACTCCCTAGTGTGTGTTTTTGAGTACTAAAATGGAGCCTCTTTTATAAGAAAAGTGGCCATGGAATGTGATGACCTCATGGGACTACACCTGTGTTCCCATGAGAAATGAGACACGTGTACGTGCTCATCTTGGTATCTGGCCCCCCACCCTTGCATTCCTGAAATGAGTCAATCTGCAGGTGTCCGGGAGTAATTAGTTTGATTGACAGGAGTGGAGACGTTTCTCCCTGGCGTCAATATGTCCCATCAAGGGATTGCAGGTGTTTGGAATAAGTCCAAGGCTGGACACTCATTTCTCCCTCCTCCCCTCAGGAGAAAGTTCTTATCTATCATTTGTCATGTCCGGCTGTCAGCCTGACATTCCAATGTGCAGCTGAAAGAAAGCTGGCATTTCTAAACCTAAGAAAATCACAAAATGCATCTTAACACTACATGGATCATATGTCCTTTTAATATCAAGGCAAGGTCGCATGTGGAAAATATGACAGACCCCTCCCAGCGGCTTCACATAGATATTAAATAGCATCGGGGAAATGGTCAACCCCAGAGGAACACCCCATTGGAGCATCTAGAGCCCTGACAAACATTCCCCAAGCTGGACTCTCTGGGAACGATCCTCAAGGAAGGAACGGAACCACTGTAAAAAAAGGGCCTCGGACTCCCAGCTCTCACAATAACCCCAGCAAGATATTGTGATCAATAGTATCAAAAGCCATTGAGAGGTCCAACAGTATCAGGATAGACAAAGCCCCAGGGTCAGCTTCCCGGAGCAAGTCATCTTGCAATGCGACCAGAGTGGGGGTGGTTCCATGGTGCAGCCTAAAGCTTGACTGGAATGGTTCCAAGCAGTTGGGTTCATCCAAGAACCCCTGCAATTGGTCTGCTACTACCCTCTCGATGACTTTACCCACAAAAGGGATATTAGCCACAGGTCTATAGTTTTCCAAGACATCTGTGGCCAAATTTGATTTTTTTTCCCCAGGAGCGGTCGTATAACTGTCTCTGTTAGTCTAGAGGACATAACACCCTCAGCCAAGGAGGTGTTAATGATATTTCTCAACTACTCCCCTATTCCTCTTAGCAGATTTTAGTAGCCAAGATGGGCAAGGATCAAAATGAGAGGTCATAGGATCATACAAGTTGATGCAAGCTGAAACCAGATCCATGGCCAGGATTCTAGATTTGGGGCGGGGAGAGGGTGTTCAGGAGGGGCAAAATTTTTCAGGAGGGGCAACAATGCAACAATATAACATTGGCATCATGGGGTGGGTTAGGGGGCAAGCTGTTAGCTCAGGACGGTTTTTGCCCCCCTGGCTACAGCCCTGGTTGAAACTGACCCCAAGAAGCCTAGGAGGATATCTCACTGGACATTTCCTCCCGATGTACTGCGACAACTGAAGAATCAAGGTCCCGATCGATGACCTCCCCCTTTGATCTGAAATGTGATGTGAATGATTCACAGGACCATTGGGATTGGTGGGGACCTACAGAATGGCCAGAGATGAGACTACGTATGATTAATGGTGTTTGTTTCACTTTTTAAAAATAGGGTAAGCCGTCCAAAGTGGGAGTCCATTCCAGATGGGCGGGGTATAAGTCAAATAAATAAATAAATAAATAAATATAGTGCTGGTGAGCAAATGTGCACCATCTTGTAACTGTACATTTGATTTCCTTTTCCTAGGTGTAGAACCCTGCACTAATCCTTACTCAATTCCATTCTGTTGTTTTCAGGCCAGTGCTTGAACCTATCAAGATCTTTTTATTTTTCAGGAATTTATTCTTTTATTTTATTTGGTTGTTTGTTCTATTATGTTGATTTTGTTTATTTTTCTGTGCACCGCCCAGAGTGGAAAATATTCCAGATACTGTAGGTGGTATAAAAATATAATAAATAAATAAATAAATAATTTTTGAATGTTTTTTCTGTCTCCCAGGGCTATTCCACCCACTTTTGTGTCATTTGCAAATTTGATAACCATTACCTATACTTCATCATCCAAGCCATTATATTGGACAACACTGGGCCCAGATAGCCTTGTGGCATTCCACTTGTTACCTCCTCCCAGTTTAAGAAGGTGCCACTCATAAATACTCTTTGAGTAGGACTCTGTAACCAAATGTGTATCCACCTGACAGTTGTTCTATTCATAGAATACAAGGCCGGGGCCAAATGGTATAGAACAGGTAAATAGCAAAAAAAGTTTGAGGCTGAAAAGTACTTCAAAAGTTTAATCTAAGTTCAAGAAGAATGTTCACAAGATCCAGATCCAAAACCCTTCTGGTACATAGGTATGATTTTTCAGATTACACTTTCATCAGGAATCTAGAAAATTAATAAACACCCAATTACTAACAATGTCTAAACAATATATATATATATATATATATATATATATATATATATATATATATATATATATATATATATATATATATATATATATATATATATATATATATATATATATATATATATATATATATATATATATATATACACACACACACAGATACACCTCGGGATAGCCATAGTGGACTTTGGACTTTGCTACGTGGGTTTGACCACGGGATAGCCAAAGTGGACTTTGTTACGTGGGTTTGACCACTAGGAAACTTTGAATGAGGGTGGGGGAACATAGATCGAAAATTTGATCATCTGATACACAAGCCCCCCTTGTCAGGCACTTTTTGGAAAAACATCATAGTGACTGCGACTTTAGATTCGTAGCCTTGGAAATGGTTAAACTCGCTCCTTTCACTCGCACAAATATCGAAAAACAACTCCTGCAGCGTGAAGCTTTTTTCATCCATCGCTTTAATTCACTTCAACCCAATGGACTCAATATGGAGCAAGATTATTCCTGTTTACTTTGATTTAACTGACATAATTATGTAATTAACACAGCTGTTGAGAATTGTAACTCTTTAAAATGTTGTTGAAACCTACCATTTATTTGATGTCCATCAGCACGAAAAGAACTTACCTTCGAGGCTTGGGACTTGTTGAAAAACTATTATAAAATTATCTTGATTAAGATCATACAGGTAATATTCTTGGTTATATCATCCCATTTTCAGCTTCTGTTGATATTGTTATATGGCTATCCCGAGGTGTATATGTATATATTTATGTACAGTAATACCTCATGCACAGTTCGCTTCATACAACATCAGATTCATACAACATCGCCTAATTCCTTGAAAAAAGTTGCCTCATACAAAGTCGTGTGACTTTGTATGAGGCATTGGGTTTTTCCCAGGTTGCATAGTGCCTGGGCAGTATAAAAGGCAGGACACATGCATGCATTGCTCTTGTGGGTTTTGCATGAGGCGAAGAGTGTTTAGGAGTGGTTTTGAGCGCGATTTTGGATTTTTTTAAATTTTTTCATCAGAATTTTTAGAAGCATTCCTGGGATTTTTGCAGCATTCTTCAGGTTCTTGGACAATCAGGGTGGTTTGACATGTTTTTGTAATGTATTTAGCCTTTAGACAATGATTTCTTAAAGTTCTGTCAGTTTCCTGTTTGTTTCCTTGACTTTGCCCTGAAGTCTGTGCTGTTACAGTACAATGTATCTCTATGGAAACGACGTTGTACGAGGCATCGCAGCAAGGATTTGGACGTTGTATAAGGCATCGCGGCTAGGATTTTGCATGCCTCATACAAAGTCGAAATCCGTATAAAGTCCAAACTTGCGGAACCAAGTTTGGACGTTGTATGAGGTATCACTGTATATATTGTTTAGACATTGTTACTAATTGGGTGTTTATTAATTTTCTAGATTCCTGATGAAAGTGTAAACTGAAAAATCATACCTATGTACCGGAAGCAGCATTTCTTTTGTCTTATACTTACATACATATCTGGAAAATGATTTTTTTATTAGCATCTCTTGCTAACCTCAGCTCATTTTCAGCTTTTGCCTTCCTAACAAGCTGTGATTTTAGAATATTGATTTGGAATATTGGTCTACTGGTTTATGATACACTGGTAATGATTGTTGTTTTGCTTGGACGTCATCCAGGAAGGTATTTTATTCTTATTTAATTTTAGTTTGTTGGAATTTGTAATTTGTTAGTATTTGTAATTGTAATTTGTTTCTATTTATAATTTGTCTAATGTTGTAACACTGTCATTGCAATTATTTGCGATCTATTTGTAGTCTTCCTTTGTGGCCTTGACTTACTGTACTTCTACTTCATGTGTCCTTTTCTTCCCCCAGATCCTCTCTGAACTTTTTATGAAGCACCATTGATTATTATTGCTTTCTATCTTTTTTCTTGTTGAAATTGTTTGTATTTGAAATTATTTTTTAAAAAAATCTCCCACCCATCTTGAATTCCTTCTCTTCTTAGGACCTCCTGCTATGGAACCTTCTTGGGCCATCTCCTCATGGATGATTGGTGACCATCATGGAGTAAGTACAGTAATACCTCATACAAAGTCCGCTTCATACAACATCGAATCCATACATTGCCTATTTTCTTGAAAAAAGTTACAAAGCTCGACTTTGTAGGAGGCATTCAGTTTTCCCCAGGTTGCATTGTGCCTGGGCAGTATAAAAGACAGGACACATGCGTGCATTGCTCTTGTGGGTTTTGCACAAGGCAAAGAGTGTTTAGGAGTGGTTTTGAGTGTGATTTTGGATTTTTTTGAATTTTTCATCAGAATTTTTAGAAGCATTCCTGGGATTTTTGCAGCATTCTTCAGGTTCTTGGACAATCAGGGTTGTTTGACATGTTTTTGTAATGTATTTAGCCTTTAGACAATGTTTTCTTAAAGTTCTGTCAGTTTCCTGTCTATTTCCTTGACTTTGCCCTGAAGTCTGTGCTCTTACAGTAGAATGTATCTCTATGGAAACGATGTTGTACAAGGCATCGCAGCAAGGATTTGGACGTTGTATGAGGCATCATGGCTAGGATTTTGCATGCCTCATACAAAGTCCAAATCCGTATAAAGTCCAAACTTGTGGAACCAAGTTTGGACGTTGTATGAGGTATCACTGTATCTCGATTCTGTGCTTCATGGGTGTCAAACCATTGCTGGAGGTTCCATATCCATGAAAACTTTTTCTGTCCAGGCAATTTCCCTTCCATCTTTCCTTCAGTGAAAAGTTGCATAAGGTTATACTGTTATCATGGTTATAAGTACTGTATATTAAAAGCAGGTTTTGTATTATCTAGTGTGCATGTGAAGCTACATTCAGCTTTCACATCCTCTGAGATCAGGAATGCAAGTATAACATGGTCATTTCCCCCGAGTTCACTTTACTATCACGCCATCTCTCTCCACCACCACCACCCAGCCCATATTTTTGTAGAATAAAATTATCAGCAATACCAGTCAGGAATTTTTGGGAAGGGTTATGCTTGGCAGAATTTGTCTACCAATGGATATCAGGGGTAATTGAAGCCTCCTGTTATATCCCTCTTTTAAAATCTTACAATTTGTTTTCCAGGAGTTTCATCCAAATCTTCTTGATTGGACAGTTCGTAGTAGACTCTGACTGCTACATTCCTTTTATTTCACTCCTATTATTTTAATCCAGATGCTATTGGTTGGACAACCAAGCTCATCCTCCTGTACGTCTATGCAGGAATATATTTGTCATATAGTGCAATTCTACCTCCCTTTCTATTATTTGTGTTCTTTTAAAACATTTTATATATTTCAGTCATCTATACCTATAAATCCAAGCATTAACTGTTGGAATTTGACAAAGGCTCCCGCACCCGTCCACACTATCCTGTACCGAGCCTCCTGCAGTCACCCGAACCCAGTACGGAAGTAACTGTCTGGTTGAAAAATGCACCAGTGGGGCAAGAGCCCCACAAATGCAAACAAAGAAAAAGGACTTCAATTCAATTCTCAATGTTCTTTGCGCCGCGCCGCGCCACAGCCAATCAGGCTGAGAGGCGCGAGCAAAAAGAACGTTGGGAAACGCGGCACAGCCAATTGAAATTGAGCCGCAGGGGGAAAAACCACCGCACGAAAGCAAACTACAAACGCAAAACTACAAGTCCCAGCGTCCTGCGCGCCACGAGTGTGCAGAACGCTGAGAAAGCCGGTGTGCGAAAAATAAAATTACAAAACGCAACAGGAGTGCAAGTCCCCAGCAGGCAGACTCAGCGCCTCACAGCCACGCAAAACAAAAAGCCACAAAGCGCCACCGCGAAACACCCGCCCTCCTTCTTTTCTGGAGCAACGGGAAGAAGAGGGACTCCTTCTCCTCCACGCTACCCCACCGAAGACACAGCAAGACCACCACTGGCCTCAAGGAAAGTTGAGCCAGGGTGGGGAAAAAAACCAAAAACAGGCAGCAGTTTGTCAGGGGAAGCACCCTCCCTGGTGGATGACTGGCTGATGCCTTTGTACTTCCGAATACAAAAGCAACAGCCAGCAATCCGCAAGGAAGAGCCCCACCCCTTACAGATCGCCGCCTGCCGATCTTCGGTTAGGTAAGCCAGGAGAAAAAGGAGACAGAGAGGAGAGAACCATCGTTAGGCAGAGAAAACTCTTTTCTGCCTCCTCCTTCTCCCCTGACCTACCTAACGAACCTTCCTGGGAGAAGAACGGGCTGACTGCCTTCTCCCTCCTTTCCCCTATTGCTGCATCTAAACCAAAATTCAAAGCAGCAATGGGGAAAAGAGAAACCCACAGGCAGCCCGTTCTTCAAGCTAAACTAACCACCAAAAACAAACACCAAAATTATTAAAAAATAATAAAACAAAAATAAATCAATAATTTAAAAACCATTAATAAACAAAAAACCACAAAATACACAAAAAAACATCCACAATAACACAAAACCACATACAAAACACCTAACTACAACATGAAAAAACCACAAATTACACAAACAAACAACTAATTACACAAATAAACAACGAAATTAGAAAAATTAAACAAATTCAGAAATAACCAAACCAATTAAACAAACCTAAAACTCAACCAAAACAAAAAAGAACAAACAGAAACTCCTCCCAGCCCACCACCACAAAAGCAAAACAAAGAAAAACCCCAGAAGAAAGAAAACCAGACAACTCACCAGCACGTCCTCCCTCCATGACGACCGGAACAGAAATGAAGAAACAAAGAGACTACTTACTGGAAGAAGCTCCACCCAGAGGCCAGGAGAGAAAAAACAGTGAAACCAAAACAGAACCACTAGCAGCCCCACCTGAAGGGCAGAATAGTAAAAACAACTCAAAAAGACACAACAGCCCCACTTAGAGGCCACAAGAGTAAAAACAAGTCAAAAACATAACAATAAATCACAATTTTACACAAATCACAAACATGTCAAAAAAATAAAATAAAAAGATTTATAACATCCTGTGTTGAGTTTTAACACAAATAAAAACCCAAAACATATAAACACAGTTTAAAAACATTGAATGTTAAAAACATATACTTTCACATTTTAAAAAATATTACCTACGGTACAACTATTTAAAAAAACTACAAACTAAAACATTATTTGGTTAAATAAAACAATTTGAAAAAATTATATCATCCTTTGTTCTTTTTTAATCCACAAAAAAACCCAAAAAAAGCTGATCACAGTTTATAACAGCCCGGCATCGCCGGGCAAACTATGCTAGTGGTATTATAAGTACAGTACTCCAACTTGCAATTGTCAGAGGATAGATAATTCAGAGAAGTGTTCAAGAAGGATACAATGGCAAAAATGTGCCTGCTTCTTCAGTGATTAAAACATATAGAATAGAATCCTTTATTGGCCAAGTGTGCTATAATACACCAGGAATTTGTCTTTGGTACATATGTTCCCCCTAATGATAAAATGCAAAAAAAACACCATTTAGTTATTCAGCAAGTTGATAGCATTTGGAAAGAATACTCGGGTCGAACTCCAGCTGAAGCACTGTAAATTGAAGACATGTTTTTAGGGTGAGGGTGAGCACAAGTACAAGCTGAATGTCATTAGAATAAACAGATGAAACACCAACTTCCACCTTTTTTGGACTGCATTTAAGTTTATCAGCCTTTATCCAATCCATTATCAAAGTTGATCTCTGGGAACATCTCTGCACTTCAATTCTCTCATCTAACTCAGATGAAAAAGTAGAATCCAGTGTTGTCTTGATATTACTGCACTCTAGGTCCCAAGATGACCTCCTTTGATAAGGTGCTAGGTAGAGCAGAGATAGCATTTATTGCTACTGCTGCTGTTTGCCATCGAAGTATCTTCGATCTATGGGGATCCTGTGAATGAAAGATCTCAAAAATGTCATGTCCTCAACAATCCTGCTCATCTCTTGAAAAAACAAGCCTGTGGTTCCTTTAGGGAGTTATTCCATTTTACATTTGGTCTTCCTCTTATTCAATGTTCAATTATCTTGGCGGCGGCTACTCATATCTGGGTATACATTTTCTCCCGGAAATCATTTTCACAGGAAAAATGCTACTGGTGTGAATTTGTTTAAGTTGGATCCCAGCTTGCCATGAAGTGGCCCAAACACTGTGATCACAGAGCCATCTCCTGCGGCACGTATGAAATGAGACGTGCAGGATTTAACACCAGGACTGCAATGGACTGCCATAGCCTTGCGGATATTAACAAGGTGCACCTTCACAGCCAGTCCATCTGGCATGGCCTCTTCCACCTCAATGACTGTTGGGAATCAGAATAGTGAAGTGGTTCCTCCTCTGCTCATTTTGCCATTGGGTCCAATATGATGGTTTCCAGTGGCATTTCCTTCACTGAGGGGACCATCACTCCACCTAAAGGGGCTCATCTGCCCATAGCCGTTAGCCCCTTTAGGGAGTCAGGTTATTTACTTCTGCCCAACACTATGACACTACTCCATTACTGTAGCGGGATGTCTGACCAGACAGATATTCATCTATATATTGGCTAAAACCCTGCTGTCTAGTACAGTAAAACCCAGGGTTACAACAGAGGTCCATTCCAACAGCCTCCATCGTAACCTGAAAAAAATTGTAAACTGAAACATCCATAGAGATGCACTGAAAAATGTAAAAAGTCCTGAATTGATCGTTGTAAACAAAATAAATAAATAAAATTAAATTAAAATTTGTAAACTGGGATGGCATTTCCATAGGATTTGCTGTTATAACCCACAGCAAACTTAAACCAAGGTGGTTGTAACCCGGGGTTTTACTGTATGTCACACTAGTGTAAATTGACTGAAACAGTGGGAATTTTGTATGTCAATTCCTCTGTAAGATCAACTGATTCACTAAGTTACAATTAGAGTAGGCCCTTTTGACCCAATGGAACAAATGGAGTTGACTCACCAACTCTTCCCAAATTCAATGAGCCTACTTACTAACATTAAGCACAAGGATTCCAGCCCCCATTTCTGTTTCCTCTTTATTCTATCCCAGTGGTGGTGAACCTATGGCACTCCCAAGCCTTTCTATTGGCATGTGCACCATCACCCCAGCACCGAGTTTGCCCAACCCCTCTTCCAAGGGTGTGCAGGGTACCATGGGAAGGTGCTGGACAGGGAGTGGTGGGGGTGCCTGTTGGGGGGAATCCCATACATTTCTATTGGCGCCCCATAGTCCTATATACCAGCATGCGCCTGCCCTCTTCCCACCAGCCCAATGGGAGCACTTCCTCCCCCACACATAGTTCACTCTGCTCCTCTGCCCAGCAGCCCAATGGAAGCATTTACTCCCTCTTCCCAGCACAGAGTTTGCCCCGCTGTGTTGGCACTTTGCGATAGATAAGTAGGTTCTGGGTTGCAGTTTGAGCACTTGGTCTCTAAAGGGCTCGCCATCCCTGTTCTATCCTAATCAGATAACACATTCCTCTGATCTTTCAGCATCTCTTATTTTGGCTTAAGTTTCCCTTTGAATTCTTGGATATTATGAAAGATATATTTTAATCCTTTTGTTATTCTCTCCTATTTCTTTGCAGTCATTATAGTTTTTGTCCTTTCTCACAAGTAAATAAACAGTTGCTTCTGGAATTCTGATCCTATCTCTAATATGTTCTTTTGCTTCTCATTAATACTTCTGAGAGTGTTATCAGTTATATCTTGAAGCTTTACTTTTGTTCTGACCACAAGAATATTCTTTTTTGATTCTTCCAATGGGGGAAATCCAGTAGTAAATCACAACTAGACTAGGCCCACTGAATTAAGGGAACACACAGTAGAGTTGATTCACCAAATCATCCACTGAATCAGAGTCTACTGTATTTTACTTGTGACTTACTACTGGATTTCAATCAATGTCTCCAGCGTCAATTCATAGTTCTTCTAACTTTTGATCCACCGAGTTCATAATGCAAATTTGCTCATCATGTGGTCTTTAAAAACCTTCAACAATATTGTTTAAATTATTTTAGTATTGTGATTGTTTGTGTTCTTCAATGTTATCCTACCTTTCAATGTTAATAGTTCATAGTCTGCACCAGTCTGTCTTGTTTCTGCAGAAAGAATTGAGCTTTTCCATTTTTTGCTTCTCATTATAACAAGGTGCAGAAGTCTTAAGCCACTACGTTTTGGTTTTTTATTAACAAAAGTTATAATGACCTTCCATAATTATAGAAATATGGACACAAAATCAAATCAAATAATATTTTCAGAACAAAATGGCTTCTTCAGATAAAAGTTGGTATTTAGTGTGACCTCCCCTTGGCTCTAAGTATATCTTTTGTGGAGACTTTCTAAAGTTCTCTGAAGTAATCTTCTGGGATATTATACCAGGCTTCTTTCACCACTTCCCAGAGTTCTTCTTTAGATTTAGGTTGTCTTTTATTTCTCTGTCCATGTTGATCTCTATAATATGAGATGCAAAAGTTGCTCTCATCAGAAAGGAGGACTTTGGACCACTGAGCAACAGACCAGTTCTTTTTTTCTTTAGCCCAGGTAAGATGCTTCTGACGGTTTGTTCTTCAGGAGCGGCTTGACAAGAGGAATATGACATTTGAAGCCCATGTCCAGGATCCGTCTGTGTGTGGTGGCTCTTGATGCACTAACTCCAGCCTCAATCCACTCCTTGTGAAAGTTCCCAACACTTTTGAATGGCCTTTTCCTGACAATCCTCTCTAGGCTGCGGTCATCCCTGCTGCTTGCACACCTTTTTCTTCCACACTTTTCTAATGTTTTGATTTTCACCTGTATGGTCATTATACCTTTGCTAAAACAACCAATCTAATGGCGGCCTAAGACATTTGCACAGTATTGTATATTGTCTACTTGATTTCTATCTTCGCCATCAGGTGACATCTTATATGTGCCATCATTTGTTAAGTTGCCTGAAGCATGTGCTTATGATAAACAAATTGCGGGCTCTAGAAATTTAGTGAATCGCTCCTCTGCTTCATTTATTACTCGTAGGCCAAGTTCACCAAAGTTTGGCTGTACTTGATTTCTTAAGTTTTCCATTCCAGCATTTCTCTTATTATGTATTATCAATTTCATCCTGGACATCTGTATGAAACCTTCAATTTATTCATCACACTGAAAAACTATAGAGAAGAAATTAAATATAATAGATTTCATTTGAGAAGAATCTGCTGATAAAGAACCTGTAATTCTGGAAAGTAAAGAAAAAGCTGCTCTTGGAGCAATTGGAAGAAATAAATCACCAGGACTGAATAGATAGCTATTTCAACCTACAGAGTAAGCCAATCAAAATTCTAATAAGAATATATCAACAATCATAGAAAATAGCAATGGCATAGAGTGGAAATACTTAATACATATTACAGTCTCGGAGAAAGGAAATGCTAAAAACTGGAATAAATATAAGACCATTATATTAATTTTCTATGTAAGTAAAGTGATGTAGAAGATTTTACAACTAAGACTTTTGCCATATATGGAATGAAAAATGTAGTTGTTCAAGTTGGATTCAAAAATCATATTACAAATATGAACAGCAAAGTGTTGCAGAAGAAAATCAGCCAGTGCTTTATAAATTGTGGGAAAGCCTTTAGCTGTGTGGATTATAAAATACTGCAGGTTGCTTTAAAAGAAATGGATGTGTCATAACATTTTTGTACTGATACATAACATATAGAATTGAAAAGGGCTGCTATTAAAACAGAATATAGAGAAACAGAGCATTTTCTAACTGGTGAATGTGTCAGATAAGTGTCTTCTTATCTATTTAATTTCTACGGATTGAAAAGATTGGATTAAAGGGAAAAGTGAAAATAGACAGAAGAAACATCAGCAATTTAAGATATACAGATGACAAAAACAGCAATGACTAATGATGATTAAAAATTATAGTGCAAAAACAGGAATACAGTTGAACATTAAGACAAAAAAAGACTATAGAAGAATTACATAACTCTAACATTGGCAAAGAAGAAATTAAAATCATGTTCCCATGATTCAAAGTTCAGGAGAACGACAGCCAAAAATGAGAACTCTGAAATTTGAAAGAACAACTCTGGAGGAACTAGAACAGATATTTAAGTTTAAGGTTAAATTACTAGAAATGAAGGCCGCAATCATTCATACTATGGTATTCCAATTTATTGTATGGCTGTGAATTTGTACAATGATGAAAGCTGACAGAATAAAATCAGTTCATTTGAAATGTGGTGTTAGAGATACTGTGGACTGTCAGAAAGATGAATACTGTAAATGATTTCTAAATCACATCAAGCCTGAATGCTCACTAGATGCTAAAGTGACTAAACTCAGGCTACTGGAATTTTGTCATGAGAAGAGTCACTGAGAAAAGACAGGAATGTTAGGAAGAATTGAAAGGAGTAGGAAAATAGAGAAACATAACACATGGACTTAATAAAGGAAGACTGTTAATGATAGGACTTTGTGAAAGTCATTAATTCATAGGGTTGTCATAAGTTGGAAATGACCTGATACCACATAACAATTGCATGGGAATAAAAGAGAATATGGAATCCCACAGCGCAAATACCATAGTTGGAGAGATATTTCTAAGCAAAATTTAGGATATGAAAGGAACTACAGTACAGTATTACAATATTTGGAGTTCTTGGCTCTCCAAAAAGGATACCATGGTTAATCGTTACCAAAAGGTTTAGGAGAATCAATACTGTTTCAGTCTTTCATCAGGCCATTGCCCAGGATACAGATACAGTACTGTACAGTACTTGCAATTGATAATTGTTAAAAATCATCTGGCCCATGGCTAGTTTCTTGAGAAATGGCTATTTAACTGTATCTTAATCATCTCCCAAACCAGTCTCTTCTCGAATCTGGAAGCCGAAAACAGGAAAACATGATCAAACAAGTAGCAAGCCATACCTCTGCAATAACCTCATCCACTTCCTCACCAACTGAAATTTATCTCTCTGGACATGTTCAAAGACTAGATTGTTCCAACAGTAACAATCCAAACAGTAGCAGCAGATCACATATTAGTGATCTTATCCTTAAAGTGCTTAGTAAACATAATGTAGAGCTTCTTTAACTATTTCAGCTGGGCCATTATGAGGAAGTAAGTCAGTGGGGAAAGCTCTGTTGTACAACATTATGAGAGAATGGCAATAGCAGAAAAGTCATGTTTCCTTGCCGTAATTGCTCAGTAGGTGGGCTTAATAATAAGATCACATTTGTATTGTTAGATTCACATTTTCTTTCACTGTGTTGAAGTCATCCTGTCTTTATCAACATTATTAGTTCTTGTAAACAAGGAAACTGGACAGATTCTATTCTGTGGAAAAGCACATTAAGAGTTTAGGAACAGCTGTTAACTGTTTGGAATATCTTCCTTTCTTTCAGAATGGCTGGCTCCATAGCACAGAAAGGAGCATCAGACATGCCAAATAGAAACCCCAGGGACTCTTGGGAATCTCTTATTTTCCTGCAGCCTTATAAGGCAGTTTTCCCAAATTTTCCACACCTGTAGAACAAAAGCTGATAATAATGTAGAACTGAATAGGAGGCGATTTGACCACACAGATTTTTCAGTAATAAAACTTGTATTCTCAGCTATGGGCCTGGTAAACATATCTCACTCCACAAATGGTCCAAAGGCCAGGACTCTCTTCACAGCAGGTCATTGGCTTCTCTGCTCCTGGACAGCAACAGAAGCCCAGGTGTGGGGTGGAAAATGCCTTTTTATTCCTCTGCAGGTCAAGGTGCCATATATTGCCTTTATTATCTTTGCCAGATGTTGATTATTTCACAAAAATATAAAATGGCAATTTTATTTCACCATTGGTAGATTTTCCCCTTTACAATAGAGCAAATACAGAAAAAGGAATATGTGACACAATTAAAATTAGAATGTTATTAATTTAATTTAAATTAAATTATTTTATGAATTTAATGCTATTTAATTTTAATTAAAAATTAGAATGTGTTAGACTATTATAGCAAGAAAATAACAAATGAGTCTTCTGGCAACATAAAAACTAACAAGCTTAATTCAGCATATGCTTTCATAAATAGCAGCTCTTTTCCTCCATATGTAATCAGTTGTATTCTTACCTTTCATAAAAATATTCTCTTATGAGCTGCTCCTCCTTAAAGCAGGACAGGGCATGCGGTCTCATGGTTATGGCAACCGACTTTCCCAAGAATGGCCTCAGGCAAAGACACGTACTATGGGGCAATTATTCCAATTTCTTCTTATACAACCTATTCTCACACAAAAGGCTGCCATAAATAAAAGGCAAAACCACATCTTTTTGTACATCTCACATTCTGAACTCCAGATTATGGTTGCCAAGTAAACACTAGTGAGGACAAAGTAACATTATCTGGAAGGCCAGCAAGTCAGCAGTTCGAGACCCGAGTACTGCATGACGGTTTAAACACCCGTCTCGGTCCCAGCTCCTGCCAACCTAGCAGTTCGAAAGCAAGAAATTGCAAGTAGATAAACTACTTTATTTTATAAATTTATAAATTTAAATAAATTTATAAAAAATATAAATTTAAATTTATAAATTTAATAATTTTTATATTTTATTTTATAAATTGCAAGTAGATAAATAAATAAATAACCAAATCCATGTGCCAGCTCTAGCCCATCTAATCTGGCAACACAATTACAGACCCCCAACAATGGCACAAAGAACATCAGGAGCATGTTTACTTGTTCTTCTGCCAATGTAACCTGTGCCATCCTTTGCCAACAATGGCCACCTGCACAATCTCAATCAAAGGTTTGTAAGTCATTGCCAAGGGAGAACTCTTATATTTATTCAACTTCCCACTTGCATCAGCTTCGTGTCTGTTACCTTGTATATTTAAATTTGACATTATTCACAGGCTGATAACCTATTCTATTCCTAACTGTTGTCACTTTCTTCATTATCTGTATCCTCACATGGTCATGGATAAATATGTCACCCATACTGTCTCTCTCCTATTTCTGAGGATGGAGACTTGATCCGTGAAAACTCATGCTGAAGTACATGTATAGCAATTAGTTCTTTTTTCACTTTTTTGTTTAATTTTAAAAATACAGTATTGGTGAGTCAGGGAATTTATCTCTGGGAATAAACAGTTATATCCAATAGGGTTTGAAATGTGGAGTAGGCAAACATGGTGGCTTTTTTTTACTGGTTTTTGTTTTAAACAGAGATTAAAAAGTACTGGTGCTCACAAAAATGTAGTATATGGTTTGAAGGAGCTGCTAACTGTATACCTGTACTGATCTCAATTATGTGTCTATCATTGCATTGCATTTAATTTTTATTTTTCTAGATTCCAAAGATGGGACTTACAAATGTTTATACATTAAATGTGTTAAACTTACAAGATTCGGGCTGTAATTCTATGCACTTATTTGAAATTCAGTCTTGTTCTATCCTATTTCTTACTTAGAAGGTTAACCATTGCCCAGTATTCTAGGTCTTATATAGTTCTGTGCTCCAGTATTTTAGATGTTAGGCAGGGGACTATTCCACTGCCCAGAAATAAAAATCCCTAAGAAAACTAGCATTCCAAGAAAGTTCCAGTGGAACTTTCCTAACACCTACCTTTCTACGTAGCTGCAAAGAATTCATATGGAGGGACAAGCATAAGGGACTAAAAAAAGGGATGACCCTCAGCACCCTCTGATAGGTATGTGCCTCAAGTCCACTGGCTCAGATCCAGAAAAAGCTTTCTAGCAAAAACATGCACGGCTCAGGAATCGAACTCATTCCAGTTGTGGAGTTCAGCATCTTAACCATTTGAGCCACCACAATTCCTTTTTGAGGGTACAGAAGAGCAAAACCAAAATTAGCAGTGGTGGGTTCAACATTTTTTACTACCACTGTGGGCGTGGCCAGGGGGAAAGCCCTGTGTTGCACCCGAATTAGGACTTTATTTCAAAACTTGGATGGGCGGGGCCAGCCAGAATTTCTGCTACCAGTTCTGGCGAACTGGGGTGAACCTGCTGATGCCTACCGCTGCAAATTAGAAAATGGAGGCAGGAGCTCAGTGGACAAGGAATAACATTAAAGGAGGACATGGCTGAGGAGCTCCACCTCCCTTAGGTCACTTGGAGAACCATGAATAGTCTGAAGGTTGAAGTCCCTAAATGTTTGAAGTCCCTAAATGTTAAGACCAACATGCTCAAGGGGCCATTCAACAATTACGTGATCCTTGAGGGGGGGGGTGTCTGCCATCTGCATTACGGAAAATTACATAGGGGTGGGGTGGGGGGTCAGGTCAAAGATTACATAATCCATTTGGAGCGGTTGAGGTCTCAAAACATGGCACTTTTTTAGGTTTAAAAACGATCTCTGGGAATTTTGATCCGATTTGAGATTACTGAATCCTCACCGATACGTTCTGCATTAGGCACCAATAGTGAAAAGCTCTAAAATTAGAGTTTTGATACAAAAACTCTGAATTACGTAATTTTTAAAGGGGTGGGTGGGTTCCGAAGCAAAAATTACGGTCAGATTATTTATTCAACTAATAAATAAATAAATAAAAGCTCTAAAAATTAGTTTTTATACAAAAACTCTGAATTATGTAATTTTAAAGGGAGGGGGGTTCAAAGGGAAAATTATGGTCGGGTTACATGGGCAGGAGGGGGTCAATTTCCCTCAAAAAAATGGATCGCGTAATTGTTGAATGGCCCCCAAGTAGGGGCTGCTGCTGCCAGACACAACACACTGTGTGAATATGGAGAGATACAGAATCCGGCTCATTTACTGGTCTGGGATCAATATGGGATCAAAATTGCTGGGAGAATTGAATTGAATTGAAATTTATTCTTATATACCGCTTTCCTCGTCCAGCAGACAACCCAAAGCGGTTCACAATGCATAACGTACAGAAATACAATATATAGAAACATCAACAATTTGAGATATGCGGACGATACCACCCTGATGGCAGAAAGTGAGGAAGACCTAAAGAATCTCTTAATTGGGCTGAAGGAGGAGAGTGAAAAAGCTGGACTGAGACTCAACATGAAGAAAACCAAGATAATGGCAACAGGCCCTATCAGTCCATGGAAAATAGATGGGGAAGAGGTAGAAGCAGTCACAGATTTTACTTTCCTGGGATCTAAGATCACTGCAGATGGCGACTGCAGCCATGAAATAAAGACGGTTGATTTTGGGAAGACAAGCCATGAGAAACCTGGGGAACATAGTGAAAAGTAGAGACATCACCTTGAAAACAAAAATTCGTATAGTTAAAGCAATGGTATTCCCCGTGGTAATATATGGGTGTGAGAGTTGGACCATTAGAAGGGCTGAGTGCAGAAGAATAGATGCCTTTGAGATGTGGTGTTGGAGGAGTTTTGAGAGTGCCCTGGAGGCAAAGA
Source organism: Bradypodion ventrale (assembly GCA_035047345.1). NCBI lineage: Eukaryota > Metazoa > Chordata > Lepidosauria > Squamata > Chamaeleonidae > Bradypodion > Bradypodion ventrale. The sequence continues at coordinate 138,652,994 of JAWDJE010000002.1, read as the reverse complement.
GAACAAATAGGTCAATCTTAGAAGAAATCAATCTTGACTGCTCACTGGAAGGGCAAATTGTAAAGATGAAGCTGAAGTACTTTGGACACCAAACGAGAAGAGAGGACTCACTTGAGAAAGCATTGATGCTGGGAAAGGTGGAGGGCAAGAGAAGAGGGCAGCCAAGGATGAGATGGCTGGATGGGATAGTGGATGCAGTGGGGACGAAACTGGGCGGGCTGAGGAGGATGGTGGAGGACAGGGGTGCCTGGAGATCAATGGTCCATGGGGTCGCAAAGGGTCGGAATCGACTGTGCGACTGAACAACAACGACGATTACTACAACCGAAACATGTACCAATGAGGACTTTCAGTTTGGCCAACGAGAAAGCCAAGAAAGTGGCTTCATCTCTGGCAGTCCAGGGTTTGATCGTGACAAGAAAGCAGCATTAAAGTGAGGCCACTGACAAGACTACCACATCCTAAAATGGCGCTACCCGAGCATGGACACGGCATGGTTCTCTTTTTAATGACACGGACCACCGACGACGGCGACTCTCTTCTGAGGAGGAAATGCTCCTTTATAGCCGCCTGAAAATGGCGAGAGGACTCAAGAGCTGTCCGAGGCAGCGCGAGCGCGGTTTCCCCGCCTCAGACTGCAGAAGCTCCATCCCAGGCCACTCCCTTCCTCCTCTCGAGTCTCGACACTGGAATTTTCCACTCCCGTCCCGAGTCCCGCCGAGCCTTTTCCCGCCCTCGGAGGGCGGGAAAAGGCTCGGCGGGACTCGGGACGGGAGTGGAAAATTCCAGTGTCGAGACTCGAGAGGAGGAAGGGAGGGTGGGATGGACCCTCCCCTCTGTTTTGTCTCCACCTCCGTCCTGGAATAATTCCCCGATTTTGCATATCTTCCTTCCCTTAGCCACAACTCCGCCCCGCCCCCGCGCGATCCTCTTCCTGCCTCCTTCCAACCGTCATTACGGGGGGGGGGGGGGGGTAGCTTGCTCGCCGCGCGAGACAGTAGCGGGGGGAGGGGAGCCGAGCCGAGTGGTGGTGGTGGCTCACAGGCTCCCCCTCCCCCCGCCCGCCCTTTTCCCGCGCGCTAATCAAGGCTAAGAAGAGACACGCTTGCTCTCTTCACTCCCCTTATAAGGAGAAGATAGCAAAGGCGTATGATTGGATAATTCAAATAAGCAGGAGGCCTAGCAACAGGCCTCCTATTGGCTGCTGTGAGGGGATAAAAAACCTGCTGTGGAAGAAATGGAGGGAATTGGGAATGAGGCCATGGGGGGGAGGGAGTTGGATATTATCGGGCGTGTTTCCGTGGCAACAAAGGGGTGGTGTGGATTTCCTCTCAGGAAAACTGCGGGGTAGAATGTTCTTCGAAGGCGTGGTGGTGGGGCCCGTGTGGGGCTTATGCCCGTCCTTTCTCCTGGAAGAGGGCTGGTGGTTGCATCATTTAGTTGGGTGATTGTCTTATCTCAGAACATTAAAACACAAACGAATATTAATCTGACCTATAATTTTCAAAAATATGGGGAACATAACTCTCCCCCAAAGTAGGGCTTCATAACACCTTGCATCTGGTGTTTATAATACTCCATAATTTATTAAAACTACCAGGATGTCAATATCTAAACATACAGAAGGGCCATCTTAAAATATGCCATTACAAACCACATATACAGATCTTGCTGTAGTCTAGATGAAGTCTTAAATGTTTCCCTTGCTTGAAAGCCAGTCGTATCTGACTCTAAGGTTCAGTGTTCATCTCTGTTTCAAAGCCGAAGAGCCCCAGCGCTGTCTGCTGCAGATGTTTCCGTGGTCCTGTGGCAGGTATCATGATACCAGAGCACACATAACGCTGTTACTTTCCCACTGAAGTGGTCCCTATTGATCTACTTGCAATTTCTTGCTTTCAAACTGCTAGGTTGGCAGGAGCTGGGACAAAGACGGGAGCTCATTCCGTCGTGCAGTACTCAGGAATCAAACTGCTGACCTTCCGCCTCCCAGTCAGCATCTTAGCCACTTGAGCCAACATTTCCAATCATGAAAAGGTTACAGTTCTGGAGAGGTTTTTGCACAGATAAGAATTCTTGAGATGGTCTGTGTTTTTAAGATACATAGACCTTTTGATAGATTATATATAAATATTTAAACAAAATATATATTTGGAGCTGATGAATCTAGTCATAGTCTATATTCTAATACAGTAAAAACTCCTACTTACGAAAAAAAGTCAGTTATGGAGGCTTTTGCTTAAATCGAATTTTTTTGTAACTCGAAACAAACCCATAGGAAAAATGAAATTTTTATGTAAATCGAAGCAAACCTATAAGGAAATGAATTTTTACATAACTCAAAGCAAACCCATAGGAAAAATGAAATGTTTATGTAAATCAAAGCAAACCCATAAGGAAATGAATTTTTACATAACTCAATACAAACCCATAGGAAAAATGTCATTTTTATGTAAATCAAAGCAAACCCATAGGGGAAATTATTTTTTTACGTAACTCAAAGCAAACCCATAGGAAAAATGTCATTTTTATGTAAAGTGAAGCAAACTCATAGGGAAATGAATTTTTACGTAACTTGAAGCAAACCCATAGGAAAAATGTAATTTTTATGTAAATCGAAGCAAACTCATAGGGAAATGAATTTTACGTAACTTGAAGCAAACCCATAGGAAAAAGAATATTTATGTAACTCGATGCAAATCCCTAGGAAATCATGTAAATTGGGTCATGGTTTTAGCATAAAATCATTATGTAAGATGAATTTTATGTAACTTGAGGCATTTGTAAGTCGGGGTTTCACTGTATGTTAAAAATTGGTGGGGTTAATGCCTTAGAAGATCAAAACCAAACAACAAAATATAAAACGTGGTCCAGTCAAACCTAAATGGAGGCCTGGAATCTTTAAACTAATATTGAAAAAGTAGCTGATTATGTTTACCTCGGTCAGTAAATCCAACCAGATAACATACTGTTATGTTTGCATGTACAATGTTACTTTAAATATATGAATGTAACCAGTCCACAATCACAATGTATCTCAGCTGTTAAGGAACGCGAGCAAGCCACCCATAGAGGGCAGCTGCGAGCGTTCAACCTCACATGGTTCACATTCCCCAAATCACGAACAGCCGCGGGAACTCCCCCGCATGATCAAGAACTACAGAAGAAGAACTACAGAAGAGAGGCGTGACCCGGGCGATGTCACGCCGGTAGCGGCCAATGAGCTACCGTGCAGCAAGATTCAAATGTATTGTGCTACTGTATATAATGAGATGTACCTCCGCCATTGCCACATGTTCATGCTGACCATCAATGAATAAACCTGTGTTAGTCCTTCCTGCGACTCCTTCTTTGTCTTCCGTGCAAGACACTAAATTGGCGACGAAGGTGGGATCGATGGCGCATCCCAAGGTCAAGCCGTACCAGTTCGATGTCAGCGAGCCTGAACAATGGGAGCTCTACGAGTGCCAGTTTCGGCATGCCATGGAAGCTGCAGGCGTCGACGACGACGTGAAGATGCGCTCCCACTTCCTGGCTCAGGTGGGGCCGGCCACGCTGCAGATCCTGATGACCCTGGTGGCCCCCCGGAAGGTGGACGAGGTGCCCATCGACCGTATCCTGGAGAGACTGCGTGAGCATTTCCAGCCGCCCGTCTTGATTTTCCCAGCCCGGGTCGCGTTCCACAGGCGAGACCAGCGACCGGGCGAATCCGTGTCCGCCTATGCGGCGGCCCTCAGGCTTGAGCGGTGCATTGCCAATGGGACGACCTCGACCAGGCCCTCCGTGACCGCATGCTGTGTGGGTTGAGGGACGAGGAGCTTCAGAGGAGGCTGATGACCCGCGACCACCGCCTCACGTTTAACAAGGTACTGCGGGAGGCCCAAGCAGCCGAGGAGGCCAGGACCGGGGTCAGACTGTTCAAGTCCCGAGGGGCCACGGCCGAGAGGGCCAAGTCTCCAGTACAGGCGGCCCGGCGGACATCAGCGAAGACGGCCTGGCGGGCCCCCAAGCCGCCTGCTGGCACACCGATGAAGTCCGAGGAGTCGTCCACGACAGCGGACCCCTACTCCAGCGAGGACGACGACGTCCAGAGGATCAAGAAGCGAGGTGAGAAGCGGCAGACCCATGAGCGGCAGGACCGCCGCTGCGACGGTTGTGGGGCGGCCCGCGATCGCACGAGGTGCCCGTTTCGAAAGGCCGAGTGTCACAACTGCGGCCGAAAAGGACACATCGCCCGAGTATGCAGGCGCAGGCAAGTCGAGGACAAGGGCAGTTCCAGCCATCACCAGACACAACAACGAAAGGCGACCGGCACCAGGAAGGTCTCAGCCAGCTACAGCGAGGAAGGCGTGAACCGCGTGGGCCTGGAGCACCGGCGGTTCTTCATAGAGGTACTGTTGCAGGGGGTCCCAGTGAGGATGGAGATAGACTCGGGGTCATCTTACTCCATCCTGTCCCAAAAAGAGTTTATGCGCATTCCCCCAGAGAAGCGGCCCAAACTGCGGGCCATGAGATCCAATCTACGGGACGTGCAGGGAAATGGGATCCCGGTGTTGGGGGTGGGGAACTTCAAGGTGAAGTTCAAGAACTACTCCGGGAAACTGCCCCTAGTAGTCCTCAAGGGGGGGAGGTGCTGCCTTTTGGGAACGCAGTGGTTTGCTCCCCTGGGGATCGAACTGTCCGGCATTAACGCCATCGAGACTGACCCAATGCGGGACGTGTGTGACGCACACCCGGACGTTTTCAAGAAGGGGCTCGGGAAATACAAGGGGTCCCCGGTTTCCTTTGAGCTGGACCCAGAAATCCGGCCCATCCGCCTCAAGCCAAGGAGAGTGCCCTTCGCCCTCAAGGACAAGATTGAGGCGGAACTGGACAAATTGGTGGGGCAGGGGATTTTGGTTCCAGTTGACTCGGCGGAGTGGGAAACGCCGATTGTTACAGCCCTCAAGTCAAATGGGGAGGTCAGGATTTGTGCGGACTATAAATGTACGATAAATAAGGCCATTCGGCCAAATGCATACCCGGTGCCCGTGGTCAGCCATTTGCTGGCCACGCTACATGGGGGGAGGTGTTTCGCCAAGCTAGATCTGGCCCAGGCGTACCAGCAGCTCTCTGTAACCCCGGCTGCCGCCGCCGCGCAAACGATCGTAACGCACAAGGGGGCGTTTAAGGTAATGCGCCTTCAGTTTGGCGTGAATTCGGCCCCCGGAATTTTCCAGTCCCTCGTGGAACGCCTTTTAAAGGGGCTTCCAGGCGTCCTCCCATACTTCGATGACATGTTGATAACAGCGGGGAGCGAATTAGAGTTAGCCAAGAGGCTAGATGGGGTTCTCTCAGTGTTCAAGAGGGCAGGACTTCGATTGAGGAGGGACAAGTGCGTATTCTTCGCGAGGGAGGTAGAGTTTCTAGGGTTTAAGGTAACCCCGGACGGAATCAAACCCTCCGAGTCCAAGGTTGCAGCCGTGAGGGACGCCCCTCGCCCCACCACGAAACCGGAGCTGCAGTCATTTCTAGGGCTCCTAAATTTCTATCACTCCTTCCTGCCTCGAAAGGCATCAGTCGCGGAGCCACTGCACGCGTTACTTAAGAAGGATGCGGTTTGGCGGTGGGGGGACAAGCAGGAGAGGGCATTCAAGGAGCTCAAGTCACTCCTATCTTCGGATGCTGTCCTGACCCACTTCGATCCGAAAAAGCCAGTGGTATTAGTCTGTGATGCGTCCCCGGTGGGGGTGGGGGCGGTCCTGTGCCACGTGTTGGAAAGCGGGAGGGAAGCCCCGGTAGCGTACTACTCAAGGTCCCTCTCGAAGGCAGAGCGCAATTACGCGCAAACAGATAGGGAGGCCCTAGCCATAATCGCGGGAACAAAGAAGTTCCACGATTTCCTATACGGCCGCGAGTTTACGGTGGTGACGGATCACAAGACTCTTTTGGGGATCTTCACTACCGGCAAACCCACCCCGCAAATATTATCCCCCAGGATGCTGCGTTGGGCCATTTTCCTCAACGCCTACCAGTATGAGCTGGTCTATCGCCCAGGGAAGGAGATCTCCCATGCGGACGCCCTGTCCCGATCCCCCCTCCCTAGTGTAGGGGACCCTGCATGCGAGGTGGAGCAGGAACACCAAGTCCTGCTGATTGAGTCTCTTGACTCACCCCCAATTGTCCCGGCCGACCTCGCCAAGGCCACGGCGGCCGACAAGATGTTGGCCCAAGTTAGTTCCTGGGTTAGGAAAGGGTGGCCCACTTCTCCCCCCGAGGAACAGTTCAAGCCATTTTTCAGGCGCAGAGTAGAGCTTTCCCTGGAAAGGGGCTGCTTACTCTGGGGCCAGCGGGTAGTTATCCCAGAGAAGCTGAGGGCCAAGGTGCTGAGGCTACTGGATACCAGCCACCCCGGGATCGTGCGCTCCAAGGCTCTGGCCAGGAGTTTCTTTTGGTGGCCCCAGATAGATGGGGACATAGAACGCTTAGTGGGCACGTGTGAGAGCTGCCAGAGCTCTCGGCCCAAGGAGTCCCAGTTACCCCATAGGGAATGGGATACGGCCATGGTCCCGGATTCATGTCGACTTCGCTGGCCCCTTTCACGGGTCCATGTTCCTACTGGTAGTCGACTCCTACTCCAAGTGGTTGGAGGTAATCCCCATGAACAGCACTTCCTCTGCCGCAACCATTAAACAGTTGCGCAAGCTTTTTGCCTGCTTCGGCCTGCCAGACGTCCTTGTTAGCGATAACGCGAGTACCTTCACGTCGGCAGAGTTCAAGACTTTTATTTATTTATTTATTTATTTATTTATTAGTCAAATTTGTATATGCCGCCCGCTCAGGCATGCCCGACTCAGGGCGGCATCACAACAATGCACAAAAATACATAAAACATTATAAAAACCCCCAACCCACCCCCTTTAAAAACCCCTATATCCCACCCACCCATCCCATCCACTATAAAAGGAAGAAAAAGGAAGAAGAGAGAGTTCTTATACAAGCCAGCAGGCGGGCACCATAGTCCCATTCGGGCCCCACACCTGCCCTGCCAGCCAGGTCTTCACTCCTTTCCTGAAGGGCAGCAATTCACTTTGGAGTCTTAGGTCTATTGGCAGGAGGTTCCAGAGAGTTGGAGCGGACACGGAGAAGGCCCTCCTTCGGGTGCTTGACAAATGTGCATCCCTCGTTGGTGGCACAATTAGAGAACCCCTCCGGTCCGCTCTAGTTGGACGGGCAGACACTCTTGGGACGATGCGGTCTCTAAGGTATCCTGGCCCCCTGCCATATAGGGCTTTAAAGGTCAAAACCAGCACCTTAAATTGCACCCGGAGACAAACTGGTAACCAGTGCAGCTCCCGGAGTAGCGGAGAGGCATGGGCATATCGCCCACACCCCATTACCACCCGGGCCGCCGCATTCTGGACCAGCTGCAGCCTCCGAATGGTCGTCAAGGGCAGCCCCATGTAGAGCGCATTACAGTAGTCTAGTCGGGAAGTAACCAGAGCATGGGTGACCATAAGCAAGGACCCCCGGTCCAGGAGTGTGCGCAATTGGCGAATCACCCGAAGTTGGGCAAAAGCCCTCCTGGCCACAGCCGCCACTTGTTCTTCCAGCAGCAGCCGCGAGTCCAGAAGAACCCCCAAATTGCGCACTGGGTCTGTCTGGGGCAAAACAGCCCCATCCAGTACCAAAGGTGGTAACTCCCTGGATAACACGGGGCCCCTTATCCACAGCCACTCTGTCTTGCTGGGATTCAGCCGAAGCCCATTGGCCCCCATCCAGACCCCAATGGCCTCCAGGCATCCGGATAGGATTTCAACAGCATCACTGGGGTCCCCACGGGCCGAGATGTACAGCTGAGTATCATCCGCGTACTGATGGTACCGCACCCCGTGGGAACGAATGATCTCACCCAGTGGCTTCATATAGATGTTAAATAAGAGAGGAGAGAGCACAGAGCCCTGTGGCACCCCATACTTAAGGGGCCTAGGGCTGGACCTCTCACTCTCTAACCATACCGACTGGGTACGGCCCTCCAGAAATGAGGAAAACCAGGACAACACAGTGCCCTGGATCCCCAGTCCTTCGAGCCGTTCCAGAAGGATACCGTGGTCGACGGTATCGAAAGCCGCTGAGAGGTCAAGAAGAGCAAGGACGGATGGACAACCCCCGTCCCGCTCCCGCCAGAGATCATCCATCAGTGCGACCAATGCCGTCTCCGTTCCATATCCGGGCCTGAACCCTGATTGAAAGGGGTCTAGATAATCCACTTCCTCCAGGACACTCTGCAGCTGGCGCGCCACCGCCTTCTCCAAAACCTTACCCAAAAAGGGCAGGTTGGAAACTGGCCTGTAGTTGTTAAGGACAGCTGGGTCGAGGGACATCTTCTTCAGGAGGGGGCGCACCAAAGCATGTTTTAGCTGTGCAGGAAATACCCCCTCCCGTAATGAGGCATTTATTATCCCCGCTATCCAGCCACCTGTTACCTCCTTGGAGGCTTTCACCAACCAAGTAGGACAGGGATCCAAAGGACATGTAGTGGCACGAACAGCTGCAAGGAGCCTGTCCACTTCATCAGGGACAACAGGATCGAACTGATCCCAGATCGTACAGCAAGACTGCGCTCCGGCACCCCCCCGACCCTCCCCATCCACGCCAGGATTCAATCCTGAACGAATCCGATCGATTTTCTCCACCAGATGGTCGGCAAAGTCCTCAGCCGAACCCTGCCAACCGGGCACCGATCCCCCCCTACCAAGGAGGGACCTGGTTACCCGGAACAGGGCGGCTGGGCGATTATCAGCGGAGGCAATAAGGGCGGTGAAGTATTGCCGCCTCACCACCCCTATCGCCACTAGGTAGGCCCTAATAGCAGCTCTAGCTAGTGTCCAATCGGAGTCATCCTGGGTCTTCACCCAGCGGCGCTCTAGGCGTCTCTTTGCCCGTTTGAGTTCACGCAGTTCATCTGTGAACCACGGAGATGACCTAGTCCCCCGGGCGTGGAGAGGCCGCAGTGGCGCGATTTCATCCAAGGCTACTGTTGTTGACCTATTCCACAGGTCGACAAGTGCCCCGGGTGAATCGTGTAGCCGATCCAGAGGAACATCCCCCAGTTCCCTCTGGAATCCATCTGGATCCATTAGTCGCCGAGGGCGGGCCATTTTAATCGGCCCAGCCTCCCTACGATGAAGTGTCGCCCCCAGAAAGTCAAGAGTCACCAGATAGTGATCCGACCATGGCACAGGTGAGATGACTAAATCCTGTAATCTTAGATCACTCTGCCACTGCTCCGACAAGAAAACTAAGTCTGGCATGTGACCACTGCCCCTGGTTGGACCCCGAACTACCTGAGTCAGGCCCATGGCTGCCATGGAAGCCATGAACTCCCTTGCCACCTCAGAAGCCGTCCCCAGCGATGGCAAATTGAAGTCCCTCAGAACCATAAGTCTCGGGAACTCCAACGCCAGCATCGAGGCGGCCTCGAGGAGCTCAGGCAGGGCATCCCTTACCCTGCAAGGGGGCAGGTACAGGAGTAAGATCCCCAACTGACCCTTGGGGCCCAACCGTAGAAGCAGGGCCTCACAACCAGACACTTGTGGAGCAGTGGCCCTAGCAACTCCCAAGGACTCCCTGGCAACAATGGCGACACCACCGCCCCTCCCCTCACCTCTAGGCTGGTGCCAAGTACCGAACCCAGCTGGACACATGTCCGAGAGAGGTACTCCATCTTCAGGAGTCAGCCAGGTTTCAGTGATGCATGCCAGGTCGGCCAGCCCTTCCTGGATGGCATCTTGAATCAGGGGGGCCTTATTACAAACCGACCTGGCATTCACCAGCAGCAGCCTAAGGGTGGGGTCACTCCGGATCTGCCGCTCAGGGCCCAGAGATGTACCGGTAGGGCTGGAATGAGGGACCGCAATTAAACATCGGACCCGCATTCCCCGAGTGCGGCCCGCCCCACGATACCCGCCATACCGCCCCATGCCCGTCACAACACCTATATGAATCTCCGGAACCTCCCTAGACGGAATGCTGCCCCTCCTTCCTGGCTGGCAAGGCCAACACTCTCTCTTCCCTCCCCCTCCGCCATCCCCCCCAATTCCAGCACCGAACATTGGCTCCTAGAACGCACAAAAAGCGCTGGCGAGTCCTGTCGTCCACATCTCCTTTTTCTTCCCCCCAGATAGGGAGGGCGGAGGCAAGGAGCTGGAGGGGACGTCCGTTTGCGGAGACAACATCCACGGCAGCGTCTTCGGCTCCCCACTACCATGAGGAGCCCTCCTAAACTCCCCGCCCGATGGCAAGGGGCAGGGAGGGACGGCCTAGTGCGATGGTTACGGCGCCTCTGGCTCCCTTGGCCAGAAAGGCCCTCCAACCTCCCCGCCCAATGGTAGGGGGCGGGGAGGGACAATCCTGCGTGGCTGCGGCGGTGGCGGCGGCGGCGGCGGCGGCGGCGGCTCCAGCGCTGTCTGCCTCTACCTCCCATTCCCATTCTCGGGCCGAATGGCGAAGGGCCCGGGAAGAGGCAACGCAATGGTTTCCGGGCCTCCGGCGGCGCCTCCCCTTTAAGCCCCCCAACAGGCAGGGCCCAAAGGGAGGTGGGACACACCTGCCTCCCATTCCCGGGCCGAATGGCCTCTTTATCTCCCCGCCGGTGGTGGGGGCGGGGAGAGCGCGGCGGCGGCGGCGGCGGCGGCGGCGGCGGCGGCGGCCCTCTTCGGAACCTCCCGGGCCACGGGAGGCTCCCTTTATCTCCCCGCCGGTGGTGGGGGCGGGGAGAGCGCGGCTGTGGCTGCGGCAGCGGCGGCGTCCCTCTTCGGAGCCTCCCGGGCCACGGGAGGCTCCCTTTATCTCCCCGCCGGTGGTGGGGGCGGGGAGAGCGCGGCGGCGGCGGCGGCGGCGGCGGCCCTCTTCGGAGCCTCCCGGGCCACGGGAGGCTCCCTTTATCTACCCGCCGGTGGTGGGGGCGGGGAGAGCGCTGCTGTGGCTGCGGCGGCGGCGGCGTCCCTCCTCGGAGCCTCCCGGGCCACGGGAGGCTCCCTTTAACTCCCCGCCGGTGGTGGGGGCGGGGAGAGCGCGGCCGCAGCAGCGGCGGCCGCGGCGTCCCTCTTCGGAGCCTCCCGGGCCACGGGAGGCTCCCTTTATCTCCCCGCCGGTGGTGGGGGCGGGGAGAGCGCGGCTGTGGCTGCGGTGGCGGCGTCGTCCCTCCTCGGAGCCTCCCGGGCCACGGGAGGCTCCCTTTAACTCCCCGCCGGTGGTGGGGGCGGGGAGAGCGCGGCCGCGGCAGCGGCGTCGGCGGCGTCCCTCTTCGGAGCCTCCCGGGCCACGGGAGGCTCCCTTTCTCTCCCCGCCGGTGGTGGGGGCGGGGAGAGCGCCGCGGCGGCGGCAGCGGTGGTGGCGGCGTCGGCGTCGGCGTCCCTCTTTGGAGCCTCCCGGGCCACGGGAGGCTCCCTTTATCTCCCCGCCGGTGGTGGGGGCGGGGAGAGCGCGGCTGTGGCTGCGGTGGCGGCGGCGGCCCTCCTCGGAGCCTCCCGGGCCACGGGAGGCTCCCTTTAACTCCCCGCCGGTGGTGGGGGCGGGGAGAGCGCGGCCGCGGCAGCGGCGGCGGCGGCGTCCCTCTTCGGAGCCTCCCGGGCTCCGAAGAGGAGAGAAACGCCATCAGGCACATTACCGCTGCCCCCATTTCACCCCGCCACAAACGGTCAGGTAGAGCGCCAAGTGCGCACTACGAAAGACGCACTGCGGCGCATGGGTCCCGGTGAGTTGAACCTGCATCTGTGCCAGTTCCTCATCTGCTACAGGACAACCCCCTTAGCGTCAGGTTTTTCCCCAGCCGAACTCCTCATGAGGAGGCGTCCGGTAACACTTTTTGACCGGATGGATCCACCCAGGGTGGAGGATGAAGGGAGAAATATAAGCATAGGGGGAGAGAGCTCTAAAAGTTTTTCGGTAGGGGACCCGGTTCACTGCAGGAACTACGCGGCCTCGGGGCCAGCGTGGGTACCAGGGACAATTGTTGAGCAAACGGGGCCGGTATCCTACAGGGTCGAGACTAGTTCAGGTCTACTCTGGAGAAGGCATGCCGACCAACTCAGAAGGCGAGTCACCGATGAGGGGGAATCAGCATTAGGGTCCTCTTCCACCCGCATTACCCAAGGGGGAGACACAGAGGAGGATACTTTGAAAGAGAGGGATCAGTTTGACAATGATTTTGAGTTGCAGTACCAGGGGGGTGTAGTGGAGTGGTCCCCCACCCGTCCTAGCGAGAAGAGGGGTTTCAGTTCAGCCCCTGGTACTTCCAGTCCCCCTAGCCCTTTTGTTTTAGAGTATACCATAGCTCCAGCTCCCCGGAGACCAACACCCCCAAGACAGGCAACAGGGGCGAGTCCGCCCACCACAGTCTCTAGAACTCCTGGACAGGCAGCGGGGGGTGGCGAGGCCACGAGGGCCTCTTCGTCGGTCCTGAGATTCGTACTGGGGGGGTCCCCAAACTCCTCAAACGGTAGGCAGGGATTCACTTCCCAACTATTCATTCCATTCCCGTCCCCCAATGCAAGGTTACCACAGACGCCATACCGAGCCACTAATGAGTTCCCCCTTTCAATTGCAGGACAGGACTCCGCAGAACCAGGAGCCGCCGGCTCCCCTGTGTTAAGTCAAGCGGCCGCACGCCCAAGGCGCACATGCGGCAAGCCACAATGGTTGTGGGTCTTCGTCCCATCCTAGGGGGGAGGGATGTTATGTTTGCATGTACAATGTTACTTTAAATATATGAATGTAACCAGTCCACAATCACAATGTATCTCAGCTGTTAAGGAACGTGAGCAAGCCGCCCATAGAGGGCAGCTGCGAGCGTTCAACCTCACATGGTTCACATTCCCCAAATCACGAACAGCCGCGGGAACTCCCCCGCATGATCAAGAACTACAGAAGAAGAACTACAGAAGAAGAACTACAGAAGAAGAACTACAGAAGAGAGGCGTGACCCGGGCGATGTCACGCCGGTAGCGGCCAATGAGCTACCGTGCAGCAAGATTCAAATGTATTGTGCTACTGTATATAATGAGATGTACCTCCGCCATTGCCACATGTTCATGCTGACCATCAATGAATAAACCTGTGTTAGTCCTTCCTGCGACTCCTTCTTTGTCTTCCGTGCAAGACACTAAACATACCACGTAGTGAGTGGATAAAAAGATGCAAAGCAGCTTGAATTACGTTTAATATTAACTGAACAGTGCTAACAGATGACAGTCTGCCGATGAATATCAGGGCAAACATATTCAATAGAACAGTGTTAACAGCAATGTTGTATGCTTCCAAAACATGGGAAATAACTAAATCAGAGGAAGAAAAACTGGTGGTAACCCAAAAAGCAATGGAAAGACTGATGTATGGAGTAACAATCGAGGATAAATTCAGCAACAAGGAATTATGCCAAAGAACCAGACTGTGTGATGTAGTCGATGAATGATACATGGCAAAAAGAAGATGGGCAGGCCATATTACCTGCCTAAAGGATAACAGATGGACCTGTTTTCTAACAGACTGGACACCAAGGGACCACAAAAGACCACTAGGCAGACCCCGAAAACAATTGGACAAACCAATTGTAAAGCTGTTCAGCCAGAGATGGGAACAGAAAACAAAGGATAGAACATTTTTGAGTTTGTTTGATTGGCACTTAAATAGATAAGCAACGACAAATCGATACTAGATTTTGGATCAGAATCTTTTTGTAGAAATGGATGATTTTGTTATGGGTTCTGCACCTGCGCAAAACACTTTGGGACATTACAGAACTTAACTGAAAGACCATTAGATAGAAAGGCCTCACTGCACATGTGCACATGCACCCAACTCTCTTTACTCAGAAGAACACATAATCCATGTCACTGTTTAAAGCACAATGCTTTGAATAGTCCATCACATCTAAACTTAAATTCTTGCTTAGGTTCATATAATTTATGGAGAAAAAAAACTTGGCCTCTATGACAAAAGTGAAATCAAAAGATTCAGAAAGACAAATGGCATAAAGGTGGGCAGAAGAATAAATATGCAAATTAAGTTTCTTGTTTCTGACACAGAAGTCCATAAGACATTGCTGTTCAGTTTCTATTTTCCCTGATGTCTGGAGTACTGAGCACTGTATTATTATAAGTACTGGTTAAAGTTTTTAAAAATAAATCAATTGTGTTGACAAACAGTGTGTCATCTGACAATTTCCTTCATCCATGAGATCCAACAGAAAGGAGAAGTTTATGGATTTTTGTTACAGTAGGCATTCTATTAAAGGAAAGTTTAGTTATGTAGAAACACCTTTCCCCGGCCGCCCCAATACGGGATGACGGCAGGAAAGAAGGGAAAGGAGGGCCAAAATACGGGATTTCCCGTCCAATCCGGGATAGTTGACAGGTGTGCCCCCGCCGCGGCCACAACACCAGGAAGTGCCATGTGGTGGAGGAAAGGCAAAATGGCTGTCCGGTCCCCAAAGCTGTCTGAGGGAGCGTGACCCGGCCCTTGACTTAAAAAGGTTGAAAACTCCCGCTCTAGAGCTACAGAAAAATCTTCTAAGTGACAGTCCTTCAAATATTTGAAGACTGTTTTCCTATTACTGCTCAATTTTCTTCTCTAGGGTAAATATGATACCCAGTGTGGTGCTCAGCCATGAAGACTACTTATATATCTCACTTACCTTGAAAACCCCATTAGGGCCACTATAAGTTGGTTCCATCTCGAAGATAATTAACAAGAGTGTATACATATCTAGTACTCTCAACTTGGGTTCCAGACCTTTTACCATCCTCTCCTCTGCAGGTTCCAGCTCCTTAAAGTTAAACTGTGGTGTCTTGAACTGGACACAGTATTTGATGTGACGAAAGTAGAATAGAGTGTTCTCCTTCGTATAGTTTGTGAATCCCCACTATTGGGTTATGCGCCTGCGCAGAACATCGATCGGAGGCTTTAAAGCTGATTGGTTAAAAAGTTTTGGTGGTAAGACCGCCAACATATGATGTTAGAGGCCATGGCAAAATCCTTTGCCGAACAGTTTAAGGCCACCATTCTTGCGGCACCTGCGGCTCCAGGACCGACCACCGCATGCCCCAGGGATTCTGACCCTGCTGTCACTCCACCGCCCTCTCGAGGGTCGAGCAGTCGCTCCACTGGCCCAGCCATACCAGATTGGCATGGCCCAGACATTAAAGCGATGAGCGCCCAGTCCGTTGACCCGCCCAGGCCGTACTGGCGCGGTCCCAATGTGACTTCCAGAGTCCCCCCCTCATCTTCCGATGATTCCAGCTCGTCTTCGGAGGAGGAGGAGGGGGATGTGGACGTGGATAAGACGCCCAACCAAGTCATTGGTGCCGTCGATCCGCCGAGAGGGGAGGACCAGAAATCCCTCACAGCAATGCTCACCCATTTAGGAGCTGCTCTTAAAATACGGGTCGACCAGCCACTTTGGAAGGTGAGGACAAGATGACGGCCAAGCTAGACAGGAAATCCATCCGTCCCGTCCACATCACCATGCTTCCTTCCATGCTGACGTCTGCCAAGGCTACATGGAAGAAGCCTGTTTCGGCCCACTCCGTTTCGTCCAGGCTCGATGGGATGTACCGAGTCTTGGACGAAGATGTTGAGTTTTTACAAGCTCATCCCCTACCAAATTCCTTGGTAGTGAAAGCCTTCTAGCATAAGACGGCTGTCACCGGCTTCCCGGTACCGTCAGCACCTGAGGGGAAGAAGCTCGACACGGTGGGCCGTAAGTTCTATGCCAATGGGTCGCTGTTACTCCTGGCCACAAACTATTCGACAGCTATGGGCCTCTACCAATCTCATCTTTGGGAACGAGCCAAGACGCTTGCCGCCAAGCTACCATCAGATCTCCAAAAGGAACTCGACAGTTTGTGTGATGAGGGCGATTTCCTGGCGGAGCATCAAATGAGGACGGCACGTCATATAAACGACTGTGCGGCCATGGACATGTCTTCGGCTATCCTCCTGTGGTGACATGCTTGGCTTCAGGGAACGACTCTCGATGATTCCATGAAGAATCTCATCGAGGAGTTTCCATTTGATGGTTAGGGTCTGTTTGGGCAAGACATGGACAAGGTTTTAAATGAGTTGAGGCAGACCAACTCGACTGCCAAGTTCTTGGGCCTCACTGCTTCCTCTCAGTCTGGGAAGCCCAGATTTCAGCCATTCAGAAACCGCTATCGCGGCAACCTGCAGCAACAACAGCAGCAGGGTGGGTCTGCTGACCACTCCAAGACTGGTTTTTATCGTCCCCAACGACAACATGGGAGGCAACGTTTCCAGCCTTATGGACAAGGAAAACGCAACGAGGGCAAGTCAAAGTCTCATGTTTTACTTCCCTCTGGCCAAGACTCTCTCACTCCATCTCCCGTACCTCCCCCTTCGGAACTTTCTCAAGGTGTGGTCTGACATCACGAACAACCGGTGGGTCTTGAAGATCTTGTCCGCTGGTTACGCCATCGAGTTCGACCGGATGCCTTGGGTAGGAAAACTCCGTTTCACCACCCCATCTCTTCATCTGGAGGAAGAGGTTGCAACCCTTCTCTCCAAAGGGGCCATCGAACTGGTACCACCAACCGTTTGGAACAACGGTTTCTACTTGAGGTACTTCGTTGTCCAGAAGAAAGACGGAGGCCTCCGCCCGATTCTGGACTTGCGTCGCCTCAACAAGTTCATCCACACCAGGAAGTTCCGGATGGTGACACTCCAGACCGTCCTTCCCCTCATCAACAAACGGGACTGGTTTACGGTGATAGTCCTCAAGGACACTTACTTCCATGTCAGCATCCTCAAGGAACACAGACAGTTTCTCCGCTTCAGGATAGGGGACTCTGTGTACCAGTACCGTTGCCTACCGTTCGGTCTGGCCATGGCACCACAAGTCTTCACCAAGTGCATGGCTCCAGTTGCTGCTTTCCTCTGCCAGAAGGGGATCAGGGTCTTCCCGTACATTGACGACTGGTTGATAGTCTCCCCCACCAGGTTGTTGGCCATTCGGGACACGGAGTCCACCGTTCATCTCATGGAGAGTCTTGGCCTCAGGATCAACTTCACCATGTCGAAGTTGGATCCTTCACAGTGAGTGGAATACACTGTAGCGGTTCTGGACTCGTTTGCAGTCAGGGCATTTGCCCCACAAAAATGCTTACTGGACATTGCACAGGTAGTAAGCGACTTCCGTACAAAACTCTTCGTCTGAGTGAAGAAGGCTCAATGACTCCTGAGCTTAATGGTGTCCACCACAGCAGTGGTCCCTCATGCCAAACTGACGTTGCGGTCATTGCAGTCTTGGCTTCTCCACGAGTTCGATCCCCTCACAGAGAGTCAGTCCAAACGGTTGTTTCCGTCTCCGGAAATGGTGGACCAGCTCGTGTGGTGGACCACACCTCTCAACGTAGCTACGGGCAAGTACTTCTCTCCCCCGCAGCTGTCTCTTCAGATTTTGATCGGCGCAAGCAACCTCGGATGGGGAGCTGCTTGCGGGACTCTGACGGTTAACAACACCCGGTCACAGGACGAGATGGTACATCACATCAACTATCTAGAGTTGCTTGCCATATGGAAGGCCATGCGGTCCTTCGATACGTTGCTGGCAGGCAAGGCGATCCAGATCGCTTCAGACAATACCACTGTGGTTGCATATCTGAACAAGCAAGGGGGGACGAGATCCACTATGTTGCTTTATCTTGCGGTGCAACTCTGGGAATGGTGTCTCAAATGACACATCTTTCCAATCGGAGTCCACATCCAGGGCAAACTGAATGTGCTAGCCAACTGTCTGAGTCGCCTCACCTCGATGACTCACGAGTGGGAACTGGACAACATGGTCTTTCACTCCCTTGGCAAGTCATGGGGGACCCCGAGCATCGACTTCTTTGCATTGGAGTCCAACCGCAAGTGTCCCAGGTACTGCTCCAGGGCAGGCATCGGATGGAACTCCGAAGGGGGTGCCTTCATGAAACAGTGGGATCTGGATTATCTCTATGTGTTACCTCCATTTCTACTGATTCAGATGGTTCTGACGAGGTTATACCAGCAACAGCTGCACGCGATCCTCATTGCTCCGGCGTGGCTGCGTCAACCCTGGTATCCGCTTCTGTTGCAACTGTCGTTGCAGTCTCTCACAGTGCCGGACTCTCCGTCTCTTCTCTAAATGGAGCAGGGGCAGCTACTCCACTCGGACTTGCCCAGTCTTCACCTCACCGCATGGAGGATAACCCCAGATTATCCAGGATCTTGGAACTAGCATGACGCCCCTCTACAAGGAAGTCCTATGCCTCCAAATACAGGCGATTTTATGCCTTCTTGGATATTCAACAAATGTCTCCACTCAGAGCTGGTTTGCAAGACATCATGGCATACCTCCTCCATTTGGCGGAGTCAGGTCTAAGCCTTGCCTCCATCAGAGTCCATCTGGCAGCAGTAGTAGCCCACTCTTCAGCTGGATCACCTGCCTCTGGTGCCTTCTGTGACCAAACGGTGAAGCATTTCCTCAAAGGTCTGTGCAACGCTTTCCCTCCCATTAAGACTCTGACCGCGCAATGGTCGTTTTATACTGTCTTGAATGCCCTCACTAAAGCTCCTTTTGAGCTTTACCTGGAAGACTGCGTTTCATGTGGCTATCACGTCTGCTAGATGAGCTGGTGAGCTGGTTGCTCTTCAGGCTGACACCCCATTTACCAAATTCTACAATGACCGTGTGGTGCTCCACGCCAACATTACTTTCTTACCAAAGGTTGTCTCACAGTTTCACCTGGCTCAGACTATATCTTTACCAACTTTCTTTCAAAACCCCAGCAATGCTCAAGAAAGGACTTGGCACACGCTTGATGTTAAACGAGCTTTATTGTTTTACATCAGCAGGACCCGTGAGTTCCACAAGTCACAGCGTCTTTTTGTTGCCTATGGGGGAAAGTCCACAGGTGAACCCATCACTTTTCAGAGGTTCTCCAAATGGATCACATCTACCATTTATCTCACCTACGAGACTGCCTCCTTGCCGCCACCTCCACACGTCAGGGCACATTCAACCAGAGCGGTTGCTACCTCCACTGCCTTTTTGGAGGGCACTCCGTTAGAGGACATCTGTAAGGCTGCAACCGAGACCTTCCACGTTTGTCCAGCACTACCGGATGGACACCAGAGCCAGTGCGGATGCCAGACTTGGTCGTGTCGTCCTTGCCAGAGGGCTCCAGGCACCTCGCCCTTGAGGGTCCATCCTGACTGACTGACGTACTTCAACGTGGATTCATCTCATCCGGCTGCCCACCGACCAAGTAAAAAAATCCACTGCGAGACACCCGCCGGCCTTCTTTCCCAGAGCAACGGGGAAAAGAGGGACTCCCTCTCCTCCACGCTACCCCGCCAAAGACACAGCGAGACCACCGCCGGCCTCAAGGAAAGTTGAGCCGGGGTGGAAAAAAAACACAGCAGCAGGCACTAGTTCGTCAGGGGAAGCACCCTCCCTGGCGAATGACTGGCTGCTGCTTTTGTACTTCTGACAGAGGTAATACAAAAGCAGCAGCCAGCAATCCGCAAGGAAGAGCACCACCCCTTACGGATCGCTGCCTGCCGATCTCCGGTTAGGTAAGCCAGGAGAAAAAGGAGACAGAGAGGAGAGAACCATCGTCAGGCAGAGAGCTCTTCTCTGCCTCCTTTCCCCCCAACCTACCTAACGAACCTTACCAGGGAAAGAACGGGCTGACTGCCAACTCCTCCTTTTCCCCATTGCTGCATCGAAACCAAAATTCGAAGCAGCAATGGGGAAAAGAGGAACTGACAGGCAGCCCGTTCTTCACGCAAAAGTACACACCAACAACAAACACCAACATTAATAAAAATTAATAAAACACAAAAAAATCAATAATTAAAAAAACCCATTAATACACAAAAAAGAAAACAAAATCCACAAACAAAAACATCCACAATTCCAGAAAAGCACAGACAAAACACCTTACTACAACATGAGAATACCTAACTCTAACAACACAACTAAACAACAATGAAATCACAAAAATTAAACAAACCAGAAATAAACAAACAAATTAAACAAACCTAAAACCCAACCAAACCACAAAAGAACAAACAGAAACACCTCCCAACCCACCACCACAAAAACAAAACAAAGAAAAACCCCAGAAGAAAGAAAACCAGAGAACTCACCAGCACGCCCTCCCTCCATGAGATTGGAACAGAAATGAAGAAACAAAGACTACTTACCGGAAGAAGCCCCACCTAGAGGCCAGGAGAGAAAAAAACACATGAAATGAAAAAAAAGCCACTAACAGCCCCACCTGCAGGGCGGAATATTAAAAACAAGTCAAAAACACAACAGCCCCACCTAGAGGCCACAAGAGTAAAAACAAGTCAAAAACATAATAAATCAAAAGTTTACACAAATAACAAACATATGTTAAATAAATAAAATAAAAAGATTTATAGCATCCTCTGTTGAGTTTTAACTCAAATAAAAACCCAAAACATCTAAACACAGTTTAAAAACATTGAATGTAAAAAACATGTTCTTCCACATTTTTAAAAATATTACCTACAGTACAACTATTAACAAACAAAAAAGTCACATACTAAAATGTTATTTGGTTAAATAAAACAATTTGAAACAATTATATCATCCTTTGTTTTTTTTTTTTTAATCCACAAAAAAAAACCCAAAAAAGCTGATCACAGTTTATAACAGTTTGGCAACACCGGGCAACCTATGCTAGTACAATATAATTTGAACACATTTCAAAAAGCGGAAGGGAAACCTTCTCCTAAGAGTCCCACCAAGTCCAGTAAATAGAGCCGAGAGGGGTGTGGGAACACGGTGGTGGCAGCAGTCTTTCGGAGCTCCCCGTGGGCTCGGGGGCACCCACAACTCTGCTTTTATGATTGATTGTTAATTGTACATTTTTAAAGCTTTTATCT
The DNA here is from genome assembly GCA_035047345.1 of Bradypodion ventrale. Classification (NCBI taxonomy): domain Eukaryota; kingdom Metazoa; phylum Chordata; class Lepidosauria; order Squamata; family Chamaeleonidae; genus Bradypodion; species Bradypodion ventrale. The sequence continues at coordinate 138,632,057 of JAWDJE010000002.1, read as the reverse complement.
TACAGTGTTTTAGTCTAACTTGTTTTAATATTGTGAGCCACCTTTCTCCCCTCACCGAGAAAAAGGTAGCCTACAAATGCAGCAAAAGGAGGAGGAGAGCCGGGCGAGCGGCAAAGGGGTCTGCCGCCGCCGCCGCCGCCGCCGGGCAGCCACCCCCAGCCGGGGGGTGAGGAGGAGGAGGAGAGCCGGGCGAGCGGCAAAGGGGACTGTTGCCGTCGCCGCTGGGCAGCCACCCCCAGGGGGGGTGGGGGGGGTGAGGAGGAGGAGGAGAGCCAGAGTCCCAGGCAAAGGATAAGTAGCAGATATGCAAATGTAGAAGACCTAATATAGCAACTGACATAGAGACTTTATACTGACTAAACAGAGAAACTGACATAGAGACTGTGTTTTAAAGTGTGATAATATGCATGATAATATGTTGTCTTAAATGTTTTAAACTTTTAAAAACTGTGATAAAATGTATGAGGAGAGAAAAATGGCGTAGACACTGGCAAACCACGCCACAAATCTTGCCAAGAGAACCCTATTGACCAAAACAAAAGGCAAAACAAAAGGGCAGGCTAGGTGATACAGGATGCTTAACACCACAGAGGGGAGAAAGGGGAGGGACAGGAAAGGGGGAGGGGAAATGCAATGTTGTAAGGAACAATACTGCATAGGGACATGGAATGTGAGATCAATGAACCAAGGTAAACTGGAAGTGGTAAAAAATGAGATGGAAAGAATAAGCATTGACATCTTGGGCATCAGTGAGCTCAAATGGACAGGGATGGGCGAATTCAGCTCTGGAAACCATCATATCTACTACTGCGGGCAAGAAAACCTTAGAAGAAATGGAGTAGCCATAATTGTCAATAAAAGAGTGAGAAAAGCAGTAATGGGATACAATCTCAAAAATGACAGAATGATGTCAGTCAGAATTCAAGGCAAACCTTTCAATGTCACTGTGATCCAAATATACGCACCAACCACTGGTGCAGATGAAGCCACAATGGACCAGTTCTATGAGGACTTACAACACCTCATAGAACAGACACCAAGAAATGATGTCCAAATTATATTAGGAGACTGGAATGGCAAAGTAGGAAATCAAAAAGTGGAGGGAATAACAGGCAAATTTGGTCTTGGAACACAGAATGAAGCAGGGCAAAGATTGATAGAGTTCTGCCAAGAAAACGCACTGGTCATAGCAAACACTCTCTTCCAGCAACACAAGAGGTGACTTTACACATGGACATCACCAGATGGCCAACACCGAAACCAGATTGACTACATACTCTGCAGCCAAAGATGGAGAACCTCCATACAGTCAGCAAAAACAAGACCTGGAGCAGACTGTGGCTCAGATCACAACCTATTGATCGCAAAATTCAGGCTTAGACTAAAGAAAATAAGGAAAACACGGAGACCAGAAAGATATCACCTAGACAGCATCCCTAAAGAATACGCGTTGGAGGTGATGAACAGATTCAATGGCTTAGACTCAATAGATAGAGTGCCAGAAGAATTATGGACAGAGATGAGGGACATCATGCAGGAAGCAGCAAAGAAAACCATACCAAAAGAAAAGAAGAGTAAGAAAGCAAAGTGGTTGTCTGATGAGGCTCTTCAAATAGCAGAGGAAAGAAGGAACGCAAAAGTCAAAGGAGAAAGGAAAAACTACAATCATTTGAACACAGAATTTCAAAGAAAAGCAAGGAGAGATAAGGAAAACTACCTAAAAGAACAGTGCAGAGAAATGGAGGAAAACAACAAAAGAGGCAGAACCAGAGATCTTTTCAAAAAAATCGGGGAAATTAAGGGAACATTTAAAGCAAAAATGACCATGATAAGGGACAAAGAAGGAAAGGAGCTAGCTGATGCAGAAGAGATTAAGAAAAGATGGAAAGAGTACACAGAGGAACTCTACAAAAAGGACCTCAACACTCCTGACAATCACAATGATGAAGAAGTAGAACTTGAGCCAGACATCCTGGAGAGCGAAGTGATAAAGGCCCTAAAGAGCACTGCAAACAACAAAGCTAGTGAAGATGATGGTATCCCAGTTGAATTTTTCAAAGCGCTAAAAGATGACGGCGTCAAATTACTGCATTCAATATGCCAGCAGATCTGGAAAACAAAACAATGGCCACAGGATTGGAAAAGATCAGTATACGTCCCAATCCCAAAAAAGGGCAATGCCAAAGAATGTTCAAATTATCGAACAATCGCGCTCATCCCACACGCCAGTAAGGTGATGCTCAAGATAATACAGGATAGACTTCAGCAGCATGTGGAAAGAGAATTACCAGAGGTGCAGGCAGGTTTCAGAAGAGGCAGGGGGACTAGAGACCACATTGCCAACATACGCTGGATCATGGAGAAAACAAAGGAATACCAGAAACAAGTTTACTTTTGTTTTATTGACTACACTAAGGCATTTGACTGTGTGGACCACAACAAGATGTGGCAAGTAATTAAAGAGATGGGAATACCAGAGCACCTCATATGCCTCCTGAGAAATCTGTACATGAACCAAGAAGCAACAGTTAGGACAGAACAGGGAATGACAGAGTGGTTTGGAATAGGAAAAGGAGTAAGACAAGGCTGCATTTTGTCACCATGCCTATTCAACCTATACACAGAGCACATAATGCGCAGTGCAGGGATGGAGGAATCACAATATGGGATTAAAATCGCTGGGAGAAACATCAATAATCTGAGATATGCAGACGATACCACCCTAATGGCAGAAAGTGAGGAAGACCTAAAGAATCTCTTGATTGGGCTGAAGGAGGAGAGTGCAAAAGCTGGCTTGAGACTAAATATCAAGAAAACCAAGATAATGGCAACAGGCCCAATCAGTTCCTGGAAAATAGATGGGGAAGAAGTAGAAGCAGTGACAGATTTTACTTTCTTAGGATCAAAGATCACTGCAGATGGGGATTGTAGCCATGAAATAAAAAGGCGACTGATTCTTGGGAGACAAGCAATGAGAAACCTGGGGAACATAGTGAAAAGCAGAGACATCACATTGAAAACAAAAATTAGAATAGTCAAAGCAATGGTTTTCCCAGTAGTAATGTACGGATGTGAGAGCTGGACAATTAGGAAGGCTGAGCGCAGAAGAATAGATGCCTTTGAAATGTGGTGTTGGAGGAGGGTTTTGAGAGTACCCTGGACAGCGAGGAGAACAAATAGGTCAATCTTAGAAGAAATTAACCCTGACTGCTCACTGGAAGGTCAAATAGTAAAGATGAAGCTAAAATACTTTGGACATCAAATGAGAAGGGAGGATTCACTTGAGAAGGCATTGATGTTGGGAAAGGTGGAGGGCAAAAGAAGAAGGGGGAGGCCAAGGATGAGATGGCTAGATGGCATTGTAGACACAATGGGCACAGAGCTGGGAGGGCTGAGGGGGATGGTGGAGGACAGAGGCGCCTGGAGAGCAATGGTCCATAGGGTCGCAAAGGGTCGGAACTGACTGTGCGACTGAACAACAACAACAAACAAATGCAGCAGATGTGTAATAAATAAATTAATTAAAAATGATGAATTTTCCCACACTACTCTTTCTGTGTCTCTTTTTTGAGATAAAACAGAAACAAAATAGGTGCTAAGCAGCTGCATCTTCTCTCTGTTGCATGTATTTATCCAGCCCCTCTATGGACAGGACCTAATGTTTCTTTGTTCTTCCATTTGCTTTCAGAACTGTTGAGAACCCCATTTTTGTTGGTTTTCATGTCTCTTTCTAGTCTGAGCTTATTTTGAACTTTAGCCTTCTAAACCTTCTCTCTACAAATAATAGCTACTAATTTTTCTCCTCATTCTATTTCTTATACTTGTTCCCTTTAAATCTTAGCTTGTGTAAAATCTCTCTTTACCTTCTATCAATTCTACAAAGGATAAAGATTTGGTGATTCTGATCTTTTGTTATTTGGAATTCTTAAAAGAGTCTCTTTTGTTTTTTGTAAGTATGCTTAAATAAGAAGTAAATTCAACTGAACTCCCTTTTTGAAACTTTCTTCAGCTCCTGGGGAGTGGGGACACATTACTGTCTTAAGTTGACACTTACTTTTACTTTTTGTTTCCTCCCATGAGTTTCTTTAGCATAACATTATATCTGTATGGCAATCCAGAAGGTGTTACAATAATGCAGTGGAGACAGGATTAGATCTAAAATGAGACACATTAACCTGTATTTGGGCAAGTAGTTTGCATCATTTATCTGGGTATCCTGCATGCAATCCATTGCACAAGAAATTAAAACGGGCACTGTTACAAGTGCTGCAACCCACTTGTGTCAACAGAATGCCAACTTTAAATGTTAATTATTTAAATATAAGTATAGTGGAACCTCATACAACAATCGCCCCATATAGCAACGAAATCGCATAACAATTAGGTTTTGGGGGGAAATGGCATCCCGCAGAACAATTTTCATACAACAATTTTTCAATGGGAATAACCACTTAGCAAAAAAATTATAATCGTTGTACGATGCATCCCATAGGGAAAATTGCTATACGACGCATGCATCGTATAGCAATTGTTTCATACAACAACAAGCCCCGTGGAACGGATTGAAATTGTTGTAAGAGGTACCACTGTACTGATAAAAATTGCAAGATACAGGCACCACCTTGAAGACAGTACCTCTTATAACATGCACCATCACCAAGATTTCAATCATATGCAAATATTTGTTGTTTTTATTAAAATTCACCTAACCAATTGCATTTTTAAAATTGGGTGAAGCTCTCACCAACTTTAATCATTTGAGTTTCTCAAGAGCACATGAAAGCATTTGTTACTATATCTCTTTTTTACCAAATACTGTTAGGAACAAACAATGTAGTGCTAAATACTTCACTGTGAGCAGCGCATAGCAATGCCTGCCCCGGGTCACATTTTTGCCAAGCACTGTGAGCAGAGTCAAATGGCTTGATGTGTAATTTTTAATTTCCATATACTCGAATATAAACCAACCCAAATATAAGCCAAGGCACCTAATTTTTACCTGAAACCCTAGGAAAATAGATTGACCCGAGTATAAGCCGAGGGTGGGAAATGCAGCAGCTGCTACTGAGTTTCAATAATCAAAATACCTGAAAATATGGTAAAATTAATTAAATTGTCAACATCTCAATCCGGCATGGTCCTGGAACCTTTGTGGTCGTTGACCTGAGTATAAGCCATGTCCCCTTTTTGGAGCTCATTTTTGGTGCTAAAAAACTCAGCTTAAACTTGAGTATATACTGTAGTCAGAGAAAAAGTGGTAAAACCATTAGCACTGTTTTGAATATTGCCAGTGGAAGTAACTGAGTCCAGCAGGAATTGCTGATGAAGGGGATTGTGACCCACCAACACTTGGCCCAGAGTTTATTATATCCTTAAGCTGGCTCTGAAGTAGGAGGGCATGAACAGCTATTGGAAGAAATAAGGGTACAGCTTCTGCTGTATTAGCAAGCTGACAGTGGAGCTTTAAGCACAGCTTATGATAACTAATTGTTTGGTATTATTTTTAATATATTTTGGAGTTACCATTTATTTGATTTATCATTTTTCTAAACTGGGAAATACAAGGCAAAATTTAGGAGTGCTTGCTGGAAGACTGATCCTAGAGAACCTCAAGATACATGTGAAGGAAGGTGGAAATGCTACCATTTTTGCACTTTAGAATGCCTGCCTTACTGTAGAGTGCTAACCTCTATAACTGTAGAAAATCTTCTTCCCGCTGTCCCAGATCAGGACCTATAGGGTGGAACAATAAAAAGTTCATTTTAATAAGGAGATCCTGGTTGAAACAGGCTGTATTTGAAACACTAACCTAAGTAAAATGTACACAATTATATTCCTTAGATGATTTTTGAAACCATATTTGAAGTCCCCAGGCAATTAGTTTTTAGCAAGATTGGTTTGGAGGTGGTTACATGCAAGGTAATGAGTAGAGAAGAAAAATTTGCAGCTAGAAGATGCCTGGAGGAAAATGGTCCATGGGGTTGCAAAGAGTCGGAATCTACTGTGCGACTGAACAACAACAACAAGAAGAAGATGCTTTCCTAGCCCACTTGGACATTTTAGAGTTAATTAAATATAATTGCACCCAGTTCTGAAGTAAAAAGTTATGTGGTGGCAGGTCTCTAAGATACCAAGTAAAAATGCAAGTTGCCAAAGAATACCATCCCAAAGCATCTAGTTTAAATGCACACAATCCCAAGAAAGTTGAGAAGAATGTCGCAGAGTGATGGTGAATTTTCCTGTGTGTGGGGAAGAGAATTTCTCCCCTTAAAATTAAATCAAGATGATTTTATTTTTTTAAAATACATATTGAATAATAATAAAGGGATAACATGTCATTTCTTTTGTGATCTAACATTTCTGCAGTAGCTCAAGTTGTTAAGATGCTGAACTCCACGACTGGAAGGTCCGAGTTCGATTCCTGAGTACTGCACGACAGATTGAGTTTCCATCTCTGTCCTGGCTCCTGTTAACTTAGCAGTTCGAAAGCAAGAAATTGCAAGTAAATAAATAGGTACCACTTTTGTGGGAAGGTAAACAGCATTTTGTGCACTCCAGTATTGAGGCATGCCTGCCACATGACTACAGGAACGTCTGCAGATGCAGACAGTGCTGACTCTTTGGCTGTAAACAGAGATGAGCACTGAAGCCTACAGTTGGATACAACTGCCTTTCGAGCGAGGGTGACCTTTACCTAACATTTCTGCTTGTCTATCAATATTAGGATAAAATTATCATTGCAATAGTAACTTCCTTATCACACATGCTGTTAGGATAGCGATATAAATGGTATAAATTTGTCACATAGAAATAAAAAACCTAGCTGTTAGTTGGGTATGTTGCCAGCAGAATAACTACTACAACTTTGGTTTCAAGTTATTCTGAAGCAAAGGTGATCACTAAAATCTAATCTAATCTATTTCTGGTACTGTATTTGATAACACCCCTGCCCCCAAGACAGACAGGTAGAGATGAATACTTTTGATAGTTAAAATATTTGCAACCTTCCATTTTTATTTTCCATTTATTTGATTGCCATGAGTTTGCAAGGGCAGTTCTCATTCTGTTTATAAAGTGTATGGCATCTTTACTTCTTTTGCAGTCCAGGTTGTGCGTAAAACCAATTGCTAAAATAGGCTGTTGTTGTCGACTGCAACTCGTATCCGAGAATGCATTTTTCCCTGAAGCAGGAAACATGCCATTGGTGTGAATTTGTTTAAGGTGGATCCCAGCTTGCCATGAAGTGACCCACACACTATGATCACGGAGCCATCCCCTGCGGCACACATGAAATGAGACATGCAGGATTTAACACTGGGACTGCAATGGACTGCCGCAGCCTTGAGGATATGGACAAGGTACGCCTTCCCAACCAGTCCATCTGGCATGGCCTCTTCCACCTCCATGACCACTGTGAATCAGAGTACCTCCTCCACTCACTTTTCCATTGGGCCCAATGTTGTTTTCCATTGGGCCCAATGTTGTTTTCCATTGGGCCCAATGTTGTTGTTGTTGTTGTTGTTGTTGTTGTTGTTGTTGTTGTTGTTGTTGTTGTTGTTGTTGTTGTTGTTGTTGTTGTTGTTGTTGTTGTTATATTTTGACTTCTATGCCGCCCCACTCGCAATGCAACTCTGGGCAGCTGACAAAGAAATAGAGTATTACAAATTACAGTTACAAAGTATCACATCAACACAATATTTTTTAAAAACAAACATTTCAAGAACAATTCATATTCCAAAAGCAATACACATTTCAAAGCAATACACAGGGGAAAAGAAAGAATACATTGCAAAAAAACTCAGATTTGTCCACTTCCCTCCAGGCTAAACAGCCGAGGGGAAAAAATCCGGTAACAGTTTCTTGATGGTTTCCAGTGGCATTTCCTCCACGGAAGAGACCATCACCCCACCTAAAGTGGCTCATCTGCCTCTAGCTGTTGGCCCCTTTAGGGAGTCAGGTTAGTTAACCGCCGCCAGACACTCAGCGTTGAGACGTTGGCTGTACGGTCTACTCCATTACCATAGCGGGATGTCCGGCCAGACATGCACGTTGTTTAAAACCCTTGACTTTCACATTTTCATAATCAACTTGCTCAGTACAGTATTTGCTTATTCCAACAAGAGCAGAATACAGGCTCAAACATTCACATGTGACCCATGAAAACTGTGGTCCAAAACTGACTGCAGGGCCAGTTTGCTATTCTGAGGATTAGCAAATGCCTGCTGTGGTTTTGTGAAGCTACAGAGACCTCCAATGTTCATAGTGGCACACTGCAGTTTCTACAACTACTGGCAACTCTGCTGCCATAATCAGGAACAGGGCATTCTCTATTCATGTGAGTGAAGCTGAAGCTGGACTGCCGGCAACCATTTCCTGAGCATGGAAAAATTCAAGGTTCCACCCAGAGTGAAAGATCATCCTAGCCTAGCCTGAAGCATGGCGGTCAGATTAATCACGGGCAAACCGAGCTGCAGTCCCCAGCCCTCCTCTCAAAGTCACGGCAAGCTTTTAAACAAAAACAGTAAGGCTCTAGTCCTTTTGGAACCTGAAACGAGAGGCACCTGCTATCATATTACCCTGAGTGCTTTAACCAATGAAGGCACAGTTACAACAGATTCCCCAGATGCTGTGTAAGAGATAAAGAAAGAATTACCATTTGCTAATAGAAAAGACATTCCGGTGAATTTTGTGCTTATTGTTGGCTGGCCATCCTGGAGCAGTGATTACTATCCATAGAAAACACCCCCAGAAAATGCAGTTGTGATTGAGCACTAATTAGCACATCTAGCCCGCTGCAAAAGGAGGCATAAATAATTTTTGTGTCAGAAATTACTTTGGATTGAAAGGATTTTTGCTGGAGAAACTCTGCTCAGCGGACGCCCAGATGAGACTCCTTTCACGTCCCCAAGATCCGTCATGCAGCACTCGGCTATCGAAACCTGACCTTCCAGTCTCCAAGCTCAGCATCTTAAACACTAAGCCACATCAAAAAGCATGCATTCCCTATGTGAATTTTACCGGAGCTTCAAGGGGCTTTGGTGGCTCAGTGGTTAAGAAGCTTGCCTTGTAAGGTGGAAGTCCGGCAAGTCGGCATGATGGTTTGAGCACCCATCTTTGTCCCAGCTCCTGCCAACCTAGCAGTTTGAAAGCAAGAAATTGCGAGTAGATAAATAGGGACCACTTTGGTGGGAAAAGATCTTAGGGACATGAATGGAGCCTCATTCGGGCGTCCCCTGAGCAGAGTTTCTCCAGCAAAAAATCCTTTCAACCCAGACTAATTTCTGACATAATGATAAGTTAACATGGGAACTGAATAAAAAAGGGTATAATTAAAGAAAATAGATTTTGGAAATTTTGGCAATTATTTGTGGAGTCCAAATTGGTTGGAGGTGCGGTGGTTGGGCCAGTACCAAATCAATTGAGTTTTTTGGAAATAGTGAAGACCGCTGTTATATCCTGCATCCTCCAGGGCATTGTATAATAATACACTGGGTGTGTAGTGTGATTTTGTGTTTATTATATTTTTATTATTGTATTCTCATTGTGCTTTGCCCTTGTAGAATTATGGTAATACTGTAATAGTTAACAAGTTTTGTGAAGATTAAAATAAGGTAAATATAAACAGCTATAGGTATATATAAATGAGGATGATTTGGAGATTCAATGTTACAAGAAATAGAGGATATTGCAAATGTAAGTTTTATGTTGTATATAATGCATTAGAGTATAATAACCGAGATTTAGTGAAGGATAGGGAGGTACTACATTGGTAGAGTTATTATTATTAGTGGTATTATTGTTGTTTATTGTCTTATGATTTATTTGTATTGTTTATTGTCCTTATGATTCATTTGTATTGTAATTTTTTCTTTTTGTTCTGACTTTGTTATAATCTCTTGAAAATGTAATTATTATTTTTTTTAAAGAATAATTTCTGACACAAAATTATTATTATTACCAGAGCGTCACATGCTGCCATCATCATTCACTCATAACGCTCCTTGGTTTTGTTCCATCTTTTTCATCATCACAGAAAATAATTTAAGGCTATATATACATATTTCTTTATACCAGTCCTCTATCACAAATTCCATATACAGTACATCTTCCAAATTTTTATTTAACAATTTAAATATTGACAACTACATAATGCAAACCTAAGCATATGCAAACCTAAGCGTATGTTATTCTGGTTGCCAAGCCAGTTATTTTAAAACACCAGCTGGGGATAATTTATTTTGTATCAGTTTGGGATGTGTGCCTGCAAGCATTGGTGTTTATCTGAGGTTTCCAAAATAAACTTGCAGGAGCAGTGGAGATGGGCTCTAGCTGACTAGTGGCATCTCTGTCTGTAGCCACTGCAGATCACCACTGCTAATCAGCTGATTGGAGCCCATCTCTGCTGATCAGCAGTGGTGATCTATGGTAGCAGCAGAGATGCCATTTATCAGCTGAGATGGACTCCAGCTGATTGACTGATTGAGAGAGGGAGGCACTATCAATAGCAAGCATCTATGATAGCAGTGGAGGTGCTAGGGCTCATCTTCACTGATAGGTGGCAACAATCTGTGGAGGCAGTGGAGAGATGGGCCACAGCTGATAGATGGAGTCATAGGGATGTGCACACCAACTCAAACTCTATATCCGTGATGGCGAATCTTGGCACTACAGGTGTTCTTGGACTTCAATTACCAGATGCCCAAGCCAGCTTGTGGATTGTGGCTTCTGGGAACTGAAGTTCAAGAACACCTGGAGTGCCAATGTTTGCCATCACTGCTCTATATGATCTGAAATCAAAACTGTTTTTTTAAAAAAACAAGTTTTACAGTGTTTTCCTATTGCGTAGTCACATTCTAAAGCAGTGATTCCAGTGGTGGTGGACTTCAAGATTTTTTTACTATCACACTGTTGGCGTGGCCAACTCTGTGGGCGTGGCCAGATGACTGGGTGAGCATGGTTCTCAAACAAATAAGAGAAAGTAATTTTTCACCCAGAGGATCACTGGTCTATGGAACTCCCTGCCAGAAGAAGTGGTGACAGCTGTCAGTCTTGACAGCTTCAAGAAAGGATTAGACAAGTTCATGGAGGACAAGGGTATCAATGGCTATAATTATGGATACTTAAGGACAACCTCGGGGTTGGAAAGATAGGCAGGATATCTCTCAATGCCATTCCCAGGGAATCCTAAGCAGGTGAAGGCATCTCCTTGGGAATAATACCCTGAAGGAAATGGTGAGCCACTGTATGTGACAGAATGCTGGACTGGATGGGCTGTGGCCTGTTCCAGCAAGGCTGTTCTTACGTTCTTATGGTTAAACTGCTGTATTTTAATGTGAGTTTTTGTGGACTGAGTCCACTTCATCAGACCATTAGTTAGCAATTACACTTCGATGCTCTAATTTTCCTTTAAAGAGTAACTGCAGCAGAGTAATTGCTGGCTCAGCCTCACCCTACTCTGGGGCCCCGGACCCAGCAGCAAGGATGTTGGAGTCATGTCTGGAGGTGGGTGAGAGGAGGAGGAGGAGATGGGGGGGCAGATCTGGGCAGTGGCCGGGGCTCTTCCTCCACCAGCCAGTTTTACTACCGGTTCTCCTGAACCTGTCTGAACCTGCTGGAGCCCACCACTGAGTGATTCCCAATGTGGGGCACACACCCAACACATACCTGTCAACCCGCGGCTCCGGAAAAATGGGACCTGCGCACATCGCTTGTGCGCAGGTCGCTTTCCACGCATGCGCAGAAGTGCTACACCGCTTGCGCAGCCCCTACGCAAGCGGCGTAGCAATTCCGCACATGCGTGGAAAGGGTAAAACCCTTCCACGCATGCACGGAAGCGCTACACCGCTTGCGTAGGGGCTGTGCAAGTGGCGTAGCGGTTCTGCGTATGCGCAGAAAGCATTTCCCCCCGCTGCCAAATTACGGGGTTTTGGCAGCGCGGGGCAGGTTATGACGTCAATCGACGTCAAATTACGGGGTTTTCCCGGCCAAATCTGGATGGTTGACAGGTATGCCAACAGGGAGACTTCAATTCCCAGAAGCCTAAGTCGGTACATTGGCTGATTAGTGCTTTGGGGAATTGACCTAGGCTTCTGGAAATTGAAGTCCAAAAGACCGAAGGTTGGAAAACACTGTCCTAATAAATAAATAAATAAATAAATAAATGCTAGTTCAGTTGCTGGGAGGAGGGTGACATAAAAGGATCCTCCCCAAACAGTAGAAAGCACTGTGAGTAAACATAGGACTTCCCTGGGCAACATCGTAGAGCTGGTCAATTCTTCCAGCGTAGAAGTGTTGCACTGTAAACTTGATTGTGCAATTGTCTGATATGAAGAAAGGAAAGGAAATTTCTGGGAAAGGTGGAGGAAGAGCCCTTTTGCCCTCTTCGTTGTAGGTTTCCCATCGGCTTGGGAACAGAATCTTGTACAAAGTGAGGTTTTGGTCTTCTTGTGTCTTTTTTTAAGTATCTGTATGCTTGCATCATGAACACTTGAATTGATCATGCCAACTAGGAGCAGGGTAAGAATAAGAAATGTCGTATTAAGTTATAGAAGTGGATTTATTTCTCTCTTTTTTTTAAACAAAAACTTCTATCTCAACTTTCTCCTTCACCCACGGTGGCTTCAAAAACACAAGTATTAGAAGCTCCCCCGGTGGCTTAGTGGTTAAGACGATGAGCTGGAGACTGGAAGGCTGGGTTTCGATACCCGAGAGCTGCACTTGGGGACATGAAAGGAGCCTCATTTGGGCGTCTCCTGAGCAGAGTTTCTCCAGCAAAAATCCTTTCAACCCAGAGTAATCTCTGACATGAAATTATTATTATTACAATAAATTGCACTGTGAAAAAGCAACTAAACAAATGATTCTCACCCCAGTAGTGGGGCTATGATGGCTCAGTGGTTAAGAAGCTTGCCTTGTTAGCTGGAAGGCTGGCAAGTTGGCAGTTTGATACCCAGGTACTGCATGACGGTTTGAGTGCCCGTCTCTCTCCCAGCTCCTGCCAACCTAGCAGTTTGAAAGCAAAAAATTGCAAGTGGATAAATAGGGACCACTTTGGTGGGAAAAGCTCTTGGGGACATGAAAGGAGCCTCATTCGGGCATCCCTTGAGCGGAGTTTCTCCAGCAAAAATCCTTTCAACCCAGAATTATACAGTAACTATGATATTTCTACTGTGATGAAGTGGATAGAATGATAGACTAGGACTCAGAAAACCATGGGTTTGAATCCCTACTCAGCCATGGAAATTACTGGGGGGCAGGTTGGAACAGGTAAGCAAGGAGGTTACGGCTGAGAAACCCGACCTCCCCTATGCCACATGGAGGACCCTGAATAGGCTGAGGGTCGGAGTCCCTAAATGCAAGACCAATATGCTCAAGTGGGGGCTGCTGGCAGACAATAACACTGTGTAAATGTGGAGACAGAATCCATGTACTGATGAAGATTTAATTTTGACCAAAAACAAAGCCAAGAAAGTGACTTCATTTTGGCAGTCTAATGTTTGATTTGGACACAAAAGAAGAAGAAGCAACTCCTTAAAGATCTAACTTTTACATTGAAAGCTCTGAGTTGGTTCCAATTTAACCATTGGTCTTTGCATGATGGTTACAAATGGTGTAGTGATTTATCATTAGCATACATGAACATAAGTCTGTGGGTACCATGTGATGCGTAAACAGCCACAGCTAGCCCAGTCAGTGAAAAAGAGGGGGGGGGGTCATCACTGATCAAGCAAGGGCACAATTCTGACCGTGAGATGGCTATGAGCAAGCGAAGTTGAAGCCAGGCTGGCAAAGCTGAATTGAATCCAAATTCCTTCTTGCCTAGGGATATTGGGAAGTCTTTATCAGTCATTTTGTCAGCGGGCTGGTGGCCTGTCTTCTTCAAGGAGCTTTAGATCTGGCTTGATGCACCTTCTCTCTCATCCCACCTCTTTCAGCCTCTTCTACCGGCAGCACTAAAGTTTTGCTAGCAGATCTGCCATAATAATAATTCTGTGTCAGAAATTATTTTGAGTTGAAAGGATTTTTGCTGGAGAAACTCCGCTCAGGGGACGCCCGAATGAGGCTCCTTTCATGTCCCCAAGATCTTTTCCCACCGAAGTGGTCCCCATTTATCTACTGTACTTGCAATTTCTTGCTTTTGATCTGTTAGGTTGGCAGGGAATCTAGATTTCACCTCTCCAGCTTTGGTTTTTTTTCCACAGCATGTACAGGTGAAACTCGGAAAATTAAAATATTGTGCAAATGTTCATTCATTTCACTTAAAAAGTGAAACAAATATATGAGATAGACTCACTACATGCAAAGCGAGATATGTCATCCCCTAATTCGTTATAATTGTGATGATGATGGCGTACAACGTACATGAGATTATGTGATGATTATGGGGTACATGGGATTGGGGGGTTGGGTTTTCATAAACTGCAAGCTATAAGCATCAATATTATAACAAAGTAAGGCTTGCACTATCTCGCTTTGCATTTAATGAGTCTATCTCATACAGTGGTGGGCATCAGCAGGTTCACACCAGTTTGCCAGAACAGGTAGCAGAAATTCTGGCTGGCCCTGCCCATGCAAGTTTTGAAATAAAGTAGTCCTAATTTAGTTACAACGCAGGGCTTTCCCCCTAGACACGCCCACCATACCACGCCCACAGTGTGGTAGTAATTTTTTTTGGAGCCCACCACTGATCTCATATATTTGTTCCACCTTTTAAGTTGCATTACTGAACTGAATGATCATTTGCACAATATTCTAATTTTCCAAGTTTCACCTATATAGACGAGTCTGCAAATGACAGGGACTGATCCTATCCTGAAGGGTTAGGGTAGAGGGGAGTAGGAGGGCAACTCATATGCATCCCTACTTATTGCATTCAAAGCTTTTGATCATACTGCCTCCCTAGCCCCTGAAATCCCAACCTATAATTCAGAGCCCTGGTGGCACAGTGGTTAAATTGCTGAACTGCAGCAGCCAGCACGTTGTGAGTTCGATCCTGACCTGAATCCAAGGTTGACTTAGTCTTCCATCCTTCCGAAGTAGGTAAAACGGGGACCAAGCATGTTGGGGGAAAATGATAATTAACTTGTGAGCCTCCCAGAGAGTGCACTAAGCGCTTATATGGGACGGTATAAAGAAGGGTGCAATGGCTCAAATGGCTAAGACGCTGGCTGGAAGGCGGAAGGTCAGCAGTTCGATTCCCGAGTACTGTACTGCAGGAGCAGGATGGAATGAGCTCCTGTCTTTGTCACAGCTCCTGCCAACCTAGCAGTTCGAAAGTAAAAAAAATTGCAAGTAGATAAACAGGGACCACTTGGGTGGGAAAGGTAAACAGTGTTCTGTGCGCTCCGGTGTCTAGTCATGCGCCTGCCACATGACCACGGAAACGTCTGCAGCAGCAGACAGCGCTGGCTCTTCGGCTTTGAAACAGAGATGAGCCTAGAGTCGGATACAACTGACTCTCAAGAAAGGGAAACTTTTACCTTTTATATAGAAGAGTAACTTTGTTGTCATTGTTCAGTCGCACAGTCGATTCCAACCCTTTGCGACCCTATGAACCATTATCCTCCAGGCACCTCTGTCCTCCACCATCCTCCTCAGCCCTCCCAGTTCTGTGCCCATGGTGTTCACAATACCATCTAGCCATCTCATCTTTTGATGCCCCCTCCTTCTTTTGCCTTCCACCTTTCCCAGCATCAAGGCCTTCTCAAGTGAATCCTCCCTTCTCATTTGATGTCCAAAATACTTCAGCTTCATCTTTGTTATTTGTCCTTCTAAGGAGCACTCAGGGTAGTCTCTTCTAATATTGACCTATTTGTTCTCCTCGCTGTCCAGGGGACTCTCAAAACTCTCCTCCAACACCACATCTCAAAGGCGTCTATTCTTCTGCGCTCAGCTTTTCTAATGGTCCAGCTCTCACACCCTTACATTACCACCAGGAAAACCATTCATAGCTGTCAAGTATCCCTTATTGTCCGGGAAAACCCCTTATTTTACCCTTTCCCGCCATCATCCCTTATTAATTAGACTGCAAAGCCCTGTTGCCGCCATTGGAGGGCAGCACAGGATAAGCATAGCTGTCAAGTATCCCGTATTTGCCGGGAATTTCCCCTTATTTCCAAATCCAAAACTTGACAGGTATGAAACCATTGCTTTGACTATGCGGATTTTTGTTTTCAAGGTGATGTCTCTGCTTTTCACTACGTTCCCCAGGTTTCTCATAGCTTGCCTCCCAAGCATCAGTCGCATACCTGTCAAGTTTTGGATTTGGAAATAAGGGAAATGTCCTGGAAAATACGGGATACTTGACAGCTATGCTTATCCTGTGCTGCCCTCCAATGGCGGCAATAGGGCATTGCAGTCTAATTAATAAGGGATGACGGCAGGAAAGAGGGTAAAATAAGGGGTCTTCCTGGCCATTAAGGGATACTTGACAGCTATGCTTATCCTGTGCTGCCCTCCAATGGCGGCAATAGGGCATTGCAGTCTAATTAATAAGGGATGACGGGAGGAAAGAGGGTAAAATAAAGGGTTTTCCTGGCCAATAAGGGATACTTGACAGCTATGCTTATCCTGTGCTTCCCTCCAATGGCGGCAATAGGGCATTGCAGTCTAATTAATAAGGAATGACGGCAGGAAAGAGAGTAAAATAAAGGGTTTTCCTGGCCAATAAGGGATACTTGACAGCTATGCTTATCCTGTGCTGCCCTCCAATGGCGGCAATAGGGCATTGCAGTCTAATTAATAAGGGATGGCGGCAGGAAAGAGGGTAAAATAAGGGGTTTTCCTGGCCAATAAGGGATACTTGACAGCTATGCTTATCCTGTGCTGCCCTCCAATGGTGGCAATAGGGCATTGCAGTCTAATTAATAAGGGATGGCGGCAGGAAAGAGGGTAAAATAAGGGGTTTTCCCGGCCAATAAGGGATACTTGACAGCTATGATTCAGTTGCCCTTTTTATTTCATGGCTGCAGTCTCCATCTGCAGTGATCTACTTTGCTTTAATTGCAGCTCCCTCCCTCTTGTCTGGGAACTCCGTTTGCATCGAGGCCCCCCCCCTGACACGCCGATCCTAAAGACAAAGCCACCCCCCCCCTCCCCAAAAGGCATAAGGCGGGCGGCCATTCCGGGTCGGCCTCCCTTTTTCTTCTGGGGGGCGGCGCTTCGGTGTGGGGGGGAGGGGCTTCCGATGTCACATCCTGCTTGGGCCTTGTTGTGGGTTTGGGGGACACCTCTTTCTGCTTGCTGGAAAGCGGGGCTGGTGGGTGGGGGGTCGTCGTCTATGTGTGTTTTCATTGCCCCCCCCTAAAGAGAAGGGGAGCCGCCCCCCCCATCTCTCTTCCCCTGTGACTGTCCCGCTTCCTGGGGGCTCTTGGGCTGCTGCCGCTGCTTGGGCGTTTGTTGAGCCAGGAGAAAAATCGGAACAAAGAGGATCTCTCGCTCTCTCTCTCCCTCTCTGTGTGTCTTCGCCTTCTTAACCACTCACCCACCCACCCACCGCCACACATTTGCAACAAAGAACATCTGGGGGGGGGGGGGAGAAGAGAAAGAAGGAAGGGAGGAAGGAAAGAAAGGCAGGAGGAGGAGGAGGAGGAGGAGGGATGCAGCGTTAAGAAGCTTCCCTTCTAGGACTCGTGGCTGGCCAGGCAGAGGCCGGGACGGAGAGCAAGAAGAAGCAGGACGCCGCCACGGCCCCGAAGAGGACCCGGCCAGAGAGGTGAGCAGGTGGGGGTGGGAAGGGGGGGGGTGATGCCTGCTTTGGGGGACACACTCGGTGGGGAGAATGGGTGGCCGGGTCTGGATGCGACACCCCCACCCCCAATGCCCGGATATGCGGCTTTGGAGAGAGATGCGCTCGGGGATGTATGGAGGAAGGCGCCTGTCTTTGGAAAGAGGTTGGGAGATACATGCATCTCTCTCTCTCTCCCTCCCTCCTCTCTTTCTCCCTCCTTCCCTCCCTCCCTCCCTCCTTCTCTCTCTTTCCCTCTCTGTCTCCCTCTCCCTCTTTCTTTCCCCCTCCCTCCCTCTCTCTCTCCCCTCTCTCTTTTCCTCTCTGTCTCTCTCTTTCCCTCTCTTTCTCCCTCCTTCCCTCTCCCTCTCTCCCTCTCCCTCTCTCCCCCCTCTCCCTCTCTTTCTCCCTCCTTCCCTCTCTCTCCCTCCCTCTCTCTTTCCCTCTCTCCCTCTCTCTCTTTCCTTCTCCCTCCCTCCCTCTCTCTCTCTCTCCTTCCCTCCCTCTCCCTCTCCCCCTCCCTATCTCCCTCCCTCTCTCTTTCCCTCTCTCTCCCTCCCTCTCCCCCTCTCTCTTTCCCTCTCTGTCTCTCTCTCTTTCCCTCTCTTTCTCCCTCCTTCCCTCTCCCTCCCTCCCTCCCTCTCTCTTTCCCTCTCTCCCTCCCTCCCTCTCTCTCCCTCCCCCCTCTCCCCCCCTCTCTCTCTGTGTGTGCATGTGTGGATAATCCGGGGCAAGCCGGTTTTTTTGGGGGGGGAGCGGGTTGTAGTAAGTGGACGTTGACCCCCCCACCACCACCCCAATTGCAGCGTCAAACTATGTATCCCAAATACTGATCTTGTCAGCCCCTGAAATATTGTGGGGTTTTTATTTCTTGCCTTCAGAGCGGGACGCCCAAACTTTTTGGGCCGTGACTTCACTATGGCCCTGGGGGCTTTGCAGGCCGGATGAATTGGTGTCCGGGGCCGGATCCAGCCCACAGGCCATAGTTTGGGCACCCCTGCTTTAGAGAGACACAGAATTGGAAGGGAGCATAACCCTTCCCTCCTTGTCAGCAGTCCCTGATGCAACAATTCCAACACACTTGGCTAAGAATCCCTTCACCTTTGGAAGGTGCAAGGGCTCTGCAACGGTTGGGCCTCTTCACTCTTGAACGACGGCGTCTAAGAGGTGACCTGGTTGAAGTTTATAAAATCATGCACGGTGTGGACAAAGTAGATAAGGAAAAACTGTTTTCCCTATCGCACAACACTAGAACTAGGGGACACTCCATGAAACTTTTGGATACTAGTTCTCAAACAAATAAGAGAAAGTACTTTTTCACCCAGAGGATTACTGATCTATGGAACTCCCTGCCAGAAGAAGTGGTGACAGCTGTCAGTCTTGACAGCTTTAAGAAAGGATTAGACGAGTTCATGGAGAACAAGGGTATCAATGGCTATAATTATGGATACCTAAGGACAACCTCTGGGTTGGAGAGATAGGCAGGATATCTCTCAATGCCATTTCCAGGGAATCCTAAACAGGTGAAGGCATCTGCTTGGGAATAATACCCTGAAGCAAATGGTGAGCCACTGAGTGAGACAGAATGCTGGACTGGATGGGCTGTGGCCTGTTCCAGCAAGGCTGTTCTTATGTCCTTCTTTGAGTATGGTTGCCGTGGCATATATATAGGAAAGCCAGTAAGTAACGGGCAGAGTGTCAGACTAGAACTCAGGAGATCAGGGGTCAAATCCCTGCAAGTTCACCCTTTGGGTATATCACATGCCTCAGAAACCCTTTTAGGGTCACCATAAGTTAGATGCAACTTGATGACACTTAATGGTGACAGCAGCATATGTACACATAGTGTGTGTGAGTTGTAGAAGGCTAGACTTCACGAGGGCAGTTTTGGGGAAGAGGTTAGACTGAGGTTATCCTGTGCTGGCTTAAAACATGAGTGCTTCTTAATAACTTTCTCAACACATTTTCTCAGATCTGCCTTTTTGTTTGCCTTTGAAAAATAAGTAACATCTGGAGAGATATTGGGAGGTGTTTATCAGTATTTATGAATTGGTTGCACTAAGAAATAACTCAGTGGTTTAGCTATATGGCTGTGGAACCAGAGGTTGGGAGTTTAATTTCCCATTGTGCCTCCTTAGAGAAGAGCCAGCCTTTATAGTCATGGGCAAAGCTGCATAGTCCCTGGGCACTCCTAGAAGAAGGGAATGGTAAACCACTTCTGTGTATTCTCTCCCTAGAAAACCCTGGAAAGGATTGCCATATTAGAATTGACCTAATGGCACACAAATATATGTTTACTGTAGGTAGCTGCTACACAGCAGTGACGCAGTGCCTTCTTTAATGTGGGTGAAGACAAGCAGAATAGACTGCATGAAAAGGGAAGCTGACATATGTATACTTGTACAGTACTTACATTTTGCTTCATTTATGGACAGCCTACCCTGCATTTGAGAGAAGGATGTTTCGGTTCATGAGAGATGGAGAGCCGGATGATCCAATGTTTATGATGTGAGTACAGTGCTTAAATTTTTCTTCTTGGGAGAGATGTGGAGAATGAAGAGGAGGGCTACCTGTGGTATGAATGGTTTTGCAATCTAAATTTGTTTTGGGTCAATCTTCCTCTCCTTCAGGGACCCTCTCGCCATTCACCACCAGCATGTGAACCGTGTCCTCTCAGGTGGCTTTGGTTACAGTCCTTTTCTCAGCATCGGTAATGGGACTGTACCTGCAACACGCCAGGCGAGCAGGAGAATACAGGTAATATAAATCTGAGATTGGGGCTAGTCATGTTACCCACTACCCCCAGGAGGAATATGAGAAGGACAGAAAGACTGTCTTGGAAAGGTGTCCCTTTTCCAAAGTTGACTGCGTTTAGTGATTTTAAGACAGGGGTGCCCAAACTATAGCCCACAGGGCAGATCGGGCCCCTGATGCCAATTCATCCAGCCCGCGCTGCCCTTGTCGCTCCCAGAAGTGGAAGTAAAACACGCCTGTACATGATGAGGGTGGCGTGGGCTGAATGAATTGGCATCGGGGGCTGGATCCGGCCTGTGGGCCGTAGTTTGGGCACCCCTGGTTTAAGAGGAGAAGACGGCAGCCTAAAATCTATCTCATCCTGTTGCAAAACATATCTATTGCAAAACAGGTTGCAAGGCACATTTTACTTCTGTTTCCGGTGGGAGGAACCATGTGACTGGCCCGTGGCCCGAAAAGTTTGGGCACCCCTTTTTAAAGAAATTGGGCACTATCCAAACGCATGGGGCAACAAAGCTGGGCCGAAGCTGGAAATACGCAATCTGCTTTTGTCCCATTTAAAAGATTTATATTTTGCCTTGCTATACCGCAAATGCTTTAAAATGGATCTCAGAAATGGGAGCATATGAAGTTCAAAACCATATCTGGAAATCAGACAGTATCTCTATCTAAATGCATGGGAAGGCATTTCTCAGGCTGTGGGCTGAGACCATACATGGGCTTCAGCCTACCTGCAGGTGGTCCATGGAGCTACAGCCCACCTGATTCCTCCTCCTTGACTGTCAGCACAGGCTTTCCATGGTTCCTGTCCCAGTTGCAGTGTCCCACCCACACAGTGTGTAGGCCTGTAGGGGAGTGAGGGTTGATTAGACAGCAAGGCTGTGAGGCATGTATAGCTGAAGGGACGGAAAGAGAGGAAATGGCTGACAGATGGACAGACTGGCTGACATAGCGTGAGGGGAGGAAGCGAAAGGGAGGAGAAAAATATTAATTAGAAAATGCCTTTTACATTTTCTTTTCATTTGGAGAGTTGACTTGAGGTTATGCTTCAAAAGGCAGTATAAAAACAATTTAAATGAATGAAAGGATGGACTACCTGTTGATGTGCAAAGAGGAAAAGAAGAATACAGTATCTGCACATTCTGGGCCAGGTGTGACAGCCGCTTGCTTCCTTTGCCTCCGAGAGCAACCTGATATAGGACACTGGCCCTGGGAACTGGAATACCTGAGAGAAGGTCGCAGTGGGATATTGAACTGAATAAAGGTGGCCGGGGGTGGGGTGGGGGGGCAGAGGGGTATTGCCTCCCTTTGAAATAAAAGTGTTTTTTAAAAATATATCATGGGAACAACCTGAAATAACAGAAACAGAAGGAAGGAACCATAGAAGCAATCAGGAGTAGAAGGCAAAATAAATGGGAGTGATGGAGAAATTAGGACTAAGAGAGAGATTTTGGTCTATTCAACTTCCAGTTCTGGGAGCCTCCCTGTCCAAGGAAGAAAGAAGGCACGGTGGCAGATTAGTTAAGAGGCATGCAAACACACTTTGCAAGACAGGAGGCGACATATGACGTAGTTTATCATGCTACATGCATTTGGCTTCTTTTACTGTCCTTCCAGATAAGTTACAAAGTATGCACCTGGTCCCAGAGCAGTAGTTTGGATGGGGGAAATTAAATGGCACAATAACAGTTCAATTCCCTTGTTTGCGTGTTCTTCCTCATCAAATTGCTGATGCATAACGGCATCTGTCCTCTTGTGTTTCAATAGGCAGTGTGGAGGCGAAATCTATCAGAAACTTTTGGAAAGTCCCAAGTATACATTATCTGTGGGGATTTCCATTTCATATTTGTAGACACTGTCAAGTTTTACACATTTTTGAAAAAAGACCTCTCTGCAAATGTTATTGAGATTCTTATTCAGCAAGGCTTATTTTTCTGATAATTTAAACCTTAATATTTATTTATTGTACTGCTTTATAAACACATGGTAGATAACACTATAACATTTACAAGTATGGGGCAAGTATAGGTAACAAAAATTAAAATGGATAAAATATGATAAAATACACATGTATACACAGGATCAGGTTCTTGATCCAGAGGTAAAGTAAGAAAATGTGTCCTATCTTCCATAAATGCCCTGTTCGCACATTCATGGACTAGATAAGAAACAGTTTGGTGTGGATTCCCACAGTCACATTGGGCTGTAGGATGCTTCCCCCATTTGGATAATAGGTCTGCACACCTGCCATGGTCAGTTCTTATCCTATTAGCCATCTTCCAGATATGTCGTGGTAGTTGGTCTGCATATTCATACAAATATCAGATGCTGTGGACTGCAGTCATACCTCCATCCATTTTTGCTGCATATCAAAATTATTAGCACAAAGCTCTTCAGCCTTATTGTAGGTTGTTGTGATTTATATAAACCTTAATAATGAATAATAATGATCTAAACCTTAATTAGGCAATTCATTTTTAGTTTGCTGGAATTCCCCTGATTCTTCTTTAACAATTGGTTTTGTTTTGCTGATTATGTCCTAATCTTATAGTTAGGATGCTAATCTTTAAATAAGATATAGATCTATAGCAATATTTTAGTTCTTTAAGAAGGTTGTGCTGATGTTTCCTAATGTGCCAATGTTTAATTGTGCCAATTGAAGAACATTATTCTTTGTTACTTGAGAAATTCAGTCTCAGTCTTTTTCTGAAAATAATGGTTTAGGCAGGAGTTTTTGTCCAATAACTGTTGTAGTTAAGAATGATGTAAAATACTATTTTAATTTTCGTTACCTTTTTTTCTTTCTTCCCTCTCCTTACCCATTTATACTCTTTTCCTTTAAGAATCCTATAGCCTCTCTGCCATATTTCCTGCTTCTGATATATTTAAACCATGTAAAAAAGCAGAGTTACCAACTTATTTCTCTGATTGTATTTATTTGTTTACTTATTGATTTAGGTATGCTCTACTAGAATTTGGCCAGAGTTCCCCAATACAGGTAAAACTCAGAAAATTAGAATATCATGCAAATGTTCATTCATTTCACTTAAAAGGTAAAACAAATATATGAGATAAACTCACTACATGCAAAGCGAGAGATGTCATTCCTTAATTCGTTATAATTGTGATGATCATGGTGTACAGCATACATGAGATTATGTGATGATTATGGGGTACATGAGGTTGGGGTTTGAGGTTTTCATAAGCTGTAAGCCATAAGCATCAATATTATAACAAAGTAAGGCTTGAACTATCTCGCTTTGCATGTAAAGAGTCTATGTCATATATTTGTTTCGCCTTTTAAATTGCATTACTGAACTGAATGAACATTTGCACAATATTCTAATTTTCCGAGTTTCACCTGTATCTTCTCTTTCTCTCTTATCAGTATGAATAGATTTATCTTTCCTTTTAAACTCATTTTCCAAGCCTCCTTATAACTTGAAATAATGTCAAGTTTCTTTAAGATAAATTAAGATTATCTTTCAATTATTACATTATGTTCTTATTCTTGAGAGGGTCTCTGTTTTGAAGTTAAGTATGAATCTGTTGATTTTTCTGTTTTCATAGGTGTTGAATTTGGTAGCATTGATAGTTTAATAGTAATATCTGCATCTTGCTTTGTCTCCTGGATGCTGCTTTTGCCAAAATTGAAAGTTGCCTCTCACCTCTTTGGGGCTGTGATTAAGGTGGCAATCTTATACTTAGCTGCTGGGTAAAAATCCCACTGAACTCCTCAGTACTTCCAAAGCATGCAGGTGATTGTATCTTGCATTTGTCTCTTTGATTCTGGTTTGAGGTTGTAGTAACTGCTCTGACTGTTTATACAGTGTGAATATTCTCCTTCAGTCTTTAAATTGGTCCTCTCATTCATTTCTACTCCAGAATATTAAAAGAAGTTTATTAGGAAGGATGGAATCTTAATTATTTTGTATGTCTCTTTTCTTTTACAGGCAGGAACTATATTACCTTTCGGGATGGGAGGAATGGTAAGACCTAATATTTTCTTCCCACTTACTTGCCCCCTCAAACATGTTGCTCGGGAAAGGGTTTTCTGAACAATATCCCAGATTCTTTCTGTCACAGAATACTATTTTGAAATGATCAGAATGAGGGGGACTGTGAAAATAGACACCATTTTGTTCACAGGTGAGAACTGCTGGAAGATAGGGCAAAAAAGACACAAATAAAAATGAAGACCAAGAGCAGGAAATGTACAGGAAAAAGGGGTCACAAAATGGTGCTGTGTCAGGAAGGGTTGGAGAAGCCAGAACATGGCAGGGTGAGACCAGGACAGAGTGCTTATTTGAATAATGTGTCCACTTTAGTCATTTGGAGAGAGATTGTATTTTGGGAATGTGAGAATGTGGCTTTGTGAGGCACTGGACCTGAGTGAGAATCAAAATTTCCTATGCAGAAATGTACAGTTAATATTGGTGCTCTACCCAAAAATCCAAATTAGGTTCTTCCCCCCAAACTCTAGGGATCGCTCAAGAAAAATATGTTTTAATTCCAGCATACTTGTTATATAACTTAACTTGTAGATGTACACCTCTTACATTTATTAGAGAAAATAATGAGAGGAATTTCCTTTCTAAAGCATATGTCTAAATTGTACTGCTTATTAATTTGCAGTGGTTTATTTTGAAGTATACTTGCTTGTTATAACCTTAGGTAAAGATAAAGGTTTCCCTTGCTTGAAAGCCAGTCATATCCGACTACGGTTCAGTGCTCATCTCTGTTTCAAAGCCGAAGAGTCAGCGCTGTCTGCTTTTGCAGACGTTTCCGTGGTCATGCCGCTGTTTACCTTCCCACCGAAGTGGTCCCTATTTGTCTACTTGCAATTTGTTGCTTTCAAACTGCTAGGTTGGCAGGAGCTGGGACAAAGACGGGAGCTCATTCTGTCCTGCAGTATTCGGGAATCGAACTGCTGACTTTCCGCCTATAACTACATTTAGTTACATATGATTACTCAATTAACTGCTGATTTAAGCTACAAATGCTTTTTGATTATGCTTTGATATTCATTTAAGATTTATGTCTTATTTCTGTTGTACACCATATATATATGCCTGCTATTATTCATATACACAAGTAGTTAAATAAATGGGAAAAATGAACTCCTGTGATCATTAACAAATAAAAAGGGTGTAAATCTATAAAATAAGAAATAGCATGTATGCTGGGTCATACATTTAATTGAGGGTTTGGGATTTTTGGCAACGAATCTGGAGTCGGAGATTCCTTGAGATGTATATTAAGTATTTGCTGTGTCTAATTACTTGGGCATAGAGAATGCTTATAAAGTATCAGGTTTATTAGGCCATTTACAGGGATTTCTCACGTGACAGGAAAATCTGTAGCCTTGCTTTAAGGGTATGTACCAGATCTCGATATCCCTGGGCAGAATTGTATCAGACATCAGGTGATCGGCAAAGATGGATGAAATAGGTACATGGCTATGTAGACAACGGTTTAGATTGCTAGCCAAATTCTCATCCTCTTGTTCATTTATTGCCTGCATTGGTAAGATAACTGTTCTATAACTGTAGGTGTAGGAGGGCATCAATGTGATGTAGGTCAAGGATGAGGCATATGTGGCACTTGAATGTTGCTGTGCTGCAACTCCCATCAATCCTCGTCAGTACAGCCAATAGTGAGGGATGATGGTAATGGTAAACCAGTGGACATCTTAAAGCAGGGATTCTCAACCTTCAGCCTGTGGGCTGGATGCAGCCCCCGGCACCATTTCATATGGGCCCCCACTGCCTCCACTACACCAGGAGGTACCATGTGGTGGAGGAAGGGCAAAATGGCCATCTGTCTCCCGAAGCTGTCTGAGGGAGCATGACCCAGCCCACGGCTTTAAAAGGTTGAGAACTGTCTTAGAGGATCACACGTTCTCCATCCTTGCTGTCATGGTTAGACTGCTATATTTGAAAGAGGGAAACAGGAATCAATATCCATGTTCACACCATAAAGTTTACTAAGCCATTCAAGGGTGGTACAGGTACAAGATTGGGAGAGAAATCATATACCGTATTTGCTGGTGTATAAGACGCATCGGAGTATAAGACACACCCTGTTATTACCAGAATAGGCTACTTTATACAAGATGCACTTCATTTTCCCAGTGTATTTTAAGGGGGGAAACGTGGGTCTTATATGCCAGCAAATAGGGTATGTTAGCTTGAAGTCATTGGAGCAAAGCCTTGGTTTAAATATAGTTACTACACAGAAAAGTGTGAGCTATGCTGATTGTGATTCAGAGTATGTGCCCTTGAATTTAGGGCCTACTCCCCTCTTGTAATGTACTGAAAATCCAGCTTCTGTTAGGGACATATATAACTGTCCCTTCTGCTTGAACCCCATTTCACAATGTATCACCATGAAAGCATCTCTCACACCAAACCTTGACTCTCTTCAGGCAGGTGGTTTCATGGATATGTTTGGAATGATGAACGACATGATTGGCAGCATGGTAAGATCCCTGTGTTTGTATCACTATTACTCAGT
The DNA here is from genome assembly GCA_035047345.1 of Bradypodion ventrale. NCBI lineage: Eukaryota > Metazoa > Chordata > Lepidosauria > Squamata > Chamaeleonidae > Bradypodion > Bradypodion ventrale. The sequence continues at coordinate 138,605,062 of JAWDJE010000002.1, read as the reverse complement.
AGTAAAAGGGAGGGTGACTAATTTAGCAAGCATGTCTTCTGCTATAGATATTCTCCTACAGTTAACCCTATGAGAGAAGATGGAGGTCTGTCTCATGTGACCAGCGGGGAGGCAAACTGGGTATTGGGGATGACAGCTTGACGTTTTTAAGGGCCCTTGCTGGGGGAGAAGAACTTGTTTTCAGTTCTCTGTATTGTTCTTGCTGCATCAGATTATAGGGTAACACAGAGACCAGAAAAGTACCTTACAACCTTGGAGTGCCTTTTTACATTGAGTGACGAGTGGGAGGCCAGGCTTTTGAAGAGCATGGAACAACTACTGCCCACATCACATGAGCAGCTTTGGGGACTGTGCCTTGTTTAGTTCTGTTTAACATTCCTTTTTTAGAAAAGTCGTGTATTATAGAATTGCACATCTACATGGTTGGGGTTTTGCTGTGTGCTTTTGCTCTCACAGGACAGATTCTTTTCCTCCCTCCTATTCCTGACACCAAGAGACCAGGGTTGTATAAGATAAGATCCCATTAATGTGCAAAAATAGTACAAAATTTGATTGTCTGAACAGCTTTCTTATGGTTCTTGGCTTTCTTTTTTCCTTCCACTTTTAGAAGACACATTGTAGTGCATTTTTACTAGGTGAAGATGTACTTGAAAATAAGAGAAAAGCATCTGTTGCAGCCTCAGGCAGAAGAGTGACTTAATGAAATTTTCAGAGGTGGGGTTTCAGTGCTCTGTATGTATCATTATCTCTCTCCTTATCTAGGAAAAAATAGGACAGATTCCGCTAAAAAGTGCAGAATAAAATCTGTAAAAATAAATTGTAAAGAGAACTTTAGGGAAAACTGGCAAAATTAGAGCAAAGTACAGGTGAAACTCGGAAAATTAGAATATTGTGCTATTGTTCATTCATTTCACTTAAAAGGTGAAACAAATATATTAGACTAGCAGGGGTGCCCTGCTTCGCCCGGGTGGTCCCAACCTGGCTAACTGAGTGCCAGTGTTGCCTGGGAAACCCACTGGCCAGAGGTGGGCCTGTGATGTGAGCTCGGCGATGTCATCACAGTCTCTCCCCCCCCCCCCGCCCCCAGTTGGCCTAGCACTGGGACAGACACAAACCCTCCTGTCGAATATACCCCCCTTTGCAGATCAATTTAGGGGGCAACCCCCCCCCCCCCATGTGCTTTGGGGCCCCGACAGTGACCTGCTCACGTGCGCAAGGTATGTGTGTGCCAAATTTCATGGGGTTTGGTCAAGGGGTGCGGCAGCCCATTCCGGATACGGTATACATGCAAAGCAAGATATGTAATGCCTAATTTGTTATAATTGTGATGATCATGGCGTACAGCGTACATGAGATTATGTGGTGATTATGGGGTACATGAGGTTGGGGGGTTGGGGTTTTCATAAGCTGTAAGCCATAAGCTTCAATATTATAACAAAGTAAGGCTTGAACTATCTCGCTTTGCATGTAATGAGTCTATCTCATATATTTGTTTCACCTTTTAAGTTGCATTACAGGACTGAATTAACATTTGCACGATATTCTAATTTTCCGAGTTTCACATGTATATTCAAGTTTTAAAACTTACCTTTAATTGGTGCAGAATTTAGCCTGAAACTGACGTTTATTTGTTCACTTCTCCTATTGTCTTATAAGAAGCATCAGTCTGCTTTGGGTGAAGTGGCCAGAAGACCCTAGCAGAGCTTTTCTTCAAGATCCAGGCCATTTTCCTTTTACTCTTTCTCCTGGAACAGTGCTAGTGAGTGGAGGAAGATAGTTCTCCCCTCTCTTGGAAGAAGAGAAGGTGAAAGATTTCCGAAGCAAATCTGTCCTGTCTTTGGGCATAGATGGATTACTTACCATCTTACATTCTTTCACACCCTTTTAGGAACACATGACAGGTGCTGCCAACTGCCAGACATTTACTTCCTCCACTGTCATATCCTACTCAAATCTGGGGGAAGGTCCCAAAGTTTACCAGGAGACCTCGGAGACACGTTCTGCACCTGGTGGGGTAAGAAACTGGCATCTCCTGACTTGCAACAAACCTATAGATGCCCAGAGTTGGTGGGCATACATGAGTGTGAGTGCAGAATGAGCGCACTGATTAGTAGATACAGCTCAGAGCCTGAGGTGGGACTTGTCTAGCCATCCTTATAGAGCCAGCAGATAACGACAAGCTGGAATGTGTCCAAAGGAGGGAGACCCAAACAGGTAGAAAGGATGGAAACCAAGCTCTGATCACGAGAATGGGATCATTCTCATTGAGAATGTTGGGTGTCCTTTAGCCTGGAGGAAAAAGGATTAAGAAGTGGTTTGATAGCCCTGTTCAGATATCAGAAAAGCTTTCAAAAGAACAACCTTATTTCCTTTCCATCTGAGAGTGTATGACCCAAACCAATATATTCAAACAATGTGAGATCCCAGATGAACATGAGAAAAATTGCTCACAGTAAGTGGAACAGACTACTTAGGAAGGTGGTTAGTCTCTTCTGTTAGAGCAGGGATTCTCAGCCTTTTCCAGCCGTTGACCAGAATATGCCCCCTCAGACAGCTGAGTGGGCCGGACACATAGTTCCCCCGCAGTAAATGTCATAAAACGCATCCACGGCTTTCGTAAATGCATTTACGACAGCCGCGAGTGTATTTATGGTGCATTTTCAGCTGTTTCTGCTGCTTCTGGCGGTGGCGGCGGGTGCGAGGGTGGTATGTTTTTGCCGCTTCTGGCAGGAGCGAGGGCAGCGGGCCACATGAAACAGCAGGCCCGGCCCACAGGCCTTAGGTTGTGAACCCCTGGGTTAGAGGTTGAATGATCATCTTGCAGGGAGTTTGCAGTGTGTATTTACACTGGGTGGATAGCTTTCGTATTTCCCTGAAAATAAGTCCTAACTGGAAAATGAACCCTCACATGATTTTCAAGGATGATCATAATATAAGCCCTACCCCAAATATAAGCCCCAGTTAAGCTTGTCAGCTAGACAGACACATTTACCGTTGCAACACATGACAAACATATTGAATTATAAAATAATGTTAATATATAATTAAATAATAATATTAACATTAATACTTAAAATAAATTATAATATAAATTATAATTAAGTATTTGTAAGTACTCAGGTGGGCACTTTTTGACAAGAGGTAAACACCTATGTAAACTGATGAACTCAATGACCAATCAGAGTACAGACACAATGCACAAATAACGTTCATGCTTGATAACATGAACATGGTTGTGTTTGATATGAATCTTCATAATTCAATATGTCGTGTGTTGTAACGGACGTATTTAATAAGACATTCCCTGAAATAAGCCTGAAATAATGACTTTTGGAGCAAAAATTAATATAAGACCCAGTTGTTATTTTTTGGGGGAAATACAATAATACCTTGGAAGACAGGAGCAGAAATCAAAAATATCTTGGTAGGCTTGAACACTGGACTGAAACCAGCAAGATAAAATTTAACAGGGAATAGAGCAAAGTTTTACGCCTAGGGAACAAAAACTAGATGCACAGTTACAAGATGGGAGATACTTGGTTCAGTAATACTACAACTGAGAAGGATCTTGGAATTGTTGTAGCTCACAGGCTAAATATGAGTCAACAATGTAATATGGCTGCAAAAAAGCCAACATTGTTTTAGGCTGCATAAGGATATTATGGAGTTGGAGAAAGTGCAGAGGAGGGCAACCAGAATGATTAGGGGACTGGAACACCTTCTTTACCATCTGAGGCTGCAACGGTTGGGCCTTTTCACTCTTGGACGACGGCGTCTAAGAGGTGACCTGATTGAAATTTATAAAATCATGGACGGTGTGGACAAAGTAGATAAGGAAAAACTGTTTCCCTATCGCACAACACTAGAACTAGGGGGCACTCCATGAAACTTTTGGGTACTAGTTCTCAAACAAGAGAAAGTACTTTTTCACCCAAAGGATCGCTGGTCTATGGAACTCCCTGCCAGAAGAAGTGGTGACAGCTGTCAGTCTTGACAGTTTTAAGAAAGGATTAGACAAGTTCATGGAGGACAAGGGTATCAATGACTATAATTATGGATACCTAAGGGCAACCTCCGGGTTGGAGAGATAGGCAGGATATCTCTCAATGCCATTTCCAGGGAATCCTAAGCAGGTGAAGACATCTCCTTGGGAATACCCTGAAGTAAATGGTGAGCCACTGTGTGAGACAGAATGCTGGACTGGATGGGCTGTGGCCTGTTCCAGCAAGGCTGTTCTTATTAACAGAAGTGTAATCTCCAAAACCTGTGAAATACTAGTCCATATCTATTCAACACTAGTTAGACCACATCTAGATTACTGTGTCCAAGTCTGGACAGCACACTTAAAGAAAAATGCAAACATATTAGAGCAGCTACAGAGAAGGGTAACAAGGATGATCATAGGAAAACAAGCCATATGAAGAAAGAGTGAAGAAAGTGGGCATGTTTAGCCTTGAGAAAAGGAAACTGAGAGAGGATATGATAGCACTCTTCAAATACCTGAAAGATAGCCATTAAGAGGAAGGGCAGGATGTATTCTCCATCATCCCAGATTGCAGGACGTATAATAGCAGGCTGAAACTACAGGAATCCAGATGTAGACTGAATATCAGGGAAATCTTTTTTAATGGTTAGAGCAGTGGGACAGTGGAACCAACTGCCTTAAATGGTGGTGAGCGTTCCAACACTGGAAACATTCAAGAGAGAATTGGCCAACTATCTGTCATGTCTGCTTCGATTTGTATTTCTGCACTGAGCAGGGGGTGGGGTACGCAGAAAGAGCCTTCTCGAAGATTGTGGTATTCCTGAACCACAATCAGGTGTACCTTGGTAACGGCCACCTTGTGTTGCCGGCTAATCTTTCTCACACTAGGTCAGGCGAAGGGAACTGCAGAATGAACTTACCAAAGGATACCTTCATTTTCGCAGTTTCACGTCTGGCGTAGACACAGAAGAAGCAGCAGCAGGGGGTTGTACTCAGTGGCCTAAAAGGCCCCGTCCAACTAGTTTATTCCATGCGTTGAGGGTATGGGGATGAGACCCTCCAGTTCTGTGATTCTTCCAAATTCAAAGCAGAGCTATACAGTAGGTTCCTGCCTAGAGGACTCTTCAGTCACACCATCAACACTTGGATGCATCCTTAATCATGACCTTTTCTCTGGCTCTAGATCCGAGAGACAAGGCGGACGGTGCGAGACTCCGACAGCGGCCTGGAGCAGATGTCAATAGGCCATCACATCCGGGAACGGGCACACATCATGCAGCGTTCGCGCAACCATCGCACAGGGGACCAAGAGGAGAGGCAAGACTACATCAACCTGGATGAGAGTGAGTTTTCCAACCAGCTCAGAGGGCCTTCTCTGTGTCTGCTCCGGCCCTATGGAACCTCCTGCCAATTGAGCTCCATCTCCAGACGGAGTTGCTGCCCTTCAGGAAAGAACTAAAAACCTGGCTGGCAAAGCAGGTGTGAAGCACCAGGGATGTGGTGGCTCCCGCCTGCTGGCTGATAAAATAACAGCAACATCAAAAAAAAAATAACAGCAACATTGCTCCCTCTTTTAATCCTCTTTCTTTAATCCTCGGCCTTTTAATTTTTGTAGTACTTTAAATTGGGTTTTTATGGCTGCGGTTTTAAATTTTTTTTGTATTGTTGTGTTTTTTTTAATGCTGTGAGCTGCCCTGAGTCATTTTGAGTTGGGCGGCTATACAAATTGGAAATTAAAATTAAAGCTCTGTGCCTTTCTGAGAGTTGTCTGCCAGTCTCAGCCCACTGAGTTGGTGCCTCCGCTCTTCCATTGTTACAGGTGATGCAGCTGCATTTGATGATGAATGGAGGAGAGAGACATCCCGGTTCCGGACACAGAGAGGGCTGGATTACCGGCGTCACGAGGGAAGCAATGGCCGGAGGGCCGAAGGGACCCATCTTGCTATACAGGGACCCGAGGAGTCTCCAACAAGACAGTCGCGCCGGTACGACTGGTGAATCCAGAGTAGACTTAGGGAGGGGGTGCATTGCGGTCACCCCCAGATCTACCTTCCTGCTCTTGTAAGTCTGAACCTTGCCCCCTTGCGTGCACGCTGTGCCTAGTACATGTCTCCTTTTTTCAGATGAGGGAGGGACAACCCAGGCCTCAATACGAGGCAGATCTGTATCTTAGTGCCCAGGAGGGCTGACGTTTTGGAGTCCTTCCCGACAGGTTAAATGATGTTAGCAGGAAAGCAGCATACAAACCCACATGCTGTCTTAGAGCAGGTGCTGTTTTGAAAACAAGACGGTCTTGTAATCTCTTGAGCTTCCAACAAATATGTCTGCAGTGAGAAAATCATTGTCTAGTACAGTCCCATCCCCAGCCCTGTGTAATGTGTGTCATTATCTGAAGTTCTGAACTGGTCCATGCATCTGATGAAGTGGGCTCTTGTCTTTGCAAACAGATGCCTCCTGAAACTTGCTAGCCTTCTGTTTTTGCTGCAGTAGATTAAGAGGGACTATCCCTCTGGAGATGAATAGGAAGAATATAAGATTTTTTTTGGAAGAATGACAGCTTATTGGCAGTGGTGGAGAGGTACTAGAAAGTTTAAGTAAATGGGTTATTTTAGAAGTGAGGCTTTTATAAAATAGAACACTTCAAAACAAAGAAAGGGGCATGACTCATCTAACTCCTACATCAGTTCTGTTCCCAAAATTAAGCATGTTGGAGCCTTGTTCGTCCTCTTATGGGAGACCACCTGGGAACTCCAGCTACGTCACTCTAAGCTGCACACAAGTAGAAATTCTTTAAGGATATAGGTCAAGGCTGTTTGCTGTGTTCAAAACAGGTCCAAAGTGAGCCTGGGATTTTCCAAGGCATGACAGCCGGGGAAAGAGATTGTAAAGCCTCTACTTGTGTGTTTCCCAATTGTCCCCATGATGGCTTAATCTGCGACTGTCTGGGTCAGAAGCATCTCTTGGCATGCTTAGCTCATTAGTTTCCCAGAATGCAAAGTTTCCTTTCCTGTAGCCCAGCCACAGGTGTTGGTAAAATAAAAGACAAACGGGAGGGAATCTTAGTGGGATTGTAAAAGGTAAAGGTTTCCCTTGCTCAAAAGCCAGTCGTATCCGACTCTAGGGTTCAGTGCTCATCTCTGATTCAAAGCCGAAAAGCCAGCGCTGTCTGCTTTGCAGATGTTTCTGTGGTTATGTGGCAGGCATGACTAGACACAGGAGCCCACGAAATGTTATCTTCCCACTGAAGTGGTCCCTATTTATCTACTTGCAATTTCTTGCTTTCAAACTGCTAGGTTGGCAGGAGCTGGGACAAAGATGGGAGCTCATTCTGAACTGCAGTACTTGGGAATCGAACTGCTGACCTTCCGCCACCCAGCCAGCGTCTTAGCCACTTGAGGCACTACAGTGGGATTGTAGCACGCAACATTCCAAATAAATGCCATATTGATTTCAGTTAGGCTTATTTAACATTAAGTGGGGTTGCTACCCTTAATGTGCTTTGAATCTGGGGTGACTGACATAAGTTTTTCTCTTCAGGGAATACTTGGAATAAAAATTGTGTATTTTTTTCCAGTGAAGAGAATCACTTTACTTGCAGAACCATGATCCTGAGGGAGCGGAACGAGGGGTAGAAGTGCTTTCAGTCATGAATCACGTGCTGGAAGCTCTGTGTCAGAATCTGGACATTGGAATGAATTAGTGGAAATTCTTATCTGACTCCAGTGGCAGATGATGCTTAAAATTGGGGTGGCTAAATTCTCACTGAAGTGGCAAACCTGTCATGGATTACACTATCTCAAGCTACCATTGGGAGATTGCATAAATCTGTTGTGTTTTTTTTAAAAACTTCCATGTAGAAAATGGCTGTAGCTTTCCCTCTCTCTTTCCCATGCCAGTTGTAAGAAATGTAGCAGACAGCTCCTTTTAACAAGAGTAAAGACTTTAGCTTGCATTTTGATGTGCTGCTTCAGCCTCAATGCAAGTTGAGATCTTGATCATGGGGATTTTTGTGCAGAATTTCTTGCTCATTGTTGTTTCTGGTGTTCTTTTCTATTCCCTTTCTGATTTTTCTTGTTTCTCTGCTTTTCTTCCCACCTTTCTGTTCAGGTACAGACAGTGAAATTCTGATGGTGAAGCCCCTAATGAAACATCACTTGGACTTTCTTCAAGTTGAACACTAGTTTCTTCCTCTCTTAAGATTTAAATTAAATGACTAACTCTATCTGCACAGTTTTATTCATTGCATAGAGCAGGTAGTCAAAGGAAATGTGAGGGACCTTGTCTGTGAATGAGTGATATGCCAGTTTTGCTTCTTTTCCCTCTAATTCCTACCTGTCCTTCACTGAGCTCCCTATACCCTCCTCTTAGTGTTGGGCTGGGGGGTGGGGAGGGAGTAAGCTCCTTGAGTTTTTGCCATCCCATCTGTACTTCCTGTTCCAAATTTTGGCTGGTTCTGAAGTTTGTATTTAATCTACTCACCCACCTCAAGCAGCAGCCCATAAGAAAATCTCTGCTATTGTTTCCAAACACTTGAAAAAGTAACCTTGAGTCACCCTTGCCGTCAGGCTTTCTGCCCTGAAAATGGGGTAAATGTGGAACCCTGCAAGGGACGCGGCGAGGTGTGGACGAACCCAACGGGCCCTACCTCTTGGCTTCAATCCAGTCAGTTCCCCATCTTGTTGAATTTGATTTTGTGAAACTTGTAACTAGATGTCTACCAAGTTGAATAAAGAAATGAAACTTGTAAAGCAAACTGAATCAACCTCCTTATTACGCTTTGTGCCTCTATAGCAGGGAATCCCAACCTATGGCCCATGGGCTGGACCCAGGCCATGGCACCATTTCATGTGGCCCACGTAGCCACTGCCACTGCACCAGAAGCGGAAGCAGACGCATTTACGACAGCCGTAAATGTATCCGCAGCTGTCATAAACGCATTTACAACAACTGTGGGCATATTTTACAGCAGCGTTTAGGCTGGGGGAAACCATGTATCCATCCCGCTCAGCTGACCGGGGGGCATGGCCCAGCCTACGATGTAAAAAGGTTGGGAACCCTTGCTCTAGAGCTCTGACAGGATATAGAAATATTGTTGGCTTCATATGCTATTGTTGGAACACCTGGCCTCAAGGATGCACAAATCGTGACATGCTGTGTATATATTTAGTTTTATTTTTTTTAAAAAAAAACCTTTAGTGTTCTGGAAGTAATAGGCAGCAGCCAGCAATACGGGCCAAACACACAACTTTATTTGGAATAAGAATAGGTGTCCAGAGCTAACAACACACTCTCACATTCCTTAGCTATCTCTGATCAGAACTGACAGTTGGGGGAAAACCGTTAGAACCGTTGACAGCTCTGTTCTCGTTCAGAACCCTCCCGAAGTCTCGCGAGACTTCAGACCATAGTAAAGCAAATACATATTAAACTCTTTCACAACAAGACAAAATGGCAAACACATTTCCTTAAATACACAACAAAACCATTATCTTTTCTTCCTTACATGTGTAACTATTTCCAAGATGGAGTCCTTAGTACAACAAGAGCAGCACTAAAAACCCTGGTCCTGTTGACGGTCCGCAATCAGAATGACCAAGGCTTGTTCCCCCCTTTTCAAAGCAAGAGCTCTTGTGAGGAGTGCTTAAAATTCTGCTTAGAACTGACGGTGGTTTTTCTATATTATCATTTTTGTTTATGAAAGGTAAAAATTGTCCCCAACACTGTTTAATATATATTTGGAGAGTATTTTTCAGAAGCACTATCAGATTTAAACATTGCCATTGAAATTAACAGGTAACACCTGAATAACATCCAGTATGCTGATGACACAGTGTTGCTGGCCACAAACCTTGCAGATCTTCATATGATGCTGGATCGAGTTAGAGCTTCAAGCACAGACTATGGATCTCAACGCCAAGAAGACTAAATACAGTATCTTGTTATAAGACGAGCATCAACTAACGGCAAGCTAATGGCAGGATCGCAAGAAATCGAAAAGAGTTGATAAAATTGTCTATTTCAGGTGTATGTTAAATGAAAATTGGGATCCCGAGGTAGGGATTAAAATGCAAATAGAAAAAGCAAGATCCACCTTCATAAAAATGTGATATTTGTTATGCAGTAGAGATCTGATTCTTGATACAAAGATCCAAATAGTGAGATGTTACATGTTCCCCGTGTTGCTATATGGAATCGAAGCTTAAACACTGACTAAAGAAAATCAAAGCTTTTGAAATATAGATCTACAAACGGCTGCTAAGGATATCATGGGTTGACCATGTGACTAATGTAGAAGTGTTGTGCCGGATGGATAAAAAACAAAAACTGTTTAAGATCATTAAGCAAAGCTCCAGTACCGTGGACGTATCATGAGAAATGCCATAAGGTATATAAATACTAATTTTACTACTACTTAACTCTGAGCAGAAACACTCTTTTAAAAATATATATTTTAAGTACCCTCATTTTAACATCTTTTTGCTGTACTATGCTGGTCTTGGACCATAATAAAGATTGATTGACATAAAGTATAGAATACTCCAACACGCTATCATGCAAGGGAAGATCCCTGGGAAGAGAGGCCCTGGATGTAGACAGACTTTATAGCTAAAGAACCTGAGAGACTGGTGTGGCATGTCCTCGGAAGAACTGTTCCAAGGAGTTAAGAACAGGAAGACTTATCGCCATGATAATAGTCAATATCCGGAACGGATACGGCACTTACAGAAGAAAAAAGCAGTTTGGAAGCAAGCAATTGCAAGTAGATAAATAGGGACCATGCCTGCCCCATGACCACGGAAACATCTGCAGAAGCAGACAGCACTGGCTCTTCAGCTTTGAAACAGTGATGAGCACTGAATCCTAGAGTCAGATACGACTGGCTTTCGAGCGAGGGAAACCTTTACCTTTACTTACTTGAAAGCCAGTCATGGCTGACTCTAGGGGGCAGTACCCATCTCTATTTACAGCCAATGCTGTCTGCATCTGCAGATGTTTCTGTGGTCATGTGGCAAGCATGACTAGATGCCGGAGCGCACAGAATGCTATTGCCTTTCCTGCCAAAGTGGTACCTCTGCTTGCAATTTCTTGCTTTCGAACTGCTAGGTTGGCAGGAGCTGGGACAGAAGATAGGTGCTCACTTCGTTGCACTTGGGTCTCGAACTGCTGACTTTCCAGTTGTCTTAAATCTCTGAGCCACTGTGCCCCCTTTGGTTTATTAGACATTATCAAATAACTATCGCCATGCCTCTACACAACATGGAATTGGCTCTGGAAAGTCAGTTAAGCTGGTGTATACTACACCAACAACCTGTCTCCACAGACCTAGGTCAAGCCATTTGTTTTCCCTGTGTCTGTTACTTCCTTGATCACCTCAAGATGTTGTAGACTAATAGGACTTGTGTTCTTTTCATTCAATTTGCTTGCTCTAAACTGGCTCAAAGAGTTAGGTAAAGGTAAAGGTTTCCCTTGCTTGAAAGCCAATCATATCCGACTCTAGGGTTCAGTGCTCATCTCTATTTCAAAGCCAAAGAGTCAGCGCTGTCTGCTTCTGCAGGCATTTCCATGGTCATGTGGCAAGCATGACTAGACACCGGAACGCTGTTAACTTCCCACCGAAGTGGTCCCTATTTATCTACTTGCAATGTCTTGCTTTCAAACAGGTAGGTTGGCAGAAGCTGGGACAAAGACGGGAGCTCATTCCGTCCTGCAGTACTCTGGAATCAAACTGCTGACCTTCTGCCTCCCAGTCAGCGTCTTAGCCACTTGAGCCACTGCAGTAGAGTTAGGACAGGCTTAAAAGCATGATTAGTTAGGAGAAACTGTTCTGCATCAGAAATGACACAGGGAATTAATAAATGGGAGCTGAAATGTTTTGCTAAGCCCTTAATATTCACAGTTCAGTTTTTTGAGAAGCCAGGGTCAAATTTTAACAAATAATTCATACTTGCTCTGTTTTGATGAGGCGTTAAGCCAAGCCTCTTGAATTCAGAATGCCATTCACCAAGGTCTCCATAGATGGGTGGGAGCCACAGGTGACCCTGGGCTGAATACAAGCCATGTGCCGCTGGGGCAGCAGCCTAGACGTCAGAGACAGAGGCAACCAGGATTGAACAGTGAAGGTGTAAGAGTCTGAAGAAGATGCCACTGTAGGCTCCAGAGGAGGAGATGACCATGGAAAGGCAGACTGAGCCCGGGAGAGAGAAGCTGGTTTGTACAGTTTCCAGTCTTTGGGAACTGGACCTGATGTCTCTTCCAGGTGTCTCAGAATTTGCGACGTTGTGCCTTGACTCACAGAGGAACCAGCTGAGGCCAGGAAGATGCGGACAGTCTTGAGGCAGTGGCAGTAATGGGCGACAAAATGCTGCTCGTCTTGGGAAGGAGAAGCAGCAACCACACCTGGTGAGAGAAGACAAGCTCAAGGATAGAAACTTCTCTAATGCTTTAAATAAACATTAATCATAGTCCAGGCTCTAGGCCTCTTTTAAGTGGCCTGCCGTGGCCTTGGGTAACAAGGGGAAGGAAGGTGAGCTTACCTCGCTGCTTGAGCAGGCGAAGCTCTTGCACCGTCCTCTCCAGTATCTCCGCTTTCTCCGGATGTGTCTTTGCTTTAGTGTCCTATGGAAGGCACAAAGGACATTTCCATTCCAAGAGTATTCCCTTCAGATGTTTGAGAAACTCTTGAAAATACAGCTATATAAAGAAGCTTTCCAGAGTTTCTCCCTTAGGGAACAGAAGCTTAAATTAGGATTTTGTTTAATTTCCTCCCGGACCTTAAGAGATACGATTAGAGCAGGGATTCCCAACCTTTTCCTGCCAGGGGCCTGACTACGCCCCCTCAGTCAACTGAGGAGCCAGTCACGTGGTTCTTCCCATCCAGTGGCGGCGGAACTAGCGGTGCATGCATTTGTGCCACGTTTCAGGGAATTTCCCCCAACTCCGCTGCTTCCCTTGGAGGAGGGAGCGAGGGAGGAACATTTTTTAGCCATTTTTGATTTATTTATTTTTGCTGCATTTTCATGGCATTTTGGTGCAAAAACACAGCAATTTTGGCACTTCCAGTGACGTCCAAGCACTTCTAACGTTGGCAGCAATTCGGCCCGGGGGCTGGATCCAGCCCGTGGGACATAGTTTGGTAACCCCTGGATTAGTTTGGGAACCACTAGGTAAGATCATTCATTCCCATGGGGTGAGGTACCATCAGTATGCTGATGATACCCAACTATACATCTCGGCCCGTGGGGACCCGAGTGATGCAGTCAAAGTCCTAACCAGGTGCCTGGAGGCTGTGCGGGTCTGGATGGGGGACAACAGACTTCAGCTGAATCTCGGCAAGACTAAGTGGCTGTCAGTTTGGGGGCCCATGCTATCCCGGGAGCTTCCATCTTTGGCTCTGGATGGGGCATTGTTGCCCCAGACAGATCCGGTATGCAATTTGGGGGTCCTCCTGGACTCGCGGCTGCTGCTGGAGGAGCAGGCGGCAGCCGTGGCTAGGATGGCCTTTGCACAACTTTGTGTCATCTATCAATTGTGTCCGCTCCTGGACTGGGACTCCTTGCTGGGAGTCTGCTCCTGGACTGGGTCATTCACGCTCTGGTCACCTCCAGATTGGATTACTGTAATGCTCTCTACATGGGGCTGCCCTTGATGACCATTCGGAGGCTGCAACTAGTTCAAAATGCGGCTGTCCAAGTAGTGATGGGACGTGGGCATTATGCCCATGCCTCACCGCTGCTTTGTGAGCTCCACTGGTTGCCAATATACCTCCGTATGGATTCCCCGTGCCCCACAGGGCACGGAATAGACCAGAGACCACTGCGGTGAGACAGGCTCCCGACCAGTGGGCTCACCGGTCGCCAAATTAAGGGGGGTGAATAAAGTATAGGGTTTGATTCACCCAATTAAGGTGACCTGACCCGCGACTCTGCCGAGTAAGCAGATAGCTGACTCATGTATTCTATTAACCATAATGACTCATCTCCCGGTTTGGGGAAATCCCTGGTGCAAATAAGCCATGTTTACCCCTGCCTAAATCCCAAGACAATGGTCAATCTTGTTCCCTGTTTGCCCGAGTTAATTAACTTCCCCTTTGAAGGTTTTCCCATTAACAGGTGTCAACGCATGAGGTAATGCCTTGCCAGAGGATAGTTTGCCACCGTTGCACTTTTTCCCTATAAATGATTCTGCCTTTGACCAATAAAGTGTCTGATCGATCCAGCAGCTTGTCTCGTGTCGTTACTTGATCAGTCCTCCTCCGGGACCTTCCGGCCCCCAGTGGCCCCGATTCCTACATCTGGTGACCCCGACGTGATGCTACTCGTGAGTAAGAGGACCCCGGAGAGGTCTACTCGTGAGTAACGATCCACGCGGTCCGGTTCAACGCCTGAACCGCGACCCGTTGTCCCGGAGGACTGCGCGGCACTCTGGTCGGCAGCCAGCCGGACAGAGGAGTGGCCGCGGCGAGGCATTCCCAAGAGACTTTCCTACCTACCTTTTTCCCGGCTTTGGGGAGGTTCGCGAAGGGAAAAACGCGTTCCGGTCAGGGCAGGCTGTGAGCCCCTGACATTGCAGTGGCCGCCGAGGGCCCGGGACAGGAAGGTCCGCGCTCCGACAGCTACCCCAGACACTCGTCGCCAGAACTGTTACCTGTAAAAGGACGCGTCGACTCTCGGCCCGAGAAGGAAACTTCGGAGGACCCATCACAGGTAATATGGGGACTTGCTCTCATAGACCAAGTCCGTCCGCTAGCCAAAGAACTCGTGAGGAAGAGTTCAGAATCCTGGCCAGGGTTTTTAAGTTGCGATTTCACAGCGGAGAGCTAGCGAGACTTTTGGCGTACCTCAGGGGACACTGCCTACTTTACCCAGAAGTAGGTACGTTAACCTTGAAGCTCTGGGATCAGATAGGAGACTGCATCCAGCAACCCCCCAAAGCGCCCGGCAGGGTAGTCAGCACATGGAAAAAGTGTAGGAGGCTCTTAGAGCAGATCGAGCCAGCCCGGACAGAGGCCCTAGAACCCCCGTTAGAAGAGCCCTCAGGCCAGCCAGTCCACCCGGCTGCGCCCACGGCGCTCTGTCCGTCATTCAGCTACCAGCAGAGCAGCGAGGGAAGCCTTCCCCCGGTGACAGCTGCAGACGTCACCGAAGGAACGCAAGGAATGAGGAGCGCAGGCGTTCCTCTGACAGCGCCAGCTTCCCTAGTTGTAAAGAGTGCCCTTCAGCGCACAGCAGAGATAGAGCTCAAGAAGGGGGAATTGTCAGCAGAACAACTAGCTGAGCTTAGACAGATTTGTCCCATCCGCTTAGAGATGGACGCGCTCACAGGCGCGCAACAGGTAGTGCATTCCCCAGTCCCGTATAAGCTTCTCATGGCTTTACGGAAAGCAATCTCAGAGACAGGGCTCCAAAGTCGTTTCACTAGGGGCACGCTTCAGCAAGCGTGTGAAGCCACCATGTGGATTCCTCACGACTGGAAAGCCGTCATGAGGATGATGCTAACCCCTAGCCAGTACATGATCTGGGACAGCGAGTACCGGCTCGAGGCACAGGCCAGAGCCGCGAGAATGGGAGGTGCGGTAATCGCTGAGCAGCTATATGGCTCAGGTGCCTTTGAGGCCATTAACGCCCAAATCAACTTGCCTCTCGCCACTCTCGAAATGTCCGCTGAAGCCGCCTATAGGGCGTACTTCAAGATCCCAGCATCTGGCAAAGCGGCTAAGAATTATACCGCTATCAAGCAGGGAGCCCAGGAACCCTACATGGACTTCATCAATCGCCTGGAAGAAGCCATCACCAGGCAGATTGACAATGAGCAAGCCCAGCAAGAGCTCATGATCAAGTTAGCCAAGGACAATGCCAACTTGGACTGCCGTAGGATTTTGCAGTCCCTAGGCAATCGTCCTGACCTGACACTGTCGGACATGATTAGAGCCTGTTCTGACGTCGGCACGGACTCCTACAAGATGAGTCTGCTGGCGGCAGCAGTGCAGGGGGGAAAGAGATCTCACCCCAAGGGAAAGACCAGGGGAACTTGTTACACTTGTGGCAAGGTCGGGCACTTCGCTAAAGAATGCCGATCAAAGGGAGGCGGACAAAGGTCCAGCCAGTCCACAGCCCCGAAAACCCCATGTCCAAAGTGCAGGAAAGGCTATCATTGGGCCAAGTTTTGTCCGAGTTCGGGAAACCGCAACGCGGGCATGTCTCTGGCCCCGGTCCAAACAGAGACTTCTCTCATTCCCCAGAATCCGGACTTCCCAGAGCTGGACTAGGTTCCAGGCATATTCCAGGCACTACGAGGGCACAGGCCAGCCCCAAGGGTAGCACAGGGCTAGAATTGACTTGTCAGGCAGACGTTACATGCGACCTGCCAGGCACAGTCTATCTGGTCGATTCCCAGTACATGGGTCCCATGCCCAGAGGCTTTTTAGGTTTAGTTTTGCCCCGTAGTGTAGCTGGAGCACGCGGAATTTTCATAATTCCAGGAGTCGTTGACTCGAATTTTTCAGGCGTTCTCCAGGTCCAACTCTGGACACACCTGCCCCAGACCATTCATAAGGGAGATTCCTTAGCGCAACTGATCATGGTTCCTTGTCACTCGCCAGCAGGCAGCCAGGGGAGGCTCAGTGACAGCTCAGAGCCCGGCTCAGCAGGCCGCTTGAGCGCGGTTGAGGCAGTGCAAGGATACCAGGTCTTAGCGACAGTGGAGACCAACATTGAGTGGAAGCAGCGCCCCGTTATCGAGGTATTTTTGAACAAAAGGGTGTTCTCAGGCCCCCTCGATACCGGAGCTGATGTATCCGTGATAAGCAGGAGCCAGTGGCCGAGGGAGTGGGCCATTGAGCCGGTCTCCGATGTGTGGGGGGTAGGTGGCGTTCAGGAAGCGTTTAGGAGCAGAGAGTGGGTAGAAGTCACCATCCCAGGGGCTGACGGCACGGCGGTAGTTCGGCCGCACATTCTTGACGTGCACGTCAACCTTTGGGGGCGAGACATTCTCCAGCAGTACGGTGCCACCCTTACCTTCGGGTAATGGCGTTGCCACTTAAATGGCTCACCGATACTCCGGTCTGGGTAGAACAATGGCCGGTTGTGGGAGAGAAACTGGTTGCCCTAAAGCAGCTAGTGAAGGAACAGCTAGACGCAGGACATATAGAGCAGTCCACCAGTCCCTGGAACTCGCCAGTTTTTGTAATTAAGAAGAAGTCGGGGAAGTGGCGACTCCTCCACGATCTCAGAGAGATCAATAAATGTATTCAGCCCATGGGTCCGCTTCAATGCGGCATCCCGAATCCAAATATGATTCCCGAGGGGTGGGAGATTCTAGTTGTAGATCTCAAGGATTGCTTCTATACAATCCCCTTAGACCCCCGGGACCGGGAAAGGTTCGCCTTTACAGTGCCGGTTGTGAACCACGGAGAGCCCACGCAGCGTTACGCGTGGAAATTTTTGCCACAGGGCATGCTCAATTCGCCCACCCTGTGCCAAATTTATGTTCACAACGCGCTGGCAAAGTTTCGAAGCCTTTACCCTAAAGCTATTGTGTGTCATTTCATGGATGATATCTTAGTGGCGTTGCCGCAACTCGGCAGCGCAGTGTTTTCTGACCTCCAGGCCAGCCTGGGGGACAAGGGTCTACTCATAGCCTCAGAGAAGGTGCAGAAAACCGAGCCCTTTTCATACTTGGGTCATCGGCTTCTCCGTTCTTTTGCCGCACCGGTTTTACCCCAGATAGCTTTACAGGACTCAGTCACCCTGGTAGAGTTACAGCAGATTTTAGGGAATATTAATTGGGCCAGACCGTATTTCCGATTGGATACGGATCTCTTAAAGCCGCTCTTCTCGCTGCTAACTTTAGGTAAGCAGCCGGCAGACCGGATAAAAATCTCTTGAGACGCGCGCTTGGCGCTCGAGAAAGTGAACCAAGTTCTCAGCCAGAGGTGGGTGGATAGGATCGCTCAGGGGCCTTATGCCCCGATCCTGAATTTGTACATCGTACGGTCAGGATCCATGTTCACTGGGGCGTTAGGCGTAGACTCAGAGAAGGGAGCGAAAATTGTGGAGTGGGTTTATTTGCCTAACACATCATCACGGAACATCGTTCCGCCCCAAGAGCTGGTTTCCGCGGTGATTTACCGCGGCAGGCTGAGAGCTAGGGACATTTCAGGAAATGATTTGGCCAAGATTGTGGTTCCTTTCACCAAGGAACAAATTCACCAATTAGTGCAGCTCGGTGACTCGCTTCCGATAGCCTTGGAAGGTTTCACTGGGAGTTTAGCGTACCACTTGCCCAAGGACCCCAGACTCGTTTCCCTACAGACAGGAACAGTCAGCTTGTTCGAATTGCTCTCGCTGGTCCCGCTTCAGGGGGCCAGGACAGTTTTCACAGACGGAGGTCGCACCTATGGTGTTTTGACCTGGCAGGAGGGCGAAGCTTGGCACACGCTGCTAACTCTTCCACAGAAGTCCGCTCAGCGGGCAGAGTTGGCAGCCGTGAACCTTGCCTTGCGCACCTTCGCCCAGGAGCGTTTGAATATTATTACTGACAGCCTGTACGTAAGGAATTTGTTGCACAGTCTACCAGGAGCTTACATCACTCCCGCGATAGACAAGAATTTACTAAGTCTGTTTCTCACCGCTCAATTTCATTTGCGAAACCGCGCGGAGCCGCTTTATATTGCCCACATCCGAAGTCACCAAGACCTACCGGGTCCGATTTCCGCGGGCAATAGCAGAGCGGACGCGGCCGCAAAGGAAATTCAGCAACGTTCAGTTTTGGGAGTTTTCACTACTCCAATCCAAAGTCATGCATTTTTTCACCAAAATGCCAAGGCACTCGCCAGACAGTTCAATCTGCCGCTTTCTCAAGCCCAGGGTATAGTCCGCTCTTGCCAGCATTGCGCAGGGGCGCCGGGGGGGCCCTCGTGGGGGGTCAACCCACGGGGGACTGAGGCCAACCAGGCATGGCAGATGGACGTCACGCATGTGCCGCAGTTTGGCAGATGGCAATACATGCACGTCTGCATTGATACCTTTTCCCAGTTTGTTTGGGCCACGGCGCAGAAAGGAGAGACGGCTACCCACGTGGAGCAGCACCTCCTTTCCTGCATCGCGGCGATGGGCAAGCCACGGCACGTGAAAACGGATAACGCACCGTCCTACTGCTCTAGGCAGTTGGCCGCCTTCATGGCGACTTGGGACATCAAGCACACGTTTGGAATTCCCTACAATCCGCAAGGGCAGGCGATTGTAGAGCGTGTCAATCGGACGCTAAAGTCCTACCTTGACAAACAAATAGAAAGGGGGGAACCTCCTGCCCTCCCCAAGTCACAAGGAGCAGCACAGTTTTGCTTAAACAAGGTTTTGTTCACATACAATCACCTTAATGTTTTTTCGGATTGCACGCCGCAGGAGAGGCATTTCCGCCGTTCGGAAGCTCTCCCGCGACCAATGGTCCGGTACCGAGTGCCACCGGACCCCACTTGGAAGGGGCCGGTGCCGCTCGTCACCTGGGGGAGAGGGTATGCTGCAGTTATGTCTCCTACAGGTGTCATCTGGATCCCAGCTCGGTGTGTCAAACCCCACACGGAACCGCATGGTGTGGAACCAGACCGACCCGAGTCCGATACCGGAGATGAAGGACCTCACCCTGCACGAGAGGATCCGTCGGAGGAGGCGACAGCCGATCCCCAAAGTCACCTGGGGGATGGTCAAGGTTCTTTGCCATGACGCTCAGGACGCCGTCCAGCGCGAGGGGAAGGAACCGACGCCGGAGAACCTCACAGCTGCAGTCTTGGCCCAGATTCACGCCAACACCGTGGCGATCTCCATAGTCCTGGCCCTCTCCCTGCTTTTGGGGGGAGGCGCCCAGGCAGCCTCAATCCAGGCCGACGGTTTGCCGCCTGGTGAAGACCTGTCTACACGAATGCAGTACAACTTGTGGGAAAGGTTGGCGGGTCTCGTCAACCAGTCCGATTTTTGCTTACAGCAGGACGTTGGTTCTGCATCCATGCTCAGCACCTGTCTCATCCCGGTGTGCCATACTCCGGACGAGCACACCGAGGACAGTGCCTGGTTGCGAAAAGCATCCTTTGCCCCTCACTCTCCTACCGCCTTCTCGGCATATGCACGCTGGGGGGGACAGCAACTTACCCCAACCTTGCCGGCTGATGCAGCCACCCTCCATACCCCTCGGGTGGCGGTCAGCCCGGGCGCCGCCTGTACCCGCATGACCGGTTGCACCGCAGACGGTCAGGCACGGCGCCGCTGTATTGACCCTGGCGTTGGCAACTGGACTTGCAATAAACCGGAGACCCTCATCTCATTGTACGCTCATGTCACCCTGCCCTCAGGGTGGTTCTTTACCTGCAACCAGCACACCTGGAACTACATCCCTGCCAATCTGTCGGACTCAATGTGTTGCATTAGTCGCTTGACACTTGTACTCCCTACCAGGGACATGATTGCCCCACGTTCTAGTGACACAAATGTATCCCATGTGAATGTTTCCCCGCTCATTCGGCACACGCGCACAACCCAGTTAGACAGCTCTTGTGACAGCAGCATCAGAGTAATGAGTCCCGCTGAGTATGTTTCCCTATCCGTCAGTTTGATCGGCGTGCCGGGGTTGGCCACCGGCAACGCACGGAGAATTGGTCATTTGGCCTGCGGTTTAGCAAAAACCATCAATCATACCTCCTCAGCGATAGCGCTCCTTAATCAAGAGCAGGTGGAACTCCGCCAAGCTGTTCTTGATAATCGAGCGGCTATCGACTACCTCCTCTTATTGCACCACCTGGGGTGCGAATCTGTCCATGGGATGTGCTGTTTTAACCTTACTGACAACTCCCGGAAAATACAAAACCAGATCAAGAACCTGCATTCCATTGTTGCAGGCATTACGGAAGGCTCCGCGTGGGGAGCCTGGTGGGGTTCCCTATGGAATTGGATGTGGTCGTGGATCCCCTGGGGGTGGCTACAGACGATGCTTCAGATAGTGGTGGGAATAGCCATACTAGGCATTACGCTCTGTTGCTTTGCTCAGTGTATTCCCTCGCTGATCTCCAAGTGCCGCCCCAGAGGGAAATCCCGTGACGTCATCCCAGCTCAACAGCTGATGCCTATCTTGCGTAAGGTCGCCGGTCAGGTTCTTAAATAGAAAATAAAGGGGAGATATGGATTCCCCGTGCCCCACAGGGCACGGAATAGACCAGAGACCACTGCGGTGAGACAGGCTCCCGACCAGTGGGCTCACCGGTCGCCAAATTAAGGGGGGTGAATAAAGTATAGGGTTTGATTCACCCAATTAAGGTGACCTGACCTGCGACTCTGCCGAGTAAGCAGATAGCTGACTCATGTATTCTATTAACCATAATGACTCATCTCCCGGTTTGGGGAAATCCCTGGTGCAAATAAGCCATGTTTACCCCTGCCTAAATCCCAAGACAATGGTCAATCTTGTTCCCTGTTTGCCCGAGTTAATTAACTTCCCCTTTGAAGGTTTTCCCATTAACAGGTGTCAACGCATGAGGTAATGCCTTGCCAGAGGACAGTTTGCCACCGTTGCACTTTTTCCCTATAAATGATTCTGCCTTTGACCAATAAAGTGTCTGATCGATCCAGCAGCTTGTCTCGTGTCGTTACTTGATCAGTCCTCCTCCGGGACCTTCCGGCCCCCAGTGGCCCCGATTCCTACACCTCCGGGTGCAATTCAAGGTGCTGTTTTGACCTTTAAAGCCCTTCATGGCAGCAGGCCAGGATACTTAAGAGACCATGTCACCCCAAGAGTGTCAGCCCGTCCTACTAGGGCAGACAGGAGGGGCTCAGTAGTGGTACCATCAGCAAAAGAAGTACATCTAACTGGGACCAGGAACCTTCTCCGTGTCTGCCCCAGCCCTGTGGAACCTCTTACCTCTGGAGGTGCGTCTCCAGACGGAACTTCTCCCCTTCAGAAAAATGTTGAAGACCTGGCTTTGCCAGCGGGTGTGGGGCACCATGGGATCCACTTCCCAATCCCACTGGCTGGTTTAACTTTTCTAGGGAATCTTTCCTTTTGTCTTGGTTTTAATGTGGGGGAGGGAGGGGGAGGGTAGTTTTTAGGATAAAGTTAGTTTTATGTGTCTTTATTCCTGTTTTTAGATGAAGGTTATGTAATTGTTTTAATTGTAAATGTTTTGATTGTTTTTATATTGTATTTTTTTACCTTGTTGTTGCCGCCCTGAGTGGTCTTCTCACCAGGAGGGCGGGGTACAAATTTATAAAATAAATAAATAAATTAGAGTATTGTCTGCGTAAAACACTGTCAACTGGGTTGAAATATAGGTTTATTATACGGTAGCAATGGCAATTATACTTATATACCACCCCATAGTGCTTTAGTCCATTCTCTGGACGGTTCACAAATTAATTAGCATTTTGCACCCGCCACGCTGGGTACTCATTTTACCAACCTTGGAAGGAAGGCTGTGTCAACCTTGAGGCTCTTTCAGGAATCGAACTCACAACATTTTGGCTGCAGTACAGCGGTTTAACCACTGTGCCACCAGGGCTCTATTATGATGTTTGGATTTTGTTTTCTTCTTTAATTGTTATTTTGGTTTATTGTCATGTTATATATTTAATACTGTTAGTCACCACGAGTAGTGCCTTTACACTAACTCCAGCAGTATATAAGTATAAATAAGTAAATACTTGCAATGGAGACAATTACTGTATGTACATAATCATGCATTTAAATGGAATTTTACAGACTAGGTGATGTCTGAATTCTAAACCATGTTTTCCCATTGCTCCTTTTTCTTACCACAAAAAGTTGGCAAGAACAGAAAAGTGAGGTAGGTACACACAGCCTTCTGACTGGAAACATCTTAAGCATTTAAAAGGGCGCCACAGTGGAAGCATACACGTGTCTGCTCTGCACATGCACAGAGTTGCTTGTGTTTTACTGCTTTCTAGCAATGCTAATCTTCCTGCCAACCTAGCAATTCGAAAGCAAGAAATTGCAAGTAGATAAATAGGGACCACTTCGGTGGGAAGGTAAACAGCGTTCCGTGCGCTCTGGTGTCTAGTCATGCTTGCCACATGACCACGGAAACGTCTGCAGAAGCAGACAGCGCTGGGCTCTTCGGCTTGGAAACAGAGATGAGCACTGCACCCTAGAGTTGGATACGACTGGCTTTCGAGCAAGGGAAACCTTTACCTTTACCTTTAGCAATGCTAATCTAGCTTCAGAACACAGGGGGAGACATGTACCTGTATTTCAATTCCAAATGGAGGTTTTCTGTAACCTTTTGGAATCAACGGTGATTATGGAGGGACCTCACGTGACCAGTGCTTCTTCCCATGTGAATGAGCAGAACTTCCCAGATACAGTACCAGGAACTTCACAGTTTTTGCTACAGGCATAGGATTATGTTTCAAGAGGTCTGCCTGGCTCTCCACTGGGGCCGTGTGTGTTTACCGTGTTGATCTGATGCTGCCTGTTGAAGCAGTGTTTTCAGTTGTTCCAGGCTTACATTGATGCGGGTCCTGCGGCGTTTCTCAAACTGTGTTTTCATGGACTGTCAGAAGCAAGAGGACAAACAGGAATTATCAGAGACCAAAGTCATCAAATGGACTTGTGCCTCCTATGGTAAAACTGGACTGGAAATACCTGTATTTCTATACACAGAGCCCGCGGTGTCCCTCACAATTGCACTTCTTCTGGCATCTTTGAATCGGGGCCTTTAAAATTTGAAATTTATTCTTTTCAGTGGAAGGATCCATAATGGTAATACATGCAGTAATGAGAACAGAAGAGAACTTGGCTATAACAAATTGCAAATACTGTATTATGTTGTTGTTGTTTTTCTAGTAGGAGAGATACAGTTACATCTTGACTGTAAACTAGTAGGGACTTACTGCTTATCCTGCAGTATAACTAACATTTAAAGTTACTTTTATCATTACAGGTAAGTACCCTCAACTTGCAGATAGAAGAAGAATGGTACCTGGTTTAAATGCCAATTCACCTTGTTCCCCCTACTCTGTTGTGATTAGGTGGAGGGGAATAGGACATGCTTCATATCACAGGTCAGTGTTGACATATTTTCTGTTTCAACCAGCATTTATGTTTCATGGTTAGAAATGAAGAAAGAGGAAGAAAAACTAAAGAATAAGCTGAGTGGAGAACATGCTATTTACCTTGGAAATAATCTTTCCCTTTCCTGCTGCAAAGCTGTTGGTTAAATCATTTAGGTTTTTGGTTGCAGCAGCATTAGGACCGAGGACCTTCCGCCTCTCCCCAGAGCCAGCAACACCAGCCCGGGGATGAGAGGCAGGTATGTCGCCTCCCCGCCCCTCTGAGCCCACCCAGACTGGGGGGCTCAAAAGGACGCTGACCCTGCCGTTGCTGCTGCAGCCACCGAGGACTTTCCGCCTCTCCCCAGAGCCAGCCTGGGGAGGGTTTTATTGTGTGGCTTTTTGTAGCGAATATCTGCCGCTAGGCGGCGCTAGGTCCCGGAGGAGACTGATCAATAAGCGATACGAGGCAAGGAAGCAGGATCAGATCAGTGTTTATTGGGAAAATGCATACACCTTTTATAGACCAGAAGGCAAGGAGAGAACAACCGTCACCAATAAGTCAATCACAATACCTGTTTACTCAGGTTAATTGGGGAAACTCTTCAGGGGAAGTTAATTAGCAGGGGCAAACATTGGCCTTGGAATCCCCATTGTTCAGGGATTAGGCAGGGGTAAACATGGCATCTGTTTGTGCCTGAGATTACGCCGAGACACGGAGTTGAGTTGTTTGCCTAATTGTACACAGGAGTTAGCGATCTGCTTACCTGGCAGAGTTGTGAGTCAGGTCAAGGAATTGGGTGAATCAAACCCTATATTTTATCCACCCCCCCTATAATTTGGCTGCTCGCAGAGCCCACGGGCCAGGGAGCCTTTCTCCCGAAAGTGGCCTCTGCTGGGCTGATCCATGCCCAAGGGGGCACGGGGAAACCATATCTCCCCTTTTAATTTTTCTTAAGAGCCTGACTGGCAACTCTGCGCAAGAGCGGGACCAGCTGTTGGTCGGGAGTGACGTCACGGGGTTTCCTTCTTTTGCGGCATCTCGAAATCAGTGAGGGAATACATTGAGCAAGACAGCAAACTGTAATGCCTAGTATAACTACCCCCACCACCACCTTGATTACCGTTTGAAGCCACCCCCATGGAATCCACGACCACATCCACTTCCATAGTGAGCTCCACCATGCCCCCCATGCAGAGCCCTCGGTGATGCCAGCCACTATGGAGTGAAGATCTTCGATCTGGCTTTGAATCTTACGAGAGTTGTCCGTAAGATTAAAGCAGCACATACCGTGAAAAGACTCGCAGCCCAAGTGGTGCAACAATAGGAGATAGTCGATAGCCGCTCGATTATCGAGGATGGCATGGCGAAGTTCCGCCTGCTCCTGATTGAGGAGCGCTATCGCTGAGGAGGTATGGTTGATGGCCTTTGCTAAACCGCAAGCCAAACGACCAATCCTTTTTGCGTTGCCGACGGCTAAGCCTGGCACGCCAAAGATGCTGACTGCCAAGGAGAGATACTCGGCAGGTCTCATTACCCTAAAGCTGCTTTCACATGAGCTGTCTAGCATAGTGGTGCGAGTGTGCCGTATGAGAGAAGGAACATGGGATACATTGGAAACATTGGGAACATTAGGGCTTGGGGCAATCATATCCTTAGTGGGGAGCAAGAGTGTCAACCGACTTATACAACATATAGAGTCTGTAATATTAGCAGGAATATAGTTGAACGTATACTGGTTACAAGTGAAAAACCATCCAGATGGTAGGGTGATATGTGCACATGCTGTGCCGTGTGGCACTGGGTTACTGCAAGTCCAATTGCCGCTGCCTACATCGAGGCATCGGCGCCGGGTTCGGCCGAGTCCGGAGCAACCGTAAATTCGGCCACAGGTAGAGTTCGGGCTGACCGCCACTCGAGGAGTGTGGAGAGTGGCCGCGTCAGCCGGTAAAGTCATGGTTAGCCGCATCTCCCAACGAGCATATTCCGAGGAAGCTGTTGGGATGTACGGGCTGAAGAATCGCTTCACCAGCCAGTCCCCATCCCGGGGGTGTGCGCCTGGAGAGTGGCACACCGGGATGAGGCAGGTGCTGAGGATCGAAGCAGAACCGACGTCCTGTCTGAGGCAAAAATCGGACTGGTTGACAAGGCTTGCCAACCTTTCCCAGATGTTGTACTGCATGCAGGCAGAAAGGTCTCCGCCCGGCATTAGATCGCTGGCCTCCAGTGAGGCGGCCTGAACGCCTCCCCCCAAAAGCAGGGTGAGGGTCAGGATGATGGCAAGTGCCAGGGTGTTGGCATGAATCTGGGCAAAGACTGCAGCTGTGATGTTCTCCGGCGTCGGCTCCTTCCTCTCGCGTCGGACGGTGTCCTCGGCATCACGGCAAAGGATCTTGACCATCCCCCAGGTGATCCTCGGTGCTGCCGTCGGTGGTCGTCTCCTCCGGCGGGTCCTCTCGGTCAGCGTGAGGTCCTCCATCTCCGGGATCGGACTCTGGTCGGTCTGGTTCCACGCCATGTGGCTCCAAGTAGGGCTTGACGCACCGAGCTGGAATCCAAACGACACCTGTAGGAGACATAACTGCAGCATACCCTCTTCCCCAGGTTATGAGCGGCACCGGGCCCCTCCAAGAAGGGTCTGGTGGCACCCGGTACCGGACCATAGGTCGCGGGAGAGCTTCCGAACGGCGGAAATGCCTCTCCTGTGGCGTACAATCCGAAAAAACATTAAGGTGATTATATGTGAACAATACCTTATTCAGACAAAACTGTGCTTCTCCCTGTGATTTGGGGAGGGCTGGTGGCTCCCCCCTTTCTGTTTGTTTGTCAATATAGGACTTTAGCGTCCGATTGACCCGTTCTACAATCGCTTGCCCTTGCGGATTGTAGGGAATTCCAAAGGTATGCTTGATGTCCCAAGTAGCCATGAAGGCGGCCAACTGCCTAGAGCAGTAGGACGGGGCGTTATCCGTTTTCACGTGCCGCGGCTTGCCCATCGCCGCGATGCAGGAAAGGAGGTGCTGCTCCACGTGGGAGGCAGTTTCCCCTTTCTGCGCCGTTGCCCAAACGAACTGAGAAAAAGTGTCTATGCAGACATGCATGTACTGCCATCTGCCAAACTGCGGCACATGCGTGACATCCATCTGCCACACCTGATTGGCTTCTGTCCCTCGTGGGTTGACCCCCCACGAGGGCCCCCCCGGCGCCCCTGCGCAATGCTGGCAAGAGCGGACTATACCTTGGGCTTGAGAAAGTGGCAGATTGAACTGTCTTGCGAGTGCTTTGGCATTTTGGTGGAAAAAGGCATGACTCTGGATTGGAGTAGTAAAAACTCCCAAAACCGAACGTTGCTGAATTTCCTTTGCGGCCGCGTCCGCTCTGCTATTGCCCGCGGAAATCGGACCCGGTAGGTCTTGGTGACTTCGGATGTGGACAATATAGAGCGGCTCCGTGCGGTTTCGCAAATGAAATTGAGCAGTGAGAAACAGACTAAGCAAGTTTTTGTCTATCGCGGGAGTGATGTAAGCTCCCGGTAGACTATGGAGTAAATTCCTAACATACAGACTGTCAGTTATGATGTTTAAATGTTCCTGGGCGAAGGTGCGCAAGGCAAAGTTCACGGCTGCCAACTCTGCCCGCTGAGCGGACTTTTGTGGAAGAGTTAACAGCGTGCGCCAAGCTTCGCCCTCCTGCCAGGTCAGGACACCATATGTGCGTCCCCCATCGGTAAAAACTGTCTTGGCCCCCTGGAGTGGGACCAGCGAGAGCAATTCGAACAAGCTGACTGTTCCTGTCTGAAGTGAGACGAGTCTGGGATCTTTGGGCAAATGGTACGCTAAACTTCCAGTGAAACCTTCCAAAGCTATCGGAAGCGAGTCACCTAACTGCATTAACTGGTGAATTTGTTCCTTGGTAAACGGAACCACAATTTTGGCCAAATCATTCCCTGAAATGTCCCTAGCTCTCAGCCTGCCGCGGTAAATCACCGCGGAAACCAGCTCTTGGGGCGGAACGATGTTCCGTGAAGATGTGTTAGGCAAGTATACCCACTCCACAATTTTCGCTCCCTTCTCGGAGTCTACTCCTAACGCCCCAGTGAACATGGATCCTGACCGTACGATGTACAAATTCAGGATCGGGGCATATGGCCCCTGGGCGATCCTATCCACCCACCTCTGGCTGAGAACTTGGTTCACTTTCTCGAGCGCCAAGCGCGCGTCTCGAGAAATTTTTATCCGGTCTGCCGGCTGCTTACCTAAAGTTAGCAGCGAGAAGAGCGGTTTCAGAAGATCCGTATCCAATCGGAAATACGGTCTGGCCCAATTGATGTTTCCTAAAACCTGCTGCAATTCTACCAGGGTAACTGAATCCTGTAAAGCTATCTGGGGTAAAACTGGTGCGGCAAAGGAACGGAGAAGCGATGACCCAAGTATGAGAAGGGCTCGGTCTTCTGCACCTTTTCCGGGGCAATGAGTAAACCTTTGTCCCCCAGGCTGGCCTGGAGGTCAGAAAATATTTCGCTGCCGAGTTGCGGCAACGCTACTAAAATATCATCCATGAAGTGACACACAATAGCTTTGGGGTGAAGGCTTCGGAACTTTGCCAGTGCGTCGTGAACATATATTTGGCACAGAGTGGGCGAATTGAGCATGCCCTGTGGCAAATATTTCCACGCGTAACGCTGCGTGGGCTCACTGTGGTTCACGACCGGCACTGTAAAGGCGAACCTTTCCCGGTCCCTGGGGTCTAAGGGGATTGTATAAAAGCAATCCTTGAGATCTACGACTAGAATCTCCCACCCCTCGGGAATCATATTAGGATTTGGGATGCCGCATTGAAGCGGACCCATCGGCTGAATGCATTTATTGATCTCTCTGAGATCGTGGAGGAGTCGCCACTTCCCCGACTTTTTCTTAATAACAAAAATTGGCGAATTCCAAGGACTTGTGGGCTGTTCTATGTGTCCTGCGTCTAGCTGTTCTTTCACTAGCTGCTTGAGAGCAACCAATTTCTCTCCCACTACCGGCCATTGTTCTACCCAGACCGGAGTCTCGGTGAGCCATTTAAGTGGCAACGCCATTACCCGAAGGTAAGGGTGGCACCGTACTGCTGTAGAATGTCTCGCCCCCAAAGATTGACGTGCACGTCAAGAATGTGCGGCCGAATTACCGCCGTGCCGTCAGCCCTTGGGATTGTGACTTCTACCCACTCTCGGCTTCTAAACGCTTCCTGGACTCCGCCTACCCCCCACACATTGGAGACCAGCTCAATGGCCCACTCCTTCGGCCACTGGCTTCTGCTTATCACGGTGACATCCGCTCCGGTATCGAGTAACCCTGAGAACACTCTTTTGTTCAAAAATACCTCGATAACGGGGCGCTGCTTCCACTCAATGTTGGTCTCCACTGTCGCTAAGACCTGGTATCCTTGCACTGCCTCACTCGCGCTCGAGCGGTCTGCGAAACCGGGCTCTGAGCTGTCACTGAGCCTTCTCTGGCTGCCTGCTGGCGAGTGACAAGGAACCATGATCAGTTGCGCTAAGGTGTCTCCCTTGTGGATTGTTTGGGGCAGGTGTGTCCAAAGCTGGACCTGGAGAACGCCTGAAAAATTCGAGTCAATGACTCCTGGAATTATAAAAATTCCACGTGCTCCAGCTACACTACGGGGCAAAACTAAACCTATAAAGCCTTTGGGTAGGGGTCCCATGTACTGAGAATCGACTAGATAGACTGTGCCCGGCAGATCGCATGTAACGTCCGCCTGGCAAGCCAATTCTAGCCCTGTGCTACCCTTGGGGCTGGCCTGTGCCCTAGCAGTGCCTGGAATGTGCCTAGAACCTAGTCTAGTTCTGGGGAGTTCTGGATCTGGGTGAAGGAAGCCTCTGTTTGGCCAGAGACATGCCCGGATTCTGGTTTCCCGAACTCGGACAAAACCTGGCCCAATGATAGCCTTTCTTGCACTTCGGGCAGGGGGTGTTCGGAGCCTTGGGACGGCCGGGCTTTTGCCCGCCTCTCTTGGATCGGCACTCCCTAGCGAAGTGTCCGACCTTGCCACAGGAGTGGCATGCCCCTCTGGTCTTGCTATTACCCTGAGGTCTTTTCCCCCCCTGCACCGCTGCCGCTAGCAGACCCATCTTGTAAGAGTCTGTGCCAACGTCGGAACATGCTCTGATCATGTCCGTTAAGGTTATGTCAGGGCGATTGCCCATGGACTGCAAGATTTTACGGCAGTCCAGGTTGGCGTTGTCCTTTGCTAGCTTGATCATGAGCTCTTCCTGGGCTTGCTCATTCTCAATCTGCCTGCTAATTGCCTCTTCCAGGCGATTGATGAAGTCCATGTAGGGCTCCTGGGCTCCCTGCTTAATAGCGGTGTAATTTTTTGCCGTTTTGCCAGATGCTGGGACCTTGAAGTATGCCCTATAGGCAGCCTCGGCTGACATTTCTAGGGTGGCGAGAGGCAGGTTAATTTGAGCGTTGATGGGCTCATAGTTACCAGAGCCATACAGTTGCTCCGGAAGCACCGCGCCTCCCATCCTGGCAGCCCGAGTTTGAGCCTCTAGGCGAAACTCGCTGTCCCAGATCATGTACTGGCTAGGGGTTAGCATCATCCTCATGATGGCTTTCCAATCATGGGGAATCCACATGGTGGTCTCGCACACTTGCCGAAGCTTGCCCCTCGTGAAACGACTTTGGAGCCCTGTCTCTGAAATTGCTTTCCGCAAAGCCATGAGAAGCTTGTACGGGACTGGGGAGTGTACTACCTGCTGTGCGCCCGTGAGCGCGTCCATCTCCATGCGGATTGGACAAATCTGTCTAAGTTCAGCTAGCTGTTCTGCTGACAATTCCCCCTTCTTTAGCTCTATCTCAGCTGTGCGCTGAAGGGCACTCTTCGCAACTGGGGAACCCGGAACTGTCAGAGAAGCGCCTGCGCTTCTCATTCCTTGCGTTCCTCCGGTGACGTCTGCAGCTGTCACCGCGGGAAGGCTCCCTACGCTACTCTGCTGATAGCTAATTGACGGATAGAGTGACGTGGGCGCAGTCGGTTCGACTGGCTTGTCTGATGACTCAACTAACGGGGGTTCTTTGGCCTCTACCCGGACTGGTTTGATCTGCTCTAAGAGTCTCCTACACTTTCTCCATGTACCAACTATCCCTCCTGGAGCTTTCGGGGGTTGCTGAATGCAGTCTCCTATCTGATCCCAGAGCTTCAGGGTTAACGTACCTACTTCTGGGTAAAGTAGGCAGTGTTCCCCGAGGTACGCCAAAAGTCTCGCTAATTCCTTGCTGTGAAATCGTAATGTAAATACCCTGGCCAGGATTTTAAACTCCTCCTCTCGAGTTCTTTGGCTAGCGGACGGACTTGGTCTATGAGAACAAGTCCCCATATTACCTGCAGTGGGGTCTCCGGAAGATTCCTTCTCGGGACGAGTCGACGCGTCTTGTCAGGCAATAGGTTCAGGCGTCTAGTGTCTGGGGTAGACCTCGGAGCGTGGACCTTCCGCCACGGGCCCTTCTAACGGCCTCTGCGATGTCAGGGGCTCACAGCCTGCCCTGAGCGGAACGCGTTTCCCTCTATGGCAACCTCCTCGAAAGCAGGAGCAAGCTGTAGGAATGTCTCTCTGGAATGCCTCGCCGCAGGCCACTTCTCCGATCGGCTGGCTGCCGGTCGGAGCGCCGTGCTGTCCTCCGGGATGACGGGTCGCGGTTCGAGCGTAGAACCGGACCGCGTGGTTCGTTACTCACGAGTAGACCTCTCCGGGGTCCCTTACTCACGAGTAGAATCACGTCTCGGGGTCACCAGATGTAGCGAATATCTGCCGCTAGGCGGCGCTAGGTCCCGGAGGAGACTGATCAATAAGCGATACGAGGCAAGGAAGCAGGATCAGATCAGTGTTTATTGGGAAAATGCATACACCTTTTATAGACCAGAAGGCAAGGAGAGAACAACCGTCACCAATAAGTCAATCACAATACCTGTTTACTCAGGTTAATTGGGGAAACTCTTCAGGGGAAGTTAATTAGCAGGGGCAAACATTGGCCTTGGAATCCCCATTGTTCAGGGATTAGGCAGGGGTAAACATGGCATCTGTTTGTGCCTGAGATTACGCCGAGACATGGAGTTGAGTTGTTTGCCTAATTGTACACAGGAGTTAGCGATCTGCTTACCTGGCAGAGTTGTGAGTCAGGTCAAGGAATTGGGTGAATCAAACCCTATATTTTACCCACTCCCCCTATAATTTGGCTGCTCGCAGAGCCCACGGGCCAGGGAGCCTTTCTCCCGAAAGTGGCCTCTGCTGGGCTGATCCATGCCCAAGGGGGCACGGGGAAACCATAGCTTTTCATTGCTGAGTATTGTTTTTCTGTATTAATCTGTAATCAGTTTATTGTTTGAATTTATATTATGCTGACATTGTTATCTTGTACAGTAATACCTCATACAAAGTCCGCTTCATGCAACATCGAATTCATACAATATCGCCTAATTCCTTGAAAAAAGTTGCCTCATACAAAGTCGCTGCGACTTTGTATGAGGCATTGGGGGTTTTCCCAGGTTGCATTGTGCCTGGGCAGTATAAAAGGCAGGACACATGCATGCCTTGCTCTTTTGGGTTTTGCACGAGGCAAAGAGTGTTTAGGAGTGGTTTTGAGCACGATTCTGGATTTTTTTGAATTTTTTTGTCAGAATTTTTAGAAGCATTCCTGGGATTTTTGCAGCATTCTTCAGGTTCTTGGACAATCAGAGTTGTTTGACATGTTTTTGTAATGTATTTAGCCTTTAGACAATGATTTCTTAAAGTTCTGTCAGTTTCCTGTCTGTTTCCTTGACTTTGCCCTGAAGTCTGTGCTGTTACAGTACAATGTTCTCTATGGAAACGACATTGTACGAGGCATCACGGCAAGGATTTGGACGTTGTATGACACATCGCGGCTAGGATTTTGCATGCCTCATACAAAGTCCAAATCCGTATAAAGTCCAAACTTGTGGAACCAAGTTTGGACGTTGTATGAGGTATCATTGTATTTCTAATATGTATGTATTTATTATGGTTTGCCGCTTTGAGTCGCACTGGTGCAAGTAAGGCAGGGTACAAATAAATCAATAATAATAATAATAATAATAATAATAATAATAATAATAATAATAATAATAATAATAATAATAATAATAATAATAATAATAATAATAATAATAATAATAATAATAATAATAATAATAATAATAATAATGTTTCAGGTTCAGGAAACAGAAAGGGAAGAGGTGGGGGGAGAGAAAGGATAGAAGGTGTAGATGAGCAAGCTTCCTGTATTGTACTTTTAAGAAAGAATCAAATGTCACTGTGAATATTGCCCTTTTTAATTCTCTCACTCAGTCCCTTTCCAGTGGCTGCCTCAGAAAACCTATCTGGCAACTGGAATAAAAGGGGTGTGTATTAAAACGAAGTGTCCAGGTCTGCAGACTATTGTTCTTGCCCTTGTTCTTGCCCTTCTGGGCAAGGGCTTTCAGGCAAGTGTATGTTATTAACCAATTGTGCCCACTACTGGACCGGGAGGCCCTGCTCACAGTCACCCATGCCCTGGTCACCTCCCATTTGGAGTATTGTAATGGACTACATGGGGCTGCCCTTGATAACCATCGGGAGATTGCAGTTGGTCCAGAATGTGGAAGCCCGTGTGGTGGTGGGGTGTAGTAGTTTCGCCCATGCCTCCTCACTGCTGCGGGAGCTGCACTGGCTGCCTGTATGTCTCCGGGTGCTGGTTGTCATCTTTCAAGCCCTTCATGGTAGCAGACCAGGATACCTCAGGGACCGCATCATCCATAGGACCCGTCCCACTAGCGCAAACTGAGAGGGCACCCTCTTTATACCATCCGTTGGGAAGGCGTGCCTCTCCAGCATGAGGAAAAGGGCCTTCTTGGTCGTAGCCCCCACACTATGGAACCTCCTCCCGGTACAATTACGCCTCCAGGTCATTGCTACCGTTTAGGGGAGAACTGAAAACGTGGTTAGCAAAGCAGGTCTGGGGGCTGGGATTGTCAACAAGCTCTCCTTTTTGGCTCGTCTGAGGTCCCCCCCCTCTTGTAATTGGTTTTTAATTATTTTTAATGATTCAATGATTATATCATTTTTAATGTCATGATGTTTTTATACCTGTTTCAAGAGATCAATAAGGCACAGTGGGAGGCAGCATTGTTATGTTGGAAGGGCTTTTAACTATTTTTATATATATTGTTTTTTTAATTGTTGCTGAGCAGCCAGTGTGGTGTTCGCTGGACTGTGTACACTGCCCAGAGTCTATTGATTGGGGCGGTATATAAATCCACTATGAATAAACAAATAAATAAATAAAACAGAAATGTGAAAATGTGATCACCAACTGTGACAAAAATTGGATCGGAATGTCACCAAATGGTACAAGGCGGGATGGCCCTGATCTGTGTGCCTTTTATTCAGACTTGGGCTAAGTTGGGGTCATGCAAACATTATTAGTAGATACCCACTTTTTATAACTTGTAGTAATTCACTACAATGGGAAATGGTAATTTACTACAATGGAAATTGTTGTTCTTACTTGTTCATTATAAAGGCTAGAAGACCTTCTAATGCTGGCACCATTATGTCCACATAAGCCCCCTACCCTTTGCCTTTTAATTTCAGAAATTAAGTACTTCTTCAAACTGCTGCATCTAATCTCCATTATAGGAACTTGCTGTTCTTATTTTACTACTAACTGTGCCACCCCACTGGAAAGGGAGTGAGTGAGCAATTTTTGTTGTCATTGTTCAGTCACACAGTCGATTCCCACCCTTTGTGACCCTATGGACCATTGCCCTCCAGGCACCTCTGTCCTCCACCATCCTCCTCAACCCGCCCATTTTTGTGACCATTGTGTCTACAACACCATCTAGCCATTTCATCTTTGGCCGCCCCTTCTTCTTTTGCCCTCCACCTTTCTCAGCATCAAGGCTTTCTCAAGGCTTTCTCCAGATTCCCCATCTGGAATATTGTGTACAGTTCTGGTCGCCATACCTCCAGAAGGATATTATGGAGTTGGAGAAAGTACAGAGGAGGGCAACCAGAATGATTAGGGGACTGGAACACCTTCCTTACCATCTGAGGCTGCAACGGTTGGGCCTTTTCACTCTTGAACGACGACGTCTAAGAGGTGACCTGATTGAAGTTTATAAAATCATGCACGGTGTGGACAAAGTAGATAAGGAAAAACTGTTTTCCTTATCGCACAACACTAGAACTAGGGGACACTCCATGAAACTTTTGGGTACTAGTTCTCAAACAAATAAGAGAAAGTACTTTTTCACCCAGAGGATTACTGGTCTATGGAACTCCCTGCCAGAAGAAGTGGTGACAGCTGTCAGACTTGACAGCTTTAAGAAAGGATTAGACAAGTTCATGGAGGACAAGGGTATCAATGGCTATAATTATGGCTACCTAAGGACAACCTCCGGGTTGGAGAGATAGGCAGGATATCTCTCAATGCCATTTCCAGGGAATCCTAAGCAGGTGAAGGCATCTCCTTGGGAATACCCTTAAGGAAATGGTGAGCCACTGTATGAGACAGAATGCTAGACTGGATGGGCTGTGGCCTGTTCCAGCAAGGCTGTTCTTATGTTCTTATGTTCTTAAGTGAATCCTCTCTTCTCATTTGAGGTCCAAAGTACTTCATCTCCATCTTTACTATTTGACCTTCTAAGGAGCAATCAGGGTTGATTTCTTCTAAGATCGACCTATTTGTTCTCCTCACTGTCCAGGGGACTCTCAAAACTCTCCTCCAACACCACATTTCAAAGGCATCTATTCTTCTGCGCTCAGCTTTCCTAATTTTTATTTATTTATTTATTTATTTATTTATTTATTGTTAAATTT
This sequence comes from Bradypodion ventrale, assembly GCA_035047345.1. Lineage (NCBI taxonomy): Eukaryota > Metazoa > Chordata > Lepidosauria > Squamata > Chamaeleonidae > Bradypodion > Bradypodion ventrale. The sequence continues at coordinate 138,569,147 of JAWDJE010000002.1, read as the reverse complement.
CTATACCGCCCACTCAGCCAAGGCCGACTCCGGGCGGTTAACAACAGTGAGTAAAAACAGATAAAAACAAATAAAACAGATAAAACCAGCAATAAGAACCCACCCCTAAAAAGAGAGGGGTGCAGGAACTGAAGAAACCGTGGGGCAGGCATCCTCCCCTATATTAACCACCCGTCCACCTGCACCCCAAACTTGGCCCACCAGCCAGGTTTTTAGTTCTTGTCTAAAGGGCAACAACTCCGTCTGGAGACGCAGTTTCACAGGCAGGAGGTTCCAGAAGGCCGATGCGGACATAGAGAAGGCTCTCCTCCTTGTGCCAGAGAGGCGAGCCCCCCTGCCGATGGCACTATTAGAGAGCTCCTCCGGTCCACTCCGGTTGGATGGACAGACGTCCTTAGGGCGATGCGGTCTCTAAGGTAACCTGGCCCACTACCATATAGGGCTTTAAAGGTCAAAACCAGCACCTTGAATTGCACCCGGAGGCAAACGGGTAACCAGTGCAGCTCCCGCAGCAGTGGTGAGGCATGGGCATAACGTCCACACCCCATTACCACACGGGCCGCCACATTTTGGACCAGCTGCAGCATCCGAATGGTCATCAAGGGCAGCCCCATGTAGATCGCATTACAATAATCTAGTCTGGAGGTCACAAGAGCATGCTTGACCATGAGCAAAGAGTCCCGGTCCAGGAGCGTGCGCAACTGGAGAATCACCCGAAGTTGGGTGAAGGCCCTCCTGGCCACAGCCGCCACCTGTTTTTCTAACAGCAGCCGTGAATCCAGGAGGACCCCCAAGTTGCGCACCGGGTCGGTCTGGGGTAAAATAGCCCCATCCAAAACCAAAAATGGTAGCTCCCGGGATAGCACAGGACCCCCCATCCACAGCCACTCAGTCTTACTAGGATTCAGCTGTAACCCTTCGCCCCCATCCAGACCCCAACTGCCTCCAGACAACTGGAAAGGACTTTGACTGCATCACTGGGGTCCCCATGGGCCAAGATGTACAACTGTGTATCATCCGCGTAGTGATGGTATCGCACCCCGTGGGAACGGATGATCTCACCCAGCGGCTTCATGTAGATGTTAAATAGGAGAGGAGAGAGTACCGAGACCTGAGGCACCCCATATTTTAGGGACCTAGGACTGGACTTCTCGCTCTCCAACCACACCGACTGGGTCCGGCCCCTCAGAAATGAGGAAAACCAGGACCACACAGTGCCCTGGATCCCCAATCCTCGGAGCCGTTCCAGAAGGATACCATGGTCGACGGTATCGAAAGCCGCTGAGAGGTCAAGAAGAGCAAGGACGGACAGATGATCGCCATCCCGCTTTCACCAGAGATCATCCATCAGCGCGACCAATGCAGTCTCAGTACCATATCTAGGTCTGAATCCTGACTGGAAGGGATCCAGATATTCCACTTCATCGAGTACTCCCTGCAATTGATGCGCCACTGCCTTTTCCAATACTTTCCCCCAAAAGGGGAGGTTGGAAACAGGTCTGTAGTTGGTTAGGACTGCTGGATCGAGGGATGGCTTCTTCAGGAGGGGGCGCACCAAAGCATGTTTCAACGGTGCAGGAAATATCCCCTCCCGAAAAGACGCATTAATTATAGCCCCGACCCAGCCGCCTGTCACCGTCTTCGAGGCTTTTACCAGCCAGGCGGGACAGGGATCCAATGGACAATTAGTGGTGCGGACTGCCGCAAGGAGCCTGTCCACTTCATCTGGGGCAACAGGATCAAACCGATCCCAGATAACACAGCAAGACTGTGCACTGGCTCCCCCCTGACACTCCCCATCCACGCCAAGATTAAACCCTGAGCGAATCCGATCGCTTTTCTCCATCAGATGGTCAGCAAAGTCCTCAGCTGATCCCTGCCAACCAGGCACAGCCCCCCCCCCCCCCCAAGAGGGACCTGGTCACCTGAAACAGAGTGGCTGGGCGATTATCAGCGGAGGCAATAAGGGTGGTGAAGTATTGCCTCCTCACCACCCCCATCGCCACTAGGTAGGCCCTAATAGCGGCTCTAGCTAGTGTCCAATTGGAATCGTTCCTGGTCTTCACCCAGCGGCGCTCAAGGCGTCTCTTTGCTCATTTGAGCTACCGTAGTTCTTCTGTGAACCACGGGGATGACCTAGCTCCGCGGGCTCTGAGAGGCCGTAGAGGAGTGATTACATCCAAGGCAGCTGTCGTCGACCCACACCACAGGTCAACAAGTGCCTCGGGCGAATCGTGTTGCCGATCCAGGGGAAAATCCCCCAGTTCCCTCTGAAATCCATCCGGATCCATCAGTTGCCGGGGGCGGGCCATTTTAATAGACCCTGCCTCCCTACGATGAAGTGTCACCCCCAGAAAGTCCCCCAGAACCATCAGCCTAGGGAACTCCAACGCCAATGCTGAGACAGCCTCGAGGAGCCCAGGCAGGGAGTCCCTTACCCTGCAAGGGGGCAGGTACAGGAGTAGGACCCCCAACTGACCCTTTGGGCCCAGCCCCATGAGCAGCGCCTCACAACCCAGAATTTGTGGAGCAGTGGCCCTGGTGACTCCCAGTGACTCCCTGGCTATAATGGCAACACCACCGCCCTTGCCCTCATCCCTAGGCTGGTGCCAAACACCGAACACGGCCGGACACATCTCTGATAGAGGCACCCCATCTTCTGGTCTCAGCCAGGTCTCAGTGATGCATGCCAGGTCGGCCCTCTCCCCCAGAATAGAATCTTGGATTAGGGGCGCCTTACCACAGACCGACCTGTCATTCATCAGCAGCAGCCTAAGGGTGGGGTCACCCTGGATCAGCTGCTCAGGACCTAGAGGTGAAACAGGGGGACCAGAACGCGGGACAGATACTAAGCATTGGCCCCGCGTTCCCCGAGTGCGGCCTGCCCCACGGTTCCCGCTATAATGCCCCATGCCTGTCACAACATCTAAATGGGCCCCTGGAACCTCCACCATTAACCCAGATGGAGTGTCGCCCCGTCTTCCCGGCTGGCAGGGCCATCTCTCCCTCCCTCCCTCCCTAACCAACTTAAAACATACCCTCTCAGTCTCTCTACCCGTGTTGATGGTCCCGGCAAGTTCCAACTGGCCGCAAGAGTCTCCAGAGCGGTGGTGGAAATTCTGCCGCGACCGCTAGCCCTTTGAGCCCCCCCGCAGGGAGGCGGGAGCCCGGGACGCCAATGGTGGGGCGGTCCCAGCAATCTCCAACTGGCCGCAGGTGTCTCCAGGGCGGCAATGGGAGTTCCTCCGCGGCCACCAGCCTTTTGAGCCCCCTGCAGGGAGGCAGGAGCCTGGGACGCCGATGGTGGGGTGGTCCCAGTGAGCTCCAACTGGCCATAGGTGTCTCCAGGGAGGGGTGGAAATCCCGCCGTGGCCGCCTGCCTTTTAAGACCCCACAGGGAGGCGGGAGTCCGGGACGCCGATGGTGGGATGGTCCCGGCGAGCTCCAAACTGGCCGCAGGTGTCTCCAGGGCGGTGGTGGAAGTTCTTCCGCAGCTGCCAGACTTTTGAGCCCCCCGCAGGGAGGTGGGAGCCCAGGACGCCAATGGTGGGGGTGGTCCCAGCGAGCTCCGACTGGCCGCAGGTTCTCCAGGGAGGGGTGGAAATCCCGCCGTGGCCACCAGCCTTTTGAGCCCCCCGTAGGGAGGCGGAAGCCCAGGACGCCAATGGTGGGGTGGTCCCAGCAAACTTCAAACTGGCTGCAGGTGTCTCCAGGGTGGCAGTGGAAGTTCATCCGCGGTCGCCAGCCTTTTGAGCCCCCGCAGGGAGGCGGAAGCCCGGGACGCCGATGGTGAGGGTGGTCCCAACGACCTCCTGGCAAAGGGAGGAGGGGCAGAGGCTGTTGTCTTCTGCCGGCCCGGACGGCCCTTTACCTCTCCTGACAAAGGGAGGAGGGGCGGGGCTCACCTCAGCTGGTTGAAGGCTGTTGGTCCAGCTCTCACAATCATACACTACCACAAGGAATACCATTGCTTTGACTATGTGAATTTTTGTTTGCAATGTGATGTCTCTGCTTTTTACTATGTTCCCCATGTTTCTCATAGCTTGTCTCCCAACAGCATCAGTCGCCTTTTTATTTCATGGCTACAATCACCATCTGCAGTGATCTTGGACCCTAAGAAAGTAAAATCTGTCACTGCTTCTACTTCTTCCCCATCTATTTTCCAGGGACTGATCGGGCCTGTTGCCATTATCTTGGTTTTCTTGATATTGGGTCTCAAGCCAGTTTTTGCACTCTCTTCTTTCAACCTAATCAGGAGCTTCTTTAGGTCTGCCTCACTTTCTGCCATTAGGGTGGTATCATCTGCATATCTAAAATTGTTGGTGTTTCTCCCAGCAATTTTGATCCCATATTGTGATTCCTCCATCCTTGCATTACATAAGAACAGCCTTGCTGGAACAGGCCACAGCCCATCCAGTCCAGCATTCTGTCTCACACAGTGGCTCACCATTTCCTTCAGGGTATTCCCAAGGAGATGCCTTCACCTGCTTAGGATTCACTGGAAATGGCATTGAGAGATATCCTGCCTATCTCTCCAACCCGGAGGTTGTCCTTAAGTATCCATAATTATAGCCATTGATACCCTTGTCCTCCTTGAACTTGTCTAATCCTTTCTTAAAGCTGTCAAGACTAACAGCTGTCACCACTTCTTCTGGCAGGGAGTTCCATAGACCAGTGATCCTCTGGGTGAAAAAGTACTTTCTCTTATTTGTTTGAGAACTAGTACCCAAAAGTTTCATGGAGTGTCCCCTAGTTCTAGTGTTATGCGATAGGGAAAACAGTTTTTCCTTATCTACTTTGTCCACACCGTGCATGATTTTATAAACTTCAATCAGGTCACCTCTTAGACGCCATCGTTCAAGAGTGAAAAGGCCCAACCGTTGCAGCCTCAGATGGTAAGGAAGGTGTTCCAGTCCCCAAATCATTTTGGTTGCCCTCCTCTGCACTTTCTCCAACTCCATAATATCCTTCTGGAGGTATGGTGACCAGAACTGTACACAGTATTCCAGATGGGGCCTCACCATAGATTTATAAAGAGGCAAAATGACACTTGCTGACTTATTTTCTATACCCTTCCTAATGATCCCTAGCATTGAGTTTGCTTTTTTCACTGCTGAGGCACACTGGGTTTACACCTTCATCGAGCTGTCCACCAGGACACCAAGGTCCCTTTCCTGGTTTGTCGCAGAGAGTTCAGACCCCATCAGTTTATAAATATAATTGGGGTTTTTTGCCCCAACATGCATCACTCTGCACTTACTAATGTTGAAGCTCCTTTGCCACTGCTTTGCCCATTCCCCCAGTGTCAAGAGATCCCTCTGGAGCTCCTCACAATCTCTCACAGTTTTCACTACCCTGTATAATTTAGTGTCGTCAGCAAATTTGGCTCCCTTGCTTTTTACTCCTACCTCTAGATCATTTATGAAGAGGTTGAAAAGCAGGGGTCCCAGTACTGAACCTTGGGGGACCCCACTCTTTACTTCCCTCCACTTGGAGAAGTGTCCATTTAGTGCTACCCTCTGTTTCCTGTCCCTTAGCCAGTTGCTGATCCAGGACAAGACCTGTCCCTTTATTCCATGACTGGTAAGTTTATTCAAGAGCCTTTGGTGTGGGACCTTGTCAAAAGCCTTCTGAAAGTCCAGATAAACAATGTCAACTGGATCCCCCTTATCCACATGCTTGTTGACACTCTCAAAAAATTCCAACAGATTAGTGAGGCATGATTTGCCCTTGCAAAAGCCATGTTGGCTCTCCTTTAGCAGCACCTTCTCTTCTATGTGCCTATTAATTCTATCTTTTAGGATGGTTTCCATCACTTTACCTGGGACACATGTCAAACTGACAGGTCGGTAATTTCCTGGATCACCCCTGGATCCTTTTTTGAAAATTGGTGTTATATTCGCTACCTTCCAGTCATCAGGCACAAAGCCTGATTTGAGGGAAATATTATATATTTTGGCTAGGAGATCAGCAATTTCATCTTTAAGTTCCCTGAGAACTCGTGGATGGATGCCATATGGTCCTGGTGATTTGTTAGTGTTTAGTTTAACAAGACATGCAGGGACCTCCTCCCTTGCGCATTATGTGCTCTGTGTATAAGTTGAATAAGCAGGATGACAAAATGCAGCCTTGTCTTATTCCTTTTCCTATTCCAAAAGGACAATATTCACAGTGGCATTTGATTCCTCCTTAAAAGGACAGTATTGTACATCTTTCCACCCTCTTCCCTCCCCCCTCCCATTCTGCTTACGTTTCAGCTAGTAGCAGATCCACAAAAATGCAATATGTATTAATTGTTTTTTTTTAAGGCACATTAAACAACCTGGAGAGATCTACAAGAACAATGAAGAGAAAAGCTCCTAGGATAAAATGTTGGGATAGTGATTCTGACCTAAGCCCAGGTATGCAGGGAAGTTATGCTAAAGCCCTTGTACTCATTCTTCACAGAGTACTGTACCTCATAGGGCCATAAACATGACAGCTTATTAATGTGTGGACAGTGGGCTTCAGCAAATCCATTTATCTCCTATCATCTCATACTTTTGCCCAAGTTATTGGTAAGGCCTTGGGAGAGCACAGTGTAGAGGGAATGACTGATAGTAGGCAGAGCCTATCCTCTTTTGGAACTGTTTAAAATCATAATCCAGTGTTTGAAAACTGTAATTAAATGGAAAGATAAAATATCACAGACTGAAAGGAAATACAGAAAAGTCAGCATGAATACAGCGGGAAACAAACCTTAGAGCTCCATAAGTGTTTAGATTCCTGCTGTTAGAGGCAATTGTTATCACTAACCTAACAGGCCTCCAATAAAGGTATCGCCTTGCTCCTGCATTTCTCCTGTGTAAAGATCATATATAAGCTGAGCACCAACACACGGCAAGCTAATGACAGGAACACAAGAAATCGAGAGAGTTGATAAAATTGTCTATTTGAGGAATATGTTAAATGAAAAGTGGGATCCTGTTGGATCGGGGCCGTGAAGCGGCCCTTGGGGTCCTGGAGGAGACTGGTCAAGGAACGACACGAGACAAGATGGAGTGAAGACCAGTGGTTTATTGAGGGAAAATCATCATCATATATAGGAATTCAAGGCAGCGTGTGATAGAATTGTCATCTGACAGAAAATCACATCACCCATTTACCCGGGTTAATTGGGAACTTCTCTTGGGGAAGTTTATTAACTAAGGCAAATACTGACAGGGGAAATCCATTGTTCATGGCTTGCACAAGAGTAAACATGGCCACTATTTGCGCTAGGGCTTGGGCTAATCTGCAAGTGTGGAATTACCTAATTCCTAACTTGAGTTAGATATTCAACTTCCTCCTGCCGAACTGCCTGCCAGGTCAGATATGGGTGAATCAATCTTATGACTATTAATCCGCACCCCAATTTCTGTACCCGCAGAGGCCAGTGACCAGGAGCCTTCCTCAACCGGTGTAACCTCTGTCAGGGACAGTTAATGCCAATTGCGCCCGCAGACACCACAGGATCCCAAGGTAGAGATTAAAATATGAATAGAAAAGGCAAGATCCACTTTCATAAAATGTGATATTCGTTATGCAGTAGAGATCTGACTCTTGCTACAAAGATTTGAATAGTGAAATGTTACATATTCCCAGTGTTGCTATATGTATATGGAGTCGACGCTTGGACTAAAGCCGTGATGGCAAACCTTGGCACTCCAGATGTTCTTGGACTTCAATTCACAGAAGCCCCCATGAATCCACACGAATGGGTTTACTGCGATTCATCCGGCCCACGCCACCCTCGTCGCTCCTGGAAGCACCGTACGGGCACATTTTACTTCCGCTTCCAGGAGTGACAAGGGTGGCGTGGGCTGGATGAATCGCAGTAAACCCATTTGTGTGGATTCACAGGGGTTTCTGGGAACTGAAGTCCAAGAACATCTGGAGTGCCAAGGTTCACCATCATGGGACTAAAGCATCAGCAAAGAAAATCGAAGCTTTTGAAATATGGATCTACAAACGGCTACTAAGGATATCGTGGGCTGTCCATGTGACTAATCTAGAAGTGTTGCACTGGATGGGAAAAGAACAAGAACTCTTTAAGACCATTAAGCAAAGAAAGCTCCAATACCTTGAGCATATCATGAGGAATGATATGAAATATAAAATACTCTAACTCGCTATGCAAGGGAAGATCCCTGGGAAGAGAGGTCCTGGACATTAGATGGACTTCATGGCTGAAGAACCTGAGAGACTGGTGTGGAATGTCTTCGGAGGAACTGTTCCGAGCATACCTGTCAACCGTGGCTCCGGACAATATGGGACATGCGCAGAACGGTTCTGCGCAAGTTGCCTTCTATGAATGCGTAGAAGGCTTTTACGCTTGCGTAGAACCCTTTTACGCTTGGGTAGAAGGGTTCTACACAAGTGTAGAAGGGTTCTATGCAAGCGTAAAAGCCTTCTACACAAGCGTAAAAGCCTTCTACGCAAGCGTAGAAGGTGACTTGTGCAGAAGGGATGCGCAGTACCTCTTTCCCCCCCGCTGCCAAATTCTGGGGTTTTGGCAGCTCCGGGTGGGAAATGGCGCAAATCGGCGCCGAAAAATGGGAAATCCCGGCCAATCCGGGAAGGTTGACAGGTATGATTCCGAGGAGTTAAGAACAGGAATACTTTTGCCATGATGATAGCCAATATCAAGAATGGATACGGCACCTGAAGAAGAAGAAAGATCACATGGCTCTCTCTGTTTATTTTTTCCTGTTGTAATCCAGCTTTGTGCTGGAACAACAAGGCTTGGAGAGGTAGTAAATAATGACAGGAGTCATCTTTAGGAAATATTCACTTTTCTTTTTCTGTTCTAAGCAGAAGGATAGGAAGCTGTAGGAACAGGTTTGCATAAGGGAGGGTATGGTACGGAGAAGTATAGCAGTGAGGAAGAACTGAAAAAGTCCCTGAATGAGGGGGTAGAAAGACAAGCTTGTCTTCTTTGCAGTGGGGTCCCCATTATTTTAGACATCTTCCATATACACCTAGAGTTTTGCTTTCATATATTAAAGAACAGTGATAGAATGGCTTTTGTGGGTTATTCTTTTGTTTTGATAATGATAATGATAATGATAATGATAATGATAATGATAATGATAATGATAATGATAATGATAATGATAATGATAATGATAATGATAATGATAATTATAATTATAATTATAATTATAATTATAATAGTTTTATTTATACCCTGCCCTCCTGGTGCAAGCACCACTCAGGGCGGCTTACAACATGTAAAACACAATATACAGTAAATATAAAAGAATACAATAAAAAACAATTAAAAGTACAATTTAGCAAAGGGCAAAGACAAAGTTACAAATGCAAAGTTACAAATACAAATAATAAGATCTAATCATACAGAGAATATGGGTGGGTAGATTTGGAATTACGACATTAATTATGTCAGGCCAGGAGTTTTTATTTCAATATCAGAATTTAATTTCTCGCTTGGCACGCCCTGAGGGTTTCAGTCCTGGGGGGTTTCAGTCCGGGAGCCGAGCCTGTTCTGCGAGGATGCTGGGAGGAGATCCAACAAGAGAAAACTACAGTACCTTCATTTTTACCAACGGCAGCGCGACCCACCCACCCCACCCGCAAACCAAGCGCTGGCCTCTGTGCCCCCAACCCCACGAGGTGATCCCCCCACTCCACCTCGACAGCAACGCACGAGGAACCAAAAGCCTGGCTTCCTTACCCTTCGGTAGAGCCGGGCGGGATCGGCCCAGTTCCTCGCCAAAGAAGCTCCTGCTTTGGTTAAACTCCTAGCCCCTGCTTGGCTGAGTAGGGCACTCTCCATGGCGTTGTCTTTGGCAGCAGCTGAGGATTTTGTGTGTGGGTGTGTGGGTGTACAATGGCCTTTGGGGTGGTTCCCCCCCAGGCCTCCTAAGGGAAGCAACAACAGAGGCCGAGTGGCCGGTTCCCACCTATTGGCTTTCAGTGATCAAATCTGCCCATCTGTCCTGTCCCCTTCTCGGGTCATCTGCTCCCCTCTGTGGAAGTGATTCACCTCCTCGCTCTTCTTCTTCTGGCAAGGTGTGCAACAGCATTGCAGCTCCTCCCCTTGCCTGAGTGGAAAGGCCTGTTTGGGAACAGCCACTTTCCCAAAAGCTATCAACCCCCCCCTTTCACCTGCTCCCCCATTGGCCAAGCATAGGGGTGGTGGTCCCTAGGACCTTGGCACTCCAGATGTTTTTGGACTTCAATTCCCAGAAGCCCCCATGAATCCACACATGTGGGATGCCCACATTAATTAGATATTAAATCTCTCCCGAGGGGTGCGCCCGATGTCCACAGACTCGGAAGCCAGTCCCCAAGTTACTTGGGGCCGTGCTCGGCAGGAGAGGAAATTGGGGAACAAACGGATAGGCTAGGAATAAACAAAAGCTCAGGCTAAGGGCAAACAGAGTTAGGCAGGCAGACGGGGGCAAACAAGGGCCAAGATTAGGTGCCTGGGGTCAATCCACATAGGCCCTGGATTAGGGCAGGAACAATGGGTCTCGCCAGCGCGAGGCAATTAAGTGCGGGTTTTCCATTAACCTTGGGGTAGCCTCAGAGTAGCCTCCCAGACACGGGTTTCATGAGAATGCCATGCATGCAAGCCTTCTGTATAGGGGATGGCGCGATTGTCTTAAACACGCATCTTGCCCCTAGGCAGGGAATAAATACCTTCTCCCGACTCTAGTCGGGGCTGGACTTCGCCACATGGCTGCCTCCCACGTCTCATTGCAACATACACGAATGGGTGTACTGCGATTCATCCGGCCCACGCCACCCTCGTCGCTCCCAGAAGTGGAAGTAAAATGTTATCGGTACGGGCATGTTTTACTTCCGCTTCCAGGAGTGATGAGGGCGGCGTGGGCTGGATGAATCGCAGTAAACCCATTCATGTAGATTCATGGGGGCTTCTGTGAATTGAAGTCCAAGAACAGCTGGAGGGCCAAGACTGCCCATCTCTGCCCTAGGTTGTTCTTCATCTTGTTGGATTTTGGCCCTTGAAGATTGCAGGCACTGGTGTTGGGCTCAAAGACCTTAGGACAAGGTGCGAGATCAGTCAGCATTTTTAATCCCCCACCCCATTGCAGTTGGAGGGGAAGTAGGGGTAAAAGTGACCGAAGTTTGAACTGGGTGCTTCTTGATTCACACGAACCTCATTCACTTGTAGCCACACGGCACAGCGCTTGGAGGTTTTACTTGTAAATCTGCAGCTCCCCAGCAATATCCCAATATTCTGGAATTTGTCACCTTAGAAATTTTTGAAGTGGTAGCCTTGTTAGTCTCTGCAAGCATATCAGAGAGCAAACAAAATAAAAAAGGTCAAAAAAGTGACACCTTAAAAACTAACTCCTGTATTTTAATGTTAGCTTTTGTGGATCAAGTCTGACAAAGGTTTTTGGGTGTTTTTTTAAATTCTCTGATTATCTTAGAAAATAAATTATCCAGATTCTCCTATTTTGTTGTGTTCTGTACTGTACCTTTTACAATGTATCCATTCACGTGTATCCAATGTAACCATGCTTGTGTAACATTATAACCAGCAGCTGCTTAATTGTAGCCCTTGCAATAGGACGCGAGCTAATGACCACCTGGTGGCAATAGCGAGCGTTCAAGCTCTCCTGGCCCAGACTCACCAGCAAACAACAGCGCGGGAAGATTCCCGCCATCACCTACACCTGGACAAGAAGGGCGTGACCGTCGGTGACGTCACGCGGACAGTAACCAATAGACTGTCGAGGAGCCACATTCAAATGTATAGCCACTGTATATATTTAGCCACCCATCCGCCATTACCTCATGTTCCCCCTGGATCATCATGCAATAAACCTGTGTTAAGCCAACCTTTCGGCTGTTCATTGTCTTTGGTCCCATACACTAAATTGGCGACGAAGGTGGGATATGGCTGCCCACGGGACCAAGACATGCGCCGGTTTCGAAATCAGGAGACCGGCAGACTGGGACATCTTCGAGATGGACTTCCAGGGAGCCCTGGTGGAATCCGAGGTCACGGATGAGGCAAAGAAAAGGGCCATCTTCACCCGGATGCTGGGGCCAGACACCAAGAGGGTCTTGGTGGACCTGATCACGCCGAGGAAGGCGAGCGAATTCAAGGTGAAAGAGCTCATGCACATGCTGCGTGAGTACTTCCGGCCCTCGACGGCGATGTTCCCCGCTCGGAGCGCGTTTTGGAGGCGAGTCCAAGCACCCGGGGAGACGGTCGCCGACTTCGCAGCGGCCCTGCGACTGGCGGCCGGCCCATGCAAATGGGAGAACGCAGAAATCACACTAAGAGACTGCGTGCTGTGCGGCCTGAGCGATGCCGAAACTCAGCGCACATTGATGAACCGCGAGCCACCCCCCACATTGCAGGAGGTCCTGAAGGAGGCACAAGCCGCGGAAGCTACGAAGGCCGGGGTCCAGGAGCTCCAGGACTGGCGGCCAAAGACGGGCAAGGCAGAGACTTCGGTGCACGTTTTGGTGCACGCGGCCCAGCGAGTTTCGAAGTCGTCCGCGGAGAGCAGCGACGACGAGGACGTCCGGAAGGTCCGGAAAGAGGGCCAGCGTTGCGACGGCTGCGGAGCGAACCACGACCGCGCCAAATGTCCCTTCAGAAAGGCCGAGTGTCACAACTGCGGCCGCCGCGGGCACATCGCCAAGGTCTGCAGGAAACGGCTCGAGGCCCGGAAGAGCTCGAGAGACCGCGCGACGAGACCCAAGGACGGCACCCAGGCCACGAGGAAGCGGGACGGCGTGGGCCGCATCGCCGACGACAGCGAGGACGATGCACCGGTGTTCAGCGTGTCCGTGGGACACCCCCGTTATTTTGTTGAGGTACTAGTACAAGGGGCCCCCATTAGGATGGAAATTGACTCGGGTTCCTCATATTCCATCATTCCCCAGAAGGAGTTTCTGAAAATTGCCCCCCACGTGCGGCCCAAACTCAAAGCCTTGAGGTCCACGCTACGGGACGTGCAAGGGAACTGCATTCCGGTGTTGGGGGTTGGGAATTTTCAGGTCCAATTTAAGAAACACGCCGCGACTCTCCCCCTAGTTGTTCTCAAAGGGGGGAATTGCAGCCTCCTCGGGACTCAATGGTTCCAGCCCCTAGGTTTGTTCATTGGGGGGGTGCACGCCGTTGCCGTTGGGACTGACCCGATTCAGGAGGTGTGCGACGCGCACCCCGAAGTCTTCAAAAAGGGACTTGGGAGATTTAAGGGACCCCCAGTAGCATTCGACCTAGACCCTGAGGTCCGCCCAATAAGACTCAAACCGCGCCGGGTGCCATTCGCGCTCAAGGACAAAATAGAGGCGGAACTGGACAAATTGGTGGGCCAGGGGATTCTTGTTCCTGTTGATTCTGCGGAGTGGGAGACTCCAATTGTAACAGCACTAAAGGCCAACGGGGAGGTGCGCATATGCGCTGATTACAAGTGCACCATCAACAAGGCCATTCGCCCTAATGCGTATCCGGTGCCGGTAGTCAGCCATTTGCTGGCCAGGTTACATGGGGGAAAGTGTTTCGCTAAGCTCGACTTAGCACAAGCCTATCAGCAGCTCTCGGTGACCCCAGCTGCCGCTGCTGCACAAACTATAGTAACCCATAAGGGGGCGTTCCAGGTGACGCGCCTTCAATTCGGCGTAAACTCGGCGCCTGGAATTTTCCAGTCACTCGTGGAACGCCTCCTGAAGGGGCTCGAGGGGGTGTTGCCTTATTTTGATGACGTATTGATAACGGGGGGGAGTCAGGCCGAATTGGCAAGGAGGTTGGGCAAGGTCCTGGCGATATTCGAAAAGGCGGGGTTGAGACTGCGAAAAGACAAATGCGTCTTCTTCGCGACCGAGGTCGAATTCCTAGGGTTCCGTGTCACTCCTGAGGGAATAAGGCCGTCCAAGTCTAAGGTAGCCGCCATCAAGCAAGCCCCTCGCCCCACCTCCAAGCCCGAGTTGCAGTCGTTTCTAGGGCTGCTGAACTTTTATCACTCCTTCCTTCCCCGGAAAGCAGCCGTGGCCGAGCCGTTGCACAGGCTGCTTAAAAAGGACGAGGCATGGAAGTGGGGCGACAAGGAAGAGAGGGCATTTAGTGAGCTAAAGCAGCTTCTGGCGTCTGACGCCATCCTCACCCATTTCAACCCCAAGCGGCCAGTGGTCCTCATCTGTGATGCATCCCCGGTGGGGGTGGGGGCAGTACTGTGCCACGTGCTGGAAAATGGGAGGGAGGCCCCGATAGCGTTCTATTCCAGGTCCCTGTCCCAAGCGGAGAGAAACTACGCCCAGACAGACAGGGAAGCATTAGCGATAATAGCGGGAACAAAAAAGTTCCACGACTTCCTGTATGGCCGCCCCTTCACAATCGTAACCGATCACAAGCCCCTGCTAGGCATCTTTACCGCAGATAAGCCCACGCCACAGATCCTGTCCCCTAGGATGCTTAGGTGGGCCATTTTTCTTAACGCGTATCAGCACGCGTTAGTGTACCGGCCCGGGAGGGAGATCAGCCATGCGGACGCTCTATCGAGGTCCCCCCTTCCCCAAGAGAACAGCCACATGGGCGGGGAGGAGCCAGACCATCAGGTGCTGATGATAGAAGTCCTCGACTCGCCCCCGATACTGCCCGCCGACATCGCCAAGGCGACCGGCAAGGACAACATTTTAGCAAGGGTTAGCTCCTGGGTGCAGAAAGGGTGGCCAGCGTCCTCCCCGGCAGCGGAGTTCGACCCATTTTTCCGAAAGAAGTTAGAGTTGTCCCTTGAGAGGGGGTGCCTTCTGTGGGGCCAGCGAGTAGTGATCCTGGCGTCCTTACGGCCGAGGGTACTCAAACTCCTGCACGTCAGTCACCCTGGGATTGTGCGCTCCAAAGCCCTGGCACGGAGCTATTTCTGGTGGCCCCAGCTAGACGCCGACATCGAGCACATGGTTGGCACTTGTGAGCCCTGCCAAAGTTCCAGGCCAGAAGAAGCCCGCCTGCCTCACAGGGAGTGGGACGCGGCGAAGGGGCCGTGGTCCCGAGTTCATGTAGACTTTGCTGGCCCGTTCCGTGGGACGCTGTTTCTCCTTGTGGTGGATGCCTTCTCCAAGTGGTTGGAGGTAATTCCGGTTACAAGCACGTCCACGGCCACAACCATAAAGCATTTGCGGAGGGTCTTTTCCACGTTCGGTTTACCCGACACCCTCGTAAGCGACAACGCAAGTTGCTTCACGTCCTCTGAGTTCAGGGCATTCACAGAAATCAACGCCATTCGGCACATCACCTCCGCTCCTTTTCACCCTGCCACAAACGGCCAAGTAGAGCGCCTCGTGCGCACCACCAAGGACGCGCTGCGGCGCATGGGGCCCGGGGACCTAAACCATCAAGTGTGCCAGTTCCTGCTAGGTTACAGAGTGACTCCCCTAGCGTCAGGATACTCCCCCGCAGAGCTGCTGATGCGCAGGAAGCTGACCACCATACTAACTAGGCTAGACCCCACAAGAGTAGAGGACAAGGGGAAGAACATTGGGACAGAGGACACAAAGAGTTTTGATGTGGGTGCCCCCGTGTATTGCAGGAATTATGCCAGCGCGGGTCCGGCCTGGGTACCGGGTGTCATCCTAGAGTGGACCGGCCCCGTCTCGTACCGCGTCGAGACCGGCACAGGTCTACTCTGGAGGCGGCACGCAGACCAGCTCCGGCGCAGGATCCCCGGCGAGCAGGGCATGGACCGCGGGAAACAAGATTCAGCGTTAGGGTTCTCCCCCACCCGTTCAGCCCAAGGGGGAGGAAAGGGGGGCCATGGGTCCCCACCAAGGGGGGAGGAAAGGGAATCTGTCCTCATAAATATCCCGCGGGATCTCCCCACTAATACGGATACCCCAGCAGATTTAGATTTTGATTTTCAGAACCGGGGAAGTTTTGCGGAGTGGTCCCCCACCCGTCCAAGCGAGAAGAGGGGTTTTTCGTTAGCCCCAAGTGTCTCCGGTCTGCCCACAATGGAGTTTTTCCCTTCCCCCAAAACCGCCAAACCACGGCAAGCCGCTAACAAGTCTCCCTCTCCCGTTTCAGGACAAGGGACCAGGGAACGAGGAAGCAGTAGCGCCCCTGGGGCAAGTCAGCCCAAACGCGTTTGCAATAAGCCATCTTGGCTGAGGGACTTCGTCCCATCCTAGGGGGGAGGGATGTTGTGTTCTGTACTGTACCTTTTACAATGTATCCATTCACGTGTATCCAATGTAACCATGCTTGTGTAACATTATAACCAGCAGCTGCTTAATTGTAGCCCTTGCAATAGGATGCGAGCTAATGACCACCTGGTGGCAATAGCGAGCGTTCAAGCTCTCCTGGCCCAGACTCACCAGCAAACAACAGCGCGGGAAGATTCCCGCCATCACCTACACCTGGACAAGAAGGGCGTGACCGTCGGTGACATCACGCGGACAGTAACCAATAGACTGTCGAGGAGCCACATTCAAATGTATAGCCACTGTATATATTGAGCTACCCATCCGCCATTACCTCATGTTCCCCCTGGATCATCATGCAATAAACCTGTGTTAAGCCAACCTTTCGGCTGTTCATTGTCTTTGGTCCCATACACTAAATATTTGCAGCAGGAAATTGGGTTGACAGGATAGCCTTTGCCCTTGTTTGCATCGCCTTCTTTCTCTATGGCAAAGGATAGTGTGTGTCCCTTCGGAAGTTTTTGAACTATAATTTATGTAATCCCTCATCTTTAGCTGCACTGACTAGAGTTGCCAGCCAAAGAGCATAGAGGAGGTCACAGTTGCCCGCACCTGTGCTGAATTTTAGATTGTCAGCCCAACTGGGCTGTGGTTTCTGTTTTTGTCTTTTTAAAAAAATAAAACACCATGTCCATTGAAATAAATCAACAGTAGCTCATGCTTCTGAGCCCAATCCTCTAACTAGCCAGTGCTCACTCTCTCGCCCCCTCTCAATGTTAAGTCCTATCTCCCCCAATAATCAAAATCTCTTTTGTCATTAGACAGCATCCTTCTAAGTCCTTCTCCTCACAGCACAAATAGCAAATTAGAAACACTAGTCAGGAAAAAGAATAAGCCAAAAAGAGCAATGATTCCTTTGAATTACAAACAGCCAAAATATCTCAACATATAGTGGAACCTAGGGACTGCAGTGGCTCAAGTGGCTAAGACTGGGAGGCGGAAGGTCAGCAGTTTGATTCCCGAGTACTGTAGGGCGGAATGAGCTCCCCTCTTTGTCCCAGCTCCTGCCAACCTAGCAGTTCGAAAGCAAGAAATTGTAAATAGGGACCACTTTGGTGGGAAGGTAACAGCGCTCTGTGCGCTCCGGCGTCTAGTCATGCCTGCCACATGAGCATGGAAATGTCTGCAGAAGCATAACAATTGTCCCGCATAACAATTTTCCCTATGGAAAAAATCGTACAACAATTTTTCAATGGGAAAAACCACTTAGCAAAAAAAAAAAATTTGTTGTATGATGCATCCCATAGGGAAAATCGCTATACGATGCATGCATCGTATAGCAATTGTTTCGTACCAGAATGAGCCCCGTGGAACAGATTAAAATCGCTGTACGAGGGACCACTGTATTTTAAATTTGAAGGGGCTTCTGTTCTTTGGAGACAGAGGTTGGGGAAATGACCAAAGCAAAATAGACGTATATCTTAACAATGTAGTTAGATATGTGAGATAAATTGGAAAAGCTGCCTCAGAGCTATGCGTGTTCAAAACTTGAAAACATTCTATTGTTGTTGTTATCTGAACTGTCATCTGCTATCATGTTTAAAACATTTTTTCAGTATGAAATATTAGAGCATGGTTTTGAGTGGTCAAGTGCAAAACTGAATAAATTCCTGGTGAAAAAAGTGGCCTGATTTTAGCAATGCTATTTTCATCCTATTCTTCAGACCTACCAAAGTGGGCTCATTTAGCTTTTGAATTCTGCCAGGTGAGAGGCAGAGAACTGGAAACCTGTAATAACAGCAGACGGCAGGGTTTTATTTTGTTTTGCACAATTAGAGCTGTCAGAGCAGTAATGGCTGCCTCCTTGTCACATGCACCTCCAAGGAGCATGGTTTTCCTTCTTAATTTGCCATAGAAAAGGAACAGGAGGGCAGAAAACTGGGAGTTTTCCTTTTAGCACCAGAAATGTGTTTCTTTTTCCTGTGGTGTAACAAAAAAGAGGCCTTGTCCAAATCCACAAAGGTGCCTGCAAAGCTTCTTTGGTAAAGGGCCTGCTAATCCTTCTCCTTTCATCACTTATTGTGAGAAAACCACATGAAAGGGATTGCTGGTGGTAGTCCTAGCAGTACCTGGCTTTCAAGCAAAGCTGTTCAGGGCAGATGTCCAGAGCCACAAACTAATAAATGTGTCTCAGTTAGTCCACTCTTCTTCTCTAGCCCTAAATCGCTGAACTTGTAATTGCCATTACTTCATGCCTCAAAACATTAAAACAAGCAACCTTTTCTGCTTTTACTGCTCAGCCTATTAGCTCTAAAGTGTAGACTTAAGGAACACATATTTTCCAAGGACGCTCCTGCATATTGTCATCAGTGATGCACTGCAATTTTTTTTACTACCTACTCTGTGGGATGGGATGGCCAAATCTGAGGGCGGGGCTAAATCTGTGGGCGGTGCCAAATACCCTGCATTATGGGCTATGGAGGTGGGCGTGGCCAACCAAGTGGGCGTGGCCTGGGGAATTTCCGCGCTGCCGGTTCTGCACATAGCTGTCAAGTATCCCGTATTGGCCGGGGAAACCCCTTATTTTACCCTCCTCCCTGCCATCATCCCATATTAATTAGACTGCAATGCCCTATTGTTGCCATTGGAGGGCAGCAAAGGATAAGCATAGCTGTCAAGTATCCCGTATTTGCTTGGAAATTTCCCTTATTTCCAAATCCAAAAACTGACAGGTATGGTTCTGCAGAACCTGACAGAACCTGCTGCAGTGCATCACTGATTGTCGTATAACACAAGCTCTGGTGCCTGAGTCTAACAAGGTGGGGTTTCCCATAGGAATGCACTGAAAAGAGGCTTTGTTGCCCACCCTGAAAAAATATTCGCCCACCCACATCTAGAATCCTGGTTACGGCCCTGGCAGATCATGAGAAGGCAAGTCTCTCTGGAAAAGATAAGGATGAGAATGGTGGAAGGCAGCAGGAAAATAGGAAGGCCAAATGTTAGATTGATTAGTTCCCTAAGGGAAAGCTGGTGGTATAACTTGCAGTAGTTGGAAAGGGTTGTTGGGGGCAGGACATTTTGGAGATCTCTCACTGAGTTACCATAAGTCGGAGACAACTTGACAGCACATAATATAAACAATAACAAGAAACCTAACAATGACACTGTTGGGGAAGTAAGTCTTTGCCTCACATCCCAACTGGTTGCAAGGCATATTGTGCCTGTGGTGCCTTTAAGACTCTGCAGCAGAGGCACACAGGTGTTGGGGTTTGTCCCTGGAGAGCTCTGTGAACCACTGTGTTTATGTGAGAGCAGAGCAGCAAACTTTTGGGGACTACAATGCTTTAGCCTCACTGCTACAGGGCTATACAGCTACAATGCTCTTGCTTCAATGCCAACAGTCTGGATGAGGAACCCTATGAGCTCCAGAACCTACTGCAAGGACTGAACCGTCATACTGCTTTGAGGAATGGCACTTGCCTGATTTGCCAGATCTGTTTGCCAAACCAAGAAGGAAGGACTGCTCGGGGTAAGCGGTAAAGCTGCTTAACTTTGTTTGTGACTACAGCTTGATTTTTGGACTATTGCTGAACTGAACAGACTTGTAGGTACTGCACAACTGGATTGTCTCAGTGAAGCCAACTGAGAACTCAAGAGACTACATCTGCTTTATGTTATATTGTTGTTGCACTGTATATATATCTCTGCACTTTTGCTTCCTGAGTAAACCTGTTTGAGTTTTTCACCTGCACCAAGGCCTGTCTGTTTCACAAGAGAAGGAACCATCTCGCCAGGTGCGCATCTGTAGTGGGCCGCTGTGTACCACTCTGCTATCCGCGGCTAACTGTGTAAACCAACAGACACAAATTTTCTGTGCCATCAAGTTGGTGCCAATTTATGGAGGCATTAAAAAGGTTTTCAAAGTATATGAGATATTCAAGGAGTGGCAAGCAGGGATTTAAACCCATGTTTCTTGAGTCCTATTCCAATACTCTGTCCTCTAGACCACAGTGGTTCCAAGGCAACAGCATGCTGGTTAACAATCCCTTATTTTATTTTTTTCTCCCCTTCTGTGAAGAAGATTAGGTTAAAATTGGTGGGTTTTTTAATCTTACAAGTACTTAAGGGGCTGTTCCTCCCCTTCATTCACACCTCAATTGGCCTCCTGCAGCTGCTTTCCCTATTTCCTATGAAGATAGACAAGGAGGGGAAATCCACAGACTTTGCATATTGGCTCCTAATTTTCTGTCTCAGAGGAAGAGTGTTTTTCTAAATACACAGTGGAGTTCATAGGCATGTGAGGAGGGCAGTTCTCCTTCGTATAGTTTGTGAATCCCCACTCATGGGGTTATGCGCCTGCGCAGAACGGAGATCGGAGGCTTGAAAAGCTATTGGTCTAAAGTTTTGGCGGTAAGACCGCCCACCGTACCGCCCACCCTGAGGCGCCCGCGCGCCATTTTACCTCAGTTCTCTTCTTTCCGCCGTAGCAGCAGGACGATCGTCGAGAGCTTCTCAGTTTTTCTCGCCCTTCTGAGGGAAAGCTTTAGCTAATTTCAGCAATTTTTGCCGGCAATCTTGTCCCACGGGCAGGATTGCCACCCCGGCGCTGTTTCTTCTTTCGAGTGGACTCAGTAGCCAATTTTTTCGCATCGATCACCGTCTCCCCTCTCAAGGGGGTGGCGGCTGGTCCGCCCTTCGGGGTACCTGCTTCCAGAAACTTCCACTGGAAGAATTTTTTCCGCGGTTGATGGCTGCAGCTTTTAAACAGTGCACGGCTTGCCTTAAGAAGTTCCCGGCTTCCGACGGCCACAGCCTGTGCCTCTTTTGTTTGGGAGAGTCGCATCAGAGCCAGTCCTGCCCGCATTGCAAAAAGTTTACGCGCCTCGCGGTGCAGAACCGAAGCAATCGCCTCAAGGCTCACCTGATGGAGCTCGCTCTGGCTCCCGCTGCGTCTGCTTCCACGTCTGCCGCTGCCTCCCAGCCGCCGCCGGCTTCTTCCTCCATGCTTCCGATTAGGAAGAAGAAAAAGAAGGACAAGAATGGTGAGAAGAAGCGCAAGCGTGAGTCGGAGAAGAGACGGTCGCTTCCTCCCACCCCGCGCACACCCGCCTCTCCCGGGCCTTCGCCGCCGTTCTCGACTGCCCGATGTCCTTCTCCGGGGTCCTCCATCTGGGGAGGTCGGTCGTCTTCCGGGTCACCTGAGAAAGGACGCAGGGCTGGGGCTCCAGCTCGCCCACTTCAGGTGCTCCCCTCTCCTCCTCGGGGAAGAAATCGTTCGCCGAGGCAGGCCTCCGTCTCCCCAAGGCCCAGGACGCCGACAGACGACGCGGTCGTCACCGTTCCGATGACCGTTTCGCCGACGCCGACGCCGGCCACCGTTTCGACGCCCACCATTTCGTGGGCCACCATCCCGCCGGCCACCGTAGCTCTACCGTCAGCGGACTCGGACGCATCCCAGATGGCTCTCGTTCGGGAAATGTTCCAGGTCATGGCGTCGTTTGCGACCAAGTTCCAGACCTCCATGCCTGCGGCCTCTGCGGCTCTGGTTCCGACCACCGCAAGCCCCGGGCACGCCGGCCCTGCCGTGGCCCCACCGACCTCCCGTGGGTCGAGTGCCCGCTCCGCCGGCCCACCCAACCCGTCGTGGTGTGGTCCGGACGTTGAGGCGGTGGACTCCCATCCCGCCGGCCCGCCCAGGCCATACTGGCGCGGTCCCGACGTGGATGAAAGAGTTCCTCCCTCGTCCTCCGATGAGTCCAGCTCGTCGTCGGAGGAGGACGAGGGAGACGTCGACGCCGAGCGCACGCCGGAGCAGACGATCGGCGCGGTGGACCCACCGCGTGGTGAGGACCAACGCTCGCTGACCGCCATGCTCACAAGGCTGGGCACCGCACTCAACCTCAAGGTCGATCAACCGCCGCTGGAGGGTGAGGATCAGATGACCGCGAAGCTCGACAGACGTGCTGTACGGCCGGTCCACATAACCATGCTCCCCTCCATGATGACTTCGGCGAGGGCGACATGGAGAAAACCATTGGCGGCGCACTCCGTTTCGTCCAGGCTCGACAGCATGTACCGAGTCCTGGACGAGAACGTCGAGTTCCTGCAGGCTCACCCCCTGCCGAATTCCCTGGTGGTCAAGGCCTTCCAGCATAGGACGGCCACCAGCGGGTTCCCGGTCCCATCGACGCTGGAGGGAAAGAAACTGGACGCGGTGGGACGTAAGTTCTACGCCACCGGCTCCCTATTCTTCCGTGCCGCCAACTACTCGGCCGCCATGGGCCTGTATCAATCTCACCTCTGGGAGCAGGTGAAGGTTGAGACGGCGAAACTGCCCGCCGACGCCCAGAAGCGGATCGACGCGCTGGCCACCGAGGGGGACTTCGTCGCCGAGCAGCTGATGCGCACTGCCCGGCATATCAACGACTATGCGGCGAAGGACATGGCCTCCGCAATCTACCTCCGTCGCCATGCTTGGCTCAGGGACACCTCCCTCGATGACGCTATGAAAAAGCTCATCGAGGAGTTTCCCTTCGACGGGCAGGGCCTCTTCGGTCAGGATACCGATAAGGTCCTGAATGAGATGCGCCAGAACAATTCCACGGCCAAGTTCCTGGGGCTCACCACGCCGGCTCCGCCCGCCAGGCCGAGGTTCCAGCCTTTCACACGGCGGTTCCAGGGCAACCCGCAGCAGCAAGGACCGACGGAGCAGCCTAGATCCAGCTCCTACAAACAGCGGCGTCAGCACAAACCCCGCTACCGACCCTATGGACAGGACAAGCGTTCTGGCGCGAGGTCCAAGTCCCGCGTTTGAAGCTGCGACGGCCGAGTCTCTCTCGCTCCACATTCCGTACCTCCCCCTCCGGAACTTCCTCCAGGTATGGCCGGGCATCACGGACGACCAGTGGGTCTTAAAGATCTTGTCCTCTGGCTACGCCATCGAGTTCGTGCCGGTGCCTCGGGTAGGAAGACATCGTCTCACCACCTCGTCCCCCCATTTGGAGGAAGAAATATCAACCCTTCTCTCCAAGGGAGCCATCGAGCGGGTAACACCGTCCGACTGGGACAACGGCTTCTACTCGAGGTACTTCGTGGTCCAGAAGAAGGACGGAGGCCTTCGCCCGATCCTGGACCTACGCCGCCTGAACAAATGCATCCACACCAGGAAGTTCCGGATGGTGACCCTGCAGACCGTCCTCCCCCTCATCAACAAAGGGGACTGGTTCACAGTCATAGACCTCAAGGATGCTTACTTCCACGTCTCCATCCTCGAGGAACACAGACGGTTCCTCCGCTTCCGCATCGACAATTCCGTGTACCAGTACCGGTGCCTACCGTTCGGTCTGGCCACGGCACTGCGGGTCTTCACCAAATGCATGGCTCCGGTGGCTGCATTCCTCCGCCAACGGAGCATCAGGGTTTTCCCGTACATCGACGACTGGTTGATCGTCTCCCCCACCAAATCGTCGGCCGTTCGGGACACACAATATACGGTCCACCTCATGGAGAGTCTCGGCCTCAGGATCAACTTCACCAAATCGAAGTTGACTCCCTCTCAACGCGTCGAGTACATCGGAGCGGTACTCGACTCGCTTGCTACGAGAGCCTACACCCCCCAGAAACGCTTACAGGACATTGCGCAGGGGGTGAGCGAATTGCGCACCAAACCGTGCATCCGGGCGAAGAAGGCTCAAAGACTTCTAGGCCTGATGGCCTCAACGACGGCAGTGATTCCCCACGCCAAGTTGAAATTCAGGCCCCTGCAATCGTGGCTCCTTCACGAGTTCGACGCACTTCGGGAGAGCCAGTCCAAACGGTTGACCCCGTCTCCAGAACTGAGGGACCAACTGCTGTGGTGGTCTACACCACTCAACGTGGCCACGGGGAAGAGCTTCTACCCCCCGCAACCCTCATTGCAGATACTGACCGACGCAAGCAACCTCGGCTGGGGCGCTGCTTGCGGGACTCTCACGGTCAACGACACCTGGACACCACACGAAACGGTGCACCACATAAATTACTTGGAACTGCTGGCCATTTGGAAGGCCCTGCGTTCCTTCGAGACTCTGCTCACCGGCAAGGCGGTTCAAGTGGCCTCGGACAATACCACGGCGGTGGCGTACCTCAACAAGCAAGGAGGAACACGGTCCACCACCCTCCTGTACCTTGCAGTGCAGTTGTGGGAATGGTGCCTGGAGAAGCACATTTTCCCAATTGGAGTGCACATTCAGGTCGTCTCACCTCGACGACCCACGAATGGGAGCTGGACGACGGGGTGTTCCAGTCGCTTTGCGAGGCCTGGGGAACGCCGAGCATCGACCTCTTTGCATCGGAGTCCAACAGGAAGCTCAGCAGGTACTGCTCCAGAGCAGGCATCGGACTGAACTCCGAAGGCGATGCATTCATGAAACGGTGGGATCAGGACTATCTCTATGCCTTTCCTCCGTTTCCTCTGGTCCAGAAAGTACTCACCAGGATGTACCAACACAGAACCAATGCAATTCTGGTGGCGCCGGCATGGCCGCGCCAACCCTGGTTTCCGCTACTGTTGCGCATGTCGTCACAGTATCGCACACTGCCGGAGTCACCGACGCTTCTCCAAATGGAGCACGGCCAGCTGCACCATTCGGACCTGCCCAGCCTCCACCTCACTGCGTGGAGGATAACCCCAGACTGTCCAGGATCCTTGAGCTAGCACGGCGCCCTTCCACAAGGAGGTCCTACGCTTCCAAATACAGGCGCTTTTGTGCTTTCCTGGCTTCCCAGCACATGGCCCCCCCGCAGGCGGGACTGCAGGACGTTTTAACCTACCTCCTCCATTTGGCGGAGTCTGGCCTTAGCATCACCTCCATCCGAGTGCACCTCGCAGCAGTGGTGGCGCACTCCCCGGCTGGTTCGCCCGCCGCTGGGGCTTTCCGTGACCAAACGGTGAAACGTTTTCTCAAGGGACTACGGAACGCTTTCCCTCCGGTCAGGACTCCTACAGCTCAATGGTCACTGTCTACCGTGCTCAACGCGCTCACCAGGACCCCTTTCGAGCCCATGGCCACCAGCGATGTTCGCCTCCTCACATGGAAAACGGCATTCCTTGTGGCTATCATGTCAGCACGACGAGCTGGAGAACTGGTTGCCCTGAGAGCAGACGCACCATTTCTCCAATTCTTCAATGACCGCGTCGTTCTCCAAGCGGACATCACCTTCCTGCCCAAGGTGGTCTCCAAGTTTCACATGGCACAGACTATCTCCTTGCCAGCTTTCTTCCAGAACCCCTCTAACGTCCAAGAAAGGACTTGGCACACGCTGGATGTGAAACGAGCCTTATTGTTTTACACCAGCAGGACAAGAGAGTTCAGGAAGTCACAACGCCTCTTTGTGGCTTATGGGGGAAAGTCCAAGGGTGAACCCATTTCTGCTCAAAGGTTCTCCAAATGGATCACTTCTACCATCTACCTGGCCTACGAGTCAGCGTCACTGCCACCTCCACCGCATGTCAGGGCACATTCCACCAGGGCGGTGGCCACATCCACTGCCTTCCTGGAGGGCACACCGCTTGAGGACATATGTAAGGCTGCCACATGGTCCAGACCTTCTACATTTGTCCAGCACTACAGGGTGGACACCAGAGCCACTGCGGACGCCAGGCTTGGCCGTGTCGTCCTCACCAGAGGGCTTCGGACTCATCGCCCCTGACGGATCAACCTACCGCATCTTCATCGCATCGTGGGATCATCTCATCCGACTGCCCACCGACCAAGTGAGTGTGAGCTTGCTAATCTCCCATGAGTGGGGATTCACAAACTATACGAAGGAGAAAGTTCGGTTTCACTTACCAGTGATAACTTTCGTTCTTCGAGTATATAGTTTGTGAATACACACTACCCACCCTGCCTCCCCTCTTGAGCTGCACGGATGAGATCAATTGGTTTATCCTGTGCTTGGCTTAAGTATGGAACTGAGGTAAAATGGCGCGCGGGCGCCTCAGGGTGGGCGGTACGGTGGGCGGTCTTACCGCCAAAACTTTAGACCAATAGCTTTTCAAGCCTCCGATCTCCGTTCTGCGCAGGCGCATAACCCCATGAGTGTGTATTCACAAACTATATACTCGAAGAACGAAAGTTATCACTGGTAAGTGAAACCGAACTATATTCTCCATATCACAAACAAGATGCTAATCTCACAACAAAGCCAAGTGGCTTGTGGCACCTTAAAGATGAAAATGTTTTATGCAGCATAAGCTTTCACGGATCTCATGGATGAGCTTAGAGAAGAAAGAAGATTATTCTTTATTCTGAATGGTTCAGTGCCATTTACAAAAAGCACTGTAGCATGTTCTTGTTGGAATGCCACCAAGCCACATGTGACTTGAGGCACTTCTGATAGGCGTTTTAAGGTATGAGTTATTTAAGCAGTGGCTTCACCAGTTCCACACCCAAACAGGTTTAAATGGCTGGGCAGGGACTTGAACCCAGGTCTCCTGAGTCCTATTCTGCTACTCTACTTACTATACTACATCGACTCCTCTAATATGAATTATTATGGATAAGTGCAGCTCCTCCAGCGGCTCAGTGGATAAGACCCTGAGCTGGAGACTGGAAGGTCGGGTTTCGATACCCGAGAGCTGCACTTTGGAACATGAATGGAACCTCATTCGGGCATCCCCTAAGCAGAGTTTATCCAGCAAAAATCCTTTCAACCAAGAGTAATCTCTGACACAAAATTATTATTAGTGTCAGAAGTGGTAGAAGATGGCTCATAACAGGAGTCAGTGGGGTTCACAGAAAGAGCCTCCTTAAATATAGTGGGGTTTTTTTTAACCACAATACCCCAGGCAGCGGCCACATAATCTTTCTCACACTTGGCCAGGCGAAAGGAACTGCGGAATGAATTCACCAAAAGGTGGCTCCATTTGGGCAGGTTCATGTCTGACCTAGACACAAAAGAAGAAGAATAGGAATCAGTTGTTTGTTTAAAGTTTACCCCTGCCTAAGGTAACAGTTTACCCCTGCCTAAGGGTACTGCAGTGGCTCAAGTCGCTAAGACGCTGACTGGGAAGCGGAAGGTCAGCAGTTCGATTCCCGAGTACTGCAGGATGGAAATGAGCTCCCGTCTTCATCCCAGCTCCTGCCAACCTAGCAGTTCGAAAGCAAGAAATTGCAAGTAGATAAATAGGGACCACTTCGGTGGGAAGGTAACAGCGTTCCGTGCGCTCCGGTGTCTAGTCATGCCTGCCACATGACCACGGAAATGTTTGCAGAAGCAGACAGAGCTGGCTCTTCGGCTTAGAAACAGAGATGAGCACTGCACCCTAGAGTCGGATACGACTGGCTTTCGAGCAAGGGAAACCTTTACCTTTACTTAAGGTAACATTTGAACCTGGGCTCAGACTTTTAAAGGAGCTGTCTACATTGTCAGGAAATATCTCTGTACCCAAATGTTATAGGCAATATCAGCAGATACACGGTGGGGAGACAAGGTTAAAGCAGATCCTTTTAACTATAAAAACTGGCACTATAAAACAAGGTGGTATGGGTAAATTTAATGAGTGAATAAGTTATAGATACAATAATGATTGTGGTGAGAAACGCTGTGATGTATGATTGCCCAGAAAGGAGACATGGATGCTCACAACTCTCTTCGCGGCATGCCTCTGCCAGGCCCCTCCTCTCTTAGTTTTGTTTCCCAGTGACACCAGCTGAATGGAGGGAGAACATAATGTGAGGGAAAAGTTAAAATTAAAAAGTACTCCTACAGTAATAGCTTCCAGTACTTATCTTGTTCTTTCCATTTCCCAAGTAATTTGCCAGTGTTAACTAACTAATTAATCTCCACATCCTCCTGTCTATGAAATTCAAAATGATGGTTGAACTGAGAAGGAAGATAAAATCCTCAGAGCTTGGAGGAAAGGCGGCCCAAAAATAAAAGGCAGTATGCTGGCTACTTCATACTTATAATTAAGAGAGTGAAACAGAGATGGTTTTCCAGATCCAGGATGGTAGATTTTGTGTCCAGTTTTTAAAAAGGAAAGGTTTTCTTCAAATGAAAGAGCTGCACATTGGTTGTTTTGACTACCTTCCTGTAGCACCTGCCTCAATGTTAGAAGTCGAGCTAGGAAGAACTACAGCTCCTAGAATCCTCCAGCCAACACCACCTGTGGCTATGTTGGTTGGAGGATTCTGGGATGTGTAATCCAAACAAACTAAATTTTCTAACTACTGAGTCTAGAAATTACTCCAGATCATAGCTGTCAAGTATCCCTTATTGACCGGGAAAACCCCTTATTTTACCCTCTTTCCCGCCGTCATCCCTTATTAATTAGACTGCAATGCCCTATTGCCACCATTGGAGGGCAGCACAGGATAAGTATAGCTGTCAAGTATCCCATATTTGACAGGAAATGTCCCTTATTTCCAAATCCAAAACTTGACAGGTATGCTCCAGATACAACCAGGATGCCAGGGCAACTTGGTTGTGTAGGTTGTATCTGTCCAACTATAAAACCAAATTAGCTCCAAATCAGCTATATTTGGCCAAGGGAGTTGGAAATGGTCTCTATGCACACTTCTTTGCCAGTTTTAGGGCTGTGTGTGTGGTTTGCCTTCAGCCTGTACAGCCCATATCATCAGATACAGCATAGCTGCTATTGAATCCAGCTCTGCTATGAGTGTGCCTTCCTATGGGCCTATAGATCAGTTGGAAGCAAAGGGCAACTTCATAATACCAAGCCAGAACTCTGGCCCATCTTGGCCCAATTTTGCCCGCACAAACTGGCAGCAGTTCCATAGGGTGTCGAACACTACCCCCTCTCTTGTTCCTTGCTAAAAATACCAGTAGATCTACTGCAATGCTCCCAGGGTTTGCTCCCCACTGGTGTTTCTAGACTTCAGGTGCCAGAAGCCTCACCCAGCTTGGCTACTCCTGATCCTGATAATTGTATTCCATCAGTCTGATGATCCATCCCCGCCCACCTTTGGGAATTACTACGGTATTGGATCCTCTATTTAGGATGAGATCACCATTCATTCATCCACCCACCCACCCATCAATTAATTAATTTTAATGTAATACATGGCTATCCTCCCCTCTCCTTCTTTCCTCACAAATATCCCGAAAGGTAGGCCAGACTGAGAAAGGGTGCTTGGCCCAAGGTCACATAGTGAGTTTCAGATTGGATTAGGGATTTGAGTCTAAGTTTCCTGACTCCTGGTCTATTACTCTAACCACTAAGGCACAGAAATATTCTGTATGTCCTTTCCACACATTGGGGTGGCCTGGGGGTCTCTTTGTGTGTTGACTTCACAGGACATAAATTTGTAGTGTAGAACATATCTCACCACTGCAAACCCTGCAGCTGGTAAGCTTCTTTGAATTACATCCAAAGCTTGAGAAAGCTACTCTTTTGGACTCCACAATGTGGATTCTGAGTATCTTTTCAGCCAAAAGAACAAACAGCTTATTTCCTTTTAAGCTAATGCAAGACAGGCTATTGAAGTTTAGGACTGATACTGTCCATAACCAGTGAAAAAAGCTCTTAGGGGGACTGAGGTAGACAGTGATCCTGGCTGTGTGTGTGTGTGAGATAAGAAAGTCAGAAATATGTCCCAAATGTAGTTTGAGACAAGCTAGTAGAAATGATCAAGGCATTCTGTGGGATAGGGTGGGTGGGAGTTCTCTGGTTCCCCCTATTCTTATGGTTGGGTGTGTCGAGTACTGGCCGACCATCACTCGAATTCCCTCTAGCATGGAAAGTTATCCTTCCATAATTATGAGAGGACTCATAGAATTGTAGAGTTGAAAGGGACCCCAAAGGCCATCTAGTTCAATTCCATGTTTATGCATGAAATGTAAAGCTAGGGCATTCCTGACAGAACAGAATCAAGGGACCGGTGGTGTTTGTTGCCTCTTTGAGGCAGTGGTGGCAACTGGTGACTGCAGATTTAAAGGAGGGATCTGATCCACCCCAGGTTTTAGTTAGCACTTTGCAGGAGTTTCCCAGGGTGCTGAACCTATTTTAGGGGATAGAGCCTGTGATCCATGTTGTCTGGCCATGTTATCCTGCTATGGTAAATAAAGTAGACTATACTGACAGCAACTCAACGCTGAATGTCAGGCAGCAGTTAACTAACCTGACAACCCCAAGGACTAACAGATTGGGTGGCAAAGTCCATAGGGAAGGGTGATAATCCCCAAATGGATTAAATCCCACTTGAATCCATCTTGATGGAGGGCAGCAGCTTCAGCAATACTGGCCTGGGGCTGAGGAGGATTTTGTGTGCCAAAAAGGCTCAGGACCAGAAAGTGACTCGCGGAGCTGGATCAGTGGTATGGGTGTCACGCTGCGATGCGAAAGCCACAGCATTATATTCGCAGAACAGTCTTCATAGCAGGTTGCCATGATGATCACCCACATTCAGAATCGGATACGGCACAAGAAGAAGATTCTGTGAAGAGAGACTAAACTGTGGAGTGGATCCACAATGCCACCAAAACTAGTCACCAGCTGCTGCTGCCAGTGCCACAATCAGGGGGGGACAAGTAGGACTCCTGTCCTGGGCCCAGAGATGACGGAGGCCCGCCGGCGCTGGGAAACAAATTATGTGTGCATGTGCATACAGCCCACGCATGCACAGAAACCACGGGGGTGTGGCCAAAATGGGGGGCGCGTACCGGGCCTGGAAATTTCTGATGTCGGCCCTGGCTGCTGCTGCTGTTTTCAGAGCCATGGCAATGTGAGAAGAACTGATTTCCACAGCAATATTCTAGGGCCCTTTTGTGGATGTTCAGAGTGGTTTTTAAAAGTAACTTATTCCTTTTTAAAAAAAATAATTTTAACTTTCAAAACACATAAAGACAAAAAAGAAATACAGGTATTAAAAAGAGCAGAGCAAAAATACATCAATATTTAGCTTATTACAAACTTTGTATTAATTAATCATCTTTGTTTATATTGTTAAAAAAGAATAGACAACAACTACATATATAAAATTTAAGATTTGACAATCGACAAGTACATCCTCCACCCTCGGGACTTTTTCTTCTACAGTATTGTACAAATCTCAATTCTCAATGTTAAGTTTTATACCTATCCCTATTTCCAAAATGAAATCAACACATACAACTAATGGAGTGTCAGACAGACTGAAGCTCAAGATGCCCCAGGTTCAAATTCCTGCTCAGTCATGGAAACCCAATTGAAATGACAATAATGAATCAATCTTTGGATGTCTTTTTTTAAAAAAACCATTAGGATATCCATTAATCAAAAGTTGTTATATAACAACAAGAGAGACATCAGCACTTATGTAATTTAGTGCATCTGTCATAATTGGGACTAGATGTTGGATTCAGTCCCTGGAGTTTAGGTGCCTCCCGTCTCTTAATTACAGAGAGCTACTATAAAGTTTCTGGCTTCTGACAGATACAGTATTGTCCCCAATTAAATGGTCTTAGATCTGTAGAGTCCATACCTGTCAAGTTGCCAATGTCCAAAATACGGGAAGGTTTCCGGGTGCCGACATTGGACCATGTGCGCCGCTGCCTCTGACGTCAGAGGCAGCGACGTGCATGCACAGCAACCTGTGTGCATGCACAGCAACCCCAAATACGGGATGACGGTGGGAAGGAGCGTGATGGAGTGGTGAATTACGGGAAATCCTGGCCAAAACGAGATACTTGACAGGTATGAGAGTCATGTAGTTCAAGAAAAGATTTTCTCTGTTAACATAGCTGGATTAAGACAACTTTTAAGTCTCTACCAAACATTTTTAAAAAAATTCTATCATACTGTATCCTGTTTTTAAGATTGTTAGCAAAATGGTATCATTAAAAAGAAGCTGAAAGGCACAACAAACCAACAGTGTGTTTTCAACATATGACTCAAAATAACAAAGATAGCAGTGTTGAAACCAGTAGCTGCAGACAATATAATTAAAACAGCAGTGGATCAATAAAAAACGCTTTCCAGAATTAAAAGGAAATTTCAATACACATGTAGAAAATGGGCAATGGGAGAAAATTCCACAGCTGCAGAATAATCACGTTTGTCATGGAGGGGGTCCAACGATGATCTGGACAACTGAGTAGGTTCATAAAAATGTAAGCAAATAATCCAATCCTAGGTGATGAAAGAGTCAGTGTAATGTAATGAATAGGATTATTCAGGTGATCTAAATTCAGCTGAGGAAATTCACGGTGGTGGCGCACTGACAGAACCACTCCTTTAGTATCTCATATACTTCAGAAAGCAACAGGAGCCTATTTACTATTTATTTCCTATATTTATATTTCACCTTTCCACTAATAAAAAGCATTCAGGGCAGCTTCCAGACTTCTTTGGGTCAACATAATTGGAACTGACCTGATGTCATAAATCTTTTAAGGTCTCCGGGATTAATACCAGCACTTCAGGCAGAGCCTGGAAATCTGAAGATAAGGGTGAGTGACAAGGGTGTCCACAGAAATAATGTGGGGAAAGACTGTCTATTAATGATACCTATGGATTCTTGACTTAACTCCAGTTTTTAAAATATGTACATTTAAAGAAGTACTATATTTAAGTACCTTTCCTAGATATGCAACTTAATGTGGTGAAAGACTTTGAATGTGTCAATGAAGCTGACAGCAATGCTGCCAGGAGGCCAGACTCCATTACAAACCTGGGCTCCTAGCAAGGATACCCAAGGTGTAAGGCTAGGGTCACAGCTGAGACATCAGACTAAGAGGCATACAGTACATACTTCAAGGTAGCTACTGGGAACAGTAGTAGCTGAAGACAGCAGAAAAACAGGAAGACCAAATATGAACTGTGTTGACTCCCTAAAGGAAACACAAGCTTATGTTTACAAGAGCTTCCTTCCTTCCACACATAGTAGAGAAGACAAGTGCAGTTTGCAAGACCGGCTTTCCATGAATGGGTGCAGAGTGGAAGCAGCATAAAGCAAATGTTTACTTGCCTTTCCCCAGGAGACGTGCTGCTGCTACTACAACATACCACCTTCTGGAGAATTCATTCTGTAGTTCCTTTTGCCTAGTGCATACCTGTCAAGTGCAGCTTCGGAGAATACGGGACCTGCGCAGTAGCCTTCTGCGCAGAACCCTTCTATGCATGCGCAGAACCCTTCTACGCATGCATAGAAGGGTTCTGCGCAAAAAGTCATGAACAGATTTAATGTCCTGTACCTGATAGACAGAATACCAGAAGAATTATGGACAGAGATGTGGGACATCATGCAGGAGGCAGCAAGAGAAACCATACCAAAAGAAAAGCGTAAGAAAGCAAAGTGGTTGTCTGATGAGGCCCTTAAAATAACAGAGGAAAGAAGGAATGCAAAAGTCCAAGGAGAAAGAAAAAAATACAACCACCTGAATACAGAATTTCAAAGAAAAGCAAGGAGAGATAAGGAAAACTACCTGAATGAACAGTGCAAAGAAATGGAGGAAAACAACAAAAGAGGCAGGACTAGAGATCCTTTCAAAAAAAAAATGGGGAAATCAAGTGAGCATTTAAAGCAAAAATGACTATGCTAAGGGACAAAGACGAAAAGGAGCTGATGCAGAAGAGATCAAGAAAAGATGGAACTACACAGAGGAACTCTACAAAAAGGCCCTCAACACTCCTGATAATAACAATAATGAGAAATTTGAACTTGAACCAGACATTCTGGAGAGTGAAGTCAGAAAGGCCCTAAAAAAGCACTGCAAACAACAAAGCTAGTGGAAATGATGGTATCCCAGTTGAATTTTTCAAAGCCCTAAAAGATGATGGAATC
The DNA here is from genome assembly GCA_035047345.1 of Bradypodion ventrale. Taxonomy (NCBI): domain Eukaryota; kingdom Metazoa; phylum Chordata; class Lepidosauria; order Squamata; family Chamaeleonidae; genus Bradypodion; species Bradypodion ventrale. Next base: position 138,535,215 of record JAWDJE010000002.1, on the reverse strand, counting down.
AAACTACTGCATTCAATATGTCAGCAAATTTGGAAAACAAAACAGTGGCCGCAGGATTGGAAAAGATCAGTGTGCGTTCCAATCCCAAAAAAAGGCAATGCCAAAGAATGCTCAAATTATCGAACAATTGATCTCATCCCACGTGCCAGCAAGGTGATGCTCAAGATAATACAGGATAGACTTCAGCAACAGGTGGAGAGAGAACTAGCAGAAGTGCAGGCCGGTTTCAGAAGAGGCAGGGGAACTAGAGACCACATTGCCAACATACGTTGGATCATGGAGAAAATAAAGAAATACCAGAAACAAGTTTACTTTTGTTTTATTGACTACACCAAGGCTTTTGACTGAGTGGACCACAACAAAATGTGGCAAGTAATTAAAGAGATGTGAATACCAGAACACCTCATATGTCTCATGAGAAATCTGTACACGAACCAAGAAGCAACAGTTAGGACAGAACATGGAATAACAGAGTGGTTTGGAATAGGAAAAGGAGTAAGACAAGGCTGCATTTTATCACCCTGCTTATCCAATCTATACACAGAGCACATAATGCGCAGTGCAGGGATGGAGGAATCACAATATGGGATCAAAATTGCTGGGAGAAACATCAACAATTTGAGATATGCAGACAATAACACCCTAATGGCAGAAAGGGAGGAAGACCTAAAGAATCTCTTGATTGAGTTGAAGGAGGAGAGTGCAAAAGCTGGCTTGAGACTTAATATCAAGAAAACCAAGATAATGGCAACAGGTCCGATCAGTCCCTGAAAAATAGATGGGGAAGAAGTAGAAGCAGTGACAGATTTTACTTTCCTGGGATCTGAGATCTCTACAGATGGCGACTGTAGCCATGAAATAAAAAGATGACTGATTATGGGGAGACAAACTATGAGAAACCTGGGGAATATAGTGAAAAGCAGAGACATCACCTTGAAAACAAAAATTTGCATAGTCAAAGCAATGGTATTCCCGGTGGTAATGTATGGGTGTGAGAGCTGGACCATTAGGAAGGCTGAGCGCAGAAGAATAGATGCCTTTGAGATGTGGTGTTGGAGGAGAGTCCTGAGAGTCCCCTGGACAGCAAAGAGAACAAATAGATCAATCTTAGAAGAAATCAACCCTGACTGTTCATTGAAGGGACAAATAGTGAAGATGAAGCTAAAGTATTTTGGACATCAAATTAGAAGGGAGGACTCACTTGAGAAGGCCTTGATGCTGGGAAAGGTGGAGGGCAAGATAAGAAGTTGGCATCCAAAGATGAGATGGCTAGATGGTATTGTAGATGCAATGGGCACAGAGCTGGGCGGGCTGAAGAGGATGGTGGAGGATAGAGGTGCCTGGAGGTAAATGGTCCATGGGGTCACAAAGGGTCAGAATCGACTGTGCGACTGAACAACAACAATCCCCAAAGTGCTCACATTCAAAATGTTAGTTTTAAAGGTGCCAGAATACTTTTGCTTTGTTGTCATTATATCTAGAAATATTATTATTCCCCATTCCTACCAAACCAGGCCTGATTCGGCCTTTGCTGCAAACTCTAAGTGAGCCATGGCTGCCACAGAGACTATTTTCTGGAACTTTCACGGTAGAAATTGGATGGAATAGAGCAGTATTTGAATCTCCCTCCCCACTGTGAATGTCTGTTATTGCTATAGGTGGTGAAGTTTAGAAGTGAGGCAGATGTGTGGTTTTTCCCCTTATTCTGCAACGCTAATTCAAATATTTTTCTGCTTCCAGGGATTATAAAGGCAGGTCTAATGGTTCACCACTCTTCTTCCAGAGCTGAATGTTTGTATGGCAGGGACAACAGCTGAGAAAGAGGTGGAAAGTGACGCATGAAGGAGGTGCATGAAGGAGGTCTGAGACCATGAGAGTCCCTGAGCACCTGCTAAGAGCACGTGTTCCCCTCACACTTCCTTTCAAAGGCTTGGCCAGCATGAAAACAGGGGGGGAAGGAGACATGGGGGAAGGGTGCTTCGTTTGACTAATGAGGAGGTGATGACAACCCTCAGACATGCAGAGAAGCAGGCAGGATGAAGCCCTAATGGTCTTCGTTAGATGCAGAAAAGGGGGAAATTGAGGTCACTTCACAGCCAAGACTGAACATTTTTAGTTGAGAATCCCAAGAGATGTGCGGAGGTGGAGTTTCTGACATGAATCTATGTCATTATTAAACCATAATACATAACCCAGACATTGCCTTTCACTATCCACCTCTTTGGCAGAAAAGAGAGAGCGAGAGCGAGCGAGAGAGGTGCTTTTAAAGACAGTTCAGAAACTATGCTCAGTATAAAATTGGCTCACCAAAGACAAGTAGCAAAAATGATCTCAGCTCATTTTCCAACCCTGTATTAATCTCACTAGCTACAAATAAAAAAGGCAGTGTGAGCCATGTACACAATCCGAATGCAAAATTTGTGATACTTTTGGAGTCTAATAATGCCAACGCCTGTGGATCCTTTTGGCTTTCTTCTTTTACCGCTGCCACCACCCCTTTTTCAGCATCATAATGTTTTCCAAAGAATCATGGCTTCTCATGATGTGTCCAAAATAGGACAGTCTTAGTTTAATCATTTTAACTTCCAGAGATAGTTCAGGTTTGATTTGTTCTAGGACCCACTTGTAGCTGCATCATTAGTGACATCGCTGTTCACATTTGTCCTTTACTCTTCCAGAGTAGCTGATTGAGTGATTTCCAACTGGGGAGTCTCATCTTCCAGCACTATCTCTTGTTTCATTTGGGAATGACTCATCATAGGGTTTTCAAAGTAAGACGAGTTCTACAGCAGTTCACCATAGCCATATTCTGCACAGTACTAATAAAAATTGGTTTGAGTAACATTGCCATTGCCTCCTCTGCCAGTTTCCCCTTCTCCAAGTACCTGCCATCCCATCAGAATATCCATTCTCTTCTGCTGATGCTCCTTGGAAGAGGATGGGTGCATCTTAGCCTGGTGCCTCAGCTGTGACCATTTGACTTTAGGTGACCCTGCTAGGAGCCTAAGCTTATAATGGTCTGGCTTCCTGGCAACTTCACTCCCAGCTCCACTGACACACGCAAAGCCCTTCACCACATTAACATGTGCACCCATGAACGGGAAGAGGTTCCCTAGTACTGTGTTACAAGATTATATTATCCAATAGAAGCAGCAAAGACAGGGAGGTAAACCCTCACATGATCCAAGACCCTACATTGTAGCTTACTTACCTTACATATAACTCTATCACGATAGAACTTGCTAGACCCAACGCAAATCTGATTTGCATCTGCCTAAAATCATCTATAAGGGATTGTAGTGGCTCAAGTGGCTAAGACACTGACTGGGAAGCGGAAGGTCAGCAGTTCGATTCCCAAGTACTGTCCCAGCTCCTGTCAACCTAGCAGTTCGAAAGCAAGAAATTGCAAGTAGATAACTAGGGACCACTTCGGTGGGAAGGTAACAGCGCTCTGTGCGCTCCGGTGTCAAGTCATGCCTGCCACATGACCACGGAAATCAAACAGTTGAAAGGACCCACTGAATTTATTTGGACAAATTATTAATGATGTAGGGTTACACAGAAAGAGCCTCCTCGAAGATTGTGTTATTTTTTTGAACCACAATCGGATATATCGCAGGCAACGGCCACTTTGGTTAAGCTAATCTTTCTCATAGGGTCATGCCGTCTCTCAATCACTAGTTCCATTCCAGCCACTTTAGGGCTGTGCCTTGCTGTCCCCTGATGTGTTTTCTGGAACAGATGTCACATATTCCCTGGATATGTCAGCGAGTAGGACATTCTTATTATTCAAAAGTCCCTTGATATTCATTGAGATCATTGTTACGATTGGTCTTGACAAAGACCTTTCTGTTGGATTCACTCTTGAGTTCCTTTGGTTCAATCCAGTGTTAGAAAGATTAGTTGGAAAGGTTGCTGCCCAGGGCACACACGATTGTATTCACAATCTTCAAGGCGGCTCTTTCTGTGTACCCCTATATCTGGAATATAAAAACATCATTGAAGGGGCGAGTGAGAGTGTTATGCTAAACCACTGCATTTCCAAATTTGTCACAATCTTGCTGATCCTCACCCTCATACTTTCTAAAACAGTGTTGGACATTTTCTAGGGCGGGTGCACTATTTAATGACTTTGATTGCACTCTGTTGAGAGGGGTCACGTTTGTTCCACTTTGAGAGCAAGATCTAAGGTAAAGGTAAAGGTTTCCCTTGCTCGAAAGCCAGTCGTATCCAACTCTAGGGTTCAGTGCTCATCTCTGTTTCAAAGCCGAAGAGCCAGCGCTGTCTGCTTCTGCAGACGTTTCCGTGGTCATGTGGCAGGCATGACTAGACACCAGAGCGCATGTAACAATGTTACCTTTCCCACCGAAGTGGTCTCTATTTATCTACTTGCAATTTCTTGCTTTCAAACTGCTAGGCAGGCAGGAGCTGGGACAAAGACGGGAGCTCATTCCGTCCTGCAGTACTCGGGAATCGAACTGCTGACCTTCCATCTCCCAGTCAGAGTCTTAGCCACTAGGCATTTTTTTAACCTTTTCCCTTCTCCTCCCCACTTCCAGGTTACTTGGGATCTTGGCTCCTGGAATTTCTTGATACTGACTGGGCCTAAAACATGTAGAGAGCCAAAGATTAAAATCATATTAGGGACACCAAGAATTGAACTTGAATCTTTGTCCCCGTTATGAAAAACATATAGTCTAGTTCTGACCTTTGCAGATCTTGATTCTGAGTCAGTGAAGAGGCAGGGGATACAATTATTCAGAACTGCACGTACTCAAAGGTAATCAGAACATATTTGATGAAGAATTCCATATCTTCGTAGTCAACAAAAATGAGGTCACTTGACGCGTACCATCTATACCTATAAATCCAGACATTAACCGTTGGAATGTAACAAAGGCTCCTGCACCTGTCCCTACTATCCCATACCGAGCCGCCTACACTCGCACAAACCCGGTACGGAGGTTACTGAAGGGTTGAGAAATGCGCCAGTGGGGCATGAGCCCCATGAACGCAAACAAAGAAAAAGGACTTCACTACCCAACATCCTGTGCGCCGTGCCACGCTATAGCCAATTAGGTTGAGAGGCGTGACTAAATAGAATGACGTGAGACGCGCCACGGCCAATCAAAATCGAGCTGCAGAAAAAAAACCGCTGCACGAACAGAAACCACAAACGCAAAACTACAAGCCCCAGCGTCCTGCGCACCATGAGCACGCAGAACACTGAGAAAACCGGTGCGCAAAAAATAAAATTACAAAACGCAACAGGAGCGCAAGTCGCACAAAACTCCACCGCAAAACACCCGCCGGCCTTCTTTCCCGGAGCAACAGGGAGAAGAGGGACTCCCTCTTCTCCATGCTACCCCGCCAAAGACACAGCAAGACCACCGCCGGCCTTAAGGACAGTTGAGCCGGGGTGGAAAAAACAAAAACCTCAAAACAGGCAGCAGTTCGTCAGGGGAAGCAGCCTCCCTGGCGGCTGACTGGCTGATGCCTTTGTACTTCCGAATATAAAAGCAGCAGCCAACAATCCAGAAGGAAGAGCACCACCCCTTACGGATCGCTGCCTGCCCATCTCTGGTTAGGTAAGCCAGGAGAAAAAGGAGACAGAGAGGAGAGCACCATCGTTAGGCAGAGAAAGCTCTTCTCTGCCTCCTCCTTCTCCGCTGTCCTACCTAACGAACTTTCCCGGGAGAAGAATGGGCTGACTGCCCCCTCCTCCTTTCCCCCATTGCTGCACTGAAACCAAAATTCGAAGCATCAATGGGGAAAAGAGGAACTGACAGGCAGAAGTAAACACCAAAAACAAACACCAAAATTAATAAAACATAATAAAACAAAAATAAATCAATAATTTAAAAAACCATTAATAAACAAAAAAGTAAACCACAAAATACACAAACAAAAGCATCCACAATACCACAAAACCACATACAAAACACCTAACTACAACACGACAAAACCCACAAATTACACAAACAAACAACTAATTACAAAAATAAATAACAACGAAATAAGAAAAATAACCAAACCAATTACACAAACCTAAAACTCAACCAAGACAAAAAAGAACAAACAGAAACACCTCCAAGCAAACACCACAAAACAAAACAAAGAAAAACCCCAGAAGAAAGAAAACCAGACAACTCACCAGCACACGTCCTCCCTCCACGACGACCGGAACAGAAATGAAGAAACAAAGAGACTACTTACCGGAAGAAGCCCCACCCAGAGGCCAGGAGAGAAAAAACACGTGAAATGAAACCAAAACTCCTAGCAGCCCCACCTGCAGGGCAGAATAGTAAAAACAACTCAAAAACACACAACACTCCCACCTAGAGGCCACAAGAGTAAGAACAAGTAAAAAACATAACAATAAATCAAAAGTTTACGCAAATCACAAACATATGTTAAATAAATAAAATAAAAAGATTTATAACATCCTGTGTTGAGTTTTAACTCAAATAAAAACCCAAAACATCTAAACACAGTTTAAAAACATTGAATTTAAAAAACATGTACTTTTACATTTTTTAAAAATAGTACCTACGGTACAACTATTTACAAAAAAAATAAACACAAACTAAAACATTATTTGGTTAAATACAACAATTTGAAACAATTATATCATCCTTTGTTCTTTTTTTTAATCCACCAAACAAACAAACAAACAAACAAACAAACCCAAAAAGCTGATCATAGTTTATAACAGCCCGGCATCGCCGGGCAACCTCTGCTAGTTTTTTCTATTAATCCCATATTTCAAACACTGATGTTGAAGTTTCAATGTAATATTTTTTTTTCCTATCATGGTTCTAATCTCTTAGAATCCTTCCAATGCTCTCCTTTCGAGACAGGAGTTGCAAATGTGGCATGAAGGTGTCCCACCTCCCACTTTAGGGAAGTTCCAATGGTAAACCATATAACTTCAGAGAAGCATTTGTCATGGCTGGCCCCATTAAGAGTATAAGGAGCAATGTGTCCAGGGACCTCCAGAGCTTCTGAAAGGAGATGTTGAAAACCACTTCTTCTCCAGACATACATTTGCCAAGGAAGAGTGTAATAATCACAATGTGCACACACATATTGTATGTATGCACAGAGAAAACGTTTCTACTGGCTCATTTATTAAAACATGCACTACTTGGGCTATGAAACAGACATAATTTTAAAACCACTTGATGAGGGCAGTACTACTGCTGGGATATGAGCAGATTAATGAATCAAGTCTTAACAACTATTTGAATAAGTCAAACATGAAATTGCTTGAGATACAAGAGGTGCTCAGATTGCTCAGCTTCAGAGCATATTAGGCAGCCTGTGCACTAAGCCTCGATTCAGTCCCTTGCTTAACTCTATGTCTGTCAGAGACAAGCTTGAAGATGGCTTCTGGTAGGTTGGCAAAGGTTGCCCTTGCAAAAAAAGCCTGTCATATTCAACTCTAGGGGTTGATGCTCATCTTCATTCACAGCCATAGAGGCAGCACTGTCTGCATCTGCAGGTGTTTCTGTGGACATGTGGCAGGCATGACTAGACATGGAACGCTGTTTACCTTCCCACTAAAGTGGTATCTATTTATCTACCCACAATTTCTTGTTTTCCAACTGCTAGGTTGGCAGGAGCTGGGACAGAGACAGGAGCTCATGCAGCACTCATGTCTCAGGCTGCTGACCTGCTGATCTTCCTGTTGTCAATTTCAGCATCTTAACCACTAAGCCACCACAGGCCCTGGTAGGTTAGATCAGGGATGCCCAAGCATTTTGGGCTGCAGGGCAGTCATGTGGTTCACCAGGCCAGTCACGTGGTTCAACAGGCCGGTCACGTAGTTCCTCCCATCGGGAGCGGAAGTAAAATGTGCCTTGCAATCTGTTTTGCAACAGGATGACATAGATTTTAAGCTGCCATTTTCTCTGCTTAAACCAGGGATGCCCAAACCATACCTGTCAACCTTCCCAGATTGGCCGGGATTTCCCGGTTTTCGGCGCCGATTTACACCATTTCCCGCCCTGCTCTGCCAAAACCCCGGAATTTGGTAGCAGGGGAAACGAGGTACTGCGCAGCCCTTCTGCGCAAGTCGCCTTCTACGCGTGCGTAGAAGGGTTTTATGCTTACGTAGCACCCTTCTACGCTTGCGTAGCACCCTTCTACGCATGCTGTTTTGCGCAGGTCCCGGATTTGATGGAGCCGCAGTTGACAGGTATAGCCCAAACTATGGCCCGGGGGTTAGATCCAGCCCCTGACACCAATTCATCTGGCCCACATTGCCCTCGTCGCTCCTGGAAGAGGAACGGGTGCATTTTACTTCCGCTTCTAGGAGCAATGTGGGTGGCACAGGCTGGATGAATTGGTGTCAGGGGCTGGATCTAGCCCACGGGCCATAGTTTGGGCACCCCTGGGTTAGATGAGCATTTTATTCCACAGGTGTACAAGCAAAAGAGATCCCACTTGGAATGAAAGGGAGCCAGGCAGAAGGGTGAAACATCAAAGCACTGCTTCATCTACAACACTAAGAAGAGTGAAAATGAGAGGAACACAGTCCACAAAATTATTATTGTCTCCTCCTCTCCCATAATTTCAGAGGTGAGATGGAGGGGAAGCAACAGTGGAGCTTTCCTGCTGCGAGAGGTGGCCCTGATTACTTTTCTACCACATTGATTTAAAATAATTACAGCTAATAGCTTTCATTGCAGATTATCAGGATGAGGTACCTGAAATGCAGACCATCTCCTGGAGAAGGAAACAGGACTGCTTAGATATTGCTACAAATATCTTTTCATAGGCATAAATGTGAGTATTTGTCTATAACTAATGAGCGATTCCTACGTTGCAACACAGAAATGTTTCCCTTCTGTTTCTATTCCTTTTCCTGTTTTGGTTTGTTGAGTCTATAGGTAGATAAGGGCTATCTTCTGTTTCATTTCGGTGTCCCCTGAGTGGAGTTTCTTCCGCAAAAATCCTTTCAAGCCAGAATAATTTCTGACACGAAATTATTATTACTGAAAGAAAGAAGCCCTTTTGCACTATCCAAAGACAAGGGTGGGTAGTACAGTACTGTACTTTTATATTTGTCTATGTGCTGTCAGATCAGAGCCCACTTATAGTAACCCTAATGGAGTTTCAAGGTAGGTGAGATATTTACAAAATGGTTTTAGAATAGAATCCTTTCTTGGCCAGGTGCGCTAACACACCAGGAATTTGTCTTTGGTACATATGCTCTCTATATGCATGAAAAATTTAATTATATTTACTAGATCGTCTACACTTAGTAATAGGTGCTAATCATAATACTAACAACAATCTCACATATTTTGCCATTTCCTTCTCCCCAGTGATTTTTCAAGGCCAAAGTGTGAATATGAACCCAGGTCTCTTGAATCCTAGTCTTTCAGTCGATCCGCTACACCAGGGATCCCCAAACTTTTTAAGCCGGGGACCAGTTCATGTTCCCTTAGACTGTTGAGGGGCTGGACTACTGCCCCCCTGCCCCCGCCAGGAAAGCCGCACTTGGCCAGAGCAGCCACTGGGAATACCGCCCATGGCCGTTGGGAAAGCCGCACTCAGCCAGAGCGGCCGCTGCTTCCGCTTTAATCCTTGTCCCTAACGGCACTCCGTAGCAGGGGGATGTTGTAGATTTATCAACATCCGCCCTGCTACAGAGCACTGGCAGGGACACGCAAAGTGGAGGGGACAAAGATGAGGTGGCGGCGGAAGCAGCGGCTGGAGTGATGGCATGGGCTGGATGATTTGATGTTATGGGCTGGATCTGGACCACAGGCCGTAGTTGGGAAACCCCTGCCCTACACACACATATTTTTATTACACCTTTACTAACAAATAAAAATCACCAACATTAGCTAGTTCTTGACTCTGGCTGGGATCTATACATGCTGGGCTATCATGAGGCAAAAAGCATTCCAACTCCCAAACTCAAGGGCAGATAAACTTGTTGAGCGTTCCTTTGTTAAAAAATTAGTCTCAAAATTTGGGCTACACATTGAAGCCAGAAGTGTAGGTTTCAGATTCTGTCTCTCTGTTGCCCTATATTAGAACTCAATGTTCCATTCTGGCTGGGGACAGAGGCAGATAAAAAATTCAGATTGTACAAGGGTACAGCCAGGGTACCATGACCCAGGTGGTACCCTGCCCCCCCCCTTTATTGTTGGCTCATGGAAGATCTAACTCACTCAAGCACCATCTACACCCAAAAAGATTTTAACACCAGCCATGTGGGTCTTTGAATTGCAGACAACTCTTAGCTAAGAGTGCTTGTTTTACTGGCTTAAGCATAGACTATATATTTCCTCCAACTTCTCCAATATGGGGTTTGCCACATATTTGTGTGCCTTTCCTTAATGATTACCTTCCTGAAGAATAAAAAGGGTGATACATAACTAGGTAGTTATCCTGTGTGAAATAATAGAAAAGTTTTAGCTCCCAAATAAACTTAGGAAGTTATTCCTCTTGCCTAAGTGGCTAAGATGCTGACTGGAAAGCGGGAGGTCAGCAGTTCCATTCCCAAGTACTGCACGACGGAGTAAGCTCCTGTATTTGTCCCAGCTCCTGCCAACCTAGCAGTTCAAAAGCAAGAAATTGCAAGTAGATAAATAGGGACCACTTCAGTGGGAAGGTAAACAGTGCTCCATGCGCTCCGGTGTCTAGTCATGCCTGCCACATGACCCTGGAAGCATCTGCAGAAGCAGACAGCGCTGGCTCTTTGGCTTTGAAACAGAGATGAGCACTGAACCCTAAAGTCAGATACGACTGGCTTTCGAGCAAGGGAAACCTTTACCTTTACTTTATAACCTATAAGATGCATAATTTGTTTGCTTTTCCTTCTGATCGAGCACATTTCTTACTCACTGTTCATACTTGGGGCAGTGACTTATTTAAAGTACACAAGGAGTAAACAACTTTGTCCTCAGAATTAGGTCCACTGTGCAGCTATTACTGTATTTCCAATAGTCTTGGGATATAAGTGAATTAAAAAGCATAAATATTTCTATGGTGTATTGATCTCACCCATTAACTGATTTCCAGAACAGACAAATTTCTGTGCAGTTTTGCAAGAAGACCATCAGGCACATCCCTACTGTCTTATGTGGCCAGCACATCTAAGAGAAGCAATTTCTCTAAAATATAAAACTAGGGAAAAGCTATGCTTGACATACAATAAAATTTACTGGAGAAATAGAAGTGTAATAAAATTATAATTGCTGCTAGCTACTGCATTTTAACCGCTGTTGGGCAGGTTTTTTTTAAATCACCACCACCAGCACTGCTGGGGCTGGGGTGGCTCAGTGGTTAAGAAGCTCACCTTGTTAGCTGGAAGGCTGGCAAGTTGGCAGTTCGAGACCCGGGTACTGCATGACGGATTGAGTGCCTGTCTCTGTCCCAGCTCTTGGGGACATGAAAGGAGCCTCACATTTGGGCATTCCCTGAGTGGTGTTTCCTCCACGAAAATCCTTTCAATCCAGAATAATTTCTGACACGAAATTATTACTACCAGCACTGCCAACATAACAAAACATGTCATTATTTATACTGAAAATAGATTGGAACAGCTTCAACGCTCATGGCCTCCAAAGCAAATAGGTCAGTGATAATATACTTAACTGTACATTTTGTGAGCTTAAACACTGTATAATTATCATCTTTGGCCCAGATGCCTTTCAAATGCTAAAAGTGGTTTCTCTCTCTAGAGAGATAACTTTCAACAAGGTAAGAAATCCGCTGTTGTTGGTTTTAAAATGGCCCACGGCTACAAGATGTTAAAGATTTGTGCTTCCTTACATGTTCTCATGTCAAGGGGAATTTATAGCTCCACAAACTTTCTTCACTCTTGTTTTCCACACAAAGGAAAGCATCTCTAGTGTTATAGGCTGGACAAAGGTATGGGTCTCCAAAATCCTCCCCCTCCCCAAAAGGAAATTACAAAACATACTCTTGTAGATATGTCCATAGATTTATTTTTAATTGCTTTATATATCTGTACTATTTTTAAAAAAACAATCCACTCAAAACACACTCACACACATTCTTCCACCTCCAATAATCCCAGCAAAACAGAGATGTTAAGTTGTGTCCCAGTGTGGGTGTCCCAGGATCCAATCACAACACAAAAATGGCTACTTGGTGCCAGATTCATTTCAACCTAGGCTTCACAAGACTTGATTGGTGCAAACATAATTGAAATAGAGGTTACTTTATGGCTCTTTAAGAGGCATCCACAAGAACCTGGAGGGCAATACAGAAGGCAAAGAAAAGAATTTGGTGATATTTGAAACAGGAAAGATGTGAAAAGAATGATTGGAGAACAATAGAAGAAAATGTGTAATTCAACACAGCAGAGGAGGAGGAAAATGTTCAATGAAAAAATGACATGGGAGAGAGAGAGAGAGAGAAAAGAGAAAGGGATTGTGGGGTGGAGGGGATTGCACAGAAGGAAATCCAGGTTGAAGAAGAAAGCACCACACATAGGACACCTGATCATCCTTCCCAGCCAGCAATCTTGCTAGTTCGATTTAGACCATATCTTTGCACTGCCTCGAAGCCTGCAGAGAAAGAAAAGGTCTCGGCATGAGTACCAATGACATTTTTTTCATGACAGATTTATAGATCCATTGCCCCAAGGTTGAGCTGCAGGTGAAAAACTAAGAGTTAGGATTGCTCTGCTCTTTTGCGCAACACACAGAGGCAATGGCCAGTCTTATTCAGGATTCGACCTCACCCTTTGCCCTTGGAGGCCTTCTTGCTGGCCTGGCGTTGGTTGGTACCCTGCGTGGGCTCCCGGAGTTCAGACAGATGCTGCTCTGAATCCTGTGATGTTGCTGCTGCTGCAGCGGCTGTCGTCACTTTTATTGTCTTCTTCAGATTCGCTACCTGCTGGTACAAAAAGGCCAAGAGAGGGAGAGGAAAAATAAGGGGGGGGGGAGAGTATTAAAGTACCAAAATAAGACACATTTCATTAACCTACAAAGAGATCAACATCAATATTAGAAAGATTGCACTGAGTACTCTCTCTCCTTGCACCAAGCTTTAAAGTGCCCATTCATAAAGATTTTGCCTCTTTGGGGAGGGAGTATTTGCTTGGTAGCCACTGCAAAAATATCCCATTCAGTCTAACATTGTATTTTTCAAGAGAGAGGTAGTCAGGGAGTTACCTCACTATTTGCTGAAGTGACTGACCTAACCAACTTATGACCAGCATGTTGTCATCCTGACACACACCCCTCCCCCCGCACCCGAAAAGCAATATAAAAGTCAAAAATATTCAGACATTAGAGTGAGCCTATACGGCGGAGATATTTATACATATTGCCATGGCCAGGGAGGATGCAGATAATGGACAAAATAACAATGGTTTGTTACTAAAGGAATAAGACCATCAAGCTGTAAATAGGTTCACCTAGCAGGTATTGGATGAGAATCTACAAGGCAAGAATACTGGTAGAAAAACAGCGAGAATCTGTGTAGGATCTCATAGTTGGTAATGAGCTCAGAAAATAATAGTCAATGTTTAATCCCCTTGCCTGGCTGATAAATCTGTGTATATATTTTATTTCAGCAGTTTTTTTCTTCTTAGTCTTGTTCTATCGCTCCCCACCCCACCCCAACAGTCACGTTTAGGTCATTCCAAGAGTGTCCAGGCAGACTGAAATGTTCTTTAACAGGTTTTTGTGTTGTCATTTCTGATGACAGATTTATATCCATTATAAATGGCTTGTGTAGGAATTGCCTCATTTGTCTTACGTTGAGTGCAGAAGGGCACCGTTGGCACAGAATGGCATTGATCAAGTAAATAGGCCCCTGATGTTGTGCGTGATATTGTTGGGACCAATAATTGTCCTGCTAGAGAAGATGTGGACAGAGAGCTGGTATCTGGGATTGTAGCAGAAACTAGTTCCCATCTCTGTATCAGTGCTGTATAGTCTGTTGTATTTCATTAACTGTTTGAGTTGGTGGCGGGCGGGTGGGTGTGGGTGGGTGGGTGCAATCTAATGTAATAGGACAAATGGGATGATCTTTAAACAACTTCTTGCTTACAGATACAGTACACTGTCTGTCTTGTAGTTGTCAGTTCTTTACATTTATATCCTGTCATTCCTCTAAAGGCAGGGGTGCCCAAACTTTTCGGGCTGCAGGCAGGTCGTGTGGTTCAGGGGGCTGATCACTATGTCCCACAGGCTGGATCCGGCCCCCACGCCAATTCATCCGGCCCATGAATCCCTCATCGCTCCCAGAAGTGGAAGTAAAATGTGCCCGGCTGGATACGGCCCACAGGTCATAGTCTGGGCACCCCTGCTCTAAGGGAGCTCAAAGCACCACACACAATTCTCTTCTATTTTAAACCTCTGTACAACTATCTCACTGCTCTGGCTCCCAGTGTAATCACTAGAAGTTTGTGGATTTGTGGTTTTGGACTCCCATAATTCTCCAGACAGCATGGCTAACAGGGAATTCCAGGAGCTATAGGCCAAAAACATAAATCGACATACCTCTAGTAGTCACACAGCATATTCCCCAAATCTCTGGGAACCATTAAGCACTTCTTAATGTATGATTTAAGACTGGAGATGCAGGCTTCTTATACCTGATATGGTTCACCTTCAGAATATATAAATCTCACATAACCCACATCAAAACACTTTCTACCCATTCATCGATTCCACATGTTTGGCTATTGAAAGGAAAGAACAAGTGCAGAAGAGCAATGTATCTGGAGATGCAGCAGACTCTTCATTTGCATGAGAAATGACTGGATGATGAATCACATGCAGGGCAGAATTCCTCAACTCCAAGGGAGACTAATTAGGAGAAGGTGAGGTCAGAGCAATAAATCAAGCAGAAATGCAGCAGGAAGCCTACTATATGTCCATGGGGGGAGTACTTTAGGCTTACAGGGGCCTTTATTTAATCCATCAATTTGTTTTGAAAAACGGCCTGTAAATTACAGGGTTATGTTGCTGCTAGCTGATAAAGGCAACTTTGAGGTAAGCAGAAAATTTGCTAGTACTGTATCAGATTCCATCTCTCCCTTAAAGACAGCGTAGGGGATCCTTTCCAAGCTTGTCTTGCTGCTGGATGTGTAGTAACCATCTCTGCACAGTTCTATCACTGTGGAGGGAGACACATCATATCAGAAGCTGCCTTTCACAGTCCATCTAACACAGTGTTCTCTACGCTGACTAGCAGTGACACACAAACACAATCTACCTAGAAATCCCAAGGATTAAATCTGCATATTTTGGATAACTACTACCCATGGGCCATGAACTAGAAATATCTAGGTTAGATTTATGTAACATGTTTATATATGGGGCTGCTTTTGAAAAGAAATCAGACACTAAAACTGGTACAGAATTTAGTAAAAAGATTGCTAGCTGGAGTTGACGACAAGAAGATATTTTGAACATTTTAAGAGTACTTAGGTGGATAGTATTTTGCTTCTCAATTCAATATAAAATGCTTGCCTCATTCTTTAAAGCCGTATGGACAAACTTGAGAGTCAGTATCCTTTTGCTTGTCCCAACTAGAGTAGATCCAATGACTCAAGAGCATTTATATTAGTGTTGACTTGCCATTCAGCTATTGATCCAAAGCATCTTATTATTAGTTGGGTAGTTGTCCTGAGATCAGGTGTCACCAACAACACAACCCTTTCTACACTGCACTGGCTATTGCAATCTCTAGTGGCCAAAAAAAGAAAATAATTTACCAGGGTGCTGGTAGGCTCTCAAAACATGGCAAAATTGTCCCTACATTCCCCAAAGCAGTGTTTCCCAATCTTTTTTCAAGTCATGACTCCCTTTTATAATAGCCAAGTTATCTGAAACCCCCACATTTTGCATAAAAAGGCATTTTTATAGGTAAAGAAAACACATTAAACATAGACTTCTCAGAATACTGTATACGTAATTCTATAATTCTAACTTAATCTTAATGTGATGGCTCTGCTTGCCTCCCTCTATGAAAATTCCCCAACAGAATAATGTAGCATAAACTGCAGTGGTCCCCTAGAAAACACTTTGTGACCTCCTTGCAGAAGTCATGACCTATAGGTTGGGAACCTGTGCCCTAGAGGATACAACAGAATTTTTTGCGCCAATTCTTTTTTTAAAAAATTGAATTGGGGTGGGTTGTTTTGGTTTTTTTTGCATTTCAACCTTTGAAGAAATACATTTAGCCCATGGTCCTCAAGTTGCCTACTCTAGCATTATGTGGACTGAGCTCTAAGATTCTGAAAGACTGCATCATTCAATGTGAAATCTGTCCACTAATTAAGGTAATCCTCCTTCTGCACATATCTTCTTTTCTAAGGCCAGATAAATGATTGTCACAGAGAAAAACCTTTAGTGGTACCAACCAAATCATACAATTTCCTTCCCTTCCACTAGTGTTGGGCTTGCCCTGCAGATGTTGAACAGCAGTTCCCAAGGACCTTAACCACTAGTTATGCTGGCAAGAGCAGATGGGAGCTGCAGCGCAGTAGCATCTGGGGAGCATCTTTCTCAGTATTTTTCATACATCAATCGATGCTATACTGTTCTGTGCCTTTTACAACATCTGAGGCCCTCTCAATTGCCTTTTTATTGCTTATTGATGTTTCACTTGGTTTTGACTGCAATTTTTAAATTGGTTGTTTTTATTTTTTTTATTTTGTGTTCCGCAGGCTTTTTTTTTACAGTTGTTTCCTTTCATAAAATTCTTGTAACTGTAAACTGCCCTTGGGCTATTTGGTGGGAAAGATGGGAAATGTCTTCAAAAGAAATGTCTATGATATATTCCAGGTCATATTCCCAAGTAGAAAGTAGAATATGCTGCTCAAAAAAATAAAGGGAACACCTAAACAACACAATGTAACCCCAACTCAATCACACTTCTGTGAAATCAAACTGTCCAACCTGGTAGCAACACCGATTGACATTCAATTCCACATGCTGTTGTGCAAATGGAAGAGACAACAGGTGGACATCAGAGGCAATTTGCAAGGAATCCCCAATAAAGGTGTGGATTAGCAGGTGACGAGACCACAGACCTCAGTTCCTTTGCTTTCTGGCTGATGGTTTGGTCTCGGTTGAACGCTGGTGGTGCCTTCACTCTAGTGGTAGCATGAGACAGAGCCTACAACCCCACAAGTGGCTCAGGTAGTGCCCAGAGCATGGAGGCGCTACAAGGAGACGTGGAGGAGGCCGTAGGGAAACAACCCAGCAGTACGACCGCTACTTCTGCCTTTGGGCAAGGAGGAACAGGTGGAGCACTGCCAGAGACCTGCAAAATGACCTCCAGCAGGCCACCAATGTGCATGTGTTTGCTCAAATGGTCAGGAACAGACTCCCTGAGGGTGGTATGAGGGCCCGACGACTACAGGAAGGGGTTGTGCTCACAGCTCATCACCGTGCAAGACATTTGGCATTTGCCAGAGAACACCAAGATGGCAGGTTCACCACTGGCACCCTGTGCTGTTCACAGATGAAAGCAGGTTCACACTGAGCACATGTGACAGACGTGTCAGAGTCTGGAGACGCCATGGAGAATGTTATGCTGCCTGCAACATCCTCCAGCATGACCGGTTTGGCGGTGGGTCAGTAATGGGCTGGGGTGGCATTTCCCATGTGCTCGCTGGAGGTAGCCTGACTGCCATTAAGTACCCCTTGTGAGACCATATGCTGATGCAGTTGGCCCTGGGTTCCTCCTAATGAACGACAATGCTAGACCTCATGTGGCTGGAGAGTGTCAGCGGTTCCTGCAAGAGGAAGGCATTGATGCTATGGACTGGCCTGCCCGTTCCCCAGACCAGAATCCGATTGAGCACATCTGGGACATCATGTCTTGCTCCATCCACCGACGCCACATTGCACCACAGACTGTCCAGGAGATGAGGGTTGCTTTAGTCCAGGTGTGGGAGGAGATCCCTCAGGAGACCATCCACCACCTCATCAGGAGCATGCCCAGGTGTTGTAGGGAGGTCATACTGGCAAGTGGAGGCCACACACACTACTGAGCCTCATTTTGACTTGATTTAAGGGCATTACATCACAGTTGGATCAGCCTGTAGTGTTATCTTCCACTGTCACTGTGAGTGTAACTCCAAATCCAGACCTCCATGGGTTGATTAATTTGATTCCCATTGTTAAGTTTTGTGTGATTTTGTTGTCAGCACATTCGACTACAGTATGTGAACAACAATAGCAATACTGTACAGTATCAAACATTCAGATCGTGGGATGTCTTATTTTTGTGTTCCCTTTATTTTTTTGAGCAGTATGTGTGTGTGTGTGTGTGTGTGTGTGTGTGTGTGTGTGTGCGCATTAGCAAAGACGGACCATTCAGTTAGTGACAGGAAAACGTTTACTGGATTTCTTGGCATGTAGAGATCCAGACTTTGCAATTTCTACTTGGTGAACATTTTTGAAAAGTGAAACTTCTGGCTGGAGAACAAATCCAAAAGTCTGGGGGAAACGACCATCCAGTGTTACAGTTGTATCAAAACAGCCTTTAAGCATAAATGAAGAACCTGGAATTTCTATAAACAAAGTCAGCTGTGTGATCCATATATAAAACATATGCAGAAGTAGAAGGTGATACCTTTTCTGGATCACTAAATAAAAAAAAATCATTGTGAGCCTTTGTGATTCATGATCACTTCTTCAAGCATGCATTTAAATGTTTATGACATGGTGGTCTGTCAGGCTCTGTTCTTAAATAAACTGCTGCTCTTAAGAACAGAACGTGGCAGACCACCATGGCATGAACATTTGAATGCATGCTTGAAGAAGTGATCATGAATCACGAAGACTTGCAATGATTTTTTTTTAAATTTAGTGATCCAGAAAAGGTAACACCTTCTACTTCTGGGATTTCTAGCGGGAGGCTGCCAATTTGGGTGGCTATGCCAATACGGTTCAGTTTCACCACTGTTTGGCCAAAGTCCCAGAGCGGCATTGCCCACTCACCTCACTCTCAATCTGCTGCTTTAGACCCAGCTGCTGTTCTTTGTGCTGATTTGCTCGGCTGACTTGTTCTTCAATGCTTGAAAGAACAACCTCACAGCCCTGGCACCTGTGCAGGATAGGAAAAGCGGGACCAAATGGTGAGAACCAGTAGCACGAAAGGAATAAACATGCGAGGCTTGGGACGCAAAGAAACATATTTTAATACTTTAAAACTTTATGTGAGCAGATTCCTTATGAAAGTTACACGAAAAGCCAAGAATTTACCGGAAGGGCTTAGAATCTACTTTGCATATACTTTCAATATTATTCAATATTAGACATTAAATTGATTTTGGCACTTTGATACTGAAGCCTCAAATGGTTTTTTCCTACTTCTACCTGTGCAGGATAGACAGAAGGTGAATGGGTGGGATCAAAGATCACCTTGGAATTAAGGAGACAAAGGCTTGTAGATTGGGGAGGGGGCGGACACAAACCCAAAGGCAGCAGGATAAATTCTTTACCATCCTGGTCAAAAATATTCATTTTTTTAAATTATTTTTTTGGAAACAGGGGATACAATATAAAAAAGTAAATAAGCAAACAGACAATTTGGTTTAGAAAATAATGGATAAGAGAATAATCTCCCATGGTGGTGGGTGCACATTGTAGATGTATTATTAAGCATTTTGATTTGTATTACCTGGCAGGGCAGGTGTGGGGCACCGATGGAGGGGTGACCCCCCGCCTGCTGGCTTATATAATTAAGATTTCTCTCTCTCTCTTTTAGTGGATGGGGTGAGTGGGTAAATTATTTAGAATTTTTAATGGGGTTTTAAAGGGCTTTTAATTAGTTTGATGTTGCTTTTAATTGTTGCAAGCCGCCCAGAGTCGTTGCCGAGTTAGGCGGCAATAGAAATTTGAAGAATAAAAATAAATAAATAAGACAGGGGGATATAAATGATTTATTCTCCTAGGAATGAAAGCAAGAGGAGAAGCCATCTTGGCAGGTCTAAGATACACCAACCAAGGCCTATGAGAAAAGACTGAAAGATCTGGCCATGTTTAGCCTTGAAGATGGAAATATGATAGGTAAAAGTTGCCCTACCTCGAATGTCAGTCTTATCCAACTCTAGGGGGTGGTGCTCACATCCAAAGAGCCTGTGTCTCCAGTCATTTCTGTGGTAATGTGGCATGCCAAACACAGAACGCTGTTACCTTCCCACCAAAACGGTGCCTATTTATCTACTTGAAATTTTTTGCTTTTGAACTGCTAGGTTGGCAGGAGCTGGGACACAGATGGGAACTCACTCCATCATGCAGCACTCGGGTCTCCAGCTGCTGACCTGCCGACCCTCCAGTCGTCAAGTTCAGCATCTTAATCACTAAGCCACCACAGTCCCCCTGCAATTTCCTTTACAAAACCTAAATTGGCAACAGGATTCTGGCAAATTTGTTTTAAACTGTTTTTTGAAAACAAAGAAACAGAAAGGTGGGAGTCTGAAATAGTAAGAGGACGGGGTTCCAAGTGTCCTTCTCTGTCTTTCTCCAAGGCACACAAAAACAATACAGTAGAACCCTGCATAACAAAAAAAACCTCCGTTCCACGGAGCTGTTCGCTATGCGGTTTTTCCCGTTATGCGGTTCCCTATGGGAGATACCCTGCATTACAGGGGGGGAAAAGTTCGTTAACCGGGGTTCCCACTGAGTGGATATACCCCAGTTACCAAACCCCCGCATAACGAATGATATTTTTCCCCGTTATGTGGGGTATCGCCCTTGCATAACGAATGCTTCGTTATGCAAATTTTTCGCTATGCGTTGCATTCGTTATGCAATGTACCACTGTACTAGTTTGGCTTGTCTCACTTGCAAAACATATGCAGAGTATAATATTCAAATTTTTTTGCAGAGAATTCAGGTGTCTTAGGGGAAAACTATTAATGTCAGCAGACATGAGTTAGCTTTTTGGTAAGAAACTAGGAGAGGAGGATTTGCAGAGATTAACACCTAGACAAAAGTTTACTGTTTTTAGGTTTCAGCATCACAGACAGTTCTTCCCATGGTGGAAACCAGACACAACACAACATGCGGTGTGGGTGCACATGTGTGAAGTCTTTGCTCTTATTAAGCTATGCTCCCCACTAGCCTATGCAAGCTGAGAGAGACTTCTTACCATTCCTGAAGGGTACGGGTGATGGTGCTGAGCTCCTCCCGGCGAATGTCCCGCCCAATACTGTAGTCCACTTCTAGCCGCTGGTTGCGTTGATCCAGGCTTCCCCGCAGGACATCTGCATAAACCGCTTCTATAACCAAGTCCTCTAACTGGCGCACATTCTTCAGCTGGAGCTGCTCCAGCAACACTGAATAGGGGATGCACTGCAGAGGACACAGCAGAGCGTGAGGCGCGGCTTCTAAGAAGGGCTGCCGGGAGAAATGATTCAAGGATGGGCACCTTACCTTCAGCCTGGAAGCCAGTGTGACCACAGACAGATGGCGCAGTTTGTTCTTCTGAGCCTCTGTTAAGGGAGGCAGGTTCCCAGCTTCGGCTGCTCTCCGGAGACAAAAAGGATATTCATCACAGAAGTTAGATGCCTTCTAATTGCCACAAGCATCTTTGATCAAGTCCCACCTTCTCTTTCATGCATAAGCTTTCTTTCAAAACTGGCACATCCTAAATGACATGTCAACCTCAGGCAACTGCTTTTGGCTGATTCTCTTCAAATAGTTCCCCCGATTAACATATTTACACAAACAGAACACACATACTACCTAGAAAAATTTATTCCAATGTAGAGTAATCCAATTTGGGACTGTGGTGGCTCAAGTGGTTAAGACGCTGAACTCGCTGACTGGAAGGTCAGAGTTCAATTCCCAAGTACTGCATGACGGAGTGAGCTCCCGTCTGTGTCACAGCTCCTGCCAACCTAGCAGTTCAAAAGCAAGAAATTGTAAATAGATAAATAGGGACCACTTTGGTGCGAAGGTAAACAGCGTTCTGTGCACTCCAGTGTTGAGGCATGCCTGCCACATGTGCACGGAAACATCCGCAAACGCAGACAGCACTGGCTCTTTGCCACTAGAGATGTGAAGGCCCGGAAAAAAATCAGGGAAAAACCGTCCGTCCCCCCCCTCCATTTTTTTCTGAAGTCTTTTTTGTTTTTTTCTGGAAAATTGGAAAAATTGAAAAATAAAATATTTTAAGATAAGGCCAGGTTCAAATATTTTATAAATCATTTCTAAAAAAATATGTATGGTATCAGATTATTTTCAATTCTTCCGAAAATTTCTGTTTCCCCCTTGAAAAAAACGGGGTTTTTTCCAAGCTTCAAAACTTCCGGAAATTTTACATCTCTATTTGGCTCTAAACAGAGAAGATCACTGAACCTTAGAGTCAGATACGACTGGCCTTCGAGCAAGCAAGAGTGACCTTTACCTTTCCTAGAATAATTTATTCCAACATACAGTAATCCTAAACAACCCCTTCTTTGTTTCTGAGCTCTAGATCCTGAAAGTACAAATGCCAAACAATCAAGCCAGCAAGCCATAAATGTAGATGTTGCTTTTGCAACTATCACTGCTCTCAGTTCAAATAATGACCCCCTCGGTGTGGTTATTACTGTTCAGCCAAAAACTGTTGCCTGCTATATACAACAGAAAGCCTGAGGATAATGACTACAGAAATCAAAAGCTATTAGATGAACTCCAGAGTAGAGTGGTACCCAGGGCACCATCCCTCTCGGCCTTAGCTGTTTTAATCTATCAAACATTTCAATCCGGTCCCTCTGTGATTTTGGTTCTAAGCAGGATTGCTTCCCCACAGCTATGTATTTTTTGGACCATAAGACACACTTTTTCTCCCCCAAAAGTGGGGAGAAAAGGAGGGTGCATCTTATACTCCAAATGCTGGTGTTCGGCCAGCTGTGGCTGTTGTAAAAGGATATTTTACAAGAGCCACAGCTGGCCGAAGACATCTACTGCCGCCTCTCAGCTGTTCCGGGGCAGAGGAAAGAAAAACATATGAAAAACAAGTGGCCACTAGAGGGCGGAAATCACAATTTCCCATTTAAATGCATTGGAAATAAATTTCTTGTATGCCAAAGTTTTCTGTTTGTATGTTCCCAATGCATTTAAGTGGGAAACCAAACCTGTGCTTAAAAAGAAAGGGTTTCACTTACCTTGATGCCTTTGTCTCTACTCCATGTGGACAAAATGGAGGGGAAAAACATGCTTCCTGGTTGAAAGGAGAGCAAGAGGCTAGGCTAGAGTATCACTTCCTTCCTCAGTGCAATTGGCCTGCCAGCCCATTTCCCCTGCAGCGCCACCACTGGTTGGTGGTGCAAAATACAGTACTAAATATTTTTTGTTTTGTTTTCCTGCTCTGAAAACTGGGTGTGTCTTATGGTCAGGTGCGTCTTATGGTCCAAAAATACGGTACATACCACTTCCATATATAGGAATAGGAAACTTTTTTAAAAAAAACATATCCAGTTCCTATTTGATACTTTTCTGTATCCCCCTTTGCTGTCAGCATTTTTCTCCCTTGACTATTCCGGTTTGGTGAGGGTAAGAGGACACATACCTAGGTAATCTGAATAAGTCCCATAGGCAAAGACTGTGAGCAGGCGGAAAACAGGGGAGAACTCGCTATCAGCTAGCTGTAGAAAGGGGTGGAAAATATTAACATTCAGTACAAGTGGAAGAGAAATGGAAAATGCCCTTACTGCTCACAAAATCATTTCAATCTACAGTAGACCCTCGCATAACGACATTACTTGGTTCCCCAAGTAGCGTTGCTAAGCAATTTTTGTTGTTATGCGGGTTTCTATGGAGTTTCCCGCATAACGATGTTTTTAGCGGATAATGACGGTTATTTTAGCATTGTTGTCCGGACAACACTAAAAACGTTGTTATGCGGGGGAACACGTAGTGCATAACGACATGTTGTTAAGCGAAAATGATGCTATTTGAATGCGTTGTTATGTGAGGGTTGACTGTATTCCATACCTAGTACAGTATTCCTATAATTTGTTTTGTTACTAATAAAACTGAATTTTGCCTTCACAGGGTTAATACAAGGATTTGTATCATAATACTTACGAGAATCCCACACAACTATGTGTATAATATACATTGTGTATGTAAAATCCATAAACATAGAAAAGTCAAAGATGGGGAGATGGATTCCTGCCTCACTTTCCCCTAGATACCCTGGTTTTCTATGTGCAGAATTTTATGTTTTAAAGATTTAAGTAATTTCTGCCCCCAGCTGCACTCCAGAGTGATTTATAAACTACAGAAAAAATATTGTCCACAATGAGGAAGTACAAAGCCACATATGTATATCCACATGCTTCACAACTTTATGACTTTCCTCAGTGTAGTTTTCTTAAGGTAAAAATGTATTTTATAGATACCTAAGGCAGAACATTTTGGGCCTGAGAAAACAGAAACAGTAAGTCAAAAAACTTACTGAGTAACCTTGGGCGAGTCATTCTCAGTCTATCTACCTAATTTCACAGTAATTTTTTTAAAGATAAAGAAGTGGAAAATCATGTCCACCTGCTCAAGCCCACTTGGAGGAAGAGCCCAATAAAGGTACAGTGGTACCTCGGATAAAGTCCGATTCAGATAATGTCACGGTTTTCATGCACACGTGATACATCGCTTAGTCCAAAACCGCTAAAAAAAAAGACGTTACCCGAGGTATTTGGTATAGGAACCTCGGATAACGTCCTTTTTTTGACGTTATCCGATGCATCGCCCATTTGATTCGGAAAAAGTCCTAATTTGTGGAACGGAGTTTGGACTTTATCTGAGGTTCTACTATATTATCAGCAGTGATCTGTCTTGATTTTTGAATAGGCTGAAAGGGACAAATGCAGAACTATTTTCACTTCCTACCAAAAAAATTACAAGTAGATAAATAGGGACTACTTTGGTGGGAAGGTAACAGCGTTCAGTGCATCCCGGTGTCTAGTCATGCCTGCCACATGCCCACGGAAGTGTCTGCAGGTGCAGACAGTGCTGGCTCTTTGGCTATAAACTGAGATGAGCCCCAAATCCTAGTCAGATACGATTGGTTTTTGAGCAAGTGGTGTATACGGACAGACACAGGATCATATGGAGCACCAGCTGTACCTGTTATATAACCCAGACTAATACAAAGCCTGGGACATAAGACTCATTCTCCTATGCACATAGGGGGAAAAACTGGGGTAAATTTCTCCAGCACTAACAATGACCTAGAAACCGACCTCCCCAAAACATAATTCGAAAACTACTAAGTTGTGGCATATTTTATTCAATGATTAAGAGATAAGACTCCTAAACCTCTTTCATGAATACTGCACATGAGGAGGTAACAGGACATTAGGGGAAACCTACTGAACACAGTCGTTTCAATGTAGAGTACAGAAACACCTGGTGGGTTGGTGGTGGAGGACAAGCGCTTTTGCTATGGGGCACAAGTGTGTGAGCTATAGGTCGAAGACAGTGTTAAGAGAGGCTGCCTTGCCTCACAGATCTGAAACTCCACAGGTCCTACTACTGAACCCAGTGAAGGCCTCTGAATCTTGTTAGTGTTGTTCAGTCGCACAGTCGATTCCGACCCTTTGCAACCCTATGGACTATTATCCTCCAGGCACCCCTGTCCTCCACCATCCTTCTCAGCTCGCCCAGCTCTGTGCCCATTGTGTCTACAATACCATCTAGCCATCTCATTTTTGGCCGCCCCCTTCTTCTTTTGCCCTCCACCCCTTTCCAGCATCAAGGCTTTCTCAAGTGAATCCTCTCTTCTTATTTGATGTCCAAAGTACTTTAGCATCATCTTTACTATTTGTCCTTCTAAGGAGCAGTCAGGGTAGATTTTTTCTAAGATCGACCTATTTGTTCTCCTCGCTGTCCAGGGGACTCTCAAAACTCTCCTCCCAACACCACATTTCAAAGGCATCTATTCTTCTGCGCTCAGCTTTCCTAATGGTCCAGCTCTCACAACCATATATTACCACTGGGAATACCATTGTTTTGACTATGTGAATTTTTGTTTGTAAGGTGATGCCTCTACTTTTCACTGTGTTCCCCAGGTTTCTCATAGCTTGCCTCCCAAGCATCAGTCGTCTTTTTATTCCACGGCTGCAATCTCCATCTGCAGTGATCTTGGATCCTAAGAATATAAAATCTGTCACTGCTTCTACTTCTTCCCCATCTATTTTCCAGGGACTGATTGGGCCTGTTGCCATTATCTTGGTTTTCTTGATATTGAGTTTCAAGCCAGCTTTTGCACTCTCCTCCTTCAACCCACTGAAGAGGTTCTTTAGGTCTCTGAATCTGCCAGCTACCTACTTCAAGCAGTGTTCTCTAGGCCTTCTATTTCCAAGTTTTCAGGCTCACCTCTTGAACGTTGGGCATGTCAAGCAGCTCTCCAAAGACATAAATGCCAGGGGCCTCTAGCACTTGATGGACGAGATTGGCCAGGGCAGCTCCTCGGGCAGATTTTGCCAACAGCAGGAACTGCTCCTGGCTCTGCCCAGTCACTTTCACCTCCGCTGCCATGGAGTCACCGAACGAATCTGCTCCAGGGCCAGGTTGTAGCCCCCACAACCTAAAGAAATATACAAGCATGACAACAGGCATTTCCCCCCACCCTATTTTCTATAAACTAACGCGATTACGCTTGCAGTCACACAATACATCAGGCGTTCTCAACCTAAGTCCCGTGGGCCAGATGCAGCCCTCGGTGCATTTACATATGGCTCCCCACTGTCTCTGCCACACCTAGAAGTGTACAGGCCGCCTTCATCATCCAGGCAGGGCGAAATGGCCATCCAGCCCCCAAAGCTGTCTGAGACAGCGTGACCCAGCCCTCATCTTGAAAAGGTTGAGAACCCCTGCATTACATAGTTACCGCACCACTTGGATATTTTTCTAACTTTCTTTTAATAAGTCATGCTATAAAAAATGTGTTTAAGGCAGCAGACAAGTTAACAAAGCCATGTAAACAATGTAACATGAAAAACTTAAGATTAATTCTGATTTTGCTTCAAAACAGCCAATCCCTGATGGACATGTTCAAGCACTGGCAAGACAAGACTTACAAGAAAATATAAAAACTAATTGGATACCAAACATTTAAACCTAGCAGCCACCACAGTTCATCCGCCTGTGGCAATTCTAGACATCACAAATCAAAGAAGCTTCTTCTTCCGTGTCTAGGCCAGGCGTGAAACTGCCAAAATGAAAGCACCTTTTGGTGAGTTTATTCTGCAGTTTCTTTCATCTGACCTAGTGTGAGAAAGATCAGCTGGCAAAACAAGGTGGTTGTTACCAGGGAATGCTTAAGAACATAAGAACAGCCTTGCTGGAACAGGCCACAGCCCATCCAGTCCAGCATTCTGTCTCACACAGTGGCTCACCATTTCCTTCAGGGTATTCCCAAGCAGATGCCTTCACCTGCTTAAGATTCCCTGGAAATGGCATTGAGAGATATCCTGCCTATCTCTCCAACCCGGAGGTTGTCCTTAAGTATCCATAATTATAGCCATTGATACTCTTGTCCTCCATGAACTTGTCTAATCCTTTCTTAAAGCTGTCAAGACTGACAGCTGTCACCACTTCTTCTGGCAGGGAGTTCCATAGACCAGTAATCCTTTGGGTGAAAAAGTACTTTCTCTTATTTGTTTGAGAACTAGTATCCAAAAGTTTCATGGAGTGTCTCCTAGTTCTAGTGATATGCGATAGGGGAAACAGTTTTTCCTTATCTACTTTGTCCACACCGTGCATGATTTTATAAACTTCAATCAGGTCACCTCTTAGACGTCGTTGTTCAAGAGTGAAGAGGCCCAACCGTTGCAGCCTCAGATGGTAAGGAAGGTGTTCCAGTCCCCTGATCATTCTGGTTGCCCTCCTCTGCACTTTTTCCAGTTCCATAATATCCTTCTGGAGGTATGGCGACCAGAACTGTACACAGTATTCCAGATGGGGCCTCACCATAGATTTATAAAGAGGCAAAATGACACTTGCTGACTTATTTTCTATACCCTTCCTAATGATCCCTAGCATTGAGTTTGCTTTTTTCACTGCTGAGGCACACTGGGTTGACACCTTCATTGAGCTGTCCACCAGGACACCAAGGTCCCTTTCCTGGTTTGTCACAGAGAGTTCAGACCCCATCAGTTTATAAATGTAATTGGGTTTTTTTGCCCCAACATGCATCACTATGCACTTACTAATGTTGAAACTCATTTGCCACTGTTTTGCCCACTCCCCCAGTGTCGAGAGATCCCTCTGGAGCTCCTCACAATCTCTCACAGTTTTCACTACCCTGTATAATTTAGTGTTGTCAGCAAATTTGGCTACCTTGCTTTTTACTCCTACCTCTAGATCATTTATGAAGAGGTTGAAAAGCAGGGGTCCCAGTACTGAACCTTGGGGGACCCCACTCTTTACTTCCCTCCACTTGGAGAAGTGCCCATTTAGTGCTACCCTCTGTTTCCTGTCCCTTAGCCAGTTGCTGATCCAGGACAAGACCTGTCCCTTTATTCCATGACTGGCAAGTTTATTCAAGAGCCTTTGGTGTGGGACCTTGTCAAAAGCCTTCTGAAAGTCCAGATAAACAATGTCAACTGGATCCCCCTTATCCACATGCTTGTTGACACTCTCAAAAAATTCCAACAGATTAGTGAGGCATGATTTGCCCTTGCAAAAGCCATGTTGGCTCTTGATTATGGTTCAAAAACACCAGTCTTTGAGGAGGCTCTTTCTGTGTACCCCATCAAGGCAGCTTAAAGGCAAAGAGGTTGCAACATCAGACTTGAGGACTAACGTGCCCCTCTGCTCTTTCTCTCTTTCAACTTTATTCATAACTGGAGGGGCAGCGGTGGCTCAGTGGTTAAGAAGCTCTCCTTGTTAGCTGGAAGGCTGGCATGCCGGCAGTTCGAGACCTGGGTACTGCATGACGGATTGAGCACCCTTCTCTGTCCTGGGCTCTTGGGGACATGAAAGGAGCCTGATTTGGACATTCCTGAGCAGTTTCTCCTGCAAAAATCCTTTTACCCAGAATAAGTTCTGATACAAAATAATAATATTAATACAGTGGAACCTGTATAGCAATGAAATCTCCTAACAATTAGGTTTTGGAGGGAAAACGGCATCCCGCATAACAATTTTCCCGATGGAAAAAAAATGTACAACAATTTTTCAATGGGAAAAACCACTTAGCAAAAAAATAAAAAAATAAAAATATAAAATTAAATAAAAATCGTTGTACGATGCATCCCATAGGGAAAATCGCTATACGATGAACAGGGGTTGCAGAGTGCAAAGGATGCTGGGAATTGAAGTCCTTTCTTTGTTCACGTTCGGGGGGCTCCTGCCCCACTGCCACATTTCTCAACCCGACAGTTACCTGCGAACCCGGTTCGGGTGAGTGCAGGGAACCTCTGTCGGGGCTAGTGGGGCCTGGTGCAACATCCTTTGTCACATTCCAACGGTTAATGCACAGATTTATAGGTATAGATTTTTAAAGGAGGGCAAAACAAGGCTTGAACAGGGGCCACACACACACCAGAACAGGGCCTTCACCTACAACAGGACCATGGCCACTGCTAGGTTTTGGAGAAAAAATGGCATCCTGCATAACAATTTTCCCGATGGAAAAAAACCGTACAACATTTTTTCAATGGGAAAAACCACTTAGCAAAAATATCCCTGATGGACATGCTGAAGCACTTGTTGGGTTTCAGAATCCGTTGGAATATATATATATATATAGTTGTACGATGCATCCCATAGGGAAAATCGCTATACGATGCACATATTGTATAGCAATTGTTTTGTACAACAACAAGCCCCATGGAACGGATTTAAATTGTATTTGCATTGTTATATTGTTATAACCATTGTGTAAGCTGCCCTGAGTCTGACTTCCCTGAGTGGGCGGCATATAAATTTGAAATGTAGTAGTAGTAGTAGTAGTAGTAGTAGTAGTAGTAGTAATAATTTATTATTATTATTATTATTATTATTATTATTATTATTATTATTATTATTATTATTATTATTATTATTATTATTATTATTATTATTATTATTATTATTATTATTATTATTATTATTGCTGCTTTGCAAACTGGGCCCAGTCCAGAGTTAAGGAAGCTTGTGGGTGGGGAAAACAAGAGAAAAAATGAGAGTGTGCAACCCACGAAAGGGGTGGTGGGAGGCCAAAGCAGCAGGACCTGTGCAAAGAGGTGGACTGGGATTTGGGGGTTCAAGAAGAGCCCGGTTCAGTTTCAAGAGGGAGGAACGGGGGGGGGGGGGGGGAGACACCGGTTTGCTTCTCAAACGAGCTTCGCCACTCGATATCAAACGAGCTTCCCAAACAGCAGGGGGAGGCGACCCCACTCCCCAGCCCAGCAGAGCTCCTGTCCTCCAGACCGCCCCCCCCCCCGCCCCCCGCCCTTCTGCCGCCTCCGTACCTGAGGGCCTCCCTTCCCCACCAGGCGCTGGTGCCACCGGGAAGCGTCCCGGACCGGACTCCCGGCCCTCTCGCCAAGGAACCGAGCACTTCCGGGGTGGTGACGTCACCGCTGCCTTGCAGGCACCGCCCCTCCCCCGCCTCGTCATTGGCCCGATTCTCCCTGGGTGACAGCGCTTCGGGGCGGGCTCAGGCTGCGTTTAAAGCTCTCTCTCTCTCCCCCCGCCCCCCGTCCCCCACTTTAAGGGACTGCTGTGGGTCAAGTGGTTAAGACGCTGACTGGAAAGCCGGCAAGTCAGCGGTTCGATTCCCGAGTACTGCAGGACGGAATGAGCTCCCGTCTTTGCCCCAGCTCCTGCCAACCTAGCAGTTCGAAAGCAAGAAATTGCAAGTAGATAAATAGGGACCACTTCGGTGGGAAGGTAACAGCGTTGCATGCGCTCTGGTGTCTAGTCATACCTGCCACATGACCACGGAAACGTCTGCAGAAGCAGACAGCGCTGGCTCTTCGGCTTAGAAACAGAGATGAGCACTGCACCCTAGAATCGGATACGACTGACTTTCGAGCAAGGGAAACCTTTACCTTTACCTATACAATGGAATACAAAAAGTATCGCTTAAGTATCGCTCAGCAACTATGATCCTGGAACTCTGTCAGTGCCCAAGGCACTGATACCTGTAGCTAAAACTTTCTTTCCATTTAGCCGGTTTTGACTGGTAGACTTTGCCACAAGAATCAGATACTGTATTTCAGTCTACCCTTCTATGATGCTCCAGATTTGTTGCCTGCCCCAGAGTTCCTCCTTTTGTTGTTGTTGTTCAGTTGCACAGTCAATTCCGACCCTTTGCCACCCAATGGACCATTGATCTCCAGGTACCCCTGTCCTCCACCATCCTCCTCAGCCCGCTCAGCTCAGTACCCGCTGCGTCCACAATGCCATCCAGCCATCTCATCCTTGGCCGTCCCCTTTTTCTTTTGCCCTCCACCTTTCCCAGCATCAAGGCTTTCTCAAGTGAATCCTCTCTTCACATTTGGTGTCCAAAGTACTTCAGCTTCATCTTTACTATTTGATCTTCTAAGGAGCAGTCAGGACTGATTTTTTTCAAGATTGACTTATTTGTTCTCCTCGCTGTCCAGGGTACTCTCAAAACTCTCCTCCAACACCACATCTCAAAGGTGTCTATTCTTCTGCACTCAGCCTTCCTAATGATCCAACTCTCGCATCCATACATTACCACCGGGAATACCATTGCTTTGACTATACGGATTTTTGTTTGCAAGATGATGTCTCTACTTTTCACTATGTTCCCCAGGTTTCTCATGGCTTGTCTCCCTAGAATCAGTCGCCTCTTTATTTCATGGCTGCAGTCACCATCTGCAGTGACCTTAGATCCCAAGAAAGTAAAATCCGTCACTGGTTCTACTTCTTCCCCGTCTACTTTCCAGGTGCTGATAGGGCCTGTTGCCATTATCTTGGTTTTCTTGATGTTAAGTCTCAGGCCAGCTTTTGCACTCTCTTCTTTCAACCTAATCAGTAGCTTCTTTAAATCTTCCTCACTTTCTGCCATTAGGGTTGTATTGTCTGCATATCTCAAATTGTTGATGTTTCTCCCAGCAATTTTTATCCCATATTGTGATTCCTCCATCCCTGCATTGTGCATTATGTGCTCTGTGTATAGGTTGAAAAGGTAGGGTGATAAAATGCAGCCTTGTCTTACTCCTTTTTCTATTCCAAACCATTCTGTCATTCCATGTTCTGTCCTAACTGTTGCTTCTTGACTCTTGTACAGATTTCTCATGAGGCATATGAGGTGTTGCTCCTTAGCAGCATAGTTTCCTAAGGCATACCTGTCAAGTGTCCTGTTTTCCCCAGGAAAGCCACTTATTTTCACCCCTCTTCCTGCCCCTCTCCCGTTTTATTAATTTCCCTGTAATATCCCTTATTTTTTTTTAAAAAAAATCTTGACCGGATCCCTCACAGGCAAAGCTGCATTATGTTTTTCCTGCCACCAGAGGTCGCTGTGGCTTTTCGCTTGTGGAAGGAGAGAGAGAAGGTGATGGGGGCCTTCCGTACTAGTTTCTCTTTCTTTCTTTCTAAAAAAATTTTTATTGAATTTTTAACAATAATACAACTTTACAAAAAACAACAACTATAAATGAAAATACAAACATCATACTTACAAATACAATATATATAGCAAAAGAAATAAAAGAAGAGAAAAAAGAAAACAAACATAAAATGTAATTAAACTATGACTTATAATATACCGACTTCCTCTTTCATCCATACATCTTTAGTTACACTTCCAAAAATTTTAGTACATTATAATACTCTTATAGCTATCCTAATATACATATTCAAACTCTATTCTTAAACTCATCAATTTGATACAACTATTAAGTCACAGTAAAAATAAACTAGTTAAAATACAATTTTCAGATAATACACCCAGTGTGATTTACAATGCCCTGGAGAAAACAGAGTGTCACAGTTGTTTTCTAACCCCAAAAACTCATTTGTTCCGGTACTGGTCTATTCCTTTCATCCCCCTTCAGTGAGTAATCCACAAATAATTGCCATATTTTCCAAAATCTATTTTCTTTAACTATACCCCTTTTCTTATTTATTTCCCACGTTAACTTATCATTCAATGCAAGATCCCACATCTCCTTATACCATTCTTCTATTTTCAGAGTTACTTCATTTTTTCAATTCCTGGCTATACACTGTCTACCCGTTGTCAACATTATTGACAATAGCTCTTTTTATCCTTGTTTAAGTCCATATTTTCCACATCTGTCAGCAAAACAGTACTTGGCCCCAATTTAAGTCTCATACCCATAACAGCACAGATCTCTTTCTCAATTCCCCCCCCCCAAAAAAAATCCTTTACCACATTACAACCCCACCACATGTGTTCATATGTTCCCAGTGTATCCTTACATCTCCAACACATTTTATCTTTATTTTTATCTATGTGATGTAACCTCACTGGGGTCAAGTACCATTTCCACAACATTTTATAATTATGTTCTTTCACTCTAACAGACATTGTTCTCATAATCCTTTTCTTCCATTTATTTCTCCAAACCTCGTCTATCTTTATTTTCAATTCTTGTTCCCAATTCATTTTCAACGCTTCATGTGGATTACCATCTTTATTTAACATTATATATATTTTACTTACTAAGCCCTTAATACCCTTTTCTCCCTTTCTTATCTTTGATATCAATTCTTCAAACTCAGTCATATCTCTTTCCAAACTTACTTCCATCAAATATTTACTATTCCATTTATTTATCAATGCAATCTGGAACCAGTTCAACCTCAATTGTGCAAACATATCTGCTTTTCTCTCTCCATCTTTACAAACCCGTATCCAGTCTTTCAGCAGGAAAACATCATTTCTCAATAAAACTTCTTTCACCCTTTTGTCAATTTGTATTTGAAAATTTTTAACATCCTCAATTTCTATTATAGGAGATGTATCTGGAGCCAATTCCATCTTCACCTTTTTCCATACTCCTAATATTGTCTTCATCATTTTATTTTTTGTAACTAGTTTCTTTTTCATTTCCCTTCCCTGCCACATGATCATGGAGGCTTCGTTTTTGCTGCTGCTGGTCGGAGCCACCATGGGACATGAGTCAGTCTACTCTAGGTGAGCGATATTTCATATATGGAGATTAACTCTTCAGCTTCTGGCAGGCTTGGAAACTACAGAAGTTGCTTTTTACTTTACTAATTTCCTTCCTTAAGCTTGATCCGACATTCTCAGATGTTGGTGCTTCAACTGGTTGCAGTGAGGAACAAATAGATTGGTTAATTTGGGGAAATTAATCCCTTGCTCCTCCACCCTAATTTTTTTTTGGGGGGGGATCTAGCCACATGTAGGGCTATTTCACCTTAGGGGGCTAGTTTACTATTCTGCTCTTTGCTTCCCAGAATTTTTTTTTAAATTAAAAATGAGTAAACAAGAAAGAAAACAAAACAAAAGTCCCCCAAGAAGATGGGGAAAGAGTTCTTTGGCCCACACAGCTTTGTGCCCATTGCATCTACAATACCATCTAGCCATCTTATTTTTGGCCACCCCCTTTTGTCTTCCACCTTTCCCAGCATCAAGGTTTTCTCAAGTGAATCCTCTCTTCTTATTTGATGTCCAAAGTACTTTAGCGTCATCTTTACTATTTGACCTTTAATGAGCAGTCGTGGTTGATTGACCTATTTCTAACACCACATTTCAAAGGCATCTATTTTTCTGTGCTCAGCTATCCTAATGGTCCAGCTCTCACACCCATACATTACCACCGGGAATACCATTGCTTTGACTATGCAATTTTTTGTTTGCAAGGTGATGCCTCTACTTTTAACTATGTTCCCCAGGTTTCTCATAGCTTGTTTCCCAAGCATCAGTCACCTTTTTATTTCACGGCTGCAATCACCATCTGCAGAGATCTTTGATCCTAAGAAAGTAAAATCTGCCAGTCGTATCCAACTCTAGGGTGCAGTGCTCATCTCCATTTACAGCCAAAGAGCCAGTGCTGTCTGTGTTTGCAGACATTTTCATGGCCATGTGGCAGGCATGACTAGAGCCCAGCAAGTCACATGGCTATATTTGGCCACGCTCACAGATTTGGCCACACCCACAAGAGGGGTGTGGCCAAGATTTCCCTTATTTTCAAATCCAAAACTTGACAGGTATGTCCTAAGGACTGATTGTTCCTGATCTGGCAATGTCACTTTTAAAAAGTAATTTGCTATGTAATGTACTGCAAATTCTTCCAAAGTAACTTGTTACTAGGAATGTTAGGGGAATTTTTCTTTGCCTTACTGCTTTGCCATTATGTTTTCCATTACTTAAAAAAAGCTCAGGATTGCTAAGAGAATGGCATAAAATTTAACAATTCTACTTAAATGGCTGTACAAATGCCCTTTAAAAGCATCTTGTTTCTTAAATGTGTACGCATGCGTGCAT
The DNA here is from genome assembly GCA_035047345.1 of Bradypodion ventrale. Classification (NCBI taxonomy): domain Eukaryota; kingdom Metazoa; phylum Chordata; class Lepidosauria; order Squamata; family Chamaeleonidae; genus Bradypodion; species Bradypodion ventrale. Next base: position 138,499,830 of record JAWDJE010000002.1, on the reverse strand, counting down.
GCGTGCATGCACGCACACACCACGCACACACACACAAACCGTTGTTATTCCCACTCATCACTCTGTTTTTGAAATGAGATGTTATATTGTTTTTTCTATGAAATAAAGGACTATGATTTGTGTTTCAGTTACAGGTACTTATAATGTTTTACTGCTATACCTATTTAAGTATTACATATGTGTTGCAACAAATGTATATTTGTCATGAACTACTTCTATTTGAGTTCAAGTTGCAATCCTACATTTTCAGCAAAATTCATTTTTTCCTGGCAGATAAGCTAGCCAACTAATCTTCTGTTCCAGTGTGGTAGTCGTTATTAATGTGTTTCAGCAAAATCAAAAAAGAATCTGCAAGGGTAAGAGATGAATTGTGTAGAAGAAAAATTAAAACAAAAGAGTTGTTTCACCTTAAGAACAGGTTTAGTTCAAGATGGTCTGAACCAACACTGAAATTACAATCCCCTTCCTAAACCAAATGGAGCATAATAGTCAGGCTATAAGCTTATATAAAGGTAAAGGTAAAGGTTTCCCTTGCTCGAAAGCCAGTTGTATCCGACTCTAGGGTGCAGTGCTCATCTCTGTTTCTAAGCCGAAGAGCCAGCGCTGTCTGCTTCTGCAGACGTTTCCGTGGTCATGTGGCAGGCATGACTAGACATTGGAGCGCACGGAACGCTGTTACCTACTGTTATATACATGAGGACATAGTAGAAAGATGGGGACCAGAGTGAAATGGAGGGAAAGAATAATAGAATAACTGAGTTGGAAGGGGCCTTTTAGGCCATCGGGTCCAACCTTCTGTTCAATGCAGGAATCCAAACCAAAGCAGATATGACAGATGGTTGTCCAATTCTCTTTTGAATGCTTCCAGTGTTGAAGTGCTCACCACCTCTCAAGGCAGTTGGTTCCACTGTCGTACTGCTTTAACTGTTAATATTTCCCCCCTAATATTCAGCCTATATCTGGCTGCATCCTTTCCAAGAGATCATTTTCAGAAGTACAAATTGTACTTGATTAGTACCTGCCCTTTTGATTAATTACATCTAAATGGGTTTGCATATTATCAAACCTTCAAGAGCTTTATTGTGACTTTCCTCTCCATGCAGCTGTAATTGTGCTGAGGAGCAGAGTGGGACCAGACCTATTGCCCATTGCACGCTGGGGTAGGGAGTGTGTGAGCAGAAAAAGTAAAGCACAAAGGGCACAAGACTGGGGGAGGGAATGTGTGGTCTTTAAGCCAATTCCCTCCAGGTTGTGACTGCTAACACATGGGGAGCAGACCAGGGTCTCCTCGACAAACAACTTGTGGGCACATGCAAGGCAAACAGAGGCATCATGGCAGGTTTGGACATAGCCCTACTGTGCATCCACACATAGAATGGAATGCTCAAAGAGGGTGAGTGTGGATGTTTTTGAGATAATGAGGATATAGTACATGAACCTAATAATAAATAAAAATAAGTTTAAAAAAAGCATTATTAATGTCTGATAGTAACAAGTTACCAGTGATACTTCTGTTGAAGGAATTAGACTTTTGTCATTATCTGGTGTATTATTATCAGTAGATGTTTTCAGCCTTTCAGACTAAGAAGCCATAGAATAATAGAATAATTTAGTTGGAAGGGGCATTTTAGGCCATCGAGTCCAACCCCCTGCTCTATGCAGGAATCTCAATCAAAGCAGATATGACAGGTGGTTTTCCAATTCTCTCTTGAATGTTTCAATGTTGGAGCGCTTACCACCTCTTGAGGCAGTTGGTTCCACTGTCATGCTGCTGTAACTGTTAAGAAGTTTTTTTTCTAATATTCATCCTATATCTGGCTTCCTGTACTTTCAGCCTGTTATTACACATCCTGCACTCTGGGATGATGGAGAACAGATCCTGCTCTTCCTCTTTATGGTTATCTTTTAGGTAATTGAAGAGTGCTTTCATTATATCCCCTCTCCATCTCCTTTTCTCAAGGCTCAACATGCCCAGTTCCTTCAGTCTTTCCTCATATGGCTTGGTTTCTAGTCCTCCAAGCATCCTTGTTGCCCTTCTCGGTACCTGCTCTAATTTATTTGAATTACATCAGTAATTTTAAATGACAATGATACCTGTAAGGTTCAATCAGAGTGCTGAATACACAGACATCAGCAAACATCTGTCATCAGCAAATAGATGGTTGCGCCGCGATAGAGTTATATGAAGGAAAAGAACTTCTTAGTTATAGCTATATCAATGACTGTGGATAAATCCAGAACATCACTGTTGCCTGACATTTTAAGAGCTTACCTCATCAGCAAATCCAAAAGCCGAACAATGCAAGATGTCTCCATATATGTATGCCATTACTATACAGAGCACAAATCGTTAAAGACAAGCCATCATCAAATGAATTCAAGAAGAGCCAATTTAACAAACAGAATATCTCACCATAGCAATTGTGAATGTATTCCCAATCAGATGCAGAAATGATGTTCAGCCTGAAGACATGGAGAACTTAAAGACTGGTCATATGTAAGGACATGGTGACCTATGATCAGCAGTGCTGGTAAGGATAATGACAATAATGCATAATGCAACAGACTGCTTTTTGTGAGAACAACTGATAATGTAAGAGAAACTAACAATAAAATGAAAACTATTTTACAGCTTGTTCATTCCTTGTTGCAAGTGGAATGCGGGGGCATAGCTGGCATCTGGGTTAGTTACAAATGGGTTCTCTATGGTACTTTCCCCAGTCCTTGACTTGGTCATGCTAGAAGTCATTTATTTTCAGCTGCTACCTTGTAGGATTGGTGTGCAAACCAAATGCATATAAACAATGGCATTTTGCTAAGTTTCTCTAGAACACAAAAAGGACTCAGAGTATGGGAGAAGAGTCTGACAGGGAGATTTCCCTTGTAACAGCATGTTTCATTCTTTGGTGTTCTTCGGTAGTGTGGCGGAGTGGCTTATGTGGTCCTTTTTGTCCAGGTGAAGTTCTTGACAGAGCCTTGGGTTCCCCTCCACCCCATCTAAATGTAAAATGTTGCCTTAATCCTTACTGAATATCATTGTATTGCTTTTGACCCACTTCTCCAATCTATATATTAAAAACAGCACTCCATGTTCTGAAACTCCTTGGATTGACTTGAGCAAACTATTGTCCTGCAGCTTATGATAGCTAACAACGTCTTGTGCAGGCAGAATGGGAGGCTCTCATATGCAGATCTATCTGAAGAGAAGGTAGGATGCCAATATAAGAAGACAGACCTTCCACTCCATGGTGTGAAGTGGGCTGCTTTGAGCAGCATGAGGAATAGTTGGCTGAATGCTAGCAGTAGTAGAAGAGGGGCCATTTGGGCTTCACTCTAGGTGGCAAAACATCTTGGCTTGGCCCCGATAGGCTACTAACATGAGGATGTGCTTGTTGTTCCTTCTTAGAGCCTTCTCTTTCAGTTAAAAGGAAAAGTCCAGGGGATATAAAAGGAAACCATCACAGTATTGAAGAACAAAGCCTTTCCTGTGGTCTTCTGAAGTGTTCCACAGTTAAATACCCACCCTTGGATAGCACTGCCATGACCTCTTTCGGTGACCCTTCGCAGAAAGGATGGAGGAAATATTCTTTCTGTAAAACAGCATGCCTCGTTCAGGGAAGGTAGCCAAGCTGTCCCTTTCACACAACAACTAGCTTACACTTTGATGACTAACCCCTCCCCAATCAACATTTCCATAAGCCAGATACTGTTAGTGCATCCAAAAACAGCCACTTCACCTCTTTTCCTCTGCTAAAGTGAATCTCTGCTTGCTTTTGTATTATATCCAAATTCCCATGAGCACTACTACTTCAGGAAGAACAAAACGTGTGCGCGGCATTGGAAAGTTTTCCTCTCCACCCCGACAGCTAAGTGGTGGGGAGCAAAGCATTTTGGTGCTTGAAGCAAGAGACATAGATATCTTCCCACCAAATAACATTGATTGGGCCCATTGCCCCAGGACATGCCTTGTAGAATTTCCCCCTGACACAAATGACAGCTCCATACAAGAGTGCTTTGCTTCTATGTGGATCACACTGCACTGCCTTCTACTTGTCTACAAACCGTGTGCGTTGCAGCTGTGACACAATCTGCCCCCTAGCAGAAGACACAAACTATCTCTTCATCAGCTGGAGTGAGTGATCTGTACCACAACCCACCCAACTCCAGATGGATGCAAGAATAATAATAAGTCAAGTCACAATTTCAATCAAAAAAATGATAATGCCCTTTGACACTTACACTCTTTTGAATGTGGAGGAATACTACCCACAGTTACCCTTCCTTCCTTTCCCCCAAGCCTACATCTCCAGCTGCCTTCGTCTCAGGTTTTATCTCTCTATTGATCCACTGCTCTCACATTCTCTGACATGCACACTGCTTTTCATTAGTCAGATAAAGCCAGACATCCATTTTGTGCTGCCTGGGCCCTGTGCTCCACACACACACACACACACACACACACACACACACACACACACACACACACACACACACACACACACACACACACACACACACACACACACACACACACACACACACACACACACACACACACCTTGCTACTTGCTGCTTTTTTCAACAGAAGCCCTCCCCTGGTCCTCCCCTCCCCACCCCATACAACTTTTTGTTTATTTCCAATTTCGTCACAAGTGATATATTTATCCTCCGCCCCCCAAAACCCACCCCTCTCTGCCCTGTTATTTAAACAGTGGAAGAACTGTAGGAGGAGGTTGATTTGTACATCATGCTTTCAGTGTGTAGCTTTATGGTGGGTGTTAGGGCATTTCTGAAGCCACCCTCACCACGTGGCCAGGATGTCAATGCTGACATAACATAGTCACACTGCTGCACACTCCCAACAGCAAAGTAGTACTATTGCTACTAACATAGCCACAACAACAGCCACTTCTAAGACAACATCCCTAGCAACTGCCTCAGTCAGCAGATATTGGAGGTTTAGTGTATGAGAACCAAGACAAAGGAACAGCCGAAGGATTGGCGTAACACATCTTTATTGCATGGTGGTCAGGGGGAACATGAGGTAATGGCGGACGAGCAGCTCAATATATACGGTGGTTATACATTTGAATGTGGCTCCACGATAGCCCATTGGCTACCGTTGGCGTGACGTCATTTCTGGTCACGCCCTTCTTGTCCAGGTGAGGTAGTGGCGGGAATCTTCCCGCGCTGTCGTTCTTTGGGGAATTGGGACCTGTGAGCTGGGCGCTCGCTATTGCCACCAGGTGGTCATTAGCTCGCGTCCTAATTGCAACGGGTTCATTGCTACATGGGTTAAAGGCATGGCATTGAGAATACAAAGCATAGTATTTAAACACAACGTTGAGAACACAACATCCCTCCCCCCTAGGATGAGAAGAAGTCTCTCATCCAAGATGGCTTATTGCAAACGCGCTTTGGGCGTGCTGCTGGCTGGCTTGTCCCGGCTCCTTGTCCTGCAACGGGAGAGGGAGACTTGTTAGTGACTTGCCGTGGCTCTGCGGCTTGTGGGGAAGGGACGGAAAAACCGGGGGCACTAGGGACTAACGAAAAACCCCGCTTCTCGCTTGGATGGGTGGGGGACCACTCCGGAAAACCCCCCCGGTTTTGTAAATGAAAATCAGAAGCATCCCCTAGGGGGTCATTAGAAGGATTCCGCAGGATATCTATGAGGACAGATTCGGCCTCCTTTCCCTCCCCCCCAGGTGGGGACCACCGGCCCCCCTCTCCTCCCCCTTGGGCTGAACGGGTGGGGGAGAACCCTAACGTTGAATCCTTTTCCGCGCCGTCCGCGCGTTGTTCGTCCGGGACCCGGCGCCGGAGCTGGTCTGCGTGCCGCCTCCAGAGTAGACCCGCACGGGTCTCCACACAATACGACACGGGACCCGTCTGCCCTACGATGACGCCCGGGACCCAGGCTGGCCCCGCGCTAGCGTAGTTCCTGCAATGCACCGGGGCACCCACTTCGAAACTCTTCATGGCCTCTAACCCGATGTTTCTCCCTGTGTCCTCCACCCTCGTTGGGTCTAGTCTGGTCAGGATCGTGGTCAGCTTCCTACGCATTAAGAGCTCTGCGGGCGAGTACCCTGACGCTAGGGGGGTCACCCTGTATCCTAGCAGGAACTGACACACTTGTACATTGAGATCCCTGGGGCCCATGCGCCTCAGCGCGTCCTTGGTGGTGCGCACGAGGCGCTCAACCTGGCCGTTCGTTGCCGGGTGGAAAGGGGTGGAGGTGATGTGCCGAATGGCGTTGATCTCTGTGAATGCCCTGAACTCAGCGGACGTGAAACAACTAGCGTTATCGCTAATTAGGGTGTCGGGTATACCGAACGTGCTAAAGACCCTCCGCAAATGCTTCACCGTTGATGCTGAAGAGCTGCTTGTAACTGGAATTGCCTCCAACCACTTGGAGTAAGCATCCACCACGAGGAGAAAAAGTGTCCCTCTAAATGGCCCCGCAAAGTCGATGTGCACCCGCGACCATGGCCCTTTTGCCGCGTCCCATTCCCTGTGTGGCAGACGCGCCTCTTCGGGTCGGGAGCATTGGCATCTTCCGCAAACGCCCACCATGTGCTCGATGTCGGCATCTAATTGGGGCCACCAGAAATAGCTCCTGGCCAGGGCCTTGGAGCGCACAATCCCAGGGTGGCTGACGTGCAGCAGTTTGAGCACCCGAGGCCTCAGGGATTCGGGGACTACCACCCGCTGGCCCCACAGAAGGCACCCCCTCTCTATGGACAACTCTAGCCTCTTCCTGAAAAAAGGGGCGAACTCTGCCGCCGGGGAGGACGCCGGCCACCCTTTCTGCACCCAGGAGCTGACTAGAGCAAGCGTTTTGTCCTTGCCGGTCGCCTTAGCGATGTCTGCGGGTACAATGGGGGGGGGGCGAATCTAAGACTTCTATCAGGAGCACCGGGCGGTCTCGTTCTTCCTCGCCCACGATGCTGCTAGCGTTGGGAAGGGGAGATCTCGACAGGGCGTCCGCGTGGCTTATCTCTTTTCCCGGTCGGTACACTAACGCGTGCTGATACGCGTTCAAGAAGATGGCCCACCGTAACATCCTAGGGGACAGGATTTGAGGGGTGGGTTTGTCTGCAGTGAAAATGCCTAGCAGGGGCTTGTGGTCGGTCACTATGGTGAAAGGGCGGCCATAGAGGAAATCGTGGAACTTTTTGGTCCCCGCGATTATTGCTAGCGCTTCCCTGTCTGTTTGGGCGTAGTTCCGCTCCGCTTGGGACAGGGATCTGGAGTAGAATGAGACCGGGGCCTCTCTCCCGTTCTCCAACACGTGGCACAGCACCGCCCCCACCCCCACTGGGGATGCATCACATATCAGAACCACTGGCCTCTTGGGGTCAAAATGGGTGAGAATGGCGTCAGACGTTAGGAGTTGTTTCAGGTCACTGAATGCCTTCTCTTGGCTCTCGCCCCACGTCCACGCCTCGTCCTTCTTAAGTAGCTTGTGGAGTGGCTCTGCTACCGATGCCTTCCGCGGCAGGAAGGAATGGTAAAAGTTTAAGAGTCCTAGGAACGACTGCAATTCAGGCTTGGAGGTGGGGCGAGGGGCATTTCGAATGGCGGCTACCTTTGATTTGGAGGGTTTGATTCCCTCGGGGGTCACCCGGAAACCTAAGAACTCAACCTCTTTGGCGAAGAAAACGCATTTGTCTCTCCGCAACCTCAACCCCGCCTTTTCGAACACCGCCAGCACTTTGTCCAACCTTTCAGCCAACTCCTCCTCGCTCCCCCCGTTATCAACACGTCATCAAAGTATGGCAAGACCCCCTCCAGTCCCTTTAAGAGGCGTTCCACAAGCGACTGGAAGATACCCGGCGCCGAGTTCACTCCGAACTGTAGGCGCGTCACCTGGAACGCCCCCTTATGAGTGACTATTGTTTGCGCAGCAGCTGCAGCCGGGGTTACTGAGAGTTGCTGATAGGCTTGCGCTAGGTCAAGTTTGGCGAAACACTTTCCCCCATGTAACCTGGCCAACAGGTGGCTGACTACCGGCACCGGATACGCATTTGGGCGGATCGCCTTATTAATGGTGCACTTATAATCAGCGCAAATGCGAACCTCCCCGTTGGCCTTTAGTGCAGTTACAATCGGAGTTTCCCACTCCGCGGAATCAACAGGAACAAGAATCCCCTGGCCCACCAATTTGTCCAGTTCCGTCTCTATCTTGTCCTTTAGTGCGAAAGGCACTCTGCGCGGTTTGAGTCTGATAGGGCGGACCTCCGGGTCCAGGTCGAATGCTACTGGGGGTCCCTTGAATTTTCCGAGTCCTTTCCTGAAAACTTCGGGGTGCGCTTCACTCACCTCCTGTATTGGGTCAGTCCCGACGGCATGCACCCCCCCAATGAACAAACCCAGGGGCTTAAACCATTGAGTCCCGAGGAGGCTGCAACTTCCCCCCTTTAGAACAACCAGGGGAAGTTCCGCGGTGTGTTGCTTGTATTGGACCTTGAATTTTCCAACCCCCAACACCGGAATGCTATTTCCCTGCACGTCCCGCAGCGTGGACCTCAGCGCTTTGAGCTTAGGGCGCACGTGGGGGGAAATCCCCAAGAACTCCCGCTGGGACATAATTGAGTAGGAAGAACCCGAGTCTATCTCCATCCTAACAGGGGCCCCTTGCACCAGTACCTCGACAAAATAACGTGGGTGTCCCAAGGACACGCTGTACACGGGGGCCTCGTCGCTGCTGTCGTCGGAGATGCGGCCTACGTCGTCCTGCTTCCTCGCGGGCCGGGCACCCTCCTTGGTCTTCGGCGGCTGGTCTGACGGGCCCTTCTGGTCTCTGCGCCGCCGTCTGCAGACCTTGGCGATGTGTCCCCGGCGTCCGCAGTTGTGGCACTCGGCCTTCCGGAACGGGCACTTGATGCGGTCATGGGCTGCTCCACAGCCGTCGCAGCGTCGGCCGTCTTTCCGCACCTTCCGGATGTCCTCATCGTCGCTACTCTCCGTTGACGATTTTGGCGTGCGCCTGGCCGCCTGCACCGAGTCCGCTGCCTTGTCGGGCTGTGGGGGCCTTTCTCTGAACCCCTTGACTCCGGCCCTGGTGGCCTCCGCGGCCTGGGCCGCCTTCACAACCTCGCGTAGCGTCGGGGGCGGCTCCTGGTTCATCAGTTTCCGCTGCACCTCTTCGTCCCACAGGCCGCACAGCAAGCGGTCCCTGAGGGTGATTTCCAGATTCTCCCACTTGCATGGGCCGGCGGCCAACCGCAGGGCCGCTGCAAAAGCGGCGATGGACTCACCAGGCGCTTGAACTCTCTTCCAGAACGCGTCTCGAGCCGAAAACATCGAGACCGTGGGCTGGAAATGGTCGCGCATTACCTTCAGCAGTTGTTTGGCCGTTAGCTCGCTCACTTTCTTCGGTGCTACTAGGTCCACCAATACTCGTTTGGCGGCATTTCCCAGCATCCGAGTGAGGATGGCCCTCTTCTTTCCCTCGTCCGTAATGTCGGACACCACCAGCGTATCTTGGAAGTCCATTTCGAAGAGCTCCCAGTCTTCCGGCTTGTTGATGTCGAAACCCGCATGTGTCTTGGTCTCATGGGAAGCCATATCCCATCCTCGTCGCCAATTTAGTGTATGAGAACCAAGACAAAGGAACAGCCAAAGGATTGGCGTAACACATCTTTATTGCATGGTGGTCAGGGGGAACATGAGGTAATGGCGGACGAGCAGCTCAATATATACGGTGGTTATACATTTGAATGTGGCTCCACGATAGCCCATTGGCTACCGTTGGCGTGACGTCATTTCTGGTCACGCCCTTCTTGTCCAGGTGAGGTAGTGGCGGGAATCTTCCCGCGCTGTCGTTCTTTGGGGAATTGGGACCTGTGAGCTGGGCGCTCGCTATTGCCACCAGGTGGTCATTAGCTCGCGTCCTAATTGCAACGGGTTCATTGCTACATGGGTTAAAGGCATGACATTGAGAATACAAAGCATAGTATTTAAACACAACGTTGAGAACACAACATCAGGTAATGAAAATGAAGCAAATTGTTGATCATTTACATTTACTGTTGTGTTTGTATTACTGCTAGGGATGAAAAAGTGGTGTTTGTGGGATTTTCTATTTCATGAATCCTAAATATTTGGATTTATATTTGCTGGGTTTGGGTGCCATTTACCTTGGCCTGATGGAATGGGAGACATCATTTACTGTCCTGCCTTAAGCCACAAAATATATTGGGCCAGCTCTGCTTTTATTGGCACCCACCATTTTCTGCCTAAGAGGCAAACCACCCCAACACATCTCATGAAAAGGTTGCATCTCAGCCTTGTTTTATGGTGGAAATCAATATAAAGAAAAAGAATAGCTCACAGAGATTCCCCCCACCCACCCCAAATCACTGTGAAAGCTTGGCTTTCTCATGGCTTTAAAACTGAGATAACAGAGAGTCACACAGGCAATCGGATCAGACTCCTGGCCAATGTGACCCTTTGGGCTCTTCTGTCCTGCACTTCAGCTGGACTGTCCACTTTTTAAACCACACTCACTGACTCACCGTGGGGCAAATATGATGCTATTTCATATCTTCTTTGGACTTGAGCCAAAGCAGATATGAAACCAAATTAATCACTACAGATGCTGTAGATCAGAGGTGCCTAAATTTTTTTGGGCTGCGGGCCGGTTATGTGGTTCAGTGGGCCAGTCACATGGTTCCTCCCACCGGAAGCAGAAGTAAAACACGCCTTGCAATCTGTTTTGCAACAGGATGAGAAAGATTTTAAGCTGCCATTTTCTCTGCTTAAACCAGGGGTGGCCAAACTATGGCCTGGGGGCCTGATCCAGCCCCTGGGCTGTAGTTTGGGCACCCACTGCTGCAGATTTTTTTTTTTTGGGGGGGGGGGGCGGGTTCCTTAGGAAGAACTAGCATATTTTGCCCGGCAGTGCCGGGCTTTTTAAAATTATGTTGTATAGTAAAGGGTTTTTTTCTTGAACAAATGGTGCTAGGCTGTTTTAAATGGTGTTTTGAAAGGTTTTGTGAATTTGTGGCTTTGAGGCGCTGCGTCCGCCTGTGGCGGACTTGCGCTCCCAGTGTGTTGTTTATTTTTATTTTTTTTGCGTGCCAGCTTCCTCAGTGCCGGGCTCTTTAAAATGGTTTTGGAAGGGTTTTGTTTTATTTTTATGCAAATGAGGTTAGTTTTTAATTGTGGTTTTTACATTTTTTATTTTTACACATAGGCTGTTAGAAACTGTGATTTTTTTATTTTTTATTTTGGTTTTTTGGTTTTTCAAAAGAGGAAAGGATGATATAATTTTTATAATTATTGTATTTAACCAAATAATGTGTTACTATGTGATTTTTTTTAAATAGTTGTGCCTTGGATAATAATTTTTAAAATGTGTAAGAATATGTTTTTTTTAATCAATGTTTCCATACTGTGTTTAGATGTTTTGTTTTGTTTTTTTGGGTGAAAACTTATTTCTTTTTTAAAAAATTTTTTTGTGATTAGTGTGAATATTTTTGAATGATTTGATAACTTATTTCAGTAATTTGGGAAGTATTTATTATTTTGAATATTTTTGTATGTTTTTTCTCTTGTGGCCTCTGGGTGGGGCTGGTGAGCTTTTCTTGTATTCTACTATTTTTCTCTACTGTCCTCTGGGTGTCGCTTCTTCTTTCGGTAAGTATTCTCTTTCTTTTCTCAGTTTAGTTCCGGTCGTCATGGAGTGAAGACGTCTCCTGGTAAGCTCTCTGGTTTTATTTTTTTAGGGGGGTTATTTTGGGTTTGGGGGATGGGTCTGTGTGTTTTTTCTTGTTTGTTTTTGGATGTTTTTGTGTTTCCTTTTTGTATTTTGTATTTTTGGTTTTGAGTATTTTTGACTGTTTTTGGATTGTGTTTTTGGATGTTTTTGTGTTTCCTTTTTTTGGTTTTATTTTGGTTTTGGTTTTGATTGTGTTGGGTTTTTTTTGGGGGGGGGGTTTCCGCGGGCCGGCCTTGGTGGCTGGCCCGTGGAAAGGAAAGGCAGGGGCGGTGTGTGTGTCTTTCTTTTTCACGGGCCAGGCTCAATGCCTGGCCCATGGAAAGGAAAGGCAGGGGTGGGGGGTGTCTTTTTTTTCCGCTGGCCAGGCTCGATGCCTGGCCTGTGGAAAGGAAAGGCAGGGGCGGGTGGGGGGGTTCTTTTTTTTTCATGGGCCAGGCTCGATGCCTGGCCCGTGGAAAGGAAAGGCAGGGGTGGGGTGTGTCTTTTTTTCCGCAGGCCAGGCTCGATGCCTGGCCTGTGGAAAGGAAAGGCAGGGGCGGGGGGGTGGTCTTTTTTTTTACGAGCCAGGCTTGATGCCTGCCCCACAGAAAGGAAAGGCAGCGGCTGGGGGGGCTGGTTTCGCTTGCCGGGCGCATTTCCGAACGTTCCTTTTGCTCGCGCCGCTCAGCCTGATTGGCTCTGGTGCGGCGAGGCGCAAGGAGTGTTGGGAATTGAAGTACCCTTTTTTTGTTTGTGTCCGGGGGGGCTCCTGCCCCACTGGTGCAAATTTCAACCCGACAGTTACCTGCTAACCCCGTTTGGGCGAGTGCACGGAGGCTCGGACGGGGCTAGTGGGGTCTGGCTAAACATCCTTTGTCATATTCCAACGGTTAACGCACCATTTTATAGGTATAGATAAGGAAGTCACTATCAGAAGATAATTTAGAATAGCATAAAAAAGCATAAAATTGTGAATTATTTAATTTAATATAATTCCATTTTTAGTCCCAGGGCTGTCTCACAGGCCAAAATAATTGGACATCCTTATTTACAATGTACTTTGAATTTTGGATGGGTGCCTGGGCACCCATTTGTTATTTCACTTCAGGCCACTAAACGTCTCGGGTGGGTCAGCTCTGACTACCAAGCATTAGAGGCTGCATTTTCATTTTGCAACATATCCTGTGCCACAAGTTCCTTTCATCTACTTCGTTTGTTCTGTCTCCAATAAATTTCCCCTTTGAAGCACCATTATTGAACACAATATGTTGTCATTTGGGAGCTGAGGCTGCATTTTGCTCTAAGGCCCTGCTAAGACATTTTCTTTTGTGTATTGGTCGGTTTGGAAGGTAAACAGCATTCCTTGCCTGCCGCATGATCATGGAAACGTCTGCAGAAGCAGACAGCGCTGGCTCGTCGGCTATGAAACAGGGATGAGCACTGAACCCTAGAGTCAGATTTGACTGGGGGGCCATTACCTTTACCTATTGGACAAGCAGGTAAGAAGGAAAGCAGGCAGTCTCCTCTTCCTGTTATGCTGGTGAGAGGTGTGAGTCTTTACTCTCATTTCTTCTCCTTATGCGTTAGCCAGATTGATTGACCAATTGTTATAGAGGGAATGGCAATCAATTGTAAGAGTATTTCTAAGTAAAAGCTGAGTGGTGAAAACAGAGCTTGGAGATTTGATTTTTCTTCTTCTTCTGGACTACAAATTCCAGAATCTTGTCCCCAGCCCTCATCCCCTAGTCAGCCTGACTGGTGATTCTTAGAGCTCTAGTGAAGGAAGGTAATTTTTCCAGGATATGGATAAGGCAGGGATGCTTGGTGATGCCTAAAGTGTTCAGAGGACAGCCTTTTCATTCAGCAGAGTCAAGGCAGCTGCAAGAAGAACCCGGATGTTCCCCCTGAGTCCCTCCCATGACCATCTGCTCAGATGGAGAGCTCTCTATGCCAGAAACCCCATTCTGCATCCCCTAAAGCCGTGATGGCGAACCTTGGCACTCCAGATGTTCTTGGACTTCAATTCCCAGAAGCCCAAGCCCCCTGTGAATCCACACGAATGGGTTTACTGTGATTCATCCGGCCCGCGCTGCCCTCATCACTCCCAGAAGCGGAAGTAAAACACGCCCGTACGGTTAAGACTCTTCCAGGTTAACCCTTCCTCCATACGGATGCATTTTACTTCCACTTCCGGGAGCGACAAGGGCAGCGTGGGCCGGATGAATCACAGTAAACCCATTCATGTGGATTCACAGGGGGCTTGGGCCTCTGGGAATTGAAGTCTAAGAACATCTGGAGTGCCAAGGTTCACCATCATGGCCCTAAAGTAAGCCTCCTTCTGTCCAATGTGATTTGAGGGTGCCTATCCTGCCACCTTGAGGGCGGCGGCGGCTTAGTGGTTAAGGCGCTAACTTGACGACTGGAAGGTCAACAATTCTAGACCTAAGTGCTGCACAATCGAGTGAGCGCCCACCATCTGTCTCACCTGCTGCCAACCTAGCATTTTGAAAGCAAGAAACTGCAAGTAGATAAATAAGTACCGCTTCAGTGGGAAGGTTAACAGCGTTCCATACACTCTGGCGTCTAGTCATGCCTGCCACATGACCATGGAAATGCGTGCAGACACAGACAGTGCTGGCTCTTTGGCTATAAATGGAGATGAGCATCATACCCTAGAGTCAGACACTACTGGCTTTCAAGCAAGGGAGACCTTTCCCTTTACTATCCTGCCACCACTCTCAAGAGCCAATGCAGTCAGCATCTGAAGGGGAACAAAGACGATCTCTGTCTTGTTCTTTGCCTCAGGCAGAAAAATGTTGTGGGCTGGATCTGAAGGTGCCAAGCTCTCAAAAACTGTGGATACCTGGTCTCTTGCCCTCTTAATGCTACTTTAGTCATGTTTGCTTGGTTTGCTTGGCATTGCATTATGACATTATAAGCAAAACGAATAAAAACCCAACCAAAATTTAAAATGACAAAAATGTTGCAGCACCTTAAAGACTAGCCACCATATTTTTGTCATCGGCTGCTACTCGTGTCTGAGTATACATTTTCCCCCCTGAAAATCATTTTCAAACAGAAAAAAATGCCACTGGCATGAATTTGTTTGAGGTGGATCCCAGCTTGCTGTGAAGTGACCCACACATTGTGATCACAGAGCCATCTCCTGCAGTACGTATGAAATGAGTCATGCAGGATTTAACACCGGGACTGCAATGGACTGCCACAGCCTTGAGGATACTAACAAGGTGTGCCTTCTCAGCCAGTCCATCTGGCATGGCCTCTTCCACCTCCACGACCGTTGGAAATCAGAATAGTGAAGTGGTTCCTCTGCTGCTCATTTTGCCATTGGGCCCAATATGATGATTTCCAGTGGCATTTCTTCCACTTAGGGGGCCATCACCCCACTAAAAGGGGCTCATCTGCCCATAACTGTTGGTCCCTTTAGGGCAGAGATTGCCAACCTTTTTAAGTCAGGGGCCAGGTCATGGTCCCTCAGATAGTTGACAAGTCCGGATTGGTGGTGCCTCCACCATTCGTGGCTGCTGTAAAATGCATATGTGGCTGATTCTGGCAGCAGCGGCGGCTGGAGTGAGGGTGGGAGTTGGATTATTTGGTGCCATGGGCCAGATCCAGCCCACAGTCCGTAGGTTGCCTACCCCTGCTTTAGGGAGTCAGGTTATTTACCGCCGTCCAACACTCAGCGTTGAGTCACTTACTGTAGGCCTACTCCATTACCGTAGCGGGTTTTTACTGTGAGCTTTAATGAATCAAGTCCATTTCCTATGTCTGACAAGGGAACTTGATCCATGAAAGCTCACATTTAAATAGAGGAGTAAGTCTTTAATGTGCCACAACATTTTTCTCTTTTGTTGTTGTTTTGTTTTGTTTACTTTCTGATATGCTTGCACAGACTAACAGGGCTACCACTTCAAAAAAATTACTCCTAAGAGTAAGATTACATGGGAATCACCTATACATGGCTCCATAATACAGAAGGGCAACATGACAGTGGTTGATTAGTATAGTAGACACAAACTGCAAATTGTGAATCAACATGGCATTTCACACTTAGTAATGACTTGAGACCCTGGAACAATGTTCAGTTCTTTTTGCCATAAAAGTCTTCTAATCCTGCCTGGGTGTTAACTGTGCACCCTTGCCTTTTTGGGTGGTGATATTTTGACAGATACCTCATGTAAGGAAATAGTGTGCAGGCTTGCATTTACAGAGTAAAGTAGATTTTTGGTTTCTTGATTTCCAGTGGCAGAGAATGAATTCAACCTTCAAAGCAGGTGCTGGATTGTACTTGTAGTCATAACAGGTTGAAGACTGTGGGAACTGAACTAGTTTGATGGGCATTATATGCTGTGCTGTAATTGGTTGAAACCTTTCAGAAGGAGGGATGAGTGGGGGAAATGTGTTTTGATATGGCAAGACGCAGCAGGGGGAGAGAGTTCACCATGTTTTTGTGAATCGCTTGCATCGTTGGAGGCTTGTGAGTAAAGCTAGAAAAAGGTAGTCTTTATGTTAATAGGCTAGGCTAGGCCAGGCCAGGCAAGCAGCTAGAGAGGTTTTATTGTGTTAATGTTGGAGTGGTATTAGCAACCATGTTCCTCTGTTTTAATCTTCTGAAACTAATACCTGTGCACTAAAAAAACCTATGATTGTACCCAGAGCCATGGTCTCTGGTCCTTATAGAGCTAAGCTGGTTGGAAGAGGTCTGGTGTTTTGGTAACACTACCTTAAGCTAGTTTAAATTACTTTGAACTGCATGTCCTACCTGATCTGGCTGGTTTGCAAGCACACTCAGTGGGTGAAACCTACCACAGTTTCTCTAGCCTCAAGCTGGTCCATAGGTACTCAGAGGTGACACCAAGGGGGTGTGGGCTTCACCAAGGGGTATAGGCCACTGAAGACCATTACACCTTTATACCCCATATTAAGGATCAGTGTAAAAACTGGGGTGTATGTAGACATACCATGTTCTGGGCAGCAGCTGCAGCATGAATGCACAGAAGCTCTTCTCAATTTTGAGTACCTTTTCCAGCAGGGCTATGACTTCATGGGATCTATTTTTTCACTTTACTTCCTAGGAAAGAAGAGTAGCTACAGATTCACTATACCAGGGGTGCCCAAACTTTCCCCGCCAGGGGCTTGACCATGGCCCCTCAAACAGCTGAGTGGGCTGGTCACATGGTTCCTCACAGTGCTGGCGGCTTGTTAATTCATGCCATGTTTCAGGGTGTTTTTCCCACCTCCGCCACTTCCCATGGAGGAGGAAGCGAGGTAGGAGCATTTTTGTGCCATTTTTGAATTTTTTCCCACCATGTTTTCACCACATTTTAGTGTGAAAATGCGGGTTTTTCGGCACTTCCAGTGACATCGAGGCAATTCCGGTGTAGGTGGCAATTCAGTCCATGGACCAGATTATGATGTTCCATGGACCGGCACCGGCCCATCGGCCGTAGTTTGGGCACCCCTGCACTAGACAATCATCCCCTGCCTACCCAAAACATGCATCCAACCTGCAAACCTATATTTCTACCCCATGTGTCAGGTGTCAGCCTAATCTACCAGACAGGGTAAAAGAGGGGGTATGGAAGGAACAGGAAGCTCATATAAGCTGCCTTGAATTCCGTGGAGGCAAGATATGATCTAACTGTAAAGGTAAAGGTTTCCTTTGCTCAAAAGCCAGTCATATCTGACTCTAGGGTTCAGTGCTCATTTCTGTTTCAAAACCGAAGAGCCAGCGCTGTCTGCTTCTGCAGATGTTTCCGTGGTTATGTGGCAGGCATGACTAGACACCGGAGCACACGGAACGCGGTTTACCTTCCCACCGAAGTGGTCCCTGTTTATCTACTTGCAATTTCTTGCTTTCAAACTGCTAGGTTGGCAGGAGCTGGGACAAAGACGGGAGCTTTAGTGTTTGGGAATCAAGACAATGGAAGCAGCTGTAAACTAGCCTAACACATCTTTATTGCATGGAGTACAGTACGAACATGAGGTAATGGCGGACACACAGTTCCTTTTATGCAGTGGCTATACATTTGAATGTGGCTCCTCGATAACGCATTGGCTACTGTCCATGTGACATCATCCTTAGTCATGCCCTTCTTGTCCAGGTGAGGTGAGGGCGGGAATCTTTCCTGCGCAGCTGAAGCTATTTGAGGAATGTGTACCCTGTAAGCTTGCCCTTTAGGAAGGAACTAAAGACCTGGCTGGCGGGCCAAGTTTGGGGTGCGGGTGGGGATGGGGGTTCCGTACCGTTGGGTGGTTGGTATAGAGAAGCGTGCCTTTCCCCAAGGTCCCTTCGGTTCTTGCGCACCTTTTAGGGGTGTTTTTTTTTAACTTTTAACTTTTTTATCATGTGTCTTTTATGTATTTACTGTCCACTATGTAAACCGCCCTGAGTTGGGTTGTACCTGAGTGGGCGGTATATAAGCGTGAAAAATAAATAAATATAAATAAATAACGCTCGCTATTTCCCCCTAGTGGTCACTAGCTCGCGTTCTCTTGTGGTTTGTTACATTGTTTCTATTGCAAGATACAGCTTGTTACATTCACTTATTCATGTGGTTTCAGATTGTTACACTCGCTCATTCGTGTGGTTACAATTACATTCAATACACAACAGGAGCTCATTCCATCCTGCAGTACTTGGGAATCAAACTGCTGACCTTCTGCCTCCCAGTCAGCATCTTAACCATTTGAGCCATGATATAATAACCAAAATCTTACAGCAAAGTTTTTCCTGCAAAAGTCATAACTCACAGTGGTTTCTTTCTGTTAATTAATGACTTCCTGTTTAGATTTTGCGACACACATCAGTGTGGTGGGTTGGCCTGTGCCTGACCAGCAAGGAGATGCTTCAAATTAGGCTGTTTACCTTCCCAAGGCAGGACAAGATTTTGGCCAATATTTACAAAGGAAGACGATGCTTCAATCTGCCACATCAACCTGATGTGTGAAACACAGATCAACAAACTAACCAAGTATTTACAAAGGTAACAAATACATCAATAAAACATATAAGCATACAATATTTTTTTAAAAAACCAAATAAATATTAGGTGGATACTCAAAAAAGAATTATGAAGAGGTCTTTCATAATTCCTCAGTGGGAATCTGGCTGCTTCAGACCAATATTTTTTCCTGTTGTCTTGTATAATTATCGCACAAGAAAATGTTTCTTGCTCTCTTCCCTAATTTTAAGGAACTTCCCATCATTTTCCTGGGGGAGGGGAGGGGGGGACCTGAAGAAAATGTCTACAGTTAGTGCACAAAAGTATATTTTTAGGTGGAGGATGTGTCTCACACGTTAACATCTCTCAGAGAAAAATAAAACTATATTTCATGCTAAACTAGAATTGAGATTTGAAAAGTGTCTTTCCCTCATGTAACGACAGTGAATCCAGAAACAAAATCAAGAGGTAGTTGTGAGTTCCTTGTTTCGGGGAGGGGGGGCAAATGCCTCTTCCGCCTGCATCTGCTTCTTTGGGCTTCCCCCTCTCTCTGAAATATTTTTGGTGTTTTCATCTTTTTTAAACGTTGCCTTTTTCACATTGACCTTTCCCTGGTTTAATTTCCTCTTCAGCACCGTTCTTTTCCAAATTATGTTAAATATACATAAAGAATCTGAAAAGGACTGCTGATCCCTGACTGTCTAAAGTCCATTGCAAGAAGAGTTGCATAGCTGAAGAAAATTGCTCATGCCTCGATAGGCATTACAATAGAGCAGGGGTTCATAACCTACGGCCCGCGGCACCATTTCATGTGGTCTGTGTCATCGCAGTCATGGCCACTGGAAGCGGAAGCAGACACATTTACATAGTTTACACAATTTACATAATTTACAGCAGCATAAATTCACCCGTGCCTGTAGTAAATGTGTTTACAATAGCCACAGAAGCATTTTATGGCAATGTTTACGGCAGGGGGAACCACCGGTTCAGCCCGCTCAGCTGTCTGAGGGAGCGTGGTCCAACCTGTGGCGTGAAAAGGTTAAGAACCCCTGCAATAGAGCAACATATTCTGGAACTGGTGGTGATCCATCAGCTGCCATAGAAAAGGGAAAAGAGTAAGAACACTCCTTTGAAACTGCCTGCAGAAAGAGCCAAGCACAGTGTATGGATTAGGAGCAGAGAATGATTTGTCAGTATAACTCTGTACATGTCCCAGAAGAGCTAGAGATGAAAAGACTGGATAAAGGGATAGAAATTTAGGTTATCTACAATCTATAGAGTACTGTACTGGTAAAATTCAAAGACTGAAAATATGCATTTCTAAATCCTGCACACAGTACTCTTTTTTCTTTCTTTCTTTAATTATTATTTTATTTGCCCAATTTATATAGCCACCCAACTCGAAACTACTCTGGGTGGCTCACAACATTAAAATCACCATCACAATCTAAAATTTAAAACCCATTTCAAAAAATCCAATTAAAAATATTACAAAAATTACCCGAAACAGCTAAAAGAACGAGGGAGCAATATTACTATATCAGTCATCAGGCGGGGTTCACCACATCACTCTTAAATGTTGCACAATTTAAAATTATGGGAGTATATGTAATATAGGTAAAATTCAAAATGAGTTAAAATAACTAAATGATTTTTGACCAAAGGTGGGCTACTTCAATACCTTACATTGGCCATTTACTGGATTATCTTTCACACATGTGGTAGGGCATAAATTGCTTGTACATAAATGCTGCATTGATTAAATTTCACCACATTCACAAAAAAAAATGTCCTCTATTCAAGTAACCCCATTTTACTTAATTATTTTTTGATCTTCCCACTTTGCTTCCATTAAGTTACTTCCAGATAGTCCAGCCAAAACCTTATCTGGATGGGAGACTCTCTTCAGCATTCACTCATTCAATAAGATGGGTTGTTTTTTTCTCTCCATAGCTTTAGCCTAGTCTTTCTGGTTTAATAATAAGAGCTTGAGATGTGCGCAGAAAACTTTTCCTTGATTTTAGTCATTGTAGGGAGTTAGTATCCATGAAGTGGATGTGTCTGATGCTCTATTACCTTATTTTAAACATTTTTACTTGATTTCTCAACATACTTCCAGAGGGGCAATGCCATTTAAACAATAGACTTTTCAGTGTGTGTGGGGGTGGGTGGGTCTGGGGGTGGGTGTAGGTTTCAGGCAGCCAGTAATAATCATCCACAATTAATTAAGAGCTACATATTCTGCTGTAAAGTAACACAGCGACAGAATTATTTTTCTTATTGTTTCAAAATATTCCCTTCCTAGCTAACTTGATCTTTTGTAAAGAGGTAAGAGTTTTCCCCCCAGTAGTAATTGTTGAAGGACAGTATCAAATGTCATTGTAAGTTCAGCAAATGCTGCTCCAGTTATTTTATACTGTATGTTTCAAAACCATCTTCTATAATGCTGAGTTAGATTTAAGATTTGAGCTGTACAATGTTTTGCCAGGGCTAAAGTTTGCCTGTTCTGGAATTAGGAAAGGTTTATTTTTAGGAACTAGACAATTTAGTACCATTCATTAAAACACTTTGTGTCAGGTGGCATAGTAGGGTGATTGGCCTGTAGCTTTTGGGATCTGAAGGTTGTTGACTGGTTTCTGTATAGTGATTACTTTCATCTTCTGCCATGTTTTTGGAATTTGTTTGTTTGTCCAGCAGTTGTTAAAGAGTTGAAGGAGCCATTCCTTTGTGTTTTGCCCAAAATGTTTGATTTGCTCAGCCTGGATATCATTGAATCCCACTACTCTGTCATTCCTTCATCTTCTTATGTCTTTCTCTAGTTCTGCCAATATCAAGGCAGTAGAAAGTTCTTTGGATAAAAATGTGCGATAAAACTGAACTAAGAGCTGAAGTGTTTAAACAGATGAAATTGAATTGGTTACAAGTAATTTTAGTAAATAAGTGGGGGCAAAATATAAAGATGAAGTCAGTTTACAAAGGAATAAAACAGAATTTGAAGAGATGATTTGCAAAATAAGAAAAGGAGAAATGGGGATAAAAGGGTTGGTAAGCAAAATATATAAAATTTTAAATAAGGATGAAAACTCACAAAATGTATTGAGAACATTGTGGGAAGAGGATTTAAATATAAGAATTCCTGAATTAAATTGGAAAAATAAATGGAAGAGAAGAGTTATGAGAAGTCTTTCGATTAAGTTAAAAGAACATAATTATAAAATATTATGGAGGTGGTACTTGACTCCGATCAAGTTACATCAAATGGATAATAGTAAAACGAGAAATTGTTGGAGATGTAAAAGCAATCTTGGAACATATGAACACATGTGGTGGAGTTGTAAAGTGATAAATGCTTTTTGGAAATTAATTGAGAAAGAGATATCAGAGATTATTAAAATTGATTTTAAGGTGGAGTCAAGTGCCCCCTTATTGGATAATATAAATGTGAATATGAATAAAAAAGAATTGTTATCCATAATGTTAACAGCTGCAAGATTACCGTATTTATTCGTGTATAACGCGCAAAATTTTATACCAAAAAAAGAAATCAAAGTTTGGGTGCGCGTTATACACGAGGACTGGGTGCGCGTTATAAATGAGCCTCTTTTACTCACCCGCACGCACCCGCCGGGACGAGAAGGGAACCCTCCAGGGGAGGCGCTACCGCCAGCCACCCGAGCTCCCGGGCCGCGCGACTCAAGAGCCGGCGCCGGGTAGGCACGGAGCACGCCACGGCCCTCCTCCCAGGCGGCGGCAGGCACCCAGGTCCCGCTGCCACCGCCGCTCACCTGCACGCACCCGCAGGGTCGAGACGGGAACCTTCCGGGGGAGGCGCTACCGCCAGCCACCCGCGCTCCCGGGCCGTGCGACTCAAGAGCCGGCGCCGGGTAGGCACGGAGCATGCCATGGCCCTCCTCCCTGGGCGGCGGCAGGCGCCCAGGTCCCGCTGCCACCACTCACCCGCACGCACCCGCTGGAACGGTAAGGGGGAGGCGCTAACGCCAGCCACCCGCGCTCCCGCGCCGCGCGACTCAAGAGCCGGCAAGGGTAGGCACGGAGCACGGCACGGCCCTCCTCCCGCTTGTCGTCTAGCGCCCTGCAGAGATGCGCCGTCTGCCCCACCCACAGGCCCAGGGGCGCGCTTCCCTCCGGCTGGCGGGATCTGATTGGGTGGCGCGGGAGACGAGGCATGGCCCGGAGGTAGCTCGCAGTTCGAGCGAGGCTCCTGGGGGTCGGAAGTGCTCGTTTCGGATTGCATTTTCTGCAACAGGTGGGTCTGATTATCCCCCCCTCCCTCAATGCGTGGTGTGAAACAAAATTTTATACCGAGGTTTCATGGAAAATTAGGGGTGCGCGTTATACACGAGTGCGCGTTATATTCGAATAAATACGGTATGTATAGCACGAAAAATGATTTGGTCTTGAAAATAGATGAATGGTATAAGGAAATGTGGGAAATTGCTTTGAATGATAAATTGACATGTGAATTGAATGTGAAGAAAGATATATTGAAGGAGAATAAGTTTTGGAAATATGGAGACCATTTGTGGAACATGTACTATTAGGGGATAAAGGAGATAAACAAGTACCTCAACATATGAGTTTCTGGGAAGATTAAATTACAAAATTGATCCTCAGGGCTTGTACATATCACTGGGTGACATATTATTATTTTGTAGTATATTAGATTGAACATTATATGTTCTTGAAATGTTAAAAACATAACTAAATATAATGAAATAATGGGAATATAATTGATGATATGTAATGTACAGCAAGATGTTTATGAAAAGATGTAGGTTGAAATTACCGGCCTGTCAGTTTGACATGTGTCCCAGGTAAAGTGATGGAAACCATCCTAAAAGATAGAATTAATAGTTACATAGAAGATAAGGCGCTGCTAAAGGAGAGCCAACATGGCTTTTGCAAGGGCAAATCATGCCTCACTAATCTGTTGGAATTTTTTGAGAGTGTCAACAAGCATGTGGATAAGGGGGATCCAGTTGACATTGTTTATCTGGACTTTCAGAAGGCTTTTGACAAGGTCCCACACCAAAGGCTCTTGAATAAACTTACCAGTCATGGAATAAAGGGACAGGTCTTGTCCTGGATCAGCAACTGGCTAAGGGACAGGAAACAGAGGGTAGCACTAAATGGACACTTCTCCAAGTGGAGGGAAGTAAAGAGTGGGGTCCCCCAAGGTTCAGTACTGGGACCCCTGCTTTTCAACCTCTTCATAAATGATCTAGAGGTAGGAGTAAAAAGCAAGGTAGCCAAATTTGCTGACGACACTAAATTATACAGGGTAGTGAAAACTGTGAGAGATTGTGAAGAGCTCCAGAGGGATCTCTTGACACTGGGGGAGTGGGCAAAACAGTGGCAAATGAGCTTCAACATCAGTAAGTGCAGAGTGATGCATGTTGGGGCAAAAAACCCCAATTACATTTATAAACTGATGGGGTCTGAACTCTCTGCGACAAACCAGGAAAGGGACCTTGGTGTCCTGGTGGACAGCTCAATGAAGGTGTCAACCCAGTGTGCCTCAGCAGTGAAAAAAGCAAACTCAATGTTAGGGATCATTAGGAAGGGTATAGAAAATAAGTCAGCAAGTGTCATTTTGCCTCTTTATAAATCTATGGTGAGGCCCCATCTGGAATATTGTGTACAGTTCTGGTCGCCATACCTCCAGAAGGATATTATGGAGTTGGAGAAAGTACAGAGGAGGGCAACCAGAATGATTAGGGGACTGGAACACCTTCCTTACCATCTGAGGCTGCAACGGTTGGGCCTTTTCACTCTTGAACGACGGCGTCTAAGAGGTGACCTGATTGAAGTTTATAAAATCATGCACGGTGTGGACAAGGTAGATAAGGAAAAACTGTTTTCCCTATCGCACAACACTAGAACTAGGGGACACTCCATGAAACTTTTGGGTACTAATTCTCAAACAAATAAGAGAAAGTACTTTTTCACCCAGAGGATTACTGGTCTATGGAACTCCCTGCCAGAAGAAGTGGTGACAGCTGTCAGTCTTGACAGCTTTAAGAAAGGATTAGACAAGTTCATGGAGGACAAGGCTATCAATGGCTATAATTATGGCTACCTAAGGACAACCTTGGGGTTGGAGAGATAGGCAGGATATCTCTCAATGCCATTTCCAGGGAATCCTAAGCAGGTGAAGGCATCTCCTTGGGAATACCCTGAAGGAAATGGTGAGCCACTGTGTGAGACAGAATGCTGGACTGGATGGGCTGTGGCCTGTTCCAGCAAGGCTGTTCTTATGTTCTTATGTTCTTATGAAAGGTATAGTTTTAAAGAAGGTATGATATAAATGAGGTTCACGATTGGCATTGTTTGCAATGCTATTATAACAGAGTACTGTATATGAAATTCAATGTATTTTATGTTTTATGTATCATTTTTCTTTTTGTAATGTTTACTATATTTTTTGTTATATTATGAAAATCAATAAAAATCATTAAAAAAAAGTTCTTTGGATTTGTTCTGAATATCCCTTTGATGTTTTATTTTTACTATGCATTGGTTGGTCTTTCCTGCCAAAAAGCAGTTGTTGTGTTTTTTGATTTGATGTTATATTTGCATACAGTGTCCTTTTCTTTGGATCATTATTCAATCATTTCAATAATCTCCAAGCTTTTTGGCAGATTATTATTATTATTATTATTATTATTATTATTATTATTATTATTATTATTATTATTATTATTATTATTATTATTATTATTATTATTATTATTATTATTATTATTATTATTATTATACCCTACCCATCTAGGAGATTTTCCTACTCTGGGTAGCTAACAACACAAAACTCACACATTAAAGACAGTCACATGTTTTAAAAATTACATGCACACATATACATATTTTAAATTGTGTAACTGTTTTTAATATATAGTACCAGAAACAAAAACCCTATTGGTGATGGAGAGAGACAAAATGGAATACCTAATGCTCAGCTGTAGGCAAAACATTCTCAAAAGCCTCTTTAAAAAGAAATTATTCCAACTGTTTTTTAAACATAGGCAGGGATGGGACCTGACGCAGTTCAACTGGAAGAGAGTTCCACAGAGTTGGTGCCGCCACCCAGAAGGCTCTCCTCTGAGTCATGGCCTTCCTTGCAAATCTCGGGGTCGACACCTGGTGCTGTGCCATCTGAGAGGAATGAGTGATGCGGGCTGATGTCCTGATGGGAAGACGTTCCACCAGGTAAGAAAGTCCCAAACTTTTTAGGGCCTTAACATTAGAACACCTTGTACCTGATATGGAAAAGAACAGGTAGCCAGTGCAGCCCTGCCAAGGCTGGGGAGATATGATCAAATTTTATCACTCCAGTAATCAGCCTAGTTTCTGCATTTTGCACCCGTTGAAGCCTCCATATCAGGAACAGGGGGAGCCCCACGTAGACAGCATTACAGTAATCAATACATGAGGTTACCAGCATGTTACAGAATCTATCCAGTGAGTTCTTCTTCTTTCTGCAAGTGTTTGAATTCAAATTTCTCCCAGCTTTTACTGTATTTTCAATAAAAGGATTTTCTTTGAAGTGTGAAATATAATCTAAATATTGGGCATATGTTTCCAGAGTGAGATCTGTAGGCATGAGAACATTCCAAAATGGAAGTTACAAATTGACCATAGTTCTCTGGTTGAGGGGCCATCTGAAGCACAGTTACATCTAGCATTGTTGTAAACTTTTCCTAGTTGGCTTTTTTGAAATAATTTTTCCTACGGCAAAGTATAGATTGAAGCTGGATGAAGTTAGACAATGCATGGGTCTATGCTGAGACTGGATCACTACTGAGCTAAAGATTCACTAACAACACTTAGATCTGGATTGTAGCCTCTCTGCCACCTGCCACTGTTAAAGGAACTGGGTAGTTTAGAGTCATGTATAATGCATATTGAATGGGATTTTGCCCATTTTATAATGGCTTCACCATTTTCATCCTCATATAATTAAGAGGTTATTTTTTTAACAGATTTAATTTTTTATCAGTTTTATCAGTGGGTTTTTAATTGTATAAGTTGTTTTATTTGATGTAAGCCGCCTTAGGTCGCTGAGGCGAGGAAGGCAGCCTATAAATTGAATAAATAAATAAATACATCAGGTTGTACAAGTTGTGGGAAACAATCACCTGCTTTTTCCAGCTGCATATCTAACAGACACAAAGGATTCTTCAAATTCACAAGAGATAGGAATCCATATTTCTGGACCACTGCAGAAAAAGTGGAAGCACATTGAGCTTCCTGAGAATTCTGGTCTCTACTCCACCCCCAGCCCTTCTGTAAATATGTTTTATTTTAAAGCACATGGCTCAAATATAGGTTTGGAAATGGTTAGAAAAAAGACACCCAATGCCAAGGTGGCCTGAGAGTTGAGTTGGTAGGGGCTTCCCTGAAATGTGGGAGGGAGCCCCTGCCTCACACCATTCTGAGCTGGACTATAAAAATGGTATTCTTGGCCTATGAGAATCTGATACTCCACCCAGATGGTACCTATAATTTTTTCTGTTTTTTCTTGAGCTGACATACCATTCTTCTAGGTAAAGGTAAAGGTCGCCCTTGCTCAAAAAGAACTCATACTGTATCTGATTCTAGGGTGCGGTGCTAATCTCCATTTACAGCCAAAGAGCCAGCACTTTCTGTGTCTGCAAAAATTTCCATGGTCATGTGGCAGGCATGACTAGACTTTGGAGCACATGGAACACTGTTACTCTTTCCCCACCAAAGTGGTGCCTATTTATCTACTTGCAATTTCTTGCTTTCAAACTGCTAGGATGGCAGATGATGGGAGCTCATTCCATCACACAGAACTCAGGCTTCAAACTACTGACCTGCCAACCTCCCAGTTGTCAAGCTCAGTGTTTTTTAACCACTAAGCCACCACAGTCCCTTTACCATTCTTCCACATATCCCAAAATATTAATTTTAAAAACATACTTGTTCTTTGAATCTCTTGGATGTGCAGCAGGAAATTGCAAGTGCTGTCAGTCCTTTATATATGGAGGGTGTATGAATGTCTGTTTCAGCATTTAGTCTTTCCCAGTATACTCCATTTTATGTTGCATACTAGCAAGGGTTGCCCGGCGTTGCCGGGCTGTTTTAAATTGTGTTGAAATGTTAAATTGTGTTAATGTTTTTTAAAAATTGCTTAGCCTGAAATTTTAATTTTTACAATGTTTATTTATGTAAAAAAATTTGGGCTTGGCTGTTATAAACTGTGATCTGCTTTTTTGTGTTTTTTCGGATTAATAAAAGAACAAAGTATGATATAGTTTTTTCAAATTGTTTTATGTAACTGAATAATGTTTTAGTTTTTGGAATTTTTTAAAATAGTTGTACCATAGGTAATAATTTAAATAATGTGAAAATAAATGTTTTTTACATTTAATGTTTTTAAAATGTGTTTATATGTTTTGGGTTTTAATTTGAGTTAAAACTCAGCACAGGATTCTTTCTCTTCGGGAGGCAAAGAGACTTTTGCCTCCTGGGGAGAAGAAATCCCCAGCAGGGAAGGGGTTTGCTTCTGTCTGGGTTTGCTTGGAAAGGAGTTTCCTTTGCAGGCAGCCCAGAGAGAAGCAAGGGCGAGACGTAGAAGGCAACACCAGGAGGGAAACCTTTAAACACCCAGTCGGAGCCAGGAGGTAAGCGTGGTCGGTGGGGGTTAGGAAGGGTGGGCTAGGTGGTGGGGCGGGGGTGGTGGCAGTGTGGTTACCAGGGGCCGTGCCTCCCCCTCCCCCTCCCTAATCGGTGCTACCATGCTTACCTCCTGAGTCCCGCTGGGTCTTTAAAAGTCTTTCCCTCCCGGCAGTTTATTTTTTAACTTTGGCGTGCCACACTTTGCCAGCCTCCTCTGCACTCGCGTCCCTCAGCCTGAATGGCTGAGGGGTTGTGCAGCACAGAGGACTCTGGGATTCGTAGTTCATGCTGCATTTTTTTCTGAAGCTTATTTTTGATTGGCTGCGCTGCGTTTCTCCACGTTCTTTGTGGTCGCGTCTCTCAGCCTGATTGGCTGTGGCACGGCGTGGCGCAAAGAATGTTGGGAAATGAAGTTCTTTCCATTTCTTGCCGTTTGTGGGGCTGTTGCCCCCGGGCCGATTTTCTGAAACCTTCGTTGACCTGTGGACCCACTTTGGCCGTGCGCACGAATGGTGGGTGCAGGTCAGTAGGGCGAGGCATACAACCTATAGCCAGTTCCAATGGTTAACCCTTGGATTTATAGGTTAAGATTATCTAGGCTTCTCCTCCTTTCTCCAGGTTTTTTTTTTTAATTACAAACTATCCTGGGAGGTGTACAGATCTTGAGCACTGACACAAATCACTTCTGCTGCTGATCTATACACTGTGTGTGGCTCTTTTCCCAAACAGCTTCAAAGCGGATCCCGTTCTGTCTCTTTCTGTGTAACATCAGCTGATGACTTGGGGGCTCACCACCATTTGCAAGATACATTGCTCTCTTGTTATCCCAGGACCTCAGACACTCAATCCTGATTATTCTATTTCACAGGCCCCAACTTTCAGCGTTTGGAAAACGAAGCTTCTTAGCCTCTGAAGTGGTGCGTTCATGAAGGATATATAAATCCCACCGATTTCTTTCTACAAAAGTAATAACTTCACATTTATTATCTGAAAAGAATATTATGGCTAGTCAGTAGACATGCCCACAAGTTGTTTCACTCCTTTTGATTCATTAATTATGTTTCCTCCCTCTATGTATTAGCTACACATTTTGGGGATAGGATTCAGTTCCTGTCGTCATCGACTGCAACTTGTATCCGAGAATGCATTTTTTCCCTGAAGCAGGAAAAATGTCACTGGTGTGAATTTGTTTAAGGTGGATCTCATCTTGCCATGAAGTGACCCACACACTATGATCTCGGAGCCATCACCCACGGCACACATGAAGCACGACATGCAGGATTTAACACCGGGACTGCAATGGACCGCCGCAGCCTTGAGAATATGGACATGGTGTGCCTTCACAGCCAGTCCATCTGGCATGGCCTCTTCCACCTGCATGACTGTTGAGAATCAGAGTTCTTCTTCCGCTCAGTTCTTGTAAAGTTCTGACTAAACCCCAACCATCCCACAGAAATCAGAGTCTCCAGCCTCCTCCTCTGCACTTGATAATGAGCTCTGTGGCTTATATAGTACAGCAGCTCCATGTCTGGCCAGGTTACCCTGCTATGGTAATAGAGTAGACCATAGTGCCAGGGCCTCAACGCTGAGCGTCAGGCGGCGGTTAACTAACCTGACAACCCTAAGGACTAGCGGCCTTGGCCAAGCCCACAGGGAAGGGTGATTAAATCCCACTTGAATGCATCTTGATGGAGGGCAGCAGCTTCATCAATACTGGCCTGAGGCTGATTTTGTGTGCCAAAAAGGCTCAGGACCAGAAACTGACTTGTGGAGCTGGATCAGTGGTATGGGTGCTACACTGCGATGCGGAAGGCAGATGAAAGACCATGGCATTATATTTGCAGGATAGTCTTCATGGCTGATTGCTATGAGAATCACCAATATTCGGAATTGGATACGGCTCCATGTATCTTAACACCAGTAGTCCTCAAATGTTGACATTCCTGGTGTTTTTAAAACTTTTTCCAGAATTGGACATGCTAGCTGGGGCTTCTGGGAACTGAAGTCCAGTAATACCAATAGACCAAAGATTGAGAATCACAGTCCTAGACTACCTTCTGATGTCATCATAATGTTCTGCATTTTCTTTCCTTTGGCAGTTTCAAGTCTGGCCTAGACACAGAAGAAGAAGAAATTGCCATGTTGTTGTCTTGTTTTCCTTGTTTGGGAAATGTTATTTGTTACCTCAGTTCATAAGAACTACAGAAACATTCTCACCCTAGACTTTTTAGAGCAGCTTCTGTCTATGGCTTAGTTCTCCATAAGGTGGTGGAACTGTGACTGAGCTATGCCATTTTGGACTGCAAATAGGTTTTCTGTGTGTTTCATATCACTAAATGTTCTTCCAGCTGTTTAAAACAAATATTCGGAAGAAGTCTAGGTAAGGATTGGTTTAGAATAGGAAAAGGAGTACGACAAGGCTGCATTTTGTCACCCTGCTTATTTAACATATGCAGATTACATAATGCATAATGCAGGGCTGAATGAAGCACAAACTGGAATTAAGATTGCTGGGAGAAACATCAACAACCTGAGATATGCAGATGATATTACCCTAAAGGTGGAAAGTGAAGAAGACCGAAAGAGCCTCTTGATGAGGGTGAAAGAGGAAAGTGCAAAAGTTGGCCTGAAACTCAACATCAAAAAAAACTAAGATTATGGCATCTGGATTCTGGCCCCATCACTCCCTGGCAAATAGAAGGGGAAGAAATGGAAATAGTGACAGACTTTACTTTCCTGGGATCCAAGATCACTGCAGATGGTGACTGCAGCTATGAAATAAAAAGACGCTTACTTCTTGGGAGGCAAGCTATGAGAAACCTAGGCAGCATAATAAAAAGTAGAGATATCACCCTGTCAACAAAAGTCCGCATAGTCAAAGCAATGGTATTCCCAGTAATGTATGGCTGTGAGAGTTGGCCCATAAGGAAGGCTGAGCGCAGAAGAATAGATGCCTTTGAACTATGATGCTGGAGGAGACCCTTGAGAGTCCCCTGGACTGCAAGGAGATCTAATAAGTCAATCCCGAAGGAAATCAACCCTGACTGCTCATTGGAGGGACAAATACTGAAGCTGAAGCTCAAGTACTTTGGCCACTAAATGAGAAGAGAAGACTCACTTAAGAAGGCCTTGATGCTGGGAAAGGTCGAAGGCAAAAGCATGCAGTGGTCCATCGGGTTGCAAAGGGTTGGATGGAACTGTGTGACTGAACAACAACTAGGTCAGTGATGGTGAACCTTGGCACTCCAGCTGTTCTAGAATTTCAATTACCAGAAGCCCAAGTCAGCACTCCTGCTGATCAGGGCTTCTGGGAATTGAAGTTCAAGAACAGCTGGAGTACCAAGGTTAGCCATCACTGAATTAGGTAAGGAACCTCCAGAGATATGATCACAGATCTTCCACATCATGAGCAGAATGAGGAACTCTGAAGGAAATAATCCTTATGTTAATGTAGTAATACTTATGCATCAGTGCAAAATAATTTATTATTTGTTTAGAAATAGATTATCAGTAGTTTGTCATGTAATACAAGCATCATTAAACAATAACATCTTAGGGTGACTTGTGTGACTATGTACACAAAAAGAGGAAGAGGAAACCAGCCAGAGATATGCATTTCATGTCAGGTTTATAGACCATAGTGAAAACTGACACTAATTCATTTTGTGTTTTAAACATTCAGCTGATGTTAAAAATTGAAGAAGTGATCCAAAGGGGAAATGCAGGGAATGTATAAATGTGGAGGACAGAGAGGGGACAGCAGCATAAGAGATAGTCATTAAAGAAAAAGGAGGTTTCTAGTGAGAGAAACATTATCCTCCAACTTATCTGCACCCCACTATCACTCCTCTCAGAGCCAAAGTTCAGGTATTTCCCAATTGCTGAAGGACCTGTCTGCCCTTGATCAATCCCATCACTGCTCCAGCTGTTATTCCATATCTAGCTTCTCCTCATCCACTTCCACCTCTTTATACTGGGTGGAAGACAAGAATCTGGATCATATCCTTTGGGTGAAAAATTAAGTCTAATGTCCCAGAAAGCTAACAGCCAAAACTGTGCATTTCAAGTCTCATTTAGGCACCCTCATTGTGTACGTATTTTAAATAGAGATCGGAAATAACGAACTAAGTAACACAGTAGTCCAAATCCTGTTGATTAGCACAGTAAATTGCACAAGAGGAGACTCACTGAATCAGTGGGGATTTTATGAGTCATCTCTTCTGTATGTTTCATTGATACAAATGGGTTTACTCAACATGTGACTTACTTTAGCACAGTAAGTCATAGTTGGAATAAGCCCATTTGATTTCCTGTTGATTTCGTTGGCCTTCTCTAGTGCAATTTACATTGCAATGCAAAAGGCAAATAGAAGGCCACTGCATTATATTTCCCCCAGGACAATCTTCATGACTGAATGCCATGATGATCACCAATATCCGTAATTGGATACAGCACTTGAAGAAGAAGTGCAATTTACTCTGCTAAACAACAGGATTTTGGCGCTTTATCTATAATGAAATTTTAGAGCAGGAGTTCTCAATCTTTTTAAGCCGGGGGCTGAGTCATGCTCCCTCAGACAGCTTCGGGGGCCGGATGGCCATTCTGCCCTTCCTCCACCACATGGCACTTCCTAGTGTGGTGGAGGTGGTGAGGGGCCACATGAAATTGTGTTGTGGGCCGCATCCGGCCCATGGGTCACAGGTTGAGAATCCCCGATTTAGAAGAAATAGTGGAGTTACTGAAAAGGGGAATTTCAGACATTTTGAGAGGAATTTTGACAGGAAGTGTTACAAATTTTATGCCATGCTCTCAAATCACCCTTGGTATTTGAAGCATGAATGAACAGAATATATGTGTGAATAGAGGAGGTGGGAAGAAAAGATGCAGTAGATCATTGTCAAAACAATTACACAGTTTTGTGATTACATAGGTGTTATGTATGTTAACTGTGTTTTCTGACAGGAGCAGAATGTATCTTTTCTCATGTATCTATTCTTATGCAAATAAGTGGATCGAAAAATGTGCACACTCTGTTAGCCAATGGGCTTGTTGTATTATTGTTACTGTTACTGTTTATAGTGTATATAAATCCGAGTTTTGCCCCATCCAAACTGTATTCAAACCCCACTAATAAAGAGCTGAATTTCACTACTTCATTCATTTGCTTCTTCATTCCTTGAACACTAAACTGGTGACGAAGGTGGGATGGCATCCCCACATGGCAGCAACATCAGTCCATTCGACCCAGCGCATCCAGAGAAATGGGCAACATACGAACGCCGGTTCCGCCACGCAATGGCCTCACAGAAGATCACTGACGGAAGCCAGAAGCGCTCCTGTTTCTTGGCTCAGTGCAGTTCTGAGACGCTTGAGTTGGCAACCCACCTCGTTCTCCCTAGGGACGTGGATGTGGTGCCGCTCGCAGAAATCATGTCCGCACTGAGGAGGCACCTGCAGCCAGAGGTCTCAATCTTCCCGGCCAGGGTGGCCTTCCACAGAAGAGAGCAGCGACCCGGTGAATCCATTGCTGCCGCCCTGTGCAAGTGGGACAACATTGAAGAAGCACTCCAGGACCATCTGCTGGCCTGCATGAGGGACGAAGATGCTCAATGTCGCCTCATGATCAGCTAACCTTCACGGATGTCCTAGAAGAGGCAGTAGCGTCTGAGGCCGCACGGTCCCGGATAAAGCTTTTCCGGCATCGCCACTCCACAACCAGTGCCACCGACTCAGCTGTGCAAGCTCAGCAAAGTTCACCTTCATCCGCCTCAGCATTGCCTGGTTCCACCTCTTCATCGGAGTCCAGCGACGCAGAGGGAAAAGTCCAAGCGGTCTGACGAAAGCACCGAGAGCACCGTGACGATCGGGAGAAGAAATTCCTTTGCAAGTGTGATGGCTGTGGAGCCTAGCATGACCGCAAGAAGTGCCCCTTGCGCACTGCAGAATGCCACAACTGTGGGCGAAGAGGGAACATTGCTAAGGTATGCTGACAGCAAAAGCAAAGACCTCCAGCACCTGTGCCCAAGAAGAGTCATCACCACAACACGTCCATCCCCAAAGTGTCACCCGAGCCTGAGCTGTGCCAAGTGGGCATCATCAGCGAGCGTTTCTTCGCAGACCTGAGCCTGCAGGATGTCCCCTTCAAGATGGAGGTGGATTCAGGTACTACCTTTTCCATAATCCCACTGTGGGAGTTTTTGAGAATTCCCCCTGCCTCTCGGCCCAAGCTTAAATCCTTTAAAACTTCCCTCCAGGATGTGCAAGGTTGCCAGATTCCGGTCCTGGGGTGGGTAAATTCTTAGTTAAATTCAAAAACATTTGCACCTCCTTGCCGTTGGTTGTAGTTAAGCAGGGCACTAACTGTCTTATTGGGACCCAATGGTTTAGGCCCCTGGGAATCTGGCTTTCTGGCATCCACACAATAAACTCTAACCCAATCCGGGACGTTTGTGCTGCACATCCTGAGGTATTCAAAAAGGGTTTAGGTTTATACAAAGGACCCCCTGTTGACTTTGAGCTTGACCCAACCATCCGGACCATCCGGATGAAGCCATGCCGGATACCCTTTGCTTTAAAGGAGAAGATAGAAGCCGAGCTGGACAAACTGATGTGGCAGGGCATCCTAGTGCCGGTGGACTCCGCAGAGTGGGAGACACCAATTGTGACTGCTTTGAAAAGTAACAGTGAGGTCAGGATATGCACTGACTACAAGTGTACCATCAATAAAGCTATTTGCCCGAACGCATATCCTGTGCTCGTGGTAAGCCACCTTCTTGCCTCCTTGCTTGGAGGAAATTGCTTTGCAAAACTTGACCTTGCCCAGGCTTACCAACAATTAACTGTGTCTCCTGCTGCTGCCATAGCCCAGACCATAGTAATGCATAGGGGGGCATTTAAGGTAACTAGACTACAATTCGGGGTGAATCCGGCCCCCGGAATATTTCAATCTCTTGTAGAACATATTTTGAAAGGGTTGCAAGGTGTCCTGCCATATTTTGACAATGTCCTGATCACCGTTAAGGACACCGTCGAACTAGCGGCCAGGCTCAATCAAGTCCTGTCATGTTTTGAGAGGGCCGGTCTACGTCTCAGAAGAGACAAATGTGTGTTTTTGGCACGGGAAGTGGAGTTCCTGGGCTACCACATTACATCCCAAGGTATCATGCCCTCTGACTCCAAGGTGACGGCCGCGCGGAATGCACCCAGGCCGAA
Source organism: Bradypodion ventrale (assembly GCA_035047345.1). NCBI lineage: Eukaryota > Metazoa > Chordata > Lepidosauria > Squamata > Chamaeleonidae > Bradypodion > Bradypodion ventrale. The sequence goes on along the minus strand of JAWDJE010000002.1, from coordinate 138,464,289 downwards.
ATGTAAAGCCAAATTGCAATCATTTCTAGGATTGTTAAACTTCTATCATGCTTTTCTCCATCACAAAGCCTCAGTTGCTGAACCATTACATTGGCTTCTTAAGAAAGATACTGTTTGGCACTGGGGCCATTGCCAGGAGAAAGTGTTCCTAGAACTTAAAAGGCTATTATCTTCGGATGCTGTATTAACTCATTTTGATCCTAACAAAGAAGTTGTACTTGTGTGTGATGCATCCCCTGTGAGGGTGGGAGCTGTGTTATGCCATGTACTAAGTGACGGGAGGGAAGCCCCCGTAGCATTCTATTCCCGTTCACTCTCAAAGCCTGATAAAAATTACACTCAGACAGACAGGGAAGCGTTGGCAATCGTGGCAGGCACTAAGAAATTCCACGATTACCTTTATGGAAGGCCTTTTACCATCATAACTGACCACAAGCCCCTCCTTGGAATCTTTGTGAATGGGAAGCCCATGCCTCAAATTCTGTCCACAAGGATGTTGCGTTGGGCAATTTTCCTAAATGCATACCATTGTACTTTGGTGCACAGGCCCGGCAAGGACATCAGCCACGCTGATGCCCTGTCACGTTCTCCACTGCCAGGGGTTGGGGAAGCCGATTGCAAGATCGAAAGCAACCACCAGGTCCTCATGATTGTGCCATTCGACTTGCCCCCGGTCGTCCCCTCAGATATAGCCAAAGTTACGGCCAAGGATGTAACATTGACTAAAGTAATGTCTTGGGTACAAAAAGGCTGGCCTGTCTCTCCTCTAGCTGAGGAATTCAGAACATTCCACCGCAAGCGTTTGGAATTGTCAGTGAAACGAGGTTACCTTCTATGGGGCCAGCGGGCGGTCATTCCTGTCACTCTCAGGAAAAAGGTTTTACATTTACTTCACACAAGTCATCCGGGAATTGTACATTCCAAAGCACTTGCCCGTAGCTACTTTTGGTGGCCTCAACTGGACCAAGACATAGAGCAGATGGTCAGCACTTGTGCTTGCTGTCAATCCTCTTGCCCAGAGCAATCCCACCTTCTCTCTCGGGAATGGGATTCTGCTAGGGGCCCGTGGTCCAGGTTGCACATAGATTTTGCAGGTCCATTTAGGGGTGCCCTGTTTTTGTTGGTTGTAGACTCATTCTCTAAGTGGCTGGAAGTGATTAGAGTGCCTAATACCACTTCAGTCACCACGATAATGCACCTGAGAAGGCTGTTCACAGCATTTGGACTTCCAGATGTGCTAGTGTCCGACAATGTGTCCACGTTCACATCTGCAGAATTCCAATCCTTCATGGAAAGAAATGCAATTAGGCACATCACTGCCGCCCCATTCTACCCAGCCACCAATGGTCAGGTGGAGCAGCAGGTGTGCACAACTAAAGATGTGCTTCGGTGTATGGGTGAAGGGGATTTGGAGCTCCAGCTATGCCAGTTTTCTTTTCACTCACCCTCCTTGCCTCAGGGCTGTCCCCTGCTGAATTGCTCCAGCGAAGGAAACTGTCATCCTTGCTGGACAGATTGGATCCCTCTAGGGTGGCGGACAAAGGCACAAATATAGCGATCCAACACCAGAAGTGTTTTTCTCTGGGAGACCCTGTACATTGCCGCAATTATGCAGCTGGTGGTCCTACGTGGGTGCCTGGGTTTGTGATCGATCAGACTGGTCCTGTTTCTTACAGAATCAAAACAGCCACAGGTCTGATCTGGAGGAGGCACACAGATCAATTGAGACCCAGAGTACTGGACCCACAAGACGAATACAGACACTCAACACTAGGGTAGGCCCCCACCCTAGGGTAGGCCCCCACCCTAGGGTAGGCCCCCACGTTTAAACCCAGGGGGCAGAGGTAATAGTCAGCAGCCAGCCAACATTGACCCAGAAGTGTCTTCTAGAAACCAATTTCAAGGGGAATTGGTGGAATACTCCCCTATTCCGGCCATGTGTACCCCTACACTGTCCCAGCCTAGCACTCTGGATTCCTTTATTGATGATGACCAATTTTGTTTGGAGTCACCCTCCACTCTTACTACACACAGGAGGGACCCTGAGTTGTCTTATTCATCCACAGAATTAGATTTTGGTTTTGAGCGATCTCCTGCTACTCCATCCGACAAATGGGGCTTTAATTTGGGTTTACAATCCCCCCCCCTCTAGTCAATCCCTCACTCCAGTCGGGTTGCCCATCCTACGAGCCCCTGAGCCGGCTCAGCCAAGCGTCCGACCCAGAAGGGAAACTAGACCGCCATCCTGGTTAAAGGATTTTGTTTTTACCTAGGGGGAAAGAATGTTATGTATGTTAACTGTGTTTTATGACAGGAGCAGAATGTATCTTTTCTCATGTATCTATTCTTATGCAAATAAGTGGATCGAAAAATGTAGACACTCTGTTAGCCAATGGGCTTGTTGTATTATTGTTACTGTTACTATTTATAGTGTATATAAGTCCGAGTTTTGCCCCATCCAAACTGTGTTCAAACCCCACTAATAAAGAGCTGGATCTCACTACTTCATTCGTCTGCTTCTTCATTCCTTGAACACTAAAATAGGTCATTAGGTACCATGGTTTAAGAACAACCTTATCCAATGGGGCTCTTTCCAGATATGTTGGACTATAAATCCCATAATTCCTAGTGAGCAATTCTATCATGGGATTTTTTTAATATTTATTTATTTACTAGATTTATAGGCAGCCTTCCTCACCTCGGCGACCCATGGCGGCTCACATCGATCAAAACCATCTCGTACATTAAAAACCAACCACTAAAACAGTAAAATGATTAAAATCTTAAAACCAATAGCCCCTTAATTAAAACCCCCAAACAGGGCTAGATGAGCAGCACGGCTCAGTTGTGCTGCCAGACACACCCCATGATATACTTTTCTGATATATCAGAAAGATGTCAGGTTGGTGAAGGCAATTTATACTCCCAAAGACAACTTCTAGAGAAGCCATCAACAAAATGTACCAGTTGCACACAAAGGTGATCAGCCCAGATTATTATATTCCATTTTTTTCTGTCAACCCTATAGTTTTGGACATTAGCATCAGCGCTCAACATAAAGGACAACTAAACATATCAAAGGTTTCTCCACCACATGTTTAGGTAAACAGGTACAAATTCAATTATCAAAGACAGTCATGGTTAATGAAACATCTTAAGCCTTTCCCCCTAATGTTCTACTAATATTCTAATCTCAGTTTCAGATTTTATATGGTAACAAATTCAGGTTTAGCTTTATTTATACACTTCTCAGGAAACACAGCAGATTCTAGTTGTCCATTTGTGTCCATTTAGTGCCATTAATGTACACAGAATGTCACAGAGGACAAGAGGACAAGTTCTGATCTGTGGTGTTTATAATCTAAAATTTGATGGATGGAATACAAAAGAAGGAATGTTAAGGTGTCTCATGACCAGAGCAGGGCTGTGACTCTTTATTGGTGCTGTGAGATGGCCTCCCTGCTTGTTCTACTAGGCACCCTGGTAAACAAAGACTCAAGGGCAGGGATTGGAACTAGAGGGTGAACCAGAATTTGGAAGGAATTTGAGAAATTAACAGTGAATAAGAAATAATATTGTTAAGAGTTTCTTCTTGAAGACTAACATTCACCCAAACTTCAAAGTGTTGGGGTTTGGTGTGTCTCCCCCCTGAGTCAACCTGGAAAATGTTCATCCATTTTTGTATTTGGATGTCTCTTTAGAAATAATTTAAAAATACAATACCCTCCTTAGTGAGTAGTGCTACTTGGTATTCACAAGTAGTAAGTAATTTTTAAAGAAACACTAACATTCATGAATTACCTTTTATAGTAATATTTCCAAGTTCTGGGATAAAGTGGTGGCCCCTTCATTTTACTGACCACCCATTGGAGTGGTGGAAATGTCTATTTCAGGCATTAATACGAGGAATCAACTTTTTATTAAAGTCAAACAGAATGAGAGATTATCTTCAAAAGCTGCCTTCACCACCACCACGCATCAGGCCATTCATCCTGAAATGACAAGGTTTAGGATGGGTGTAACACACAGGGGACTGCGGTGGCTCAAGTGGTTAAGATGCTGAACTTGATGACTAGAAAGATGGAGTAAGCTCCCATCTCTCCCAGCTCCTGCCAACCTAGCAGTTCGAAATCAAGAAATTGCAAGTAGATAAATAAATAGGGACCACTTCAGTGGGAAGGTAAAACAGCATTGCGTGCACTCAGATGTTGAGGCATGGCTGCCACACGTCCACAGAAACATCTGCAAACGCAGACAGCTCTGGCTCTTTTGCTATAAACAGAGATGAGCACTGAACCCTAGAGTCAGATATGACTAGGGGGCCATTCAACAATTACGTGATCCTCAAAGGGGGGGGAAGGGAGTCTGCCATCCGAATTACAGAAAAATGACGTGGTGTCTGGGGGTGGGGTGGGGTGGTTAGGTCAAAATTATGTAATCCATTTGGAGCTGTTTCTAACCAACAGTGGGAAACCAAACCTGTGCATTATAAGAAAGGGTTTTATTTACCTTTGTGCCTTGCTCCATGCGGTGAAAATGGAGGGGGAAAGCCATGCTTCCTGGTTGCAGGAAGAGCAAGAGGCTAGGCTAGAGCATCGCTTCCTGCTTCAGTGTAATTGGCCTGCCTGCCCATTTTGCCTGCAGCACCACCACTGGTTGGTGATGCAAAATACAGTACTATTTGGTTCAGATCACGTAATTTTAAAGGGGGGGAGGGGGTCAAAGTGAAAATGACAGTTGGATTACATAGGGGGGGAGGGGGGTCAATTTCCCCCAGAAAATTACGAGCTTTCGAGCAAGGGCGACCTTTTCCTTTACCTAATGCACAGGTCCTCAGGAAACATATCAGTCATATGCAAAGGACCTTGCAACCCAGCCAACAGAATGTTAGGCATCCTCAAAAGATGTTCAGTGAGCTGGCAGGCATGTATGATGAAGCAAGCAATGACAGGAGGGGTTAGGTCTCTCTCCAGGAGTTGCTTAGATGCAAATGACTCAAAGATGCAGACAGAATTTACTTAGAAAAAGTATTCTCTGCCAAAACGTCATTCTGCCCCAATTATTTATTATACTTTTAAAAATACGTGATGCAAATAGAGGGCAGAAAAGAAGGTCCCAAATGGCCTAAATTAGCAGATATTTCACTTCTGCAGTGATGTGAAGTGTAACAGATTCTGTAATATAACAGCTGAGGCCCTGGTGCTTATGAGTAAAGAGTAATTAGTGACCCCATCCTCCAAGAAAGAGAAATATTGTGTGATACTGATAATAAATGCACATAGAGCTGGCTGTGTATATATGCGACTCTAAACAGGTGCAGGGAAGGGGGAAAGAACAGGAAGTGGCAATGGGTAAAGAACTTAGCTTTCTGGGAATCTTAGTTTTCATTTTTGAAAACCCATGTTTTTGTTGGAGTTTTAAAAAACAATCTTGCATGCTGTCTATAGTTAGAGTGACCAGGAAGGACTTAACTGGGCTTAGGGTGACTATCTGTCTATCCAGCAATAACCAATTGTCCCTTCCTGCTTCTGAATTCAAAGAAAGCCCTGCCTCTCTTTCTGCTCTGTGTTCTTTTCCTCTGTTTTGTAGGTTGCTATTAGTTGTAAAGTAGACACAATGGGCACAGAGCTGGGCAGGCTGAGGAGGATGGTGGAGGACAGAGGTGCCTGGAGGATAATGGTCCATAGGGTTGCAAAGGGTCGGAATTGACCATGTGACTGAACAACAACAACAACAACAACAACAACAACAACAACAACAGTTGTTTGTTGTTGTTCTGTTCAATTGGTTGCTAGCATGTGTGCAGTAAAGAAAGCAGCATGCACACATCTCTGTATCAAGTAGCAGTAAGCAAAGAAACATATTTTTGAGTCTTTCTCCTACAAATGTCTCAGAGTGAGTTACTGAGATTGTAAATGTCAGTTATGATAAAGGGGTCTCTTTGCTAGGTCTCTGCACTTATACTGCATGGCTCAAGGGAATCTTATCGGAAACTCAAAACCCACCAACAATTTCCAGCTCCTATGACTTGGTTGGAAAAGTGAGGAGGAATCTCACAAACTCATGGGACAGATTAATCCGGATTTTTAACCAGTTAGGATTGAAATTGGTTAGAATTCTGGTGGATTCACTCCTCTCAATGTGTAACATAGGGATCCCAAAACTACAACCCATGGGCTGTTTTGTGTATGAGAACCAAGACACAGGAGACAGCCACGGGCTGGTTTAACTCAGGTTTATTGCATGGTGGTCAGAGGGAACATGAGGTAATGGCGGAGGCAAAGCTCTATATATATACAGTGGTAAACATTCGAATGTGGCTCCACGATAGCCGGTTGGCTATTGTCTGCGTGACATCATTGCTGGTTACGCCCTTCTTGTCCAGGTGTAGGTAGTGGCGGGAAACTCCGCGCTGTGGCTATTGATGAGTATGGACCAAGAGAGCTTGGACGCTCGCTGCTGCCCACTGGTGGTTATTAGCTCGCGTCCTAATACAGGGTTTATGTGATACAGCTGACGACTATATTGTTACTTGTAGGAAGGGTTACATTGTTATCACATGAAGAAGGTTACACTATTAGAACACAACACTCCTCCCCCCTAGGATGAGACGAAGTCTCTCAGCCAAGATGGCTTATTTCGAACACGCTGGGGTCTCGGTGCGGGCTGCCCTGCCCCGGGTTTGCTACCTTCTCCTTGTCCCCTGGCTTCCTGTCCTGTAATTGGAGAGGGAGACTTGTTAGTGACTTGCCGCGGTTCTGCGGCTTTTATGGGAGGTGTGTGCTTTCTTTGGGACGAACCGGGGGCACTGGGGACTAACGAAAAACCCCTCTTCTCGCTTGGATGGGTGGGGGAACACTCCCAAACCCCCCCCCCGGCTCGGTAACGCAAAATCAAATTCGGGGGCAGCAGTCGCAAACTCCTCACTCTCTTCCCCGGGATCGGATAGAGCTGGCGTATCAAAAGGATCTGAGTCGGGACCGCTGCTTTCCCCCCTTGCTTGGGACTGTTGCCCTTCGTTGTCTCCTCCTTGGGCTAAGCGGGTGGAGGAGAACCCTAACGCTGAGGCATTTTCCATGCCGTCCGTGGATTGCTTCCTGGGAACCCGGCTCCGGAGCTGATCTGCATGCCGCCTCCAGAGTAGACCGGTGCTCGTTTCCACCCGATACGACACTGGTCCCGTCTGTTCTACAACTCTCCCTGGTACCCAGGCTGGCCCTGCGCTGGCGTAGTTCCTGCAATGCACAGGATCGCCGGCGGCGAAACCTTTCGACACCGCTACCCCTACGTTCTTCCCTTTGTCCTCGACCCTCGTGGGGTCTAATCTGGTCAGAATCGTGGTCAGCTTTCTCCGCATCAGCAGCTCTGCCGGCGAGTAACCGGATGCCAAGGGGGTCACCCTATACGCTAATAAAAACTGACAAACTTGGTGATTCAGGTCCCCCGAGCCCATGCGCCGCAGCGCATCCTTTGTTGTACGCACCAGCCGCTCCACTTGGCCATTCGTGGCCGGGTGAAACGGCGCGGATGTGACGTGCCGAATGGCGTTTGCTTCCGTGAATGCCCTGAACTCGGCGGACGTGAAACAACTCGCGTTATCGCTGACCAGAGTGTCGGGTAAACCGAACGTGGAAAAGACTCTCCTTAGATGGCTAATTGTAGTGGCGGAGGACGTGCTCTTTACCGGAATCACCTCCAGCCACTTGGAGTACGCATCCACTACCAGGAGAAAAAGGGTACCTCGGAACGGGCCAGCAAAATCTATGTGCACTCTGGACCACGGCCCCCTTGCCGCGTCCCATTCCCTATGCGGGAGACGAGCCGCCTCCGGTCGGGAGCCCTGGCATGCCTCACAAGTGCCGATCATGTACTCTATGTCTGCGTCCAGCTGGGGCCACCAGAAGTAACTCCGCGCCAGCGCCTTGGAACGGACGATCCCCGGGTGGCTGACGTGCAACAGTTTGAGTACCCTCGGTCGCAGGGATGTAGGGACCACCACCCGTTGACCCCACAAAAGGCACCCCCTCTCTAGGGACAACTCTATTTTTTCCCGAAAAAATGGGTCGAATTCCGTACTTGGGGAGGACGCCGGCCACCCCTTCTGTACCCATGAGCTTACTTTCTCCAGCGTTCTATCCCTGCCAGTCGCCCTGGCAATGTCGGCTGGTACTATTGGGGGTGAATCTAAAACCTCTATTAACAATACCTGGTGGTCTCTCTCTACCCCTGCCTTTTGGTCACCCGACAAGGGTAGAGGAGACCGTGAGAGTGCGTCTGCATGGCTGATCTCCTTTCCGGGCCGGTATTCCAACTCATGTTGGTATGCGTTGAGGAAGATAGCCCACCTCAGCATTCTCGGGGACAGGATCTGTGGCGTGGGCTTATTTGCAGTGAAAATTCCTAACAGAGGCTTGTGATCGGTCACGATCGTAAACGGGCGACCATACAGAAAATCGTGAAATTTTTTGGTCCCCGCTACTATCGCTAATGCTTCCCTGTCGGTCTGTGCGTAATTCCGCTCAGCTTGGGACAGGGACCTTGAATAAAACGCTATCGGGGCCTCCCTTCCGTCGTCCAACACGTGGCAAAGCACCGCCCCCACCCCCACCGAGGACGCGTCACAAACTAAGACCACTGGCCGTTTGGGGTCGAAGTGAGTTAGGATTGCCTCGGATGTTAGGAGTTGCTTTAACTCTTTGAAAGCCCTCTCTTGCTCGTCACCCCACAGCCATGTTTCCTCCTTTTTAAGCAACCGATGGAGCGGCTCGGCCACAGACGCCTTCCGTGGAAGGAAGGTATGGTAAAAGTTTAGGAGCCCCAGGAATGACTGTAGTTCGGTTTTGGATGTGGGGCGAGGGGCCTGCTTGATTGCGGCTACTTTGGATTTGGACGGCTTAATTCCCTCGGGTGTGACACGGAACCCTAAAAACTCAACCTCTGTTTCGAAAAAAACGCATTTGTCTTTTCTCAGTCGCAGCCCCGCTTTCTCGAACACAGTCAGTACTTTATCCAATCTCCTTGCCAGTTCGGCCTCACTCCCCCCTGTTATCAACACGTCATCAAAATAACACAACACTCCCTCCAGCCCCTTCAGGAGGCGTTCCACAATCGACTGAAAAAGGCCGGGTGCCGAGTTCACGCCGAACTGTAAACGCGACACCTGGAACGCCCCTTTATGTGTAACTATTGTTTGTGCCGCTGCCGTGGCGGGAGTTACAGGGAGTTGCTGGTAGGCTTGAGCTAAATCGAGCTTAGCGAAACATTTTCCCCCATTCAGCCTGGCCAGAAGGTGGCTAACCACCGGCACCGGGTATGCATTAGGGCGGATCGCCTTGTTAATTGTACACTTATAATCAGCGCAAATGCGCACCTCCCCGTTAGCCTTTAGTGCTGTAACAATTGGAGTTTCCCACTCCGCGGAATCAACAGGAACAAGAATCCCCTGGCCCACCAGCTTGTCCAGTTCCGCCTCTATTTTGTCCTTTAGTGCGAACGGCACCCTGCGTGGTTTGAGTCTTATCGGGCGGACCTCCGGGTCTAGGTCGAAGGCTACAGGGGGTCCCTTGAACTTTCCCAGTCCTTTTTTAAAAACGGCGGGGTGCGCGTCGCACACCGCTTGTATTGGATCCGCCCCCACGGCATGCACCCCCCCTATGAACAAACCCAAAGGCTGAAACCACTGAGTCCCGAGGAGGCTACAGTTTCCCCCTTTGAGAACAACTAGAGGAAGTTCCGCAGAATGTCTCTTAAAACGGACCCGAAATTCCCCGACCCCCAACACTGGGATGCTGTTCCCCTGCACGTCTCGTAGCGTGGACCTCAACGCTTTAAGTTTGGGCCGCACGTGGGGGTCGATTTTCAAGAACTCTCTCTGGGGAATTATAGAATAGGAGGACCCCGAGTCAATTTCCATCCTAATAGGGGCCCCTTGTACTAGTACCTCGACGAAGTAATGGGGTTGTCCCGCGGACACGCTGAACACGGGGGCGTCGTCCTCGCTGTCGTCCGAGATGCGACCCACACCGTCCTGCTTCCGCGTGGTCCGGGCGCCATCTTTGGACCTCGCTGGACGGTCCGGTCTGGCCGAACGGTCTTGTGAATGCTTCCGGTCCTCTTTCCGCTTTCTGCACGCCTTGGCGATGTGCCCCCTACGGCCGCAGTTGTAACACTCGGCTTTTCTGAATGGGCACTTCGCGCGCTCATGGGCTGCTCCGCAACCATCGCAGCGGCGCCCGCCTTTTCGGACCTTCTGGACCTCCTCACCGTCGCTGCCTTCCGTAGACGACTTCGAGGTTCGTCGGGTTGCGTGTACCAACTGTCCGGACTTGCCGTGCACCGAATTTTCCGCTTTGCCGGCCCTAGGACGCCACTCACGCCACTGGTGCATTTCGTCTACCCCAGCATTCGTGGATTCCGCGGATTCCGCGGCCTCCACAACCTCTGCCAGCGTGGGTGGCGGCTCCTTGTTCATCAGGCTGCGCTGCACTTCCTTGTCCTTCAGGCCACACAGAACGCCGTCCCTTAAGGCCATCTCTAGGTTGTCCCATCTGCAGGGGGCGGCGGCTATTCTCATGGCTGTTACGAAGGCCTCAACCGACTCGTCCGGCGCTTGGACTCGCCTCCAAAACGCGCTCCGAGCGGGAAACATTGCCCTCGAGGGTCGGAACCGCTCACGCAGCAGTTTTATGATGTCCTCGGCTTTGAAGTCACTCATCTTCTTCGGTGCAATAATGCCCACCAGCGTTCGCTTGGTTTCTATCCCAAGCATTCGGGTGAGGATGGCCCTCTTCCTTTCCTCGTCGTCTTTGACTTTGAGTTCCACCAGTGCCGCCTGGAAATCCATCTCAAAAAGCTCCCAATCTTGCGGTTTGATAATGTTGAAACCGCTCTGTGCCCTGGCTCCTTGGGGGTCCATCATCCCACCTTCGTCGCCAATTTTGTGTATGAGAACCAAGACACAGGAGACAGCCACGGGCTGGTTTAACTCAGGTTTATTGCATGGTGGTCAGAGGGAACATGAGGTAATGGCGGAGGCAAAGCTCTATATATATACAGTGGTAAACATTCGAATGTGGCTCCACGATAGCCGGTTGGCTATTGTCTGCGTGACATCATTGCTGGTTACGCCCTTCTTGTCCAGGTGTAGGTAGTGGCGGGAAACTCCGCGCTGTGGCTATTGATGAGTATGGACCAAGAGAGCTTGGACGCTCGCTGCTGCCCACTGGTGGTTATTAGCTCGCGTCCTAATACAGGGTTTATGTGATACAGCTGACGACTATATTGTTACTTGTAGGAAGGGTTACATTGTTATCACATGAAGAAGGTTACACTATTAGAACACAACAGGCTGGATCCAGCCCATGGCACCAAATCATCCAGCCTGCGCCCTCGCTGCAGCCATGGGTGGTGCCACGTTTCCTCCCTCCCTTGTCCCTGCTGGCGTTCCATTTGAGGGTGGATGTTTGGCGGAGGTGTTCCCAGCAGGGCTGGGTGAGTGAGACAGGTGTGTGTGGTGGCGGCGGCGGCAGTGGCAGTGGAGGCAGTGAGGGTGAGTAGCGGTGAGGCTGGGTGGGAAGAAGAGCCACCTGGCCAGGCCAGGCAAGGTCACGGTAGGATGTCAGGGGTGGCGGCAGCGGTTGCAGCACTGGCTATTGCATCAGGGCGATCGCCACAGTGGACACCCTGCCACCCCCTCCACCCCTGCTGCTGCCACCACTGCCGCCAGTGACCCCGCTCCTGCCACCATCACTGCCCAGGTTCGGGATGGTCATCACTGCCACCTGCCACTGCTGGTGCTGCCGCCACAATGGTTGGTTCTCCCCTGGCAACAGCTAGCACCACTGGCACTGGTGGACATCCAGCCGCCACCGTGGTGGACATCCTGCAGTCCCTTGGAAGGTGTCCTTGTGAAGCCAAAAGGGGAGATTGTAGGAGTCCCAAAAGTATGGCAACTCCAGGCCTTTGGATTTGTTTTTCTCCCCCTCACCTCCTCCTGGCAACTCTTCTTTCTTTCTTTCTTTCTTTCTTTCTTTCTTTCTTTCTCTCTCATGGCATCAATTTATACACACATCAGGTACACAGGCACACAATAATTGGCCAGCCTAACAGAATAGTAACATTGTATCTTTTAACAATGTATCCGCATCGCCATTCAAAAAAATAGTCTGGCCCCTCAACAGTCTGAGGGACCATGAACTGGCCACTGTTTTAAAAAGTTTGGGGGCTCCTGGCCTAACAGAAGCAGAATAAATTGTGTGTGAAAATCAAAATTTGCTTCATTCATACAATACACAAGGCCTCCTTTCTGATTGTGATTCTCCGGGGCATAGTTCAATCCATGGAGATTTCCAACACTGCCTGTAATGTTCCAAATCCTTCCAATATCTTTTCTCTTTTTGTTTTATTTTTTAATATAGATATAGATATATATTAAAAGGAATACTTGAAAGCAGAACCCCAAGGCTCCAGCAGCCTGTTATCTTTATTTCTCCAGGATGCCCTTGGGCACTAAATGTACTTTGAAGCAAGCCCAGCCACCCAGTAAACATGTTTGTTTGTTTGGTTTTAATTAAAAGGGACTGGGTCCTGTTGATTTGATGCTGGGAGGAAGCAGAATGCAGAGTATTCTGTTGGGGGTCAGACAGTGCACCCTAGAGACTAGCATGCCGTTCTGAGGATGGGAATTAAGTGATATGTTGGGGGAAGTTGGGCGGCCTCAGAGTTACATGACAGAGGGCACAAAGCAAAAAAGGAAAAAGAAAATGTAATACAATGCTGTGTACACAAGAGGAACAACAAGTACACATCAAAATGACATTCAATAAACTAGGTCTCTTGAATTTGCCTGATTTTTACACAAATGAAATCCCTCCAAAATCAGCATCATTTCACTGGCCACATCTGTTCCATGCAATGACTTCTAAACTTCTTAGAGTCAATGCTTTTTAGAACTGCCATGTCACAAAAGTGTGGATTTGGATCACAAGGTGCAGAACCTTATGGCTCCTTATTATTTTTGTCCTTTCAAAACCACCACTAAATTACAGATGAACTCTGTCCGGAAATAAGTTCTGGGTTATATGTTGGCACCCCATCTAAAAATCATAAATCCCAGAAGAGGATCTGCGCCTCGGATCAATCATGTCTTGATACCATGGTTGTGCTAAATTTACAATTTTTACTGTGCATCTCTTGATGTCAATGCCAGCTTTAATTTGGTGCAGGCTTTGTAACTAAGTGCTGGGCTGAGTTTCCTTAGTGGTTAAGACACTGAACTTGATGACTGGAAGACTGGCAAGTCAGAGACCTGAGTGCTATGTGACGGAGTGAGCGCTCCTGTCAACCTAGCAGTTTGAAAGCAAGAAATTGCAAGTAGATAAATAGATACTGCTTTGACAGGAAAGGTAACAACATCCCATGCGCGCTGGTGTCTAGTCTCGCCTTCCACATGACCACAGAAACGTCTGCAGCAGTGGCTTTTTGGCTGTAAACACAGATGAGTCCCATACACTAGAGTTGGACACAACAGGCTTATGAGCAAGGGAGATCTCTTGTAACTAGGTAGTGCAAAGCCATGGAAACTTTAGATCTGTTTTAATGTCACTGGATTGGGCATTTATGAAAACCTCTGCTAAAACAAATAAGGTGTATGTATGCAGTGGTGGGCTCCAAGAAATTTTACTACTACACTGTGGGCGTGGTATGGTGGGGATAGCCAGGGAGAAAGCCTTGCGTTGCACCCGAGTTAGGACTACTTTATTTCAAAACTTGGATGGGTGCGGCCAGCCAGAATTTCTGCTAACTGGTGCGAACCTGCTGATGCCCACCACTGTATGTATGTATGCATAGTGAGTGTAAGAGGTTTCCTTCAGAAAGAAGAAGAATCCCTGAGCTAAGGCTAAATTACCATGATATCTACAACTGGGGATTATTCAAGAGAGTGTATCATATTTTTGAGTCCTCCTAGAACTTTTAAGAAAAGGAGCGTACAGTCTCAAATCCATGATCCTCCAGTCCATTCGGCATCCCCATTGAATAAAGCCAGGTTGTATCCCATGGCTCTCAGTTATTTTCCCTGCATTGCAACTAACCATTATCTATGTGGCAGAAGTATTCTGAGCATAATACAGTAAGAGCTAAATTGATGGGCTATGAATCCATTGAAGATGCAGCCTTATTCTTGTTGTTCTGTGCAGGACAATGACAATAAAGATTTATCTATCTTTATTCAAATTAACAAATTCCTCTTTCTGACATTTCCAGCAAGATGTGTCTGTCTAGTAAGATGATTGTGAAGAACGCTGGGAGCTATTACCAATGCCGTCTGGAGGACAACACTTTGCCCACTCCCACCCTAGGTAAAATGATTAATAGTGCAGCCCTAGTCATGTTTACTCAGAACTGAATTCTGTTGAATCTGGTGGGATCTAAAAACAAGAAAAGCTGGGTCAATAGGTAGGTAGGTTTCCCTTGCTCGAAAGCCAGTCATGTCCGACTCTAGGGTTCAGTGCTCATCTCTGTTTCAAAGCCGAAGAGCCAGCGCTGCCTGCTTTTGCAGACGTTTCCATGGTCATGTGGCAGGCATGACTAGACACCAGAGTGCATGGAACGCAGCTGGATCAGAGCAAAGGCTTATATTGGTCCAGCACCCTCTTTCCAATAGTAGCCCATAAAATGCTGGCTAGAAGCTTACAGGGAGGACAATATCGCCTTCTCTGTCAGAGTTTGGAAGCAATTACAGTAATGCCTCGCATAATGAAAAAACTCCATTCTGCAAGTTGCTTCGCTATGTGGGTTTTTTTGTTATGCGAAGCTAATGGGAGATGCCCCAGGATAATGAACAAAAAATGTTTGTTATTCGGGGTTTCCATACCCAAACCCCCGGATAACGAATGTTTTTCCCCGTTATGCAGGGTATTGCCCTTGCAAAACAAACGCTTCGTTAAGCGAATTTTTCACTATGCGATGCGTTTGTTATGCGAGGTATTACTGTAGTTACAAATAACACATCTCTGTGTTATATTTGAGTAACAAGGAATGTAATTAGTAGTTACTAAGCTTCTGGAGTATAACTTTTTAAAACTTTTATAAAAACACGTTAAAGCATTTTAGAGGAATTTTGCAGGAATGTTTCTAGGTTTCATGCCAATCTCTTATCAGTCCTAAGTAGCAAGGAAATTATGCTTTGGTTTTTAATCCTTCTGAGCTTGGTAAAATGAGTACCCAGCACGGTGGGGGCAAAATGCTAATTAACTTGTGAACTGCCCAGAGACTGCACTAAGCCCTATGGGGCAGTATATGTGTGATTGCTTCACTTTCTTCTATTTCTTTACTATTTTTACAAATATTTTCAAGCTGCAATATCAGAATTGGCCACTAGAAGAAACAAGAGAATATTTCCTCATATGTTTCTGGTCCGGAGTAGCACCAATGCAACTGCTTAATAGCAAATAAAACAAGAAGTTATTTGCACTGGGGAAGTAACTATAATGGTAATGTTAACACGGCTGCTGCTCAGAAGCAATGAGCAATGATGCCAAGTCCCTTTCAAAATGTACACTTCCTCATGTTCCTCAGAAATTGGTATTCAGAAGGATGCTGCTTCTGACAGTAGAGGTGATAGACATAATGACTAGAGGCCATTGATAGCTTTGCCTTATCAGATTATCTGTATTACTCCCTACTAAAGAAGTAAGTGTGTTTTCAGCTGGAAGGCCACAGCACTCGCCTTCACAAAGCACTGAGCACATATTTCATAGGTAAAGGTCACCCTTGCTCAAAAGCCAGTCGTATCCAACTCTAGGGTTCAGTGCTCATCTCTGTTTCAAAGCCGAAGAGCCAGCACTGTCTGCTTCTGCAGACGTTTCCGTGGTCATGTGGCAGGCATGTTTACCTAGACGCTGTTTATCTTCCCACCGAAGTGGTCCTGATTTATCTACTTGAAATTTCTTGCTTTCGAACTGCTAGGTTGGCAGGAGCTGGGACAGATGATGGGAGTTCATTCTGTTGTGCAGTACTTGGGAATCGAACTGCTGACCTTCCGCCTCCCAGTCAGTGCCTTAACCACTTGAGCCACTGAAGTTCCACATAGTGTATTTCATACTCCCTTGTTAATTGCAAGTAGATAAATAGGGACCACTTCGTTAGGAAAAGATCTTGAGGGCATGAAAGGAGCCTCATTCTGGTGTCGCCTGAGCAGAGTTCCTCCAGCAAAAATCCTTTCAACCCAGAATAATTTCTGACACAAAATTATTATAACAGAAATTTACAGGGTGCATGCACTGTATATAGATGTTATCATCTTCTATTGGTAACATTCCCATGCAACATCTTGCTTTTGAACTGCCTGGTTGGCAGGAGCTGGGACAGAGATGGGTGTTCATTCTGTCGTGCAGTACCTGGGGCTCAAACTGCCAACTTGCTGGCCTTCCAGCTAACAAGGTGAGCTTCTTAACTACTGAGCCACTGCAGCCCCTAAATTTCTGTTAACAAAGATCAATAAAAGCTTTCTGCTGAAGCACTTGGAAAAAACAGAGGAATGGCTATCACAAACTTGTGGACTAAGTTTCACAGTTTAACGATGTTGTTGTTGTTGTTGTTCAGTCGCACAGTCGATTCCGACCCTTTGCGACCCTATAGACCATTTTTCTCCAGGCGCCTCTGTCCTCCACCATCCCCCTCAGCACTCCCAGTTCTGTACCCATTGTGTCTACAATCCCATCTAGCCATCTCATCTTTGGCCTCCCCCTTCTTCTTTTGCCCTCCACCTTTCCCAACATCAAGGCCTTCTCAAGCGAATCCTCCCTTCTCATTTGATGTCCAAAGTACTTCAGCTTCGTCTTTACTATTAGACCTTCCAATGAGCAGTCAGGGTTGATTTCTTCTAAGATTGACCTATTTGTTCTCCTCACTGTCCAGGGTACCCTCAAAACTCTCCTCCAACACCACATTTCAAAGGCATCTATTCTTCTGCGCTCAGCCTTCCTAATGGTCCAGCTCTCACACCCATACATTACCACTGGGAATACCATTGCTTTGACTATTCTAATTTTTGTTTGCAATGTGATATCTCTGCTTTTCACTATGTTCCCCAGGTTTCTCATGGCTTGTCTCCCAAGAAGTTTAACGATGCCTTCTGTGAAATATGGCTACATCCTTTTATCTGTCCTAGATCTTCGATCATTATGCTGCATTGATGCTTCTAGGCTTTAATATTGTAAGAGAAATAACTCTCTTTTCTCTGAAATTTATATAGCTCTATCAAGTTTACCCTTAAGCACTTTTTCTCTGAGCTTCAAATATTGCAATCTTTTCCCACAGGGTAGGTGTACTGCAGCCTCTTGATTATTTTGGCTGCCTTTTCTGTAACGTTTCCACCTCTATAACAGCTTTTTCCAAGTGTAGTGGCTGCAGTATTCCAAGTATGGTTGTACCATGGGTTGGTATGAAGGCATTACAAAATTGGAAATTCTGTTTTGTTCAGAGATCTACAATGACGGCTGCAAATAAACTTGAAGTTGATTCAGGGTGGGTTTTTGTTGTTGTTAGTTAGTTTTAGTTTACATTTAAATTTTATTTATATGTAAAATATCTATTAACTGTTCAGAAAAAAAAGCTGAAACTGAAATTGGTTCCAAATTAAGGCAGAACTTACATTGGTTTATGTCATCTTATCCTCACACTGAAAAAGACCAAGCAGCACTCATGGCTGTAAAGTCCCTCCTCTGGCTCTCTCCACCTCATGTCACGACCTCAACCGTCTGCTGAAGACAGCAAAGTTTGAGAAGCAAAAGTTTCATGTGGACCCTGTACGCTCTTGTTCCCAAGCAGTTCGTGTTCCAGGGATACTGAAAGAAGAGGGTGAAATTCACATGAGCTCCAACCATAAGGCATGGCTTTGGTACAAATAGGAAATAATTTAGGGAACGAAACAGTAACTCAGAATTTGTCGGTGGAACAGGGCTGAGTGAGCTGAAAGCTTTATTCATAGGTGGAATCTATGTTGGGGTGTCTGAGCTGCTTGAGATTTCCACTTTGAACTCACATCAGACATCCTTTCTCATGGGACAGCTTTTGCCCTCTCCTTACACAGCAAATCTTCCTCTCGGATCAGTCCTCCTACTCGATCCCATAGTCTTTCTCCTGTCTAAGAACAGGTCTGGTTCAGATATATCTTTGGCAACTATTATGCTAGTATTTACATCGGGGATTTTCAAACTTGGCCCGTGGGCCGGCTGCAGCCCATAGCACCATTTCATGTGGCTCCCCACCACCTCCACCACACCAGGAAGTGCCATGTGGTGAAGGAAGGGCAAAATGGCCGTTCGGCTCCCAAAGCGGTCTGAGAGAGCGTGACCTGGCCCCCAGCTCTAAAAGGTTGAGAACTCCTGATTTACATAGTTAAAGGAGCAGAGATACCATATTTTTTAAAAATTGTATTCTTAGGGATGAAAGGGGAAGTAAACTCATTTAGAGCACAATCTTTAGAGGTCTGCTCAGAAGTAAATTCCACTGACTTCATTAGGCTTTAGTCACAAGTAGGTAGATACAGCATTGCAGTCTTAATTAATTAATAATTAATTAAGGTTAGGAGGGAGTCCCAATGCCACCGCTTATGTAAGAGTTTCTGCGATTAAAAACAAAAAGTCTAATTGTGAAATCCTATGCAAATTTATGCAGATGTAAGCCTCATTACGTGAGTGTGGGACTGCAGTTTAAATGTCTTCTAACACAGTCTCTCTCCCCCTCTGGAAAACATCTCCAGAAATATGTATTTAACTCAAACATATGTTCACAGAAAAATAAATAACTCATTATATTTGCATATAATAAATAAACATAAGCAAGGGAACAAAAATAGAGAAGAATTTATTTCTGAAGGAATCAGTATCAGTTTGTATTGTTAGGCAACTGCAATCCTGTGAACACTTTTCCTGGAAGTAAGCCTAGATGAAAACTGAAAGTACTGTACAGTGCAAACCATGCAGCCTTTGTTATTCAAGAAGCCTTATAATACAAGGTTAAAAGATTTTAAACCAAGTTGTAATTAGGACAGTGTGAAAAGGGCAATGGTCTTTTTTGCACCAGGAAAGTGTTCTCTGTGCATTCCACACACTACACATCATAGAGAGGTATGGATTCCCCGTGCCCCACAGGGCACGGAATAGACCAGAGACCACTGCGGTGAGACAGGCTCCCGACCAGTGGGCTCACCGGTCGCCAAATTAAGGGGGGTGAATAAAGTATAGGGTTTGATTCACCCAATTAAGGTGACCTGACCCGCGACTCTGCCGAGTAAGCAGATAGCTGATTCATGAACCATAATGACTCATCTCCCGGTTTGGGGAAATCCCTGGTGCAAACAAGCCATGTTTACCCCTGCCTAAGCCCCAAGACAATGGTCAATCTTGTTCCCTGTTTACCCCGAGTTAATTAACTTCCCCTTTGAAGGTTTTCCCATTAACATGTGTCAACGTATGAGGTAATGCCTTGCCAGAGGACAGTTTGCCACCGTTGCACTTTTTCCCTATAAATGATTCTGCCTTTTGCCAATAAAGTGTCTGATCGATCCAGCAGCTTGTCTCGTGTCGTTACTTGATCAGTCCTCCTCCGGGACCTTCCGGCCCCCAGCGGCCCCGATTCCTACATCTGGTGACCCCGAGACGTGATGTTACTCGTGAGTAAGAGGACCCCGGAGAGGTCTACTCGTGAGTAACGATCCACGCAGTCCGGTTCAACGCCTGAACCGCGACCCGTTGCCCCGGAGGACTGCGCGGCACTCTGGTCGGCAGCCAGCCGGACAGAGGAGTGGCCGCGGCGAGGCATTCCTAAGAGACTTTCCTACCTACCTTTTTCCCGGCTTTGGGGAGGTTCGCGAAGGGAAAAACGCGTTCCGGTCAGGGCAGGCTGTGAGCCCCTGACATTGCAGTGGCCGCCGAGGGCCCGGGACAGGACGATCCACGCTCCGACAGCTACCCCAGACACTCGTCGCCAGAACTGTTACCTGTAAAAGGACGCGTCGACTCTCGGCCCGAGAAGGAAACTTCGAGGGACCCATCACAGGTAATATGGGAACTTGCTCTCATAGACCAAGTCCGTCCGCTAGCCAAAGAACTCGAGAGGAGGAGTTCAGAATCCTGGCCAGGGTTTTTAAGTTGCGATTTCACAGCGGAGAGCTAGCGAGACTTTTGGCGTACCTCAGGGGACACTGCCTACTTTACCCAGAAGTAGGTACGTTAACCTTGAAGCTCTGGGATCAGATAGGAGACTGCATCCAGCAGCCCCCCAAAGCGCCCGGCAGGGTAGTCAGCACATGGAAAAAGTGTAGAGGACTCTTAGAGCAGATCGAGCCAGCCCGGACAGAGGCCCTAGAACCCCCGTTAGAAGAGCCCTCAGGTCAGCCAATCCACCCGGCTGCGCCCACGGCGCTCTGTCCGTCATTCAGCTATCAGCATAGCAGCGAGGGAAGCCTTCCCCCGGTGACAGCTGCAGACGTCACCGAAGGAACGCAAGGAATGAGGAGCGCAGGCGTTCCTCTGACAGCGCCAGCTTCCCTAGTTGTAAAGAGTGCCCTTCAGCGCACAGCAGAGATAGAGCTCAAGAAGGGGGAATTGTCAGCAGAACAACTCGCTGAGCTTAGACAGATTTGTCCCATCCGCTTAGAGATGGACGCGCTCACAGGCGCGCAACAGGTAGTGCATTCCCCAGTCCCGTACAAGCTTCTCATGGCTTTACGGAAAGCAATCTCAGAGACAGGGCTCCAAAGTCGTTTTACTAGGGGCACGCTTCAGCAAGCGTGCGAGACCACCATGTGGATTCCTCACGACTGGAAAGCCGTCATGAGGATGATGCTAACCCCTAGCCAGTACATGATCTGGGACAGCGAGTACCGGCTCGAGGCACAGGCCAGAGCCGCGAGAATGGGAGGCGCGGTAATCGCTGAGCAGCTATATGGCTCAGGTGCCTTTGAGGCCATTAACGCCCAAATCAACTTGCCTCTCGCCACTCTCGAAATGTCCGCTGAAGCCGCCTATAGGGCGTACTTCAAGATCCCAGCATCTGGCAAAGCGGCTAAGAATTATACCGCTATCAAGCAGGGAGCCCAGGAACCCTACATGGACTTCATCAATCGCCTGGAAGAAGCCATCACCAGGCAGATTGACAACGAGCAAGCCCAGCAAGAGCTCTTGATCAAGCTAGCCAAGGACAATGCCAACTTGGACTGCCGTAGGATTTTGCAGTCCCTAGGCAATCGTCCTGACCTGACACTGACAGACATGATTAGAGCCTGTTCTGACGTCGGCACGGACTCCTACAAGATGAGTCTGCTAGCGGCAGCAGTGCAGGGGGGAAAGAGATCTCACCCCAAGGGAAAGACCAGGGGAACTTGTTACACTTGTGGCAAGGTCGGGCACTTCGCTAAAGAATGCCGATCCAAGGGAGGCGGACAAAGGTCCAGCCAGTCCACAGCCCCGAAAACCCCATGTCCAAAGTGCAAGAAAGGCTATCATTGGGCCAAGTTTTGTCCGAGTTCGGGAAACCGCAACGCGGGCATGTCTCTGGCCCCAGTCCAAACAGAGACTTCTCTCATTCCCCAGAATCCGGACTTCCCAGAGCTGGACTAGGTTCCAGGCATATTCCAGGCACTACGAGGGCACAGGCCAGCCCCAAGGGTAGCACAGGGCTAGAATTGACTTGTCAGGCAGACGTTACATGCGACCTGCCAGGCACAGTCTATCTGGTCGATTCCCAGTACATGGGTCCCCTGCCCAGAGGCTTTTTAGGTTTAGTTTTGCCCCGTAGTGTAGCTGGAGCACGCGGAATTTTCATAATTCCAGGAGTCATTGACTCGAATTTTTCAGGCGTTCTCCAGGTCCAACTCTGGACACACCTGCCCCAGACCATTCGCAAGGGAGATTCCTTAGCGCAACTGATCATGGTTCCTTGTCACTCGCCAGCAGGCAGCCAGGGGAGGCTCAGTGACAGCTCAGAGCCCATCTCAGCAGACCGCTTGAGCGCGGTTGAGGCAGTGCAAGGATACCAGGTCTTAGCGACAGTGGAGACCAACATTGAATGGAAGCAGCGCCCCGTTATCGAGGTATTTTTGAACAAAAGGGTGTTCTCAGGCCTCCTCGATACCGGAGCTGATGTGTCCGTGATAAGCAGGAGCCAGTGGCCGAGGGAGTGGGCCATTGAGCCGGTCTCCGATGTGTGGGGGGTAGGTGGCGTTCAGGAAGCGTTTAGGAGCAGAGAGTGGGTAGAAGTCACCATCCCAGGGGCTGACGGCACGGCGGTAGTTCGGCCGCACATTCTTGACGTGCACGTCAACCTTTGGGGGCGAGACATTCTCCAGCAGTACGGTGCCACCCTTACCTTCGGGTAATGGCGTTGCCACTTAAATGGCTCACCGACACTCCGGTCTGGGTAGAACAATGGCCGGTTGTGGGAGAGAAACTGGTTGCCCTAAAGCAGCTAGTGAAGGAACAGCTAGACGCAGGACATATAGAGCAGTCCACCAGTCCCTGGAATTCGCCAGGTTTTGTAATTAAGAAGAAGTCGGGGAAGTGGCGACTCCTCCACGATCTCAGGGAGATCAATAAATGTATTCAGCCCATGGGTCCGCTTCAGTGCGGCATCCCAAATCCAAATATGATTCCCGAGGGGTGGGAGATTCTAGTTGTAGATCTCAAGGATTGCTTCTATACAATCCCCTTAGACCCCCGGGACCGGGAAAGGTTCGCCTTTACAGTGCCGGTTGTGAACCACGGAGAGCCCACGCAGCGTTACGCGTGGAAATTTTTGCCACAGGGCATGCTCAATTCGCCCACCCTGTGCCAAATTTATGTTCACAACGCGCTGGCAAAGTTTCGAAGCCTTTACCCTAAAGCTATTGTGTGTCATTTCATGGATGATATCTTAGTGGCGTTGCCGCAACTCGGCAGCGCAGTGTTTTCTGACCTCCAGGCCAGCCTGGGGGACAAAGGTCTACTCATAGCCCCGGAGAAGGTGCAAAAAACCGAGCCCTTTTCATACTTGGGTCATCGGCTTCTCCGTTCTTTTGCCGCACCGGTTTTACCCCAGATAGTTTTACAGGACTCAGTCACCCTGGTAGAGTTACAGCAGATTTTAGGGAATATTAATTGGGCCAGACCGTATTTCCGATTGGATACGGATCTCTTAAAGCCGCTCTTCTCGCTGCTAACTTTAGGTAAGCAGCCGGCAGACCGGATAAAAATCTCTCGAGACGCGCGCTTGGCGCTCGAGAAAGTGAACCAAGTTCTCAGCCAGAGGTGGGTGGATAGGATCGCCCAGGGGCCTTATGCCCCGATCCTGAATTTGTACATCGTACGGTCAGGGTCCATGTTCACTGGGGCACTAGGCGTAGACTCAGAGAAGGGAGCTAAAATTGTGGAGTGGGTTTATTTGCCTAACACATCACCACGGAACATCGTTCCGCCCCAAGAGCTGGTTTCCGCGGTGATTTACCGCGGCAGGCTGAGAGCTAGGGACATTTCAGGAAATGATTTGGCCAAAATTGTAGTTCCTTTCACCAAGGAACAAATTCACCAGTTAATGCAGCTAGGTGACTCGCTTCCGATAGCCTTGGAAGGTTTCACTGGGAGTTTAGCGTACCACTTGCCCAAGGACCCTAGACTCGTTTCCCTACAGACAGGAACAGTCAGCTTGTTCGAATTGCTCTCGCTGGTCCCGCTTCAGGGGGCCAGGACAGTTTTCACAGACGGAGGTCGCACCTATGGTGTTTTGACCTGGCAGGAGGGCGAAGCTTGGCACACGCTGCTAACTCTTCCACAGAAGTCCGCTCAGCGGGCGGAGTTGGCAGCCGTGAACCTTGCCTTGCGCACCTTCGCCCAGGAGCGTTTGAATATTATTACTGACAGCCTGTACGTAAGGAATTTGTTGCACAGTCTACCGGGAGCTTACATCACTCCCGCGATAGACAAGAATTTACTAAGTCTGTTTCTCACCGCTCAATTTCATTTGCGTAACCGCACGGAGCCGCTTTATATTGCCCACATCCGAAGTCACCAAGACCTACCGGGTCCAATTTCCGCGGGCAATAGCAGAGCGGACGCGGCCGCAAAGGAAATTCAGCAACGTTCAGTTTTGGGAGTTTTCACTACTCCAATCCAAAGTCATGCTTTTTTTCACCAAAATGCCAAGGCACTCGCCAGACAGTTCAATCTGCCGCTTTCTCAAGCCCAGGGTATAGTCCGCTCTTGCCAGCATTGCGCAGGGGCGCCGGGGGGGCCCTCGTGGGGGGTCAACCCACGAGGGACTGAGGCCAACCAGGTATGGCAGATGGACGTCACGCATGTGCCGCAGTTTGGCAGATGGCAATACATGCACGTCTGCATTGATACCTTTTCCCAGTTCGTTTGGGCCACGGCGCAGAAAGGGGAGACGGCTACCCACGTGGAGCAGCACCTCCTTTCCTGCATCGCGGCGATGGGCAAGCCACGGCACGTGAAAACGGATAACGCCCCGTCCTACTGCTCTAGGCAGTTGGCCGCCTTCATGGCGACTTGGGACATCAAGCACACTTTTGGAATTCCCTACAATCCGCAAGGGCAGGCGATTGTAGAGCGTGTCAATCGGACGCTAAAGTCCTATCTTTACAAACAAATAGAAAGGGGGGAACCTCCTGCCCTCCCCAAGTCACAAGGAGCAGCACAGTTTTGCTTAAACAAGGTTTTGTTCACATATAATCACCTTAATGTTTTTTCGGACTGCACGCCGCAGGAGAGGCATTTCCGCCGTTCGGAAGCTCTCCCGCGACCAATGGTCCGGTACCGAGTGCCACCGGACCCCACTTGGAGGGGGCCGGTGCCGCTCGTCACCTGGGGGAGAGGGTATGCTGCAGTTATGTCTCCTACAGGTGTCATCTGGATCCCAGCTCGGTGTGTCAAACCTCACACGGAACCGCATGGCGTGGAACCAGACCGACCCGAGTCCGATACCGGAGATGAAGGACCTCACCCTGCACGAGAGGATCCGTCGGAGGAGGCGACAGCCGATCCCTAAAGTCACCTGGGGGATGGTCAAGGTTCTTTGCCATGACGCTCAGGACGCCGTCCAGCGCGAGGGGAAGGAACCGACGCCGGAGAACCTCACAGCAGCAGTCTTTGCCCAGATTCACGCCAACACCGTGGCGATCTCCATAGTCCTGGCCCTCTCCCTGCTTTTGGGGGGAGGCGCCCAGGCAGCCTCAATCCAGGCCGACGGTTTGTCGCCTGGTGAAGACCTGTCTACACGAATGCAGTACAACTTGTGGGAAAGGTTGGCGGGTCTCGTCAACCAGTCCGATTTTTGCTTACAGCAGGACGTTGGTTCTGCATCCATGCTCAGCACCTGTCTCATCCCGGTGTGCCATACCCCGGACGAGCACACCGAGGACAGTGCTTGGTTGCGAAAAGCATCCTTTGCCCCTCACTCTCCTACCGCCTTCTCGGCATATGCACGCTGGGGGGGACAGCAACTTACCCCAACCTTGCCGGCTGATGCAGCCACCCTCCATACCCCTCGGGTGGCGGTCAGCCCGGGCGCCGCCTGTACCCGCATGACCGGTTGCACCGCAGACGGTCAGGCACGGCGCCGCTGTATTGACCCTGGCGTTGGCAACTGGACTTGCAGTAAACCGGAGACCCTCATCTCATTGTACGCTCATGTCACCCTGCCCTCAGGGTGGTTCTTTACCTGCAACCAGCACACCTGGAACTACATCCCTGCCAATCTGTCGGACTCAATGTGTTGCATTAGTCGCTTGACACTTGTACTCCCCACCAGGGACATGATTGCCCCACGTTCTAGTGACACAAATGTATCCCATGTGAATGTTTCCCCGCTCATTCGGCACACACGCACAACCCAGTTAGACAGCTCTTGTGACAGCAGCATCAGAGTAATGAGTCCCGCTGAGTATGTTTCCCTATCCGTCAGTTTGATCGGCGTGCCGGGGTTGGCCACCGGCAACGCACGGAGAATTGGTCATTTGGCCTGCGGTTTAGCTAAAACCATCAATCATACCTCCTCAGCGATAGCGCTCCTTAATCAAGAGCAGGTGGAACTCCGCCAAGCTGTTCTTGATAATCGAGCGGCTATCGACTACCTCCTCTTATTGCACCACCTGGGGTGCGAATCTGTCCATGGGATGTGCTGTTTTAACCTTACTGACAACTCCCGGAAAATACAAAACCAGATCAAGGACCTGCATTCCCTTGTTGCAGGCATCACGGAAGGCTCCGCGTGGGGAGCCTGGTGGGATTCCCTATGGAATTGGATGTGGTCATGGATCCCCTGGGGGTGGCTACAGACGGTGCTTCAGGTAGTGGTGGGAATAGCCATACTAGGCATTACGCTCTGTTGCTTTGCTCAGTGTATTCCCTCGCTGATCTCCAAGTGCCGCCCCAGAGGGAAATCCCGTGACGTCATCCCAGCTCAACAGCTGATGCCTATCTTGCGTAAGGTCGCCGGTCAGGTTCTTAAATAGAAAATAAAGGGGAGATATGGATTCCCCGTGCCCCACAGGGCACGGAATAGACCAGAGACCACTGCGGTGAGACAGGCTCCCGACCAGTGGGCTCACCGGTCGCCAAATTAAGGGGGGTGAATAAAGTATAGGGTTTGATTCACCCAATTAAGGTGACCTGACCCGCGACTCTGCCGAGTAAGCAGATAGCTGATTCATGAACCATAATGACTCATCTCCCGGTTTGGGGAAATCCCTGGTGCAAACAAGCCATGTTTACCCCTGCCTAAGCCCCAAGACAATGGTCAATCTTGTTCCCTGTTTACCCCGAGTTAATTAACTTCCCCTTTGAAGGTTTTCCCATTAACATGTGTCAACGTATGAGGTAATGCCTTGCCAGAGGACAGTTTGCCACCGTTGCACTTTTTCCCTATAAATGATTCTGCCTTTTGCCAATAAAGTGTCTGATCGATCCAGCAGCTTGTCTCGTGTCGTTACTTGATCAGTCCTCCTCCGGGACCTTCCGGCCCCCAGCGGCCCCGATTCCTACAGAGAGGTTCCTCATATGTTCCAGGAAACTGAATTTTGACCCCCTAGATAAGACTATTGTTAGGATCCATTTGGGAATCAGTAAGCTAGTTCAATAGTTTAGGCTGTGTAGACAGGGATTGGGAGTTCAATTCCCCACTGTGCCTTCCAGAAAAAGAGCCATCCTTTGTGCCCTTGGGCAAACTGCAGAGTCCCACGTACTCCCCCTGCCTAGAGGAAAGGAATGGTAAACCATTTCAGATACATCTCTGTCTAGAAAATTCTGAAAAAAGTTGCCATAAGTCAGAATCAATTTGATGGCTTCTTCTTCTTCTTCTTCTTCTTCTTCTTCTTCTTCTTCTTCTTCTTATTATTATTATTCTTATTATTATTCTTATTATTATTATTATTATTATTATTATTATTATTATTATTATTATTATTATTATTATTATTATTATTATTATTAAGCTAAAAGGGAGGAGGGTAAGAAGCTGAGATTGCAAGGGAAACAAGATAAAGGTTTTGGTAGGGTGAATAAGAAGTGGCTTTTGCAAAATTATTTAACAGTTTTCTTCCATTTAAAGTTAAAAAATGAGATGGGAAAGAAAGAAAAAACAATGAATGGGATTTTCCTGCTTTTTTCTTATATGGTTTTTATAATAGTAACCTAATTTAAAGCTATATAGCAGTGGAACATAAGTTTAAGAATTAAACACGAGCTTCTTCTAACTTAAACATAACAGAATTAGATGTTTTGGCTCACTAACAGAATCACAGAAATATATAATAATTGAGTTGAAGGGGCCTATGAGACCATCGAGTCCAACCTCCTACTCAATGTAGGAATCCAAATCAAAGAAAATATGACAGTTGTCTAATTTTCTCTTGAATGTCTCTACCATTGGGGTATTCATCAACTCCCTAGGTAATTGGTTTCATTGTCATACTCCTCTAACAATTTAAAAAAATTGTCCTGATAATCAGTCTATATCTGACTTCCTGTTGTTTCAGCTCGCTATTACATATCCTGCGCTCTGGAATGAACAAGAACAGATCCTTCCCCTGCTCTTTATGATTATCTTTCAAAGTACTGTATTTGAAGAGCGCAATCATATCCCCACCTCTGTCTCCTTTTCTCAAGACTAAGCATGCCCAGCTCCTTCAATCATAAGGTTTCGCTTTCAATCCCCTGATCATCTTTGTTGCCCTTCTCTGAACTTGTTCCAGTTTGTTGGCATATGGTTTCCCCGTGCCCCTTTGGGCATGGGACGGCCAGGCAGAGGCCGCTTGAGTGAGAAGGCTCCTAGCGGTGGCTTCTGTGGGCAGCCATATCAAGGGGGGTGAATAAATTATAGGGCTATAGGGTTTGATTCACCCAATTAACGTGACCTGACCAGCGGCTCTGCCAGACAGGCAGAACGCTATCTCCTGCATCTCCTGTGTATAATTAGGTAAACATTCTTCCCCCTGGCTTGGCGCTAATCTCGGGCGCAAACAGGGACCATGTTTTCCCAGCCGGTAAGCCCGAAACAATAGGGCTTCCCCTGTCAAATGTTGACCTGTCATAATTGACTTCCCCTGAAGAATTTCCCCAATTAACCTGAGTAAACAGGTAACTTGATTGAATCACTGGTGACGGTTTTTTCTACCTGCCTTCTGACCTATAAAAGGTGTGTGTATCTTCCAATAAAGCACTGATCTGATCCTGACTCCTTGCCTCGTATCGCTTATTGATCAGTCTCCTCCGGGACCTAAGCGCCGCCCAGCGGCAGATATTCGCAACAGCTGGTGACCCCGACGTGATTTACTCGTGAGTAAGGGACCCCGGAGAGGTCTACTCGTGAGTAACGATCCACGCGGTCCGGTTCTACGCTTGAACCGCGACCCGTCACCCCGGAGGACAGCGCGGCACTCTGACCGGCAGCCAGCCGATCAGAGAAGTGGCCTGCGGCGAGGCATTCCAGAGAGGCATTCCTACAGCTTCTCCCGCTTTCGAGGAGGTTGCCATAGAGGGAAACGCGTTCCGCTCAGGGCAGGCTGTGAGCCCCTGACATCGCAGAGGCCGTTAGAAGGGCCCGTGGCGGAAGGTCCACGCTCCGAGGTCTACCCCAGACACTAGACGTCCGAACCTGTTGCCTGACAAGACGCGTCGCATTTGTCCCGAGGAGGAAACTTCAGAGGACCATCTGCAGGTAATATGGGGACTTGTTCTCATAGACCAAGTCCGTCCGCTAGCCAAAGAACTCGTGAGGAAGAGTTCAAAATCCTGGCCAGGGTTTTTCAGTTACGATTTCACAGCAGGGAGCTAGCGAGACTTTTGGTGTACCTCAGGGAACACTGCCTACTTTACCCAGAAGTAGGTACGTTAACCCTGAA
Organism: Bradypodion ventrale; assembly: GCA_035047345.1. Classification (NCBI taxonomy): domain Eukaryota; kingdom Metazoa; phylum Chordata; class Lepidosauria; order Squamata; family Chamaeleonidae; genus Bradypodion; species Bradypodion ventrale. The sequence goes on along the minus strand of JAWDJE010000002.1, from coordinate 138,434,897 downwards.
GCTCTGGGATCAGATAGGAGACTGCATTCAGCAACCCCCGAAAGCTCCAGGAGGGATAGTTAGTACATGGAGAAAGTGTAGGAGACTCTTAGAGCAGATCGAGCCAGTCCGGGTAGAGGCCAAAGAACCCCCATTAGAAAAACCATCAGACAAGCCAGTCGAACCGACTGCGCCCACGTCACTCTACCCGTCAATTAGCTATCGGCAGAGCAGCGTAGGGAGCCTTCCCGCAGTGACAGCTGCAGACGTCACCGAAGGAATGCAAGGAATGAGAGGCGCTGGCGCTTCTCTGACAGCTCCAGGTTCCCTAGTTGTTAAGAGTGCCCTTCAGCGCACCGCCGAGATCGAGCTAAAGAAGGGGGAATTGTCAGTTGAACAGCTAGCTGAACTTAGACAGATTTGTCCGATCCGCATGGAGATGGACGCGCTCACAGGCGCACAGCAGATAGTACACTCCCCAGTCCCGTACAAGCTTCTCATGGCTTTACGGAAGGCAATCTCAGAGACAGGGCTCCAGAGTCGTTTTACCAGGGGCACGCTTCAGCAAGTGTGCGAGACCACCATGTGGATTCCTCATGACTGGAAAGCCGTCATGAGGATGATGCTGACCCCTAGCCAGTACATGATCTGGGACAGCGAGTTTCGGCTCGAGGCTCAGGCCAGGGCTGCTAGGATGGGAGGCGCGGTAATTCCTGACCAGCTATATGGTTCAGATGCCTTTGAGCCCATCAACGCTCAGATCAACTTGCCTCTCACCACCCTAGAGATGTCAGCCGAAGCCGCCTATAGGGCATACTTCAAGGTCCCGGCATCTGGCAAAACGGCCAAAAATTACACCGCTATTAAGCAGGGAGCCCAGGAGCCCTACATGGACTTCATCAATCGCCTGGAGGAGGCAATTAGCAGGCAGATTGATAATGAGCAAGCCCAGCAAGAGCTCATGATCAAGCTAGCAAAGGACAACGCCAACTTGGACTGCCGTAAAATCTTGCAGTCCCTGGGCAATCGCCCTGACATAACCTTAACGGACATGATCCGAGCATGTTCCGACGTTGGCACGGATTCTTACAAGATGGGTCTGCTAGCGGCAGCGGTGCAGGGGGGGAAAAGACATCAGGGCAATGGCAAGACCAAGGGGGCATGCCATTCCTGTGGCAAGGTCGGTCACTTCGCTAGGGAGTGCCGATCCAAGGGAGGCGGACAAAAGTCCGGCCGTCCCAAGGCTCCAAACACCCCCTGCCCGAAGTGCAAAAAGGGCTATCATTGGGCCAGGTTTTGTCCGAGTTCGGGAAACCGGAATCCGGGCATGTCTCTGGCCCCAGTCCAAACAGAGGCTTCCTTCAACCAGATCCAGAACCCCCCAGAACTAGACTAGGTGCTAGGCACATTCCAGACATTACTAGGGCACAGGCCAGTCCCAAGGGTAGCACAGGGCTAGAATTGGCTTGCCAGGCGGACGTTACATGCGATCTGCCGGGCACAGTCTATCTAGTCGATTCTCAGTACATGGGACCCCTACCCAGAGGCTTTATAGGCTTAGTTTTGCCCCGTAGTGTAGCTGGAGCACGCGGAATTTTCATAATTCCAGGAGTCATTGACTCGAATTTTTCAGGCGTTCTCCAGGTCCAACTTTGGACACACCTGCCCCAAATTATCCACAAGGGAGAGACCTTAGCGCAACTGATCATGGTTCCTTGTCACTCGCCAGCAGGCAACCCGAGAAGGCTCGGTGACAGCTCAGAGCCCGGTTCAACAGACCGCTCGAGCGCGAGTGAGGCAGTGCAAGGATACCAGGTCTTAGCGACAGTGGAGACCAACATTGAGTGGAAGCAGCGCCCCGTTATCGAGGTATTTTTGAACAAAAGAGTGTTCTCAGGGTTACTCGATACCGGAGCGGATGTGACCGTGATAAGCAGAAGCCAGTGGCCGAGGGAGTGGGCCATTGAGCCGGTCTCCGATGTGTGGGGGGTAGGTGGCGTTCAGGAAGCGTTTAGGAGCCGAGAGTGGGTAGAAGTCACAATCCCAAGGGCTGACGGCACGGCGGTGATTCGGCCGCACATTCTTGACGTGCACGTCAATCTTTGGGGGCGAGACATTCTCCAGCAGTACGGTGCCACCCTTACCTTCGGGTAATGGCGTTGCCACTTAAATGGCTCACCGATACTCCGGTCTGGGTAGAACAATGGCCGGTAGTGGGAGAGAAATTAGTTGCCCTCAAGCAGCTAGTCAAAGAACAGCTAGACGCAGGACACATAGAACAGTCCACGAGTCCTTGGAATTCGCCAATTTTTGTGATTAAGAAGAAGTCGGGGAACTGGCGACTCCTCCACGATCTCAGAGAGATCAATAAATGCATTCAGCCGATGGGTCCGCTTCAATGCGGTATCCCAAATCCTAACATGATTCCCGAGGGGTGGGAGATTTTAGTTGTAGATCTCAAGGATTGCTTTTATACAATCCCCTTAGACCCCAGGGACCGGGAAAGGTTCGCCTTTACAGTGCCGGTTGTGAACCACAGCGAGCCCACGCAGCGTTACGCGTGGAAATATTTGCCACAGGGCATGCTCAATTCGCCCACCCTGTGCCAAATTTATGTTCACAACGCGCTGGCAAAGTTCCGAAGCCTTTACCCTAAAGCTATTGTGTGTCACTTCATGGACGATATTTTAGTAGCGTTGCCGCAACTCGGTAGCGCAGTGTTTTCTGACCTCCAGGCCAGCCTGGGGGACAAGGGTCTACTCATTGCCCCGGAAAAGGTGCAGAAGACCGAGCCCTTTTCATACTTGGGTCATCGGCTTCTTCGTTCCTTTGCCGCACCGGTTTTACCCCAGATAGCTTTACAGGACTCAGTCACCCTGGTAGAGTTACAGCAAGTTTTAGGAAACATTAATTGGGCCAGACCGTATTTCCGATTGGATACGGATCTTCTGAAACCGCTCTTCTCGCTGCTAACTTTAGGTAAGCAGCCGGCAGACCGGATAAAAATTTCTCGAGACGCACGCCTGGCGCTCGAGAGAGTGAACCAAGTTCTCAGCCAGAGGTGGGTGGATAGGATCGCCCAGGGGCCATATGCCCCGATCCTGAATTTGTACATCGTGCGGTCAGGATCCATGTTCACCGGGGCGCTAGGCGTAGACTCAGAGAAGGGAGCGAAAATTGTGGAGTGGGTCTACTTGCCTAACACATCATCACGGAACATTGTTCCGCCCCAAGAGTTGGTTTCCGCGGTGATTTACCGCGGCAGGCTGAGAGCTAGGGACATTTCAGGAAATGATTTGGCCAAAATTGTGGTTCCTTTCACCAAGGAACAAATTCATCAGTTAATGCAGCTAGGTGATTCACTTCCGATAGCTTTGGAGGGCTTCACTGGGAGTTTAGCACACCATTTGCCCAAAGATCCTAGGCTCGTTTCACTACAGACAGGAACAGTCAGCTTGTTCGAATTGCTTTCGCTGGTCCCACTTCAGGGGGCTAAGACAGTTTTTACCGATGGGGGACGCACATATGGTGTCCTGACCTGGCAGGAGGGCGAAGCTTGGCACACGCTGCTAACTCTTCCACAGAAGTCCGCTCAGCGGGCAGAGTTGGCAGCCGTGAACCTTGCCTTGCGCACCTTCGCCCAGGAACGTTTAAATATCATAACTGACAGTCTGTATGTTAGGAATTTGCTGCACAGTCTACCGGGAGCTTACATCACTCCCGCGATAGACAAGAATTTGCTTAGCCTGTTTCTCACCGCTCAATTTCATTTGCGAAACCGCACGGAGCCGCTCTATATTGCCCATATTCGAAGTCACCAAGACCTACCGGGTCCGATTTCCGTGGGCAATAGCAGAGCGGACGCGGCCGCAAAGGAAATTCAGCAACGCTCAGTTTTGGGTGTTTTTACTACTCCGATCCAAAGTCATGCCTTTTTCCACCAAAATGCCAAAGCACTCGCCCGACAGTTCAATCTGCCACTTTCCCAAGCCCAAGGCATAGTCCGCTCTTGTCAGCATTGTGCAGGGGCGCCGGGGGGGCCCTCATGGGGGGTCAACCCACGGGGGACAGAGGCCAATCAGGTGTGGCAGATGGATGTCACGCATGTGCCGCATTTTGGTAGATGGCAATACATGCATGTGTGTATTGATACTTTTTCCCAGTTCGTTTGGGCCACAGCGCAGAAAGGGGAAACTGCCTCCCACGTGGAGCAGCACCTCCTCTCCTGCATCGCGGCGATGGGCAAGCCGCGGCACGTGAAAACAGATAACGCCCCGTCCTACTGCTCCAGGCAGTTGGCCGCCTTCATGGCCACATGGGACATCAAGCATACATTTGGGATTCCCTACAATCCGCAAGGGCAGGCGATTGTAGAACGGGTCAATCGGACGCTAAAGTCCTACATTGACAAACAAACAGAAAGGGGGGAGCCACCAGCCCTCCCCAAATCACAGGGACAGGCACAGTTTTGCTTAAATAAGGTATTGTTCACTTACAATCACCTTAATGTTTTTTCGGACTGTACACCGCAGGAGAAGCATTTCTGCCGTTCGGAAGCTCTCCTGCGACCTATGGTCCGGTACCGAGTGCCACCGGACCCTTCTTGGAGGGGCCCGGTGCCGCTCATAACATGGGGAAGAGGGTATGCTGCAGTTATGTCCCCTACAGGTGTCGTTTGGATTCCAGCTCGGTGCGTCAAGCCCTACTTGGAACCACATGGCGTGGACACAGACCGACCAGAGCCCGATCCCGGAGATGGAGGACCTCACTCTGACCGAGGGGACCCGCCGGGAGAAACAGCGGTCGCGGACGACACCACCGAAGATAACCTGGGGGATGGTCAAGACCCTCTGCCATGATGCTCAGCATGCCATCCAGCGCGAGGAGAAGGAGCTGACACCAGAGAGCTTCGTGGCTGCAGTTTTCGCCCAGATCCATGCCAACTCCATGGCAATCACCATCATCCTGACCCTCGCCCTGCTTTCGGGGGGAGGCGTTCAGGCCGCCTCACTGGAGGCCAGCGATTTAATGCCGGGCGGAGACCTTTCTGCCCGCATGCAGTACAACATTTGGGAAAGGTTGGCAAGCCTTGTCAACCAGTCCGATTTTTGCCTCAGACAGGACGTCGGTTCTGCCTCGATCCTCAGCACCTGCCTTGTCCCGGTGTGCCACTCTCCAGGCGCGCACCCCCGGGACGGGGACTGGCTGGTAAGGAGACTCTTCAGCCCATACATCCCATCAGCTTCCTCGGAATATGCTCGATGGGAGATGCGGCTAACCATGACTTTGCCGGCTGATGCAGCCACTCTCCATACTCCCCGAGTGGCGGTCAGCCCGAACTCTACTTGTGGGCGAATGCACGGTTGCTCCGGACTTGGCCGAATTGGGCGCCGCTGCCTTAACGTGGGCAGTGGCAATTGGACTTGTAATAACCCAGTGCCGATGGGCACAATGTATGCACATATCACCCTTCCATCTGGATGGTTTTTCACTTGTAACCAGTATACGTTTAATTACATTCCTGCCAATATGTCAGATGCTATTTGCTGTATTAGCCGGTTGACACTCCTGCTCCCCACTAAGGATATGATTGCCCCAAGCCCCAATGTTCCTAATGTTTCCAATGTATCTAATGTCCCTTCACTCATATGGCACACTCGCACCACAATTGTTAGACAGCTCATGTGAAAGCAGCTTTAGGGTAATGAGACCTGCCGAGTATCTCTCCTTGGCAGTCAGCATCTTTGGCGTGCCAGGCTTAGCCGTCGGCAACGCAAAAAGGATTGGTCGTTTGGCTTGCGGTCTAGCAAAGGCCATCAACCATACCTCCTCAGCGATAGCGCTCCTCAATCAGGAGCAGGCGGAACTTCGCCATGCCATTCTCGATAATCGGGCGGCTATCGACTACCTCCTACTGCTTCACCACTTGGGCTGCGAGTCTTTTCATGGTATGTGCTGCTTTAATCTTACGGACAACTCTCGTAAGATTCAAAGCCAGATCGAAGATCTTCACTCCATAGTGGCTGGCATCACGGAAGGCTCTGCATGGGGGGCATGGTGGAGCTCACTATGGAAATGGATGTGGTCGTGGATCCCATGGGGGTGGCTTCAGACGGTAATCAAGGTAGTAGTGGGGGTAGTCATACTAGGCATTACAGTCTGTTGTCTTGTTCAATGCATTCCCCCACTAATCTCAAGATGCCGCCGGAGAAGGAAACCCCGTGACGTCATTCCAGACCAACAGCTGGTGCCGCTTCTGCGCAGGGTCGCTGGTCAGGTTCTTAATATAAATAAGTAAGGGGAGATATGGTTTCCCCGTGCCCCTTTGGGCATGGGACGGCCAGGCAGAGGCCGCTTGAGTGAGAAGGCTCCTAGCGGTGGCTTCTGTGGGCAGCCATATCAAGGGGGGTGAATAAATTATAGGGCTATAGGGTTTGATTCACCCAATTAACGTGACCTGACCAGCGGCTCTGCCAGACAGGCAGAACGCTATCTCCTGCATCTCCTGTGTATAATTAGGTAAACATTCTTCCCCCTGGCTTGGCGCTAATCTCGGGCGCAAACAGGGACCATGTTTTCCCAGCCGGTAAGCCCGAAACAATAGGGCTTCCCCTGTCAAATGTTGACCTGTCATAATTGACTTCCCCTGAAGAATTTCCCCAATTAACCTGAGTAAACAGGTAACTTGATTGAATCACTGGTGACGGTTTTTTCTACCTGCCTTCTGACCTATAAAAGGTGTGTGTATCTTCCAATAAAGCACTGATCTGATCCTGACTCCTTGCCTCGTATCGCTTATTGATCAGTCTCCTCCGGGACCTAAGCGCCGCCCAGCGGCAGATATTCGCAACATTGGCATCCTTCTTACAGTGCAGTGTTCAGAACTGGACACAGCAGTCTAGATGTGGTCTGACTAATGCTGAATAGGAGACTAGTACATCATGGGTTTGGAGAATATACCTCTGTTAATGCAACTAAAATAACATTTGCCTTTTTTGTAGGCACATCACATGTTGACTAATTTTCTGCTTTGCAAGTATCCACCAACTTGTAATTGTATATTTGTTTTTCCCCTCCCTAGGTTTAAAACCTTACTTTCATTCTGTTGTTTTCAGCCCAGTGTTTAAGCCTATCAAGACCTTCTTGAATTCTGCTCCTGTCTTCCAAGCTGTCAGTTATTCCACCCATTTTTGTATCATCTGCAAATTTGTTTGTTTGAGGCTTTGCTTAAGTCCAGATATATTACTACAGCATTCCCACTATCTACCAAGAAAGTTACCTGATCAAAAAATGATATAAGATTAGTCTGACAGGATTTGTTCTAGACCAGGCATTCTCAACCTTTTAAAGCTGGGGGCCAGGTCATGCTCCCTCAGACGGCTTTGGGGGCCGGATGGACATTTTGCCCTTCCTCCGCCACATGGCATTTCCTGGTGGGGTGGAGGTGGTAGGGGGCCACATGAAACGGTGCCGTGGGCTTGCCCGGCCCATGGGTTGAGAGTTCCTTGGATTCTAGTTATTACCACATTGTTCTCAATGTGCTTGCAGAGTGACCGCTTTATATTCTGCTCCAGAATTTTCCCTGGGATTGATGTCAGGCTGACTGGTCTGTAGTTCCCCGGTTCATACCTTTTTTTGAAGATAAGGACAACATTAGCATTCCTCCAATCATCTGGTGCTACACCCATCCTCCATGATTTCAAGAAAATGATAAGACACTGGTTCTGATATCGCTTCAGTTCAGCCAGTTCTTTCAATATACTGTACAGTACAGTACTTGGATGCAATTCAAGGCCCCCACCTGTTGGCTTATAAAATGAAGCCTCCCCATCTTTTTTAATGCAGGCATTTTTAATGTGGTTAGTTTTTAATAGGGGGGTGGGTATGTTGGGGTTTTAATTGTTTTTAATATGTATGTTTTAATCCTGTTGTGAGCCGCCCTGAGTCAGGTTCGCCTGATTGGGCGGCATAGAAATTTGAGCTATAAATAATAAATAAACAAATAAATTCATCTGGGCCTGGGAATCTGAACTCATTCAAAGTAACAAGGTATTCCTTGAATATTTATTTATCAATCTCCAACTGCAATCCTTTCTGCTCTCTTTGTGTCTTTTATTTGCCTGCAAAGTTGTATATTACCTTTTGGGAAAAGAGAGAGCTAAAGTAGGAATTGAACACTTCTGTTTTTTCTTTGTCATCTGTTATCATTTTCTCATCTCCACTGAGTAGCTGAGCTACCCTTTCTTTTCTCTGTCTTTTGCTACACAGATACAGTATTTGAAGAATGCTTTTTGTTACTTTTAGTATCTCTTGCTAACCTCAGCTCATTATCAGCTTTTGCTGTCCTAACACCATCCCTGCAATTCTTTCCTATTTCTCTATACACTTCCTTTGTAGCCAGGTCACCCTTCCACTTCCTATATGTGTCCTTTTTGTTTAGTTTTTAGCTCCACGCTGAGCTTTTTGTAGAGCCACATTGGTCTTTTCTCCTGTTTTGTTAAGCAAACTGTTAGTATTTTTCCAATAATTTTCTTATCTCTATTTTTTTTTTAAAAAAGCATTATTTTTTCCCAAACTTAGATTTTGTCTTCTTTCACAGCTGCTGCACATGCTCACTCACAAGAAATCTGCAATCCTGTGCAGACATACCCGGGAGTAAGCCCCTGTGAATCCAGAACTTTTTGGATCTGGGCAAACATACATATGTATAATCAGGCTGCAGAAGTGAACAGGAACACAGTTATTCTGTCACTCTTAATGGAGTCCCAAGCCTTCAGTTTTCCCTTTCTCTGATATACACAGTCAACCACACAACTATTTATCAGCTGGCTGGAGCAGCTATGTTGCATAGGAAAGCAAAGGATGGTGTGAACAGTGGGAAAACATACCAAGCATAGAAACACTTTTGCATTTAACAAAAAACATCCTCGTTTCCTTCTCTGTAGCTTTGGCATTGGACATTAAGCCATTCATGGTGTTCTGAATGTCTGTGATGTAAATGATAATGTTAAACACATGGTGTAGTGTTTGTGCAAAATCCAAAGATAAAGGTGGGTAATACCTTAACTGAAACACTAAAATATCAAAAAATAGGCAGGCTTCCCAGTCTTATAGGATGCTTGGTCACTCTGCACACTGCAGAATTGGGCTGATAGGTGATTTTTTATTTATTTATTTAAAGGGAGGGGTTGGGGGCTATCCTACCTAGATGCTGAAGCTTCCAGATCTGTAGCTGAGCCTGAAGATCCAAAGTGAAGATTGACAATTCAGGCTGAACTGTGTTCAGGTTTCCCCTCAGGGGACAGCCAAGTCGATTGTGTTTCTCTGTCTCATTAGACAGAGGAGTGCCAGCCACGCAGTGAAATCCTCTGTTGCCCTATATCGAAGCATAAGGCACATGCTTTGATGAGCCACATAAGCCAAGAACGTGGCAGTTCCAGTACCAGAAAAAGCAAACAATCAAAATGATTTGGGGACTTTTTGTTTTCTCTCCTTATCCCCCAAGTTCTGTAATGCCCACCATAATGGAGAGGACTGCAGAACTGGAAAGACGGCCTGTGGTTTTGCTAGTCGAGTGGTCTAATACAGTGGCTTAGTGGTTAAGACGCTGAAATTGACTACCAGAAGGCCAGCTGGTCAGCAGTTTGAAACCCGAGTGCCGCACAACAGAGTGAGCACCCATCGTCTCTCCCAGCTCCTGCCAACCTAGCAGTTCGAAAGCAAGACATTGCAAGTAGATAAACAGGTACCACTTTGGTGGGAAAGGTAACAGCATTCTGGCGTCTAGTCATGCCTGCCACATGACCACGGAATCATCTGGCTCTTTGGCTGTAAACAGAGATGTGCACGCCACCCTAGAGTTGGATATGACTGGCTTTTGAGCAAAGGAGACCTAATACAGCTGTTGCCCATCCTCGTTCCTGTATGCTGCAGGGCCATGATGGCAAACCCTGGCACTCCAGATGTTCTTGGACTTCAATTCCCAGAAGCCAAAGCACCCTGTGAATCAACACAAATGGGTTTACTGCTATTCATCCGCCCCGCGCTGCCCTCGTCGCTCCCGGAAGCGGAAGTAAAACATGCCCGTATGGAGGAAGGGTTAACCCGGAAGAGTCTTAACCAACCGTATATGGACATGTTTTATTTCCGCTTCCGGGAGCAACGAGGGCAGCACGGGCTGGATGAATAGCAGTAGACCCATTTGCATGGATTCACAGGGTGCTAAGGCTTCTGAGAATTGAAGTCCAAGAACATCTGGAGTGCCAAGGTTCGCCATCATGGCCGCAGGGCCTTGCCAACATGTATTTGGCGCATTCACACTCCCCCCCCACGTTAAAAAAATTCCAAAAAGTACAGTACAGTGAGTGTGAGGAAGAGGGATAAATAGATCCCACCACGTAGAAGAGCTGTAGGTCAAAACTCTGAATTCCACAGAACGAAGGGAAAAAAATAACGTGCGGTAAATCTTATTGGGGAAGAAAAATACACACGCATCAACCCCAGGCACAAGGCAACCCTTCGAGGCCGAAGCGACGGAGCGCGCGCGCACGGCCTGTGCAAATCTCCCGCCACGCGTCGTATCCCTTAGGCGCGCGCGCGCGGAGGGTCTAGAGCCGGGCTCGAGAGGAGGAGGAGATGGAGAAGCAGGCGAGGGACCGGGGGGGGGGGGGGTGGCGGCGGCGGGGAGCTCCCCTTTGCCTGGCCCGGCCCGCGAGAGACAGGGAAGGGAGCGTGGGAGCGATGGAGGAATGACGACTCCCACCCCCCACCCCCCACCGGACACGGGTGTGAGAGCGGAGTGTGTGGGCAGTGGGGGGGGGGGAGGTAGAAAGAGGGGGAATTGATGATGATTATGATAATGGTTAAAGGTAAAGGTTTCCCTTGCTCGAAAGCCAGTCGTATCCGACTCTAGGGTTCCGTGCTCATCTCTGTTTCGAAGCAGAAGAGCCAGCGCTGTCTGCTTCTGCAGACGTTTCCGTGGTCATGTGGCAGGCATGACTAAACACCGGAGAGCACGGAACGCTGTTACCCTCCCACCGAAGTGGTCCCTATTTATCTACTTGCAATTTCTTGCTTTCAAACTGCTAGGTTGGCAGGAGCTAATAATAATAATAATAATAATAATAATAATAATAATAATAATAATAATAATAATAATAATAATAATAATAATAATAATAGTGTCAGAAATTATTCTGGGTTGAAAGGATTTTTTTGCTGGAGAAACTCTTGGGGACGCCCGAATGAGGCTTCTTTCATGTCCCCTAGAGGTAAGAGCTGGGAACAGAAACGGGCGCTCAATCCGTCACGCAGTGCCCGGGTCTCGAACTGGAACTGCCGACTTGCGAGCTTTTTAGCCACTGACTGAGCCACCGCAGTCCCTCATGGTATAAAAGGGGCGCCAAACTGCGTGGGGGGTGGGGGTGGGGAGAACAAGCAAAGAGTCAAGGACGACACGAAGGGAGGCGAATAGGAAGGGGGAGACCCCCTCCCATTCCGGACCTCTGGCTCCTATGGTGCGCGGGCAACGGGGGTGGGGCGGTGGAAGAGCTCAGTCCTTCCTTTCCCGCCTCGCTCCCTCTCCCCTGCTGGCTGGCTCGGCTGGAGACTGAACTGTGGCGGCTTCTTCAGCCACAGGTGCTGCTGTCTGTCTGACATGTCCCTTGGAAACGCCTCGCTCCATAGCAACGCAAGAGGAACCGGCTGGGCTGCAAGGAATAGTCGACGCATGGGAAGGAGGGAGGGTGTGTGTGTGTGTGTGTTTGTGCGCGAGCAAAATCTGCAGGGGGCGGGGCGGGGGGGGGAGAGTCGCGCCCCGTCCGAGGTGGGGGGAGAGACACGCGTCGTCCGGGAAGGTTGATGAGAGCGAGTGTCTTCTTCCGTGTCTAGGCCAGACGCGAAACTGCCAAAATGAGGTTCATCCCCCTTCAGTTCCTTTCGCCTGGCCCTAGTGTGAGAAAGATTAGTCGACAACACAAAGGTGGCCGTTACCAGGGTAGGCCCGATTGTGGTTCAAAAGATACCACAATCTTCGTGGAGGCTTTTTTTGGGCTGGGAACCGGTCACGTGGTTAAGGTCACTATGGCCTGGGGGCCGGATCCGGCCCCGAACGCCAATTCATCCAGCCCGAAAAGCCCTCATTGCTCCCGGAAGCGGAAGTAAAGTAAAACGCACCCACACACGTACGGGCACGCTTTACTTCCGCTTCCAGGAGCGACGAGGGCTTCATGGGCAGGATGAATTGGCACTGGGGCAGGATCCGCCCCCCAGGGCCATAGTGACTTGAACAATGTGACCCATGTGACCGGCTCACAGCCCAAAAATGTGCCGGGTGAATTGGCGTCGAGCCAGATCCGGCCCCCTGCCCGTAGTTTGGCCACCCCTGGCCTACACGGGTGGCGGGGATGGGGGCACCTTCTTTCTGTACGTGCTCAGAGGCATTCTCTGAAGAACCCTCGTCTCCGTTAGATAACCGGCCCTGCCGCAGGCCGGCTCCCGGGCCAGGAGCTCCGGGTCCCTGTGGCACGTGAGAGAGGCGTGATGGTGTCCCAAGGAAGGAGGATCGCCGCCCGCCCCGTCTAAGAAAACAAACAAAACCAGCAGCAGCGCTTCCATTCGTCTCTTCCCCTGCTCTGCTTGGAGGCGCCCCGCCCTCCCCCCCCCCCCGCCAGCTGGGATGGAACTCGCAGACACATGAGACAACCACCACCACCTCCCCCTACTCCGGTAGCCCCACCCCAAAACCCTGAGAAGGCACACTAGGCAGGCAGCACCCAGGCACTGCCAGGCTGCAGGCAAGCACCCAGCTTGCCATTCCTCGGCGAGTTGCAAAGGCGGTGGCGCCCCACTGCGCTCGAGGTGGGGGCGGCGGCCTGGGCTGGTGGTGTGGCTGGGCAGGGAGCAGCCGGCATCTGGAGGGTTACTAGCGGCCGGCAGAGGCAGACAGACAGACGGACGGACGGGAAGAGGAGCAAGACAGCCGCGGAGGGAGGGAGGGAGGGAAGGCAAGGCTGGAGCCGCCGGCCCGCCTTCGCCTCTGCTTGGCCCCCATGGAAAGTGAGGGCAAGTGGGCGAAGAAAGAAGAGCAGCGGCCGCCGCCGGACTCCTCCTCCTCCTCCTCCTCCAAGTCCGGCAAGGTCCCTCGCGGCGCCCGCCAGGAAGGTGAGTTTGGTCGCCGTCGCCCGGCGGCGGCTGCTCGGCTCCCTCCGCGCCCGCCGAGAGACTGCAGCTCGGGGGGTTCGGAGTCGCCCGCCTCCCTCCCTCCCTACCCCCCACCCACAACACCTCCCCGTCCTCTGTTTCCCCACAAGGAAGGCTCAGACGACAGGGTGGGTGGGTGGGTGGCGTTCTGGCAGTGGCTGCCGTTCCCCCTCCCCCGAAGGTCAGCGTTTGCCAAAGAGGGGTCTCCTGCGTGAGGGGGGGGGGATCTCGGAGAGCCTGGCTGAGGGGCGCCCCCTCTTCCAGCGAGGGTCGACAGAGGAGGAGGGGGCCGGAGGAGCGGGGGTTGGGGAGGGGGCTGCGCAGCTGGGCAGGGGAGGGGAGAGGGCGAAAGAGGTTCCCTGGGACTCTCTGGAGAGGAGAGGTGTGTGTGTGTGGGGGGGGGTGTTGTGGGTTCCCCTTGGAAGCCAAGAAGGGGTCTCTACTGCGCGGGTCTCGGATGGGGGGCGAAGAGTGGGGGAGGGCGCTGCTGGGGGGGGGGAGAGACCTCCGCCTCCGAAGAGATGTATGGGGAAGAGATGTCTATGGGGTGTCTATTCTGTGTGTGTGTGTGTGTGTGTGTGTGTGTGTGTGTGTGTGTGTGTGTGTGTGTGTGTGTGTGTGTCCGGGTCCGGGAGAGATCTTGGGAATGTCTGCTCCGTGGAGCTTGCTGGACTTGGGAGGGAAAGGTCTGTTCCATCCATGCAGCTATGGATATGCATGAGAGAGAGCGAAGGAAGGCTGAGCAAAAGAGAGTGGGTCAGAAATCCAGGCGATTCCTTTCGGTCCAGGGAAAGGTTCCCTTGAAGAACAAGTTGCAGGGGGTGGTGGTGGTGGTGGTGGTTGTTCCTGAAAAAGTGGTGCCTTCTTCTTGCCTTTCCAGCAAACCTGCCCCCCGCCCCCATCCCCATGGGCTTGTCTAACTCACCAAGACCTGTTGTTGTGCTCAGAAACTACTGTGGTGGGGGAAGAGACAAACATGCACAATTGGGGTGGGTGGGGGTGGGGGTACCCGGACTGCCTGCCTGAACCCGCTTGTGCATTCACATGGGGGGGGGGGAGAGAGAGTGTCCCACGAAGGGTGCGGACAAACCCAGCTCTCAGTGAATGCGCAACACATGAAGGCATGCGTTGTCGTTATCCTGAACTTGGGGCCACCTAATAGCATTCAGCCCCTGGGCTGCATCGTTGCTCTGGCTTAACAGCCCTTTTGCGAACCCATTTGGTTTCTAAGATTTGCAATTGACTGCGTTACTCAGGAGTAAGGCTCCCTCGCTTCAGTAGGGTTTCTGTGCCAAATATGTGCACCTAGGATTGGAGCCTCACTCTTGGAAGCCCAAGAAGCAATGCTGTCTTCTTCACTCACCCACCCAACCATGTGCGTGTGTGCGTGTGTGTGTGTGTGTGTGAGACTCAAGGAGGTGTGTGTGTGAGCAACAAGCCCTTTGCTCCATAGGTAGCTCACAGTGGGGTCTGCTCTGCAGCCCCAGCCCTTGAAGATCTGACTGCCTTCCCTAGCAAGCTCAGGATTAACACTTCCCAGCTCCTCACTGGCAGCAGCAACAGCGACGCCACTGTAGGGCGAGAAAGCAACTAGACTTGTCTTACCTCTGCTGCTGAATTTCTGTAAACAGTGTGTTAGGCATGAAGTCACAATCCAGCTTTTGGAAACAGCAGGACTTGCACTTGGGGGGTAGCGCTAGCATTTGTTTCCTCAGTCCCAGCCTTCCAATTTCCTCTCTGGCTGTCAGATCTGTAGAAGGAATGGTCCGACTGGATCAGACCAAGGGTCCCTCCAGGACTGGTCCAGCATATTTCTCAAAGTGGCCAGCAAAACGCTTGGCGGAGGGTGATGTAATAGCTATGCCTTATTTACCTAGTCGCAGCATCTGGCAGTCAAAGGTATGCTACTTTTAATCCTGGAGGCTCTCTTTGGGTTATCTTGGCTAGACCTGTCTGTCATTATTTTTCCTGTTCCCATTTAAACAAACAAACAAACATCAAGGCTGCTACTGTATGTGTGTGCTTTGTGACGAACTACTTTTCTTTGTCCATCCTGCATTTACTGCCAATCAGTTTTGCTGGAAAATGGGGAAGGGGGGGGTTAAAGATGTTCCCTTTTAACTCCCACACTTGTTCACAAATGTGGTGTACACCTCTATTAGATCCCACCCTCATCTACCCCAGGGCATCTTTTTAGTTCTCTTTCCTTTCCCCACAGAACAGTAGCTTTTCTGCACCAAATTATCAGTCCCACTTTGGGAGCCGGTCTTTAATCCTCCCACCCCTTCTGATGAAGGTTAGCAGTCTATTCTTCTTAGCACTTGGCTGGTGTGGGATTCAGAACAAATGGCACAGGATCTCACCCATCTTCTCTAGGCTGCAGGAACCAGTGTTTCTGCCCACCTACATTTGTATGACTATGGAGTATCCTAGCATGGAGATAAAAGCTGGGAAAGACCACCGAAATTTAACTCTGGTTGAGGCATTTTGGAATGTGAAGCATCTTCCCGCTAATAGTTAATATGAGGCATAGCCAAATATTTTTGGGTGGGGACCAATAGAAATGAACAAGAGAGGCTAAAGCACATGAGGTTTCTTATATAGTTTTAACCCATTTAATAGAGTTTGCAAAGGTAAATGTCCTGGTTCTCTTTGCCCGATTCCCACCCTATTGCTACTCTTTCTTCTGCCAGTTGGAGTTGCAAGCATACCCTCCCTCTTCTCTAGGAAAGACTTCCCTCAGAGTAATTCTGCTGTAGTGAAAAAAAATACAGCACTACTTATTTTCAGAAGACAAACCATGCCATGCTCCTGAGTAAATTGCCAGTTAATGATACCCCTGGTTATTGTTTGGTTGGTGTTTTTCCTATGTATATAAAGTGTATGCCTCTCCTTTCACAGCTGAAATTTTCTTCTTCACATAGGATCTCGTTGTGTTTTTATCTACAAGATTCAAGATCTGTTTACTGTCAGTAAAACACAGAAACTCTGGAAGCCTAGACAACAACATGTGAGACTCATAGATAAATATTGTCAGGGAACAGTCAGCTGTGGGATTAATAAGGGAAAGTGACGGCTCACTGATCTATCCAAATTCTCAGAGGATGTCAGGCAGCATGTAGAACAGGGTGAGCCAGTAGATCTAGTGAAACGGGGTTTTCAGATGCTTTTGACAAAACCTTTCAACAGAGGGTTTTAAGGGAACAATCTTTCTTTCTGAATTGGTAATGAGTTTTTAAAAGATGCAAGTCCAGGCAAACTGTTCTTCTTCTTCTTCTTCTTCGTTTTAAAACCCTCACAGGATTTCATTGGCACAAACCCTGTATCTTTTCACAACCTGATCATCCCTACCCATAGGACAAATTGGGGGTTATTTAGAAAGTAATCAGACTGTTAATATCTATTCTTATTACAATTTGGCTATTCTGTTTCTAGTGCTTAACTATCTTATGGTTATTTCTGTATTTTGTTGAGATGTGCAGCGTTGAGGGATAGAATGATGATGAGGTGGGGATACCTAGCTGTCGGGCTGAAAGAGCAAATAGGAGGTTGGAATTAAGCATTTGTATGAGGAAAATGCTGCTAAACACATTCAATTGTGATCTCAAGAAAGGAGGGGAGGAATACTGAGGGGAAAACATTTACAGTCAGGAAAGCTTTAAAGTCCAGAGGAAATAACTGTCTTCTGGAAGGTCATTACACAACTGGGTGACTTCAGCAATAAAATGGCAAATGAGAATTGGTATGGAGAATTGCAAAGCAATACACATATGCTGGGAGGTGAGGAGTGGATTGGGCTGGGCAAAAACATCCTTGTTATAAATACTGGAATTAAGGCAGATCACATGTTATAATGTGAAACATATTTTATTATTGTGAAACAAAGGTGCATTCACACTTAGCACTGTGTCCAGTGTTGAGCCACTTTTCCTGCCATCTCAGTCTGATGACTCCAAAAAGAGGAAATATATGGAAGAAGGGCAGCAAAAATGATCAGCAGAAGAGAACCATTTCCATAATACTTGAGCTTGAAGATTAGAGGACAGGAAAAGAGTGCCAAGGAGACATATGAGATAATGAATATTGTGACGTTAACAGGAGAGAGTTGTTAATTTTGCCTTAACTGGGTTCCTGAAGAAGCAGAGAGGAATTTAAATAAGTACCAAAAAGGGTTGTTTGATCTCTGAATTGAACATTGCCATAGTCATTGCTGGCATATTAGAACAGAAAAATTACATTTTTTTGTTTTTGTTTTTTAAAGACTGATAGAACCGGCCTGTATACATCTAATTCAGGAGTGTGTCCCATTAAGTTCAATGGGGCTTGCATCAATAAAAATGTGGATAGGATGACAGTCTTGAAAAGACATTCCTGGAGAAAAGGAATGTTAGTAGCTGTTAGCTAAATCGTGATACTGTGTGTGTGTGTGTGTGTGTGTGTGTGTGTGTGTGTGTGTGTGTGTATGTATATGTATATATATGTATATGTGTGTGTGTGTATGTATATATATGTATATGTGTGTGTGTGTGTGTATATATATGTATATGTGTGTGTGTATATATATATATATATATATATATATATATATATATATATATATATATATATATATATATATATATATATATATATATATATATATATATATATATATATATATATATATATATATATATATATATATATATATATATATATATATATATATATATATATATAATCATTTTTAGTATTTGTATCAGAATGCTTCATGGTCAAAGCCGTGGGCCTTGATCAAATTATCTCTACAATAACCCTATTAAGCTAGGCCTGTATTATTATCTCCATTATGTAGATTGAAGGGGGGTTGAGGGAATCTGAAAGTGAGTGGCACAGCTAAAGGCATCTGATCAGGGCATACCTGTCAAGTTTCAGGAATTTTTTGTCAAATAAGGGAAATTTCCCGCTCAAAACAGGAAACTGGACAGCTATGCTTATCCTGTGCTGGCCTCCAGTCTATCTCCAGTCTATTTGCAGTCTAACTAATACGGGATGACAGCGGGAAAGAGTGTAAAATACAAGGGTTTTACATAAATTTCCCGAAACTTGACAGGTATGGATCAGGGAGATATTTCAGCCAGGAAGTTTTCTGATCCTTAGCTCAGTCTCTAGGGCTGCAATCCCAATCCACATACCTAGGAGTGAACCTGTTGAACTCAATGAGATTGACTCCTGAATAAGCATGTGTAGAACTACACTTATAAATGTTGCATAACACTAGCTTTCATCTGCTGCATTTCACCACCAGAAAGGCACAGCCCTATGTCTGCTCAGCCAAAGATCCTGCATAGGTTTTATCTTGGGACCCAAAAGATTCTGAATGTACCATGTCTCACTGGCACACCAAGCAAGAATATTAAGTAAATTAATTAAACATCTAGCTAAAAGCTATGTTTCTCACTCATGTGTTCTTGATTGTTGGTTTCCACCCCAAGTTCTTGCAAGCTTTTCCTAAATTTCTTCCAGTTATTTCTAAAGACTTTACACGTACTCCATAATGAACTCTTGAAATTAATTGTCATAAAATATGGAGAAGCTACGAGTTCAGATGACTTTTAAAAAACAAACAGACAAATTAATGATAGGCTTCAAGTTCTAAAGAAGCCAAACAAATCAAATGGTGTCACAAAGAACTGCATGCTGTCAAGTTGATTCTGATTTGTGGCACCCATTCTTCAGGGGTTCAGGGTAATCAGTACTCGAAAGTTGATTGCCATTCTTTTTTCCTGGGAGTGCTGTGGACCTTACAGCTTGCCCAAGGATGCACAGGCTGGGTCATCTTCTGGGAGGCAGAGTGAGGAATTTAACTCCACTCCTGAATTTTGGATCCACATTCAGATAGCCAACTCACTGAGCTATCAAGCTAGTGGGAATGAAGTCATACTCGTGCTAAAATAATCTTTACTAACCACTCAGCTCAAGACTTCCATAAGTGGCAGTGGAATGTATGCATTTGAATGTAAGAATTTCCATGTAATAGATAGAATGGTGCAGCTTTAGGAAGCAGGTCTGAAAAGGTGGAAGTGGGATTGGATTATTTTAGTTTCAAATGACTGATACTATTTTTAAAAAGGCTCCAGAAGGCATATTGTATGGAACTCATAATGTGCTGTGAAAGAGGGTTTCTAACTGAACTTCAGCTCCTACATTTCTTGTTCTTTAATAAATCTTTCTTAGGTTAATTTGAAGACAACCATATGGAACTTGCTATGTGTATTCTTGTCACTGTTACTAGTTTTATTTAACAGCAGCAGCAGCAGCAAGTATCCAAAACATAGCTTCAATGACTACATTAAGAAACGTGAAGAGTTTACCTGTATGCTTCAGGAAGTTAATAAAATAGGCTTTTTAAAACAGTGAAGAAGAAAGCTGAATACAGAAAGGAAAGGATTGAAAGTTGAGCTGCAAACTGGAAAAACAAGCCTATGCATGGTCAATAATTGAAAAACATAGTAGGCAAGGCTGACCAAAAGCTGACATGAGATGGTTAAGAGCAGGAGTTTTGAAGAAGGAAATGAAAGGATTTATCTTGACAGCTTAGGAACAAGATTTGCCAACAAATTGCATGAAGACTAAAATACAGCATCTAGCCAACAATAGCAAATGCCAGCTTTGTAAAGGAAAGGATGAAACAGTAGATCATTTGATCAGTGAATGCAACAAAATTTCACAAAGTGACTATTTTCAATGCCATGACAGGCAAAAATTATTCATTGGAAACTTTGTCAAAAGTTTAGATATGAATGCAGTAAAAATTACTGGAAACATCAGATAGAGAGCGTTTGGGAAAATAAGTGTTAAGATCCTGTGGGATTTTAAAACTGAAACAGATAGACATCTGACTCACAACACACCTGATATAAAGGTCACCCTTGCTCGAAAGCCAATCGTATCTGACTCTAGAGTTCAGTGCTCATCTCTGTTTACACCCATTCTACAGACATTTCTGTGGACACGTGGCAGGCATGCCTCAACACCAGGGTGCACGGAATGCTGTTTACCTTCCCACCCAAGTGGAAAAGAAAGAAGGTCTGGTGTGGAAAGTGTGGAAAAGAAGAAGGTCTGGTTTACTGACATGGCTATACCAGGAGATGCGTGAATTGAGGACAAAAAATTGGAGATAATCACAAAATATTGTGATTTGCAAATTGAAGTCGAGCATTTATGGAGGAATACATCTGTTCTGTATCCATAGTGATCGGAGCCCTTGGAGCAATAACTAAAAGACCTTGATATGTGGAAATTTTGGATTTATTGGACTTGAATATCCTAACTTTTTTTAAAAAAACTTTACTAGGAACTGCCTATATACTTAGATGTTACCTTGACAGGTCTATGGTCCTTGGTTAGGTCTTGAACTATTGATTTTATGCCAGTCTTTGCGAATATAATGGCAGACTTTTGTAATAATGTGTATCCAAAACTGTTAACTTCAAGAAACGTAAGCACCTGAAACCTGTCATACTAAGAGAGTCTTATGGCTTTGTGTCTGAAAATTATTTCTGTTTTATTTTTATGGATTAATTAAATTAAGTTTTTATGGATTAGTTAAATTAATGTTATGTTATCCTATGTGTTTCAAATTTAGTCACTAAGTGGCAGACTTCTCTAACTAGTTCATAGATTTGTAGCCAATGTAGTTTAAAGTGAAAGCAGGAGTAATCAGAGGGGACCTCCTTTCTTCTTTGGTGCATCTTTTCTCACAGACATAGAGTGAGCAATCTCCTCCTTCACGGGGATGTAGATATACACCATGGTTTACAGCTGATATCAGAGCTTGGTGAATTACAGTGTGCTGTAAAAGATGGGTAAAATATGCCTGTAAAAGATGGGTAAAATATGCCCACTTCTTGACTGCTCAGTGGATTTATTTAAGACTTAGGATGAACAGATAGCTCAAAGCCTTCAGTGTACCAGACTAAGGGTTGTTGCAACCTGTGGGAAGTCAGATACTTTCACTAGCCAATAATGCAGGATACAAGAATTAATGTCTGATAGCAACAGGAGAAGTAGGGGCAGCAGAACCAATCAGGGTGGGTGGCAGTGACAACCTACACACATGGCAATACGAAAAAGAAGAGCTGCTTCTGCTGCCACTCCAAGCAGGCTTTCTTGCTCCCCAATAAACAATTCAATTCAATTCAATTCAATTCAATTCAATTCAATTCAATTCAATTCAATTCTGCTTCTCAATGCCTAGTTCTAAGGCAGTGATGGTGAACCTTTTAGAGACCGAGTGCCCAAACTGCAACCCAAAACCCACTTATTTATCTCAAAGTGCCAACATAGCAACAGGGGAGGAAGGAAACACTCCCATTAGGCTGCTGGGCAGAGGGGTTGGGCAAACTCTGCTAAGGTTGCCCACATCGTTGCCCACAGAGAGGATTCTAAGTGCCATCTCTGCTCTAAGGGATCCTCAAAGCCAAGGAACTATGGAAGAAGTACCCAGGATGGTTGTATATGACTAATATGTGGTGATGGGAACCCATTTTCAATAGTGCCTGAGAGTAAAAGATTATCTCACAGCCAGGGTTTCTGCAGTTGTCACACTTTGCTGACTCATTTTCATGGGGCATCTATAAAGGCCAGGTGGCTTTTGGAAAGGCTTAGGAAATGCTGAGCAGGAAAGAGGAGCAGAAGCATCTTGTAGTAACAACACTGACAAAGGTTTTGCTATTCCACATTCTCCATCTGCCCCAGTTTATCAAGTGGAAGGGCCAGCTCTGCTGAAGGACCGTAATTGCTCACTCCTATTTTAAAGGTTTGAAGTGGTGGAGTAGTGTTTTCCAACAAAATCAGGCATTGTGTTCCATAGATAGCAGAATGAATGGTTATTTCCATATAGGCTGTGTATTGAATCATTACTTGCCTGGTTCTCTTCAACACACTTACAGGGACTCGCCTAGCCCCTCCCCTCCTTGTTATTGCCTTTTCCACATGGAGAGTGGCATACCTATACAGGAGAGACTTGCCCACATGTAATGGCTAAATAGAGTTTCTATAGTTGTCACACTTGACTGACTCAATTTTTTAAAGCTGGGGGCCGGGTCACACTCCCTCAGACAGCTTCAAGGGCTGGACGGCCATTTTGCCTTTCCTCCACCACATGGCACTTCCTGGTGTGGTGGAGGCAGTGGAGGACCACATGAAATGGTGCCATGGGCGGCATCTGGCCCATGGGCCACAGGTTGAGAATCTGTTTTATGGGGTCTCTATAAAATGATGATAGTATCAAATTATTATTCTCCTGAGAGTCTACCATTTCTTTTGAGAGCTAAGTGTGTACATATGCTACACGATCCTAGCACTTTGATTTCACTTTACCTGCAATGGCTCCATCCTATAGAATCCCTGGATTTATAATTTGAGGAGGTGCTTATAATTCTCTTTGGTAGTTCAAGAGCGAGAGTTAGAACTCTCTAGCAGGGAATTCTAAGTAGCTCACAAATCCCAGGATTCCATAGGATAAAGCCATGGCAATTAACATGGAAGAAAAGTGCTATAACTGTGTAGTATAGATAAACCCTTAATTATTTTTCTTTTTCCAAGAAAGAATGGAATAGTAATACCATAGCTACAGATTTGGGTCACCTTAGCGCCAATGTTTCATCTTTCTTAAAAGGCATGGTTTTGATGTTTATGGTGATATTTTGAGCAGCTGACCCTGTTCCTGTATCTACATTTTGACACATGACATTTTTAGTATCAGGTTTATTCTTTTGATCAACTTATATTGTAATACATTACAAAAATTAAAATGTTTAGGCAAGAGCAATTAAGTGAAAACAGCACTCTAGGAGAAATGTAAAAATAGATTTTAATAAACATGTGCCTTGGCATCATTTTAATGCTATGTCTTTTTATTTAAAAATCATTATTTAAGTTGCAGTTGCACAAAAAGGATCCAACTTTATCAAAGTGTTAGTTCAATAGCATTTTAAATGAAAGAGCATGTTAGTGCAAACTTAAACATTGATTTATAAAAATTAATTATATTGCTAAAATGGCATTGTCATTTGTTGTTTCAGCATTCATGATAAATCACTAGTATGACAGAATACAGTGGGATGTACTCATACATGCAAAAAGTGCTATAATATTCCAAGTTTGGGGCCACTTGACCTTTGATTGTAACTTACAGCAGAAGAACACTGGCTATGTAACCCTAAAAGTAGGGTCACCATGTTCCAGGACAGGCAACTGACACCACAGAAAGTTGCTGTGCTCCCTCTGGTCTCCAGGCATGATTAAAAAGATCATGGTAAAGATCAGAGGAGGTCGGAGTTTGATCTTTGTGTGTGAAGGTGTCTTTAAAGCAATGTTTCCCAACCTTTGGTTTTTGGACTTCAATTCCCAGAAGCTTAAGTCAATTCCCCTAAGCACTGATCAGCCAATGTACCAACTTAGGCTTCTGGGAATTGAAGTCCCCTCCCCCCTTGTGGGGCATGTGTCCCACCCTGGGAACCACTGCTTTAAACTAAGCATGGTTTCCATCTTTCCTCATTCTCAACTCACATCAAGGTGTACTGAGTCAGCATGAAGGTGTTAGCATGTGTGTTGGGTTTCTTTCACTCCCAAACCCTACCAACTGCAACTCAGTTACATCATTACCAACCTCTATGATAGGGGTCGCCAACATTTTTAAGTTGGGAGCTGGGTCACGCTCCATCAGACAGTTGAGGGGGCTGGACTGGTGGTCCCCCTGCTATTTACTGCTGCTGCAAACGCATCCGTGGCTGTCGTAAATGCATTTATGGCTGCCGTAAACGAGTCCATGGCTGATTCTGCTGCCACTGGTGGTGGCTGAAGCAAGGATGGGAGCCAGATTATTTGGCACCATCAGCCAGAATCTGGCCCATAGGCCATAGGTTGCCTACCCTTGCTCTATGACACCAGGAGGAAAATCCACCCACCCCTGACTTTGTTCCTGAAATCTAAGAGAATGTGATGCTGCTGATTTTGACTATCCTTAATTAAGAGCTGATTGTCTGGAAGTGCCTCAAAACACTCCTGGTCCAGTGCTCTGGGAAACCAAAATACAAAGTCTACTGTACAAGTGAGAGGTAGAAGATCCTCAGACTCAATGGCTGTATGCTCAGGTTGGCATTGTGTCAAATGGAAATTTCAGAACTTCCTCATCTAAGTGCTTGACTACACTGTCAAATACTACAGGATTTGCTTCATCTATGAAACAGGTGTACAGTATTCAAAATATATTACAGTATATTGATTGCATGATACAAAGGCTGGCTTGACTTTTTTTTTTTCTCCTAACATGGCTTTTTTCCTTTGCCTCTGGTGACCTTCTAGTTTTTTATTCTTGATGTTTTTATTCAGGCTTTTAGTCAGTTATGCTTCCTTTGGCGGGGGCATGTCTGTAGGTGATGATCCTTCCTTCTTTCTTCCATTCCCGCTTCTGCCTTTCCTTTTATGGTGTGTTTTAAAGCAGCCAGGGTTCCAAATACACATTCCATGGCATTGTCTTTCATTTCTTCTTGCCTTCTTTTTCCATTTCCTTTTAAAATGTTTAATATGTGCAAAGATAATCCAGCACTAGACTGAAAGGGAATAAAAATAATTAGAGGACGATCGATCAGCGAGAGGACAGAATCAGGGTGTGGGTGTGTTCTCCCACCTGATTTTTCAATTTTTTTATTTAATTTGCTTTGGTCCAGCACTAGATCACCTTTGCAAATATTTTAAAAATACAGTACAGTATTTAAAAAGGGAAGGCAAGATGAAATGAAAGACAATAACATGGAAGGTGTATTTGGAACCCAAGTTGCTTTAAAACACACCATAAAAGGAAAGCCAGATGCAGGACTAAAAGAAGGATAGAAAGTGTGAGGGGGGTGTCTGTGAGCTGGAATGAGATGCATTTCATCCAGAATGAACAGTGAACTCCTGGATCAATCAGCAATCCATGTGCAAACACAGATTGTGATCCAAATGTAATAGAAGCAGCAAATTTATTTATTTATTATTTATTTATTTTCTAATTTGTATTGCTACCCAACTCCGGAGACTCTGGGCGGCTCACAGAAAATAAAACCAATTGCAGTTTAAAAAGCAATAAAAACCCATTAAAAACTACTGACAAAAGTTTAAAAAGATTAAAAGAGAGAGAGTGTGTGCTACTAAATTAGCCAGCAGGCCGGGGTTACCAAGTCGCTGGTGCCCCACACCTGCCCTGCCAGCCAGGTTTTTAATCCTTTCCTGAAGGGCAACAACTCTGTCTGGAGACGCAGCTCAATTGGCAGGAGATTGCATGGGGCGGAGCAGACACTGAGAAGGCCCCCTTTCTGGTGCTAGAGAGATGTGCCTCTCTAGCAGATGGAACAATGAGAGAGCCTCTCCAGTCTGCTATGGTGGGATGGACAGATGTTCTTGGGGTGACGCGGTCTCTTAAGTATCCTGGCCCACTACTATGTAGCGCTTTAAAGGTAATTACCAGCACCTTGAATTGCACCCGGAGGCACACTGGCAACCAGTGCAGCTCCTGAAGCAGTGACGAGGCATGGGCATACTGCCCGCACCCCATCACCACCTGAGCAGCCGCATTCTGGACCAATTGCAGCCTCCGAATGGTCATCAAGGGGCAAGGGCAGCTCCATGTAGAGCGCATTGCAATAGTCAAGTCAAGAGGTGACTAGAGCGTGTGTGATCATGAGCAAGGAGTCCCGATCTAGGAATGGGCATAACTGGCATATAACATGGAGCTGTGCAAAAGCCCTCCTGGCCATGACTGCCACCTGCTCTTTGAGCAGGAGTTGTGAGTCCAGGAAGACCCCCAGATTCTGCACCGGGTCTGTCAAATTGCAGCAAAACTGAATTGCTTCGATTTAGCTTCCCAGTGTAGTGCATACCTGTCAAGTTTTGGGAAATTTCTGTCCCCCCATGTTTTACACTATTTCCCGCCATCATCATGTATTAGTTAGACTGCAATTAGACTGGAGTTAGACTGGAGGCCAGCACAGGATAAGCATAGCTTTCCAGTTTCCCATTTTGGATGGGAAATTTCCCTTATTTGACAGGAATTTCCC
Source organism: Bradypodion ventrale (assembly GCA_035047345.1). Lineage (NCBI taxonomy): Eukaryota > Metazoa > Chordata > Lepidosauria > Squamata > Chamaeleonidae > Bradypodion > Bradypodion ventrale. The sequence continues at coordinate 138,408,636 of JAWDJE010000002.1, read as the reverse complement.
AAAACTTGACAGGTATGGTGTAGTGACACCTTAAGATAGACTTGGTAATTGCTGCCTTTTGTTGGGTTAAGCCTCATAGGTGCTTAATGAACTTCTTGTCAAGAAACAAACAGAATTTTAAAAATATCAAATTTATAATAAAGAACAAAGTATATTGAACATTAAGAAATGTGCTTCTATGCTTCAGCTGGGTGATTGCCTTAGGTGGGAATTGATGTGGTCACTGAACCAAGATTTGTCTTTAGGAAAGCCTTCCAGGATGTTTCACATGAAATAATCAGGCTAGATTAATCTAGTCTAGGTCATTACTTAGTTGACAACCGATAATGCCCAAAGAAATGCTGACTCACTGATACACTTTAGGCAGGAGGCAAGAAGTAAGGCTTCTATAAGAAGTCATTCTCAATCTTTTTCAATGTTTTTTTAACTGACAATGATAATGACTTGTTTGTTATTTAGAAGGTGGTTCCCATTGAATGAGACATAGGATGGTAAGCAACTACAGTTCTCTATGAGGCAGTGGTGTTGCACAAAGATTTCTATTTCCTGCCCAACTCCTTAAAACAAAGCTCTATGGCTGTGATGGTGAACCTTGGCACTCTAGGTGTTCTTGGACTTCAATTCTCAGAAGCCCAGGTCAACACACCTGCTGATCAGGGATTCTGGGAATTGAAGTTCAAGAACACTTGGAGTGCAAAGGTTCACCATCACTGCTCTATGGCTTCTGGATGTAAAGGCAGGCTTGCATATTTACTGGTGAAAACTTTAAACCATAATGGAAACTGGATACTATTTTGCTTCTATTTTCTCTTTGCTACTCATCATGGCAAATTCTGAAAACAGAATTATAAAGAGATGTTCAAAACTTACAAAAACAACAGTTCAGTTTGTCTTCTAAGACAAATAATTTCTGGCACAAATATTTGGCCAAAAACACACACCGAGGGATCATACTGGTCTATACACAGAGAGAAAAATGTTGAGTCTGGTGCTCTGCCTCTAAAATATATATACTTAAAAGAGCGAAATCATTCATGGGAGACTAACCAAAACCATCAAAGATGTTGTGGGCAAGACTTCTGTCAGAAATATAAAGGAGCAAGGCATGCTCCGCCAAGGTACAAGGAAGTGGAGGGGAAAATACATAGATACTGTAGTTTTCAATAGAGAGGCTAGTGCAGGGATTCTCAACCTTTTAAAGCTGTGGGCCAGACCATGCCCCCTCAGACAGCTGAGCAGGCTAGACTGGTGCCCCCCCTGCCATAAATGTTGCCATAAAATGTGTCTGCAGCTGTTGTAAATGTATTTATGATAGCCATGAGTGCATTTACGGCTGTTGTAAATGTGTCTGCTTCTGGTGGTGGAGGTGACGCAGGCCACATGAAATAGTGCCATGGGCTGGGTCCAACCCGCAGGCCATAGGTTGAGAACCCCTGGGATAGCAGCAAAAAGGAGAATGGCCTAAATGTAAAAACTAATAAGTAAAGAACAGGAGAAAAGAGCACAGACTTCAGATACCTTGGATCAATGAGACAGAAAGAAGCAATAAGAGAGGGACATCAAAAGCTTCCAAAGTGAGTAAAAGGCTGGGTAGAGAATAAACTTTAGGTCTGCATCCTACAGTGGATTAAAAAAGTAGAACTGAGGTAACAAAGAGGGAAAGGATGACACCAACTGAAAAATTACACCCTTTTATAATCCTTGTTGCAAGAATTATCACCTGCTAATACACGTGACATGGTTTACAAATTTAAAGATGGTGTATAAACGTGAGCGGATGTTTTTATTTGAGCGGATATTTTTATTGCTTTTGCTTTTTTGTAAATAAAAGGAAGATGCTAACTCTAAAAGTATAGACCATCCCTTCTTCAACTATAGCGCCGCATCTAGCACTCTTGTCACATTCCATCCCTCTACAAATCCTCCTAAACGCAGCATCTTCCTACTAGTGGACAATGGAGAAATGCTCTTTGCTTTGCCTTTCCCAAAAGTTCATGGAACCCCCATATCCACCCACACATCTCTTTTTTTTAATTTTGGTGTTCCTGCTGTGCGTAGGAGTAAGAAAACTGTATTCATAGATGCATGAAGTGTTTCTTTCTCATTCAACCTTGTTTAAACATTCAGCAAGAAACAGCCTATAAATATCCCCACAATGCCTTGAGTGTGAGGTATGCTCTCCTCCTTCCTGGTGATGGTTGTTTTCTGCCCACCTTGCCACGTGAATTTAGATTGGAACGGAGGAGGGATGCTTCAAATTTCCAAACAAGGGTACCTGCATCTCAGCTGCAAGGAGATTGAGAAGAAACAGAGGAGTTTGTTCCTCTTGAATTAAAGGTAGTGAACAGCAGGAAAATCTAATTTACAGGCCAATGTAGAGTCATTCAGGCATAGTTCAAACAAAAAAGCACACAGGTGCACAAACTCTGTCTTACTGGTACCTGGTGTAGTTGTAGGTGAGGCATGCAATCAGATATATGTGCCATATATTAGGAAGCCAACAATTTGGGGGGGAAAGAACTGCCCATATATACCTGCAGATTTTTGTCCACTCTATTAGTTAGTTACTGTGGCACAAAACCTACAGGGCAGAGGAAGACTAGACTCAATAGCTTCTCGAAGGAACAGAAATTCATTGGGGTGGAGATGAGGCTGGTGCAGGGGGGAGGTGGCAAAATCTGCATGGTGACCCAGACATGGCAAATATCATCAAGTATATTTTAGTAGGTGATAAAAGGTTTGCAGAGAAACTGAGAGCCAGGATTTCAGCTGCTGTGGCACCTAATATCTGTACAATATACTGTACTACCCAGTGACTAAGCACTTGAAAAATACACAGCTGAAAGTGTAAACTGTATCTGTGGGAAAGCATTGTATTTAAAAGATAATGTGAGGTGGGTTTGAATCTTTTGTTCGTGGTGAATCATTCCCACATGCAGACCAACATTTACTGCTATGTTGAACATGAAAAGCTAAACTAGGCTGTTGAACAGCCTTCCACAAGCATGATGCACTCCAGATGTGGTCAGCTGCAGCTGTAGCTAACCTGAGCTTTATTCGTTTGATAAGGATGATGGGAATTTGTAGTTCAGCCCATCTGAAGGTGTGAGCTGTTGGAAGGCTATGATAGCAGCTTCTCAACAGCCTAGTTTATCAGAGCCAATGGGTTAAATACCTTTTGTTGAGGAGAGAGTCAGAAGAAAGGCTCAGAACTTGGAAGTAATTAGTTACAAGTAGCTGAATTATTTATTACTAGATACTTTTTGAGTAACATACAATTCAATAAATACTTTTTAGGTATAACAAGTAACATTTAAGTTACTTCTATGTATGCTGCAAACCATAATTACTTTTGAAAATTACTTCTAAAGAATATTTTAGACACATTTAACATGTAATGAACAGTTACCTAGTTACAGTAAAAGTAATGTAATAAGTAATCACAATGTTATATTTTAGATTTAATGGACAACATATACAGTAGTTGCTTTCAAAAGTTACTTTTAAAGGGCATTTTAAAGGTTTCTTAGAAGCTTTTCAGTTTTTATACCGTTCTCTTATCAATCCTAAATGGTAAAGGAAGTATTATTTAGTTTTCTCTTTCATATTTATTTTAATGGCCAGACTCTTACTGGTATTTGCATATGGGCTGGGTAAATTGGCATGGCTAATTGTAAATAATTGGTCAAGCCCTGGGGCACATCTCAGTTGTGCAACAGAGTGCATTATCAAGCAAACAATTCACATTGTGTACTACTTAGCTGTTGACAAGTTATGAAAACCTTAAATGAATATGGATAGGAAACTGGCCAGTGTTTCCAAGTTACAGATTGGAATTGGCTATAGAAGTGAAATGAAGTATTTTTCTGAACTATTAATAAATTAATTTCATGTCAGAAATTACTCTGGGTTGAAAGGATTTTTGCTACAGAAACTCCGCTCAGGGGACACCTGAATGAGGCTCCTTTCATGTCCCCAAAATTCGTCGTGCAGCACTTGGGTATAAAACCCTGACCTTCCAGTCTCCAAAATCAGCGTCTTAACCACTAAAGCCACTGGAGTGCTTAATAACCAGAACACAATGCATTAAATAACATGCAACACAACAGATTACTGAAAACTAACATCCTAAACTGTGGTTGAACTGCAAGAACTAAATCCAGCTATTAATCTTAACGAGGGTAAAGCAATTTGATCATAAGTGATGATTTACCAAAGTTCCACTGATTCAGTAGATTTTCTTTAGCTGACATAATAATTGGATTTAGCCTCAAATGCTTAAGAATTGGGTTATGAAGCTGATAGAATCAATTATGGAATTTTGATGTGAGGTTTGTGCCTAAATAAGTGAATTTCCAGCTGCCCCAGACAGAATCAAATACAAAAAAGGCGCATAAAATTATCATTTTAATTATTTAAAGATGATGTTTTCCCTTTTAAAAGTTACCATTCATTTAACTGTGTTTGAAAAATCTTAGATGCTGCTTAATAATCAAAGATTTATGTGTAGTAATTTTTGGGAAACTATGTAGTCTCTTCTGTCTCTTCCTTTGAACGACACCTTTGAGTTAGGGGAGTGTTTTCTGTTTTCCCCTCTGCCAGGCATTCTATCTATTTTAATGTAGTTAAATTCTATGTGTATGTAAACACGTCTGTCCTTTTCTTAGCCTTTCCATTTCTGCTCTTTCTTGCCTTTTGTTCTGTTACCATTTGCTCATCAAACAAAGACGTTTCTTATGCAGAAGATGGCCAGATCTTTGGATGCAGAATGGCAGTGTGCCTACATGTAAGGCACCAGTTGTGAGTCCAATCCTTTGTGACCCCCATAGACCACAGCACGCCAGGCTCCTCTGTCATTTGCCATCCTCTAGAGTCTGTCCAGATCTATGCCCACTGCATCAACAATGCTGTCCTGCCTATGCTGCCCCCTTCTCCTTTTGCCTTCGATCTTTCCTAATTTCAGAGCCTTCTCTCTTCTCATTTGGTGGCCAAAGTACTTGAGCTTCAGCTTCAGTATCTGTCCTTCCAAGGAGCTGTCAGGATTGCTTTCCTTCAGGATTCACTGATTTGATTTCCTTGCAGTCCAGGGGACTCTCAAAAGTTGTGGGTAAGGAAACACAATCTGGGCCACTGTCTTTGCTTCTTGTTGTCTTGGGGCCAGCTGCATTTTGTGCATAGACTACACAAAGTACCATGTTACGTACATTGATGTGTCCAAAGTAAGATATTTATTGCGATCTGACTACAGTATTGTGCAGAATGCAACAGTGTGAGTACCAAAGATAGCTACGGAATGCAACTGAATAATAACAGTGATGATGAGCAGTAATTCCTTTGCCTCTGGCTCTGCCATTAAAGTTTTATTTTAACATGTTTTTTTGTTTTGTTTTTTACTTCTATGGAGAGTAAGAGCTTTCCTATTTATACCACTCAAACTGTTGAGTTCTTATGCATCCATTAAAACAAACCAAAAAAGCAGCAAGACTCTCCTTTTTCTAACAATAACGTACTGGTCTTCCATTTCATGGACAATCTCCCCGCCGGCTTTTTATGTAGGGCTCATTCCAGTTCTCTGTTTCTGCACAGCAACCAGCACATCCAGTTCTATTCATGTACACTCAGCTGCATGTGTCCAAGCAGGAGGAATACCGGGATGGAAGGCACTGCTAGGACTAGAATCCTCTTGCCTGTGTACAGGTCTGAGCAAGGGGAGGTGAATCATTAGTCCCACATCTGGGCTGGGTCCCCCTCTTCCCACCCAGGACCATGCAAACCTCTCTCATTGCTTTTCCTAAAGCAATAATTGGGCTATTTCATACAGCTGGCCATCACTCATTCACTCTCTCTCTCTCACACACACACACACTCAATCACAGAGAGAGAAAAAGAGAAAGAGAGAGCGCAATTGTGCAGATAGGCATAGGCTATCTCATCACTGACTGTACTCGCATAGTCACAAAGCTAAAATAAAACCCTTTTCTTAAAATAAAATAAAAAGATTCCAGAATATATCATGTCCAAAATATAATGAACATTTGAAGTTGGTTTTGGCTACAAAGCTGTGATTAAAAATCAGATGTGAGTTGCAGTAAGAATGAAGTTTGAAGTCAAGTCATGTTAGTAAAGGGCAAATGTATTGAGTATAATTTAACTAGGGGAGGAAAAGGATCACCGGGGGGGATTAAATATTGAAGAGAAGAAAAGAAATGTTCACTAATGTAATGGTAATTTGTAATGGCAATTACAGTTAATATTACCATGTAATATTAAGAAGCAATCGTCATTATCATGCAGTGATAGTTTTTAAGCTAAACATTGAGAAAGACAACTTCTTCTTCCTCTGTGAAACTGTCAAAATAAAGGCACCTTTTGGTGAGTTGATTCTACAGTTCCTTTCGCCTGACCCAGTGTGAGAAAGATTAGCCAACAACACAAGGTTGCCGCTAGCAGGGTACGCCCAATTGTGGTTCAAAAATACCACAATCTTCAAAGAGGCTCTTTCTGAGTACCCCAAGAAGACAACTTGAGTTAATGCAATGGAAGATAATAGCAAATAATTTACTGGGGAGGATGTGTAGAAAGGGGGGGGGACCCCTGAAATGACTGTTGACAGGCATCTATTAGGGACAGCTTAGTTCTTTAAAAATGACTCTTATGTTATGAGCTGTCAAGTCATATCCAGTGAGTAGCAAGAGGATCAGGGGTTTCAAAGTAAGAGATATTAAAACTATGGTTTTACACGCAGAGACGCACGTGTGTGCGTGTGTGCATGTAAAATCATAATTTAAATATATCTCATACTGTACTTTGAAACCCCTGATAACCTTACTACTCATTGGATGTCAATGTGTGTGTGTGTGTTGAATATTGAAGAGAAGAAAAAATGTTCACTAATGTAATGGTAATTACAGTTAATATTACCATGTAATATTAATAAGCAATTGTCGTTATCATGCAGTGATAGTTTTTAAGCTAAACATTGAGAAAGACAACTTCTTCTTCCAAAATACTGTATATAGATATACAGTATTTTGCCCTAGTGATTTTCTCTGGCCTAGTGGGAAACTGAACCCAGGTCACCCAAGTCCTAGTCTACCACTCTACTCAGTACCTCATGCTGACTTTCTGAAAAGAGGAGCTGTCCTACATATAACTCATTTCAGGTGTTCAAAGTACATTTCTAGATGGTAAGTTCCTCCCGGCAGGGACAGATCCTGCCTTGTAACATTTAATGATGGCAGACATGTGGCATGATTTTATAGCACAGCCTATACCTCTGCCTCTGCTCTAGTTTGGCTGCTGTCAGGTTTTGCATATTGTGGAGGGGTGTGTGGGTATAAGAGGAGACTTACAAGTATTGGACTTCACACAGGAGAGAAGGGGGATAGTGGGGTTATCGCTCTTGGCGGCAGCTACTCACTTTTCATAAAGAATAACACCAAGGGGCTGGGGCAGAAGCAGATTAAACCTGAATTTGGGAAGAGAAACCAAAAGGAGAAAAGTAAGGGTGGGAGGGAGGCAAGTCATCAAATAACATCTCTTTCCATAAGGAGAATGCAGTTGGACCCAGAAGAGATATACTGTACTTCTGTTCAGTGATGCACTGTAAAAGTTTTTACTACCCACTCAGTGGGCATGGCTATCTGTGGGCATGGCTATCAGTGGACGTGGCCTCAAACCCCTCCCCCCCCCAAAAAAAAAGGGAAGAAAAGAAAGAAAGAAACCTACCTTGCTCTCTTGCTTCACGGAGAGGAGGAGTCCCAGAGCAGCAGCGCTGCTGGGAGGTGAGTGGGGCAAGTTGGTGGGCTGGCGCTGGCTGGCCTCCCCCTCCCAGCACCGCCGGAAATGCGTCCCTGCCAGCGGCGCTACTGGGAGGTAAGCGTGGCGAGTTAGTGGGCTGGCGTTGGCTGGCCTCCCCCTCCAGCACCACCGGAAACGCATCCCATTTGCCTCGCCCAGGGCTGAAGGCGCAAGGGAAGTGCGGAGATGAAAGCGCACCTTCGGCCCTGGGGTGGGCAAGGCAAATAGGTCATGTTTCTGGCGGCGCTGGGAGGGGAGGCCAAGAGGTGGGTGTGGCCGGCCTGGGCGAGGCAAATGGGATGCGTTTCCGGTGGTGTGGCCGGCCAAGTGGGCATGGCCTGTAATTTCTACTTCCAGTTTGCCAGAACTGGTGAGAACCTGCCACAGTACAACGCTGCTTCTGTTCCTCTAAGCAAAGGAATCTATTTACCACTTTTATCATGCTTTCCACTGGCTCTCTCCTGATCTCTTTGTTTCTGTCTCCTGTTTTCTAGATTGTAAGCCTGAAGCCAAGGGTAGTCTATTGATTTTTTTGTAAATCACTCTTAAGAGGCCCTCCCCCCTTTTTAAAAAAAATTTGAAGGCTAAAGTAAAAGCCAATAAGAGTAGCTCTGTTCAGGCCTTAGCTTCAGTCTGTGATAGACAAGGGCAGAGACTTAGACTGTGTCACTTTTCCTGCTCTTCTCTAGAAAGAGCAGGGATTATCAACCTGTGGCCCATGGGCCAGATGCTGTCCACGGCATCATTTCATGTGCCCCCCCCCACCACACCAGGAAGTGCCATGTGGTGGAGGAAAGGCAAAATGGCCATCCGGCCCCTGAAGCTGTCTGAGGGAGCATGACCCGGCCCCCAGCTTATAATGGTTGAGAACTCCTGAGATAGAGGAGTGCTGCTGAGTCAAGATTTTGAATGGAGAAGAGAGCCTTCTGTTAGCACCCTTAGCTACTGTCAGAGCAACTGTCTCTCAGATGCTCAAACTAGATTAAACTCCAGTTGAAAGCATTCCTCGGGAAAATGTGAAACTGATGATCGTCCGAAGTTTAGAGAAATAATGCAGCTGTTAAAAATTCATCTCCATCTTCTCCAAAATGCTAGCCATGGCTCTACTGATTTTGGCCCAGCAAAGAAGAGTTGTCTTTTCCTTTTCCTTCTCCTTCAACCACTTTGTCATCCATGCTACTGATCAGTCACTCTTCACATTCTATGGTTGACATCCCCCATGTAATCAGGGACTTATTACTGGCCCAAGTCCTCCCACCTAGTTGCTCTGGCAAAGCACAAACTTTGGGATCCATGAATTATCAGTTCCTTACTGAATTGCAATGACTCTGCATACAATTGATAATGTCTACCATGATTTCTTAATTTGGAACATTTTGCCTCCAAAGGTTACACATATTACATAGTTTTGCAAGAGGATCTTGGCCATTATTTCTATGCCAAAGAATCTAATCAAAAGAATCTTGAAGTCATGTTTGTCATTACATGTTACCCAATTGTAAGAAAAATCCTATTGTGATTTCCCTCCAGGGAAATTATATATGTCATATTGGCAAATTGCAGATATGGTAATTAACAAGGTGCTGGTTCTATGCCGGGTCACATGCTATTTGTATAACCAGTCATGTAAATAGCACTTTATTAATTAGCTGCAATTTGCTGTCGTGTCCTATGAGATTTCAGTGTCTCCAGAGTATGTTCCTTATAGGATTCTGACCTTTTTAATAAATAGGAAAAGTAGCTTCTGTCTCTTTTATCAACCAGCTAGAAGGTTCTGTGCAGGGTTTCAAATGTGTCTTTGTGAGGAAATGAATTTAAATACAATACAAGTGTCTAATCACAACTGAATCATGTGCTATGTGAGCATGTTCAAGAGATTAAAGTAATAAGACTGCAATAAAAGAGCAATTTAACAAGTTGTAAAAATGCACACCAGATTACCAGAATATAAAGTGAGGAGTTAATTTATTTTCCAAGGCAAATTTTTTGTCATATTGTGAAAATGGCCATCTGTTCTAGTTCCTCTTTATCTCTTCATTTTTATTTCACTCTACCTGCCTCCCCACCTGGTTCTCTCCTCCTCCCCCTCCACTCTTTATCTTTGGCCAAGTATAGGCATGCATTCAAAAGAGGGATAAAAAGTTAACTACATGCCCTTATCATAGAAATGGAGGTATGTCTGACAGCTACAGAGAACAGTCAGCAAAATGTTAGCACATTGATTTTTCCTTCCATGGTTTGCTGAAGGTAGAAATTGTGTCAGCCTCACACCATTGTCTAACACATACAGGAGGAAAGGACCGTGATATCAGAGGGCTCCTTTTGGGAAAAATTCCTCTGAGACAGAGATGAATCTCCAGTCCTTGAAAGAACAGCAAGGCTTGTGCCCCCCAGAATCTGTCTTCCTATAGATGAATGGTACCTGGTGCTCTTCCCAGGTGCACAGGATGATGCCTCCTTAAATATGAGATCAAGGATAGAAAAAGAGATAGGAGTTTATAGAAATAGTGCAAAGCTAGGCTACACAATACACTGCCATTTAATTTCATCTTTTATCTATACCTATAAATCCAAGCGTTAACCGTTGGAATGTGACAAAGGCTCCCGCTCCCGGCCACACTAGCCCATACCGAGCCCGAACCAGGTATAGAGGTAACTGTCGGGTTGAAAAATGCGCCAGTAGGGCAGGAGCCCCACAAACGCAAACAAAGAAAAAGGACTTCAATTCCCAACATTCTTTGCGCCGCGCCACGCCACAGCCAATCGGGCTGAGAGGCGCGAGGAAAAAGAACGTTGGGAAACACGTTGCGGCCAATTGAAATCGAGCCGCAGAAAAAAAACCGCCGCACAAACGCAAACCACAAACGCAAACCACAAATGCAAAACTACAAGTCCCAGCATTCTGAGCACGCAGAACACTGAGAAAGCCGGCACACGAAAAATAAACTTACAAAAAGCAACGGGAGCGCAAGTCCCCAGCAGGCAGAATCAGCGCCTCACAGCCATACAAAATAAAAAGCCACAAAATGCCACCGCGAGACACCCGCCATCCTTCTTTCCCGGAGCAATGGGGAGAAGAGGGACTCCCTCTCCTACACACTTCCCCGCTGAAGACACGGCAAGACCACCACCAGCGTCAAGTACAGTTGAGCCGGGGTGGAACACCCCCCCCCCCAAACAGGCAGCACTTCATCAGGGGAAGCACCCTCCCTGGCAGATGACTGGCTGATGCCTTTGTATTTCAGAATACAAAAACAACAGCCAGCAATCCACAAGGAAGAGCCCCACCCCTTACAGATTGCTGCATGCCGATCTCTGGTTAGGTAAACCGGGAGAAAAAGGAGACAGAGAGGAGAGAACCATCATTAGGCAGAGAAAGCTCTTCTCTGCCGCCTCCTCCTCCTTCCCCGACCTACCTAACGAACCTTCCCGAGAGAAGAACAGGCTGACTGCCTCCTTCCTCCTTTCCTCCATTGCTACATCTAAACCAAAATTCAAAGCAGCAATAGGGAAAGAGGAACCAACAGGCAGCCCGTTCTTCAAACTAAGGTAAACAACAAAAACAAACTCCAAAATTATTAAAAAATAATAAACCAAAAATAAATCAATAATTAAAAAACAAAAAATAAACCACAAAATTCACAAACAAAAACATCCACAATGACACAAAACCACATACAAAACACCTAACTACAACATGAAAAAGCCACAAATTACACAAACAAACAACAACTAATTACACAAATAAACAACAATGAAATAAAACAAATTAAACACAACCAGAAATAACCAAACCAATTAAACAAACCTAAAACTAAACCAAAACAAAAAAGAACAAACAGAAACACCTCCCAGCCCACCACCACAAAAGCAAAACAAAGAAAAACCCCAGAAGAAAGAAAACCAGACAACTCACCAGCACATTCTCCCTCCACGACAACCGGAACAGAAATGAAGAAACAAAGAGACTACTTACCGGAAGAGACCCTACCCAGAGGCCAGGAGAGAAAAAACAGTGAAACTAAAGCAGAACCACTAGCAGCCCCACCTGCAGGGCAGAATAGTAAAAACAACTCAAAAAAACTCAACAGCCCCACCTAGAGGCCACAAGAGTAAAAACAAGTCAAAAACATAACAATAAATCACAATTTTACACAAATCACAAACATATGTAAAAATAAATAAATAAAATTTTTATAACATCCTGTGTTGAGCTGTAACCCAAATAAAAACCCAAAACATCTACACACATTTTAAAAACATTGAATTAAAAAACATGTACTTTCACATTTTTAAAATTATTACCTACGGTACAACTATTTAAAAAAAACCCACAAACTAAAACATTATTTGGTTAAATAAAACAATTTGGAAAAATTATATCATCCTTTGTTCTTTATTTAATCCACAAAAAAAACAACCCAAAAAGCTGATCACAGTTTATAACAGCCCGGCAATGCCGGGCAACCTCTGCTAGTATATCTATAAAACAGAGGTGTGGTCTTGTATGTGCTCTAAAGGCTCCCACACCCCTGGACCGATCCCCCTGAAACGTACCTTGGGCTAGAGAGATCAGCACTGCGGGGGTCACAAGCCCCATAGGGGAGTGTACACCCCCCCAAATTGTGTCCCATTTGACCTATACAATGTGTGTGTTTCCCAGTGATGTAATTGAGCTGATGTCATAGTCCCAGGTAAATTGAGATTGTGACATCATCTGACTAGCTCAATTATAGCCCTCTGAGCTCAGATGTAGTTTTCACAGTAGGTGGAAGGCAAAGGGGGGGAGGCTGGTCGGGCCGGCACAGTGGTGGCGCCGGAGGCCCTTGAGAGGGCCAGGAGGGCACAGGCACCATAGAGGAGGCTGGCAGTGGAGGCGGTGGCCATGGTAGGTGAAGCCAAGGAGGGAGGGAAGGTCTGAGGGCTCCTCAACGACTGCGTGCCGCTCTCTCACCGGATGGCCAGACACATGTATGGGAAGGATAAGGGTAATAAGTGACCATCGACGGAGAAGCGGGATGGGTGAGGAAAGACAGAGATGGAGGGAGGAAGGCCAGAGTGACTCACATATACCCCACGAGGTTTCCAAGAGGGAAAGGCTGGCCTACATTAACAGAAAAACCCGAGTGAAGCTGAGTAATCAGCTAGTACCAAATAAAAATGCACGCAGACTGTCAATACTTAAGGTTTGGTTTTTTTAAAAAAAAACAAAGATTGCATAGTGTTGTTTTGTAGTTAAAGTACTTTTTCATGTGTGAGTGGGGACATAAAGGGCAGAGATGAAAAGGGCAAAAGAGTAATGTGTAATACCATTTTAGCCTGGTGGAAAGTAAATACTAAATATTTTATGGACCCATTTTTCCTCTCTAAATTTGTAAGCAGGCCTGGATTTTTTTGTCACTGATTCATTATTCCTTTTCACTATCTCCTGCATTTATCATTCTAATTTCATTCTCCTTTTTTCTTGTCTCCATGCACAGTTAAAGTGGTTCTTTATATTAAATGGATTACATGCTCTATGCTATAAATAAACGCAGGAATTAAGATTCTGTTAACTTGTTTAAGCGATAAGAAATTAGAGGCACCACAATTTCATCCCACTCCCAGGAGGAGTTGCACGCGCACTCATGTTAATAAAGACTCTTCTTTTCAAAACATATTTCTTATTTGTTTCTCTGTGAATGTGAAGAACAAATGAATGCATGCTGTAATCAGCCTCTAGGGTGGGTTTTAGTCTCAGTGTGAGTCTAAACTCTACTTGTGTTCATAGCACATGGTGGTGTGTTCAAGAAAACCAGAAGAACCCACTGAAATGTAGCAGAAGTCGGTAGTTACTAGGCAGCCAGATCCCAGCTGGACTGCTGAAGGATTTTGGAAATGCTTTTGAAGTAACATGCAATTTATACTTTTCTAATTCTTATTCCTTTTTTAGTGAAGACTATGAAACAGATTTACTGCTGAGCAGAAGAACTGTTGCTTGTGGATATGGAGATTATTACCTGGTAGGTACATAAGACTGCTCAAGAAAGTATGAATGAAATGGAGTAGAGGTGGCCAGGCCAGGGCACTTCAAAAGCTGACATGGAGTACGTTGCTATTTTCAGCAAAAAGGAACACTGCTTTATACATGACTACTTAATTACCAGGCCTTGCCTGGGTTGTTTTTGTCCTTTAAAGCAAGGATGACGCGGCTTGACTGCGGATTTACTTTTCCACCCGGCGTCGTCCCCGGCCCGTAAACATTAAGTTCTGTCAAGCTGCGGCCTCCTTTGGTCAGCGGAAGGAGGCTGTGGCTTGACAGAACTGTACGTTTACGGGCTGGAGACCCCGCCGCTGAAGAAAGCTGTGGCCGCTAATCTGGCCACAGCTTTCTTTAGCGGCAGCACCTCCTGGCGGAAAATTCAAGTTGCTGGCTTTGCTGTGTGTGCGCAGTACTGCTTTTTTGTTGCTGCTTCTCCGGCCCGTAGGGGTGTCCCCTTTGCGTCCCACTATGGGGGGTATAAACCCCCCAATGGGTTTTGAGACCCCCACAGTGCTGATCTCACATGTCCAAGGTATGTATGTGCAAACATTCAGCGAGATTGGTCCAGGGGTGTGGGTTCCTTTGGAGCACATACAAACCCAAACCTCTGTTTTATAGATATAGATCAGCAATTGTGATAGGCAAAGGAAACATAGAAGACCTGGGGAGATGGGAGGGTGTTAATCAAGCAATTGTATTGGCAAGCAAAGGAATAAATCCAAAAATTAAATTAGATTAAATTAAATTAAAATTAAATTAAAATTAACTTGCAATGAATCATGGGTTGCCTTCAGAAAAGCCATTTCTGGTTCTGTAAACCATTGTTCATATGGATAACCATTTGAACGTGGACATTGGGCCTCAAGGGAGCCAGCACCGACTGAGAGGAAGGGGAGAGATCACACTGGGTCCCTTAAAGAAATGAAGACGGAGAGGTGGGGGGGGGAGGAAAACCGCAGAGGAGCTGCCAGTGCTTTCTGTTGCAGCTGCTTGCAGGCTCAGCTTTGTTGGGAGGTAGGAGAAGGCGCTTAAGATTGGCTGAAGCAGAATGCTCTGTGGCTCCATCTTCAGAGCCGCCCAAGCCACAGGAGTGCCTGAAATGAGAAATGTAAAAACCACTTGCTCTGTTTTCCTGCAAATTAAAATGGACCATGGTCTAGGTTAAGGTATGTCAGTCTCAATAAAGGAACAGAAGCTGTGTGGGAGCATTAGGTTAAAGCAGGGGTGCCCAAATTACGGCCCGTGGGCCGGATGCCGCCCCTGACACCAATTAATCCAGCCTGTGAAGCCCTCATCGCTCCTGGAAGTGGAAGTAAAATGCACCCGTACTTCCACTTCCAGGAGCGACAAGGGCTTCGCAGGCTGGATTAATTGGCATTGGGGGCTATATCCGGCTCATGGGCCTTAGTGACCAGCTCCCTGAACCACGTGATCGGCCCACAGCCCGGAAAGTTTGGTCACCTCTGTGTTAAAGTCACCCTTGCTTGAAAGCCAGTCGTATCCGACTTAAGGGGGAGATGTTCATCTCCATTTACAACCAAAGAGCCAACACTATCTATGTCTGTAGACATTTCCTTGGTCTTCAATGGCTGTTACTTTCCCACTGAAGCAGTACCTATTTATCTACTTGTGAATTCTTGCTTTCGAACTGCTAGGTTGGCATGAGCTGGGACAAAGATGGAAGCTCACTCTGTCATGCAGCACTCGAGTTTTGAACTGCTGACTTCCAGTCATCAAGTTTAGCATCTTAACCACTAAGCCACCGCAGTCCCTTGTAGGAGTATTACCTGGGCTCTAATAGGAAAGATTTCCAGCAAGGTTTGTCCCATCTCTGTCTATCACCCTAAATGGTAACTCAAATAGTTCTGCAACGGGGACTCTACAGATAAGTAACACATGATCCATTCTCTCTCCCTCTCCCTCTCCCTCTCTCCCTTCTACAGCGGTGTAATGATCCCCTTGACCTCTTGCTTCCGCCTCCTGCAGCTCTGGCCATTCCTCCTTCTCGCCTCTGCAGTTCCATCTCACAGCGCCTGGTCTCTTCGCAACCGGGGCACCCTGGCAGCGTGGTTGCTCTGCAGACATCACAGCCCACCCGCCTCCAAATCTGTTTGCCTCTGGGACAAGAGTTTATCCTCAGAAAAAGGATCTCCCTCCACCTCAAAGCGCCAGCGGTCTCTCCTTGCCAAAGGGGTTGGCCTGCACAGTGCAGTGCGGATGAAGCGTCAGGCTCAGGGAGGCCGTCCTGCCACCCCTTCCGGCTTTGAGGATGGTCTTTCTTCCTCACAGTATCCCTGGGCCATAGTATGGGGGCCCACAATATCAGTTGAGGATGGAGGTGATGCCAATTCGGCCAACCCAGGCTTCCCTCCTCTGGATTACACCTTCATTTCCTCAAGTGGAATGGCAACAGCACAGCCGAATTCTCACTCACTTCTACACAACGAAGGGTTCAACCTGCGCCAAACCCCAGCCACACTTCGGCCCTTCCTCTTTGGGCCTCGGGGAGAAGGCAATTTTGATATTTCTCCTTTTATGCCTTTAGAAGAGATAATTTTGATGGTTTTGGGGGGTGGGGACAGACAGGGTTCCTGTGTTTTCTTAACCATTTTTAAAAGACTCACCATAGCCTAGCTAACAAAAAGATGTTGGCCATCGTAAAATGGTTATATCTGTTGCTCATTTTTTTTCACTGACACTCCCTATCTTTGTGTTCCAGGTGTGGATCCACAGCTTTATGTTACTATTACAATCTCTCTCATCATTGTCCTAGTTGCTATGGGGATAATACTCAAATTCTGGTGAGTAGATTTCAGACTGCTGGAAAGGATCATCCCACAAGTCTATTGCAATTCGGCAACATTCTGTGGGATGTGGAGAGGGTACTGGCAGTTTGTTAGGTTACAAAATCACAAATTCAGAGCTTTTAAAAACTCATGGAAAGCCCAAATTGAGGAGTCCTTTGTCTTCTGTAGCCTTATTCTGGGAGCTGAAGTGTATTTGATTGCAATGACATATCTTTTAGGATGAAGTCACAATACATAAGCCAGGTTACTGCCATGTAGCAGTCTTAACAGTATGTAGCACAGGCATTCAGTCCTGCATGGACCAGAATAAGTACACTCCATAGTGTATGTATTAAACAAGGATGCCATGTTAAAATACATGGTATTTTTATTTTCCAGCAATTTAATTGCAGCTTCTTCCCATCTCCTGTCACATCTCAATTAAATTGCACAGATCATGTTAGCTCCTATTACCCACATGAAAGAGAGGCATGGGCAGGGGAAGCCTTCGCATCCAGCTCTTTAATACCATGAGCTTCTGACCGTGAGCTTCTTATATTGCAAAAATTCTTGGAGACTTTGAAGCAATTAATTTTTGTAAATTCACAGGGATTCCTTCAGATTTTATCTCACACCAATTGGTTCATGCGAATTTGCTTCTGCCAGATATGTATTTGCTGTTAGTACTTTCGTATGCATTTATTTTATTGGTGTGTTTGTCTGATTGCATATATTATGTCTGATTTTTTTTTTAAAAAAGCATCCTCTTTTTCAAGTGATTTTTCCCCAGTCTAAAATAATACAATTCTGCAGTGTGCAATTTAGGATGTAGACAACTGTAATCTTTGTAAATGATGAGAGCTAAATGGAAAGCTTTTTTGCCAAATTCAATAAAAGTGTGCTTTCCTCCAATCATGAGCTCTAGGAGGACAAATCTATATATGTGCATCAAAGGCCAGCTGTGGACGGTCCCAATTGGCTTGTGCCTGTAATGACACTAACACCTCCTCCCAGAGCCGGCATCAGAAATTTCTGGGCCCGGTATGCGCCCCCCCCATTATGGCCACGCCCCTGTGGTTTCCTGCGCATGCGTGGTTTGTTTGTGCATGCACACATCAGTGGTTTCCCAGTGGCGACGGGCTCCCATCATCTCAGAGCCCGGGACGGGAGTCCTGATGGTCCCCGCCTGATAGCGGCCCTCCTATCTGATGAAATTTCCCAGCAATTTTGAAAATATTTTGATTGAATACAGTGAAGGGTGAACACATAAACAACTCAGGGGAAGCACTGTGGTAGCTTAATGAAAGAGAACAAAGTTTGTGTGCAAAAGATTCCCTGTTCATTCCTCAGAATCTCTAGGCAGAGCTATGAGTGACCCACATCTGAGACCCTTGATACATAATCAGCCAGTGATTAGTAAAGGTAAAAGTTTCCCTTGCTCAAAAGCCAGTTGTATCCAACTCTAGGGTTCAGTGTTCATCTGTTTCAGAGCCGAAAAGCCAACGCTGTCTGCTTCTGCAGACATTTCCGTGGTCATGTGGCAGGCATGACTAGACACCAGAGCGCACGGAATGCTGTTACCTTCCCACTGAAGTGGTCCCTATTTATCTACTTGCAATTTCTTGCTTTCGAACTGCTAGGTTGGCAGGAGCTGGGACAAAGATGGGAGCTCATTCTGTCCTGCAGTACTCGGGAATCAAACTGCCACTTGAGCCACTGCAGTCAATCACTGCTGGCCAATTAAACAGTGCTAGATAGCTCAATGTTCTGAAATATTACTGCATTTGATGAGGTCTCCCTCAGTCTCCCAGTCTAGAATCTGGGAATTAGCATTATTAGCATTATGCTTCTAGGTTCATAAGGCAAAGAATGGTTGGTGGAAAAGCAAAATTGATGGTTAAAATGCCTACATGAAATGTGAGACAGAGAAGCTGAGAGGACATTGCAAATGTTGCACGCTGGAACATTTCTTTTTCATGTCTGCCTTTGCCTTTAATGCCATCTGTTTCTATCCAGCACACCAAGTAACTTGCTGATGGTTTGGTTTTTTCAGCCATCAGATTTAAAAGTCAATTGAAAGGATTCTTTTCAGACACATTGGTTTTATTTATTTTAGTTTTTCCCATCAGTTTGTTATAAAAGCACCATAAACTATTCGAAGCATCAGTGCTCACACTTTAACTGCCAGGATAGTTGTAAAAGTTGGTTACCTGACTTGTCATCAACTCCTCCATAATTGATAACAGACAAGTGAAATGATCTCATTTTTTATTCTAGAGCAGGGATTCCCAACCTTTTTTGCACCACGGACCAGTTTCATGCTATACAATTTTTTTCACAGACTGGCTGTAGCTAAGTAACATAGAAGAGGGTCCCAGCCACCTGCCTATCTGCTGTATCTGAAGCCTGTGCTCTTGTTCTGTTCACTGGGAAGACCCAGCAGAGCACATTGAGGGCAGAAGGCTGCTATTGGGGCTCCCAACACCACCCACCCCTGCAGCCCAGTTCGGGACAGCCCGTGGTCCATGGCCCAGTGGTTGGGAACCCCCTGTTCTAGAGGATAGATTTTAAATCTCTCATTGTGCCTGCTATCTTTTCTTTTCATATAGCTTTAACAGATGTCCTTGGGACATAATCAACCTTGTCTTTCCAGAACTCAAAGGCAAGAGAAATTATCCCCCGCCTGTTTTTTTTTTTAAAAAACTGGATTATTCCCAAGAAGAAGTTTGTACACATTTATGTAGTCACTTATGGACAAATAAACAAAGTATCTGGGAACCAATATCACCTCAACCCCAGCCGCTCACCAGCTGGTGAGATGATTTAGATGTGGGAGAGGGTCGTGTATGGCATTTTTTTTTTGGGGGGGGGGGGGATTTTTTTTTTATTTTTAAATTTTTAAAAATTATTTTTGGTCCAGTCGGGATGGTTTTTTATTTTTCAATGCATCCCTATGGGAAACAATGCTTTGTTTTATGGAAAACTGTCTTATGGAAAAAGCTATGGAACGGACCTTTCCCCTAAAATGGGGTTTTCCTGTATTGTATATTTTGCCATCTATCTAAACAACTTAATTTTAACACAAGCCTTGTAAGTAAACATTTCTCTTTTTCCTTCTGCTAAAGCTGTGCTTGAGCATTTGTTCAATAGTTGAACTGAGATAAAACAAAAGGGGGAATTGAGGAGGGTTTGCATTCCAAAGTATTCAGTCTTAATTTTTGGGTACATGCAAGCTGCCTCTCTCTGCAAAGATTATCCAACACAAGCAAGTGAACATTTCATCTTCCTATTAGTGAAAAGTGTGTCACCTTAATGACTAACTTATTTTTTGCATAAAGAAATCCACAAAAGCATGTACCAAGTAAAATTTGGCAGCATTTGTGGTGCCATAAAATGTCTTTACTGCAACAGATAAACACAGCCACCCAAATATTCTTTGCAATAGACATAAAACCTAGAGTATATACGTTCTGAGTATTCTGAAATAAGGTGATTAATGTACAAGAGACAACCCTTTTCAAAGGAAGCTTCTTTCATTAGGGTTGTTGTCTCAGCAAATTTCTATGCCACCTTCAGATAGATTGACATATCTCAGGTGAGCCGTGACAGTGGATAAAGTTTTATTTTATTGTGTGAAATAATTTTAAAGCCTAGACATCCATCTACATACATTCCCACATGACCTTATAGCTCACTGCCTCACTGCACAGGTGTTTGTGAATTCCCACTATCTGTTCCAGCTCCTGCCAACCTAGCAGTTCAAAAACAAGAAATTGCAAGTAGATAAATAGGTATTATTTACACGGGAAAGGTAACAGCGTTCCGTGTGCGCCAGCATTTAGTAACGCCTGTCACATGACCATGGAAACATCTGCAGACGCAGAGAGCACTGGCTCTTTGGCTGTCAGCAGAAATGTGCACCTCCCACTAGAGTTGGAAAAGACTGGTTATCAAGCAAGGGCAAACTTTAGCTTTGCCTTTACACACATATATTCTTGTGGGATGTAGTACAAGAAATCTACACCAGGGGTTTTCAACCTGTGGCCCGCAGCACCATTTCATGTGGGAGCCCCCACCGCCTCCACCGCACCAGGAAGTGCCAAGTGGTGGAGGAAGGGCAAAATGGCCATCTGGCCCCCGAAGCTGACTGAGGGAGCATGACCCGGCCCATGGCTTTAAAAGGTGGAGAACTCCTAACCTACACTGTCCCTCTCCAACTCTCACATCATGCACGCGCCTTATTTTGCAACTATGGCACAAGGGCCTATCCTTCATAACATTCTAATTGCCTGCTCATAGGACTTCACAAGGTAATTGGCTCTTTATCTCACATTTTGGTTGACTCTGAAATCACAGGAAGTAGGAAACTGCTTAACCTATTTCCACATTATTACCTCCACCCGTTCTTGTCCTCCTGTAGTTGGGACCGGAACCAGAAGCGGCGTCAACACTCCAGCCAACAAACTGGCTTGCAGCAAGGGAGTCAGCAGCCCTTGACAGACCTGTCACCGGCCACAGTCAGCATCCTGGGGCCCTATAGTGATTCACAGGTTCCTTTGCCAGAGGTGGTAGAAACTGGACCAGTACTGGAAGGCATGGAGAAACTAGAAGGACTGGGGAAGACAAATGCTTTCCAGCTTAACAGGTAAGTGACATTGTTATTATTAACGTATAAGTGAAGAGTGACATTGATTGATGACAAGAGGGCTCAAAGGGAAAATTAAATAACAGGGCAGGTGAAATCAAGGGAATACAAGCAGTCTAGTTGTGCTGTTAATGGCTGTTTCAACACTAATGCACCCTAATTTTCATTACTGCTACCAATGTCCATGTGGTATCCATAATCTAGATCAGGGATTCGAAACCTACAGCCCATGGGCCTAATCCAGCCTGTGGCGGCAATTAATCTGGCCCACGGTGATGACCCCAGCACCATCACCGGAAGCACCAAAAATGGGCGGAAACGCACCGCCCTCGTTCTCACCGTCGCCGCCATACAAAGTGGCACAAGCGGTGAAAGGGGGCGAAAATGCACCATGAATGTGCCCGCCGACAACCGCCACTGGAAAGGATGGAAGGGGTGGGAGAAACTGCCCGACGACAACCGCCACTGGAAAGGATGGAAGGGGTGGGAGAAACCTCACCTCTGGCCTGCTCATCTGTCTGGGGGTCATGGTCTGGCCCGTGGTGCAAAAGGGTTGCGAGCCCCTGATCTAGATAAAAGTGACACTTCTGTTTCTGTACTCTTCTTTACTGCCTGGGAAATGCAGTTCTTCATTCAGTCAATGCAGCAGTTATAAATACCCTCTGCTACATAGTTCAGGATAATTTCATTCCTTACAGAAGGTGTCTCACCATTTCATGTACCTTTCCTCATCTTATTTCTTCCTGCATCTTTAATTATTTGGATGCTCTGCATTTTTCTTTTGCATTCCCCTTTCTCCCCACTATGAATGGTGAAGTATAACAAACTTCTTCCACAACGATGAACATGAAACTTTATTATTGCTGAGATATCAGCATCATTTTGCTCTAGGCCCATGATGGTGAACCTTGGCACTCCAGAGGTTCTTGGACTTCAATTTACAGAAGCCCATGCCCCCATGAATCCACACGAATGGGTTTGCTGCGATTCATCCGGCCCCTGCTGCCTCCGTCCCTCCTGGAAGCGGAAGTAAAACACACCCGTACTGAGCAACAGGGGCTGCGTGGGCCGGATGAATCACAGTAAACCCATCCATGTGGATTCATGGGGGCTTCTGGGAATTGAAGTCCAAGAACATTTGGAGTGCCAAGGTTTACAAAATTTTAATGTATTTTTTGGTTTACAATGATCAATTCAGGACCATTTTTTAATTTTTCAATGCATCCCTATGGATGTTTTCGTTTACAATTTTTTCAGGTTACAACGGAGGCTGTTTGAAAAGACCTCCGTCATAACCTGAGTTTTTACTGTAATAATGAACTTATAGATGTTTATGGTCATAGAAGGGGTAATTTTGTTATTTGTTGCCAATAGTATCACCAGCAAAGGCCAATAAGTGTCTGTGTGACAGACACAACTACATTCTGGCTCTAGTAGCAAGCACTAGACATGGGGTGGCCAAACTACAGAGATCATTGATAAATGGATGTAGATCAAAAGATGACTCAGTCCTGGGCTGTTTGCTCTTCCACATTTCCATAAATGACTTGGATGAGGGAGTGCAGGGAATTCTCATCACATTTGCAGATAACACAAAACTGGATGGAATAGCTACTACAGTACCTTGAAAGACAGGAACAGAATTCAAACAGATCTTGATAGGCTTGAACACTGGGCTGAAAACAACAGCATGAAATTTAACAGGGATAAGTGCAAAGTTTTAAACCTAGGGAAACAAAAAGCAGATGCACAGTTACAAGAATGGGATATACTTGGGCTCAGTAATACTACAAGCAAGAAGGATGTTGGAATTGTACATCACAGGCTAAAAATGAGTCAACAGTGCGATGAGGCTGCAAAAAAAGTCCAATGCTGTTTTAGGGTGCATTAACAGAAGTATAGTCTCCAAACCCCATGAGGTATTAGTCCCCCTCTATTCAACACGAGTTAGACCATGTCTAGAGTCCTGTGTCCAATTCTAGGCACTGTGCTTTAAGAAAGATGCAAAAATAATTAGAGCAGGTACAGAGAAGGGCAACAAGAATGATCAGAGGAAACCAAGCCATATGAGGAAAGATTGAAGGAACTGGGCATGTTTAGCCTTGAGAAAAGGAGACAAAGAGGGGATATGATAGCACTCTTCAAATAGCCGAAAGATAATCATAAAGACGAAGGGCAGGATCTGTTCTCCATCATCCCAGAGTGCAGGACGCATAATGGGCTGAAACTATGGAAAGCTAAATATAGGATGAATAGTAAGAAAAAACGTCTTTAACAGTTAGAGCAGTACAACAGTGGAACCGACTGCCTTGAGAGGTGGCGAGCGCTCCAACACTGGATGCATTCAAGAGAGAATTGGACAACCATCTGTCATGTCTGCTTTAATTCAGATTCTTGCATTGAGCAGGAGGTTGGACTCAATGGCCTAAAAGGCTACTTCCAACTCAGGTATTCTATGATTCCATGGCTTCTTAGTCTGAAAGGCTGAAGACTTCTACTGATAATAGTATATCAAGATAATGACAAAAGTCTCATTCCTTCAACAGATGTATCACTTCTGAAGAGGTCAGTAGCAAATGAAAAATAAAACAGAAAAAAGTAGAGTTGCAAATCTTGGTCTGTTTTGATCTGTGGATTAATCCTAAATCCAGTAGATTTCAATGGGGGTTAAGCTACCTCATTGTGTGTGAGGGTTACAACCTAAAGTGCCCTAACCTAAATCCATGAGGATCCCATTTTATTTGGTAGGGACAGTGAATTAAAAGTGTGTTTATACACAAAAGCACATACATATTCAGGACATGTTGGATAATGCATTGTTACCTGTTTGATTTTAGATTCTTGTAGTTTCATTATCTCAAAAGCATGCACACTCGTCCTCTTTGAGCATTCTATTCTCTGTGTGGGTGCATAGTATGGCTATGTGTTAGCAGTCACATCCTGGAGGGGATTGGCCTAAAGACCACACACTCCCTCCCCCAGTCTTGTGCCCTTTGTGCTTTGCTTTCTCTACTCACACACTCCCTACCCCACCATGCAATGGGCAATAGGTCTGGTCCCACTCTGCTCCTCAGCACAATTACAGCTGCATGGAGAGGAAAGTCACAATAAAGCTCTTGAAGGTTTGATAATACGCAGACCCATTTAGATGTAATTAATCAAAAGGGCAGAGTACTAATTAAGTACAATTTGTTCTTCTGAAAATGATCTCTTGGAAAGGATGCAGCAAAGTGA
This sequence comes from Bradypodion ventrale, assembly GCA_035047345.1. NCBI lineage: Eukaryota > Metazoa > Chordata > Lepidosauria > Squamata > Chamaeleonidae > Bradypodion > Bradypodion ventrale. The sequence continues at coordinate 138,384,149 of JAWDJE010000002.1, read as the reverse complement.
TTTAGAAGCTGCCTTCAAGTACGGAGGGCTGGAAGAGTTGTGAGTGGTTTTCTCAAGGTCCCACAGTCTGTGACTGCAGAAGAACAGTAACAGTTCAGGGGGAAACAGTGCTGCCCTTTCTTCTGAAAACTGGGTATAGTGTTATAATATATTCATTTTTTCTATATCTGTCTTTTTCTTTCTCTACTCATTTCTTTCTCCTCCAGGATTCCTCTGGTGAACCTGTGACTGTACCGAAGGCTGTGGGGCCTGGTTCCCTTGTGGCAAGACCAAATGCTGAATCTCTGTGGGGGGAAGTACATACAGAGAACTAGCCACCCTCCCATTAGCCCCCATCATCCTGTGAGTGTGGCTCCGCCACCACTCCTCCTGAACACATCCGCAGCAGAAGTCTTGTGGGTTCCTTTGTGCCATGACAATCCATCATCATAGCAGGCCTAGCCCTATGAAGGAGGATGAGCTGAGGGGCCAGCAGGCTCTTTTTGCCCCCAGGGGGTGGTCAGATAACCTGACATGAGCAGAGGGGTCAGGAGGCAGAAGGAATAGAGCAAAAGCTATTCGCCTCATAGTCACCTCAAAGCTATGGACTCTGCACCCAATTGCACATGCCTAAACACACCCACCCACATACCCATGCACATTTGTTTCTTCAAAAGCATGCTTGTGACCCAGAGGAAGGATGCCAAGTCTCCCCATCTCTCATCCACAGCTCTTTTCTGCATCATGTGATTGAAGAGCCAGAGTGTGTAGCATCCTCTTTTTCTGCACAATGAAGTTCGTTCTTCGTTGTAGAGATGGGCTGAGGGAAAGTGGAGTAGAAGAGTATCAGACAGACAGCAATAGCAGCAAACAGACCTCTCCCCCCAGCTATTCTCCAGTTCCTCAGACAAACCCTCCGTCATAAGAGCTGAAATCCCTTATTCATTCCAGAAATGCCACTGACTGGGAGGATAAATTTTGACTTCAGCAGTAGCTTAAGCTAGTGATGGTGAACCTTGGCACTCTGGGTGTTCTTGGACTTCAATTCCCAGAAGCCCGAGTCAGCACTCCTGCTGATCAGGGCTTCTGGGAATTGAAGTTCAAGAACAGTTGGCGTGCCAAGATTTGCCATCACTGCTATAGGCCATATCCAAACTGAAATTTTAAAGGGCTTCTTATCTACAAGTTTAATGCTTCCTAGTTGCAGGTGCATTGCATCCTATTGCTTCCTGATAAGCCTAAGTGAGGGATCTATTATGAGGAAGGTAATATTTGCTCCCAGAATAGCCTGTCTCAATCATGCCCAAGTAGTAGATGCACCAATAAGTCCTATTCAGTAAAAGTACCGAGCAAGGCACCAAACACTGTTAATTAAAAGTTTCATCTTTATATTTTGACACCCGTTTATTACTTCTGAATTGAAAGTCACAGGGGATTAGTCCCATGAGTGCTACAGCTTAAACGCACCAATGATCAAACCTTAATAGGGATCGGAAATTGACAGGAAATTGACTTATAAAGAGGAACCATTGGACTAAAATTGTTAGGGCACTTTACTGGACATGACATAAACATTACAGGAGATGTTTGGCCGTGGGAAAGAGCAAGGGCACATGTGGAACGACTGCTTTACAGCTAATTGCAGCACAATAATTATTCAGCAGCAACAATACACTGTAATGTGGAAGCAACCGTTGCATTCCTGCTTTTTCAAACACAGTTCTCAGGACTTCTGTCCATGAGCTTGGTAGTGGATTTGGTTGCGGGCAGGTTCTTGACTAGGACTAAGACAAGTCAAAGACAATAAAATGTCCTTCCTGTATCCTCCCTCTTCTAGGAGAACATTATAAAAAAATATTAAGTGATACAGCACACATGTACTGTCCTAATAGAGTCTTTTTTTACTTCCTCTGCCCCTCTATGGAGGATTTGCCAACATCCTGAAGTAGCCCTCTTCAAAAGCCACTTCATGATATTGGGAGTTCTTAGTGGAAGGAGCCTAGATACCAAAGGCTCACTTTCAGTGGTGGGCATCAGCAGATTCGGTGTCGCACCAGTATGCGCGTACCGGTAGTAAAAATGGCTGGCCCCGCCCACCTTCCCACCCCATACCTGTCAACCTTCCCAGATTGGCCGGGATTTCCCATTTTTCGGCACCGTTTTTCGCCATTTCCAGCCTGGAGCGGCCGAAACCCCGGAATTTGGCAGTGGGGGGAAAGGCGTTACTGCGCATCCCTTCTGTGCAGCTCACTTCTACGCATGCGTAGGCTTTTACACATGCGTAGAACCCTTCTACGCTTGCGTCGAACCCTTCTACGCATGCGTCGAACCCTTCTACGCATGCGTAGAAGGCTTCTGTGCAGAAGGGGATCGTAGAAGCCTTCTACGCATGTGTAGAAGCAAGCTGCGCAGAACGGTTCTGCGCAAGTTGCTTTTACGCATGCGTAGAAGGCTTTTATGCATGCGTAAAAAGCAACCTGCGCAGAACCGTTCTGCGCAGGTCCCGGATTGTCCGGAGCCGTGGTTGACAGGTATGCCCCACCCACTTCCTCCTCCTCCTAGAAGAGGCTTCCGAGGAGGCTGGCTCCATTTCCCCCTTCATCAAAGGCTTTTTCAGGGCTCCGTTTCATCCCAAAGCACATCCCCAGCCACTCCGGAGTGGCTGAGGAGGCGCTTTGGGGTGAAACAGAGCCCTGGAAAAGCATTGGACAAGGGGGAAATGGCTTCAGAGGTTCACTATAGAGTGATGAAAATAGAAGAGGCTTCTATTTTCATAGCTCAATAGCGAAGAGCAGTCACATGGCCAACAGGCCACACCCACCCAGTCACATGACCATGCCCACAGTGTGGTAGGGAAAAAAATTATGCCCACCACTGCTCACTTTGTTTGCATGTGTAGAAATGAACTAAAATGGAGCAATCCGACCTGCACAAAAATTTGTTGTTCAGTTGCCCAGTCAATTCTGACCCTTTGCGACCCTATGGACAATTGTCCTCCAGGTACCTTAGTCCTCCACCATGCTCCTCAACCTGCCCAGCTCTGTGCCCATTGCATCTACAATACCATCTAGCCATTTCATCTTTGGCTGCCCCCTTCTTCTTTTGCCCTCCACCTTTCCCAGCATCAAGACTTTCTCAAGTGAATCCTTAGGGACAGAAAGGTGCAAGTAGAATGCTCTAAAGATGGGCTGGTTTGCTCCAGCAATTACATCATGTGATCACTGAAAGAAAGAGTAGACCAACCCATCTCTTCAGTGGATCAAACAGTAGGCTAAATCAAATGCTAATCAGATTGCAGCTTCGATCACTCAAGGTGTGATAGAACTGTATCTCTAGCCTCCTTCCATGTACCACACCCTCTGCATGATGGTGCAGAACTGGTTCCTGTTCACTGTATTTTTCTCAAGTCTGGGTTAGTCTGTGTGTCAGAGTGATTTCAACTAAATATATTATATTAACCATTTTTTTTAAAAAAGTATGCATGCAAATTAATGTAAAAGGGTGGAAAAGCTGTTTGCTCCTAATGGCAGTTAATACATTTTTTGTAAAAAAAAAAACATAACTTAAAATCTGAATGCTCTGAAACATTAATTTGGATTTGGTATTGAAAACATTTCGAACCTTTCTCCGTGACTAATCTTGCAAAACCCTTTTTAATTTCTGTCGCTTGTCTAGGTTCAAGAGATTGTGACTGTGTATCAAGATAGTGCCATTCTAACCCAGTTCAAATCAAACACTGATTTAAAAGTGATTTAAATTCATAATAACAACTAAATTCATAATAACAACAACTTTTCCTATGGATATAACCAGGAGGTATAACAGAAGCCCAAACGTTTGTATGCTGACTTAAGTTTCTCTGAGGTCAATGAGACTTATTTCCTAGTAGATGTTTAAGATAACAGCCACTTTCTTTTGGTTGCTCCAGGAAAATACAAAAGTTATGTGTAAAACCTTTATTATTTTTACAAAATTACAAAACAAATATATTTTAATAAACACAGAGCTTGGATATTATTTTTTAAAATTAGTTTGTGACTCATAACCAGTTTTTTAAAAGTAACTCGTTAATATTGCTTGTGGCTTATTAAATGACATCATAAACCAGTATCTTGTATTTACGTGATCAGAATGTTATGCTGTACTTCTGTTGCTCTAGACCAGGGATCCTCAATCTATGTCCCATAGGCTGGATCTGGCCCACAGCACCATTCCATCCGGCCCACACCCTCACTCCAGCCACCACTGCTGCCTCAATCCTTGACCACTCTGCTTGTCTTGGCGTGTCCCTAACTGTGCTCTGTAGCAGGGTGGATGTTGTAAGAAGGGTTACAACTTCTGCCCTGCTACAGAGTGCTGTTAGGGACATGCCAAGCCGAGTGGAGGGGACAAGGATTGAGGAGGAGGAGGAGGAAGCAGAAGCGGCAGACCCATGTGGCTGCCCGTGTTTTATTCAGGGGCCGCTCTGCCTGAGAGTAGCTTTTCTGGCAGATGCACATAGCCATCTGCATCTTTCCCGAGGGCCGCTCTGGCTGAGCGTAGGCAAGGACAGCCAGGACCCCTCCTTCACCCACACCATGCAGTTCCTCCAGTCCAGTAAGCAGGGAAGCATGTACAGGAGCGTTTTGGGCTCGGGGTGGTCCCAGTGGTGGCGATGGGTGGGGGGAGTGTTGGGGCCCCTGGGGGCCCCCCCAGTCAATAGTCTAAGGGGCATGAACTGGCACCTGACTTTAAAAGGTTGAGGACCCCTGCTCTAGACGAGTCTACATAATGCTTATTTAACAGGTAGAAATTATGGAAAATATCCATCAATGCAAGTAGGGCTTCTTGCTACTGAGTATTTCCTTAAGTATGTTCTTCTATTCACCAGCAACTCATGCAATAGTGTTGGATGAGCCAGAAGAAATAAAAAGATTCTGCTGGCCTGGAGGTCTTGTAGAACCTTAAAGAAGAAGAAATTCTATTTGGCATATGCTTTTGCAGACTGTAAGACTTCAATCAGACTTCTTCAAATGTATATTAGATAGGTTACAGTCCACTGAAGTTTGTGTCAGATCAAACATGTTAATCAAAAGGCCGCCATCACACTCTTATATTGTTTTTGCTGCAGTATACTAACATAGCAACCCACTTGAAAATTTCGGCAACACGAATAACATGTTACTAATGCACTGCTTTTAGTTAGATTTTTTTTAAATTAAAATACAAAAATGTTAGAGTTTCCCCCAAATGACCTCATAAAAGCAGTGCTTTACAGTGCTTTACAGTTACAAGTAAATGTTGATTGTTGCAGAGAAAAGGAGTTATGTTATTTTGCAAAAAGAGTGTCATTATGCACCTGTTAATTCTTATTACATATTGTAAAGTTGATTCCAACTAATGTCAACCGTTTCCAGGGGTTTCTAGGTCTAAAGCACTCAGGAGTGATTTATCATTTCTTTTTTCTGGGTGCAATCCTGGATTGTATAGCTGGTTGAATTCTTGCCTACAGAGCCAGAAATTGGGAATGATACCCTTGCCACTTCCCCCTTAATATACTATGGATAATATTATTTGTAACATGGCACTATCAAACTCTGAATAACGGTTATTTAAAGCAATTCCTTCATAAATTATGTAAATCTCTTGATACTCTACTGATATGGAACAAAGCCATATGAGTGCTGAGATACTCTTGTGCTTTGTGAAGTGGTATCCATGTTAGTCGGTGCAAGCATATCAGAGTAAACAAAACAACAAAAAAGACAAAAATTGTGGCACCTTAAAGACTAACTGCTCTATTTAAATGTGAGCTTGCGTGGATCAAGTGCACTTTTTCAGACATAAGAGTAAGACCTCGTGGCATCAATTTATACACATCAGGTACAGATATTAATATTCAAACCCCTGGGATGGGTGTCCAGCATATTCATGTACTTAACCTCTGCTGTCTCTCTCCAGAATGGAGCAGAGGAATTACAAGATTAGAGTCCAGAGCGAGCGAGCAGAGATTAACATACATGATTAAGTACATGCATATGCTGGACACCCATCCCAGGGGTTTGAATATTAATATCTGTACCTGATGTGTATACAATGATGCCATGAGGCCTCACTCTTATGTCTGACGAAATGGACTTAACCCATGAAAGCTCACGTTAAAGTACAGCAGTTAGTCTTTAAGGTGCCACAACCTTTTTGAACATCTGGTGGTAAGGGGAAGAAAGACAATGGGATGCAGAGAGAGAGATTTCTGATAATATTTTCTTCAAGGCACTCTATTTTCCAAAGTAGTAGACAACATTTCTGAACGCTAAGAAGAAAAGGCTCAGAAGGAAGGTTTCAAGACTAGCATACACATGCTTATTAAGTCTTAAGAACATAGATAAGTTCAGTCAGAGGATTATCCCCCTTTCTGTTTGAAGGAGTAGGCAAGGCAGTTAGCTGCCCCAGTCTCCCAAAGTGTTTATCCTTGGCATCTATCGAATAAAAATACCACGCAGCTGTTCTGTTAATACTCATTAATACAGTCTATCCTTATGGATTTCTCACTGCCTTTTAAAAAATAAGACATTACCACTCACTGTTGCAGCAGCAAATTCCTCTGCCCTTCAATAGTAAGGAGTCGGTTCATTTATAATAAGCTGCTATTTATTTATTTTAAACATTTTGGGCAACCCTTTCATCACATTCCGGGGTAGCGTACAAAGATGGTAATTATTTCTTTAAAAACATACATGGTAGAATAAAACATCAACACCAGGAAGTTATAATAAGAGACAGTGAATAAACATACCCAGGCTAACTGAGGGATGAATTAATTCAATGTGTAGATAAATAAAAACATCTTAACCTGATAAGACTGTGAAATAAATACTGAGTGTAAATCTTTAGTGAGAATTTGGTAAGGAGGGTAATTATATCAGTCTGTTGCAAAATAATGAGAGGAAAAGAAAAAGATAAACCAACAAAGATTTTTTTAAATGAAGACCAGCAGTTTTGTTTGACTTTTGCAATGCTAAACTACTGCACTTCCCTTAAAATAAAACCAAAGACTTGCCATCCCCCAACTAGAACTCTGCACTTCACTTTTTCAGCCTTAAAAAAAAAATGAATTATTAATCCACCTACAGCAGGAACAAGATGTGTATGTTGATGGTTTCTGAACCTTCTCTGTAGAAATTCCTTCCATAATGCGAGTAAAATCTGAGGGACTGTTGTCCTAGACCCAAATTTCCTATTTTTGCTACCTAGTGGTGGTTTGTCTTCCCTTCCTCCTTTTCCTCTTCTTGATAAGCACTAGTTTTTATATTAAAAAAACAGACAGTAAATGCATTGTAGTTTTCAGTGCAAAACCTCTACCTTTCCCAAGCCATAGATTGATGAACGAAGCGGCACATCTTACCCAGTTATATTTATATTCTATTCTAATCTAGTCTAGTTATGAGTTGCATTTATTATGCTAATATCCTGCTCTTCTTTCACAGATGCCTCCCAGGTCAATAGATTGTTCCACACCCCATTCGCCTCACAACTCCTAATTATGCCAAATAGACTAGACCGAAAGTGAATGGTTGGCAAGAGTTCACCCAGCAAGGTTTATGGGGAGCTAGGATATGAACCTTCAATTCTTATGTCCTTGTCCGCTGCTTTAGATCCAATTGAAAGCTGTGACTATTTTTAGAACATGTAGATGCATACTTACTTAGAAAGCTTAACTCCTTGTACAAATTTTTAGGCCTTCGGTTGTTCAAAGGAGGAGCTACTGAGAGGCGCTTTATCAACTAAAATAGTTTCTTTAACTAATCCAAATATTTAGGAGACCTGCCATATTTTCCTCCTTTTTTTATTACGTATATGATCTCTATGTAGTTTTGATGAGAAGCATTTTAAAATGTTTTGATTCTACAGAAACTACTTCCCTTCCCTTCAGCATTGAAGAGACTTGCAGCAATCATACAACAAACAATAAAGCGAAAGCTCTACAGCCAAGATCCTGATAGATTTTACAATGCATTGATCAGGGGTGCCCAAACATTTTGCGCTAGGGGCCTGGCCACATCCCCGGAACAGCTGAGCAGATTTTACCACACACTCGGAAGTGAGCGTTTGTACATACATGTCCGGAACCATTTCTGGGAGTGGCGCAGATGCCCCTGCGCATGCGCAAACACTCCCAGAAATGGTAGCAGCACGTTTGCCCATGTGCGGGGACGTCCCCATCCACTTCTGGGAGTGGCATGGATGCATTTGCGCATGCATGGGGGTGTCCTCATCCACTTCCAGGAGTGGTTCCGGACATGCATGCCCATTGGTGGGCATGACCCCGTCCACTTCTGGGAGTGGCGAGGGTGCTGTGGGCCAGATGGAATGGCGTTGGGAGCTGGATCCAACCCATGGGCCGTAGTTTGGGGGATCCCTGGCATAGATGGACAATCCTGCTAGCAATTTTTGCATTGCCTGACTACTTGTGCAACTAGCGTTCAACCAAATGCACAAAGGACACCAGCAAAATATTTGCATTATGGTTGCTCTTATGTGCTTAGCAACTCCAAAAGGATATCAGTCAAAATAAAAAATCTAATTTAAAAGAGTTATAATGAAAATCAGAAAAACAACCAGTTTCTAAAAACCCAGGGAAGGAAAAACTGCTCTGTTTGGTATCTGAAAGCTAATTATGTAGACATCAGTCAGGTCAGGAGGGGGACATTAGTAAACTGTTTAATTTCTTGGCTACCACCACACATGGAATATTAAACATAGCCAATGTTTATCTGGGTGTTTTCAGGACCAGTGGAACAAGCTACGTGCAACCAACTTACATCACATGACTTTGATTTATTCTTCTGTAAATTTGTTTGATTATTTGTTCTATGCCACACTTAAGTAGACATATTTCCAAGGCTATACACAGTACTAAAATAATACTACAGAAACTGTTCCTAGGGGAACTGGTCACAATAATCTTTAAGTGGATTGGAACAATAATATGAAACTCTCCTGGAAAATATAATTATTTACTGTTAACAACGTCAAATGTTAGGTTCATCGAGACAGAATGTTCCACTTTATATACCCGAAACTCTGCTGATTAAATCTGTATCTTTCCCATCATCCAATAATGGAAGACTTAATTCAGTTCTAGTAGTGACAAAGGATGAGGAAAGCCCTGTTTTTGGGGACTTTTTTAAAACCTATGACATCTATGTACAGTACTTTTTCTTTCATTTTGTTTTGAAGGCAGACTTAAGGTATGCTTCTCAGGCTATAAGCTTTCAGTTTAGTGAGAGGCAATCTATTTTAATCACAGCAACAAAAAATATCTAGCAGAGAAGATCAATTTTTAATATATATATATATATATATATATATATACATACATACATATATACATATACATATACATATACATATACATATACATATACATATACATATACATACATACATACATACATATATATATATATATATATATATATATATATATATATATATATATATATATATATATATATATATATATATATATATATATAACACACACACACACACACACACATATATAAAGTTAGCAGATTTCCAAAAAGAGCTAGTAGCAAATATCCCCACCAACTGGAAGTGTTTAGTTTACTGGTAATCTACAAAACAAAAACCACCACACAAAAACACCCAGCAAAGATAATAGTTTTAAAGTGTTTTGTCCAGATTTCTAAACTTTTTTTGTTGTTGTTATCCATGACTAGAAGCTGATTTCTTCAACAGAAGTGTGTGTGTGGGGGGGGTTGTTTCCTCAATAATAAGTAAACAAAATGATAAGTAAACAAAAGATCTGTGGTAAGATTTGCACTCATAATAGGCAACAACTTGCATAAAGAGGAGCCAAAAATGGTCTGTCTGGAATAAACCCAAATAGTTATAGGAAAAAACGGGGAATGAGGACGACCTAAAGAAAGAACTACTGAGGTGGTGGTGAAGGAGAAGTACAATGTTGCAAAAGGTTAAGAAAGCAAGAGTGTTGTAGTACAGTATTTGGGAGTCAGCAAAAAAGCCCAGCCCTCTTAATGCATCAGATCGAAATTTCTGCCTTTCCATCTTGCTCTTGCGTTGTTGTTTTTTACACCCATTTCATTCTTAGCTTCCCTCTATCCCAGCTCCTTCCCAGCATGGCTATTTCACCTGTGGCAAATCTCCTAAGCCAGTGATGGCGAACCTTTTAAAAACCGAGTGCCCAAACTGCAACCCAAAACCCACTTATTTATCGCAAAGTGCCAACATGGCAACAGGGGAAGGAGGAAATGCTCCCTGTGGGCTGCTGGGCAGAGGGGCGGGACTTGCTGGGGGAAGAGAGGAAGTGTTCCAATTGGGCTGCTAGACAGAGGGGCGGGGAAAACTCTGTGCTGGGGAGGGAGGAAGTGCTCCCATTGGGCTGCTGGGCAGAGGGACGGAGCGAACTCTCTGCTGGGGGAGGGAGGAAGCGCTCCCATTGGGCTGCTGGGCAGAGAAGCAGGGCAAACTCTGTGCTTGGGCGACTGCACAGGTGCCCACAGAAAGGGCTCTGAGTGCCACCTCTGGCACGTGTTCCATAGGTGCGCCACCACTGTCCTAAGCAAACATTGCTTCCACATAGGAAATTGCTGTCTACTTTGGTAGTGAAAGTGAGCAATCGGATATACTGTACTGTATATTGAACTATGTTCAAGTATGGAAGGGAGAATGCCCAATGGCTGTGATTGGAAGTGAAGTTCTGAGGCTATAAAAGCATGATCAACACTACCACCCCAAACTGTATGCCATTGTCATATGTCATAAAGGCTTATATTGCTATACATGCATGCCACAGAAAAGCACTGCCATTTGAGGATGGGTTTAGCAAAATGTCAGTGCATTTGTAACATGCAGTAATGTTTTCCTCATGTTGGATGGGGTATCTATATAGAAAAAGGATGGGAACCAAGGAAGTTTTTTGTTGGGAGCACTGCTACTTGTTTTGCTGCCACTACTGCTGCAGTTGCCACTAAATGTCTCTCTCCCTCTAGTCTAGCAGCTCTCTGTGGTAACAGGACAAAAAAGAGTAGAAGAAAGAATTAGGCCATTTTATTTGCAATTTCAGTGGCATGGTTTTGGCAGGAGTAAATGGGGGGGGGGTCTGCCTACTGGTTGCACATCACCCTACTCCCAGCACAAAACATTTGTCATGTGTATGGGCCTCTCTGTGTCTTGTCCTTCTGTTCCCGTGTGCACTGTTACATTTTTGTAGGGTTCTTTTTTCCCCTGTGGTAAAATTCTTAAATTCTTGTGGGATGTTAAGTTTAAACAGTTTTAAAATAAATCTTTGGAAAATATACAAAAAAGTATATGACTGGTATTCATTGTTGTGGGCTGTCTGATTGGTGTGAACCGGCCTATCTCCCATTAATGTTAATGTTTCTTAAAATTTTGAGGCCTTTCAACAGGAGCTTATTGTTAGAGGATGGTCTCTTGACACAGGTATCTCTGCAACATTTGGCATCATAAAGCCATTCATCTCTTGGGAAGGTGACACTTCCCATCCCTTATAGCTAAAAGAAGGAAGAGTGTTGTGAGTGTGTGGTTGTATGTTAGGAAATCATTTTGGAAGTGCATAAACAGAGAGCCATACCTGTCAACCACGGCTCCGACGAGTCCGGAACCTGCGCAAACCGGGTCTGCGCAGGTCGCATTGTACGCATGCACGTGGAGGGCTACGCCACTTGCGTAGCCTTCTACGCAGGTGGCGTAGCCTTCTGCGCATGCGTGGAAGGGAACTACGGAGTGTAGAGCCCTTCCACGCATGCATGCAACACGACCTTTGCAGATGGGCTGCGCAGTGCCTCCTTTCCCCCGCTGCCAAATTACGGGGTTTTGGCAGCGCAGGTCGGGAAATGGAGCAAATCGGCGCCGAATTACGGGGTAATCCCGGCCAAATCAGGATGGTTGACAGGTATGCAGAGAGCTAGCTGAAGGCTGGACACATTTTTGTATGCAAGATGCCTTTCTCTGGAGGCCTGAGGTAAAGAAACAGGTCTGCCACTTTATAGGTATGTGTATGCTACGCAAACCTAGGCAGCATAATAAAAAGTAGAGACATCACCCTGCCAGCAAAAATCCATATAGTTAAAGCAATGATCTTCCCAATGGTCATGTATGGCTATGAGAGCTGGACCATAAGGAAGGCTAAGCGCAGAAGAATAGATGCTTTCACACTGTGTTGCTGGAGAATACTTTTTAGATCTGCCTGGACTGCAAGGAGATCAAATCAGTCCATCTTAAAGGAAATCAACCCTGATTGCTCCTTGGAAGGACAAATACTCAAGCTGAAGTTCAAGTACTTTGGCCAACAAATAAGAAGAGAGGACTCATTGGAGAAGGTCCTAATGCTAGGAAAGATCAAAGGCAAAAGCAGAAGGGGTGGCAGAGGATGAGATGTTAGACGGCATCGTTGATGCAGTGGGCATAGATCTCGGTGGACTCTGGAGGATGGCAGATGATAGAGGAGCCTGGTGTGTGGTGGTCCATGGGGTCGCAAAGGGTTGGACTCGACTGTGTGACTAAACAACAACAACAACAAAGTGCTGCTTGCTTCAAGTAAAGTTCTGCCTTGTCTATTTACTAATAAACCAAACTTTACTAAAAACAAAAAATTTCATAAGCCTCCAGTGTCCTCTCTCCTCCAAGACCTGAAACCTCTTGCCACTTGACAAAGAGGAGCTTTATTTATTATTTATATATTACATTTTTATACCCCCCATTTGGGATATTTCCCACTCTGGGTGGTGTACAGACAAACAACAGCAGCAAAATAAAAACAAGCAACAAAATAAACTAAATAACAAAGTAGATTCTGTAACTGTAAATTATTTCTTCACAGCAAGAAGCCTGTCTAAGGAATCAGCTGGAGAAATCTGAAGTCATGGCTTAGCATGTAGATTCCCTGCAAAGAAAGTTAAAAAAAGATAACAACTACAATCCTGTGTAAACAACCATGGAGTTATACATTACTGAACTCAAATTTGGCTTATTTCTGAATAAGATTGCATTGAAAGTCCATTTTCTTATTCAGTTGTTCCTGGGGGCCCATTGGTTGTGTTGAGCACATACAGACTAGCCCAAGCCCCACATAGAGACTCTGTTGTGCACAGATTATGTATTCAGTGAGGCTTTTTGTTACTCAGGGTGAAAAACCTAAATGGCTCCTTCTTCCCTGCTAGTCAGTAGGGAATACATTCCTCAGAGAACATCTACTGCACAAGCTTCCTAGTGGGCTGCGTTCCCCGGGTTGGCTTTGTCTGTCTCCTACTCTCTTTCTGTTAATGCCATCAACAAATCTGCCACCTCGAGGAGGGGCCTCAGTTTATCTTATGGGAGGACTGCTTCTGAATTTCCATACTCAGTTCTATAATTGCAGCTTTGGCTATAACATACAATTTCCCCTCCTTGGATTTTCTAACATTTTAATTTCAGACTGCAGCAGGGAGGAGAGAGGGAGGACAGAAATAACTGGAAGAAAAGGAAGAGCTAGCAAGTGGAGGCAGGGAACTGATGGCTCGCTCGCTCGCTCCGTTCCCCACGGCTGCCTCCTCGCTTTCTATTTAGGGCTATTCTTCAGCCTTCTCTTTTGTCCCTGCTGCGAGTGTTGCTGCTTTTGCTGCCAACTACGGTAAATCCCATGTTTCCAGGGTGGTTCCACCATTGCCCATCCTTGCCTACTTGGAGTCTTCCTCTGTTCTCCTGGCAGTCAATGGCAAGGAAAGAGGGAGCTTTTGGAACTGGAGGGCAGCATTGCAATGACACAGTTTAGGCCTTGACTCTCCAGAGGATTAGATGGGAATGGCTAGGGGCTGGGTTCATTGACCCATTTTGAGTGAGAAGAAGAATGCTGTCCAAATAGGTACTCAGAGAATTTCTGGGTTCTCAAAGGCTTTCAGGAATTAGGTTACCTGCCAGCAATCAGTGTGCTGGTACAGAGGTAGGCTGGGCAAGCACCACAGGTAGAAGTGGTCTTCTAATGCAAAACACCGAGGACTGGCTAGGACACCATACTGGGCTATCCTGACCAAACTAATCTTATTATTCCCACAGTAATTAAGAGGCAGCTGTGTTCCAGCTGGGAATGGGTGTTTTAAGAGTGCCTTCTAAGAAAAAGAAAAGAAGCAAACTAAACCGCAATTTTAAAAAGACATCCATTGAATTTGCTAAGAATTTCAAGAGGCCATGCTAGGCCAGAGAGGAACAGCTTCAGGAATGCCAAGGGTTGAACTGAGAGGAGGGCCATAGCACCTCCTTCCCTGCATCTCACCCACGTCCCATTTTCAAGGCTTAAAACACTTTTAGAAAGGCTTCTTCATTCTTTCTAGCAGACATTTGCTTTCATTATTGTTTTAACATACGGCCGATGGAGAACCTGCCAATTGCATTCCAAATGCCAGAAAGGCACAAGAGGACTTTTTGAGCAAGCTGGGCAGAAAGTAGGGGGTTAAAACCCCATAAAAGTATGGGGTTCTCTGGCCCCGCCTTATTCATTCACTCAGCAACTCAACTCCAGATCAGGCTGAGGAGGGAATAGCCTAAGTTTGAGGTGGGGCAGCATCCCAATAGCCATTATGGACCAGTTTCCACTGCCATAGGAATATCCTCTCTCTTAGGAAAACCAGAGGGAGACAGAAACATGAGTGATTTGGCCTGTTCATCGCTGACAGAAAACTGAGGAAACCTGATATTCTGTCTTGACCTAGAGTACCTGAGGAAACATCATTTCCAATTAATATATGCACAGGGCTGTTTGAAGAAGGGGAGTTGCTCTATCAATAATTTCCCCACAAATTCTACATGATTTGGACACACTAGAAATACAGTGAAAAGGCATCTGGGATGCTATAGATCAGAGATGGCACTCCAGCTGTTGGCACTCCAGCTGTTCTTGGACTTCAATTACCAGAAGTCAGCACTCCTGATGATCAGGGCTTCTGGGAATTGAAGTTCAAGAACACCTGGAGTGCCAAGGTTAGCCATCACTGCTATAGGTAATGACATCTCTGCAAAGCAACCCCTGCAAAGTTAGATACATTTGGGGGAAATGTGTCAGGATAATTCTACAATATAGTTTAGTGCTTTCATTCAGTTTCCTTGCATGTTCTGGTCAATAGGGAATTGTAAGTGCTACTCCAATCTAATAGGATATGAAGTACCCTGTGTTCATTCTCTGGTGAGAACCTGACAAATCACATCAGCTGTCACAAATTTTGGAGTTTACTGAAAATTGAAGTAGTACAGCTAGGGATCCACCTCAAAGCATGACGGTTGGATGATTTTACAGGTTTGAAGGACATGGTTTTATGACATGTAAAAACAGCAAACAGACATGTCAAATGAGATACAGCGTTCCATTAGCAAACTAGAAGACATTGTGGTCTGACATTTAGCTTTTACTAGTTATCTGAAAGTTACAACTCTTACATCTGCTAAGCAAAGCACAGATTTCTAAAATTATACTTTCTTGTGATTTGGCCTTTTGCAGTTTTTCCAACTTGTAGGCCCTTCTCTAGCACATAAGTTATTAACTCTTAAAATTCCATGTCCATTCAATCTAGGCCTGATTTCACGCTCCCTTCTTTTCTCGAATGACACAAGGGTGGAATTGTCACAGCAGTGCAGTTTATTAAGTAGTATAGGGAAATTTCATGGGGTGAAGACAACCAGAAAATAGTCACCTGCATATGGAAAGACATACTTGAAATGCCAGAAAGTAACAAAGAGGTAAACATAATACAGATTTCTCATTATCTTCAATAACTAGAGTTTCTAAATCTACCAGGAGTGATTTTAAAAATATGTTGTACCAAACTCCAAATTCCATTTATAAATTACTAGCTTGGTACCCGGCTTCACCTGGGGACTTTCCCCTGTGCAGGCCAGGGCATGTGTCATCGTCTGCAGGTGTGCCCGGCCATCCTGTGTCCTGTCAAGGCGGCCCGGGCTGGGGCCCCCACTGCAGGCTCTGCCTGCCTCCCACCTTACCTGGCCAGGTAGGTTGTGCCTCCGCCAATGCCTGCGGTCCTGTGGACGCTGCTGAGACCTCCCTGGCCTCACATGTCTATGTGCTGACCTGTTTTTTGCACCATGCGTTGGTGCCCTGCAGCACCACGGGCCTGCCGCCTGCTTGGGCGCACGTGCCAGCTCGCCCGTGGTGTTCCTGTCTGATGCGTCTTTGTCTGGGACATCTTACTGTGCTCTGGATGCCGGGGTGTTCCTGTCGTCCTTGGGCACGTTGGGTACTTCACCCCGGGTGCACTCATGCCTGGCTTCCCTGATTGGCTGCTGGGTGCCGCATGGGCCACTGGGACATGTAGTCCCTTCATTTTTTCTAATTTGTAGGGTGCAGAGACCCCCATTATGGTCTGGACCCTGACAGAGCGGGGCACACATGGCTGTAGTAGGCGTGTGCATAATTGCAGGGGGTTTGGTCCAGAGGTATGGATTCCTTTCCCAGACCCACAAACATATACATCTCTTTTATATAGATAGATAATTACTAAATTGTAGTTATCAAATCAAATCTTTATTACAGTCCAAGACCAGCATAGAACAGCAAAGGGAACAGAAGTTAAAATGGGGGTCTTAAATTATATCAAGAGACAAGAGTTAACTAAATTGTAGTTATAATTTTCTTCTTTTTGTTGGATTTTACATGACACAAAATGAGATGTTAGAGATCAGAGTATATACGTAGACATGCAGAGAAAATGCACACATCTGTTGTAGCAATGTGCACTAAGTACTGCTCCCACCAGGCAAAAAGCATCTCCATGGATTTCCTTACTTAATGAAAGCTGAGATTCTAGATTCTCCTTTTTTGCAAAAACTGCAAGTTTTATTTCAATTTATTAGGCAGTGCCACCATCTTTCTTATATAAATTTAGGCTAAAAATCCAACAATAAGCATATAGCAGATGCTGCAGAACAGCAACATAATGAAATTCTATATTTATTTATTTATTTATTTGTATAAAAGTATTACACAATTTAAAATGGTCCAGACAGAATCTTGTTGTGATGGGAGAGACTCTTTGGCATTCATCCATTCAACAAAGTGTGTTGTTTTTGTTGTGCTTTCAGCAAGCAATCCTAACATGCTTTGTGTTTCCTTTTGTGCACTAGCATGGAGATGCGAAAGACCAGCATTTAACAAACTTGTCATTGCCTTTTTTTAATCGTAGCCAATCAGCAGGCTAAATGTTTCTTTCCTCCAAAATGTAACTGCCTTCAACTCAAAACTGTGTGTTGTTGTTCTACTGGTAAAGGTAAAGGTTTCCCTTGCTCGAAAGCCAGTCGTATCCGACTCTAGGGTGCAGTGCTCATCTGTTTCTAAGCCGAACAGCCAGCGCTGTCTGCTTCTGCAGACGTTTCCGTGGTCATGTGGCAGGCATGACTAGACACCGGAGCACACGGAATGCTGTTACCTTCCCACCGAAGTGGTCCCTATTTATCTTCTTGCAAATTCTTGCTTTCGAACTGCTAGGTTGGCAGGAGCTGGGACGAAGACGGGAGCTCATTTCCGTCCTGCAGTACTCTGGAATCGAACTGCTGACCTTCCGCTTCCCAGTCAGCGTCTTAGCCACTTGAGCCACTGCAGTCCCTCGAGTTCTACTGCTACTCCTGGGTTAATCTGTCTGTCTGCCTGACTAGTTCAGTTTTCTTTCTGATTTTTAGAACTGTATTAGAAAGCCAATAACTTCAGTATCCTCTTGCTTGAGATACTGTTCTTCCTGCCGTTTATTCCAACCCAGTTGAAGTAAATCACTGTATTATATTTTTGCCATCTACACTACCTGACAACCTTATTTTTCTCTCTGTTCAAAGCTACATCTAGTATTTGTATAATAGGAACGAAGAAGAAACAAAAGGGGGAGGGCTTGCATTTCAAAATATTTGGGACACATTAGCTGTACCATTATGTAACCAACAGTTTTGGCTCTCCGTAGGTTTGGCCTAGCTATCCTCGTCTGGTTTTAATATTTAGAGCTTGAGAGGTGCACAGAAAACATATCCTCCATTTCAAATAGGTGGATTTGATCTAGGGGATTCATGAAGTGGGTGGTTTGGTGCTGTTTTACCTAATTTCTTTCATTATTTGCTCACACCGCTCGATGTTCTTCTGGAGGGAGAATTGCATTCAGATAATAGATCCCCACCACCAATGGGGGTAGTTTTCAGGCAGCCAGTAATAATCCTACATGATTCTTTGTTTGGCATGTGTTGATTTGTACCATATGACACTAGCATATTCTGCTGTGGAGTAGCACAAGGGGATAAAGCTATTTGTATTGTTTGTGAGTGTTCACCCCTGTCTGACCCAGCCAGTTTCCTAAGTGTATTCTTTATGGCAACAATTTTCTGTTTGGGGTTTAGACAATGCTTTCTTGTAAATCAACTATACCATGGCAAGAATCCATTGCATAAGAATGAATTACTTTTCAATATGGAATATTGCTGACTTTTTATCTACTTGCAATTTCTTGGTTTCATACTGCTACGTTGGCAGGAGCTGGGACAGACGATGAGAGCTCATTCTGTCGTGCAGCACTCAGGTCTTGAAGTGCTGACCTGTTGACTTTCCAGTCGCCAAGTTCAGCATCTTAATCACTAACCACCACAGTTTACTCTTGCATAAAGCCAGAAATTGCTCCACTGAAAGAAATGAGGCCTACAGGATATGGACCTGGGGGTGGCAAAGAGGATCCTTTTGGGCTCCTGGCAGTGCCACTTTCAGGCACCCAAGCTTGTTCTCGGACTGCCATCCACCCCTCCTGCTCCTTTTCTTTCAATGCCTGGTATGCATCCTCCACAAAGAGAATGACTCTTGGTCCAGGTCTTGGGCGCTCTTGCCCTTCCTTCTTGGGAGTTGATCTGAGCAACTGTCCCTCTCTGTCTGCAGCCTGACATTTAAGAACCAGGGACTGGACTTAACGCCCAGTGAATGTCACGGCTCCAGAAAAAAATGGCTTCCAAACATTTTTTAAAAATTATTTAATTAAAACAAAACAAAGCAGCACAGAACAACAAGGCAAAAACAGGGTGGCACAAGTGGAGTAAATAAATTGCATTCTACTCTTGAACTGTAACATGCAAATTCGGGAATCATATATGAACAAGACATTACAAGCTGTTGATCTACCTTGTTTGACAACATGTCTCCAGCTTTGTTGAAAGACATCATGAGATGATTAACACATCCGTGTCACCTCTAATCTCTGTTGGTTTTACTGCTACACTTGAAATTTGAATAGGCAGCTTATAATAGAAGGCATGGTCTGTGATATTGTGATCAATGGCAGGGCATGGTTTGACAAATCCCTTGCAGTTGCTATTGAGTAATATGAACCCTTGCCTCTGGTTTGGAAGGAATTATGAACATTACTGGGGAAGAGGGGGTAAGCATATGATTAGATTCAACAGAATAACCACCATGTTGTACAGAGGAAGGGAACCACGGGTGGCACACAATAGGCTAAATTAGCGCTCCGGTGTCTAGTCATGCCTGCCACATGAGCACGGAAATGTCTGCAGAAGCAGACAGCGCTGGCTCTTCGGCTTAGAAACAGAGATGAGCACTGCACCCTAGAGTCAGATACGACTGGCCTTCGAGCAAGGGAAACCTTTACCTTTACTAACATCCTGATGCACCTTTTGAACCTTGGCTAATAGCACCCAGTGTGTCGGTGGAAGCTACTCAACTTGAGCCTGTTAATGTGTGTACAGGAGCCAGCCTGGCTGTTGGGTGTATAGTATGAGTGGAACGTTTAACAGGTTTGTCAACTATACTGAACTTCCTTGGTCCGCAGATGGCTGGTGCTCACAAGTATTGCCTCTGCTCATTTTTGCCCCACAATTTAGCACACTATTTATTTATTGTTGGTCTGTTTCTTCTGCAAACAATGGAGTCACTTTTTGTTAAATCATCAGTAGTCGTAGTATTACATCTCTACCTAAGTACTGGATGAGAACCACAGCATCTATATCAGACTGTATCGGTGTCATAAAGTAACATTAAGTTGTTGGCTTTTTAACCAGTGTGTTTATAAAAAAACCTAGGGTGGGGTTGAGTTCCAGAGATCTTGTGTGTACTGTTTTTTATTGTACTTTTACATGTTATTGTATTTTGCTGTGTTTATTGTATGATCTGTACATTCGCTGTGGTTCTGTGTTTATCTTATGACTTGTAAACCGCCTTGGGTCAACCCAGGGTGAGGAAGGTGGTATATAAATATAACAAACAAACAAACAAATAAATATTTTCTGCCATAGAATTGTTCTGCTTACAGTCAGGGAGGTAGTTCCCTGAGTGAAAATTGCAACATGGTAATCTGACTGAATTTTTTGTAAAGCGCATAATTTCTTGCTTCAAAGAAATTTGATATGTTAATGTTTTAACTGAAATGATGTAGGACTCTTTTCTGTCTAGGCTGTTTTACTATATCAGTCAAATGCTAACCTGACACCATCCTAAGGGTCTACTATTTGAATGAGTTTCTGCCAAATGTAAAATTATTCCAATCTGACAAATTGGACGCTTTTGATGGTATGTGTCCCACAACCGTGCTATCAACAATTATCACTTTCCATTTTGGTTTATTGCTATGTGCTATTTCAAAGGACAAACGCTATGTCACTATCATCATAATCAGTAATTAAACATGGCAACATTATAATCTTTGCAGTACTGGCTTTCCTATTTGCTCTGATATTTCAAAAGGTTGTGGCATTCTTGATCACTGTGTTATTTTAAAGAACTACTTGGTTTCCCTTGCTCGAAAGCCAGTTGTATCCGACTCTAGGGTTCAGTGCTCATCTCTGTTTCAAAGCCGAAGAGCCAGCGCTGTCTGCTTCTGCAGACGTTTCCATGGTCATGTGGCAGGCATGACTAGACACACAGAATGCTATTACCTTCCCACCGAAGTGGCTCCTATTTATCTACTTGCAATTTCTTGCTTTCAAACTGCTAGGTTGGCAGGAGCTGGGACAAAGACGGGAACGTTTTCAGAAGATGGTTTGTTTGCTTTGCTTTAAGCAAAGTCTTTGTTTGCCTCTCAGCCTATAATTTTTATGAAGGGCATTGGTTCCTCATATTTGCACTTTCTTTGAGTGGTTTTGTATATTATTTTTTCTGATCTGGATTCCATTTGATGAAAGGCCATGCAGATAATATGTTTAAAGTAAATAATTAGATAAACATTATTTGCAATGTTCATAAATAACAATAAATAAGTTTCTTGTAGTTTTTTCATACGGCAAAAAGCTCAGCCTATCAGATGCAAAAAAGAGGGCTGAAGAAAGAAGTGAAATTCCTACTTCCCAATGGATTATTTGAGATCAAGTTGTGGACTGATTCCCACTGCAAGAATAAATAAGGTCTAGCTCCCTATTTCATGTTAAGCATTTTATCACCAATAGAAATCACTTTAGGAGCAGCCGCTGAATTGAATATCTTCATCTTCAGTTGGGTTATGTAATCCTCTAAAGAGGCTAAAATCCAATTGTAAATCATAACTGAACGCAGAAGAATAGATGCCTTTGAGATGTGGTGTTGGAGGAGAGTTTTGAGGGTACCCTGGACAGCGAGGAGAACAAATAGGTCAATCTTAGAAGAAATCAACACTGACTGCTCATTGGAAGGTCAAATAGTAAAGATGAGGCTAAAGTACTTTGGGCATCAAATGAGAAGGGAGGATTCACTTGAGAAGGCCGTGATGTTGGGAAAGGTGGAGGGCAAAAGAAGAAGGGGGAGGCCAAGGATGAGATGGATAGATGGTATTGTAGACACAATGGGCACAGAACTGGGAGGACTGAGGGGGATGGTGGAGGACAGGGGTGCCTGGAGAACGATGGTCCATGGGGTCGCAAAGGGTCGGAATCGACTGTGCGACTGAACAACAACAAAATCATAACTAGAGTAGGCTCATTAAATCAGTAGTGATTTGGTGAGACAACTTCTCTGTTAAGTTCATTGATTCAGTGGGCTCACTCTTATTTGCAGCTTACTACTAGATTTCAGCCAGTAACTTTGCCTTTATTTAAGATAGGATACGGGGAACAGAAAACATGTCATTGAGATCTGTCAAAATTGGTCACTCCAACTTAAGGTATCATCACTGAATCTTTAAACAATGTCTGTCCAAAAACAGCACAAGTTAGAATACAGTATCAGTATGTTGCATAGCTTTGTCTCTGTGTCAAAAGATCTTGTGCAACAACTACATATTTTCTTTTCCCAGCACTGGATATAGATCTTTTTATGTGCCACTTTGAAATTTGGCTGATGCCCAATCAACACAGGTCTTTCAATTCATCAAGGAAGTAGGACATTTCTGATACAATATAAAAGAACTCTTCAAAAGCTTTGTCTTTTTGTATCCGTCTAGCAGCCCCTCCAATCCACTTCAATTTCCTTACATTCAGAGCCATTACTAGCCAGCTGCTTTTTAAAAGATACTGTCCCCTTTGTGATAACAATGTGACTATCAATAAGTTCTTGCCAGATTTTAGGATTCTTCTTTCCCAGTGTAAGCCTACTAAGAGCAAATAAGGTAAGCATGAAGGCTGTGTATGCATAAATACTTCATGGTCAGTTTTATGCTTGTCCAAGGTAAAGAAGCACATCATTTTGCTTTTAGAGGCTGTGGTGGCTCAGTGGTTAAGAAACTCACCTTGTTAGCTGGAAGGCTGATAAATTGGCAGTACGAGACCCGTGTACTGCATGATGGATTAAGCATCCGTCTCTGTCCCAGCTCCTGCCAACCTAGCAGTTTGAAATCAAGAAATTGCAAGTAGATAAAAAGGGACCATTTCGATAGGAAAAGATCTTGGGAACATGAAAGGAGCCTCATTCGGCCATCCCCTGAGGGGAGTTTCTCTAGCAATAATCCTTTCAATCCAGAATAATTTCTGACACAAAATTATTATTACTGCTCCATTCCGTAATATAAGGATTTGAAACTATTTCATTAACAGTTTTAATAGAGAAAATTCTGTATCTTATTATCATTGGCTTCATGCCTGCAACAACTTTTCATCCTGAAATCTCACTTTTGATTATGGTTCAAGGGAATGATTAATGTCTTCATTTTGTTGCAGAACAGCTGCACATAATCACCCTAACCAACCAACTAACTAACCGTCTGCTTCCTTCTGGGTGTTTAGCTCACAGTAGTGAAGGGATCAAGACACAAGGTATGCCATTAGTTTGAGGCATCCTGTCACTATACGCAAGTCTTCATTAACAGCAATGTCAACTTGTTTTGCATGTGTGGATGCGCTCCATACTGGAGCAGCATACTCTGCTATGTAGACGTTCAGGGGCAAAACTGATGTATATAGCATGGATGGTTGAGTTCCCTATTTGTGGTTTGTGAGTTTCCTAATGATGTTGTTCTTTGTACTAACTTTGGCTTTGGTATTCAGGCAGTGCTGCTTAAAAGAAAGTGTCCTGTCAAGTGTCACACTGAGGTATTTTGGTGCTGGGCAATGCTCCAATCAGTTTCCTTGCCATGTAATATCCAGTTCAACCTTTGCCTCTCTGTTTCAAAGGTGGAAAGAACACACTTGAGTCTTGCTTGGATTAGGTTTCAAATAGTTGATGTTGTAATTCCATCCTAATTCTTCAAGTGCTCCAGTAAATTTTCCAGCTACCTCATCAAAGCTTGTTCCTTGAAAGGTTATTGCTGTGTCGTCCGCATAGATGAACAATTTTGTATTGTCATGAACTGGTTGATCATTTGGGACCACTTCGGTGGGAAGGTAAACAGCGTTCTGTGTGCTCTGGTGTCTAGTCATGCCTGCCACATGACCACGGAAACATCTGCAGAAGCAGACAGCGCTGGTTCTTCAGATATGAAACAGAGATGAACACTGAACCCTAGAGTCAGATATGACTGGCTTTCGAGCAAGGGTGACCTTTATGTATATTTATATATATTATACAGTGTTGGGGACAATGCTTCAATGGGGCAGTTCATTCTTCTGCAACCTCCATCTGTTGTTCTTTCCATTCATCATCACATAGAATCTCCGGTTTTGGAGGAAGCTGCCAATGACCCTAGTAAACTTGTTGTCTTTGGTAAGATTATTTATTTTATGGAACAGAATCCTATGATCGACAGTATCATATGCTGCAGTTAGATCAATGAAAGTCACTCCCATAATTAGCTTTCTTGGAGTGGAGTGGTGACTGCCAAAAATTAAAGGACCTCTCCAGGGTGCTGAACCATATCTTCTCAAATGGGCTTGGTATCTTGGTCAGCTGATGCAAAAGTCAAACCAAAACTCCAAATGAATTCATCACTCCCAGAAATCAGGGTCATCTGGTGCTGTTCGTTGCCTCCAGCTATATTGGATTATGGCACCTCTTACCTTGGTCAGCATGACCAATTTGATCAGGATGGTTCGTGATACTGGAAGCAGTATTTCAAAACATTGTGTTATCAACATTGCAGCATATGCAGTTTCTAGCAGATATCTTTTGTATGTCAGATAGAGTTGTTCGTCAGTCCATGCCAGTTCTTTCAATATATTTCTAAGACTTGCTAATAATAATAAGTCATTTCTAATTTATAGCAACTCTTTCCAGGTTTTCTAGACAGAGCATGCACAGAAGTGATTTAAAATCTCCTTTTTCTGGGGACATCCTGGGAATGTGTAGCTTGCCCATGACTACACAGGCTGGCTCTCCCACATGGCACAGTAAGGATTTGAACCCCCAACCTCTGGCTCAGCAAGCAGACACCTAACTTATTGAGCTATTCAGCCAAGAATCAGAGAATTGACTGAAATCCAATAGTATGTTTCAGCTAGAATAGGTTAAGTCCTATGTACAGTAAGTGCTACTCATTCTGTGAGCCCATTCTAATTGTAATATACTAATGAATTTCAGCCATTATATAAAGTTCACAGAGTGAAAATAGGGGTGATTCTTTCCTGTCTTCTCCAAAGAAACCTCTTTATGAGTGGAGGTCCCTGGTTCCTGTACACATTTTAGTTTCATGTTTCATAAACCCCAAGCATACACAGGGGGAGGGGGAGACGTCTGTTTGAGTAGTGATGTGTCTTGCCCAAGCCTCAGCAGCAACAGCAACTTGACTATCTTTCAGGTATTTGAAGAGTGCTATCATATCCCCTCTCCGTCTCCTTTTCTCAAGGCTTAATATGCCCAGTTCCTTCAGTCTTTCCTCATAAGGCTTGGCTTTTAGTCCCCTGATCATCCTTGTTGTCCTCCTCTGAATCTGTTCATGTTTGCTGGCATTCTTCTTAAAGCGCAATGTTCAGAACTGGGTGCAGTAGTCTAGATGTGGTCTGACTAATGCTGAATAGAAGGGGACTAGTACCTCATAAGTTTTGGAGATTATACTTCTGTTAGTGCAGCCTAAAATAGCATTTGCCTTCTTTTGCAATCACACCATATTGTTGACTCATATTTAGCTTATGACATACAATAATTCCAAGATCCTTCTTGCTTGAAGTATTACTGAGGCAAGTATCCCCCCTCTTGTAATTGTTCATTTGTGCCCCCATATAGAACTTTGCTCTTATCCCTGTTAAACCTCATTCTGTTGTTTTCAGCCCAGTGTTTAAAGATAACAAGATATTTTTCAATTATTTCCTGTTTCCCAAGATTGCCAGTTCTCAGTAACCAGCCAAAATCTCAGGGCTACTCCAGATAATTTTGTGTCATCTCTAAATTTGTTTGTTTAGTAACATTTATATCCCACCTATCTGGTGAATAAATAAACTTTGTGTCAGAAATTACTCTGGGTTGAAGGGATTTTTGCTGGAGAAACTCTGCTCAGGTGACAGCTGAATGAGGCTCCTTTCATGTCCCCAAGATCCTCATGCAGTACTCAGTTATTGAACCCCGACCTGCCAGTCTTCAAGCTCCGCATCTTAACCAGTGCCAGGATCCAGGACAACTAGGTAACAGGCCAAACAGTAACCAACTCTCAGTCCAGAGTCCAAGTCCATCCAGAGATGCAGGATTAGTCCAGGTGACAAAAACATAGTCCAAATGCACCAGAAATCAGGTGACCAGGAGAAGAAACACCACAGAGAACTCTCAGGGGCAGAGCAAGGCAAGGATGGAATTGCAGGAGTAAACATCTAGGCAAGGCAAAACAACAGTCCACAGGAACAGGGCAGGGAGTCTTCAGGAGTAGGAACAGGGCAGGAGATCTTCTGGAGAAGGATTCAGTAGCAAGGCAAATATATTCAACAGCAGGTGCAAGGCAAGCAATTCAAGAGCCAAGCAATTGCAAGTCTGCTGACCTCTGTTGCTGTGGCAGCTTCTGTGAGGAAGGGCCAATTCTTATACAGCTAAGCCACCCAAAGTCTTCAAATGAAGCCTATGAAGGCTCAGAATCTTCCCAGGGATCAGAGGTAGAAGAAGAGGGTCCAGTCCTGCAGGACTTAGGGCAGCTGCTTCCAGGCTGAGATTCCCGGTTCTACGGGACTTAGAGGAGCAGCTGCAAATCCTGACAGCTAGTCAGAATCTCATGGGATACTTTGTCAAAGGCTTTGCTAAAGTCAAGATATATAACATCTACAACATTCCCACCATCTAGCAAGGACATTATCTGATTAAAAATGAGATAAGAATGGTTTAGCATGATTTGTTCTTACCAAATCCATGTCAGCTTCTAGCTATCTGGTACTTTGCCTATTTTCTGTGATTTCTGGAATCTGAGATTTCTTTAACCAATTCCTTCAATGCAGTTCTTTGGGCTTCAATTGGTTGCAGTAAGGAACAAATAGATTGGTTAATTTTAGGAAAATAATCCCTTGCTCCTCCACCCTAATTGGGGAGGGGGGTGTCTAGCCACTTGCAGGGCTAGTTTATTAGCCAAGCTGCTTACAAGCAATTGGTAACCCTAGGGGGCTGGTTTACTATTCTGCACTTTGCTTCCCAGAATTTTTTTAAAATTAAAAATGAGTAAAAGAAAACAAAACAAAAGTCCCCCAAGAAGATGGGAAAGGGGTTCTTTGGACCACACAGCTTTGTGCCCATTGCATATACAATTAGTTTTGGCCACCCCCTCCTTTTGTCCTCTACCTTTCCCAGAATCAAGGCTTTCTCAAGTGAATCCTCTCTTCTCTTTTGATGTCCAAAGTACTTTAGCGTCATCTTTACTATTTGACCTTTAATGAGCAGTCATGGTTGATTTCTTCTAGGATTGACCTATTTCTAACACCACATTTCAAAGGCATCTATTTTTCTGCGCTCAGCTTTCCTAATGGTCCAGCTCTCACACCCATACATTACCACCGGGAATACCATTGCTTTGACTATGCAATTTTTTGTTTGCAAGGTGATGTCTCTACTTTTAACTATGTTCCCCAAGTTTCTCATAACTTCTTTCCCAAGCATCAGTCACCTTTTTATTTTCTGGCTGCAATCACCATCTGCAGTGATCTTTGATCCTAAGAAAGTAAAATCTGCCAGTCGTATCCAACTCTAGGGTGCAGTGTTCATCTCCATTTACAGCCAAAGAGCCAGTGCTGTCTGTGTTTGCAGACATTTCCATGCCCATGTGGCAGGCATGACTAGAGCCCAGCAAGTTACATGGCTATATTTGGTCACTCCCACAGATTTGGCCACACCCACAGAGGGGTGTGGCCAAGATTTCCCTTATTTTCAAATCCAAAACTTGACAGGTATGCTGGAGGGCATTGAGCTAAAATAGGAATTGAGCACTTCTGCCTTTTGTTTAGCATCTGTTATTATTTTCCCATTGTAAGGATAAGCCCCACACTTATCCCACCATCATAGGACTCATTTCACCTTCCAGAGACCTTTACGCCTTGCAGAAGCCCACATAAACCTTTGTGCTGCTTCAGAGTATTTATGGTCCTGCTCTAGGCTAGAGAAATCTATGATAGGTTTCAATCACTGGCTGTTTATCCTTATAAACCAGCCAGATCAGGTAGGACATGCAGTGTGAATTAATTTAATGGTAGCATTACCAATATTTATTTATTTATTTGGTTAAATTTATATTGCTGCCCAACTTGGCATGTGACTCTGGGCAGCTCACAACATCTTTCATACATAATAAACTACTGCCATAATGAAATAAAGGAACTGGACTTTCTCCCACCAGCTTAAGCTCTATAAGAAAAACATACAACTTATTCTAGTTACAATCCGGTTTATTTAGAAGAACAAATAGAAACAGGAACAGGTACAAAATAGAAAAAAGGAACATTTTTACTTGCTCTTTCGCAGCTTCTCCCGAAATGCTTTGGACTTTCTCCCACAGAGCTGAATGAAACCTGGCAAGAGGAACAGAAGTAGAAAATGCCGAGGTGGTGTTTTCCTTTAAGGTATGGGCTTTGAGCAGCGGTGCGCACCTGCCTGTCCCGGTAGATTCTCTCCCCACCATGGGGCTGCCCATATTCCAGTATAACAAAACCCATCTTTCCCCATTCATCCTTCCTCTTCCAGGGTTTTCACTAATTAAAGCACAGCATCATCCATCATCTTAGTAAGTCCATCATCTTAGTTCCGTTCTCACAGTTTTCAGCCTGTTATGATTACATTCAAAGTAAATTACCCAGCATCTGCCTTTAATGTTGTTTCTCAGGCTTCTCTAGCTCTGCCCAGGGAATTAGAACTCAAAGAAACTACTTTACTCATTGAAAGTATAAGCCCCTATTTTAATTAATTATACCAGGCATTCACAACCTATGGCCTGTGGGCTAGACCCAGCCCCTGAAGCCTTTTCATCCAGCCCCCAATGTCCTCCTTGTTCCCGCTACTGCCTGGAAGCACAAAAAACCGGCAAAATGCATGTTTTCAGCGAGATCCCAAGAGATTTCAGTGCGTTCTCATGAGATTTTGGCAAGATCTCACTGAAATCTGAGATCTCAGCATAATATGAGATCTCACCGAAATCTCACATTTTTGCGTGAGACATCACGCAGAAACACATGACCGGCCCGTGCAGCCATTCTGAGGGAAGTGATCTGGGCCCCACCCCGAAAAGTTTGAGAAAGCCTGCATTACACCCATCCTCACTGAATAGTTGAGCCATGGTTTCTTTTCTCTGTCCTTTGCTATTCACATACTTGAAAAATCCTTTTTGTTGCTTTTAGTATCTCTTATTAACCTCAGTTCATTCTCAGCTTTTGCCGAGTAGAAGTATTGCACTGAATGGATAAAGAGCAAGAACTCTTTAATACCATTAAGCAAAGAAAGCTCCATTACCTTGGCCATATCATGAGGAACAAGATAAAATATGGAATACAACTCGCTCTGCAAGGAAAGATCCCTGGGAAGAGAGGCCCTGGACGTAGACGGACCTCATGGCTGAAGAACCTGAGAGACTGGTGTGGCATGTCCTCAGAAGAACTGTTCCAAGGAGTTAAGAACAGGAAGACTGTCGCCATGATGATAGCCAATATCTGTAACAGATACAGCACTTGAAGAAGAACAGGGAAAATACTGTCACCTGGGAAGGGGGAGCAATTTTTTTAAAAAAAACATACTACTCCTTCTCCCAAAAACACAGAAGGAAGAGAAGAATCAAATAAAGACAAAAATATAGTCAAAGACTCCTCCTAAATCAAAACTAGAATACATTAAAATCCCTACTTACAAAAAAGTCTGTTCCATAGGCTTTTTCTTAAGTTGAATTTTTATGTAACTCGAAGCAAACCCATAGGAAAAAATATTTTTTTATGTAACTTGAAGCAAACCAATAGGGAAAATGAAATTTTTTATGTAAATCAAAGCATAGGAAAAAGAATATTTATGTAACTTGAAGCAAACCCATAGGAAATTGTGTAAATCGGGACATGGTTTTAGCACAAAATCATTTTGTAAGTCGATTTTTATGTAACTTGGGACATTTGTAAGTCGGGGTTTTACTGTATGGGGATATTTCTCTCCCTAAGAAGGGATAGGAGAGGAAGGATTCCCTAAGAAATCAGGGTGCAGGGGGAATTTAAAAAATAATTTCAAGGAGCATGTTGTCACCACAATAAGCTTCCTAGTGGGAGCAGCAAACACAGTCCTAATAAATGTAGGGGGTCATCTCCTCCCCCCAAAAAAATCCAGAAAGAAAATGCTTAAAGGATCCACAGGCAGACACAGACAGGACCAGTAAGTTGGAGGACATCACAGATCCCGCCCATAAGTAGGAATGAAGCAAAGAACAATCTCCAGTGGATTCCAGCCAATTCATGCCTTTCTGTAATTCAAAATCCCACCCCCACCGGATGTTCTGATTGGCTGCTGGTAGCAGCCTTTGTGAAATTTGATGATTATTTGACAGACAAGAAGTGATGAAAAGGACAAACAAAAGAGAAAAACACAAAATAACCCCACAACTTTGTTTCACTAAAATGAAGCATTCGGGGTTAACAGATTTTCCATTGGGAATGAGTGAAAGAACACAAAAATGTAGTTGCCGCCTTCCTACTTTCCTGCATTTGTGTTATCCCAAAGACCCATTTCAGTGTGGCCCAATTCAGTTCATAATTTTTTTTTTAAAAAAAGCGACACAAAACCTCACATCCATCACAAGATATTCTGCACACTCAGCAAGCATGGTTTATAAGGATTAGACATATACTACCGCCAGAAAGAAATTCTTTCAAATGTAAACACACTCGGACCCCCATACACATACTTCAAATGGTTCTAAGCTACTGATTATCTCACTCCAGCATTAAGATCACCCTATGGGGACTGCAGTGGCTCAAGTGGCTAAGATGCTGACTGGGAGGCGGAAGGTCAGCAGTTCGATTCCTGGGTACTGCAGGATGGAATGAGCTCCCGTCTTTGTCCCAGCTCCTGCCAACCTAGCAGTTTGAAAGCAAGAAATTGCAAGTAGATAAATAAGGACCACTTCAGTGGAAAGATAATAGCGTTCCGTGTGCTCCGGTGTCTAGTCATGCCTGCCACATGACCACGGAAACGTCTGCAGAAGCAGACAGCGCTGGCTCTTTGGCTTTGAAACAGAGATGAGCACTGATCCCTAGAGTCGGATATGACTGGCTTTTGAGCAAGGGTGACCTTTACCTTTAATGGGAATCTGCCTCATTGACAGTTCATTGGTAAAGCTTCTCTGAGGGGGTTCGCATCCTTCGTTCCCAGTATAAGACCTGGACAACTGCTAAAAAAAATTCTTCATGGGTAGGACATACTGGGGTGCAGAGATGGTATTAAAGATACTATGTAGAACTGCATACAAATGAAACACTATAAAACAGCTGATATGGCCACACTGAATCATTTAGACAACAAGTTAGCTATAGAAATCAATCTCATTATAAATTACATTTAGGAGGGAGAGAGGAAAGACCATAGTGGTTAAAGAGTATGCAGGCTGTAGAGTTAGAAATTGAAGCGGCTTGTTCAACCTGTCTTCCATCCCCTTAAGCACTTGGTAGGCTCTTTAATTATATTGCCACATTCCATGCCTCTAAAGAACTCAACCTCATTTAGAGCCTGGGATGGTGGAAACTGAATGAATGGTTAGCACTTCAATATTCTTCTTTGCACTCATCGCTGCATATCTGGCCCCAGGCCTTATTTCTCATAGACCACACAAGGAATGCACTGAATATGAAATCAGCCATAGCTTCATATTTCTTTTATTTCCCAGGTAACGATCGCTATAGCTTATCACTGCAGCTCTATCCGTTGTCCCAACCTTTGGGAGAAAGGGATATTACAAAGCAGCCCTTGGCTATGACTTTACTGGACTGTTTCTTTTAGCTCTCTGTCACGTCCCATCCGCCAGCCATGAAGAGATATGATAGGCAGAGTGTCACACTGTTGTTGCATTCTCCAGGGTTTCATCACACCCAGGACTCTCTAAACCTGTTATGGCAAACCTTGGCACTCCAGAGGGTCTTGGACTTCAATTTCCAGAAGCCCCCATGAATCCACGCGAATGGGTTTACTGCGATTCATCCAGCCCACGCCGCCCTTATCGCTTCTGGACGCGGAAGTAAAACGTGCCTATATGGAGCGATGAGAGCGGTGTGGGCCAGATGAATCACAGTAAACCCATTCATGTGGATTCACAGGGCCTTCTGGGAATTGAAGTCCAGG
Organism: Bradypodion ventrale; assembly: GCA_035047345.1. Lineage (NCBI taxonomy): Eukaryota > Metazoa > Chordata > Lepidosauria > Squamata > Chamaeleonidae > Bradypodion > Bradypodion ventrale. The sequence goes on along the minus strand of JAWDJE010000002.1, from coordinate 138,352,069 downwards.
AACATCTGGAGTGCCAAGGTTATAAACAATATAAAGACAAAACAAATCTGGCACTTGTGACTGCTGGCACAATCAGCCAACAGTTCATACCTGTCAAGTGCGAAAATACGGGAAATCCCGGCCAATCCGGGATACTCGACAGGTATGCAACAGTTGCTTCTGGGATTTTGAAGAACGATGCTACCCCACTATATTTTGCATACAAATGGAGGCATGGATGTTTGCATCTTTCAGGCAGAAGCCAAATTGCCCATATTAGCTGGCTATTTGTATTCAATGTATATGCAGCTGAGCTTGGGGAGTGTATCTAATATTACATACTGGACTGGGCCATAGCTAGAATTCTAGATGGGGGGTGGGTGGGGAAGGGTTGGAAAAAATTTCAGGAGGGGCAACAATGTCACACTCATATATATAACATTGGCATCACCGGGGTGGGGGTGGGGGGCAGTCTGTTAGCTCAGGAGGGTTTTTGCCCCCGCCCCCGGCTATGGCCCTGATACCAGACAAGCCAGATTTAGAAACCAAGCAAGGTTTATTTATTTATTTATTAATTAATAAAATTTATATGGCTGCCCACTCGCCACTTCGTGGCGACTCAGGGCGGCTTACAAAATTAATACACAAAGATAATGAAAGTTTGAAAATTCTGGTCACCCGGCTAAGTAGAGAGAGTCTGTGGGCGGGGGGAGCGGGGACATCCTTGGCCGCCTGCACAGCCGGGGCGGCGGATGATATTTATCATCCCATAGCAAAACAAAGGCATAGAGAAGTGGGGCTTTGGTATTCCCCAACTCAAGAAATTGAGTCTGTTTTAGATTCTGCTTTTCTCTAATGCTCAGAGCTATCATTTTTTTCACCCCAATGCCTGCTCTAGGGATCCATAAGAACACTGATGCAGAATAATGTAGTGACTTTGGACAAAAAGTTGCCAGATGTTTTTTATGTATAGAAAAATTTAAATTCACAAAGTAAAACATCGAATCACAAGCCAGCAGGCAACAAGGGATATAAGATAAAAATACAAATGAGACAGCATCAGGATATAATTCTGTGGAAGGGAAGAAGGTGTTTCTCAGGAAACCACTGGATTTTTCCAGCTCCAATACTGCTATTCTTTCCATTTCTGTTATCTACAAAAATATGCTGAATGAAGGTTAATACTGCCAGCTAAAATGCACCATGCTTCTCTCATAGAAGACTGTTTTTCCCCCAACAGCTTTTACAGTCTCCCCCCCCCCACCCCCCCCCCCACCCCCCCCCCCCCGTCAAGGCCTTTTCTCTTACAAAGGCTGGGTGGTGCAAGTCTGCTTTAGATAAAGAGTCATAAGAAGGGAAGGCCAGGAATGTCCTTGACAGACAACACCTGTGTAGAAGACTGAGGAGGCCCACAGGCCATCTGGTCACAATCTGGAACCCCCTCAACAGTGAGAGACGTTCTATTTTTATTTACATTACAGGAATTGTATCTAATTTGCATCTCTACCATCAAGCTGGCATGCATCATGCCCCTCTTGGTCTTCTTTCGCAACAATGCCTGTCCTCCTTGGCAGTAAAGCCTAGTGGCCACCCTCCTCCCCTTTAAATCATTTTCGAGCATATGCTTTCACCTTGTCCAGTCCAATGTTTGCTCTGTGAGTGCTGCCAATTTCCCTCAAAGCAATCGACAAGTTTTAGTTTACAATATGGGATACCTTCACTGATCTAAAGGCCACCTTCATCTCAATCTCCAAGATCAAACTGTGGGAAAAGCTTGTGAAAACCTCCATTGACTGCCAGCTGCTCTATCTGATCTGCGTTCTCCACACCAACACTAACCTTAAGGTCAGATGCTCTCAGCAGGGGCACCTTACGGAGCCGGTACCCACACAGAAAGGTGTCAAGCAAGGATGTGTACTGGACTCACTTCTATTTAACTTCTTCATCAATGATGTGGTTGATCATCTAAAAAGCCCTGACTTTCACCCTCCCAAGGCAGGTCCTTCAGCTAAATAAACTACTAGCACTACAGTATAGGCCCGTGATTGTGAACTTTGGCACTCCAGATGTTCTTGGAATTCAATTCCCAGAAGCCCAAGCACTCTGTGAATTCACATGAATGGATTTACTGTGATTCATCTGGCCTGTGCTGCCCTCATCGCTCCTGGAAGCGGAAGTAAAATGCACCTGTACAGGCGTGCTTTACTTCCACTTCCGGGAGCAACAAGGACAGCTTGGGCTGGATTAATTGCAGTAAATCCATTCATGTGGATTTACAGGGTGCTTGGGCTTCTGGGAATTGAAGTCCAAGAACATCTGGAGTGCCAAGGTTCACCATCATGGGTATATGCTTAGTAATATGAGCCGAAAGGCTCCTTTTTAAGCACCCTCATTTTGACTACTGTGTCTTGATATCTTTTAAGTACCCTCATTTTAGCTTTTGTTGTTAGGATTAGACAAGTTCATGGAGGACAAGAGTATCAATGGCTATAATTATGGATACTTAAGGACAACCTCTGGGTTGGAGAGATAGGCAGGATATCTCTCAATGCCATTTCCAGGGAATCCTAAACAGGTGAAGGCATCTCCTTGGGAATACCCTGAAGGAAATGGTGAGCCACTGTGTGAGACAGAATGCTGGACTGGATGGGCTGTGGCCTGTTCCAGCAAGGCTGTTCTTATGTTCTTATGTTCTTATGTTGTTTTTGCTGTGCTATGCTGGTCTTGGACCATAATAAAGATTGCATGAATATGGGCTACCTTCAATGCTTCCTTTATATGTGATAATTCCACCCCACTACAAAGGATATGTTTTCATCCTGTGTTCTCAAGTAAAAAACACTTGATCATTTACTTGATAAATAATTTTCCATTTCTCAAAAAAAAAATATTATTTACCCTATGTACTTCTGGCAAATAATAACAAACAAACCAAACAACTTAGAGTCATAGAATAATAGGGTTGCAAAGGGTCCATAAGGCCATCCGACCCAACTCCCTGCTCAAGGCAGGAATCCAAAAGTATTTCTGACAGATGGCCGTCTCACTTTCTCTTGATTGCCTCTAGTGTTGTATCACTTACTACTTCCTGAGGTAATTGGTTCCACTGCTGTACTGCTCTAATAGGAGATTTTTTTTTCTCCTGTCTTGTTCTGTGGAAATCTACTACAAAGCATGACTCTAGAAGAGTACTAAGACTTCTTGGATGAGGGTAAATAATTCAAATTCTAAAAGTCATCTAGATATCCTGTAGCCTGAGTATTGCCATCAACTTCCCATATACCTGCCCATATCTGCCTGACAGTTTAATATTAATTGACCTTATAATTATCCTGTCCTTGAGAAAAGTGCATAAAAGCCTTTCCTGTCTTATCAGTTATTTGCTTAATGTATTTCTTTATACATGGCAGCTTTTTTGACCATGGCATCTGCATCTGTGGACATTACATTTATCCAGCCACAACTGCACTAATATCACCCAAAATATCTCACTCCCTGGGGAGCATGGGAGGGGGGGGGGAATCTCTTGAGCCTGTATTAATAGCCCAGTGCTGGGGTTTTGCCTCCTCTCCTACTGAGCACTGATGCTGGGCAAAGAAATGTCACCTCCAAGGTTGATTTATCAAGTGCAGGAATAAATTATATTAGCTGTAGAGTGGGGGGAAATGAGGATTCATGAATATGTAAAAGGTAATTCAAACAGCCCCAATTAATAAGGAAATTAATTACCAGAGTGATTGGGGGCACCAGTAAATTTTATATAAATGCATAAACAATTGCCTTCTCATGACCCAACTCACTGCTGGGATTTGTGGGATAAATTGGTTGGGATAATAGCAACCCTGCATGTGCTATCACTGGATATCAGTGGGAGAGGGGAACACAGAAAGAACCTCCACAAAGATTGTGGTATCTTGAACCACAATTTGGCCGGCTAATCTTTTTCACGCTAGGTCAGGTGAGCGGAACTATGGAATGGATTCACCAAATGGTGGATTCATTTTGGCAGTTTAAAGTCTAACCAAGACGATGAAGGAGGAGAGGGAGATGGATGGATGTCTCTCCATGTGCTAGAGATTCCATTTTCCCTAATTTTCTTCTTCTTACTGTAACTACAAGTAGTAACAGTACATAAAGATACTATTTTTCTACTTTAAATGCTTCTAGAGTGAATTTATCACACAAAGTGCTAGTTTGCATGGAAAAGAACCAACAAAGGGTGGTGCTGGTGCTTGGACTGAGCTATGTTATTGTTATGGGCCCAGATTGAGTAGCTTAGTGCAGAGTGATAGCTAATTAGTCTTTGTTTTCAAATTGATGAGTTTCTCTCTCACACCCCTCAAACAAAATCAACCATTAGCTGAAAAGAGTTGTTTGTTCGTTTTTAAAACTCCATTCAGAGATCAGCAACCAGTCTCAATCAGAAATAGAAGGATGGATTTTGATCAGAATAGTTTTCTGGGAAACTTCCAAAGCTTACTTCTGCCAATTTTTCTCAATAGAAGACTACACGGAAGATTAATTTAAGGGTCCATGATTGTGTTGCAAATGGTGACCCAGGGACAGAAGCAGATGCAAGAGCTAGGATAGTTTAGCAAAAGAATGATCAGTAAATTGTATACTTAAAGGGTACACAAGGATGTGAATCTGTCAAAGACATGCTAAATGTCCTGGAGAAATCCTATAACTTTACCAGTTTTAAATCACAAGCTATCTGGATCCGGGAACCCATGAAACTCGAACAACATTTTTGTTTTGTTTACTTTCTCATGGGATAGTCATAGACAAGATGTTGTAGCTTTGTCTTCCACAGAATCAGAGTTCTTTGTCACAATGGAAGCATGAAGAGAACTGCTGTGGCTAGAGAAGCTGCTAAAGGAAGAGATGCCAATCTGGATGATAGAAGATAACCATAGCTGCATCACAACACAACAGAGTGGGAAGGTGAATGCGTACACAAAACACATTGGCACGAGATACCTCCGAGCATGTGACCAGAATAAAAAGAGAGAGAGAGACTATCCTGATGATCTGCTGTGCTGTTGCAGAGATGGTAGCAGATATCCTGAGAAAGCCTCTATCAAGAGATTGTTGTGAGAACTTGCAAAACAAAATGGGACTTTTTCCATGCAAACTCATACCTGTCAAGTTTCGGGAAAATTCTGTCAAACCCCTTATTTTACACTCTTTCCCGCCGTCATCCCGGATTAGTTAGACTGGAGTTAGACTGGAGGCCAGCACAGGATAAGCATAGCTGTCCAGTTTCCTGTTTTGGCCAGGAAATTTCCCTTATTTGACAGAAATTTCCTGAAACTTGACAGGTATGTGCAAACTTGAGAAGGGGTTTTGGGATGACAGCAATCTTGCATGAACTAACACTGGGTATTAGTGGAAGTGGGTTTTAATGCCTGATGTGATTACCCGTTGCCAGTAAATTGGCATTTGAAGCAAGCCCCCATTCCCTTCTTACTGTTTGTTTTTGCTTCCATTATTTTGTTGATAATCTCTTTTATCTTATCTGACCAGCAACAAGCTATTTTCTCTCTTTTTTCTTCTAACTGTAACTACAAATGGTACCTGAAAGTAAATGTTCATTTTTCTACTTTAAATGCTTCTAGAGTGATTTTATCACACAAAAGTACTAGTTTGTTTTATTATTTATGTATTTATTTATTTAATCACATTTCTACTGCTGCCCCCTCCGGGCGGCTTGGGGAAACCAACAAAGTGGCAAGCAAGAGTGGAATATGACCTAATTTCTCCATGCTTTTTCTGTGTTACTGTTGTTGTTTTCCTACATCATATTTTGTTAACTAGGAAGAACAACCAAAAAATTTAAAATCCCAATAAAATGAAGTCCCACAACCCTATATCTGTGTAGATGGAAATCAGTTATCAGGTCTGCCATACTTCTAGGAAGATTAGGATCACCTGTAGTAAACCTGGTGTTACCGCTGAAGGGAAGCAAAATGTCAGTTACTTAGCGTTAAATAATTTTGCTACCATGGTGAGCTGACCTTTCAAACTGTTTATGCCTCAGGCACCAAAAAGCTCATTCTCATTTTTGGGTTTTTTCCAAATCTGTAGTCTTTTTCTCTTCTACATGAGATTAGCTGCTACTCATGGTAGCCAGCAGTATGTTACCACAAAGAGATTATGTTTCTCTGAACATCACTTACTGAAGTACTTGCACAGGAGGGTGCTGTTACTGTGATGTTTCCCCCTGCTTGTCAGCCCCACCCCCACCCCCAGGAATCTCCTTGCCCACAGCATGCTGTTGTAGGACAGATCCTTAAAAAACAATTTCTTTTTTTTTTTATGATCAACTAAACAATTTGCTTATTAAATCTACCAGGAGCCTTGGAATAATTCATCAAAACACCTTGAAGAGGAAAACAAATGTGACACTAGCATAGTTTATAAGCTGATCTTTCTTATCCACATGAAGACAAAAGAAATCTCTCCTGCTCCTCTGTTATCATGGCTTTTCTGACTTTAAATGCAGTAGCTCTGAATAATATTGTATTATATCCCAAACTCTCTCTTGGTTCTTCAGCCAAGAGAATCTTCTCCTTTCCATATCTCCACCCCCATTCATTTTCACATTGGATAATCAGCTGTAACAGTCTGTACCTTTATAATCAAAGAGGCTCATCTCCAGACATTTGCAGCCCCATGAGTTTGCAACTTTAGTTGGAGGCAGGTCCAATAAACCCATGTTGCAAAGCAGTGAAACTTGTGTGATGTAACGCCAATGTTCTTCAGTTCATCTGTCCAGTGGTGGGCATCAGCAGGTTTGCACCAGTATGCGTGTACTGGTATTTAAAATGGCTGGCCCTGCCCACCTCCCCGCCCCATCCTCCTCCTCCTCCTAGAAGAGGCTTTGGAGGGGGCTGGCTCCATTCCCCCCTTCATCAAAGGCTTTTCCTGGGTGCCGTTTCACCCCAAAGTGCATCCCCAGCCACTCCAGAGTGGCTGGGGAGGCACTTTGGGGTGAAACGGAGCCCTGGAAAAGTCGGGCAAAGGGGGAAATGGCTTCAGACATTCACTATAGAGTGATGAAAATAGAAGATGCTTCTATTTTCATAGCTCTATAGCGAAGAGCAATCACATGGCCAACAGGCCATGCCCACCCAGTCACATGGCCACACCCATAGTGTGGTAGGATTTTTTTTTATGCCCACTACTGCATCTGTTGGGTCAGACAAAATTCCACTGGAATAGCTTTAACATTCATACAACTGGCACCCGAAGCCAATCAAGATTGCTCCTCCTTCCACCCCTGCTGGCTCAATGGGGTTTACTTTGTTTGATCATCCAATCTTGTGGCTTGTCCAGACATGTCTGAAGTAATGATAAGCCACTGAGGTTCTTGCTGAAATAAATCTGTCACTTTTAACAGAGCTGTTATATTTTTGTATTTGCTCTGATTCTGATACCTGAAATTCAGGAGTACCCCTTTCAGGGGTACCCTTACCTGGAAACACCCATATATACTTGAGTATAAGCCGGTTCAAATATAAGCTGAGGTACCTAATTTTGACCTGAAACCCCAGAAAAAATAGATTGACCTGAGTATAAGCCAAGGGTGGGAAATGCAGCAGCTGCTAGTGAGTTTCTATAAACAAAAGAGATCAAAATATGGTAAAATTAATTAAAGTGTTGGTGCATCTCAATCCAGTGTGGTCTTGGGACCCTCATGGTCATTGACCTGAGTATAACCTGTGTCCTCTTTTGGGGGCTCATTTTTGGGGCTAAAACCTCAGCTTATACTCAAGTATATACAGTACCTGAGATCCAAGGTTTGGGTCACCCCTAGTGGATGGGTGCAATTACCCTGGAAACACATGTTAGTGAAATACCTGGAAAAGAAAAATGTTTTGGTATCTTTCAATTTACTTTAATTTAAGACCCTCTAGCAGAAACAAAAATAAGACCACAACACAAAAGCCTGTGGGGGGAAATAAAGATTTATTACACTTTGCACCACAGATATCAATGCACAAATCTCCCCACAGGGCTGCCTTCTAATGCAAAAGATCAGCCCCGTGCAGATTAAACCAAGAACATTTATACACAACAGATACAAAAGGAGGAGGGAGAGCTAGCCTCATCTGTCGCAAGGTGAGGCAAGCAGTGTCGCCAAAGCAGGAAATTACACATTATCAAAATACAGGGATTTCAATGGTCAGACATCACCAAAGACAAAATGGGTTACAAAGCTTTCAATGTTGAAATAATTACACAAGAATAGTCCAAGGAAAAGTCCAAATGTCCACAAGTGTTATCAATAGAGTCCATGCTGGCATTCCATCTCCCCCCCCCTCCCGAGTGGGGCTGTCTCAATGTGGTGCAACTGTCCACAAGCTCCTGGAGAAAGGGTGAGCTTCTCTGTTGCATTGGCAGCACCTCAAGGAAGAGCCTGGAACTTCACGGCATTGATAAGATGTTAACAGCAATTGATGTTAACAGCAATTGTCTTTATCCCCGGAGCCCATCCAAGGATGATGGATTATCCCAGAGTCCCAATTGTTCATGGCAAGCCTGCCTCCAGCCTGGTGGCTTCAACAGCACTCTTGGTATGGCTGTGAGATTACTGTCATTGTTTCCTCGTGAAAATAGTTTATTCAGTCTCACAGGTAAATCTGTAGCTTGACTGCACCTTCCTCAGGCTGGAAAAACAATCTCAAAGGCATTTGTTCACATATTATCATTTTTATGTACCCAGCATTTACCCTACAATCTTCACTGGAAATCAAGTCCTTTTTATTAGCAACTCAAAGAAGAAAACCCCATGACTCTAACTGTCCCAGAACTGGAGTTATACAATTTTAAATATTATTTCTGTGGCTCAAGTGGCTAAGATGCTGACTGGAAGGCGGAAGGTCAGCAGTTCGATTCCCGAGCATTGCAGGACAGAATGAGCTCCTGTCTTTGCCCCAGCTCCTGCCAACCTAGCAGTTCGAAAGCAAGAAATTGCAAGTAGATAAATAGGGACCACTTCGGTGGGAAGGTAAACAGCGTTCCATGCGCTCTGGTGTCTAGTCATGCCTGCCACATGACCACAGAAATGTCTGCAGAAGCAGACAGCGATGACTCTTCGGCTTTGAAACAGAGATGAGCACTGAACCCTAGATTCAGATACAACTGGCTTTCAAGGGAAACCTTTACCTATTTACCTCAATCGCCCTTTCACCCAGTAACATTTCACCTTCCATCATATATTGTTACCTCTATTGCCCTTTCACTTGGGTCACATTCCACCACAAATTGGATACAGTAATTATTAAAGCTTCCTTACCGTTTTCACTATAATGTATACTTTTTGGCTTGCAAACCGGCTGCAGAAATGAATACATTGCAGCTCTTTGATCAGATCAAAGAGTGACATAACATCTTCAATGGGAAACTGACAGCGGGACCAAGTCACTCCTTCCCTCTGAGGGGCCATTCAACAATTACGTGATATTTTTTTTTTTTGTGGGGGGTGTAATTGACACACCCACCCATGTAATCTGACCATAATTTTTGCTTCAACCCCCCCTTTAAAATTACATAATCCAGAGCTTTTGTATAGAAACTCTAATTTTTAGAGCTTTTCACTATCAGTGCCTATTGCAGAACATATCAATGAGGATTCTTGATACATCACACCCTGTGTGAAGAGATTTATTTTTATTTATTTTTTGCAAGGAGGAATGAAGATGTCAGGTAAGTTCCGATAGTGTTCTTCTACTATCATCTTTATAAGAATTATAAATTTCTGTTGGTTAGAAATAGACTGCACAAGCAATTCAGTAATCTCAAATCAGATCAAAATTCCCAGAGATCATTTTTAAACCCAAAAAAAGTGCCATGTTTCAAAACCACAACAATTCCAAATGGATTATGTAATCTTTGACCTCACCCCACCCACCCCCGCCACATGTAATTTTCCATAATTCAAATGGCAGGAACTCCCCACCCACCCCACCACCCCCCACCCCAAGGATCACATAACTATTAGATGGCCCTTGAGTCAGGGCTCCACAAGAGCGGGCACTATCGAACAGAAGCCCCACTCATTGGTTCTTATGTGGCAATCCGGCTGTCACTAATCCGATTTTAGTTTCAGAGAGCTGGCTGCCTCTTTGGGAATGTGCCGGTCTCTATGGAGGTAGAGCGAGGGGCCATTTAACAGCCCGAACGCCCAGCTGATGGGTTTCGCAGGGAAACGGCTGTGTTGGTGAAATGTGGTGCTTGTGCAACAGGCGTGTTCATGTGTGGTGCTTGTGTAACATTATCTTGTGGTTAAGAAGCTCACCTTGTTAGCTGGAAGGCCAGCAAGTTGGCAGTTCAAGACCCGGGTATTACATGACAGTTTTAGCACCCGTCTCTGTCTCAGATCCTGGCAACCTAGCAATTCAAAAGCAAGAAATTGCATGTAGATAAATAGGGACCACTTCAGTGAGAAGAGATCTTGGGGGCATGAAAACATGCCCCCGCGAGTGGGTGGCATACAAGCCCAAATTAATAATAATGAAAGGAGCCTCATTAGGGCATTCCCTGAGGAGAGTTCCTCCAGCAAAAATCCTTTCAACCTAGAATAATTTCTGACACGAAATTATTATTATTATTGTGAATGAGCAGGGACAAGCAATGGGGCTGTCAGCAAAAAGGCAAAGTCCTTTTTTCATGTATCAATTCTGTTTTTCTAATTAGTTGATGCAATTTAAATTTCAACAAAAACTTGAGGTAATTTAAAAGCTGGTAAGCTTTCTTAGACTGAAGCCTGTTTCATCAGATGCTGGCAGCAAAAAACAACAAAAAGTCTTTATTAATTTAATTTAATTTAATTTTCGCGCTTATATACCGCCCACTCGGGTGCAACCCAACTCAGGGCGGTTTACATGGCGGACAATAAATACAACATAATAATACAATGACACATAATAATACAGTTCAATTACATCAAAGAAATTCAGGGGAAAAGCACAATATCAATACAACACATAATACATACGTACAAAGCATCAAAAGTAATCCATATTAACAAAATCCCCAAGGGATGAAGCACAGCTCACATCCCATTTAGTGCCCAGCCCAACTTCCCCAGCTGCGGCAAACATCAGCCTCAGTCCCTCTGTCTCCCTCCCTGCCCCCCCCCACCCTCACCACAGAGAGCGCCAACGCTCCCATCTCCCCTGACCGACTTGGCCCAGGGAGAGAGTCGCAGGTGGCTCGCATCCTGGGCCGAAGGCGGGGGCCCAGGAGAGCTTCGGCTCGGCGTCCCCGGCTGCGGCGCAGCGTCCTTTTATCCCTCCGATCAACACAGGGCCGGAGGGAGGCGGGGCCGGTGACCACAAGTGGCTCCCATCCTGGGCCGATGACGGGGGCCCAGAAGAGCTTCGGTACGGCCGAAGGGCCTCTTCGCCCCCACCGGGGCCAGGAGCGCGGCGGCAGCGCTCTTATCTATCTAATTAACTTTATAGGCCCTTAATAGTAACAGGTTTTGTCTGAATGATATCCATGAATACCTCTGCCTTGTTAGTTTTTAAGGCAATTCAAACTTTTTGTTGTTTTTGGCACAACAAACTTATGAAGTTGGTAATTTAACTAGGAAGCTAAACCTACAAATCCCATCTAAAATTTCCTCCAGCTCTTGTCACACAATTTATGGCTATGTTAAATTATTCCAGTGTGACAAGAGGAAATCATAGCTACCCATCTATTTCAGGGGTTCACAAACCCTTTTACCTCCATCAAAGGCAAAGGGGGACTGGAAATTTTTCAGGTGTCTCCAGTTAAGCCATATCATTGAAAGAAGGGAAACTATCCAAAAGTATTCCAGAGAAAGAGTGAGAAATATTAACAAGGAAAGTAGTGAAGCCTTATAAGTACCTGGAAGACCAACTTTTTATACTTTTGATCTACATCCCCCCCATACCAAGTCACTTGAGTCACACTACTTGAAAGGCATAATCTAAAGATAAGTGTGAAATCAGGTTTCTTTGGAAGATGCCACCCTCTGGGCTATGTCTGTCGAAGGGTTTTTAAAAGATACGGTGGCTATGGGACAGAGGACTCTGCCGCCTTTCCCCACAGTACATTGGACTTCCTCCCTCTGCCATCCCTGGCCTCGAGGGAGATGTGGAACACGGACTTCCTTTGCGAGAGCGAAGAGGCCCGTTGGCACAAGTGCCAGGTCTTGTAACATCTGCCAGTGCTCTCGGGCCCCGCCTCCTCCCTTTTTTTGGTGGGAAGGGCTTGTGTTGTGATATATATTGTGTGTTTCTGATATGCTATTGTTGTTATTGCCATTATGTATTTTGTATTGTATGAATTTATATTTTGTATATAAATTTGAGTTCCCTTAGGGGAAGGAAAGCGGTGTTGGATCGGGGCCCGATGTGGGCCGGAGGGTCCCAGAGGAGACTGGTCAAGCAAGACACGTGAGGCAAGATGGAGCAAAGACCAGTGTTTATTGATCAGAAAGCAAAAGACTTTATACCCTGTCTAGCTTGGCTGTGTGCATGCCTTGCTACAGGAAAGCCCTGAGTCTGCACATTGAGATTACACAAGTTACTCATTAGGGGTGACTTTACCGGGGGAAGTTCTTATCTATCTAATTAACTACCGGGGACATGCATTGTCTACTGTTTATCGGGAGCAAACAGGGGCTGAGGTTGACTCTAAGGCTTAGCTTCTGCGGATGCAAGATTACTCATTACATGCCTATCGAGTTAACCATCTGGCGATCTTTTGCCCTCTATTGTCCTAGCTGCCTGTCAGGTCACCAATCAGTGAATCAAACTATATCTAATATTCCGCTCCCCAATTTCTGTCCCCTCGAAACCAGCAGCTCGAAGGAGTGTTCTCCCATAACTGTGGTTCTGTCAGGGACATCTGTGCCAATCGCATACGCGGAATCCACACTGCGGTATAGAAATACAATAAATAAATAAATAAATGTAACACCCATTTTGATATAATAGCAGACCCTTCTCTTGGACATTCCACATATGTGTAAGATGGTGTCTTTTCCACAAGCTTGTTCATGGAAACTTATACTAGGTGTTAGGTGAACTGACTTATTAGTTTTTTATTATCAGTTGAAATACCAAAGGGCAACTTTGACTGTCATTAAGATTTAGGGGGATGGAGGAGAGATCTGTACAGACCAGTTTTTTCCCATGGATATTATCCATTTTAATCCATTACATTTGTTCCATATTCCACAGAGTCCATTGGGTCTAGCAGGAGCAATTCAATATATTTTGGCTTATTTGTTTTGTTTTGATTTGTTCTGTGTTCTGTTGTGATTTGTTATCTGTTTGTACACCTTCCAGAGTGGGATACCACCCAAGTGGGTGGTATAGAAATGCAATAAATAAATAATAGATCTTTGTTGTTGTTGCATAGTGTCATGCTGCTTCCAGCTTATGGCAACTTTAGCAGAGATATGTGAGATGTTCAAGGAGGGACTTAGCACTGCTACCACCTGCTGAATTTCCTTGGCTAAACAGAGATTTTCAACATATGTCTCCTGTGTCCTTAGTCCAATACTCTAGCCATTACAATACAGTACACCAATATAAAATCCACATAAATGTCCAACGTTGCAAGAGTTTCTTTCAAGATCTTCCAAGTACATTTTTTAAAAGAGTAAAGAAACATTTCGCTTGCTTTGGTGCTACAAAATGACAAGTTAATTGCCCTTTCTTTGCTGTCCAGCTGGCACAATACACTGCAGACTCTGTGCAGGACTGACAACCAGACCAGGAATTGCAGTCAAATATTCAACTTAACTGACTGCAAATGTAAGATAGAGGTTCCCACGTAAAAACATGTCTCAGAACCTGCTTTGCTGACAAGTCTTTTTCTTCTCCAGCTTTAATTACTGTAATTAAATGGTATGTACTTTCCTTCATTTCACCTAGATCCCTTATTAAAGATCAGTGTTATATTATTCTATAGTCTTCTGATATCATAGATAGTAACAGCATTATGGATATTACTATATATCTATATCCAGTTTTAACAATATAAAGATAGTATTGACAACAGCATTTGTAAGGTTTTTCTTTAGAGGAACTCATTGCATTATTCATTATTCTTGAGAGCCAGGACACCTTTATTCTCACCTTTACTCCATCTGCAGGAGTAATTTGCTATTAGCACAATGCAGGTCCATTTCCCTTACCCCCAGGCCGGAAAAAAATACCAGGAAATACTCCCTTGTTCTCTCTAGTGGCCAGTTCTGATATTCTAACTTACAAAGATTGACAAAAATATAAAGCAGAGGTTCTCAACCAACAGCCCATGAGCCAAATCCAACCCATGGTGCCAAATAATCCGCCCGCCACCGTCACTCCAGCCACTGCCAGAATCGGCCACAGACTTATTTATGGCAGCTGTAAATGGCAGGGGAGCAACCAGTCCGGCCCTCTCAACTGTTTGAGGGAATGTGACCCGGCCCCCAACTTGAAAAGGTTGAGAACCCCTGATATAAAGGATAGGACAACTTCCCTTGCTACTTAGGATTGACAAGAGAAATATGTTGGATCGGGGCCCGATGTGGGCCGGAGGGTCCCGGAGGAGACTGGTCAAGCAAGACACATGAGGCAAGATGGAGCGAAGACCAGTGTTTATTGATCAGAAAGCAGAAGACTTTATACCCTGCTTGGCTTGGCTGCGTGCATACGTTGCGCATAGCCGTTTACAGGAAAGCCCTGAGTCTGCACATCGTGATTACACAAGTTACTAATTAGGGATGACTTACTGGGGGAAGTTTCTTATCTAGCTAATTAACTACCGGGGACATGCATTGTTCATTGTTATCGGAAGCAAACAAGTGGCTGAAGTTGACTCTAAGGCTTAGAGCTTCTGCGGATGTAAGATTACTCATTACGTGCCTTATCGAGTTAACTATCTGCCGATCTTTGGCCCTCTATTGTCCTAGCTGCCTGTCAGGTCAGCAATTGGTGAATCAAACTATATCTAATATTCCGCTCCCCAATTTCTGTCCCCTCGAAACTAACGGCTCGAAGGAGTGTTCTCCCATAACTGTGGTTCTGTCAGGGACAGCTGTGCCAATTGTGTGCGCGGAATCCACAGAAATGGAACAAAAACCTGAAGAATTTGTGGCAAAATGTATCTAAGAACGTCTTCCAATGATCTCAACAAGTAATATTTGAAAATAGGAAAATACTGTCCAGAAAATGGCTGGAAGTTGGTACAAAGTTACAAGGGATAGGTTAATGGCTTAGTTGAAGGCAGGATCACAAGAGCTTCTTGTTTGAGAACTCCTTATCAACAGGTGTCAGGATGTGAAGAGAATCTTAGCCATCCAAGGTTGAAGTAATTGGGAAATAAAGTCTGTGCTAAAGTGCCAAGAGAACAGTTGTGTATGTTAAAGAAATGCTTCAATTGGTTAATTTTGTGAGGTGAGCAATGAGTGACATTTTTGCACTAGTTTATGGGTTTGAGGGTAGTCTGGAGGTTGTGTAGTTTGTAGCCTTTTACAGAAAAGGTAAGCCTGCTTAGAAATGACTTTTTGTCATTTCTTTAAGGGTAGGAAAATCCACCTCACCCCATTCCTACCCCCGGTCTGTTCTCGGACACGGAAACAGTGTGTGTTTAAAAGCACCTTTTTGTTCTGGCATTTGTGGGGCCGAAGCTGTGAAACAGGGAAAATTTCCCAATTCTCCAATTTCTTGGAAACCTGGGATGGACCTTCAGCCAACGTGTGGATCAAGGTGGGAACAATGGCATAATTCCTAATCCCCCCCCAAAAAAACAACCCCAACAACACCTGAATGAGTTATTGCCATTAATGGCTGCTATTTTAATAGGGTTATTATTATTACTTTAATTTTGTTTTTAGGTTGCCATGAAGTATCAGTGGCTAATCTGTCCGCCTGTCTCTATTTGCTTCGTCTGGATGCTTTTTGCTAAAACTGTTCGGTCCGTGCAAAATCCCCTTTCGTGCAAACAGTTTTAGGATGGGTTTAAAAACAAGATGGGGAAAATGTACCCTTGTGCCACGTCGATAGCGCCAAATGTATTAATTTGTGGTTTTTCCCATGGGAGGGAAATTTGAGGCAGTTTTGATCCCAACATTAATTTTAGGTAAATGCAACCTCCTCAGATAGATCCAGAAATCGGCAGTAGACTGTTTGTACAATGAAGCCAGAGCCAGTGATAAAAGGACTTGCATAACTTGATACACTAGTTATAGAATACTATAGCCCAGTCTTCAAATGGGCTGCCTGAATTAAAAACAAAAGCAAAACAGAACTTAATTTTAATATTTATTAATTAAATCTTCAATATTTACTCATTTTATTATTATGTTAATCATTTGAAAGAAAGAAACATCTGTGAAAATTGTAGAAGCAGAAGTTGTGCTATACCAAGACTGGGCCTCTGAAATTTGCCATCTAGTGGAGTATCTTATACATGAAAAAAGAAGCCCCAAAACAAACTGAATTTTCAATTCGGTGGGGTTTTGTTTGTTTGTCCATTTTTTTGTTAAAGAACAAAGCTGAATATGTAATGTGGGGAAAAAATTGGATTACACTTTGCCATGGTATGAGAAAGGTTATTCAGTATCGATCCTTTCTCATTTTTGTTTTCTTCCTCTGGAAACATTTCTGTTGTCTTGCACAAACCACTGTAATTTTTCCTCAGGTGCAGTGATGTGGAAAAGGGAGGTAGTGGAGCATAAAGGAGTCTGCAGCTGAATTCTGCCCTCCTTCCCTCTACAGCAGTGGCTCCCAACATGGGGCACATGCCCCACAAGGGGGCAATTTGAGAATGCGTTATTAACAGTGAATGGCCTTTTAGGCTTCGTCCACTTTTTGAATAATAATTATATGTCATGGGTGGGCGGGAATCGGGATTTTAGAGATGCTTAGGTGGGGCATGGCCAAAAAAAGTTTGGGAACCACTGCTCTAAGGGCTTTCAAACAAAACAAAACAACAATTCTGAGGCTCTGAAACAAGGATTTCAAATGATCAATGTAATACTGCCTCCAAGCCACAATTTGAGGGCAAAGCCACACCAGAGCAGATTTCTTACTCATTCACCCTCTACTGCAGGGATTCTCAACCTGTGGCCCACAGGCTGGATGTGGCCCATGGCACCATTGCATGTGGCCTCGACCACACCAGGAAGTGCCATGTAGTGGAGGAAGGGCAAAATGGCCATCCAGCCCCTGAAGCTGCCGGAGGGAGCATGACACGCCCTCCGGCTTAAAAAGGTTGAGAACTCCTGCTCTACGTATACTTTAGTTCTAGAGAAACAGGACTAGGGAATGGATTCTTCAGCAGATACCGTAATTCTTTTCAGTGACCTTGGCTGATTGTTAATTATGTGCTGTCTAGTCAATTCTTACCCTTTCCAGTTTTTTTTAGAAATAACATTAAATATATGGTTTCATTGCAGAAGGAGTGAATATATCTTATTATTTACTGTGAATCTAGAAATCAAGAACATAGTTTCATTATTGTAACTACTTGTTTATACTTAGTTACTTTCAAATTCTACTGTATATACTTGTGTACAAGTCGGGTTTTTTAGCCCCCAAAATAAGGTCTAAAAATGGGACACGACTTATACTTGGGTCATCATAAACACTCAAAAACATACCCACACAAATGTCTAAATTAATTAATTTTACCATATTTTCATGATTTTAATTATTGAAACTCAATAGCAGCTGCTGCATTTTCCACCCCCAACTTATACTCGGGGCAATCTATTTTCCTAGTTTTAGAGGTCCAAATTAGATACCTCGATTTATATTCGGGACAACTTGTAGTCGAGTATATACAGTAATTATTCCAGCCTGCTATCCCATCAGCCCAAAGCTTAGGAAAATTTATTATTTTTTTCTGGACTACAGTTCTCAAAATCTTTTCAAACAAGCCAGGGCTACACTGGCTGGGACATTATGGGATTTGCAATCCAGAAAGCAACATTTCTGCATTCTCTATTAGTCAAGCCATGGCCTTTAAGGTTTGCAGTTGCTCTGCCCAGTAACATCATCTGTAGCCTAGCTACAAAGACAGTGATAAATATCCCCATTTTTACCCCATATTGGGAAAGCAGTCAGCATTATTTATTTGCCTGCAAATTTTAAAACAAGCTGCTTACATTAATAATTTAACTGATTCTGAGCAGCCGTTCCTTAATAACAATGTAATCATAAATTAAATGTCAAGTTTCCTATGTAGCTAGACATATTAATATTCAATATATAAGGGCCTCATGTTTACTTTTGTGTAGTTAAAACATTTCAGCTGTTTACTCATGTTGAAATTTATGTAGTTTTTTTTCCTTATGTCTAATACAATTTATTATAATGAAAGCGAACAACTTTAAAGTATTAATGATGACAGTTATAGAAATACGCCCATGGGAAATTTCCTTCTAAATACTCATCATTCTTTGGATATGTTCCAAAAGAGGGCTATTTCCTTTTTAAAAAAACTATTTATCTGTTGATATGATCATTATTCATACAAAATTATCTATTTTTTAAGCTTCTTCATTGTGGTTTATCTCACTTGTCATATTTTATGAAAAAGCATTTGCCTCAGGGTACCCCCTAGAATAAAAGAATTGCAAACCATTTCTGTATATTATCTGCCTAAAAATATTGGAAAGGGCAATCATAAAGCAGAATTGACTTGACAGCACATTGATGATGATGAGGATTTCATCCACGCCATGCCTGGAAAAGCAACCTCCTACCTTGGCCGCCAGAGTTTGTTGTTATCTGAAACGTGGTGTGGCACAGCCTCATGTAGAGCTGTAATGTGATCAACAACTGGCTATCTTATTGGCCATTATTTGTCCTTTGAAGTGGCCTTATCTAAACATAAACCATCTTCTTCTACCCCAGGAGAATCCTAGGGTATGTCAGTGTCAGATAAAGAATACCTCACCGTCCTTCATCATCAATGACCATAATGCACCATTACCCTCTGACCTCCGACCTCACCCCTCCTACTGACCTTTCACCCTTACCCCTCCTTCCTAAAGGCATATAAAACGAAGCTCACCTCACCATGAGGTACCCCAGTCTAATGGCGTCCTCCCTAAGGATGCTGAGAGAGAGAGAGAGGAGATGTATAACCAATAAAACTTCTAAACTTATTCTGGCGTCTGTGGTCATTTCAGCAACACCATTCCTAAATCCTCACAGTCAGTTCTAAAGTTCTCTTGCAATACAATTTCTTGTAGGTTTTGATAGTGTTCATTTTTGTCTTAGATATGAGAATATACAGTGGTACCTCATACGATTTTAATCCATTCCACAGGGCTCATTGTTGTACGAAACAATTGCTATATGATGCATGCATCGTATAGCGATTTTCCCTATGGGATCCATCGTACAATGATTTATTTTGCTAAGTGGTTTTTCCCATGGAAAAATTGTTGTATGATTTTTTCCATAGGGAAAATTGTTATTCGGGACACCCCCCAAAACAACAACAACAACAACCCTAATTGTTATGTGATTTTGTTGCTATACGGGGTGATTGTTGTATGAGGTTCTACTGTATTCTCACTTCTACTCCAGTTGAGAGGAGATATTTTGACTCCTACCCTAGTTGGGAGAATATGTCCTCACGTCTAACCCAGTGAACAGCTACAAATTTCAGTACATTTGTTTTTGTTTTTAGTTACCTTTAGAAATGACCTTGTGGCTACATAGAGCAGCTAAAATTAAGTACAGTAAAACCTTGCATAAAGAGCGCCTCACTTAGAGACTAACTTGCTTAAAGAGCAGAATTTTCTCTGAATGGTCGCCTCGCTTAACAACTAAAACCAACCAAAAACTTATCAACTAAATTGGGGTTTGCAGCCCCCCCCCCCCCACCAGAAGTCTCATTTGGTCACTTACAATGGTGTTTCGCTTAAAGAGCAAACTTGCTTAAAGAGCAATCCTGTGGAACGCATAATGCTCTTTAAGCGAGGTATCTACCAAGCTACGTTTTAAAATACACTCATTCTTTCTTTTTCATTCTACATCCCTTTCAATGCTTTTAACTCTTTAAACACACACAGCTTTTAAAACTTCCATACATTTATATATACCTAAGTGTTCCTTCACCTAGTGCAAGATAGGACACATTCAGCTAACACGAAATACTTGAGGAAATAACAGACAATAGATAGTTTAATTCCTGCTTCAAATTAAAGTGAAACATACCATTTTGGGGCTGATTTCTTTTATATCCCCTGTGGTTGTATAGTATCAGCTTTTTTTTACATGCTCCTAACAGATTTTGACACATTTTTGAATTTCAATGGAGGAATAAAATAAATTGTCTCCCACAGGGTAGAATCCAGATACCATTACTTCTTAACATTTACACAAATGATCAACCAACAATCCCATACAGCAAGAGATTAATCTTTGCTGATGATCTTGTCTTGATGGTCCGGGGGAAACTTTTGAGTCCAATGAACAAAACCTAATCTTTGCATTAGTTCTTTCCATATATAGGTTGCACCTCCTTATCCGCAGTCCAAAACCTTCTGTGGATACCTGAAACTGCAGATAACAGAAAACCCTTTATTTAGCAGATATACCTGAGTTATAGAAGTGGGGGAGGGGTTTCAAATGCCTACTTCCTTCTCCATGCGTTACCAAAATGTGTCTTCATTCTTTGTAAACATTACACTGTAGACAGTACACTTTAGTGACCAGCTCAGGTAATGTGCCATAAAAAAACATAAATATGCATTTAAGGGATTTTTTAATTTAATATTTTTAGACCTATAGATAACTGAAACCACAGATACTGAAACTGTATATACAGAGGGCAAACCATACAGTATTATAAAAACCAACTGAAACGAAACCCTTGAAAAACACATATCTGTCCTTTCCACTAAAAGAACAAAGAAACAGAGAGAAAGTTGAGTTATCTAGAAAGGCAAGTTTTTGAACATTGTCCTACCCCAAAGTACTTGGACATCACTCTGGGACAAAACAAAAAACATTTTTAAAACACCAAATAGAAAGTTTACCACTTAGAAAACTGGGTTTCAGGCTGGGGTACACACCTATAAATGAGAAGAACATCTCTGTCCCTGTTCTATTCCACAGCAGAATATACTAGTGTTGCATGATATACAATACATGCCAAAGCAGTAGTACTGTAGTTCTTAATGAATCGTGCAGGCCTATTTTTGGCTACTTGAAACCTACTCCCACTGAAATTGTCATTTTGCTGCCATTGTCCCTACAAATGTACATTGAGAGGAGCTAGCAAACAAATAAAATAAGCCAATACAGCACAAACCCACCCACTTCATGGACACCAATCCCCTAGATCAGGGTTCCTCAAACTTGGCTTCCCAGGTGTTCTTGGATTTCAATTCCCAGAAATCCTGACCAGCAGGTGTGCTGACCTGGGCTTCTGGTAACTGAAGTCCAAGAACATCTAGGGAGTCAAGTTTGAGGAATCCTGCCCTAGATGATGGCTAGAATTGAGGAAAAGTTTCTGCACACCTCTCAAACTGTAAATATTAAGCCAGAAGAGTCTAGGCTAAACCTTTGCAAGGCAGGGTTTCCAACACATCATGTTAGGTGATTGCTGGAAAAGTGTCTCTCATCAGGAAATGACTCTGGCTGGACTATTGGAAAGTCACCTAACATATTTTAAAGTGAAATAAGAAGATCAAATAATAATTAGGGGAGATGGGGCTACTTGGACACAAGACCTATTGTTTATGAGTGTAGAGAAATTCCATCAAGACAGCAAATATGTGCATGCAATTTATGCCGTACATGAATACAAAAGAATATCTAGTAATTGTCTCAGATAAAGTTATCAAAGTAGCCTGCTTTTTGGTCTAAAATAGCCTGTTTTTAAAATATTTTGTTTTGAATTTTACCTGTATTTCATATATGTCCATAATTTTAATTGTACGATACATTGATCCAAATAAATAAATTCAGTCAGTCTATTGAATTCAGAGTAACAGACACATTATTCTATTTGTCCCTTTCCGCTTTTACTTCCACAACAGTTAGCCAACTTGTAAGCATTTTGGTCTTAACTGAGCAACATGCCTTCTGTCATTTTTGGTACATTATTGTTCAGCCTTGTCTTAGTCCAACATATTCCACTCCCTTCTTCCCATAGTGTTTATTCCTTGTGAGGTTGCCCTCACTCTAGACCAAAGGTTCAGATTACAATTTCTCACTCTGCAACCTGAATAATAAAGAGCAAACCTGAGTAGCTCTGGGCAAGCAGTACATACTCAGAATATCCCCAGAAGGAGGAAATGGTAAATAATTTCCGAGAATTCCACAGCTGGAAAAACTCTCAAAAGGGTGGCCATACGTCTGAATCAACTTGACAGTAGCTAATTATTGTTAGTGGTCAGCATACCTAAGCATTCAATTGTCATTGGACTGGTTTCCCCTTCCCCTTTAGAGTTTCCAATTTGGGGCCTTCCTCTTGTGCATAGATAAAACTACTATATTTTGATTAGGTAAGGAACACCACTCCCAAAATTCAGATTACTATTAGTGGATATCAGGGGTTCACAACCTTTTTTGGCAGCGGGCCTGACCATGCCTCCAGACAGCTGAATGGGCCGGATCATGCCCCCAGAAGCAGGCGCATATATGGCTGTTGTAAATGTGCCCACTTCCATGTTTACAACAGTCATGGGTGCGTTTGTGCATGCCCACACATGCGCAAATGCATCCACTTCCACTTCTGGGTGCGGCAGAGGCAGCGACAGGCCAGATGGAATGGCATCAGGGGCCGGGGCTAGCCCACAGGCCATAGGCTGCAAATCCCGAGTGTATATGATAGTTTAGGGGAGATTCAAAAATGTCAAATTCTCCAATATTAAAGACAAACAGCCAGAAAATGTTGTCTTAATCTTGTTTGAGAACTTCCCAGAGGATTTTGGTTCCCAACTGGTGAAAACAGGAATGAAGATGTATATACTAGTACTGTATATATATTTATATACAGTGATACCTCATACAACGTCCAAACTTGGTTCCACAAGTTTGGACTTTATACGGATTTGGACGTTGTATGAGGCATGCAAAATCCTAGCCGCGATGCCTCATACAACGCCCAAATCCTTGCCGCGATGCCTCATATAACGTCGTTTCCATAGAGATACATTGTACTGTAACAGCACAGACTTCAAGGCAAAGTCAAGGAAACAGACAGGAAACTGAGAGAACTTTAAGAAATCATTGTCTAAATGCTAAAAACATTACAAAAACTTGTCAAACAATCCTGATTGTCCAAGAACCTGAAGAATGCTGCAAAAATTACAGGAATGCTTCTAAAAATTCTGACGAAAAAAATCAAAAAAATCCAAAATCGCGCTCAAAACCACTCCTAAACACTCTTTGCCTCATGCAAAACCCACAAGAGCAATGCACGCATGTGTCCTGCCTTTTATACTGCCCAGGCACAATACAACCTGGGAAAACCCCAATGCCTCATACAACGTCGCACGACTTTGTATGAGGCAACTTTTTTCAAGGAACTAGGCAATGTTGTATGAATCCTATGTTGTATGAAGCGGACTTTGTATGAGGTATTACTGTACTGCCTCAACATACCAACGCCATCACTGATGGAGCCATCAGAATGTACACTCCCAGTTTTAATAAGCGAATTACGACATGCAGTCCACCAGATGTCATCAGGCAAAGCCCCAGGAAAAGACAATATAACGGCAGAAATTTTAAAGGCTGGTGACCATGAATTATAGAATTCCCTTGCATAGTGTTTCAGCAGGTATATCGAAATGAAAATACCTGAAAGTTGGAAAGAGTCTACTACAGTGCTACTATACAAAAAATGAGATTGCAGGGACCTCAAAAACTATAGGCCAATACAGGTGAAACTCGGAAAATTAGAATATCGTGCAAATGTTCATTCATTTCACTTAAAAGGTGAAACAAATATATGAGATAGACTCAGTACATGCAAAATGAGAGATGTCATGCCTTAATTCGTTATAATTGTGATGATCATGCATACAGCATACATGAGATTATGTAATGATTATGGGGTACATGAGATTGGGGGTTGGGGTTTTCATAAGATGTAAACCATAAGCATCAATATTATAACAAAGTAAGGGTTGAACTATCTCGCTTTGCATGTAATGAGTCTATCTCATATATTAGTTTCACCTTTTAAGTTGCATTACTGAACTGAATGAACATTTGCATGATATTCTAATTTTCCGAGTTTCACCTGTATGTTTGCTGTCAAACATTTATAAGGTATTCACAAAAGTATTAACAAACCAACTCTTAAGATCATTAGATGAGCAATAACCACGAGAACAGGCTAGGTTCAGAAGTAGCTACAACACTACAGACCATATCTTCCATCTTACTCAACTTATTGAATGTTGCAGAGGATATAAGCTACTGCTAGTGATAGCATTTGTCAACTATGAAAAAGCATCCGACAACATTGACGTTAATACAGTCATGCAAGCAATCAGTGAACAGGGAATAAATGCTGAATACATCAAGCTGCTCAAGGAAGCCAACTTGAACTGCTCGAATATCATCACCTTATTCAAAAAGAGGATAAGAATACCAGTAGAGAAAGGTGTCAAGAAGGGAGATACAAGCTTTTCAACACATGCCTAGAAAAAGTTATGCAAAGATTCAACTGGGAAGAGGGTATCAAACTGAATGGTGAGAAGATAAATCATCTCAGGTTTGCAGATAACGTAGTACTGATTGCCAGAAATGCTCAGACTTCAAAAAATTCTGTGTGAACTCGATGCAAAAAGTAGGAAGGTTGGCCTAAAAATGAATGGCATAAAGACAAAATATATGCTATCAAGCAACCAGCAGAATGATCAAGAGCTGTAAGAGCCATGGAAAGATCAATGCCAAAGGTATCCTTTCGCAACCACATCCCCAACGCCTAGATAACAAAGCGGAATCAACAAAGCTGTTGCCGAATATCATAAACTGTGGAGCTACAGTGAAGAGAAGAGAGGGAGGTATTCTGCCCGTCCTACGAGGGCAGACCAAAGAGGCTCTGTGGTGGTCCCCTCGACAAGAGTAGCACATCTAGCTGGGACCAGGGGAAGAGCTTTTTCTGTGTCTGCCCCTGCCCTGTGGAACCTTTTGCCATTGGAATTGCGCCTCTCAGACGGAGTTGCTCCCCTTCCGGAAAGCTCTTAAAACCTGGCTGTGCCAGCGGGTCTGGGACCCATTTTGCGGTACGACTCAGGTTCGCTGGCTAGTCTAGCTGCCCTAGATTATAGTTTTTGCTGGAGCTGTGTGATGTTTTTTAACAGTTTTTAATCCATTTTTGTATGGTTTTAGCTGTTTAGTATTTTTACTGTTTTATTTTGTCTTAAGGGGTCGGGGTGGTTTTTTGGGCTGGGTTTTTAAAATGCTTTTTATGATTATATGTTATTCATATACATATACATACATACATACATACATATACATATACACATACACATGTACATACATGCATACATATACATATACACATATACACACACACACACACACATATATATGTTGTTAACCGCTCTGAGTGGTGCATGCGCCAGAAGAGCGGGATACAAATGTGTGTGAATAAATAAATAAAAATAAGACACCTGGCCCAGTAAAAAAAAGGCAAAGCAACGGAAGCCAAGCAGCTGATTAATAATAATAATAATAATAATAATAATAATAATAATAATAATAATAATAATAATAATAATAATAATAATAATAATAATAATAATAATAATAATAATAATAATAATAATAATATCGTGTCTCAGGGGACGCCCGACTGAGCCTCCTTTCATGTCCTCATGAGACAGGTGCTCAATCCGTCATGCAGTACCCGGGTCTCGAACTGCCTTCTTGCCAGCCTTCCAGCTAACAAGGTGAGCTTCTTAACCACTGAGCCACCGCAGGCCCTCTTCTATTTATTGTAGCTGTTCAATAATCTCCACGGTTTGGGCCCAGAGGTGGGGAGTGGTGGTGGTGGTGGTCTTTAAAAACTCCGCATCTCCCCTTCCGAAACACCCTCTCGGGCCGCCAACTACGTAGCTTCCGGGAGCTCGAGGGAACCCTCCTCCACCCACCACCGGCCGTGGCGCCTCCGGAAGTGCTAGTTCAGGCCCCGCCCCCTGGCCCCGGAAGTGAACTCCCGCTCCTTTTTCCGGTGAGAGGAGGAGGCAGGCTTCCGTTGCCGCCACTTGGGCCGCCAGAGAGCCGGGAGGTTGTCTCCGGGGGCCCCGAGGAGGGGGCTGAGGAAATGGGCAGCGGGCGGGAAAACATGAGTGGCTTTCCTCGACCGCCGGCACTTCCGGGGTTAGGTCACCCGGAAGCGGAAGATAAGGGCTGCCTGCTGTCCGCCTGGCTGTCCGCGGGAGCAGCGGTGACGGCGGGAGGAGGAGGAGGAGGAGGCTCCGGGGCTGCTCCCTCTCAGCTGGTGGCCCGGGCGCCGCTGGACTCCACGTCGGGCCGGCCGCTCTTCCCTGGCCGGGCGGGCCGGAGAGCCAGGGGCCGCGGGCGGGGTCAGTGCAAGCCAAAGAGCGCGGCAATGCAAGGCGGGGAGGGGGGGTCGGGGGAGGGGGGGGAAGAGACCCTCCCGAGTGGAGCCGGTGGGAGGTGGGGAGGGTAGCCCTAGCCTCCCCTCCCGGTGGTCTTCGGGTGGTCCCTCCCTGGCACTTCCGGTGTGGCTCCACTCAGGCGGGGTGGCGGGGGGGGGGGGGAGTGGAGGGTGGATGGGCTGGGTGGGGGTGCAATGGGTGGCTTTGGGGGTTCAGGACGAAGGACAGTGACAGATTTCACGTTCTTAGGAGCTAAGATCACCGCAGATGGGGATTGCAGCCATGAAAGAAAAAGGAGACTGATTCTGGGGAGGCAAGCTATGAGAAACCTAGAGAACATAGTGAAAAGGAAAGACATCACCTTGCAAACAAAAATCCGCATAGTCAAAGCAAGGGTATTCCCGGTGGGAATGTATGGGTGTGAGAGCTGGACCATTAGGAAAGCTGAGCGCCTTTGAAATGTGGTGTTGGAGGAGAGTTTTGAGAGTCCCCTGGACAGCGAGGAGAACAAATAGGTCAATCTTAGAAGAAATCAACCCAGACTGCTCATTGGAAAGTAATAGTAAAAATGAAGATGAAGCATTTTGCACATCAAATGAGAAGAGAGGATTCACTTGAGAAAACCTTGATGCTGGGAAAGGGGGAGGGTAAAAGATGAGATGGCTAGATGGTATTGTAGATGCAGTGGGCACAGAGCTGGGCTGGCTGAGGAGGATGGTGGAGGACAGAGGTGCCTGGAGGACGATGGTCCATAGAGTTGCAAAAGGTCGGAATCGACTGTGCAACTGAACAACAGGAAGTCGTGCTTCACGCCAGGCATCTTTCATGTGAGCAATTTGCAACCGCAACATGGGGGTGATGATAATGCAGTGGTTTAGATGGCTTTCCAAGGGGGCAGGACCAATTTGTGGAGCATTATGTTCTCAGCGACAGTTAACCTCAATTATGTGTCCTCCCTTAGCTTGTTGCCTAAAAGGTAGATAGGGGAAGGCAGCTGCTTTTATGTCCTGCCTGTGTCTTGATTTCCCCCCTGAGGTCATGTACCTGTGATTTGATCTGACAAGAGTGTCTGTTATGTCCCTCAAATTTCTTACAATTTACAAGTGAAACTCGGAAAATTAGAAAGTGCAAAAGTTCATTCATTTCACTTAAAAGGTGAAACAAATATATGAGATAGACTCACTACATGCAAAGCGAGAGATGTTATGCCTTAATTCGTTATGATTGTGATGATCATGGTGTACAGCGTGCATGAGATTATATGAGGATTATGGGGTACATGAGATTGGGGGTTGGGGTTTTCATAAACTGTAAGCCATAAGCATCAATATTATAACAAAGTAAGGCTTGAACTACAGTATCTCACTTTGCATGTAATGAATCTATCTCATATTTGTTTCACCTTTTAAGTTGCGTTACTGAACTGAATGAACATTTACACGATAGTCTAATTTTCCGAGTTTCACCTGTAGACTTCTTGGATAAGTATCCATATCCCTGTGCTCACATGCACAGAATTAATTTTATCTTTGGCATATCATCTTGTGTGGTGTGGTTGTTTTGAGCTGCTTATAAAACATGATTTGGCAGCCTTGTTCAAGGTCCTAACTTTCACATTGGTGGTGAATTCTCAGGGGAAATTGGGGGACATGTTCCTAGAAAGGGGAGAGTCTTGCAGCCTGTTTACCTATACTTCAAAAGCCACCCACTTCTACAGGTTCAAATCACTGACAGAGTGTTTCAATGCATTTCCATCTGCAGCGTTACAGCTCTCTTGTTCAGGTCAACTAAACATAGCTCTTTGCTTTATCCTTTAGATTTTCCCCAGAGTCCAGCTCCTTCTTTACAAACTATTCCACTGGACTAGAACATTTATTGTACTTAATCAACTTCTGGAGAAGAAGTTGATTTTTAATATTGCTATAGGAACTTTAAGCTCTTGTTCGAACCATTCCTCGCCTGTTTTGGTCAACTTTATGTCTATCTATAAACAAGAATACTTTTTTCTTTTAAAAAAACTATCACTGTATCATTATTCTTAGAACCCAGAGATCAGTCCTATCAAGTAAGAATTGGAGGTTTCAGTGAGTACAGTAGCAGTAATTTGCAGTAAGTCTGAAACTTGAAACAATTATTTATGCATTCTGTTTTTTGTGTATCTTTGACATTGGTTGCTGCTCTGTGTACTTATGTATATATTATCTAAGAGCAGAAATGCTCTGATCTATCAGACCAAAGACTCATACAGTAGGTAGCCAGATTCCTGTGAGAAGTCCACAAGCAGGACATAAGTAGGAAGCACCTTTCCTCTTCATGGTCCTAAGCACCTTGCATACAGAACTATGCTGCTGCTTTGACTTGAGATAGTATATAAACTCCATAAGTGGTAACTATTGATAGCATTTTTCCTCATAAATTCATCTCAATCTTTCTTAAAAGCCCTGTCTTTGGTGGTTACTACTATATTATGTTGTCTTATACATACGATTTTAAGTACACACTGTTTACAGTATTTTCTTTTATTCTGTCCTAAATTTTTCATTGTTTAGTATCAGTGGGTGACCCTAGGCTTTACTATTATGACACAGAGGAAATAATTGTTCCCTATCTATTTTTCCTGTGTGTACACTTTTAATTGTGACTGCTGTTGTTCACCTTTTCTCCTAAGGTAAACAGCTTTTCCTAAGAGCCACCTTCAGTCCTCTCATGAGGAGAAATGAAACTACATTAATAAATAAGAGGAGAAGGTTCTCCCTGTTTATCAGTTCAGTTGCGAGTTCCTACACTTTTTTTCCCCAGCTCTATGATATATTTTCCTAGGCATGATGGCCAGAATCGAACACAATATTTATAGTATGGTTGTATCATGGATTTGTAAGAGCAACATGATATTGGTAATTTTCCTTAGTGGCTTTCTTCTCAAATATACCCATTGTAGACCGCCTCTCAAGGAACATTTTCCCATTGCAACATCTGTTTCTTGGTCCGTCATTGAATAGGTCAGATCCTATCAATGTATATGTGAAGTTAAGACTTTTGTTCCTGTGTGGATGACTTCTTGCTTGTTTATATTGCATCTTTTAATGCTTCCATTGTGGAGACATAATTTCGGACATATTTGCAGTCTATTCTAACCTTGCCCTTGATCTATTTTTGTTCTAGTTATCCTAAAAAAAGCTGGTGTTATTAGTAGTCTTAGATGCCTCTTAGCTCATTCCTGATTCCAAATACAGTAGCTTATCAACAAGTTGGAGAACACCCTACGCATGTCTTAGGGCGCTTGGGACTGCTTGGCATCTTTCCATTGTAAACAGTCTACTTACTCCTACTCCCTGTTGTCTTTTCTTTAACTGGTTACCAATCCATAAAGTGTAATAAAGATATCTCCTCTTAACAAATAACTTCTAAGTTTACGCATCTTTGGTGAGGGACTTTGTCAAAAGTCCTTGTGAAGTCTTAAGTAAACAAAATCAGCCGGATCATCCCTATCCACTTAGGTGCTGATGTTCTCAGAGAGCTTTAAATTAAATCTTATCTAACTCTTTTCAATTCTTAATTTAACATGGAAAATACTTAGCATGTGCTGGTATTTCTGTGAAATGTTCTTAAAATTATTTGTCAGCACATACGGTATTTATATTTTGCTTGGGTGGGGAAGTGTTTTAGGAGGACATTTTTCTTAAAAGTTGTACACAACTCAGTGGTTTGGTGGAAATGAAAAGAGTTATTTGATTTGCTTTTGACCATTGAAACAAACATTATTTAGCAGGGTATTGATCAGAATTGCTCAGTGCTGTGTATAATCTGTTTCAAAGTGTGTTTTCTTGAGCAAAAGTACCACTGAGTTGGATGCCCGTTCTTACTGTGGCTCTTGTGATACTAAACATTCCATCATAGAAACTGTGCAAGTGCAAAACATCAATTTACTCCAAATTTACTTTTAGCTATAGTGCAAAATTGGGTACTGCAGT
This sequence comes from Bradypodion ventrale, assembly GCA_035047345.1. Lineage (NCBI taxonomy): Eukaryota > Metazoa > Chordata > Lepidosauria > Squamata > Chamaeleonidae > Bradypodion > Bradypodion ventrale. The sequence continues at coordinate 138,321,538 of JAWDJE010000002.1, read as the reverse complement.
GGTTCAAGTCGCTAAGACGCTGACTGGGAAGCGGAAGGTCAGCAGTTCGATTCCCGAGTACTGCAGGACAGAAATGAGCTCCCGTCTTCATCCCCGCTCCTGTCAACCTAGCAGTTCAAAAGCAAGAAATTGCAAGTAGATAAATAGGGACCACTTCGGTGGGAAGGTAACAGCGTTCCGTGGGCTTCGGTGTCTAGTCATGCCTGCCACATGACCACGGAAACGTCTGCAGAAGCAGACAGCGCTGGCTCTTCGGCTTAGAAACAGAGATGAGCACTGCACCCTAGAGTCGGATACGACTGGCTTTCGAGCAAGGGAAACCTTTACCTTTACTATAGTGCAAAATTATGTTTTCTTGTTCCTACTTAGAGACAGGAACAGCTAGCCTAATGTATAGGCAAACTCAGTGTCATATTTTTCAGATTTAAGAGGAAGAATTGTTGTATATCACTCTGGACATTTTGTTAAAATATAATGATCAGTTCCTGGAACATTGGTATTCTAAGAAAGGGCTGTAGAAAAAGCTAGAACATGTGAACTTCCAAAGCCCCAAATATCTAAGGCAGAAATGGGAACAAAAATCCACCATCGGTTGTTTATTTTGATTTGGCTGTCCTAGTGGGAATTTATTTTGGGCTTTTTCAAAAGCCTACTAGAAAATGCAGATTATTTTGCTCTGATATAGGCATAACGTAGAGTACTGTACACGAATCTTAGCTGCAAGGGAAGACTGTCATTTATTTACCATATCTCAGAAAGGAAAGAGGTTTTACAGCCTGTTTAGCAAAGATTTTGTAGGTTTCTAGTATTAAACAATTGTTAATTGACCTCAGAATGATGAATAGGCTTTAACCTGCTGCCTGTACACCTAAGAATTGTCCCCAAATAACATTTGACAAACTGCTTGCGGTGGCTCAGTGGTTAAGAAGATCACCTTGTTAGCTGGAAGGCCGGCAAGTTGGCAGTTCAAGACCCGGGTACTGCATGACAGTTTGAGCTTCCATCTCTGTCCCAGCTCCTGCCAACCTAGCAGTTCAAAAGGAAGAGATTGCAAGTAGATAAATAGGGACCTCTTTGGTGGGAAAAAGATCTTGGGGACATGAAAGGAGCCTCTTTCGGGCTTCCCCTGAGCAGAGTTTCTCCAGCAAAAATCCTTTCAACCCAGAATAATTTCTGACACAAAATTATTATTATCAAAATGGCAGCACCCGAAATGGTGTTAACTAATCATTTTGGTTAATGCATGTTCAAATTCTAGTGATTTGTTGTGGTTCTCTGTGTTTTAACAATAATTCACTTTGATTTGACATCTTGGCCATATTTCAAAAAGAGGAAACACATGGAGATCCTGCATACTTGACAAGTCTGATTTTCTCAAATCCTTTGTTTTTTGGGGGAAAGTTTATGACTTTACATGCAGATCTTGTCCTCCTCTGGAAGGTGGCTAGCATAACTGGGCTTTAGAAGCTTTTTAACATGAGATTGTAGTAGCTGAACTAGTTTGTTTTAGCAGAATCAAGGATTTTCAGAAGTAGTCTTGTGACTGTTGAAATAAGAATAATGTGTCTTTTTGGTATGAACATTATCAATTTAACATCTGGCCTTGTGCTTTGCTTTCTTCCAGCTAGAATGGAAGAATCTCATTTCAATTCCTCACCGTATTTCTGGCCAGGAGTGCCCACAGTCTCAGGACAGGTAAAGGAATATCTGTATTCTAAAGCATTTTCTGTTAAGAACAACATGCAGTTAGTCTAAAGATTCTCTTTCTCTGCCTCCCATTGTCTTACTCTAGATTGACAACAGTATGTTCATTAACAAGATGAAAGAGCAACTGTTGCCCTCGGAGAAGGGCTGTGGTCTTGCTCCCCCTCATTATCCTACCTTACTGACTGTACCCACCTCTGTGGCCCTCCCCACCAACATTTCTATGGATTCTGACACCAAGCCGGAACAGCTAACTCCACACAGCCAGGCCTCTGTGACACAGAATATTACTGTGGTCCCTGTGCAGTCTGCTGGGCTCATGACGACAGGTGAGATGACGTGGTGGGTGCAGTAGTTACGTTCCAGTCCTATTATTTTATTTTTATTGTATTCTGCACTGCTTCTGATGGGTTCAGACTAACATACAGTAGACCCTCACATAATGCTGTTACTTGGTTCCCCAAGTAGCGTTGCTAAGCAATTTTTGTTGTTATGCAGGTTTCTATGGAGTTTCCCGCATACAGTGGACCCTCGATTAACGACGCGTTCGAATCATACCCGTCAACCTTCCCGGATTGGCCGGGATTTCCCGGTTTTCGGCGTCGATTTTTGCCCTTTCCCGCTCCGCGCTGCCGAAACCCTGGATTTCGGCAGCGGGGGAAAGGAGGCACTGCGCAGCCCATCTGCGCAGGTCGCATTGCACGCATGCATGGAAGGGCTCTACACTTCCGTAGCTCCCTTCCACGCATGCGCAGAAGGCTACGCCGCGTGCGTAGAAGGCTACGCAAGCGGCGTAGCCCTCCACACGCATGCGTACAACGTGACCTGCGCAAACCCGGTCCGCGCAGGTCCCGGATTCGCCGGAGCCGCGGTTGACAGGTATGGTTTGAATAGCATCATTTCCGCTTACCGATGTGTCGTCACTCACCACATGACTATCTGCACAACGACGAAAAACCATCGTGCGGATTAACGACTTTTTAACATTGTGAGGATAATGATAGTTTTTTGCAACTAGATGGCACAGCTGCCATTGAAAACCGCACAACGATGTTTCCCCTATAGCGACGCTACTTGGGGAACCAAGCAACGTCATTATGTGAGGGTCTACTGTAACGACATTTTTAGTGTCGTCTGGTTATTTTAGCATTGTCCGTACAGCAACACTAAAAATGTTGTTATGCGGGAGAACACGTGGTGCATAACGACGCGTTGTTAAGCGAAAATGATGCTATCCAAATTTGTTGTTATGTGAGGGTTGACTGTAAGTGCAAAGGTGTAAGGTTATTAGCAGCCCTTGCTTGGACAAACCAGATGTTGCAGATTTTTTTGCAGAGGCCCACTTAGCCTTCAGGAAACACCGGTTGGGGAGTATGTGCCATGGGCAAAAGGTCCAGTGTGCTTTCAGGTATTGCCAACCAGGACTTCCCATTTGCCCAAGGATAGGCCATGTGTGGAGTGTTTCAATAGTGCTGTTGATCATTCCCCTTGTCTTGTCATAGGAAAGGCCAGTAGGGTATGGTTGGAATGTGCCAGTTTGAACTTGTGTTGCCAGGACTTCCAAGACATCCTGAACATCAGGCTGCTGAACAGTTCCTAGCCTGCCTTCCAATTGGGGGATGGGGGGCTGAGGCTGATCAAAGACAAGCGTCCTGCCTTTGCAGCTTCAGATTTTGAAAGAAAACTGGTTGCTCCTCATTCTTGCCATAAGATAGTGTTGTGTTTGCAATGAAAGGGAGGGAGTCTTTCAAAGTCTGCATTTGTGTTTATTATCACCACCACCAATTTTATGCCATAGTAACTTGTGAGGTAGGGACTGGGAGTTCGAGTCCCGGGTACTGCACGACAGAGTGAGCTCCTGTCTGTGTCCCTGCTCCTGCCAACCTAGCAGTTCGAAAGCAAGAAATTGCAAGTAGATAAACAGGGACCACTTCGGAGGGAAGGTAAACAGCCTTCCGTGCACTCTGGTGTTGAGGCATGCCTGCCACGTATCCACAAAAACGTCTGCAGATGCAGACAGCGCTGGCTCTTTGGCTATAAACAGATGAGCACTAAACCCTAGAGTCGGATATGACTGACTTTCAAGCAAGGGCGACCTTTACCTAACATGTGATTTAAATAAGAATAACGGTCTACTTCAAGCTCATCTAATAAGGTTCCTATTTGGTTGTATGAACATTGGTCTCCCAAATCCTGGTTTAATGTTAATATTCTTGTTTGGACATTGTGAAAGATGGATCAGTATTTTTCTGTGGAGCCAATATCTGACCCACCCTCCCTCCCTCCCTCCCCTTTTCTTTCACTGCAGGGCCTGGTCTAATGATCACTTCCCCTTCTGGGTCTCTTGTGACTACAGCCTCTTCTGTGCAGACCTTTCCCATCTCAACACCCATGATTGTCTCAGCACTTCCCCCAGGTTCCCAGGCAGCTCTCCAAGTACTACCTGACCTCTCCAAGAAAGGTGCAACGGTCCTTTCGGAAGGTGGGGTACTGAGTGGTGTTGGAGGTATAACCCCCAAAGCACCTCGCGGTCGCAAAAAGAAGCGGCTACAGGAGTCTGGCCTGCCAGAGATGAGCAATCCTTTTGTGTTACCAAATGACGATGATGAAGACCAGCACAAGGATGGAAAGACATACAGGTGGGAATGTAGGATAAAGTTGCCTGTGGTTTGCTAGCATTTCCTTTCTGCTGCAATGGTATATTTTGTTGCATTATGTGCTTTTTCTGAGTTCAATGGGACAGTTTGGTCCTATTTCACTTGGGATGTACCTGTAAATGGAAGGAAGATATAAAGTTGCAGTAAAAATAAATAAAGAATGTAAGGAACTCTTGGTTATCTACTGTTTAGTCTGGTGAACTGTTGTTGGCTATGGAAGGTGGGGTGTCAACATTATCCAGTGAAATATATTTTCCAGCAAACTCCTAGTTGTGTGGGGTGTAGTTTTCCAATTCTGGCATTGCTGGGATTTTTCCAGCAGTAGGTACCAGTTCTTTGACATTGTCTTTCTGTAATCAGACTTGTCTGCTTGCTATCCATTGAGCCTGGAGAAGCTACTTTCCTATTCCTAAGCTTTTGCTCTAATGTGTTGGACTCAAGTGTAATTAGTGTGTAAAACCTTAATCTCTTGCAAAGGTATCTTTAATTCTGTCTTCCAGCAGTGAGGTATAAATGGCAGTGTTTGGGTGACCTTACCTTACTTCTTCTAGAGTAGATTCTGCATATTTGATGTTTAGTTCCAGTGTATTGCCATAGTCAGATTTTTGTTGTTGTTGTTGTATTATTATTATTTATTTTAGGTATTTTTATACCGCTTTCCTTGTCCTGAGACAACTCAAAGCGGTTCACCAGCGGTATCATAAATGTAGTACATATAAATATTAGCCAACAATAAATATCAAACTACAATGTAAAATACAGATACAATATAGTTATAATCATAGATCAAAATGCAAGGCACAATATACAATACAATAGTCGCCCCACAGACACAAAATACGTCACACCCAGCAACTCACCCCAGACCCCCAAAAAATCCCCAAATGGGAAGTAATGGACCCCCACCACCATGGTCCAAGTCCTGGCCAGCGGTGTGGGGAGGGGGGAGTCCCAGGCGCCGGCAAAGGTGGTCTGCAGAGGTTCCCACCTGCCTCCACTCCCTGGAGCCGATGGCGTGGGCTCCGGGGTGAGGCAGGGAGCGCTGGGAGGTGGCGGCGGTGGCTTCCTTTTCAGCCCTCCGAGCAGGCGAGGCTTGGAGGGCGGGGATGGCGGTGGCGGCTCCCACTTGCCTCCACTCCAGAAATGTGCTTCTCAGATGACAACTACTGAGCATGTAACGTGATTTGGCTGTGCAGATTGGGCATGCAGTGAGGCACTTGTTATCTGGTGTACTTTGCAGTCCTTCTCCACTAAAGACTGCCTCACAAGCCAAGTCGCATGATACGGTTTGTTCGAGTCCAGCATTTTTATGCTGCACACCGATTTTATTTTTCGAGTTGAAGAATGATGAGTGTTCCTGATTACAGTATTTTGCTTTTCTGTCTTCTTTTGTTTTGTTTTTTTATTCAAAGTAGAATTTGTGTTTACCCTCAGTAGCTATTGTGTACTTGTGAGTGATTGTGGAGAGGCTGCTGTTATAGTTTGCTAACTCAGCCTTTTCGTATTATTAAATGGGAGAGTGCTGGAAAGAGTTTCAAAACTGCCATTTATTCTTTTGGTTGTAGTCCAATAAAGCTAAATGTGTCTATGGAGGCTCCTATACAAGTGGTCCTTCAGAGGAGAGATACTGAGTGTAAGATACAGCCCTCTTGGGAATGTGTCCAGTTGCAAACCTGCCAAAAATGTTCTGCAAGGATACATTTGTGAAGAATAACTGGGCAGCTAACACAGAAGTAGACTACTTCAACAGCTGAGGCTTATACTATATGGTAGGTGGTGTGATAAGTTATAGCACTGTAACATAATATAGCATTCCATGACTGTATCTCATGGTAGTCTTATGTTTGATGAAGGGAATTTGGTCCACGAAAGCTCACTTTTAAATACAAGAGTTAGTCTTTAAGGTGCCACAACATTTTTTTGTCTTTTTTTTTGCTGTTTTGTTTTGTTTACTCTGATATGCTTGCACAGACTAACACGGCTACCGCTTCAAACATTTCATGGTATTCTGTTACTGTTGAGTTCCTCTTCACCTTCTGTAGCTCTGTTGTTCAGTCGCACAGTCGATTCCGACTCTTTGCGACCCCATGGACCATCGCTCTCCAGGCACCCCTGTCCTCCACCATCCTCCTTAGTCCACACAGCCCCATGCCCATTGTGTCTACAATACCATCTAGCCATCTCTTCTTTGGCCGTCCCCTTCTTCTTTTGCCCTCCACCTTCCCCAGCATCAAGGCCTTCTCAAGTGAATCCTCTCTTCTCATTTGATGTCCAAAATACTTCAACTTCATCTTTGTTATTTGTCCTTCTAAGGAGCAGTCAGAGCTAATCTCTTCTAATATTGATCTATTTATTCTCCTCGCTGTCCAGGGGACTCTCAAAACTCTCCTCCAGCACCACATCTCAAAGGCATCTATTTTTCTTCGCTCAGCCTTTCTAATGGTCCAGCTCTCACAGCCATTCATTACCACCAGAAATACCATTGCTTTGACTATGCGGACCTTTGTTTGCAGTGAGATATCTCTGCTTTTCACTATGTTCCCCAGGTTTTTCATAGCTTTTCTCCCAAGAATCAGTCGCCTTTTTATTTCATGGCTGCAATCTCCATCTGCAGAGATCTTGGATCCTAAGAAAGTAAAATCTGTCACTGCTTCTACTTCTTCCCCATCTATTTTCCAGGGACTGATAGGGCCTGTTGCCATTATCTTGGTTTTCTTGATGTTGAGTCTCAGGCCAGCTTTTGCACTTTCTTCTTTCAACCTAATCAGGAGCTTCTTTAGGTCTTCCTCACTTTCTGCCATTAGGGTGGTATCGTCAAATATCTCAAATTGTTGATGTTTCTCCCAGCAATTTTGATCCCATATTGTGATTCCTCCATCCCTGCATTGCGCATTATGTGCTCTGTGTATAAGTTGAATAAGCAGGGTGACAGAATGCAGCTGTGTCTTACTCCTTTTCCTATTCCAAACCACTCTGTTATTCCATGTTCTGTCCTAACTGTTGCTTCTTGACTCATGTACAGATTTCTCATGAGACATATGAGGTGTTCTGGTATTCCCATCTCTTTAATTACTTGCCACATTTTGTTGTGGTCCACACAATCAAAGGCCTTGGTGTAGTCAATGAAGCAGAAGTAAGCTTGTTTCTGGTATTCCTTTGTTTTCTCCATGATCCAACGTATGTTGGCAATGTGGTCTCTGGTCCCCCTGCCTCTTCTCAACCCAGCCTGCACCTCTGGTAATTCTCTCTACACATGCTGCTGCAGTCTATCCTGTATTATCTTGAGCATCACCTTGCTAGTGTGTGGGATGAGCGCAATTGTTCGATAATTTGAACATTCTTTGGCATTGCCCTTTTTTGGGATTGGGACGTATACTGATCTTTTCCAATCCTGTGGCCACTGTTTCGTTTTCCAAATCTGCTGGCATATAGCATGTAGTAGCTTGATTCCATCATCTTTTAGGGCCTTGAAGAATTCAACTGGGATACCATCATCTCCACTGGCTTTGTTATTTGCCGTGCTTTTTAGGGCCTTTCTGAGTTCACTCTCTAGGATGTCTGGTTCAAGTTCAATTTCCCCCTCATTCTTATTATCCAGGGTGTTTAGGTCTTTTTTGTAAAGTTCCTCTGTGTACTCTTTCCATCTTTTCTTTATCTCTTCTGCATCCGCTAACTCTTTGCCATCTTTGTCTTTTATTGTGGTCATTTTTGCTTTGAACGTTCCCTTGACTTCCCCAATTTTTAAAAAAGAGATCTCTAGTCCTGCCTCTTGTGTTGTTTTCCTCTATTTCTTTGCACTGTTCATTTAGGTAGCTTTCCTTATCTCTCCTTGTGTTGCTCTCTTTATGTGTACAAAATATAACCCCTGAAGTACTACATTACTGTGGTGCAGAGTAGTCTGCAGTGGCTGAGTGCTTGCTAAAAGTATATAACTGGATGCAGTTAACTTTGTTAGTGTCCTGACTGTTGCATTGGGTCTGAAATTGTTCAATGAGCCACATAGGAAGATAATATTGGAGCAGTTACTTCCCTTCCATTAGAGTCTGTTTCCAGTCATCAACTATATACTTATCTGCTGTCTCTGGACTTTAGTGTTGCTGAATGTTGGAGGTTTGAGTGATGCGCCCCCCACCCCTTGAACTGATCTTAGCTAGTGGAGTTACACTGCTGCATACCCAGTTTCCTTCTTGCCATTCTTAGCATAGGAATTATGGTGATTCTGTTTATTTAACTCTGTCTGCCTTACCTCTATGCAGTGGTAAAGGTAAAGGTAACCATACTGTGGGCTTGGTATGGTGGGTGTCGCCAGGGGGAAAGCCCTGCGTTGCACCCAAATTAGGACTACTGTACTTCATTTCAAAACTTGGGTGGGTGGGGCCAACTGGAATTTCTGCTACCGGTTCTGGCGAACTGGTGCGAACTTGCTGATGCCCACCACTGCCTCTATGATAGTCCCCTTGGATGTTTTGTTTTGAGCACTTGTTGTCTTATTAGGTATTGTGTTTGGCTGTTTGGAGCATCTGTCAAATGGGATGTCCCTTTCGGATAGATCTATAATTTGTTTGAAGTGGTAGCCGTGCTAGTTTGTGCAAGCATATCTGAGAGTAAATAAAACAGAACAACAGCAAAAAGACCAAAAAAAAAATGTTGTGGCACCTTAAAGACTAACTCCTGTATTTAACTGTGAGCTTTCGTCTGATGAAGTGGACTTGGTCTACGAAAGCTTACAGTTAAATACAGGAGTTAGTCTTTAAGGTGCCACAACATTTTTTGTCTTTTTTTTGCTGTTCTGTTTTATTTACTCTCAGATATCAATACTTTCAATAGTTTTCAAAAATCATTTTACTTAGGTGTGAATATGGGCTAAGGAAGGTAGCAGACATCATCTTGTCCCTCCAAATAACCACAATCTTTCAACGGAAATAATAGAGTTAACTCCCAAAGATTCTTTGAGAAGGATGATGATGCAACCATAAAAGTGAATGATGGAGGGTTTCATTTTGGTAAACGGATTTCTGTGGCTGGTCCATTCATACTTCTTTCTTTGAAATATCACCTCAGTGAAGATCACATTAATTATATATTGCCGTTACCATCTTTGGCAAGTACACTCTCTGGGCGGTTCACAAGGTATGGCTGTGTCTTTCTTGATACGGAAGACTTCAGTGCCTAAATGGAATTCATGATTCTAGAAGCAGAAACTTTTAAATTCAGTAAGCACAGTCTTACAGCTTACTTTCTGAAATATGAAGATAATATTGCCCTACCTCATAAAATTTACAAAGATTTATGTGACCGTTTTGAATGCTACATCTTGATGGTGATTTCCCCAATGCAGTACTAGCATAACTTTTGCATCTCACTGGTCTTCAGCAGTATGTAATACTTGTTGTGAAATTCTGTTTCTCCCCTGACCACGCCATGACCAGTAGGTGAGAAGAATTTTACCTGGATGATGCCAACAGGTAAGCATCCAGGATTTTAATTAGCCTGACTCTGTCCCCAGGAGTCAGGGCAAACAGATAAAGCCAAGGCCTGCACTGTTATGTGGGTAGCGAAGAAATTCAATTCAATTTATTACATTTCTATGTCGCCCACTCGGCCTAGACCAACTCAGGGCGGCTCACAATCATAACACAAACTGAATAACAGCTAAAACATACACAAACCAATATAAAATGTTAAAAACACCATCATAAAACATTATACCAACCAACCACCGGTGGTCACCCTTCTGTCCGTTGGACAGACAGACGTTCTTAGGGAGATGCGGTCTCTTAGGTATCCTGGAAAAAACTTCAGTCATTTCATTTCTTTACTTAAAAATCAGCAAAAGTTTCAGGTTACAGAATAGTTTCAGCAAAGCAGCAGGATTTAATGACAAAGTAGAACAGTTTCTGTTCAGAGGCACTTAAAAAGCAATAAAACCTATCTAATTTGGAAGCCAGAAACGGCTTCCCAGCTTCACTCTAACCTCTTTAAGGCAACCTCTTTAAGTCAGGGGCTGGGTCATGCTTCCTCAGACAGTTGCATGGTCCGGACTGGTGTTCTCCCCTCCATAAACCGCGGCTGCCGTAAATGCATCCACAGTTGCTAGAAATGCATCCGTGGCTACCATAAACACATCCGCTGCTGTAAATGCATTTACAGCTGCCATAAACACATCTGCAGCCTCTGTAAATGCATCCGCGGCGGTTGGAGTGAGGGTGGGGGCCAGATTTTTTGGCGCCGCAAGTCAGATTTGGCCCATTGCCAACCCTTGGTCTAACCCATGATTACAAGCATAAATCAGTGGGCTCTCTAGCAAAGCATTTTTCAGCAATATAGCTGTTTTCCCCGACTCGGGGACCCATCATTCTGTAACGTACCATCCATCATCCCTATAAACCCATCAGGAGCACAGTATGGAAATTAGGGGACGTCCCTCTCCAATGTTCTTCCACACCCAGTATTCTCAGGCTCTGAAGTTCCTCCCTCCACAGTTGTTTTTGGAACTGACTGAAGTCATAGAATCGTTGTGGGGACTAGCCACCTGAAATGATAAGACTCTCGACCCCCTTCAGAGCAAAACACATTCCTTTTTCACCTGCAAAGCACCATGAAATCCCATCTTCCCTCGCCCTCAGCAGAACCAGGGTGAGTCCATTCTCTAGGTCCACTCTGGCCCTTATACTTACTATTATAGATGTGCTTTTTCTCACTCTTCCTCATGCAGACAAACATGAATCCTGGCTTAATATAGCTAGGCACCCGAGACTGCAGGGGGCATTAAGGAAGGCAGGAAGTTTTTCACTTGCATATGAAGCTATTTTATCCTAAATTAGAACACTGGTTCTCCTACTTAATTCAGTCTGGCATTGACTTCTGTGATAAAAAAATTCTTTTCTAACCCATCTAGAAATTGGATCTGGGGCCTTCAAAATACCAGGCATGTGTTCTACCTCTATGTTGGTATGAGTTTACTTCTGTGAGTTGTACTACCCAAACTAACTGAGGTAATTGGCAAATGTCTTAGATGTAGTAGGCATTAAGCCAGTGATGGGCAGTCTTGGCCCTCCAGCTGTTCTTGAACTTCAATTCCCAGAGGCCCTGATCAGCAGGAGTGCTGATTTGGGCTTCTGGGAATTGAAGTTCAAGAACAGCTGGAGGGCCAAGACTGCCCATCACTGCATTAAGCATTAGATATAAACATTAGATATAGTAGGAGACCCATCGCATCCTGGCCACTGATTCTTTGAGCTTCTGCCATTGGGACAGAGATATAGAACAATGAAGGTAAAAAACGAGCTGTCTCAAGAACAGTTTCTTCTCCAGAGCAAGTTTGGCCTTAAATGGAAACTCTGGACTCTGAAGTCATCTTATCTTATTTTTAAAATTTTAGATTTTTAATTTTTAGGATTTTAGAATTTTGAAATTTTAAAGTTTTAAAGTTTTTAAATTTTTAAATTGTACTGTATGGTACTATCTTAATTGGTGTTTTTGTAGCTGTTTTAAATTAAGGGGTATGCCTTATTTGAGTTGATATATAGCAACCGAGAAATTTCGTTGTTCCCGCAAGGGGACAATGACAATAAAGATCTATCTATCTATCTATCTATCTATCTATCTATCTATCTATCTTAGGCCACCATTTGTTGTGTTAGCAATGGTATAATGACCATATATAATTATTTCTCAGTCTCTTCATTAGAATACTATACAACCAGAAAATACAGGAAATTTGTAGGATTACAGAATTTCGTTGTTCCCGCAAGGGGACAATGACAATAAAGATCTATCTATCTATCTATCTATCTATCTATCTATCTATCTATCTATCTATCTATCTATCTATCTATCTATCTATCTATCTTAGGCCACCATTTGTTGTGTTAGCAATGGTATAATGACCATATATAATTATTTCTCAGTCTCTTCATTAGAATACTATACAACCAGAAAATACAGGAAATTTGTAGGATTACAGAATTTGACATACATAAAATCATGTTTTTGCATCAGCAAGGCCACTTTCATAGGAGATCAACAAACAACTAGGATACTCAAGATGTGGTACTCAAGCTATTATAAAGAAATATGATGAATCAGGAGAGGTTAAGGTTAAAAAAAAGTACTGAGAGGCCAAGAAAACTTTCTACTTCTGAGATGTTCTTCAGAGTGTCTTCTTTGAGAGACCAGAGGAAGTCCAGCAAGGACCTGGCTCAGCATTTGGCAGCTTCATCAGGATGCCAGGTTGACCCTTCTACAGTCTGAAGAGGCTTGATCAGGAGAATGGGCTTTGTGGAAGGGTAGCAGCTAGGGAGCCACTTTTGTGGAAGGGGAACAGGGTGAAAAGGGGTAAGATTGGAATGAGGATCAGTGGAAAAGACTTATGGAGCAATGAACCCAAGTTTTGACATTTCTGGGTCTAATAGTTGACAGCACATGACAGTTGGAAAGAGATGGCCGAATGAGTGTTTGTGGCCCTCAGTGCAGAGTCTGTCCTGGTTTAGAGACATTTCTACCAGTAGTTTTAGGAATATTATTTGTATTGATGGGATCATGAATGCTAAAAAATATATAGACATGTTTTAATTCATCATGCCATTCCTTCTGGAAAGTACCTGATTGGGATTGGTTTTATTTTTCAGCATGTTAATGCATGTTAATGCAGTGAATTCATATTTAGCAAAAAAAAAACACCAAAAAAAAGTTGAGAAAATACTGATAGTCGTGGACTGGCCCCCACAGACTCCAGACCTGAATAGTATGGAGGCAGTATGGGATCACCTGGACAGAGAAATAAATAAAAGACAACCTAAATCTAAAGAAGAACTATTAGAAGTGGTGAAGGAAGTCTGGTATAATGTACTAGAACAGAGGTTCCCAACCTTTTCAAGCCGGGACCCAGGTCACACTCTCTCAGTCAACTTCAAGGGCCGGACAGCCATTTTGCCCTGTCCCAACAGCTTCAAAGGAGTGGCCATTTTGTTTCTTGAATCCCCTTGGAGGGGTGGGGGGCCACATGAAATGGCACCATGGGCTGGATCTCGCCTGCAAGCCTTGGTTTAGGAACCCCTGTACTAGAAGATTGTTTCAGAAAATTTCAGGATAAGCTCCCAAAAAGAGTTCAAGATGTGCATAGAGCCTAGGGAGGTCACACTAAATAATTTCCACTTCATTCTATGGAAGCTGTTTTTTCTGAATCCCCCCCCCCCCCCGCCCCCGATTTTTTGAATATTGCATACAAATGTACTATATTTTCTGGTTGTATTCTAATGACTAGGCAGTGAAATACAGTGGAACTCCTGATAACGTCCTATCCTGATAACGTCAAATCTGCATAACGTCGCATTTGTTATGCACCATGTGATGTTCCGGATAATGACACAAAAAGGCTAAAAACCGATGTTATGCAGAGCATCTCCATAGGAGATCCCATATAATGACGGTTTTTGGACATTTTTGTGACTTTATCCAGAGCGTCTCCCATAGGGACCGCATAATGTCTAAAGCCCGTTAACGACCAGACTTGTGGAACCAAGTTTGGACGTTATCAGGAGTTCTACTGTAATTGTATATGGTCATTACACCATTGCTAAAACAACTAATCTTATGGTGGCCTTCCTTCACCACTTCTAATAGTTCTTCTTTAGATTTAGGTTGTCTTTTATTTATTTCTCTGTCCAGGTGATCCCATACTGCCTCCATACTATTCAGGTCTGGAGTCTGTGGGGGCCAGTCCACGACTATCAGTATTTTCTCAACTTTTGCACAGTACTGTATATTTGACCCTGCAGGGTAAGGTTTATTCTCTCAGATCTTTAAACTCAGTTCCCTCTGTTTTCAGCATGCTTTACCAACACACTAAAATGTTGTGCTTATTTTTTTATTTTCAATGGCCCGAATCTGTTGGAGATTTTTACCAGATTAAAAATAATTGTGTAAATTGCAGCAGCATATTGCTACTAACTAAAAGTTGTTCAGATTCCTAGTCTCATGCCAAGTTGTACGACTGATGTGTGATCAGTAATGTGAACTGACAATTTGCCCCTGCAGTTTGGGCAGTTGCATTTATGCTGGCATAAATAACCAATAGTATTCTACCATACAAACTTAGACTTCAGATAGATGTTCCCCAGAAAGAGTTATAACAAGAGAAAATTAAGAGTGTCACAACAACATGAAGTCAGTGTAAAGTTAGATATGTTTTATATTGCCTCCCTTCTGTTTGTTTCCCATGACTTTGATTGGGTAGAGAGCCATATACAGTGGTGCCTCGCATAACGAATGCATCACGTAGCGAAAAATTTGCATAACGAAGCATTCGTTATGCAAGGGCGATACCCCACATAACAGAAAATATTGTTCGTTATGTGGTGTTTTTTTTTAGTAACCGGGGTATACCCGCTCAATTGGAACCCCAGTTAACAAACATCCCCCTCCCTGTTATGCAGGGTATCTCCCATAGGGAACTGCATAGTGAAGAGTTCCGTGGAATTGAGCTTTTTCGTTATGCGGGGTTCTACTGTACTTAACAAAGTGTATGTCTGTAACAGAGAAAGCCTATTTGCAACTACAGTAGAACTTCGGATAAAGTCCAAACTCCGTTCCACAAGTTTGGACTTTATCCGATTTTGGACTTTATCTGAATCAAATGGCCGATGCATTGGATAGCGTCCAAAAATGGACTTTGTCCAAGGTTCCTATACCAAATACCTTGGATAACGTCCATTTTTAGCGGTTTTGGACTTTATGTGATGCATCACGTGTGCATGAAAACCGCGACTTTATCCGAATCGGACTTTATCTGAGGTACCACTGTATGTTTCTTTTCTGAACATAAAGGTGGTGGATACCTACAAAACAGCCAATCCAGAGGAGAGTTCTTCTTTTCTATCTTGCTAACTTGGAAAAGATTTCATTCTGTCCTCGTTGTTGTGCTTTGTTGTACTCCTGGACCTCTGAATTGCTTCCTGTGCTGTCAACAACACGCTGGCTGACTTTAGTACTACGTGAGACAGTTTCTTTTCAAACACACAGACACAAATATGTAAGCAGGTACAGTGATACCACATACAGCGTCCAAACTTGGTTCCACAAGTTTGGACTTTATACGGATTTGGACTTTGTATGAGGCATGCAAAACCCTAGCCGCGATGCCTCATACGACGTCCAAATCCTTGCCGTGATGCCTCGTACAATGTCGTTTCCATAGAGAACATTGTACTGTAACAGCACAGACTTCAGGGGGCAAGGTCAAGGAAACAGACAGGAAACTGACAGAACTTTAAGAAATCATTGTCTAAAGGCTAAAAACATTACAAAAACATGTCAACCAACCCTGATTGTCCAAGAACCTGAAGAATGCTGCAAAAATCCCAGGAATGCTTCTAAAAATTCTGACGAAAAATTTCAAAATAATCCAAAATCGCGCTCAAAACTACTCCTAAATACTCTTCGCCTTGTGCAAAACCCACAAGAGCAATGCACGCATGCGTCCTGCCTTTTATACTACCCAGGCACAATGCAACCTGGGGAAAACCCCAATGCCTCATACAAAGTCGCACGACTTTGTATGAGGCAACTTTTTTCAAGGAATTAGGCGATGTTGTATGAATTCGATGTTGTACGAAGCAGACTTTGTATGAGGTATTACTGTATTTGGTTATATTATATCATTATATCCATCTTTGTCCTTCTAGTTGCAGTACAGCTACATGATAGAGACGTGTTCTTGCACTTTCACAAAGCGATTTTGCCAGCGTAAGAAACTGCAGGAATTGTCAAAGCCTGTTTATAAAGCTGTTTTGAGAACTCCATATGTTTCTGAAATACTGTATTGGGGAAACACACTGGAATGTATATAGTTTTTTTTGACAAGAACGGAATGGAGATTCAATGCCCACTTAAGCATCTCTAAAATCCTGATATCCCCCACCCCACCCCATGGCATATAATTCTTATTATTCAGAAAGTGAACTCTTATTCACGTGGAGGGCCATTCACTGTTAGTAACTCGTTCTCGAATTGCCCCCAAAAATCATATTGCCCCCTTGTAGGGCATGTGCCACGGTTCTAGACTAAAAACAATAATATTTTCAGCTGCTTTCAGTCTTCCAAGTTGTCTTGTGAAGAATGCTTGTATGTACAACATTTCATATAGGCCAGCTTTATTTCAGTGACGTTGCTGTTAGTTTTTTTATGTGATTTAAAGGGGGAAAATGAGCTACTGGTAACAAGAATTTTCTATCTATAGCAATTCTATTTTTGAGCTCTTTATACTGAAATTTATACTGGCTTGTTCAGCTTCTTTCCCTACAAACGGGAACCGTGTTTGTTAGCTTGGCAGTTTGTCCACAACATTTTTATGACATCTGAACATACGCATTACCTTATGTTTAGTTATGCCTTGTTTAAGGTGGTGACCTTTACCTCAGAAATTACCTGAGCATTTGCTATATATCTGAATAAAAGTATGAACGATCAAATAAGTATATTTTTCTACCACTGTAAGTCACCCACTGTAAGGCGGGTGGGCTTAATTGGGTGGTTTTTTATCTGGTTTTATTCTTATATTTTTATCTGTTCGTGTTTTATTGTGATTGTATACCTTGTGTTTTTAAATTGTGACGTGATCCGCCCTGAATTGTGTTTTACCTGAGTGGGCGGCGTATAAATCTGAAAATTAAATTAAATTAAATTAAAAAGCAATTTGATGGCAGATAGCATATACCTATGGTTTTCTGTAGGTTTATGGAACGTTGTCTTGAGAAAATAAATATAAGTGACTATATATCTTTCAACTGGGAGGGAATCCCCTCATTGGAGATCTGGGAGGATCCAGAGGGCATGTTTTCCATCCGTGCCGCCCCACCCCTGGGACTCTCGCCCACCCGAGGCCTGGGTGGGCAGAAATGGAGCTGTGGGGGGGGAGGCGGGTTTTCCATCCGTGCCGCCCCACCCCCAGGACTCTCACCCACCCGAGGCCTGGGTGGGCAGAAGAAGAGCCGTTGGGTCCCTATGTATATTTTATGAAATGTAAACCACCTTAAGTCGCCCCAGAACGAGGAAGGCGGTATATAAATAAATTAAATAAATTAATTAAATATTTAGCCCATCTCTTCTGTAATGTATCAGGATGAAAGGCAAGACAATCCTTTCAATCTTCACACAGTAATGGTCATTATTCAGTGTTATTTTTATGATGTTTGGTCTAGTTAACTTCTATACTTGACAAAATTCAGCCATTATTAAGTGAGTTTCTGGAACTAACTTGAGACAGTAATAGCTGATGGCAATGCAGCAGTAGTAGTAGTACCTTCTCATGCTATGTTGTGGTGCCTGTCTCCGCCGCTACAGCATATCGGACAACGAGGTTCCTCATTGCTTTTTCAGCCATACAGTTTTATGGGGCTGGAGTACTAACCTGACACCCAACCTTTCTCCTTTTTCATCTGGGCTTGGGATTGGCAATGGTGGTGGTGGTGGTGATACAAGAAAAAACATTACCATCCATTAATTACTTAATATTCCTGGGAAGATCCTTCAAGGCAGCTCTCCCACTTGTTGCCAGTGGTTCCACCCTTAGAGGAGCTCCTTCATTCTGACTACCTACTTCTCTGTTGTTCGGGCTATGTGGGCTGGGGAGCATAGAGCAATTGTTGCAATGCTTCAGGGGCACACTAGTTTGGGGAAGACTATTCTACGTTTTGGACTCAAGTTCAATGGCTGTTAAGGTAAAGTTGACATGGAACTCCAGGAAGCACATATAGTGAACCTCAGCTAACAAATTTAATGTGTTCTCCAGGACCTTTTGTACTATGAAAAATTTGTAAAGCGGATTTCCCATAGGAATGCATTGAATGAAATTCCCCATGGGAATGCATTGAAAATCAAAATTTATTGACCGAAACGTGGTTTCCCATAGGAATGCATTGAAAACCAATTAATCCATTCTGGGGGTGGGGGTGGGGAGATGGTTAACCGAGCCACTATTTCCTATGGATTTCCTTTTGTTATGCGGGTTTTTTTTTGAGTTAACTGAGTTGTTTGTGAAGTGAGGTTCCACTGTATTATGATTGGATGTCTTCCAGTGTGCATTTTTTAAAGGATACTTGACATAGTTTCATTACGTGTCACTATCTGCACACTCGTGTAATTGCCCATGATGTAGTGGTAAATTTGGAACTACAGATCCTCTTTATCGTACATACCCACCCCACCCCTGAGAGTCTAAAACAAAACATATGGCTCTATCCCTATTACCAACTAAGAAATGAACCTTTTGTAATTTAATGGCTCTCATTCAGGACCAAAACTATGTTCTAAGTGCTTTGCATTTCAACAGGAACAATAATATATACAGTAAAGGTAGAGGTTTCCCTTGCTCGAAAGCCAGTCGTATCCGACTCTAGGGTGCAGTGCTCATCTCTGTTTCAAAGCCGAAGAGCCAGTGCTGTCTGCTTCTGCAGACGTTTCCATGGTCATGTGGCAGGCATGACTCTAGACACCGGAGCGCATGGAACGCTGTTACCTTCCCACCAAAGTGGTCCCCATTTATCTACTTGTAATGCCTTGCTTTCGAACTGCTAGGTTGGCAGGAGCTGAGACAAAGACGGGAGCTCATTCTGTCCTGCAGTACTTGGGAATCGAACTGCTGACCTTCCACCTCCAAGTCAGCATCTTAGCCACTTGAGCTACTGCAGTCACTGTAATATATACAGTAGTTCCTGAAAAAAATCTGTCTCTCTCCCAATTATGGTGAGAATTGCAGCTAAGCTCAGAGAAAACAATGAAGTCTTAGTGGGGTTGGCAGGTGATACGATGCCCTACTGCTCAGAATGTACCAGCATGTCAACCATGTGAGCTGTGGCTCCAGTGGTAATTGTAGCTACTTTCAGACTGCTGAGCATATCTATACCTCATGAGACCTAATTTATGAAACCTCGGTGAATTAGAGGATCTGGTTCTGGGATTGCCCATTCTCTGGGTTGAACTACTCGGCTGCTTTTGTGTGATGTTGTCTGTCTTTCTCTTTCCCTCTTATCCTCACCTCAGGTGCCGGATGTGTTCCCTCACATTTTACTCTAAGTCGGAGATGCAGATCCACTCCAAATCTCATACTGAGGCAAAGCCACACAAGTGCCCTCACTGTTCCAAGAGCTTCGCCAACAGCTCGTACCTGGCCCAACATATACGCATCCACTCAGGGGCCAAACCGTACACCTGCAGCTACTGCCAGAAGGCCTTCCGCCAGCTCTCGCATCTACAGCAGCACACGCGGTAAGAGCCAAGCTGGTTGTGGTGGGGAGGCATCCGTGTTGCATGCAGCCGGCATCTTAGCATGGTACAAGTGCTCATGGGGAGACTGCTCGGGGCAACTCTGCCACCTGTTGCCAGTGGTTCTGCCCATGGACTGCAAAGGCGACCCTAGGAGCCCATTAATGCTTGCTGCGTGGTCCTCTGCCAAAGGACAGTTTACGACCAGTTAAGGGGTTGTTTTGCCATCAAAGCCAGGGATTCATTTTATATGTGGCCAACTGGAGTCTGTGAAGGTAGGACCAAAAACCTCCCCTGCAATTAGTACACTTGTGGGGCAGCTCTCTCCGTTGCCCTACCTCAGCCTTGAGCTTCCCCTGCATACACTTCTCCCACCACTTACTCCTCTCTCTGGCCTCCTGGTGTAGTGAGGTCTTGGTCTTTCACTCCCTCTTGTGGAGTTCAGGGCAAGAATCCCCACTCGGTTTTCCTCCGTTGTAGCCAGACAGCATGGTGCTGTTCCTCATGTTGTCATTGCTAGCCAGCTGGCGGTCGTGTCCAACTGCTGCCCCTGCTCCTCCTCTTCAGCAGGATCCACTCCAAGCTCCACACGGCGGTTGTCAAGCCACACAAGTGCCCTCACTGCTCCAAGAGCTTCGCCAACACGTCCTACCTGGCCCAGCACCTCCGCATCCATTCAGGGGTCAAACCCTACACGTGCCGTTACTGCCAGAAGGCGTTCCGCCAGCTCTCCCACCTCCAGCAGCACACACGGTAAGGGCCAAGGAGGCTGGGGGCCCAGCCTGGCCCCCCGTGCCGTCAGCATGCACCTTTGTGGAGCGCGCACACGCCTAGCATGCAGGGAGTGGGTGGGGGTGTGACCAGCCTTGTCAATTGGAAAGATGTGGCCCACCAGAGGATGGAGTGGGGGCTGCAAAGGAGACACTGACCGCGTGCCAGGGGCAGAGGTGGTCCCGTTCTCATACGCCCCCAGGGGGTCACAGAGAGAGAGGCAGACATGGGCTAGTTGGGTCTCCAACCTATGGTGGGTGAAGTAGAGGATGACAGGTTTTGGCAATGGAGAGCGTGGAAGGTTTCAGTGGTCTCTCAGGGCTGGAGGGTCCATAATTTTCTCAAGTAGTTTTGCCCAGATGTTTGTACCCATGCTTGTTGGAAGTCAGATGAGTGGATCTTTAGGGCAGGAGTGCCCAAACCTGTCGAGCCGAAGGCCGGTCACGTGGTTCAGGGACCCAGTCACTACGGCCCAAGGGCCGGATTCGGCCCCAGCCCCTGGGCCGTAGTTTATGCACACCTGCTTTAGGGCCATCCTTTGGCATTGTGGAAAGCAGAATAAAGAAAGAACCTACCGGCCACCTTGGACTGAGATCTTGCTCTCCTTTTCATGGCACCCGCCATAGATGGCCTACAGGAACTGTGAGCTTGCCTCTTGCTTGTGGGCTGCTTGTTGCTCTTCTTTTGATCTTGCATGTGTTCCTCCTTAGCTTACTGAGCTGAAGTGGGACTAGGAAGGAGGCGGCATGTGCATTTGTGAGATAAAATAAATACGTAAGTTTGGTGGAGGGTAGTGTGTCTCTTGTTTGTTTTTTTCTCCTAGCTCAGCTGTAGGGTATTTTCAAAGCATCTGGAGGGTGGAGATTCTGCTTTGATTTTACTCCTCCTGATTTTTCAATGTTGCTATTTTTTACTCTTTTAGGATCCATACTGGAGACCGACCCTACAAATGTGCACACCCTGGGTGTGAGAAAGCTTTTACACAGCTTTCCAACCTGCAGGTAAGACTGGAAATTTCATACACACTGAACTCTGAAAGAGATGAACTGTTATGTTCTTACTCTTTGGAGAGAGGTGGGAAAGGGTTTCTATCAAAGACAATTAGCATCACAATGCTCTGCAGTAGCCACAGGTGACACAAAATTAGTAAAGGTAAAGGTTTCCCTTGCTTGAAAGCCAGTCATATCCGACTCTAGAGTTCAGTGCAAAGTTGCATACACTCAAAGAAGGGCTAGCCGTTTCCTCCCTCCTTTTCCTTGCACTTAGCATTGAATTGCAGTAGGATCTGGCCAGGTTATCTTGCTATGGTGCCAATCATTAGGTGGTGGTTAACTAATATGACAACCCCAAGGACTAACGGCCTTGGGTGGTGAAGTCCACAGGGAAGGGTGATGGTCCCCAAGTGGATTAAATACCACTTGAATCCATCTTGATGGAGGGCAGCAGCTTCATCAATCCTGGCCTGGGGCTGAGGAAGACTTTGTGTGTCAAAAGGGCTCAGGACCAGAAATTGAGTCCCAGAACTGGATCAGTGGAACTGGTGTCACACTGCAAAGGCAAATGGAAGGCCACTGCATTATATTGCTCCCAGGACAATCTTTATGGCTGATCACAATGATGATTACCAATATTTGGAATCGAATACGGAAGGAGGAGGAGGTTGCTGCAGAATGGGTAGAACGTTGTCCTTTCTTTGGTAGCTCACACTATGATTAGTGCTTTATTTTCTGGGCTTTCAGAGGGAGGTATCCCCTGCCACACATCATCCAGTGCAAGGGGGAAGCATTATAGAACCTTTGTGTTCCATAATCTGGGAAGTTGGCTTTTTGTATCACGCAAAAGAAACGGCAGGAATGGAATGTTGTATTTATGACTTATATGATTTTGTGATATGATGTGGTATTGTTCCTATTGATATATTGTCTGGATTGAATATTGCAATGTTTGATTTGTTGTGAGCCGCCCTGAGTTGGCGTACGCTAAGTGGACGGCATACAAGTCCAATCAATCAATCTATCTATTGATTCTGAAGGCATGTTAGCAGGAATTTGTTGACAGCTCTTAAAGAGCAAAGAGTTACTTAGTGCAAGGATGAACTAATCAGGGTTTGTTGTTATTAGCAGCATTTATATACTTCCCTTCATCTCAAATGGCTCAAAGAGGGACATGAGCAAAAAAAATCTATCCTGGAGAAGACCTTGTAGTTAGAATAATTAAGGAGGTTCTGTGACTTGCATTTTGTTCCCAATGATTTCAGTGAAATAAATTTTCAGTAACGAACTTAGCCTATGCTAAGTTCATTACGGAAAATTAATTTCACTGAAATCATTGGGAACAAAATGTGATTAGTAGCGACATTGCATGAATATTCATTATTTACAATGTGTATTTAACTAGATTTTTTTTTACAAGCAGTAAAAAGAGATTGGTTTTACCATGTTGGATCATTATAGTTGTGGCCCAAAAAAGAAGCAGCCTAAAGAACTGGAAGAAAGTGTGTGTTAAAGGACAAAGGAAGATGCTTGTACATGCTCACATATATATGAGAATTGACAAGTCTAAGCTGCTGTAGTAGATAGTTAGGAACATGGTGACAAAGTTTTGATGCCTAGTGTGGGTGTAAATTGTGGCAAAGCAGTGGTGCTGAAGATTATGGGTCGTTACACTGGGGCAGATTTGTTAACCCAACTGCATACACATTGCCTTGTTAGCAAACAGACGTTTTGCTTGACTGTGCTAACGTTTGAAGCTAAGGATTTTTTTTTTTAACCTTAGGATTGTCAAAACGTAAGGTGTAGTAGAGGATTTGTACTTATGCAGTGTAATAAAAGTTTGGAACAGAGTTAGAGGAGTGTTGGTTAAGGGCTGTTTGTTTGTTTGTTTTTCCCCTAAGTGAGAGGAATGGTGAAAAAATGGAATAAAGCATAGTGAAATGTTTAGGCTAAACTTGAGGCACAACTGCTTCAGCAAGGCATGGCTAGATGGTTGACCTCTGGTCTTACTTAAATTCTGAATACTAACCATTTTCTTAAACTTATTACATCACCTGAAACGTTACATCCTCCTCAAGCTAGAAAAAGGAGGATGTCTCCCTTCTTCTAGGAGTCAAACTGACCATTTTATTTGGACTGGTATAGCTATTTTGAAATATGTCTGCTATATGCAAAGCAGAATACTTGTTCCTGACTGTAGCGTGAATCGTATCAGAGCGGATTTTAAAATTTTTAATACATGCCTTTTCTTTTTCATCCTCCCACATCTGCAGTCCCACAGACGGCAGCACAACAAAGACAAACCCTTTAAGTGCCACAATTGCCACCGTGCATACACAGATGCCACCTCATTGGAGGTTCATCTGGCCACCCACACGGTGAAGCATGCCAAGATCTACAACTGCTCCATGTGTAATCGGGCTTACACGTCGGTAAGAACCACCCTGGAGGTTGGGGGCACAAAAGAGGGGATGGCAGGAGAATCAAGTGGGTAGTTCTGCACTTGAGACCAGTTCCCTCCCAGTTTCTCTCTTGGTATGGAGGAGATGGTTTCTGGCTCTCTCTGCATCCCTGTCTCTGATTTTATTTTTAATCTCCCTCCTTCCACAGGAGACATACCTGATGAAGCATATGCGGAAACACAATATCCCTGACCCCCAACAGCAGGTGGCTGTGGTGCAAGCCCAGGTTCAAGCCCAGGTGCAAGCCCAGGTTCAGGCTCAGGCACAAGCATCGCAGCAGCAACAGCAGCAGCAGCAGCATTTCCAGGCGCAGGGCGCAGGGGCGGCAGGAGGCCCATCTGCAGACAACACCCCTAACCCCCCACCCCAGTGTTCCTTTGACCTTACCCCTTACAAGACTTCGGAGCATCACAAAGACATCTGTCTCACGGTTAGCACCAGCACCATCCAAGTGGAGCATCTTTCCAGCTCCTAGAGACCTTGGCAGAGGGGAGTGGAAAACTTCTTGTGCATAACATGTGTGCCCGAGGGCATCTCTTGTGTGATGGCCTCTCCTCATGCAACAACCTCTGGCCTCTTCTACTACAGCTTCCTTTGGGGGAGGGGAACGGGATTATATCTGTTTAGTGGCCGCTTCTTGGCTTCACCATTGGTGCCTCAAAGGGTTCAGCAGCAACATCCCTTAAGTAAAGGAAGGAAGGGAGTCCCTCCTTGTGAAGGGGGACCCTTCCCCTCAGTAGGCATCTTTGGTTTATCAAGAGAAAAGCCCCCCGTCCCCAGTACTATCTAGTATGAAAAGAGCACCTTTTGATACCTAGGGAGCTACTTGAAAATATGGGGAAGGGGCATGAAAGGGGCTTCAGCATGGCTGCCCTCCTGATCAGTGAGGGTACACATGAAGGAGTCTTGGGACATTTCCCTTTGGGATTAGAGCAGAGAATATGACGTCTTTTGTCCCACAGCTCAGCCTAATCATGTGCTGTAGGTGGCTGTTGGGGAAGGGAGACCCTCCTCCCAGCCGGCTGCAGGTTGCATTTATCAAGTGGGAGGCGGGATGGGGTTGCAGCTGCTACCCTTCGACAGCTAAACCTCCATGAAAACGATGAGCCTGCTGCAGGCATAAATATAAATTTTGAACCAAAAATGCCCTACGCAGTAAAGAGTGCCAAAATGGAACATGGATTCCTTCCGGAGAAAAGGGGGAGGAGGAGGAGAGGTGGTCCTTCTATCTTCCCCACCCCCAAATATTGCAGGCTGCAACCCAGGCTTAAAGGAGGACCTTTATTGAGGGGTGAGTGGGAAAGGGAACTGTTGATCTGCTCCTCTCTATCCATCATCCAGATGCTTCCTTCACTCTCCTTATTGCCAAGGCAGACTGGGATGAGGTGGCTGTGGTGGTGACACACTTGGAGAACAAGAATCAGAGGCATCTTCCAGAAGGGTGGACTGTGATGAAGAGGACCCACCCGTGCACAGAGAGAGAGACCAATGAGAAGGGGGGAACTCCTCCAAGGACAGACTCAAGCCCTCTCCCCTTTTGAATTTATATATAAATATATATAAATATATATACAGATGCTGTAGATAGATATATCTATTCACACCCCAACCCCATCCAGCCTGCTCTGTCCTTGCTGTAACTGTTTCTATCTGTGTTTATAAAATGCATTATCCTTGCACACTTCTATTTTCAATCCTTGGTTTGTTTGTAAACCCCACCCCTGGCCCTTAATGTTCTTTTTCATCTCAAAGTTACTCTGCCCCTTCTCTTTTCCCTGTCTCATGGTTCCCTGGCCTTCATTTCAATGTTCTAGTGGTTTTCATGTGGGTGATAAGAGGAGGCATACAAATTCGAGTTGGCTTTTTTGGGGGGTGGGGGGGTGGGGGATATGCTCCTAGTGGTCATA
Organism: Bradypodion ventrale; assembly: GCA_035047345.1. NCBI lineage: Eukaryota > Metazoa > Chordata > Lepidosauria > Squamata > Chamaeleonidae > Bradypodion > Bradypodion ventrale. The sequence continues at coordinate 138,295,784 of JAWDJE010000002.1, read as the reverse complement.
CAGACACCATGGGATGAGGGTGGGGAAGTCAGGAAGACTAGCTCTTTAAAATATTGAGTTATAAAAATAAATTGGTTTGGATGTCTTTATGGGTGAAAGTTCTGGCATTTTAGGGCACATGCCTAAATGAAGTACATGGTGATTGTCCATGAGACAGTCCAAGAGAGCATTTGGAGGCCGGGGGGCGGGGCGACTTCTGTGCAACATGATTTCCTTCCTGGAGTGCAGAAAGAATTTGCTGTGTGCAGAAAACCGTAGAGGTGACCTGATAATCCTGTATAATCTAGAGTGGACCTAGACCTGTGATGGCGAACCTTGGCACTTCAGATGTTCTTGGACTTCCAATTCCCAGAAGCCCAAGCCCCCGTGAATCCACACGAATGGTTTTGCTGCAATTCATCTGGCCCGCACCGCCCTCATGGCTCCCAGAAGCAGAAGTAAAACGTGCCCATACGGGCGCGTTTTACTTCTGCTTCCGGGAGTGATGAGGGCAGCGGGGACCGGATGAATCACAGCAAAACCATTCATGTGGATTCACGGGGGCTTGGGCTTCTGGGAATTGGAAGTCCAAGAGCATCTGGAGTGCCAAGGTTCGGCATCATAGACCTAGACTGATGGACATTTCTTTCCTCTCTTTTATCCCAGCCTTCTCCAGACCTCACATAGACCCATTGAAATCAAAAGGGTGCTTAAATATATTGAGACACCGGTTTGGTTGTCGAGACCATGGTGAAGTTGGGAGTGTGTGAGCACACAGTGTTTCTGTGTCAGGCATGGGTAAAACTTCTGTGTGTGCATGTGTCCCTGCACTTTATGTGTGCACGCATGTCTGGCAGAATTCTGCATGCACACACACCCCAAAGTGTGAATTACCCTTCTGGATTATACACATGTGAACGTTGTTTCAAGAATTGTTGGAGCTACAAGACTTTTGTAATGTTTTGTTCACGAGACATAAGAGCCATTGAGAGTGAATCTCTTGAGAATGGCATACAACATTTCATGGTCTAGACAAAATTTTGAGAAGTAACTAAAGTTGTCATGCACTAATGTGCATCCAGTGGTGGTTGGGACAAGAGTTATTGTACATTTGGCAGTTGATTCTCGTCGTCAAGGAAGACATTAGTTGTGGGTGATATTCTAGTACTGAGAGCCAAGAGTTCTTTCTGTTTGAAGACAGATTGATGCTTTCACAAGCCATGAAGAATACTCTTGACAGGTCAGTGAGGACTCTCAGGCTGTGTGCAGATGCAAGCGATGTTCTGGTCTTAAAAGTGTTATGAGGTCATTGCTTCTACCTGTGGTAAATGCATTCATGCCTCTCCTTTTATAAATATGGTCCCTAGTTAGACTCTTAAGAACTCTTTCAGTACTGTACTGTATGTACTTTGTGAGAAAAGTGCATAGTGACATTGGATGTGGACACAGAGGACCGAAGGAATGTAACAATGAAAACTGACGTGCTCTAAGCCTTATGCAGCTTCTTAGAACTGTGAACTTGCTAATGTTTTCATCACAATGAAAAGCAAGCAGCTTTGATCTAAAGCAGGGTTGGCCAACCTATGGCCCGTGGGCAGGCCCATGGCACAACTTCATGTGGCCCTCACCACTAGCGGAAGTGGATGTATTTACGACAGCTGTAAAACGCACCCGCACGTGCGTTAACACTACCGTAAATGTGCCCACGGCTGTCTTAAATGCATTTACGATAGTCACGGATGTGTTTTGTGGCACCATTTATGGTAGGAGGAACCACTTGATCAGCTGTCCGGGTGATGTGATCCGGCCCATGGCATGAAAAGGTTGGGATCCCCTGATCTAAAGCTTGTCCTCGCTGTGCACAAAAGGGATGGGGTTTTAAGAGGTCACATTTCCCAAGCATAAAAGTAAACGAGGGTCAAAATCTAATCTAGGCCACTGTGGTAGAATTGCACTTTTCAGCAGACTTGCTAAGATATGTTGCCCGAGAAAGCATTGCTAGAATGGCTTCTTCCTGGCCATGCTTGGAGTTATGAGTTTGGAAGTGCTGCAGTCCATCAGATTAAGTAGGTGTGAGCTATAGATATATGTATATTTTTCTCTGAAGGGAAGAACCTTCTCCTTGGCCTGTACCATGTTCTGCCCTCCATTGTATTATCCGAAGTTTTTCGGTGAGCCTCACACTCACATTTCATGGTGAATATGGAACACCTCTCAACAGACACAGTGTTGAAGGCTGCCAATGGGGGTGGGTGGAGAATCAAGTCAAAACTGCCAAATGTTTTTTAAAGCACGGGGCTGTGTTTGTGCTTTTCTGTATATTTTTTGTTTCTTCAATGAAGGAGTACCAGTAGAATTTGGGTCTGAATATTGAGACTATTTCCTGTTTGCTCATCATACCTTTTGAAATCACCACATTGCTTCGATGTGGGTAACTTTCAGCTATGCTAAGAACCTTTCCTCTTACATTTCCCAGAAGGAAGGGGTATTTTAAATTTCCAAACTTAATATTTCATTAGAAATTTTTGTATTTAATTTCATTACCTTTTTTTAAAAAAAGAATAAAATCCAAAAGCCGTCTTAACCGTCATGTGCTTGCGTTTGTGTGTGGTTAAGTTTTCTTTTAACAATGAATAGATGTAATAAATATCCTGAGGTTTCAGTGCAGACTGGAAGTTACAACAACAAAAACACTTTAGAAATTAAGTTGCTCAGATACACAAGGATGTGAGAATAGCAGTGTGTTAACAGTTCTTCCTAATGAGTTCTTGTCTGTTTTGTATTACCACCAAATTTCCATATCAGACAATGAAGGTATGAGTGACTCTCCCAACTGTCTGTTTGCACTATATTATTAGCATACATGGATGCTCACTTTCCATCTCCGTGTACATCCCTCTGTTCTATTCTTTATTTCTTATACAAATTTGTCTTCAACCTACCAGAGAACCACAGATTTGTTGTAGGTCATGAGCTTTTTGTGTCTTCCTAAGAAGGTAAAAGGTTGTCCTTTTGAGCTAGGTCAACCTTTACCTAAGAAATACTTCTTCTTTTGTGTCTAGGCCAGACACGAAACTGCCAAAATGAGGGCACCTTTTGGATAAAGGTGTCAATCTAGGACTCGGGAGACATGGGTTCAAATTTGAGCTATGGAAATTTGCAGAGGGTGGTGTAGAGTGGCAGTGGTCAACCATCCCATGAACAAATCACAAACTTTGACAATCCTATGGTGACCATAAATTGCAAGTAACATGATGGCACATAACAAAAAAAAAATACTCAGATAATTTCTTATTCCTCATTTGGCCAGTCCAAACTTGAGCTGAGAAGCTGCACTTGAAGACTACATTGTGCAGCATGGAGCGGACATATGTACAGTGGTACCTCGCTTAAAGAGCATAATGCGTTCCATGGGATTCTTCTTTAAGTGAGTTGCTCTTTAAGCGAAACACGGAAAAAGCGCCACTGCTGCCATTGTAAGTGACCGATTGTGACTTCTGGCGGTGGGGATTGCGAACCCCAATTTAGTTGTTAAGCGAGTTTTTGGTTGGTTTTAGTTGTTAAGCGAGGCGACCATTCAGAGAAAATTCTGCTCTTTAAGCGAGTTAGTCTCTAAGCAAGGTGCTCTTTATGCGAGGTTTAACTGTACAGTATGTGTACTGTATTGCCATTTACTACTTTTGCTCCCAGAGTTAAAACAGAAAGAAGCAATTAATAAGTAACTGTCAGACAAACTGAAAAGTGCAGAAACTAATGAACATGAACCAAGTGGCAACATAATCAAACACTTTCCATATTTAGAATTGGGCAGCGCTGGGGGTGCACTATTGTAGCAGGTAGCAGGCAGCCATCAGTACCTGAAGAATGTTGCAAAGGTGAGGCACCACCACAACTGAAAAGGCCTTGAAGCTGCTTCCTACCTGCCTAACCCAACTAGGAAGGTGACGTGAAAAAGATTCACCTAAGGTGATTTTTATATACAAGCTAGCTCATGAGGGAACACATGCTCTTTTAAGCTCCAAGACACTTGATCTGCTAATGTAACCAGGAAAGAGTGAGATCCTGTGTCTGTTTGTGCATAAAACTGGTTAGCTGTTCCTTCGGCTTGCGCTATACAGCATATCTGGCTGCATCCCTGCAGATTCTGAATGAACTTCAAAGGCAGCACATACAGATTTTTCCCACTATTCCACATGGGATAATGGCCAGGGTTGGCCAGTGGGGTAAAGGTCACTTAGCCTCAAATTTTTATATTGAGACTCATCAACCCGCTGCGGCGTGGTTGAATTTGGGCACCCGGTCTCTAAAAGGTTCGCCATCACTGCACGTACAGTGGTTTATTTGTTACCTTTATACCCCATCTGTGTATTTACACAACAACACTGCAAAGTAAGTGAGGCTGAGTGACACAGTGGAGTCTTGGAAGTCATGCTCCAGTCCTCTAACCACTATGCACCATCCATGCTCCCTAAATGATAACGACTGCTTTAACAAAAGCCTACCTTTCTCACCTGAGCTCAATATCCTTGCTTTGACTAGTGACCCATAAACACTCATTCTTTAAGCCAGGGGCGTAAAGTGGGGGAGGCCGTCTTAACTCCATAGGGACACAGGCATCAATCCTGCCCTTTCTACTCCTCTTGCTCACTCCTCACTACATTATGGTGTTTTATCATCTATTCCAGGGGTTCCCAACCTTTTCAAGCCAGGGACAAGGTCACATTCTCTCAGACAGCTGAGGGGCTGGACAGCCATATTGCCCTGCTTGCACAATGGGAGAGGCATCATGAGTTGGCCATTTTGTCTCAACAGCTTCAAAGGATCAGCCCTTTTGTTTCTCCCTGGAAGGAGGGAGGGAGATGCCAATCCTCAAAGGAGGCTTCAGACCTACCTCCCTGACTGAGATGACTTGCCTGCTCAGGGAAAGGGTGAGTAGGGCTTCCTTGTGGGGCTGGGGTCCCGGAGGGAGGAGGGTTGGGTGAGACAAGGGCAGGAGTCCAACAGTTATCCCCCACCGCCCAGTACCATTTCATGTGGCCTTCTGCTCTCACTCCTGGCGCCGGTACAGCCACATGAAATGGTGTCCAATGGTTCTCCTCCCTCCCCCTCCCCATGGTGCACTGCTGCAATCTGTGCCATGTAAACAGCTTTGAAATGCTGTTAAGTCCCTAAAAGGAACCACACATGGGGAGAAGGGGGGCACATGAAATAGCACCGTGGGCCAGATCTGGCCCACAGACCATAGGTTGGGAATCCCTTATCTATTCTATACCAGCAGTGAGGGGAAGGGGGCAGGAACTCGCTCCCTGAAGGTCCAAAAATAGCAGTGCATTTCACTACCAGAAATTCATAGTATGGCTTTACAGCTGCTGTTCTGGATTTTCAACTGCTATTTTATGTGTAAAGTTATTTTAACACATTTGCTGATAAAACATTGTTCAATGCTTTTATTCTAAAACAATTGCGTTATACCTGAACCATTTCAACTGAATAAGGAAATCTTCAGTCAACTTCTTGCTATGTTAATTGATGACTGTTTCTTATTTTCCTTTAGTAGGATACGACAGGAGCTGTTATGAATTAGAGCTGTGTGTGTGTGTGTGTGTGTGTGTGTGTGTGTAAATATATATATATTTCTTTGCATGCCTTTCATTATATCGTATTTCATTGTAAAGCTTTGCTTTTAAAACAAAGGAATGCTTGTATTTCACAGTGGCTGGATTTATTGCCCCAAATTACAATTTTTATCTTCAAGAGAAGGCTGCTGGCTAGAGAAGAGTGATGGATTTTAGCCACCTGTACACCAATATCTTTCCTTTCCTTTTTATCTTCCTCCTCATATAGTGACAGAAAACGAATTATTATCAAACAGAGGTCTACATGTGGTATCATATCTCAGGAAATGCTGCGGGGAGGATCTGTGCTGAACACTCATCTGTGCCACCATGGGCTATTAAATAAATATCCCAGATGGCTCTCAGCTCCCAGCATTTCTCACTGTTGACATGGCTGGCCAAGATTGATGGGAAATGCAACACAAAACATCTGGAGGGCCACATGTTCCCCACTTCTGTTTAAAAGAAACAACCATGAAAAACTATTTGACTTGGTATGCACAACTAGGTCTCATTTACCCCCTCCATCTCCTTCTACTCCTAAATGAGCCTTCCTTCTGAAAGAAATCATGTGGCTGAGGAATTCTCTCATTCCTTTCCATTTCCAACCACCATTCTTTCTCTTTTGTTTATTCCTTTCCTACCCTTGCCCTTCTTTCTCTGATTTAGCCCATCTTTACCTATTTATATCTATAAAAATGGGATGTGGCCGTGTGTGTCCAGAATGTGTGTCCGCACACGTCTAGCCTATCCTGTAATGAGCCGGCCACACTTACCTTAAATCCCATAAGTCAACTCCACAAGGGTCCGGAAGCCGAGAATGGAGCCAACGCCCCACAAACTCTTAACAAAATACCGTACGCTTCCCAGTGTCTTCTGCGCTGCCGCACGCCTCAGCCAATCAGGCATGAGGATGCAAGCGCAGAGTGAGCGGGACAGCCAACGCGTGCGACAAAAAAAATGGCCGACTCGCGCGTGTTTTTCCCCTTATCAGCTGCTGTCCGGCAGTCCTAAAAAGCCGCCTCCACGCCGCCACTCCCTCCGCCGCCACCCCAGCAGGGTTCGTCCAGCAAGTCGGCCGGGGGAGAAATAGGTGGGGAGGAGAGACCCACAACACAAAGGGTCTCTCCAGTGCCCTAAAAAGCCATCTCCCTCCTGCCGCCGCCACTGTTCCTGCCATCCCAGCAGAGTTTGCTAGGTAAGGAGGCCAAGGGAGAAGGATTCGGAGAGGAGAGACCAGCAACGGTCTCTCCAGCGTCCTCCCTCCCTTCTCTGCCTCCCCCCCGGACACTGGCAGGGAAGGGAGAATGGAACGCGTCTGCCTCCCTCACTTCCCTGCCTCCCCCCCCCCCAAATGCCAACAGGGAAGGGAGAATGGAATATGTCTGCCTCCCTCCCTTCCCTGCCTCTCCCCCCCGGGTGCCACCTCCCCTACTCACCTGCTGCCGGCCTCCCCTCTGTCTGTGTGTGTGTGCATGTGTGTGTGTGTGTGCGCGCACATGCATGTACGTGCATGCGTGCATGCCTTCAACCACCCCAACCCCAAAACAAAAACAAAACCCGCCCGGCAAGGTCGGGCAACATAGCTACTTTACCTATAAGGAGGGGATGTGGCCGTTCGTGTGCAAAATGCGTTTCCACACCCGTCCAGCCTATCCCATAATGTGCCGTGCACACCTACCTTACTTCACTGACACCAGCGCCGCAAGGGTCCAGAGAACGAGAGTGGGTCCTGCACCCCACAAAAGCAAAAAAAACCCTACAAGTCCCAGCGTCCTCAGCGGCATGCCACAGCCAATCAGGCAGGACGGCCTGAGCGCGGAGGAGGTGGGACAGCCAGCGCACGAACGCTCAAACTAATGGTTGCTTCGCATGCGCGCGTGCATGCATTTGCTACAGCTGAGGGCCCTCCCTGCCGTACCTGGGTGGACTGGGCTCGGTCAGAGGGGGTGATCTGGCCCTTTTCCCCCTCCTCAAATCCGAGCCCTCAGCCACTCTACCTGGTCGAGGATGGGCGGGCAGGGCAGCGCTGGTGTCGCGGGGGGGGGTGGTTGGCCACTGACGGACTATGGGGACTCTGTCCATCAGCTCAGCCCCATCCCCGTCCAGCCCCCACCAGGCGGCCTGACTGACCACTGCCTGGGCCACAGCCTGGAGTCCTCGGCGGGAGCGCAGCTGCCGAAAGGAAGAACACCATCCACGACCAGGTACCCAGCCCAGTTCCAAGGTTCCACGACCAGGTACCCAGCCCGGTTCCAAGGGCTGGGAACTGGGGAAGAATAAAAGGGCCCGGCCGTCCCCTCAGCCAGGGTTAGGTCCAGTGCCACAGGTTGAGCCCTCCTCCCCCCAAAAAAAACAACAACGCTGAAGATGGGCACCAATGCTAGTCCTGAATAAGACTGGCAAACTCTCAGGAAGACAAGATAAGGGTATGGAGCAGTGGTGGGCATCAGCAGGTTCGTACCAGTTCGCCAGAACCGGTAGCAGAAATTCTTGCTGGCCTCGTCTATCCAAGTTTTGAAAAAAAGTAGTCCTGATTTGGGTGTAACACAGGGCTTTCCCCCTGGCCACGCTCACTATCCCACGCCCACAGTAAAAGTTTTTGGAGCCCACCACTGGTATGGGGCAATAAGAGAAGCTCTGAGCCACGTAGGACTATAAAGAAGCATACAAGAAGATTGGTTGGTCTCTTCCTCTTTGTCTTTGCCCAACTCTCTTGTGGAAATATGATGACGTGTTTTTTGAAGATGAAATTTGGGTCTGCAGTTATTCTGCAATGGAATGACAAGCTTTGACAAAACAAGTATTAATGGCAAGGGAGAGATACATATTGCTCACTTACACAATTTTATATATAGCGCCCTGAAGGCAGTGGCAGGATTTTTAAAAAGATGATAGACCTCCTGTAATAAAGCTGGAGATTATATCTTATGCATGGTCTAAAGCCAGAGTCAACTGTAACCAACCTGGGTTGCTGGAGTAGTATAATTCATTTAAAATTAAAATTTTAAAATTAAAACTCCTTTCTGGGCAGATCAGTTTTCTGCTGTGATCAAAGAGGAGTTTCTAGGTATTGGATATCATCATTCAGTGGCTACTCCTTATCCATAGCCTCAAAATCTACAGTGCACATTCACACCAGTGTCTGGAATGTTGTACAAAACATTAACCTTCTAAACAAACAAACAAACAGGATGAAGAACTGTTTTCATCTCCTGGTGATCGTACAAAGTAATGATCTAGAAAAAGTAATGACCATTACTTTTAAAGTAATGTTTAAAAGACTGACTCAGGTCTTTCAAGCTAAAGCAGGAGTTCTCAACCTTTTAAAGCCGGGGGCCGGGTCACACTCCCTCAGACAGCTTTGGGGACTGGACAGCCATTTTGCCCCTCTTCCACCACATGACACTTCCTGGTGTGGTGGAGGTGATGGTGGGGCACATGAAATGGTGCCATGGGCTGCATCCGACCCATGGGCCGCAGGTTGAGAATCCCTGAGCTAAAGGATTCAGTCAATCCATCTCATGCTCAATTTTCTTCTTTTCCTGCTGCTTTTAACTTTCTCCAGCATTACCTTTTTGCAGTGGCTTTCATCTTCTCATAAAGTGTCCAAAATACTATAGTCTTTTTAAAAGACATTTTAGCTTTTACCAAGAGTTCAGCTTTGATTTGGTTTAGAAATCATTAACTTGACTCTGTGTATCATGGAATCTGTAGACCTCTCTTTCCACATAATATTTCAAATTAGTCATTTTTTTCCTGTTAGCTTTCTTTGCTGTCCAGATTTCACATTTGTGCATAGTAATTCAGAAATATTTATGGGTGATCTTGACCTTTGTCTACAACAACATATTATTACAATTGAGAATCTTTTTTAGCTCATTCCTTAGTTGCTCTTCCAAGTTTCAAACTTCTTTTGATTTTTTGGGAACGATCTCATTTGGATTGATGGGTAAACCAAAATATATTTTTAAAAAACCATTTCAATTTAGTTGTTTCAATTCAAAAATAACTAAACCAGAAAAGGATCAAACACAGATTGATTTGTATCATCCTATTTCATTAATAAATCAAGAAGCAAAATTATTTAGCTCAGTAATGATAAATAGAATAAATGAATTTATTGGTAAATATATAAATAAATATCAGGCTGGGTTTCTTAAGGGAAGACTAATGTCAGATCTAATAAGAAAAGTTTTAAATATAATAGATCATGCTAATCAAAGGAAATTAAAGGTAGGAGTAGTAGCTTTAGATATTTTTAAAGCTTTTGATTTGGTAGAATGGATAACGTTGAGAAAATTGATCCAAGATATGGCTTTGGTGATAAATTCTAAAGAGTGATAAATTAATTATATGCAAGAAATCAGGCATCTATATTGGTTAATGATGGGATTACAGACCCAATAAATTTAAGTAGAAGGACTAGACAGGGTTGTCCCCCTTCCCAATTATTGTTGATAATGATGATGGAACTTTTAGTCAATGCAATAAGAAAAGTTGATCTTATTGAGGGAGTGGAGGGGACAAAAATCAGTTTATTTGTGGATGACACTCTCCTTACCATTAGAGATTCGATTGTGACCCTAATGCAAAAACAACTGAAGAATTTTGAAAAGCTATCAGGACTCAGGATTAACTGGGATAAGATAAAAATGGCTATTTCTAATTAAGACAGGTCAGTTATTGAGGAAATAAAAGATATGAGCTGTATGTCAAAACAGTTTTTAAATATTTGGGAATTAATATCACTAGCAGATTTAAAAATATTAAATGTTGATTAAAAGTTCTTTCATGTCTCGATCAAACCCTGGACTGCCAAAATGAAGCCACTTTCTTCACTTTATCATTGCCCAAACCCAAGTCTTCATCAGTGCATGCCTCTGACAGCAGTGATGCACTACAGCACAGGTTCCGTCAGGTTCTGCAGAACAGGTAGAGGAAATTCCCCCAGGACACTCCCACTTGGTTGGCCATGCCCACCTCCATAGCCCATAATGCAGGATGTTTGGCCACACGCACAAATTTGGCCCCACCCACAGAGTAGGTAGTAAAAATATTTGCAGTGCATCACTGTCTGGCAGCAATCAGCAGGCCAGTAAATGAGCTGGGTTATGTATCTCTCCATATTTACATTGTGTGTTGTTGTCCGCCAGCAGCCCCCATTTGAGCACATTGGTCTTGCATTTAGGGACTCCAACCCTCAGCCGCCTATTCAGGGTCCTCCAAGTGATGTAGGGGAGGATGAGTTCCTCAACCATATCCTCCTTTAATGTTGTTCCTTGCCCAGTGAGCTCCTTCCTCCATCTTCTAATTTGGTTTTGCTCTTGTGAACCCTCAAGAATGTTTGTTCTTGCCATGATTGAGAAATTATAAATAAATAAATTTATAATGGTTTGGTAGGATAGCGATTTGTAAGATGAAAGTGTTACCAATATTGGTTTTTGTTTTGTTTTTTTGGAATGCTTCCAATAAAGATTACAGAATCAGAATTTTTAACATGGCAAAATATGATAGATAAGTTTTGTAATGGTGACAAAAAAAATCAAGAATGAATAAAAAATTCTGGTATGTACCCCAAGAAGAAGGGTATCCCAAATTTAAGAAATTTTTACATGGCCAGTTTGATTAAAGGGATAGTTAAGATTATAACTCAGAAAGAATTAATATAGAGATATATAGAATTTTTGGAAATGAAGTTATGGTTCTGTGAGGAAATAAATCCAAAAATGATTTTTAAAAATAAAAATAAAACCCTTTCTGTAGGAATACTATGGAGATATGGCAGTTTTGAGTCCGGGGATTTCCCCAATAATGTACTTACAAGATTTAAAAGAAATTCCAGATAATTTTTAAAAGGGAGTAATAAAAGGGGGCAGTTTGATTTTTAAGGGGGGCAATTCAAAGATGTTTTCTGTTATATGTTTTGAAACTTTATTTGCTGTTTTTTCATATCACTTCATATTATTATTTTTTAACATTTTTTTTGGTGATTTCTTCCTCAGCACTTCAACTGTCATTTCATTCTTTTATTTGTATCTTTCACTGATGCCATGTTCTTTGGAAGCTTATTTAGACCAAGTTAATGGCCAACCTAGCAGTTCGAAAGCAAGAAATTGCAAGTAGATAAATAGGGACCACTACGGTGGGAAGGTAACAGCATTCCGTGCGCTCCGGTGTCTAGTCATGCCTGCCACATGACCACGGAAACGTCTGCAGAAGCAGACAGCGCTGGCTCTTCGGCCTAGAAACAGAGATGAGCACTGCACCCTAGAGTCGGATACGACTGGCTTTCGAGCAAGGGAAACCTTTACCTTTAATGGCCTTTTAGGCTTCCTCCATGTGAATAGTTCACTTTTTTTAATAATAAGGATTATATGTCATGAGGAAGGGGGATCAGGGTTTTAGAAATGTTTAGGTGGGGCATGGCAAAAAAAAAGGTTGGGAACCACTGATGTAGAGAGATGACAAATTGTGAAGAACTAATAACTCAATTAAAACAAAAAAGAAACTTCAACAAAAAGAATAGTTGGTAAGGTATTTAAAGTGTTAATGAAAAGGGGTGAAATACAGAAATTGTTGAGCGAGACCTGGGAGTCTGATTTAAAGGTAGAAATGAATGAGGATGAATGGGGGGAATTATGGAATAAAAGAGAAATTGTCAGTGAGAATTAAGGAGCACTTCTATAAATAGCATAAAATAGCATGGAGGCGATATATGATACCAGTCCAATTAAGTTATTATGATCATAATTATAAAAAGGAGTGTTGGATATTTAAAGAAAACAATAGGACATATTTTCACTTATGCTAGGATTGTAGGGTCGTAAATAAGATATGAAGTAAATCAAATATTGTCATTAAAGTTAGAAATGAGTCCTAGAATAGCTTTATTAATGGATTTTGGAAATATAAAAATAAATAAATATTACATAATTAGATAAATTATGGTTACAGCTTTGAGATTATTAATGGTTAAAAATTTGAAAATGTATTTGGGATTTGTAATAGAAGATTGGTATAAAGAATTATGGAATATTACTATAAATGATAATTTAATGTGAGTGGTGTTCCTACCAGGAGGGCGGGATATAAATAAAATAAATAAATAAATAAAAACTAAAGAAAGGTTTGATAAAAAAAATGATTTTATAGACATCTGGGCTGAATTTAATGATTATGTATTTGTTGAAACTAAAATAAAACCAGGACAAGAATATTTAATATTTTTAGAAATAGGGGATTTGAATAAGAAAGAGAAAATATGTTTCGTTTATATGAATAAGATAATAATGTCCCATTGGTGGTGGAAGCACTTGTATTAGTGTTTTCTATTATTTTATTATTAAGCTTAGTGTTGTTGTTTGTTATTTGTATGTATTTTTCATATTTCTTTTTTAATATTCCTTATTGAATAAATTTAAAATTAATAATTCAAAATTAACTTCTGAATAGCTCAGCAATTTAGATATCTGATGCGGAGTCAGAAGTTGGTGTTTTGAGTCCCCTCTTTGCTGCCTTACCAGAAGGTGGACTTGATTATTCATAGGATCTCTCTTGGTTCTGCATTTCTAAAGCAATGATTTAATTCAGAGGTTTCCAACCTTTTGATGCCATGGGCCTGACCATGCCCCCAGAAGTGAAATTAAATGAGCCCAGATCTGCATTTATGACAGCCACGGGTGCATTTACAGCTGATGTAACCGCATTTATGCATGCATGTGTGGGCACGTTTTACAGCTGTCGTAAAAGCACCCACTTCCCCTTCTGGGTGAAGCTGAGGGCCACACAAAATGGTGCCTTAGGCTGGCTGCGGCCCTCAAGCCATAGGTTGGGAACCACTGATACAATTGTTTTGTATTCATGATTTTTGTCTTCTTGATGTTCTTAATGTCCAGCTGTAATTCTGGTTTGTCGTTCTAACTTTTCCTGTTGATTTATTTCTTCCAAAGGCATTCACTTCACTTTCTAAAACTACAGATACTTTATCAAAATATTCTGTTTCATCTTTTCTGCATAGTTCTTCTGTGTACTGTTTCCATCTTGTATATATTTTATTTTCATCAGATAAGATATCCCTCAGATCTTTCAGTATCCTTAATCATGATATAAATTTTGCTTTTCTTGAATATTATTGGGGAGATCATTTGTTTCTTCTTTTCTAGTTGCCTTCTTTTTCTTTGCAATTATATTATAATTTTTCTCCTCATTCCTGCATGCTAAGGACTTTCATTTCTGATCCTATTTCTTGTTGGATTGGGGCCGTGAAGCGGCCCTTAGGGTCCCGGAGGAGACTGGTCAAAGGAATAACACGAGACAAGATGGAGCGAAGACCAGTGGTTTATTGAGGGAAAAGCATCAGCATATATAGGAATAGAAGGCAACGTGTGATAGAATCGTCATCTGACAGAAAATCACATCACCCATTTACCCGGGTTAATGGGGAATCTTTCTTGGGGAAGTTAATTAACTAGGGCAAACACTGACAGGGGAAATCCATTGTTCGTGGCTTACACCAGGGTAAATATGGCCACTATTTGCACTAGAGCTTGGGCTCTTCTGTGAGTGAGTAATTGCCTAATCGCTAACAGGAGTTAGCGATCTTGCTTCCCTCAGCAGAACTGTCGGTCAGGTCAGATGTGAGTGAATCAATCCTATGATTATCAATCCGCTCCCCAATTTCCATACTGGCAAAGGCCAGTGACCAGGGGTCTTCCTCATCCGGTGTAACCTTGCCAGGGGCCGTATATGCCAATTGTGCTCGCGGAACCCGCAATTTCTGCCACTTTTTACTTTTGTGTCTTCTCTATTGCTAAAAAATTTAAAAGGTTCATCACTCATCTGTCAAAGCTTTTTTCCGTTTGGCTACAGGAATATATTTTTGCATTCTTTCCTGAAAAAATCTCTGGTTTTAGTCCACACATCTTTTGACTGACAGTCAGTTAAGTTTTGTAATACAAACCTGTTCTTTACATGGTCTTTAAATTCTTCAGGAATTTTATTTAAATCCTATTTCAGTATTATATTTTGCTGTTCTTCAGCTTTACTCCAATTTTTAATATTAACGATTAATTGTGTGTGCCACAGTCTACTCTTAGTCTTGTTTTTACAAAGAGAACAGGGTTTCTCCATTTTTTCTGTTTGATTTCCATACTTGTCATCTGAATCTGTCGTCATCGGTTCCCAACCTAAGGCTCATGGGCCGGCTCCGGCTCATGGCACCATTTCATGTGCCAAGGGCATTTGAGAAACAAAATGGCCATCCCTTTGAAGCTTTTGAGACAAAATGGCCACCCCCATTGTGCAGGCAGGGCTAAATGGCCATCCAGCCCTTGAAGCTGACTAAGAGAGTGTGACCTGGCCCCTGACTTGAAAAGTTTGGGAACCCCTGGTCTACATGTATAATTTATTTGGTCACTTGAAGCACAAATTTGCAATTAAGAGGCAGCTGTTACACATAACTCTATGGGTTGCTCTTCTGTATGTATGTGTAGTACTGTACATGCTTTCCTGTGTGCATGTGTGGTGAATGTTTAAGTGTAAGACCATATAAATAAGAGTTTATAGAGGTTTTGAATTATATATTTTTTTCAAAGGAAAAGAAAGATTTGTATTTTGGTTTTCTTCCTGGAGTGCAACCGTTCTGCAGGCATAGTGATTTGCACACACCCTGCAGATCTCCAGCTTGTAGTAACCCCTACCTGTCAAGTATCCCGGATTAGCTGGGATTTCCCATATTTCTCCACTCGTTCTTCCCCTTTCCCAGCGCCGTCCTGTATTTGAACGGCGGGGAAAGGGGTTACTGCGCACATGCGCCCATCGCAAATTGGCTCTGTGCATGAGTTGTTGCAGCGCATGCGCACCCGGGCCAGAGCAGTTCCCATATTTCCAGGATCCGCGCTTGACGGGTATGTAGTAACCCAAACCAAAGAACAACCCATTGCTTTAAATTTTACCTTTGAAAAGTGTTTCTGGATTTCCCCCTTGTGTGTGAGAAGATTGAAGCGTGTGAAGAAGAGGCTGTTACACAGCTCATTTGCAGGCAACAGGACACCAGTCAAAATATCATGGAGCAGATGTGAAATATTCCATTTAAAACCCAGTTAAATCCTATTCAGCAGCACAGAGGGAGTACTTGTAGTGATTCCTGTTCCAAATATTGGGCTTTTCAGTATTTAATGAGGAAATTGTTGACTCTGAAATGTTCCTGAACTGCTGATGAGTGTCCTTCAGAATTTGTATTGCAGGAATTTGGCGTCCTTTACAGAGTGGCTTGGGGGATACAGAAATATGTCAAATGACTCTGGATGATATTCACTTCCAAAAACAATGGGACAGCTCCTTATATTTATTATGCCTGAATTATAGGGCCAAGATGTTGTCATGGCAACCTTCTATGGTTATTGAATCCTCTTAGGGAAGCAGGGGGGAGAGAAATGATTGGGGTCAGAAGGAAGGCCTGGCAAAGAGCATGAAGCTGCTACTGGTGTACCAAGCACAGCACACCACAAAAAAGGAAGGATGGTTGTAAAGGACACAGAGGCAAGCAGGAAACCACCTTCTCTAAGAACCACAAAATATACTGTGGGTGGACAGGTGAGAAAACAGTAAAACCCCGTTTTACGGGAAAAGTCTGTTCCGTAGCTTTTTCCTTAACTCAATTTTTTTTCCTGTAAAACAAGGCATTCCCATAAGAACACATTGGGGAGAAAAACGGCTGCAGGTGGTCTTTTATAGCCCACCAGGTGCAATGCGCTCTGGGAAATCTTGTTCTGTAAAACAGGGTTTTTCTGTAAAACGGGACACGTTTTTAGCAAAAAAAAATATTCTGTAAAATAGAGTTTCTGTAAAATGAGGCTTTTCTAAAATGGGGTTTTACTGTATTTGAGTTTTTACTGATCAGTGCACATGAGCATGTCTCTTCCATACCTGTCAAGTATCCTGGATTGGCCGGGATTTCCCATATTTTTGCGCCGATTTTCGTCATTTCCTGCCCGAAGCTGCCGCTACCCTGTAATTTGGCAGCGGGGGAAAATGAGTTACTGCACATCCCTTCTGCGCAGCTCACTTCTACGCGTGCGTAGAAGGCTTTTATGCATGCGTAGAAGGCTTTTATGCATGCATAGAAGGCTTCTGTGCAGAAGGGGATGCGTAAAAGCCTTCTACATATGCGTAAAAGCCTTCTACGCACACGTAGAAGTGAGCTGCGCAGAACATTTCTGTGCAGGTCCGTTGTATGTTTGCGTAGAAGGCTTTTACGCATGCGAAGAACGGACTTGCGCAAAAATGTTCTGCACAGACACGTTCTACGCATGCGTAAAAGCCTTCTACGCATGCATACAATGGACCTGCGCAGAAACGTTCTGCGCAGGTCCCGTAATCTCCGGAGCTGCGCTTGACAGGTATGGTCTCCTCATTTGACTACATCGTTGTAGCAAGCTTCATCTGCTTCCGTTTAGGGTTCACTTATGCCTCTCGATTATCCACTCATAGGTTGCAAACATAAAGGATTATTCTTGCTACTTTTTACTCGAAAAACTCTTTCCACCAGGATTTGTTGCTCTGAATGCTGGAATGGGTAGAAAGTAGATGTCTGCTTTTCGCAGAAATTCTACAATGCATCAGGGAGGGCCATTGGTTGCCTTCTCCTCTTAATGTCCTGCTGTCACCAACACAACCCTTCTTCTTTCCTTGTTTCCACACATCTTTTTCTTTGTTTCTTTACTTCTCATCCTCATTCCACTGTCTCTTTTCATGCCATTCAATATCAACCCTCCCACCCCAGTAATTATCACTAATTGTTTTTAGCCCCACCTCTTCTCCTATACAGCCTCTTCCTCCCTTCCTTACAGTAGCCTTCCTTGGAATCAGGCAGAACTTAATGTGAACAAAAGCACACAAGGAATCTTTCATATGAGAGTTCAGCTCTCCAAGATGTTTCTAGCTGAGTAGTAAAGGTAAAGGTCTCCCTTGCTTGAATACCAGCCGTGTCTGACTCTAGGGTGAGGTGCTCATCTCCATTTATAGCCAAATAGCCAGTTCTGTCTGCGTCTGCAGATGTTTCTGTGGTCATGTGGCAGTCATGACTAGATGGAGTAGCGCAAGGAACACTATTACCTTTCCAGCCAAAGTGGTACTTATTTATCTACTTGCAATTTCTTGCTTTCTAACTGCTAGGTGGCAGCAGGGCCGTAGCCAGGATTCTAGATATGGGTGGGCGAATATTTTTTCAGGATGGGCAACAATGTCATATACTGTGTGAAAAGTAGAGACATCTCACTGCAAACAAAGGTCCGCATAGTCAAAGCCCTCGGGTCTTGAATAGCTGACCTGCCGACCTTCAAGTCATTAAGCCTCAGCATCTTAACCACTAAGCCACCATGGTTCATATAAAAGAGTGACCATGCACAGACAGCAAGGGTTTCTGTTCATCACTGAACAATCCTATCTAGCCAGCATTCATTGGAGGAAGGACTCCTTGTGCCATAAGTTCTTCTTCTTTTGTGTCCGGATCAAACCCTGGATTGCCGAAATGAAGCCACTTTCTTGACTTTGTTGTTGACCAAACTTAAGTCCACATTGGTGCATGTTCCTGGCAGTAATCGGCAGACCAGTAAATGAGCTGGACTCTGTATCTCTCCACATTCACTGAACATGTTGTTGTCTTCCAGCAGCCCCCATTTGAGCATATTGGTCTTGCATTTAGGGACTCCAACCCTCAGCTTATTCAGGATCCTACAAGTGATGTAGGGTCAGTCCTCCAAGTGACACAGAGTCCTCCGAGTGACATAGGGGAGGTTGGGTTCCTCAGCTCTATGCAAAACCAACATGCTCAAGTGGGGCCTGCTGGTAGACGACAGCACTCTGTGTGAATGTGGAGAGAAGAAGACCATTCCAAAGACACAGGAGCCATAAACAGATTCTGGTGAGTAGCTCCTGATTAGGTTGAAAGAAGAGAGTGCAAAAGCTGGCCGGAGACTCAATATCAAGAAAACCAAGATAATGGCAACAGGCCATATCAGTCCCTGGAAAATAGATGGGGAAGAAACAGATTTTACTTTCTTAGGATCCAAGATCTCTGCAGATGGAGATTGCAGCCATGAAATAAAAAGGCGACTAATTCTTGGGAGAAAAGCTATGAAAAACCTGGGGAACATAGTGAAAAGTAGAGACATCTCACTGCAAACAAAGGTCCGCATAGTCAAAGCAATGGTATTTCCGGTGGTAATGTATGGCTGTGAGAGCTGGACCATTAGAAAGGCTGAGCGAAGAAAAATAGATGCTTTTGAGATGTTGTGCTGGAGGAGAGTTTTGAGAGTCCCCTGGACAGCGAGGAGAACAAATAGGTCAATATTAGAAGAGATTAGCCCTGAGTGCTCCTTAGAAGGACAAATAACAAAGATGAAGTTGAAGTATTTTGGACATCAAATGAGAAGAGAGGATTCACTTGAGAAGGCCTTGATGTTGGGAAAGGTGGAAGGCAAAAGAAGAAGGAGACAGCCAAAGATGAGATGGCTAGATGGTATTGTAGACACAATGGGCACGGGGCTGTGTGGACTAAGGAGGATGGTGGAGGACAGGGGTGCCTGGAGAGCGATGGTCCATGGGGTCGCAAAGAGTCGGAATCGACTGTGCGACTGAACAACAACAACTCAATTGTACTATAAATAGTTACATGATTATGGTTGTAGAGCATCATCTGCTGGATACTATGGAGATCACACTTGCCTCTAGAAAATCACTCTCTTTTTTAAATACGGGGACCTCTCCTCAATCTTCCTTCAAGGAACTACAGTATCTGCAAGAATGGGTGCCTCTGAAACCCAAGACCTCAGTTCTATGTCCATATGCTGCTGCTGGCTTTCCTTTCCCAGTATTTTGGATACCTTGGTGCAGGCAGCAGCTGGCAAAGAGCCTGATTGTAAGGCGAAATGCCTGAGTCAGGAAAGAAAGGCTGCCATTCCAGTCACAACAGTTAGAAACTTTCTTAGTAGAAAACACAGGCAACTGCTTCCTCCACTCCCAAATACACAAAAGGAGACATGCTCCTGTGTGTTACACATAGACTCACATACAGAGAGAATGCGTAGATTAAATGCTCTGCTAAAGTAAGTATGGATTTGAACTTTATAGGAGGAACAGAGTAAAGAGAAATAATGCTAATAACCCATTTGTGAATCAAGTGGTTAAGACACTGACTGGGAGGCGTAAGGTCAGCAGTTCAAAACCCAAGTACTGTACTGCATGACGGAATAAGTGACCGCCTCTGTCGCAGCTCCTGCCACCCTAGCAGTTTGAAAGCAAGAAATTGCAAGTACTGTACCATATATACTTAAGTATAAACTGAGTTTTTTAGCCCTAAAAATGAGCCCCAAAAGGGGGACTCGGCTTATGCTTGGGTCAATGACCACGAGGTCCCAGAACTATGCCAGATTGAGATGTGCCAACAATTTAATTAATGATACCATATTTTCATGAATTTTGATAATAGAAACTCACTAGCAGCTGCTGCATTTCCCACCCTCGGCTTATACTTGGGTCAATCTATTTTCCTGGGTTTTCAGGTAAAAATTAGGTACCTTGGCTTATATTTGGGTCAAATAGTGAAGTATATACTCGAGTATATACTGTAGATAAATAGGTACCACTTTGGTGGGAAGGTAAACAGCATTGTCTAGGCATGCCTGCCACATGTCCACGGAAACGTCTGCAAACGCGGACCGTGCTGGCTCTTCGGGTATAAACAGAGATGAGCACTGAACCCTAGAGTCAGATATGACTGGCTTTCGAGCAAGGGTGACCTTTACCTTTACTTTTTTGTTGTTCATTCGCACAGTCGACTCCAACGCTTTGCGACCCCATGGACCATTGCGCACCAGGCACCTCTATCCTCTACCATCCTCCTCAACCCACTCAACTCTGTGGCCATTGAATCCACAATGCCATTTAACCATCTCAGTTTCTGCCACCCCCTTCTTCTTTTGCCCTCAACCTTTCCCAGCATCAAGGCTTTCTCAAGTGAATCCTCTCTTCTCATTTGATGTCCAAAAAACTTTAGCTTCATCTTCACTATTTGACCTTCCAAGGAGCAGTCAGGATTGATTTCTTCTAAGATCGACCTATTTGTTACCTAAAACTCTCTGAGGCCTTTTTTCCCTTCTGGAAATACATGTACTTGCTGCCAATAACCTGCTAGACTGGTCCCCTTCTCTCCCATATGGAATCTACCCCTTTTCTTTCTTTCAATATCTTATTCATGTTCATATATAGCTCTTTATTTCATTCTTTGGTGACCCTTTGTCTCAAACTTTAAAACATATAAACATCAAACGTATGTTACTAATGCATGATATTTCTTTATATTGAGTCAAATGGGCCAGTACAGTGGAACCTCATACAACAATCGCCCCATATAGCAATGAAATCACATAACTATTAGGTTTTGGGGGAAATGACATCCGGCATAAGAATTTTCCCTATGGAAAAAAATCATACAACAATTGTTCAATGCGAAAAACCACTTAGCAAAAAAATCGTTGTACGATGCATCCCATAAGGAAAATTGCTATACGATGCATGCAGCGTATAGCAATTGTTTCGTATAACAACGAGTCCCATGGAACAGATTAAAATCATTGTATGAGGTACCACTGTACTTTGTTTTTATTCTACCTGAGAAGCACATCTTTAAGTCCTCAGCTGGAGTTGTTCCTGAAGATGCTTATATGAGATATTTTATGATATGCGCGAAAGGGTCTGGCTTGGTCCACTTTGTCTCCCCTGCTATTTATTTCGCAAAAGAAGGGGTTCTGAAGTGCTTGTCTGGACCCTGTTCCTTTTGAAAAGCTTCCTGAGGAAGAGATGGAGTCTCCCTGATGTTACCCTGGCAACCCAATGAAGCTACATGGAGGGCCTGATTGTTCTGCTGGCATTTGAATTTCTTCCTCTTACTCTAGGGCACAGACACAACACAGAGCCTCCCATCCAGAGAGAGAGAGACCATCTGTTGCTCTAATTTCCATCTCTATGGCTTCCTCTTCCCTGCTCTCCCCTCTCTCTATTCACTTCTCTTCATACTTTTCTTAGCCTCTTTATCCTGCATCCATAAAGGAGCAGCTGGCTCGCCTGATATAACCCCATGCTTTTCACACATGCCCTCTGGCCAGTCTTCCCCATGGTTTATGGGTGTCCAGGGCAACCTCCTACACACCATCCCACTCCTCTCTTAGGAACTTCAAGGGAATCCTTCAGCTTCTTCATTGGTTGCTACTGGGTTTCGGGGTGGGGAGAAATGGGATTTGCAGACAACGTGACAGCTGTGTTCAGAGGGTGTTCTATAGATGAAAAGGAGAGAAGAAGGAGGGAAATTTGAAAATATTTTTCGGAGAAACAGGACAATGAGACTTGAGAGAAAGGGCAGTGAAACTCAGCTAAGAAGGACACAGCCACCGAAGGGGTGTAGCTGGAGCATACCTGTCAAGTATCCAGTTTTCCACTTATTTTTACTCCTTTTCCAGCCCCCTCCTGTTTTATTAATTTCCCCGTAATATCCCTTTTAAAAAAAAAATCCTGACCGGAGCCCTCACAGGCGAAGCTGCATTATGTTTTTCCTACCACCAGAGGTCGCTGTGGCTTTTCGCTTGTGGAAGGAGAGAGAGAAGGTGGTGGTGGGGGCCTTCTGTAGTTTGTTTCTCTTTCATTTCCCTGCCACATGGTCATGGAGGCTTCATTTTTGCTGCTGCTGGTTGGAGCCACCATGGGACAGGAGTCAGTGTACTCTAGGTGAGCGATATTTCATATATGGAGATTAACTCCTCAGCTGCTGGGAGGCTTGGAAACTACAGAGGTTGCTTTTTACTTTACTAATTCCCTTCCTTAAGCTGGATCCAACATTCTCAGGTGTTGGTGCTTCAACTGGTTGCAGTGAGGAACAAATAGATTGGTTAATTTGGGGGAATTAATCCCTTGCTCCTCCACCCTAATGGGTGTGTGTGTGTCTAGCCATGTGCAGGGCTAGTTCACCCTAGGGGTGAACACCTGAGCACATGGAACACCCTAGACACCTGAGCACATGGAACACTGTTTACCTTCCCACTGAAGTGGTCCCTATTTATCTACTTGCAATTTTTGCTTTTGAACTACTAATGCAGAAATTCCTCACATGCAGATAATCAAGCCACTAATGGAGAAGAAATGAAGGGATCTGATTGCTCATTCCCTCAATCAGCTAAAGGCCCCATTGCTAGAGGGGCCCAATTCAGGTAACAAGGTAAGAGCCAAATTTCAAGTCTCTCCATTTTTATAACAGTTCTCACTGGGTTAAGAAGGCTTCTACAGATGTACTTTTCATATATATTTTTTTATCTTCAGCTCCCAGAATTCCCCAGGCAGAGGTTTGTGAGTTCTAGCCCAGAGGCTCAATGCCACAGATACCTAAAGAAACTTATATTTGACTCAGCTGAATCTATCCTGGAGGTGCCATGATTCTCTCAGGCCTATTTCCCTTAGTTAATGTACGGGAAAGGAAGTT
The DNA here is from genome assembly GCA_035047345.1 of Bradypodion ventrale. Taxonomy (NCBI): domain Eukaryota; kingdom Metazoa; phylum Chordata; class Lepidosauria; order Squamata; family Chamaeleonidae; genus Bradypodion; species Bradypodion ventrale. The sequence continues at coordinate 138,272,660 of JAWDJE010000002.1, read as the reverse complement.
GCCACAGTGCAACCTGATCATCAGTTTTTATAGAAGTGCCCTTAATAGAGGCTAAGGGGCAGCAAAACTACAACTTCCAGAATGCATGAGAATGCAGTTCCACACCTCTGCACCCACTTATGCTTGCACTGGTCACTGCCATCTGAGGTTTGCTGAACTACAAGACCTGTAGCAGTACAGGACAGACAGGCACACATGGACCTGCATGTATGTATGCAAACACCAACACAGAGAGGGAAATAGGCAGACAGACACGAAAATGCCAACATTGAAAGGGAAATTCAGCACACAAAGACACACAGAGGTGCACAAACAGAGACATACTCATACTGTACATAAATAAATGAACATGGACACCTGAAAGATGTTTTCAGAGATGGAAATATGTTTCACACAGAAAGATGAAGATAAATGTACACACAAACATATAAAGAAAAGGGAAGAGATACCCATGCAGAGGCATACATTCCAGAGACACTGAGACACATTTCCTCCTGCACAGTCAGAGACGAAAGAGATGCTCCACAGGCATCTGGAAAGGAGATAGATGGAAACACACAGAGAGATGAGAGATTGATGGCGGTCTCTACACATAGGTAGAGAGACACACACAGGCAAGCTGAGGCCAAGAGATGGAGTGACACACAGAGAAAATAAATAAATATATAAAGAGACATAAATGGAGAAAGACAGAGAGACATACAGTCGGAGAAACAGAGATAGATGTGCGTGTGCACACAAGCCCACCTATAAAGATAGAAGAAGAGAGTCATCAGACAGACCAGACCCATGAAGCATTTGGGAGACAAGCACATAAGGAAGGTGGGAAATTCATTTGCGACTTGGCTTCTTCTTTGCATTTTGATTACTTTGGGAGGGAGAACCACAATAAAAAAATGATTTTGATTAGTAGCTCATTCAGCTTGTGTCCAATAGGTTTTCTAAAGATGTACAGTTTCCAGACGTGCTTGTTGTGTTCAATGGTGTAACCTCCTACATGGGATAACAATGTATCTTAACCAATGTAACCTTGCCTACGAGTAACAATGTAACCTTCAGTTGTATCACTATAAACCCTGTAATAGGACGCGAGCTAATGACCACCAGCTGGCAGCAGCGAGCGTCCAAGCTCTATTGGTCCAAACTCATCAAAGAGCCACAGCGCGGGAAGTTTCCCGCCACCACCTACACCTGGACAAGAAGGGCGTGACTAGCAATGACGTCACGCAGACAGTAGCCAATGGGCTATCGTGGAACCACGTTCAAATGTATTACTACTGTATATAAAGAGCTATTGATCCGCCATTACCTCATGTTCCCTCTGTCCACCATGCAATAAACCTGAGTTAACCCAGCCCGAGGCTGTGTCCTGTGTCTTAGTCTTCATACACTAAATTGGCGACGAAGGTGGGATCATGGATTCCCAAGGAGCCAGGGCACAGAGCGGGTTCAACATCACCAAACCGCAAGACTGGGAGCTTTTTGAAATGGACTTCCAGGCGGCACTGGTGGAACTCAAAGTCAAAGAAGACAACGACGGACAACAGTCCCAAACAAGGGGGGAAAGCAGCGGCGGCCCCGACTCATATCCTTTGGATACGCCAGCTCTATCAGAGCCTGGGGAAGGGGGAGAGGAGTTTGTGACCGCTGTCCCCGAATTTGATTCCGATTTTGGTTTTGTGAGCCGGGGGGGGGGTTTGGGAGTGTTCCCCCACCCATCCAAGCGAGAAGAGGGGTTTTTCGTTAGCCCCCAGTGTCCCCGGTTCTTCCCAAATAAAGCACACACCTCCCAACAACGCCGCAGAGCCGCGGCAAGCCACTAACAAGTCTCCCTCTCCAATTACAGGACAGGAAACCAGGGGACAAAGAGAAGGTAGCAAACCAGGGGAAAGGCAGCCCGCATCGAGACCCCAGCGTGTTCGAAATAAGCCATCTTGGCTGAGAGACTTCGTCTCATCCTAGGGGGGAGGAGTGTTGAGTTCGAGACTTCGTCTCATCCTAGGGGGGAGGAGTGTTGTGTTCAATGGTGTAACCTCCTACATGGGATAACAATGTATCTTAACCAATGTAACCTTGCCTACGAGTAACAATGTAACCTTCAGTTGTATCACTATAAACCCTGTAATAGGACGCGAGCTAATGACCACCAGCTGGCAGCAGCGAGCGTCCAAGCTCTATTGGTCCAAACTCATCAAAGAGCCACAGCGCGGGAAGTTTCCCGCCACCACCTACACCTGGACAAGAAGGGCGTGACCAGCAATGACGTCACGCAGACAGTAGCCAATGGGCTATCGTGGAACCACGTTCAAATGTATTACTACTGTATATAAAGAGCTATTGATCCGCCATTACCTCATGTTCCCTCTGTCCACCATGCAATAAACCTGAGTTAACCCAGCCCGAGGCTGTGTCCTGTGTCTTAGTCTTCATACACTAAAGTGCTACAATCCCTGATTTTGAATTCTAAGAGGAAGAGATGGCTAAATATAACATGGACTTTGCAGAGAGAAGGGCTATGTAAGTTCCCTCCTCTGGTTACTCTTTCTAGAAGAACACATCATATTTCTTAGAGCTAGGAAGTGAGCCCTGCTATTGCCACCTGCCATTCACATCTGAGAATTAGTGACAGCATGATTCACTTTACTTATTGGGTCTGGGTGGAAGACAGCCCTGTTTCATTTGTTTCTGGACTAGAAGTTATACATTGGCTTAATGTGTATGGCTTCCCGCAAAGATCCCTGGGGCTGTTGTTCTGTGGGTGTTCAGAGAATGTATGAAAGTCCACATCATTCCACTTATACAATAGGATAGTCTCTTCCCTTTACAGTCCTTCCACTCTCTGGTTTAAACTTTAAGGGCATAAGCAGGTGGAGAGGTACAGAAGACACATTGTCCTATCTGCTTCCCAGTAATGGATTTTTGTTTGTTTTGTTTTGTTAGCTTACAAAAATATTAGATTCCACCCATTTTCTTCTCAGGAATTGCTAGCATCGTTGTAATGCTGCAGTTCCCATGGTGCTCATGTAATGAACTATTAACATGACAAATATTAAAGTGATTCAGTTGTGCAGTGGAAATGCAGCCCAGACACACTGAGCAATTCCAAACCTGGAACCATCTGTTGTCCTTAATCAGTAAAAGAATTTCCTGCTGCTGTAGTTTCTAAAGCAAAGCAAAAGCAATTACACTTATATACTGCTCCATAGTGCTTATTGCACTCTCTGGGTAATTGAGGTGGCGTAATTAGCATTTTGCCCCCCCCCAAACATGCTGGGTACTCATTTTACCAACCTCAGAAGGATGGAAGGCTGAGTCAATCTTGAGCCTTAGTCAGGATTGAACTCACAACATTCTGGCTGTGGTACAGCAGTTTAACCACTGTGCCCCCAAGTCTCCTTCCTCTCTAACCCTTTTCTCATTTCCATTACCCTCTAACACAATCTGAAATAATTCTTTTTTCCCCTCCCCTCCTCCCTCTCTCCTAAGGCTCTTTCTAACTCTCGCATGGACAAGGCAGCTCTTTTAGAAATGACTGTAAAGTGGATCCAAACATTGCAACTAACAGGTGAGAAAGGCATAGGTAGGAATGATCTACAGCAGTGCTTTCCAAAAATGAAGCCCTTGATGTTCTTAGACAAGAGTTCTTGGAAGTCCACCCTGTACAGGGTATTATTATGCAAGAAGTGGGGATTGTCATGCAAGAAGATTTGGGGGGCCTAGATTTGGGAACTGTTGGCTAAGTTCTAGTTGCACAGCCACATGTGCATAATAGGAAGCTGCAGATGCAGTAAACAAAATTGTGGCAAGATGGGAGTAATATCTAGGAAGGTGTATACTGTGTAACCAATGGGGCACAATCACCAACCACACAACCAATCCCACAATGCAGGCCTAAGCAAAACACCCACCACATTTCAGCATGTTATGCCAACTTGAACAGGGCACACTCTACTGTGCTGGGGAAGATGCTGATCTGGGTGTGGAGAAACTCTCTGCAGTCCTGTTGTCATGGTCAGATTACTGTGAACCACCCAGAGAGTACACTAAGCGCTTATATGGGGAGGTATAGAAATGTGATTGTTTTTTGCTTTAACCTCCGCAAGGGTTGAAGGCCAATGAGGATTGTCCACCCCAGAAGACTGATGGATTTGATTTCCTGTTGCTTCAGCAGTGTTGTGTTTCAATTCTATGCATTGTGTTTCTTCATACTGTGCCTTTAAACCATACTTCAATGTAACCCGCTCCAATCAGGACGCGAGCTAATGACCACCCGGTGGCAATAGCAAGCGCCCAGCTCACAGGTCATAAATCACCAAAGAACGACAGCGCGGGAAGGTTCCCGCCACTACCTCACCTGGACAAGAAGGGCGTGACCAAGAATGACGTCACGCCAATGGTAGCCAATGGGCTGTCAAGGAGCCACATTCAAATGTATAACCACCGTATATATTGAGCTGCTCATCCGCCATTACCTCATGTTCCCTCTGACCACTAATGCAATAAAGATGTGTTAAGCCAATCCTTCGGCTGTTCCTTTGTCTTGGTTTTCATACACTAAATTGGCGACGAAGGTGGGATATGGCCTCCCACGAGACCAAGACACATGCCGGTTTCGATATCAACAAGCCGGAAGACTGGGAGCTCTTTGAAATGGACTTCCAGGATACGCTGGTGGTGTCCGACATTACAGATGAGGGGAAGAAGAGAGCAATCCTCACTCGGATGCTGGGGAACGCCGCCAAGCGAGTTTTGGTGGACCTGGTATCACCGAAGAAAGTGAGCGAACTGACGGCCAAACAGCTTCTGAAGGTGATGCGAGACCATTTCCAGCCCACGGTCTCGATGTTCTCGGCTCGAGACGCATTCTGGAAGAGAGTTCAAGCACCCGGTGAATCCATCGCCGCCTTTGCAGCGGCCTTAAGACTGGCCGCCGGCCCATGCAAGTGGGAAAACCTCGAAATCACCCTCAGGGACCGTTTGCTGTGCGGCCTATGGGATGAAGAGGTTCAACGGAAACTGATGAACCAGGAGCCGCCGCCAACGCTACGCGAGGTCGTGAAGGCAGCCCAGGCTGCGGAGGCCACGAGGGCCGGAGTTAAGGGGTTCAGAGAGAGACCCCCGCAGCCCGACAAGGCCGCGGCCTCGGTGCAGGCAGCCAGGCGCACACCGAAGTCTTCCACGGAGAGTAGCGATGATGAGGACGTCCGGAAAGTGCGGAAGGACGGCCGACGCTGCGACGGCTGTGGAGCAACCCATGACCGCATCAAGTGCCTGTTCCGGAAGGCCGAGTGCCACAACTGCGGACGCCGGGGTCACATCGCCAAGGTCTGCAGACAACGGCGCAGAGACCAAAAAAACCCATCGGACCGGCCGCCGAAGACTAAGGAGGGCGCCCGGCCCGCGAGGAAGCAGGACGGCGTGGGCCGCATCTCCGACAACAGCGGCGACGAGACCCCCGTGTACAGCGTGTCCTTGGGACACCCACGTTATTTTGTTGAGGTACTGGTGCAAGGGGCCCCTGTTAGGATGGAGATAGACTCGGGTTCTTCATACTCAATTATGTCCCAGCGGGAGTTTTTGAGAATTTCTCCCCACGTGCGCCCTAAGCTCAAAGCGTTGAGGTCCACGCTGCGGGACGTGCAGGGAAATAGCATTCCAGTTTTGGGGGTTGGAAGTTTCAAGGTCCAATACAAGCAACACGCCGTGGAACTAACCCTGGTTGTTCTTAAAGGGGGAAGTTGCAGTCTCCTCGGGACTCAATGGTTTAAGCCCCTGGGTTTGTTCATTGGGGGGGTGCATGCCGTCGGGACTGACCCAATACAGGAGGTGTGTGACGCGCACCCTGAAGTTTTCAAAAAAGGACTTGGAAAGTTCAAGGGACCCCCAGTAGCGTTCGACCTGGACCCGGAGGTCCGCCCTATCAGACTCAAGCCACGCAGAGTGCCTTTCGCACTAAAAGACAAGATAGAGGCGGAACTGGACAAATTGGTGGGCCAGGGGATTCTTGTTCCTGTTGATTCCGCGGAGTGGGAAACTCCGATTGTAACTGCACTGAAGGCCAACGGGGAGGTTCGCATTTGTGCTGATTATAAGTGCACCATCAATAAGGCGATCCGCCCAAATGCGTATCCGGTGCCGGTAGTCAGCCATCTGTTGGCCAGGTTACACGGGGGAAAGTGTTTCGCCAAACTTGACCTTGCGCAAGCCTATCAGCAGCTCTCTGTAACCCCAGCTGCGGCTGCTGCGCAAACGATAGTCACTCATAAGGGGGCGTTCCAGGTGACGCGCCTACAGTTCGGCGTGAACTCGGCGCCGGGTATTTTCCAGTCGCTCGTGGAACGCCTCTTAAAGGGTCTGGAGGGGGGTCTTGCCATACTTTGATGACGTATTGATAACGGGGGGTAGCGAGGAGGAGCTGGCTGAGAGGTTGGACAAAGTGCTGGCGGTGTTCGAAAAGGCGGGGTTGAGGTTGCGGCGAGACAAATGCATTTTCTTTGCCAAAGAGGTTGAGTTCTTAGGTTTCCGGGTAACCCCCGAGGGGATCAAACCCTCCAAATCAAAGGTAGCCGCCATTCGAAATGCCCCTCGCCCCACCTCTAAGCCCGAATTGCAGTCGTTCTTAGGGCTCTTAAACTTTTACCACTCCTTCCTGCCGCGGAAGGCATCAGTGGCAGAGCCACTGCACAAGCTACTTAAGAAAGACGAGGCGTGGAAGTGGGGCGAGAACCAAGAGAGGGCATTCGTAGAACTGAAGCAACTCCTAGCGTCTGACGCTATTCTAACCCATTTTGACCCCAAGAGACCGGTGGTTCTGATATGTGATGCGTCCCCAGTGGGGGTGGGGGCGGTGCTGTGCCATGTGCTGGAAAACGGGAGAGAAGCTCCAGTAGCATTCTACTCTAGATCCCTGTCCCAGACAGAGCGGAATTACGCCCAAACAGACAGGGAGGCGCTCGCCATAATCGCGGGGACAAAAAAGTTCCACGATTTCCTCTATGGCCGCCCCTTCACCATTGTGACCGATCACAAGCCCCTGTTGGGCATCTTTACTGCTGACAAGCCCACTCCTCAGATCCTGTCCCCTAGGATGCTACGGTGGGCCATTTTCTTAAACGCGTATCAGCACGCGCTGGTCTACCGCCCGGGTAGAGAAATAAGCCATGCAGACGCCCTGTCGAGATCTCCTCTTCCCAATGTTAACAGCGTCGTAGCCGACGAAGAGCGAGACCGCTCAGTACTCCTGATCGAAGTCCTAGATTCGCCCCCCATTGTGCCCGCTGATATCGCTAAGGCGACCGGCAAGGACAAGACACTTGCTCTCGTCAGCTCCTGGGTGCAGAAAGGGTGGCCTGCGTCCTCCCCGGCGGCCGAGTTCGCCCCGTTCTTCAGGAAGAGGCTAGAGTTGTCCCTAGAGAGGGGGTGTCTTCTGTGGGGCCAGCGGGTGGTGGTCCCCGATTCCCTGAGGTCCAGGGTACTCAAACTGCTGCACGTCAGCCACCCTGGGATTGTTCGATCCAAGGCTCTGGCCAGGAGCTATTTTTGGTGGCCCCAATTAGATGCCGACATCGAGCACGTGGTGGGCACTTGCGAGAAATGCCAATGTTCCCGGCCCGAGGAAACGCGTCTGCCGCACAGGGAATGGGACGCGGCAAGGGGGCCATGGTCGCGGGTGCACGTTGATTTTGCGGGGCCATTTAGAGGGACACTTTTTCTCCTCGTGGTGGATGCTTACTCTAAGTGGTTGGAGGTACTCCCAGTTACAAGCACCTCGTCAGCAACGACGGTGAAGCATCTGCGGAGGGTCTTTAGCACGTTCGGTATACCCGACACCCTAATTAGCGATAACGCAAGTTGCTTCACGTCCGCTGAGTTCCGGGCGTTCACGGAGATCAACGCCATTTGGCACATCACCTCCGCCCCCTTCCACCCGGCAACAAACGGCCAGGTAGAGCGCCTCGTGCGCACCACTAAGGACGCGCTGAGGCGCATGGGTCCGGGGGATCTCAACCTTCAAGTGTGTCAGTTCCTGCTAGGATACAGGGTGACCCCCCTAGCTTCAGGGTACTCGCCCGCAGAGCTCTTAATGCGTAGGAAGCTGACAACGATACTGACCAGGCTGGATCCGACGAGGGTGGAGGACTCGGGGAGGAACATGGGGCTAGCGACCACGAAGAGTTTCGCAGTGGGTGCCCCGGTACATTGCAGGAACTACGCTAGCGCGGGGCCAGCCTGGGTCCCGGGCGTCGTCGTTGGGCAGACGGGTCCCGTCTCTTATTGTGTCGAGACAAGTACGGGTCTGCTCTGGCGGCGACACGCAGACCAGCTCCGGCGCCGGGTCCCAGTCGGCCGTCCCGCGGATGGCGCGGCAGTGACTTCAACGTTAGGGTTCTCCCCCACCCGTTCAGCCCAAGGGGGAGGAGAGGGGGATCGGTGGTCCCCACCTAGGGGGGAGGGAAAGGAGCCCGAAGCGGCCCCCGTAGATATCCTGTGGAATCTTTCTAATGTAACCCCAGGGGATAATTCTAATTTTCAGTTACAAAACCGGGGGGGTTTTCAGGAGTGGTCCACCACCCTTCCAAGCGAGAAGCGTGGTTTTTCGTTATTCCCCAGTGCCCCCGGTTTTTCTGCCCCTTCCCCAACAGCCGCTGAGCCGCGGCGAGTCACTAACGAGTCTCCCTCCCCAACAGCCGCTGAGCCGCGGCGAGTCACTAACAAGTCTCCCTCTCCCATTGCAGGACAAGGAACCGGGACAAGCCAGCCCACAACACGCCCAAAGCGCGTTTGCAATAAACCATCTTGGATGAGAGACTTCGTCTCATCCTAGGGGGGAGGAATGTTGTGTTTCAATTCTATGCATTGTGTTTCTTCATACTGTGCCTTTAAACCATACTTCAATGTAACCCGCTCCAATCAGGACGCGAGCTAATGACCACCCGGTGGCAATAGCGAGCGCCCAGCTCACAGGTCATAAATCACCAAAGAACGACAGCGCGGGAAGGTTCCCGCCACTACCTCACCTGGACAAGAAGGGCGTGACCAAGAATGACGTCACGCCAATGGTAGCCAATGGGCTGTCGAGGAGCCACATTCAAATGTATAACCACCGTATATATTGAGCTGCTCATCCGCCATTACCTCATGTTCCCTCTGACCACTAATGCAATAAAGATGTGTTAAGCCAATCCTTCGGCTGTTCCTTTGTCTTGGTTTTCATACACTAAAAGCAGGCAATCATGTTGAAACCCTGGTAGACCTCTAGAATGCAGAAATAACCAGGGCCATTGACACAATTGATCCTAAGCATCCGCTCCTGTGGAGTCGAGACACACACACCTTCACCAGGAAGCTGGTGGCAATGAAATTAGCATGAAGGAGACTAGAGTGATGATGGTGGAAAACTCGGAGTGAATCTGACAGATCATGGGCTAAAACTCATTCTGTGGCAGTGTCAGCGGCAAAAAAAGGATTATTTTCTGATGCCATTGCATCTGCACAGAATATCCAGTGGAGCTATTTTGAGGGGTCAGGGGCTTAATCTAGACTCCTCCAAAAGAACAGGATGCTCACCACTCAACGACCTTTTAGTTTTATTTATATATATATATATATATATATATATATATATATATATATATATATATATATATATATATATATATATATATATATATATATATATATATATATATATATATATATATATATATATATATATATATATATATATATTAAAAAATGTTCCTTCTTTACATCACGCCACCTTGTGCTTTGTTATCCAGCTCTGCAACTACCAATTTATTTTGCTCTGAATCTTGGCATAATTTATCAATGTGTTGTTACCAATTTGGAAATTATGGAGCACACAAAGAAGCATGATGTTTAGGCTACTGATGTGGGGTCTTTGTCAGATAAATGCATGACAGCTTCCTCCTTCTAAAGTTGTGTATAAGGACTCTTTCTTCACACACTGCTAGGCAGCAGGGGTTTCAAACAACCTAGGGGCCATTCAACAATTATGTGATCCTTTTGGGGGGGGGAAATTGACCCCCCTCCCCCTATGTAATCCAACTGTAATTTTCGCTTTGACTCCCTCCCCCCCCCCTTTAAAATTATGTGATCTGAACCAAATAGTACTGTATTTTGCACCACCAACCAGTGGTGGTGCTGCAGAGGAAATGGGTGGGCAGGCCAATTGCACTGAAGCAGGAAGCGATGCTCTAGCCTAGCCTCTTGCTCTCCCTGCAACCAGAAAGCATGGTTTTTCCCCTCCATTTTCACCACATGGAGCAAGGCACAATGGTAAATAAAACCCTTTCTTTTTATGCACAGGTTTGGTTTCCTACTGTTGGTTAGAAACAGCTCCAAATAGATTACGTAATTATGACCTGGGGACCACCCCACCCCACCCGGTCCCATGTAATTTTTTTGTAATTCAGATGGCAGACTCCCTTCCCCCCCCCTTTGGGGATCACGTAATTGTTGAATGGCTCCCTATTCATACTGTCCCTCTCTTGTTCAAACAGCCTCCATCTCAGACAGACAGCAGTATCAGGAGACTCCCAGCCAACCAAACTCTGCATCTAGCAACATTTGTGATACCGCCTCTTTAGTGTTTGGGAATCAAGACAATGGAAACGGCTGTAAGCTAGCCTAGCACATCTTTATTGCATGGAGTACAGTACGAACATGTGGTAATGGCGGACAAACAGCTCCTTTTATGCGGTGGCTATACAATTGAATATGGCTCTTCAACAGGCATTGGCTACTGTCCAAGTGACGTCATCCTTGGTCACGCCTTTCTTGTCCAGGTGAGGTGAGCGCGGGAATCTTTCCCGCGCAGCTGAAGGCATTTGAGGAATGTGTACCATGTGAGCTGGGCGCTCACTACTGCCCCCGGTGGCCACTAGCTCGCGTCCTCATACAGAAGGTTACAGTGTTACATCCACCCATTCGTGTGGTTACAAATATATTCAATACACAACATCCCTCCCCCCTAAGATGGGACAAAGTCCCTCAACCAAACTGGTTTCCCGCATGTGCGTTTTGGGCGTGCGGCCGTTATGCTTGACTCGGCCGTGCCCCCTCGTCTGTGTCCTCCTGGCTCTTGTCCTGCAATTGGAGAGGATGACTTGTTAGTGACTCGCTGCGGACTTGCAGCTTTGGAATGGGCAGGAGAAGGGGGAGGAAGGGTTTCTGATGCGGATGTGGGAAAACTGGGGGCACTAGGGGCTAAAGAAAAACCCCGCTCTTTGCTTGGATGGGTGGGGGAACACTCCGAAAAAAAACCCCGGTTTGGTAACTCAAAATCTAATTCGGGGGCAACAGGGGCAAACTCATTCCTTTCTTTCAAAGTACTGGGTAGAACTACAGGGGCAAACTCGTTCCTCTCTTTCAAAGGACTGGGTAGAACTGGTGTATCAAAAGGATACAGATTTGAGCCTGTGCTTCCCCCCCTTGTTTGGGACTGTTGCCCTTCGTTTTCTCCCCCTTGGGATAAGCGGGTGGAGGAGAACCCTAACGTTGAGTTTTGCTGCTGGACCCCTCTGTCTGGCCCCCCAATCACTCGATGCCTTAGTTGGTCAGCGTGCCTTTTCCAGAGGAGACCCGTGTTGGTCTCGACACAGTATGATACTGGTCCCGTTTGATTAATGACTACACCCGGCACCCAGGCTGGCCCTATAGTAGCGTAGTTTCTGCAATGTACAGGTTCACCTATCTGGAAGTTTTTTGTGGAGCTGTGCTCAATGTTTCTTCCCCTATCCTCCACCCTGGTGGGATCCAACCTGGTTACCAATGAGTGCAATTTCCTTTTCATGAGGAGTTCAGCGGGGGAGAATCCCGACACCAATGGCGTCACCCGGTATGCCAACAGCAACTGGCAGAGCTGCCGGTCCAGATCCCCTGGTCCCATGCGCCGCAGCCCCTCTTTCATTGTGCGCACCAGGCGTTCCGCCTGGCCATTTGTTGCAGGGTGAAAGGGGGCTGAGGTAATGTGCCGAATGGCGTTGGACTCCAAGAACGCCTGGAACTCGGCCGACGTGAAGGAACTTGCATTGTCACTCACAATGACGTCAGGTATCCCGAAGGTACTTATCAGCCTGCACAGTTGTTTTATGGTTGCAGCTGATGAGGTGTTGCGCATTGGAATTACCTCTAACCACTTGGAGTATGCATCCACCACCAGCAGAAAGAAGGAACCCCTGAATGGCCCTGCGAAGTCTATGTGGAGGCGGGACCACGGCCCCCTAGCTGTGTCCCATTCTCTGTGTGGAAGGCGGGACTCCTCAGGTTGAGAGCTCTGGCAACTTTCGCAGGTGTTCACCATGTGTTCAATGTCTGCGTCTAGCTGTGGCCACCAGAAATAGCTTCGGGCCAGCGCCTTAGAGCGCACAATCCCTGGGTGGCTGACATGTAAAAGCCGTAGCACCCTCGCTCTTAATGCTTGTGGGACCACCACCCTCTCCCCCCACAAAAGACACCCCCTTTCTGTGGACAACTCAACCCTCTTCCTGAAAAACGCAGCAAACTCGTCTGCGGGGGGAGCCGTGCGCCACCCCTTCTGTACCCAGGATCTCACAAGGGCTAAAGTTTTATCCTTGGCCGTGGCTGCAGCATTTTCCACGGGAAGTATGGGGGTGCATCTAGGGCTTCTATGAGGAGGACTTGGCTGTCTTGCTCTACCTCACACTTTGGGTCTCCCAGGTGGGGAAGAGGAGACCTTGAGAGTGCGTCCGCGTGGCTTATGTCTTTCCCGGGGCGGTACTCTAATGAACCCTTGTATGCATTGAGGAAAATAGCCCACCGAAGCATCCTGGGGGAGAGGATCTGTGGAGTGGGCTTGTCTGAGGTGAAAATACCCAATAGTGGTTTGTGGTCGGTTACAATGGTGAATGGACGACCATACAGAAAATCATGGAACTTCTTTGTGCCCGCCACAATAGCAAGGGCCTCCCTATCTGTTTGGGCGTAATTTCGTTCTGCCTTGGACAAAGATCTCGAATAGAAGGCAACTGGGGCTTCTCGCCCGCCCTCTAACACGTGGCACAGGACCGCCCCCACCCCCACTGGTGAGGCGTCGCAGACCAAGACTACCGGCTTCTTTGGGTCGAAATGGGTTAGAATAGCCTCTGAGGAGAGGAGCTGCTTGAGTTCCCTGAAAGCCCGCTCCTGATTCTACCCCCCACCGCCAAACCGCATCCTTCTTCAGCAGCCTATGCAGGGGCTCTGCAATCGACACTTTCCTGGGCAGGAAGGAATGGTAAAAATTCAGCAGCCCCAGGAAGGACTGTAGCTCTGGTTTCGCGGTGGGGCGAGGGGCGTTTTGAATGGCTGAGACTTTGGACTCAGCGGGTTTCACCCCCTCAGAGGTTATGCGGAACCCCAGAAACTCAACCTCCCTGGTCAGAAACACACATTTGTCCCTCCGCAGCCTTAACCCCACAGATTCGAAAACTGTAAGGACCTTATCTAGTCTCTGGGCCAGTTCTGATTCGCTCTCCCCAGATATCAATATGTCATCAAAAAATGGCAAGACCCCCGGTAACTTCTTTAACAAACGTTCCACAAGGGACTGAAATATTCCCGGCGCCGAGTTCACCCCAAACTGTAGGCGTGTTACCTTGAATGCCCCCTTGTGAGTCACAATGGTTTGCGCAGCAGCTGTGGCTGGGGTTACTGGGAGCTGCTGGTACGCCTGCGCCAGATCTAGTTTGGCGAAAAGTAGCTAGCAGATGGCTAACTACCGGCACCGGATAGGCATTAGGGTGGATTGCCTTGTTAATTGTACACTTGTAGTCAGCGCAAATCCGCACCTCCCCATTTGCTTTCAACACTGTAACAATAGGAGTCTCCCACTCTGCAGAGTCCACAGGCACTAAAATCCCCTGCTCCACCAGTTTGTCCAGTTCCGCCTCAATTTTGTCCTTTAGGGCGAATGGAACCCGACGTGGCTTGAGTCTAATTGGGCGGACCTCCGGGTCTAGGTCGAAAGAAACTGGGGGCCCCTTGTACTTCCCGAGCCCCTTTTTGAATACCTCAGAGTGTGCGTCGCACACTGCCTGGATCTCATTCCCCCCGATGGCATGGACGCCGCCTATGAAGATGTCCAGGGGTTTGAACCATTGTGTTCCCAGGAGATTACACCCCCCTCCCTTAGAACTACTAGAGGGAGTTTCCTTCTGAGTCCCTTATACTGTATCTCGAAGTCCCCGATTCCCAGCACTGGAATCCCATTTCCCTGCACGTCTCTTAAGTTCGCCCTCATCTCTTTGAGTTTGGGTCGCTCCTTGGGGGGAATGCGCAAAAACTCCTTCTGGGAAATGAGAGAGTATACAGACCCCGAGTCTATTTCCATCTTAACAGGAACCCCCTGCAACAGTACCTCAGCATAAAAACGTGGTTGCCCTAGAGCCACGCTGTGGATGGCCAGGTCGTCTTCCGCATGCACTCCTCGGTACACGTGGTCCCCCTCTGGGTCGTCGCCGCCATCGTAGACTCTGCCGACGCCATCCCGTCTCCTCGTGGAGCGCTTGCTCTCGTCCCGGCGTTGCTTGCAGACCCTGGCGATGTGGCCCTTCCGTCCACAGTTGTGGCACTCAGCCTTCCTGAATGGGCACTTGCTGCGCTCATGAGACACTCCGCATCCATCGCAGCACCGACCCCCTTTCCCTTTCTTCTCGCTCAGCCCCTTTCTGACTTTCCGGACTCCCCCATCTTCACTGGAGCCTGGGGTGGCAGAGGCCTCTGAGGATGTGGGCGAGCGCGGGGCAGGGGCAACCCTCCAAGATGCCTGGACTGCGGATGCAGCTGCCTCTACTGGTGGAGGCTTTGCCTTGAGAAGCTTGTACCCGGCCCTCGTGGACTCAGCAGCTAGGGCCTCTTGTAGTACCTCTTTAAAGGTGAGGTCGTGGCCTCGGGTCATGAGCTTCCTTTGGGTTTCCCCATCTCTCATCCTGCAGAGCATCCTGTCCCTCAGGGCCACATCTAGAATTTCCCGCCATTCGCATGGGGTTGCCGCCAAACGGAGGGCCGCTGCATACTCGGATACGGACTCACCCGGCTTTTGGTCCCTCCTCGCGAACGCAGCCCTGGCAGAGAAGAAGGATACCTTGGGCTTGAAGTGGTTTCTCAGAGTCGCCAGTATTTCGGTTACCGAAACCTGTTCCACCTCTCGTGGTGCCACCAGGTCCATCAGCGCTTGCACTGCATGGAAACCAAGCATCATGATGAGAAGACCTCTCTTCTTTCCTGCGTCGGTGATGCCGGCATACGCTACCATACTCTTGAAATGCATTTCGAACCAATCCCATCGCTCGGGATGGGTCACGTCAAACACTGGTTGCTGTGAAGTTGTCTTGTCCCCGTGGGAATCCATTATCCCACCTTCGTCGCCAATTTAGTGTTTGGGAATCAAGACAATGGAAACGGCTGTAAGCTAGCCTAGCACATCTTTATTGCATGAAGTACAGTACGAACATGTGGTAATGGCGGACAAACAGCTCCTTTTATGCGGTGGCTATACAATTGAATATGGCTCTTCGACAGGCATTGGCTACTGTCCAAGTGACGTCATCCTTGGTCACGCCTTTCTTGTCCAGGTGAGGTGAGCGCGGGAATCTTTCCCACGCAGCTGAAGGCATTTGTGGAATGTGTACCATGTGAGCTGGGCGCTCGCTACTGCCCCCGGTGGCCACTAGCTCGCGTCCTCATACAGAAGGTTACAGTGTTACATCCACCCATTCGTGTGGTTACAAATACATTCAATACACAACAGCCTCCCTGACAACACTTTCGCCAGCACCCAACCCGGAAAGTGTTTCCATCTGGAGTGAAAAATGCTTGTCTTCTGCCAGCTGCCAGCATTCTGGAAGGTCTCTTCATTCTGTGGTCCTGAGCAGAGCAGGGGCTCAGGTGTTTTGGAGACCCTGGTCAACTTGAGTCTCTCCTTATTCATGCATGAGGATGTGCAAAAAAACCTCATCTGCACACATGCCCCTAATTTATTTCTCATTGGGTAAATGTTTTCAAGAAAAATGTGCCTGTCCAAAGTGGAAAGTATTGAATCCCTTGTTCTTGTTACATCTTGTCTTACGTTCCATTACTTGTACATGCACAAACTGATTTTCTGTGTCTCTTCATGTGCTGCTATTAGTGTTCCTTGTGTGTTTTAAATAAAAATGTTTACAGAAAAGCAATACTATTTGAAAATAAAACTTTAAATTACACAATAGCACACAAACATACATTTATTTATGTTTTTATTCTTCCCTTTCCACCCTTTGGGGAAGTTTTACATGTCACACTGAGGCAGAGACTGCAAGAAACACCACTGCCTTCCTTCCTCCCACCCCCACCCCATATTCTGCATTTTCTTATCAGGTGGCATCTAGTTTTGGTTCTGATATCCACCCCCATCCCCCAAATGCAGATTCCTAATGCACAGACAGCTTACACACTGCCCACATAGTGGGAGACAAAAGTTTGGATGAGCCAGTGATGTGATGTGAGTGGGAATATGAAATATATGGCATGAATGTGTTGTCCTTCCTCTGAATCACTGTCACTTTTAGAGCATCTCTGGGCACATATCTTCAGCTTAAACTAGTTTATCAGTCATTTCCTGTCACTCAAATAACCACAGAAATTGCAGATCTACAGAGCTCTGAGTGTTCTCACCAAATTGCTATTCCAAGGATTCTTCATAGGACACTAGTCTAATTACACTACTACTAAACTAGTAGTTGACACTCATTACAGTAAAACAGATTTATTTGTTTGTTTGTTTTACATTTTTATACCGCCCATTTGGGAAATTTCCCAGTACTGTATAGTGTTGGACTAGGGTTCAGGAGTCCTGGATTAAAACCTTCACTTGGCCATGGAAACCCAAAGGGGTGATGGTGATAGCAAATCACCTCACATGCCTCAAAAAACCATTTCAGGATCACCATTAAGTTGGATGGGATTTGAGAGCATACAACACACAACTTTTTTACAAGTGTTTGCCATGCTGATACTGTTGCAGTAATACTGCTAGTGTTAGAGCAACATTGAATCAAAATAAACACTACTTGACCTGTACACTAGGCTGCATTTTCTTCAGGCAATAGGTTTCATTGGATTCTGATTTATGAGACTGTGGATGTGATCTAATGGAGATATAGCTCACATTTTGGACAGTCAAGTGCAAGTTATTTTGCAGCAGCACAGCTACATATTTTTTTTAATTGGGCTGCACCATTTTATGTGTACATGGAATGGCTAGTTTATGGGAGAGGGTTCCCCGTGAAGTGATCCTACATCACCATTTGAAGGCACCCAGAGTCTCTCTTGTCAACAGTATATAAGAGATTAAACATTCTATTTAATTAAGTCCTTGGCTTTCTGTTCAGGAGAATTACTGCTTTTAGCCAGAATCTTAAGCATATAAGTTTGAGTTACATAACTTACAAATTGTTCAGCTTGATTTCTAGGATTAAAATACAAGTTACTATCCAAAACTGATGACAAAACAGAAATTTAGGAAACAGGAAAGGATTGTTATAGCTTTGAACTTTTTGTTTCAAATATTGACCTGCTACAGCAGAGGTTCTCAACCTTTTAAAGCCAGGGGCTGGATCATGACCACTCAGACTGTTTGTGGGCCATACTGGTTCCCCACCACCACCACTGGGACCACCCTGAGCCCCCCCATTCCCTACCACCACCACCGCCAAAGGCAGCGGCAATGGGGACCACCAGTCTGGCCAGCCAACACTCCCCCCATGCCACCAATCCAGCCCACCACCACTTCCCCACACACCACCACCACCACTTCCCTGCTTACCAGCCTCCCATGGGTGAAGGAGGGGTCCTGACTGTCCTTGCCCACTCTTGGCCAGAGTGACGCAAGCAGCCATGTGTATCTGCAGCTTCTGCTTCCGCCACCACTGCCTCAATCCTAACATGGCTCCATAGCAGGGCGGATGTTGCATTACAACATCCACCCTGCTATGGAGCGGCATTAGGGACACACCAAGCCAAGCAAGGGGACAAGGACAGCAGTGACCGGTGGGAGCGAGCGTGTGGGCCGGATGGAATGGTGCTGTGGGCCAGATCCAGCCAGTGGGCCATAGGTTGAGAACCCTATGCTAGAGTTATGTAGGGTACCCAGTGTGGTGTTGTGGATGGACTAGGACTCTGTAGACCAATGTCTCAATCCCCACTTGGCCATGCAAACCCACTGGGGAGTGGAACTGGTAATACCACTTCTCAAATATCTCAGATGTTGGTTACATAGTTTATTCTACCCAGTGGCTCCCTGCTGGAATGGTTGGGATGGCTATAAAAAACTATAGCAGATATTTCTAAGTGCCTCACAAAACTACAAATCCTTGAACAGAATTATTCTTGTTCACTTTCCCTGCCCTCTGCTAAGCAGGGAAGATCTAAGACTAAGTAAGTATAAAATTGTGCCTGAGCAGGGGAAGTTATTAATTCACCAGTGTCCAGTTCTTGATACAATCTAATCAAGCCCGACATTTCCAAAATTATCCAGGCTAGATTGCTCCAAAGTCATGCAGCACCACAAGTCAAATGTGGCTTCTCTTGGTAGCTATCCCATTGGGCAACTATTGTGGCAGAGAGACTACATGTGTGAACCAAAAGCTAGGAAATACCCAGTTAATGCCGTTCAGCTTAGAACAGGCAACCCCATCAAGCTTTGTATTTATTTTGCATGCTAACTTGGAGATGGAAAGGACCAGTGTTTAACAAAATAGTCACTGCTGATTTTGAATCTAAACAGCCAATCAGCAGTCTAAATGTTTCCATCCAAAAGTAACTGTTTTCCACTCTCTGTGTGTGTGTCTTTATATATATATATATATATATATATATATATATATATATATATATATATATATATATATATATATATATATATATATATATATATATATATATATATATATATATATATATATATATATATATATATATATATATATATATATATATATGGTGCAGTTTTTGTGTGAGCATGACTTTAAGCTGTCTGTATATTTGAGTTTTCAGTTGTTCAGCTTAGTTCAGTCTCTTTCTGATTCAAAATGTGTTAGTCTCAGAAAGTAATCTACTACCGTCTTGCAACCATCACTTGCTTGAAAGATTTTTCTTATTTTACTGCAATCAAGATGAAATGAACTGCTATATTATATTTTTGCTATATATCTGATAACTTAATTTGAACACAAGCCTTGTAAGTAAACATTCTTTTTTTCTTCTTCTGCTAAAGTTGTGCCTGAAGTGACCAAAACCATTGGAGATCCCTTGCTGCCCAATATGCTACATAGCATGGGAGGATCAAGGAATAAGTATAAAGCTGTGCCTGAACATTTGTTCACTAGTTGAACTAAGAAGGAAGAAAAAGGAATTCAGGAAGGCTTGCATTTTGACGTATTCAGCCTTATTTCTTGGAGACATGATAACTATACCACCCTGCAAAAATTATCCAACAAACATTTCATCAACTTTAATGCAGCACATTATAATATGTATAGTGAAAGGAGGAGGATGGGTGTTATGAGGCTAAGCTCCTCTCCTTACACCACAGAGGGATGCTTCAGAAAGAACAGTTAAGGTGGGGAAAGGAATCTTATGGTCCTATAGACAAGCACAGAAGGCTGCTTTAAAGCAAATTCGTCTTCTTGTTCATCCAGCCCATTGTTGTCTATTATGATTGACAATGGCTCCCCTGTATTTCAACAAGAAACTTCTACATCACTTGTCAAGATAGTGGTCCCATCAGCTAGGGAGGCACGCCTCACTGGGACCAGGAGGAGAGCCTTCTCGGTATCCGCCCCGGCCTTAAGGAATCTTTCCTGATGAAAAATATTGAAAAGAAAAATACCGGATTTTCTTTGAAAGGAAGAGAAATTCAATTTTGTTTGTTGCTTTGTGGAGTATAAGTGACGGATACAATAGAAGCAGAATCTGTGAATATTTGTAAATAGACAGAGTAAAGACATTGAATTACCAGAAAACCAAGTTGTAGAACTTATTTTATTGGACATATTCCCCACATTTTTTGTCACTCATGAATGGATCCTTTGAAAGATAGTGGTCCCATCAGCTAGGAAGGCACGCCTCACTGGGACCAGGAGGAGAGCCTTCTCGGTATCCACCCCGGCCCTATGGAACCTCCTGCCACCACAGGTGCGCCTCCAGACGGAGTTGCCCCCCTTTAGAAAGGCTTTAAAAACATGGCTTGGCCAGCAGGTGTGGGGTGCATCTAGCACCACAACCCAGCCCTGCTGGCTTATTTAGCCTGGTCTGGGCTTTTCTTTTCTCCAGTCCAGGTGGCCCTCTTTTAAAGGAAATAGGGAGATTTTATGGTTGTTTTAAAGTTTTTAGTGTTCGATTTTATTGTATGGGGATGGGTTTTTTTAAACCAACATTGTGAGCCACCTTGGGTCGCCTAGGCGAGGAAGCCGGCAGTACAAATCTAATAAATAAAAATAGTTCAATTATACTGTATTTTAAAATCTTCTAATCAAGCATCCATTTGCAAGGGCCATTCCACACACTATGCTCTGGATACAAAAATGTTATTGTGACAATGAAGCAGAATTCAACCTAAAATAGTAAAGGTAAAGGTCGCTCTTGCTCGAAAGCCAGTCATATCCGTCTCTAGGGTTCAATGCTCATCTCTGTTTATAGCCAAAGAGCCAGTGCTGTCTGCATTTGCAGTAGGGCCGTAGCCAGAGGGCCCCCAGGGTGGGCTTGGTCCACCTTGAGTTAGCAGTTAGCCCACCCTGGCAAGGCATGGTTTCCCATAGCAATGCACTGAAAAAGAGGCCCACCCTGAAAAATATATTCGTCCACCCACATCTAGAATCCTGGCTACGGCCCTGGTTTGCAGACGTTTCCATGGGCATGTGGCAGGCAGGCATCAACCCCGTAGTGCGCGGAACGCTGTTTACCTTCCCATCAAAGTGGGTTCCTATTTATCTAGTTGCAATGTCTTGCTTTCGAACTGCTAGGTTGGCAGGAGCAGGGACAGGGACAGAAGCTCACTCTATCATGCAGTACCAGGAAATCGAACTCCGACCTTCCAGTCAGCGAGTTCAGCATCTTAACTACTTGAGTCCATGTAGTCCCTCAACCTAAAATAACCTCCGCACAAAGACAGGGCATAATGCACAACTACTTTCAAACTAGTTTCGTACTAACCCCCCCCCTTTTTTTTTTAATTTTAATAAAGAGAGCTCCACCTATGTTGGAGTAGCTCTGAAACATTACAGGTATATCTTGCATCTCATACCAACTGGTGGAAATAATAGACCATTGACACACGAACCCTTTTCCTGCGTAGGTGGCCAAGAGGAAGAAATTCCGAGCGGTCAGCCACCCCATAATCCGCCGATCATCTCCCCCACAATACTCCCCCGCCCGGCTCCCCATTAATCGGTGGCAAGTAAGGTATAATAAACAGGGACTGCAGTGGCTCAAGTAGGTAAGACGCTGACTGGGAAGCGGAAGGTCAGCAGTTCGATTCCCGAGTACTGCAGGATGGAATGAGCTCCCGTCTTTGTCCCAGCTCCTGCCAACCTAGCAGTTCGAAAGCAAGAAATTGCAAGTAGATAAATAGGGACCACTTCGGTGGGAAGGTAACAGCGTTCTGTGCGCTCCGGTGTCTAGTCATGCCTGCCACATGACCACAGAAACGTCTGCAGAAGCAGACAGTGCTGGGCTCTTTGGCTTGGAAATAGAGATGAGCACTGCACCCTAGAGTCGGATACGACTAGCTTTCGAGCAAGGGAAACCTTTACCTTTAAGGTATAATAATAATAATAACAACAACAACAACAATAGTTGCTCAAGTGGCTAAGACGCTGACTGGGAGGCGGAAGGTCATCAGTTCGATTCCCGAGTACTGCAGGATGGAATGCGCTCCCGTCTTTGTCCCAGCTCCTGCCAACCTAGCAGTTTGAAAAAGCAAGACACTGCAAGTAGATAAATAGGGACCACTTTGGCGGGAAGGTAAACAGCATTCCATACTCTCCGGTGTCTAGTCATGCCTGCCACATGACCATGGAAACGTCTGCAGAAGCTGACAGCGCTGGCTCTTTGGCTTTTAAACAGAGATGAGCGCTGAACCCTAGAATCAGATATGACTGGCTTTTGAGCAAGGGTGACCTTTACCTTTACTTCTACTACTACTACTACTACTACTACTACTACTACTACTACTACTACTACTACTACTAATAATAATAATAATAATAATAATAATTTCGTATCATGAATTATTCTGGGTTGAAAGGTTTTTTTGCTCAGGGAACGCCCAAATGAGGCTCCTTTTATGTCCCCAAGAGCTGGGACAGAGGCAGGCGCTCAACCCGTCATGCAGTACCCGGGTCTCGAACTACCGACTTGCCACCCTTCCAAGCTAACGAGGCAAGCTTCTTAACCCCTGGGCGCAACTCCCCCTGGCCAGTAAGGTGCGGTGCCGCAACCCAAGAGCCACCAAGGCTAAGCATATACTAGACTACTAGCGACGATATGCTTTCTAGGGAACCGGAAGTGGCTCTCATTAAGGGCGGAAGGGATGCCGGAAGGAGGGAGGGAGGGAAGGCAATAATCTGTACTGTGTTTGGCTGAAACCCAAGATGGCGGCGGGCATGTACCTGGAACACTACCTAGACAGTAAGAGCGGGCGCGGGATTCGAGCGGGCGGCGGAGGCTGGGGGTAGCGAGGGCGGCCGGGCTTCAGGAGCAGAGCAACTAGTCCAGAGGCCACCTTTCACCTCTGGTCTGGGGGCGTCGCCGTGAAGCGGGTGGCGAGAAGGGGAAGCCTATTTGTTTGTATGGTCGGGCCGATTCATACGTTACGCAGCATCCCACCCTCCTCTGACACTATTGTTCGTACCCGAGTGTCAAAACCCGCGTGTTACATCCCAGCCTTTCATTTTCCGTGCATATCCCTTCAGGTGTCAAAACTAAAAGCCCCCTTCAGAGTGTTAAATAGGATGTCTCTCTCTATTCGTGGCCATCTGGTTTATTATTCACACGTGCATTTTTTCTTTAGAACTCGTGATGAAAACAGAGAGTGTTGGCACGGAATTGTTAAATGCTATTTTTGATTAAGCTGATTTTAAAAAAAAGTCTTTTCGAAGGATATTAAAATACAGAGCTCTGTGCCCCCCTCATACCTGCTTAACATGTTGCCGAACACTTCAGTGTTGGTGGGTGTGCATGTTGTTGTTTTTCCCCTTTAAAAACAAACCACGCAGCTTGTGCTTTACTGGTGTGCAAGAGAGGAGACATTGAAAGAGGCTCCAGGGTGCTTCAGATGTCACTGTAAAATATGACTGAAGGAAATACAGGTATGTTTGTGGATTGGTTTTGTGGAAGACGTTGGGTGGGAAGCTCAACTTTTCTGTTATTAAAGGTGTGAAAATGTACCTTCCTGTCTTTCATTACACAACCATTTGAATTGAATTGGTGTCATTGTTCAGAAATCATGCAGACCACACAGTAGGATTGTATGAATAATTATTTCTGAAACGAAAAATAACGCAGCCAAGATCCCAGCTTGCTGCTCACTTCTCTCTTGTGGTCTGTCTCTTTTTCTAGGTATTGAGAATTTGCCATTTGAGTTACAGAGAAATTTTCAGCTTATGCGTGATCTCGACCAACGAACAGAAGGTGAGTTGGGGGAGGTACCAGAAGTAGTGTTTTGATTAATTTGGATTCACTGTGTTTTCTTCTTTGTCACACTGTGTAGAAGAATGTGTGTGGTCTACATGCTTAGTTAGGTGTCATGGCATGGAGGTCTATAGTATAATATTTTGCTCCATCTTTTGTTTCAGATCTTAAATCAGAAATAGATAAATTAGCCACCGAGTACATCAGCAATGCGCGTACACTGTCTTCAGAGGAGAAACTAAGTCTTCTTAAGCAAATCCAAGAGGCCTACGGGAAATGCAAGGAATTTGGGGATGACAAAGTGCAGCTGGCTATGCAAACATACGAAATGGTACGAGTGCAAGGAGGGGTCCTTGGGCATGATGAGATGAGATTGGATGGGTTCTATTTGCCATTTGTGAAAGAATATTTAAATTACATGAAAAAGCTCCCACACTCGATTCTCCTTGCATTGGGCTGGCATTTTGCTCTCAGCTTCTATATCTTAGTGTAAGATTTGGCTTCCTCCACTTCTTGTTACCATCAATCTCATTTGTGGCATTTTAGTTCAATTAATTCCCCCCCCCCCTGTTGTGTTTTTAGGTGGATAAACACATACGGCGGCTGGATACAGATCTTGCCAGGTTTGAAGCCGATTTAAAAGAGAAACAGATTGAATCAAGTGATTATGACAGCTCGTCTAGCAAAGGCAAAAAGAGTGAGTCCTGATTTCTGTAGAGATGGGAGAGGCTGAAATGGACTAGCAAAGATTTGAGAGGGCTACCACTTGTCAACAATAGGAGTTCAGTCTTTAGTGCAGATCAGAAAGAATTATGTGGTAAATTTCCTGACATCCTATTGTCCTAATGAGAGCTTGAGGGAATGTTATTGAACAGGGCTCCAGAAAGGCATTTGTTGGGTGCTTGATAGAATTTTATAGCATGTTTGCCTTGACCCTGGATTCATATCTCAATTTGGACATAATATTGGCCCACAATGAATCAATCACCTAATTTTATTTTAGACAATTATTGTGTGGTAAAAGGTGTGGGGGAGCTGCTCTGCTGTGTTGAGATCCTTCCATGAAGAATGGAATAGAAATCTGACATTGTGCTCTGTACAAGAGAAGTACAGAGTGCTGTATTCTCTGCATTGTCTCCTGTACAATGGTGACACCATTATTAACTGTCTGTTAATATCCTACCTATGCTCTAAAAAACATTGATATGCTTGCACAGACTGACATGGCTACCACTTCAAAATTTTCACTGTAACTGAAACCCATCAGAAAGATTCTACAGCAAAGTTAAAATTTGATTTTAAAGGGGAAAATCAATAGAAGCATGAGAGTATGCTGTTTGGAATAACTTGTCAGCTAGGAATGCTGATGTTTAGTATTTCACATTATTAACTGTAGGATAAGGTGAATTTTAGTAAGATAAAGAAATAAGTTATAGCTATTTAAAGAGACGATAGAAATAAAATGATCTCATAAAAATATCTGTGGTCAATGGATAGTAGCTCATACCTGAAGATCCCAATTAATGGAGCAAAATAGGTGTACTTGGCACTGGAGAAACAAAAGAACATTCTGTCACAATGTGTATTGGTGACATATGAATATATTTGGCTAATCTTAGTACTTGTATCATTTTGGTGTAACTGTTAAGAATTGGAGGGGCAATTTAAGTAAACAAAGCAGTAGTAATATATTGTAAAATGAAAGGGAATTGAACTAAAACTAACACTAGGTAAAAGAAAAATTAAATGATGGAGCTCATTTGGGGGAAAAGGTATGGTTATGGTATATATTCACACTGTAAGAGAAATGGATATACTGTACACTGATTTATTATTAGGGGAAAAGGGCTCATTTCTCCTCCAGAAACCTCTGAGTTGGTACTTAATACTAATTGTTTTAGCAAAAAAAAAAATCCTTGGTGATCAAAGAAAAATCTAATGACTTGAAAGGAGTATATATTTTCTTAAAAGGACAGCTAAGAGGGAAAGTAAGTGCAGGAGGTCCATCGGAATTCCCAACAGAATGCTTTTCTGAAAGGAATATTCTCCATATTGTGAACAAATCTGAGGAGCATTAATATTTCATTATAATTTTAACAAAATCTTTTTCCATGTGAAGCAGCAGAACATAAATGATAGAAAAATGCATCAATACATATAATAATGAGAAACAACTTAAATAGAACATGTAAAGAGAAAAGAAGATACAGGTTTAATACAACATTCAATAGAACAGAGGCACATTGAACATGCTGATATAGAAAGAGACATGCACACTGTTCACATTGAGTGGATACCTGTATAGAGTTTGAGTATACAGTAGTTTGTCATCAAAGCAAGGGCATTTTTTAAAAAGCCTTTTAAAGGTCTTGTACTACACCCCATAGTGTAGTTGAAAGAAACTATAGGTTTCAATTATGGGTCTTTGAAATTTGGCTGTCTTATAAGAGGAACCAACAACTGTTATATACGAGGAAGCAAAATGTATTTTAAAAATTAATACTATGATAGATCTATCTCTAGATATTGAAGATCAGTCCCCAACTTGGAGCCCCAGAGCTTTTTAGAGTATACCTTCCAGAAGCCTTGCATATACTAGCTAGAGCTTCTGGGAGTTGTATTCCAGGAATGTGTGGTGTAGTAAAACTGGGAACCACTGTTACACCAATTGCAATGAGAGCAGTAGCAAGAGGATTTATATAAGAGAAGTTGACCAAATTAAAAAATAATAATGTGGCAAACCTGTAAAGGAGGGTGACCAGCTGATATTATGGACTTTCAGAAAGCACTTGCCATAGTCTCTCATCAAAGGTAGAAACATAGAATAACTGAGTTGGAAGGGGCCTATGAGGCCATCAGGTTCAACCCCCTGCTCAGTGCAGGAATCCAAATCAAAGCAGATCTGACAGGTAGTTGTGTAGCTTTTTATTTGAGAGAACAGCAACCAGGGGATAGTTTCTCCATCCTCTTTAGTAAAGTTTTTGTTGTTGTTCAGTCGCACCGTTGATTCCGATTCTTTGCGACCCCATGAACCATTGCCCTCCAGGCACCTCTATCCTCTACCATCCTCCTCATCCAGCCCAGCCCTGTGCCTACTGCGTCCACGTCGCCATCTAGCCATCTCATCCTTGGCCGTCCCCTTCTTCTTTTGCCCTCCACCTTTCCCAGCATCAAGGCCTTCTCAAGTGAATCCTCCCTTCTCAGTTGATGTCCAAAGTACTTCAGCTTCATCTTTGTTATTTGTCCTTCTAAGGAGCAGTCAGGGCTAATCTCTTCTAATATTGACCTATTTGTTCTCCTCACTGTCCAAGGGACTCTCAAAACTCTCCTCCAAGGTCCCTGCATTGGGATCACTATTATTTCACTTGTTCATAAATTATCTAGAATGATTAAGGTAGAATTGGTACGGTAGGTGAGTAGATAATACTGAAGTATTCAAGCTGATAGTAAAGAGTTCAAGATGACTGTGAATGGCATTTGAGATTTAGTACAAAGTGATGCACACCAGGGTCAAAAATTCCTACCCACATATACACTTTTTTGCTTTATTATTATTAGTATCAAAATATGCAACATTCAGTTCATAAAATAACAAGTTCACAAACAGACTGATATGATGAATCAAAGGGATGAAGAGGTCAGCTTTGTGACTGGTGGAGTAAATCTTTCCATGTATCCGCACAAAAGTGGGGCACAAGTGTCATCTTTATTTGAGTTTACAAAGTTTATAAATGGGTACCAGATTTGGTAAAGCTGTGTGTCATTACCACCTCTTTGTACAACCTGGACATGAGTAGTTAGTTTTCCCAGAAGTCCTGTATACCAGAGTTTGGCATATCAGTGGGAGATAATATCCTTCATTCTCTTCCAATGGGCAGCAAGAACAAAATCTGACACCTAAGAACAAAATTGAGGTCAACTGTTTATGCAATAAATTTGCATTTTCCCCTTGAAACCTGTGTCAACAATGTAAGAAAAAGTGCTAATTCGATGTTTTGATTTCTAATTTCCCCTATCGCTTAAAATTTTGATTTAAAAAACCTTTTTGAACCTTAGAGCACAATCACTACATGTAGTAGTATGACTCATAATCCTGATACGCTCCACAGTAGTTGAGATTAATTACTCTATCAATTTAATTAGTAGGTGTCAGATACCCTACCATGTAGATTAATTTCAAATGGTGTTCCTTTAGCTTAGTTGATATGTTCCGAAGTACTGGTTTCTTCCATATTAACTCCCAGATTTCATTATCAATGCTAGTTTCCAAATCACTTTCCACAAGTCATTTGAACCCCTCTTTGATGTTGCACAGTATCAGAATATGAACGTTAGAGTTGCAATGCTCAACAAACTTTCTTCTCAAGTGCTGATTTTATCAAAGTTTCAAAGAGAAGAATATGTCTACACACTTGTCTCTGGATGGTTGGGAGAGCTGTAAAGAATATCACTTCAGCTGTTTAGAACCAAGAATGTTTCACTCCTAGCTGATTCATTATTTGTTCCATTGTTTTTGGAATTTGATTAATAAAAAAATTATGCAACCAATAAAGACCTTTACCTTTCCATTCTTGAAGAAATTTTGCCTTGTCAGAAAAGAGAAGGTGGGTGAGAAATGGTAAAATTGAAAATTGAATTGTGAGTTCAGTCCTGATGGACTCAAGATTCCAAGGTTGACTCAGCCTCCCATCCTTTCCTAGGTCAGTAAAATGAGTACCCAGCATGTTGGGGGCAAAATGCTAATTGCATTGTGTAAGCTGTATTGGACGATATAGAAGTGTAATTCCTGTTGCTAAAAGAAACTTTTAATCCATTTGAACCATATTACAGATGTGTTGTTTTAAAAAAAGGTTGGGAGTTTTGGAAACTATTTCTGATTAGTTCCCCCCCCCCCACAAAAAAAAAAAGGGAGGCCCCTCATTACTTCATCAATATTTAACTTGGATGTCTCAGGATGTAGTCAGGTATGCATCCCATAACCCCAAAATAATTCAGATCAGTTGTTTTTAATTGAAATACATTTTATATTTTAACACAAGGAATTCCCAGGCCTCCTGATTTCATTGATGTGCTTAACTGCCTTAGAAATTCTCAGGTATTTTTCCCAGTTGAGTTAAATTGTTTAGCATTCTTTGCTGTTGTAAAAAGAATTTGTCCTCAGTATAAATTGGAATGGTTTAGAGTTATTAATTTTTGATAGTACAGTGGACCCTCGAATAACGACGTTACTTGGTTCCCCAAGTAACGTCGCTATTCGAATAACGTCGTTATTTGAATAACGATGGTAAAAATACCGTCGTTATTCGAATAACAACATCGTTACCCGAATAACAACTTTTTTGTCATTATTCAAATAATCACATTGGGAGCGTCGGAGCATCGTTAATCGAAATTGACGCTATTCGAACGCGTCGTTAATCGAGGGTCCACGTATAGTAAACTTAACTGCTACTATTCATCCAAATGATGATACTTTTATTTTAGACCATCTGTTGACAAATTCTTTAACCCCAGTTAGGAGAAAATGAAAATTCAATGAGATAGTATTCTTCATGTTAGTACACTGAAGTGGTAAGAAAAAAGTAGAGCACAAAGCCATATTGCATGGGTTCTCAACCTTTTCAAGCCGAGGGCCGGGTCATGTTCCCTCAGACAGTTTCAGGGGCTGGATGGCCATTTTGCCCTGCCTGCCTCACATGGCACTTCCAGGTGTGGTGGAGGCAGTTGGGGGCCACATGAAATGGTGCTGCGGGCCACATCTGGCCCATGAGCCACAGGTTGGGAATCCCTGCCATAGTGGTTTTCTTATCTACTATATGAACCCAGGATCTGCTTCTTTCTGGCCCTTTTTGTTTATACACAGATATCAGACCTCCAAGTTATGAGTTATTAGAATTGAAATAAAACAAGTAATGTCATAATGTCTGTATGAATTGATATTAAAATGACCAGTGCCATAATACTTGAAGGAATTAATAATACTATGATGACCACCTGTCCCTTAAAATGTTCAGAAAAGAAAAGGGAAATCAAGATAATTGGGAGTTAAAGTAACATCTCTGTGGAGTATTTCAGTGTGACCTACTACAATTTTACAAAATTACAGTATGTGCAAAACTGGGCATATCCTACCATGTTGTAATTTTTGACTTGGCAAAACCAGATGAAACTTTAGAAGTAAATTCTAAAGACAGAGAAAGTACCATAAAGAACACAATATTTACTTTGTGAGCCTTAAGATGATGCTCTCAGTGGCTCAGTTAGCTTCAACAAGGGATTGAATATTTGTGGTTTAGTTTAGGCAATGGCTGAATCAAATTTCCATGGTTAAAGGAAGTGTAGCATTTAATACTAACTGCTGGACAGTAACACTGACAAAGTGCTTTTGTGAAGATCTCGGAGTCCAGGTACTGCTGGTTTTGTTGTTGTTCAGTCGCACAGTCGATTCCGACCCTTTGCGACCCTATGGACCATCGTTCTCCAGGCGCCTCTGTCCTCCACCATCCCCCTCAGTCCTCCCAGTTCTGTGCCCATTGTGTCTACAATACCATCTATCCATCTCATCCTTGGCCTCCCCCTTCTTCTTTTGCCCTCCACCTTTCCCAGCATAATTGCCTTCTCAAGTGCTGGTTAGCTCAATGATTTAGGTATCTGGCTGCAGAGCCAAAGGTTGGAAGTTTGATTCCCTACTGTGCCTCCTTGACAGAGGCTAGACTTAATGATCCATAAGGTCTTGCAACTCTTCAGTTCTAAGATGATGATGATCTTTTTGTTAGGAGCCCTGGGTGGTTGTGAGTTCGATTCTGGCCAAGGATCAAGGTTGACCCAGCCTTCCATCCTTCCGAGATTGGTAAAATGAAGACCCAGCATGTTGGGGGCAAAATGCTAATTAACTTGTGAACCACCCAGAAAATGCACTAATCCTGTGGGGCAGTATATAAATGTGATTGCTTTGCTTTGATGATGATTACTTCTGTGGGCCTGGTAGAATCATGAACAAACCCAGTGGGCTTCTTAGGCACAT
Source organism: Bradypodion ventrale (assembly GCA_035047345.1). NCBI lineage: Eukaryota > Metazoa > Chordata > Lepidosauria > Squamata > Chamaeleonidae > Bradypodion > Bradypodion ventrale. The sequence continues at coordinate 138,241,948 of JAWDJE010000002.1, read as the reverse complement.
ACTCTGTAAACCAAGCTGTCAGGTCAGGGTTCATTGCTGAATTTCTACAGGTTGCAAAAAATTGGACCACATATGTCAATTGTTTCTGGCTTCTTTGGCAGAGGTAGGAAGGATAAATACCTGTAAAGTACTTAATTGCTTTTTCTATGGAGGATTAAAGGGGATCTATATTATACAGGTGTGCTAGTTCTCCATAAAAGCTTCTTAAATCCTCCAGAGAGGTAGTTTATTTGCTCCCCTCTTTCTTTCTGTGTTCTGCACGCAGAAGGCCGGGTCCAGAAAGAGAAGAAAGCTGCCCGTGCTCGCTCCAAGGGCAAAAACTCTGATGAGGAGGCACCGAAGACAGCTCAGAAAAAGCTGAAATTAGTCCGCACGTAAGTAATTGGAAAGAAATGGTTACACCGCTGGCTTTTCCTGATAGGTATAATCTGATTTTTTTGGCTAAGGAGACATCTAATCCACCCTCATTCAGGTCCACCCAGCACATGGTCATTGTTATACTGTACCAAGAAAATCTGACAAATTTGGGAAGTCATGATCCTAGTAAGGGAGCATTGTAGGAAATGCAAGGCTGGGAAAGTCTTTATGTCTAGACAAGATCAAAGTCACAGAGGCTGAAGGGAGAAGTTTTCAAAGATTTCAGTCTGAGATGAGAGAGAAAGAGAGAGTTCTTTGTTGGTGGCCTTCCTAACTTGTATTTCCCCCCTTGAAGTAGCACAGAGTATGGAATGCCTTCAGTCACCTTTGGAAACGTGCACCCTTCTGATGTGCTGGATATGCCCGTGGATCCTAATGAGCCCACCTACTGCCTCTGCCACCAGGTCTCCTATGGAGAGATGATTGGTTGCGACAACCCTGATGTAAGAACCTCTCTAGGGAAACACGGGTGGGATGTTGGGGAGCTGTGCAAATCAAATCAAATAAATAATAAATAAATAAATAAATTGGCCAGTTTTTTCTCTTTCTTTGGACAACATAAACAGTTGCATATATGGGAAAGCAGAATGCCTTTTGTTTGCATAAACCAGGATGGTAAAACATGAAGTGTTGATACAGTTTGGTGCTACTGCCATCCTAGGAAGTTGCAGGCGGAGGCTATATTAAACAGCATTTGTTAATTATATTTCTTGTGTCTACTCCATGTGTATCCAGAGCTTACCAATCTTTTTAATTGTACAACTGCAAGGCTTCTTTCTGAAACACTGGTGTATGTATGGTCTAAATCAGGGGTGCCCAAACTGTGGGCAGGATCTGGCCTCTAGCGCCATTCCATCTGACCCTCACCACTCCTGGAAGCAAAAGTAAGACATGCATGTGCAAAACGCTGCCATAAATGACCTGCAGCTGTCCAAAATGCATTTACAATAGGTGTGGGTGCATTTGCGGCAGCATTATACGCATGTGCGGGCACATTTTACTTCCGCTGCCAGTGTGAGGAAACCACATGGCCAGCTCTACCCAGCCTTTCCACATGACCAGCTATGTGCCTGACTAGCCCATGGACTGAAAAGTTTGGGCACCCTGGTCTAAATTCTTTGAATAATTTATGGGCACTATGTTGAATGTCTGAAATTGCTCTCATGCATTCTTAATACTGAAGGTTTTTTTATATATATATAAAAAATCTAGCCCACAATTCTCTGCAGCCTTTCCCCTGCATCTCATCAGATGGCTAAACAGGTTGAATACGATACCAGCCTTAGATTTAACTGTCTGCACGTTTCTGTATGACCCCCCCCCCTGCATCTGCGCTTACCAATTCTTCCCCTCAGTTCAAATAACTTATAATGAATGTCTGATGAGGTTTCAGCACAGTTGGCAGGACTGTGCAACACATAGAGCCTTCAATCAGAAGTGTGTATTTCTCATAAGCCTCCAAATAGTGTGTCAGTTGAGTCTGCCTTAAATACAGACACTGCACTCATTGCTCTGCTTCTCTTTGGACTGTTCAGTAGAATCATTTTTTCTATTTTTACCTATACTGTATTTCAGTTCCTCACTTTTAACCAATGTTTAATTAAGTTTTTATGTGCATATGAGTGAATGAGAAACTGACTGTGCAGAAGTACTTCAGATTGGGGTGGGGGGGAGAGAACAAGATAGTTTGGAAAGGTCCAGGACTGATTTACACAAGAGTAATAATGACAAATGGCCAGTGAAATGCTAATTTGACTTTCTGTGCTCTTTAAACCCTTCCCTAGTGTTCCATTGAATGGTTCCATTTTGCTTGTGTGGGGTTGACAACAAAGCCAAGAGGAAAATGGTGAGTGACTCTTCAAACTATTTGTAGATTTCTGTGCCTGAAGCCCATGAGACATGACATTTTTGACCTTGATAGTAGAAATTCCTGCTTTGGAGTAGGTGTGGAGTGAGTAATTAGGAAGAAATTGCAAAATACATAGCTGAAGGGACCTCATGTTGTAAGATGTTCTGGTGAATACATGCCCAGTGTCTAGGCTGCAGACTGCCTTGCCATCACATCAGTAATTGTACCATACTTTTGTACTCCCCCAGACTTACCAAAGGCTGTTCACATTCACAAGAAAGTAAATTGAGGATATGATTGGGGGACGGGAGAAAGTAAATTGAGGATATGATTGGGGGACGGGTTTGCCATTGCAACTCATTCTCTTCCTATTTGCATAGATCTTCCCTTTCATCCCAGGCTTGATCCTTGACTGGCTGGCTGGTGGAGCACTTGTCCTATTTGAATTATCAGCTTTTGGCTTAATAAACCAGACTTCTCATATGCATATGCAACTGCTTTACATAGTTTGCCTTTTTTTCTTTCTTTGTAGGAATCAGTTGGGAAGCTACATTAATCCCTGCCTTGCCATTGTTTGCTAACTGGCAAATTCTGGTTAATGAATTCTGACTTGTTTAAAACTCATTAGCCCTGGGATGTGAGATTTCCTGAAGCCTGGAAGCCACATTTCCCCCATCTGTTTCTGGGCCATCTCTGCCCTCTAGCCTTCCCACACTTTAAATGTGTTTATTTTTTAAAAAATAATTTAGAGTGTGCATATGATAATTCATACGCTCTGAGATTGTGTTTGGCAGGCTCAGGCCATTATCATGGAAGGACACATTTAGTTTCTTTCCCCATAAGAAGTGATCCAATTGGTCACTTCTCACATTGACAAAAGACTCCTGTGACAGAATAGAAGTGGCCTGAAATACTCAGTCACAGTCTCAGGAAATGCTGCTGTTTTAGGACACATTATCATATTTAGGGGACGTGAGAGCATATTGAGTGGTTCCAGGGTAGCAATTTGCCCTTTGCTCATCCTTGTTTTAATTACTATTTCTTGGTTTCAGATATGTATTTGGAATCTCACTTCATTCTGATTAATTTAATTCAATTTACTTTTTCAATTTGTATGCCGCCCCACTCGCAGAGCGACTTTGGGCGGCTAACAAAGAAACAATATCACAATTACAGTACAAAATATCAAGTCATAAACATTTCAGAAACATTACAACAAATATCCCAACAACCATCATAAAACTTCAACCCATCCTCACCCGTACTAAATAAATATCCAGTTAGAACTTTAAAAATCCAGTTAGAACTTTAAAAAGAGTAGTGATTCCTACTCTAAATGAGTAGAAATGATGTACAGTAAAACCCCTACTTACGAAAAAAAGTCCATTCTGTAGGCTTTTGCTTAAATCAGTTTTTTATGTAACTTGAAGTAAACCCATAGGAAAAATTATTTTTATGTACAAGCAATACCTCATACAACGTCCAAACTTGGTTCCACAAGTTTGGACTTTATATGGATTTGGACTTTGTATGAGGCATGCAAAATCCTAACCGCGATGCCTCATACAACGTCCAAATCTTTGCCGCGATGCCTCATACAACGTCGTTTCCATAGAGATACATTGTACAGTAACAGCACAGACTTCAGGGCAAAGTCAAGGAAACAGACAGGAAACTGAGAGAACTTTAAGAAATCATTGTCTAAAGGCTAAATACATTACAAAAGCATGTCAAACAACCCTGATTTTAGGGGACAAACCATACAACAAGTTTTTAACTTTTGAAAACTATGAAGTTCAGGTTTAAAAGTTAACATGTCCCATCATGCAGCACAGTGTTAACCTGCAGCCATGCGGCCGATCATCCATTTTGTACAAGTTACTGTAAACAATTACTGGATGGAAGCAAGGACAAAATAGATGCCAACATGTCCCATCATGAAGCTCAGTGTTAATCATCCAAACAGCAGCAAACACCAAACAATTGCCCACCCCACCAAACGCCCCCCCCCCCAAAAAAAGACCAACATAAGAAAAATTATGGAGCATGCAATCTGTTTTTAAAAACCATAGCAGCAAACACCAAACAATTGCCCACCCCACCAAAAAATTGCCCTCCCCCATCCATCCCCCCCACCCAAAGCAAATCAGAAACAGAAAACCTCATTTACCTACCTTTCCACTGTGCCAAAGAATGGTCCAAGAACCTGAAGAATGCTCCAAAAATTCCAGGAATGCTTCCAAAAATTTTGATGAAAAAATTCAAAAATCCAAAATCGTGCTCAAAACCCCTCCTAAACACTCTTCGCCTCGTGCAAAACTCACAAGAGCAATGCACGCATGCCTCCTGCCTTTTATACTACCCAGGCACAATACAACCTGGGAAAACCCCAATGCCTCATACAAAGTCGCAGCAACTTTGATTGAGGCAACGTTTTTCAAGGAATTAGGTGATGTTGTATGAATTCGATGTTGTACGAAGCGGACTTTGTATGAGGTATTACTGTAACTCGAAGCAAACCCATAGGGAAATGAATTTTTACATAACTCGAAGCAAACCCATAGGAAAAAGAATCTTTATGTAACTTGAAGCAAACCCATAGGAAATCGTGGAAGTCGGGACATGGTTTTAGCACAAAATAATGTAATTCAAATTTTATGTAACTCGGGGCATATGTAAGTCCGGGTTTTACTGTATTTCAAGCTTCTGAGACGCGGGGGTGGGCGGGACACACAAACTATATACAGTACAGTATATTGGGGGTTTCTAGTCACTCAGAATGCTTTAAAACAGAAGCAGTGAGCTTGTGATCTTCCAGATGTAATCCTGCAACTCATCATTCTTCCTTCATTTCTGAACTGGCCAGGAAAGATGAAGTTCCAGTCCAGTAACATCTGGAAGGCCACATCCACCTTGCTTTGAAATGTATTCATTATCTTGCAAAGACTTTGATCCAGAGACATTTATTGTGTTATATAGAGACCATAACCTCTAGATATATTTCACTTTGTAGATTTCTCTTTTACTTCCAGATTCTTCGTGCAGCCTACCCAACTTGTCTCCCACTTACTGCAGGCTAAATTATTTTTTTTAAAGCCTCAGAAATATCTAAGAACACATAATTTAGTTGCTAAAGTGGAAAATCTAAACAAAGCTATTTCCTCCGGATTAATATAAGGCACACACTGCTGAGCATTGAGTGCGTGATGGATTATCCCTCAAGTGTTAGATATGACTGTCTTTCACTTAATTGTCCTTGCACCTCAAAAACTGAGTTACTGTCTCAAAATCTTTCATTGCCATTTGTGTATATTAATATACTTATTTTCCATTGCACAGCAAGTTTTATATCTTGATCTTCTGCTCACTAGAACTTCCTTGTCACATTTCAACGGGTCGGGGGCGTTATGCCCGTGCCTCACCGCCCCTGGGTTTTTTAATGGGGTTAATCAAATTGTTTTATTGTTTGTTTTAACTATGTTGTTGAGCCACTTCGGGTCACTCCCGAGAGGGAAGCAGGATAGAAATATTTTAAATAAATAAATAAACCTTCCTAATCTTAACCTATAAAATCAAGGGTTAACTGCTGGAACTTCGTATAGGCTCCTTAGCCAGGCCCCACTAACCCGCACTCACCATTTGTGCACATGGCCGAACTGGGTACGCAGGTAAACTCAGGATTGAGAATTGCGCCAAGGGGGCAAGAGCCCCACAAACGCTAAAAAAAGAAAACAACTTCATTTCCCAACGTTCTTTGCACCGTGCCGCGCAACAGCCAATCAGGCGGAGAGCCGTGACCACAAAGAACGTTGAGAAACGCCCCATGGCCAATCAACATCGAGCCGCAGGGAAAAAAACGTACCACAAGCACAAAACATAAACCCATTACTACACTCCCCAGAGTCCTCCGCGCCATGAGCGCAGAGAACGCTGAAGAATCCTGCGTGCGAAAAATAAAAATTAAAAACACAACTCTGGCGCAGCACCTCAAAGCCACGAAAAGACCCGCCGGCCTTCTTGCACAGAGCAACGGGAAAGAGAGGGTCTCCCTCTCCTCCACGCTACCCCGCTGAAGACTCGCCGGGGCCGCCGAAACCAAGCCGCCGGAAAAAAATCCGAAGCCCAACCGCCGCCTACATCGTCATGGGGATTTCAACGTTCCGGCCAGCGAGGCTGGCACGCGAAAACCCCCCCCCAAACAAAAACAAAAACGGCGTGGGGATTTTCGCAGTCCGGCCACCAAGGTCGAGCCGCGAACCCCACCACCACCCCCGAAACAAAACAACCAACAAACACAACGTGGGGATTCCCACGGGCCGGCGGCGTGGATATTCCAACGTGTCCGGCCCGTGAAAATACCCCAACCGCGCATGAACTGGCCGTGGTATTTCCACTGCCAGCCATCAACACTGGCCCACAAAAATACCTCCAACCCACCACCACATGGTATTTCAATGGGCCAGCCAGCCACCAAGGCCGGCCCACGGAAATACCCACACCAAAAACACAAACAAGAACATTCAACAAAAATCAAAAACAATAATAAACATAAAAATGAAAAACAAAAACATCCCAAAACAACCAAAAATAAACAAGGATAAACACACAACCCCCCGCCCCCCACAAAACCCAAAACAAACCCCCCTAACAAAAAAAAAACCCACCTTACCAGGACATGTCTGCCCTCATCCACGACCGGAACTGAAATGACAAAAGAACAGGAAGAATACACAGCCCAGTACACAGTCAAAATTAAAAAATTACGCCACAGCACCCCCCAGTGGCCACAGGAGAAATAACACTCAATAAATTCAAATTAATCTCCAAGATTTTTTTAAAAGGAAAGAAGGTTTAAAAACATTCAAAAATATCCAAACAAAAAATTTATTCAAAAATAAATAAATAAGTACACACTAAAAGAAAAACCAAACATCTAAACACAATCAAAAAAATTGAATTTAAAAAAACATACACTTACACATTTTAAAAAATTCTTATCCAAGGTACACCTATTAACAAAAAAAATCACATAGTAACACATTATTTTTTAAAATACAATAATTGAAAATAATTATATCAACCTTTCCTCTTTTTAAAATCCAAAAAAATGATGATAGTTTAAAACACTACCTGTGTATAAAAAAAATTATTTTTTAAAAAAAAACATACCTCATTTAAATAAACATACAAGAAAAACCATGCAACACCACTTAAAACAGCCCGGCAACGCCGGGCAACCTCTGCTAGTTTTTCTATAGATATTACTTGTTTCCCTATCACTGCTGCCATTTGTATTTCTTTTGCAGGTTCTGCCCTCGCTGTTCCCAGGAGAGGAAGAAGAAATAAAATGTATGCCTTCTTGGGTCCCGAGAGCTTTTGCCTGAACACTCAACTCTGCTCCTGGACTTCAGTGCTCTCCTCCCAGTTAACTGGGACCTCACAGTTATGGGGGTCTCACCCTGGGGGAACAGAGTTAACTGTGAATGGTTTGTATCATATGATGGTTCCTGTGAGTACTAAAATATTCACTGTTTACTCTTGAGGGAGAGACGGAATAAGCCTTCTTCTTTCCTCCAGCCCTTTACCCGGCACAGGGTTTCAAAGCCTGTATGAGCTAAAGGAACCAAGACTTACTGGTAGGAGAAGGAATTGTACCTGAATAGCTAATAGAAGCGGCAAAGTCTTCCTTCCAACTAACCAGGCCAGCCCTTTATCCAGCAAGTGAATTTAGATGAGCCTTTTATTCTTTCCCTCCCTCCACAACATTCCATTTTTTTCCAAGGGAAAAGAACCATTTAGAGCCAGCTGGAAATATGTTTTATTTTCTTCATGAGGAAAGTCTTCTCTTGATGGTGCTTGTTTTGGGGGAAACCCATGTTGTAAATTATAGTATTAAGTAAATAAAAACAATTCAACAAACTTTGGAGTGATTCTCAGTTTTAGCTGGAAGTAACCAAATTGATGGTCAATAGCCAGTTCTTGGATTGAAGAGATGCGCTATTAGGATCTTAAACATTTAAACCCAGGGGTGGCCAAACTATGGCCTGTGGACCAAATCTGGCCCATGACACCTGTGCCGCTCCCGGAAGCAGAAGTAAAACGCACATGTGCAAAACATGGCCGTAAATGCACCAGCAGCTGTTGTGAAGGCGTTTATGACAACTGCGGGTGCATTTATGGCAGTGTTTTGCACACGCACGGGTGTGTTCTACTTCCACTACCGGTGGGAGGAACCACATGACCACGTGACTGACCTGTGGCCTAAAAAGTTTGGCCACCCAATTTAACCTGTGATAATTGTTTCTGAAAATGTGTCTGTTCACTTACCTGGGACTTTCATGTAGGGCTATGTGAATAAGGTAGGAGAGGATGAAGGTGTAAAGTAACATTAATGTAAGGAAAAAGAAATAATTGGGTACAGAGCATTCACAGATTAAGCAAAGCAGAGTGTTTGGCAACATGAAATTAGGATGTTTATTTAGCAGGGAACATATCATAAGCTGAGGATGATGAAAAGTTTCCAGTTATCTTCCTCATAGAAATTAAAATGTAGTTTTGTCTCCTTACTAACAACATTTTTGTTATGGCTGTTATTCGTTGATGGTACAACAGAAATTGCCTATGAAAATTTCCTAACTCATTCATTTCATTCATTTATTAGACTTGTATGCCGCCCTACTCAATGGTGCAACTCAGAGCGGCTAACATACCATGGAGCAATGGCAGTTCTCCATTAAAAGTTACTATTTGTGCAACTGTGCAACAGGATTTTGGCCACTATTTTCCCCAAAGGGTGTGGGAGGGACCTTTGGTTTAAAACAAAACATTACAGTGATAGCTGTCACCTCAAAAGTAAAGAATTCAAAACCACAGATCAACTTCTCTCCTCACTCAGAATATAGGCACATTAATGCATTCTCCCTATATATTTCTTTCCATCTTGAAACATTACAGCATAACCCGGTAGCCATCCTGCCAGCCTATGTACTACACCAATGATAAGGAAGAAATGAAGTGAAGTGGGTTTTTATAGTATCAAAATTTACAAGCAGCAGCTCTAGTACATTTGTCCTATTCACAGTTGAATAATCTTTACTCTGGTGTGTGTCAAGTCAGAACCAACTTTAAGTGACTCTAAGGGGTTTCAAGGTAAGTGAATGGTTTTTCCAGTTCCAACCCCTGTGAGTTTCCATGGCTGAGCAGGAATTTGAACCCAAGCCTCCAGAGTCCTAGTATAAAACAACTACACCACTTGCTCCCTTTATCTTTATTTGAGGATCAGAAGTCTTGTTGTTTTTTAATGGGTTTAGTAGTCCTTGGTAAGTGGTGACCTTTATTTTTAGAAAAGCAACAGTTGGAGCTCATCTTTTATATTTACTCTGAATAGAAATTTAGGTATAAGATGTCTGATGCTCTTTGGATGTCTTTTAACCTTTTCCCATTTCCATGAATGAAAACAAGATCTAGTTGTTACATACTTATTTTATACTTTTCATTATAGATTCCTTGGCAGTGTATACCCTATTGAAACAAAGTACAGTACAACGATCATTAGCATGGAATAACAAAACAATGTAAAACATAATAAAATAACAAGGTAGATTTTACAAAAGTGCATAGATGGCCTTAGAAAATAGTGAAGTCTTTGCTTGGTGCCTGTGCTTAAAAGTTTGGGTAGGAAACAGTCATGCCTTATGTAGAGGGAGTTCTGTGGACACTGTGTCACTGCTGAAACAGTCATTGTCTCCCAGTTTGCCTCCCACCTTACCTCTGAAAGACAGGGATATTTGAAGAAGAGCAAATGCTGGCAGTTTCCATACGTTAGCCTAAATAAACACTAAGCTTGAGTTGGGCATAGCATTTTCTCCATGTGGGTACAGTAAGTCTACATAGGCAGTTTGTAATTTGAACTGCTAATGGGAATGGAAATGGAACTTTGACTGAAGGTAGCAGTAAAACATGTGATGAAGCTGAAGCATCTTCCTCTTCAATCTTCCTCTTAACTGTGCCACACTGTTTTAAATAACTCTTCTAACAGCAGGTTTCATTGTAAATTGTCTGGAAAGAGTTGAACATAATCAAATACCAAAGAACTTAAACTTAGCAGCTATGTAGTGATGCCAACTGTTGGTAAACTGATTTGTACACTTTACATATTGAGGGATGTTCAGAAGTGACAAAATGCCCTGCTTTTGTGCGGAAACTATACTCCTTGAATTGGTAGCCATCAACTTGTCTTCAATTTATATACTGTACATTTAAGCTGATGCTTAAAGGACTGTAGTGGCTTAGCGGTTAAAGTGCTGAACTTAATGACTGGAAGGTTGGCAGGTCAACAGTTTGAGTACTGCATGATGGAGTGAACTTCTGTCTCTGTCCCAGCTCCTGCCAACCTAGCAGTTTGAAAGGAAGAAATTGCAAGTAGATTAAAAGGTACCACTTCGGTGGGAAGGTAAACCGCGTTCCGTGCATTCCGGTGTCTAATCATGCCTGCCACATGTCCATGGAAACGTCTGCAGAAGCAGACAGCACTGACTCTTTGGCTTTGAAACAGATGAGCACTGAACCCTAGAGTCGGATATGACTGGCTTTCGAGCAAGGGAAACCTTTACTCCTGTCCTGTTTTTGTGAGAGGGAAATATGGTAACCCTAGTCTCAATGAAAGAAATATATAGAATTGTGATAGAGCCTGACAGGTTGTAAGGATAACACACCCATGTTATCCCACTATCTTAGGACTCGTTCCACCTTCCAGAGACCTGTGCTTCTTCAGGAAGCCCGCTTCACCTTTGTGCTGCTTCAGAGTTCCTAAAGTCCTGTTTCAGGCTAGAGAAATCTATGAAAAGTTACAATCACTGACTGTTTATCCTTACAAAGCAACCAGCTTAGGTAGGACATGCAGTGTAAATTAGCAAAATTAATCACTGCCAATAAAGAAATAAGGCACTGGAATTATCCCACCAATTTGAGCTCTATGTAATAAGTACACTGTCTTCGGATTCCATCAGATTTATTTAGATGAACAAATAGAAAAGTTCAGGATCAGATACAAAATAGAAAAAAGGAAGATTTTTAGCAAAGCATATCTAGCTATATTTACCTGGCTTGGGCTAGCCAGGTTTTGACTACATTTTTCTACTTTTTACTCACAAGCACTCTCTTTTTTGATCAGCATCGTGGCAATCGAAGTCATGGCAAAAGCAATCATGGTGTTTCTCCCTCACATTTGAATATAACAAAACCGATCTTTTTCCACCCATCTCGCCTCTTCCTGGATTTTAACCAATTAAAGCACAACAAACAGTGTCCATAATTCCTAGTTCCGTTCACACAGTTTTCAGCCTGTTGTGACTACAATCAAAGTAAACTAACCCGCATCTGTCTTGAAGGTCGTTTCCCAGGCTTCTCTAACTCTGCCCAGGAAATAAAGAACTCAAAGAACTTTGCTCACTAAAAGCAAAAGCTCCTATTTTAATTCATTACATGGGTCATGTCAGGTCTTGCAAGGAAGGGATACACAGAACCCTCAAACAATAAAACACCAGAAAATTGTTTTTTCTTTGAATAAAAATAGGAAACTTCCCACACTAAGACTTATCTTCCCCGCACTCTGCTTTATATGCTACCACTTCTTTTCTGCTGCAGCATTTAAATGCTTTTACGTTTTTTGTTTTGTTTCCAATGTTCCATTTTCTGGCCAAATAAAATTTGATACTAGAAATGCCTGAAATTTTACTGCTTGTCAGAAGAAGTGGACTTGATTCACGAAAGCTCACAGTAAAAATATTGCAGTTAGTCTTTAAAGTGCTGCAGTGTGATTTCCCCCCTGATATGCCTGAACCACAGACTAACACGGCTACTATGTCCAAAAAATGATACTCCAAGAGGAGCAACATCCCCATTCATTAACATAGATCTGCTTCCTGTCAATAAATTAGTCAGAGATGAACAAGTCTTCATTCTTGAGCAGTTCTTATTGTCCAGATACACCTGTCTGTAATGGCAGTGAAAACCTATGGCTTAAGCCAGAGCTATGCTGCCTCCTTGTATGGATGGATCCCCTGCCTGCCATCTGGGTTCCGTTTGCTCTCCTGCAATAGTTCCTCCGATTGTGAGCTCACTGCGTTCTGCTTCCGACAGCTCCTTCCCTTGGTGGCCTTTGAAATGGGGAGGTATGATGATGATGATGGGTAGTGAGGCAGCCTGAAGTGAAAAAGGGCAGAATGGCAGGGCTGAAACTCAAGTCTCCAGCATGGGCTCTTCTGGTAGGTGAGTGACTGAAAGATGCTCAGTATCCTGAGAGGGAACCTGGCAAGCCTGCTACTTTTCAATCAAGTTTGCTTAGCCCCTCATATGTCCTATACCTGTCATTGTTCCTGACTGACATGGCTACACAGTTAACTGCTGGTGCGCTACACATCACTCAGCTCCTGTTATTAGAGAGGTAGAAAAAACCTGGGTAAGGGCTCACATGGCTCTTTTATAGGTCCTCATAATGAGCTCCCGTCTTTCTCCCAGCTCCTGCCAACCTAGCAGTTCGAAAGTAAGAAATTGCAACTAGATAAATAGGGACCACTTCGGTGGGAAGGTAAACAGCGTTCCGTGCACTCCGGTGTCTAGTCATGCCTGCCACATGACCACGGAAACGTCTGCAAAAGCAGACAACGCTGGCTCTTCGGCTTTGAAACAGAGATGAGCACTGAACCCTAGAGTCAGATACGACTGGCTTTCGAGCAAGGGAAAGCTTTACCTTTACCTAATGGACCACTGATCAGATCACACACTTCCCTTTTATGTAACTGAACCAGCTTTTAGGGATACACTGCTGATATCATTAATAGTAGAGGAAACATGCCTAATTGCATATGGCTGTGCATGTCAGAAGCTGAACTTTCATTTTGGGGTTAAAAAAAATACAACTGTTTTCTCCTTTTACATGGAGAGCTTTTCCTTCTAACTTAACATCTTGGTATAGATCAGGGGTGCCCAAACTATGGCCTGTGGGTCAGATCTGACCCCTGACACCAATTCATCCAGCCCACGTGGCCCTTGTTGCTCTCGGAAGTGGAAATAAACTGCGCCTGTACATTACTCCACTTCTGGGAGTGTTGCAATGGCTGGCCGGAAGGAAAACGCATGGAGGCAACTGTGTGAAGAAGTCCAGCCCCAACCAGAGTCAGGGATACGTATTTATTACCCTGCCTGGGGGTTGTGACATGTGCCTAGGGCACTCGTGCCGCCCCTGTACAGAAGGCCTGCATACATGGCTTTTTCCGGTGGTCCAGCTACAATGCCAGCTCTTGGAAGTTGCCCCGTGGTTAATGGACAACCCGCACTTAATTGCCTTGGGCTGGCGAAACCCATTGTTCCTGCCCTAATCTCAGAGTCTATGTGTATTGACCCAGGCACCTAATCTTTGTCCCCTGTTTGCCCCGACATGCTTGCCCTGCTCTATTTGCCCTCAGCCTGGGTTATGGTTCATCTCTAACTAGCCTGCTTATCTACCCAATTTTTTTCCCCGTCGAGCCCGGTTGATTCCCAGATCTGTTGACACCAAGCAAACTCCTGAGGAGAGGTTTAATTGCCAATTATTCCTGCGGGCAACCCACACGGGAGCAACAAGTGTGGCGCAGGCCAGATGAATTGGTGTTGGGGCTGGATCTGGCCCACAGGCTGTGGTTTGGGCACCCCTAGTTTAAGCAGAGAAAATTGCAGCTTAAAATCTATCACATTCTGTTGCAAAACAGGTTACAAGGTGCGTTTTATTTCTGCTTCCACTGGGAGGAACTACGTGACCGGCTTGCAGAACCATATGACTGGCCCCCAGCCCGAAAAGTTTGGGCACCCCTGCAATTTCTTGCTTTCAATCTGCTAGGTTGACAGGAGCTGGGACAGAGATAGGTGCTCAGTTCATCATGTAGTACCCAGGTCTCAAACTGCTGACTTGCCGTCCTTCTGGCTAACAAAGTGAACTTCTTAACCACTGAGCCACCGCAGCCCCATTACTTGAAATGATAATCTACTAGGAAAAATATTCATTGCTAGATAAAGTTTAGGTGTGCTATATCACAATTAAGAATTGTCTAGCTTCTTGTCAGACTAAATATTTTTTAAATTTGCATTTGTTTTGATTTCTATGGACATATATGAAATATAGGTAAAATTCAAAGTTCCAGAACATCCAGAAAATGTACATCTCTTTCTAGACTATAGGTGGCCCTCTTCTACCACCTGCCAAGGAAAATGCTATCCCTGTTCCCCCAACAGAGGAAAATAACACACTGTATTTGGCTAATGTGGAATTAGTGTTTTTTAAGTATACTGGTAGTAAAGCCCTGTTTATTAACGAGAACCATTGTGTTCAGTGGGGCTTATTTCCACGAATGTTGTCCTAGAGATTGGGGCCTGAAAATGAGAAAGAGGAATAGGAGGAGGGGAAATCCACTCATATTTCTTCTTTCCCAAAAACTCTTCTGCAGGACAAGGGACTTTTTCTAGTGTGCCAACAATTTTTTATATCAGAAAACATAAACAAAATAATAATAAAATAAAAACAAAAACACTGCAGCACTTTAAAGACTAACTGCTATATTTTTACTGTTAGCCTGCGTGGATCAAGCGAACAGTAAAAAATATAGCAGTTAGTCTTTAAAGTGCTGCAGTGTTTTTGTTTTATTTTATTTTGTTTTTGTTTTCTGATATGCCTGAACCACAGACTAACATGTCTACTATTCTAAAAAAAAAAATTCAACATTTTTAATGTACTCTTGGCAATTAATACAAATGTTTTTTTCAAAACAGACTTTGGTGTGAGCACGCTTGACAGGCCATGAGATTTATTTATTTTTTATTGAATGGAGAGTTTTACATATTTTTCAAATATTTAGCACTTTTCAAATACCTGAAAGATGATCATAAAGAAGAGGGGTAGGATCTCTTCTTGGTCATCCCAGAGTGCAGGATGCATCATAACAGGCTCAAACTAAAGGAAGCCAGATACAGGCTGAATATCAGGAAAAACCTCTTAACTGTTAGAGCAGCACAACAGTGGAACCATCTGTCTCAAGAGATGGTGAGCACTCCAACACTGGAAACATTGAAGAGAGAATTGGACACCCATCTGTCCAATCTGCTATGATTTGGATTTCTGCATTGAGCAGGGGGTTGGACTCGATGGCCTGAAAGGCCCCTTCTGACTCAGTGATTCTATGAACATAAGAACAGCCTTGCTGGAACAGGCCACAGCCCATCCAGTCCAGCATTCTGTCTCACACAGTGGCTCACCATTTGCTTCAGGGTATTCCCAAGCAGATGCCTTCACCTGCTTAGGATTCCCTGGAAATGGCATTGAGAGATATCCTGCTTATCTCTCCAACCCGGAGGTTGTCCTTAGGTATCCATAATTATAGCCATTGATACCCTTGTCCTCCATGAACTCGTCTAATCCTTTCTTAAAGCTGTCAAGACTGACAGCTGTCACCACTTCTTCTGGCAGGGAGTTCCATAGACCAGTGATCCTCTGGGTGAAAAAGTACTTTCTCTTATTTGTTTGAGAACTAGTACCCAAAAGTTTCATGGAGTGCCCCCTAGTTCTAGTGTTATGCGATAGGGAAAACAGTTTTTCCTTATCTACTTTGCCTACTATGATTCTCTAATGTTTTTATTTCCTTATGCTACTGTTTTTTACAGGGTTTCCAGTTTTTTTGACACAGCTGATTCCAAAAACATTGTCCGTAGACCCAGGTAGCCCTCTCTCAGAGGATGGATATGCTTCCTTCTTCAGTTCCTTGAAACCCAAGTGGAAAGCGGTGCTTGCATGTCAAATCCGACATAGTAAGGGTTGCCATGATCCTAAAATAATGAAGCTGGATCAGCTTGAGAATAATGGCCATATCCCAGATGGTATGTGAAGATCACTGATGTGTACTTCAGTTTCCCTCCCTCCTTCCCTCCCTCCCTATCTATCCATATGGTCCGTTTGTATTTTTCAAAAAATGTATAAAATTGTACATTTTTAAAAAATATACAGCCTTCCCCTCTGTCTTCTCTTCCCTCATCCCTTCCTCTGTCACTCCCTCACAGGGCCGCCATCAGGGCAGTACTACCAGTACTGTCGTATAGGGCCCGGAGCTGACAGGGGCCCAGCCGCTGTATGTGTTTATGTTTATGTTTATTTGATTTGTACCCCGCCATACTCGGCGCAGGCCGACTCAGGGTGGAATTACAACATGTTAAGTACAATATGATAAAAAACACAATATGATATAGCAATAACAATGCAAAAATACAAGTACATAGCAATACCTAGCAGCAAAAATGAAGTATACAATAGTACAAATAGATTACAAAACATCAAAAGGTACATGGTAATGCCCTATACAAAAAGTCCAATCTCCTAACACAGCATACATCATAAAAACATACAGTAATAATGTATCGTAACACAGACCCTTCCAACCCCCGAGGCGGGGGATGGGCCCCAAACGCATTGGCAGGTGTTGCGAGTCCTGGCGCTCAGAGCCAGCAGGCCTCCTCACCCCAACCAAATCCAAATATCGGCAAAAAAGGCCTACCTGGCCAAAAGGAGAGTCCAGTCTCTGGCGGGGGGGAGGGGGCAGTTCTTAAATCCATCTGGGGCCCCACGCAACTATCATTCCTTCTCTCAAAGCCTGCCTGCCTGATCTCGCCTCCACCCTCCCGTCAAAGCGGCCAAGGGCGGGCGAGCATCTGGAGTGGGCGTCCAGGTGGGAACAATGGTGGTGGTGGCTGTGGCGGCAACTGCGCAGCAATGCTCCCCACCTCCGAGGCTGGACCGGCCGAGGGGGAAGCTCGCCTGTCGAGCTCCCGGCCGCCAGAACAGGTGGAAGCAATGCTGGTGGTGGTGGCACGGCCCCTTCCAGCCGTGTCACTGGACAGCATTAATGCAGCGGCAGGGAACACTGCCCCGGAGGCCACCAAAGCAACCACAAGTGCAGCCGGTCCCCTCCTCCCTGCCCTGGGTCCGAACAGCACCAGAGCTCCGGCGGCGGCAGGGAGCATCACCCCCGGGGCCACCAAAGCAACTCCAGGTGCAGCCAGTCCTCTCCTTCCCGCCCCAGGCCCGGACAGCAGCGGAGCCCAGGCGGCGGCGGGGAACGCTGCCTCCCAGGGCTGCCAAAGCGACTCCAGGTGTGACCGGCCTTCTCCTCCCTGCCCCAGGCCTGGATGGCATTGGAGCTTTGGTGGTGGCGGGGAGCACTGCCCCCAGGCCTCCAAAGTGACCCCAGGTGCAGCCAATCCTCCCCCCTGCCCCGGGCCCGGACGGTGGCGGAGCCTTGGTGGCGGTGGGGAGCACTGCCCCTGGGGCCGCCAAAGCGACTCCAGGTGCAGCCGGTCCTCTCGTCCCCGCCCCAGGCCCAGACAGCACCGGAGCCTTGGCGGCGGCAGGGAGCACTGCCTCTGGGGCCGCCAAAGCAACCCCAGGTGTGGCCAGTCCTCTCCTCCCTGCCCCGTGTATGTGTGTGTGTGGGTGGGTGGGTGGGTGGGCAATAGGATTGCTCAGTATGGGGCCCAGAAATTTCTGATGGCGGCCCTGCTCTCTCAACCTGCAAAGTATATCGATATAAAAGACATAATTCTTTTCAATGGAAGCTCAAGGAATTGTCCGTATGTTTTCAGCAAATTGTTCTTGGTAGATTTCTGGGATATCTTCAAGAAAACATGCCACCAGGAAACTGAACAAATTACTGCTCCTGGGGAAATCAGTTTCTTGAAGCTATTGTGAGGATGGCAGCTAAGTTGAGAAGAAAACTGAGAGTATGATGCTGTAGTTGAGGCCATATTTGGGCTTTGACCCTGTGAGCCATGCCTTCACTACAGAACTCCATCCCCCTGTTCCATTTGTTCTTTAATAGGTCTGAGTTTAGGAATGGGCTCAGACCTTTTTTGCAAACATATGTTCCAAGAAGTCATGAATTGTGAGGCAAATGATTATATTTTAATGAGAAAAACCTCTTGTCTTTAATGGGTTTTCTGGAAGTTAATATTTCAAATATTATTTAGTGGTCTACCTTCCCAGCCCCCATGGAAGTTATTGAATGTAAGAAATTGGTTGCTTCTTAACTTGTACTGTGGATTTTCCTCACTTCAGACATTAGTATTCTGATTTGCCATGGTTCAGTGCAAATTATATTGTACTACTTGCTCCTTCTTGTAATTGTATTCATGCTTCATCCCTTGCTTTCAGGTCCCATTTGTGCTGATCTTCCTGAGAATATACATTTTGATACCTTTTGTCTATTTGCACAATTTCGATGCTTAACCCGAAAGTTCTACATGAAGGTGAGTGTAAATAGAATTTCTAGGTTATAACCAGATGCACAGACTACAGAGAAGCCAGAAACCCTTTGCTACTTTCATTCAAAAGCTGGGAGAATGTGATCTGGCTAAAATTAAGGAGAGTGAAA
This sequence comes from Bradypodion ventrale, assembly GCA_035047345.1. Classification (NCBI taxonomy): domain Eukaryota; kingdom Metazoa; phylum Chordata; class Lepidosauria; order Squamata; family Chamaeleonidae; genus Bradypodion; species Bradypodion ventrale. The sequence continues at coordinate 138,223,237 of JAWDJE010000002.1, read as the reverse complement.
ATTGACTGCCCCCTCTTAATTACGTCTGGTTATGATATAGTTATGGACTCCTTGAAATTCCCTCTTCCATCCCAAAATGTATATACTAGTGCTTAACAGCTCCATCTAGGACATTATCTGAGCTGAAAAGTTATCTAGCGCTGAAACATCATTACAACAGGAAGGGAAGCAGAGAGTGGTGGAAGGGCAGGCAAGTACAGATGCCTGGAACAAACTAGGGTGACATTACAACCAGAACAGGCTCTGACCGTTGCTTAGACAAAGGCCCTGAGTGGGCAAACTGGGGGGGAGTCCTTCTGACTCTGAAAAAAGCAACGCCATCTTATTCTTCATTTTGCAGTCTTGACTGGCTCACCACAAGGGGTACCATTGATCAAATTAGACAAGGCATTCAAGAAATGTCAGAATCAAGGAGGCATATTTTCTTAAGAATGAGTTGTTACTGCAGTAGTATTGGAGAGACAATTGGCTGATCTCACAAGTACTAGCATTACAGCAAGTGAATGTCTGGGTTGACCACCTTTATTTTGGGATAGCCAGATTACTCAAATGCTTGACAAATTAAAGGGTGGGTGGGGACAAGATGAGGGAAAGTTTAGTGTCTTGCACAGGAGACAAAGAAGGAGTCGCAGGAAGGACTAACACAGGTTTATTGGTTGATGGTCAGGATGAACATGTGATAATGGCGGAGGTACATCTCATTATATACAGTAACACAATACATTTGAATCTTGTTGCACGGTAGCTCATTGGCTGCTACCGGCGTGGCCTCGCCCAGGTCACGCCTCTCTTCTGTAGTTCTTCTTCTGTAGCCATTGATCATGCGGGGAAATTCCCGCGGCTGTTCGTGATTTGGGGAATGTGAACCATGTGAGACTGAATGCTCGCAGCTGCCCTCTATGGGCGGCTTGCTCGCGTTCCTTAACAGCTGAGATACATTGTGATTGTAGACTGATTACATTCATATATTTAAAGTAACATTGTACATGCATACATAACATCCCTCCCCCCTAGGATGGGACGAAGTCCCTCAACCATTGTGGCTTGCCGCACGTGCGCCTGGGGCGTGCGGCCGCCTGACCTAATACAGGGGAGCCTGTGGCCCCTGGTTCCGTGGAGTCTCGTCCTCAACGAAAAAACGCCGGTGCTCCAGGCCCACGCGGTTGACGCCTCCCTCGTCGAAGCCGGTTGAGACCTTTCTGGTGCCGGTCGCCTTCCGTTGGTGTCCCCGGGGGTGGCTTGGACTGCCCTTGTCCTCGGTCCACCCGCGTCTGCATACTCTGGCGATGTGCCCCTTTCGGCCGCAGTTGTGGCACTCGGCCTTACGAAACGGGCACCTCGTGCGGTTGTGTGGCGCCCCACAACCGTCGCAACGGCGGTCTTGCCTTTCGCGGGTCTCGCGCTTCTCCCTGCGTTTCCTTATCCGCTGGACGTCATCGTCCTCGCTGGAGCAGGGGTCTGCCGTTGTGGACGACTCCTCAGATGTCGCTGGTGAGCCGGCGGGCGGCTTGGGGGCCCGCCAGGCCATCTTCGCTGGTGTCCGCCGGGCCGCTTGCACTGGTGACTTGGCCCTCTCGGATGCGGTCCCTTGGGACTTAAACAGCCTGACCCCGCTCCTGGCCTCCTCGGCTGCTTGGGCCTCCCGCAGTACCTCGTTGAACGTGAGGCAGTGGTCGCGGGTCATCAGGCGCCTCTGCAGCTCCTCGTCCTTCAAACCGCACAACATGCGGTCTCGGAGGGCCTGGTCCAGGTCGTCCCACTGGCAGTGCACCGCTGCAAGCCTGAGGGCAGCCGCGTAGGCAGACACGGATTCGCCTGGGCGCTGGTCTCGCCTATGGAACGCGACCCGGGCTGGGAAGATTGAAACGGGCGGCTGGAAATGCTCACGAAGCTTCTCCAAGATGTGGTCGATGGGCACGTCGTCCACCTTTTGGGGAGCCACCAGGGTCATCAAGATCCGCATCGCGGCCGGCCCCACCTGGGCCAGGAAGTGTGAGCGCATTTTCGCGTCGGCGTCGACGCCGGCGGCTTCCATCGTGTGCTGAAACTGGCACTCGTAGAGCTCCCATTGTTCGGGTTCGCTGACATCGAACTGGTACGGCTTGACTTTAGGATTCGCCATCGATCCCACCTTCATCGCCAATTTAGTGTCTTGCACAGGAGACAAAGAAGGAGTCGCAGGAAGGACTAACACAGGTTTATTGGTTGATGATCAGGATGAACATGTGATAATGGCGGAGGTACATCTCATTATATACAGTAACACAATACATTTGAATCTTGTTGCACGGTAGCTCATTGGCTGCTACCGGCGTGGCCTCGCCCAGGTCACGCCTCTCTTCTGTAGTTCTTCTTCTGTAGCCATTGATCATGCGGGGAAATTCCCGCGGCTGTTCGTGATTTGGGGAATGTGAACCATGTGAGACTGAACGCTCGCAGCCGCCCTCTATGGGCGGCTTGCTCGCGTTCCTTAACAGCTGAGATACATTATGATTGTGGACTGGTTACATTCATATATTTAAAGTAACATTGTACATGCATACATAACAGAAAGACTCAGGAACTTTGATGTAGGCAGATCGATTGCACACAGAGCCAGCAGGTAGGCCAAACACTTCTTTATTGTAGCATGGTCAATCTGTACATAACCAAATGGTGGAGACGCAGCTCCTTATATATCGTGCAATGCATTTGAATTTTCCCCCAAAGGCACTCATTGGTTGCGGTTGCAGTGACGTCATTGGGGACGCACTGCGAACCTTCCTAAGGTCCACCTAACCTCACTAAGGCTTGTTGTATACCTTCCTAATAGTCACCTATAGCGGGGAGGTTTCCCGCGCTTGTTGCTGATTGGGTGATCGGGGTCGCATGGGCTGAGCTTCCTCAGTTGCGCTATTGCTGGCAGCTGAGTTGCGTGTGGTGACTGATGAATTGCTTGCATACACAACATCCCTCCCCACTAGGATGGGACGAAGTCCCTTAACCATTGTGGGGGCCGGCGATTTCGCTGCGGCCGACCCGCCATTTCAGCAGTGTTCGCCAGGGCGCCGGGGCTTTCCCCTCGAGAGAACTGAAGAGTCCCATCAAATCCTGGCAGGGAAAGGGATGGGATATTCCTGGCTCGGGGGGTATGAGGGGACCGTTGGGAGGACTCAAAACCCCGCTGCTCACTGGGACGAGTGGGGGAACACTAGCAAAAACTCCCCTCATCCTGAGACAAAAAATCAAACTGGGGGTTTGCTTCCTCAGGCTGAGAGACCGACTCCCGTGGTTCCAAGCAGCCTGCCATGCTCAATCCTGTATTCCCCCCTTGGGTTAAACGGGTGGGGGGCAACCCTAATGTTGATTCCTCTCTGTCACTCTCTTCAGTGGGTTCCTCTGGATCAGCCCCCCACATGGCTTCCGTGACCCTTCTTCTAATCTGGTCAGCGTGTCTGCACCACAGTAACCCTGAGTCTGTTATAACTTTGTACGATACTGGCCCGGTTTGCTCTACTACCTCCCCAGGTACCCATGCTGGTCCTGAGCTCACATAATTCCTACAGTAGACTGGGTCGCCTGCCCCGAACACTTTTCTCTTCTCTATTGACAATTCGTACCCCTATCCTCCATCCTAGAAGGATCCAGGCTGTTGAGCAACGTTGGGATTCTTCTCAGCATTAGGAGCTCCGAGGGGTATTGTCCTGAGGCTAATGGGGTGACCCTGTAGGTTATGAGGAATTGGCAGCAATGGACGGCCACCAGTCTCAGCGCGGCGATGTACTCCGCCATGCTCTCTCCGGGCCGTTGGTCGCACCGGTGGAATGCCAGCCGTGCCGGGAACACGGACACCTTCGGGCGGAAATGTGCCCGCAGCGCAGCAAGGATCTCGCCGAGTGGTACTGACCTTAGGGCCCTCGGCATCAGCAGGTTCCTCGCCAGTTCCAGGGTCGGCAACCCGCACTGAGCCAGTAGGCAGGCTTGTCTCTGGTTCTCTTCCTCGATGCCCTCCGCATCTATGGCATACAGGAACTGCTCCTCATAGAGGTCCCATGACTCTGGCTTAGAAGTGTCGAATGGAGCGAGGATAACTCTGTGGGAAGCCATTATCCCATCCTCGTCACCAATTTGATGCAGGCAGATCGATTGCACACGGAGCCAGCAGGCGGGCCAAACACTTCTTTATTGTAGCATGGTGAATCTGTACATAACCAAAGGGTAGAGACGCAGCTCCTTATATATCGTGCAATGCATTTGAATTTCCCCCCAAAGGCACTCATTGGTTACGGTTGCAGTGACGTCATTGGGGACACACTGAAAACCTTCCTAAGGTCCACCTAACCTCACTAAAGCTTGTTGTATACCTTCCTAATAGTCACCTATAGCGGGGAGGTTTTCCGTGCTTGTTGCTGATTGGGTGATTGGGGTCACATGGGCTGAGCTTCCTCAGCTGCGCTATTGCTGGCAGCTGAGTTGCGTGTGGTGACTGATGAATTGCTTGCATACACAACAGGAACCCCAATGGAGGGAATATCAATTAATGAATTAAGGCCAAAGAGTAGAAAATCGACTAGTCTGGGAGAGTGTAGAGAGATGAGATGGAATTGTTTTACACAAAACAGTATAGTTATGTTCCCCAAAATTCTCCCCTTTCCCTCCTGGATAGAGAATCGCATGCCAAACAGTGCAGCCTGCAAAAGATGTTACCCCCTCTCCAGCTCCAGATAAGATCCTTGTCCCAGACTCAAACACACCTGAGGTTCCCTCACTTCCTGAGATCCGTCTCCGTTCCAATGTGGATGCCATTTTGAAATACGCCTTTGCAGTCTCAGGTGAGGAACCCGTACCCAAGATCCCAAGCCCAACTCCAGACAGTAACTTGGAAACACTCATAACGACTGTAGAGAAAGAGACTGCAGAGCAGAAGCAAACAAAACAAAAGCCAGCAGAACACAAGCCAGTAGTGGCAGCGCATTTACATATTCTGGTCGCTACTGAAAAACCCACCTCAGACATCAAAGCTACAGAGGAGCTCACAGAGCAACAACTTCACCAAAGCATCCACCGCCTGATTGGCAAGGAATTCACACTGGAAAAGTCCCTCAAGGCAGAGGATGAGCATGCTGCTAAAAATATGAAAATAGATCTGAATGACATGGAAGAAACTTCAGAGAACGGTCCCAATGGCAGGTAAGGGCAAAATCAATTTTGGAGTCCAGCAGAATAGCTGATACTGCCTTCCCCAACATATGTCTCTTTTGCAGCTAAGGTGAAATTTCTTGACCTGCATGGGCAATCTCACTCATAGAGCAGGAGGAAAGCCAAATTGCTATCTCAGCTCTAGATTAGAATAAGGTTTGGCTGAATAAATATAATCATTGTGAAATTGGGATTGACTGAATAAAGGGAATGGCAAGCCGTTTGCAGGAAAGATAATTCCTCCCAGAACATAGGGTAAGATTGGATGTTTCAGAGACTACTGAAACATCCACAGGCACCTTTTCATATTTTAACACCTAAAATCCTATCCACCACTACTTATTACCAGTAAGGGAGGTATTAAACTGCAAGAACCACCACCCAACCCTCTTTCCATATATTTTGGGGTTGTTTTTTTAATACTGTCTCAGACAGAATCTCCTTTGCCCCAAGATGATATCTTAATTCAGGTGTTTTGTGAAAGGGTTTCTTAATCAGAATAAAACTCTGTGTTCCTATTGGTAATGTGAGAAGGGCACATTTTTCATTCATTAGTAGTCTGGGTTCCGTATTCTTAGTTACACGCAAAACAAGTATTGAGGAGAGACAAATAAAACCAAACAGGAGTTTGAGTTACAGGCCATAGGTAGTAGGTATGAAGGGAAAGGTAGGTTCTTGGATGTGAATGATTGAGGTTAAAAGAATAGTAAGATCGCAATTAAAGTTTAAAATACAGTAACTATGTTACAAACTCTCGATTGTTCTGACACATGTATTCCAACCACTATAGACAGACATCCCTTTATAAATTCTATCATTAACTACCTCTAACTCTCAAACTTCTCACTCCCTTCAGTTCTGTGCTCAAACTTTTCTGATCTCCTTTTCTAACTGCTGTCTCTCAACTTAATTCTTACCAAACCCCTGGACCACCACATTTTGATCATGGTACCCACTCAAGATTCAGCTACTCTACCACCTGTCACTGCAGCCCTCTGCTCAGGACCATTTACAATCTAAAAAACCAAATGGATTTATATAGAAACCTGGTCGTATGTAGTAAAGGTTAAGGTAAAGGTCACCCTTGTTCGAAAGCCAGTCATATCTGATTCTAGGGTTCAGTGCTCATCTCTGTTTCATAGCCGAAGAGCAAGCGCTGTCTGCTTCTGCAGACGTTTCCGTGGTCATGTGTCAGGCATGACTAGACACCGGAGCGCACAGAACGCTGTTCACCTTCCCAATGAAGTGGTCCCTATTTATCTACTTGCAGATTCTTTCTTTCGAACTGCTAGGTTGGCAGGAGCTGGGATAAAGACGGGAGCTCACTCCGTCCTGCAGTACAGTATTCGGGTCTCAAATTGTTGACCTGCCACCTTCCAGTCAGCATTTAAGCCACTTGAGCCACTGCAGTCCTGTGATCATATGTAGTTGTACATAAATGTCTGTGTAAGAGGCTTAAAATGGGTAGAATCCCCATCAGCCCTTAGTCAGCTTGGTCAACAGTGAGAAATCATGAGTTTACTTGTTCACTGACATTTGAGCTCTAAATGCTTTCCAGCCCTTCTCTTGATTCTGGAACTGGAAACCTCATGCTACCATTGTTATTCACTCTTGCTTGACCCTACAGATGAAAATCACAAAATCAATATGGTCTTCCTTATGAGCCTCCCATAATGTGCTTCCTTCTCTCCTTTGTTTTACTAGCATCTTTGATCTAGACAAAGATGGAGCTCTGGTAATTCTCTGTTATTCAGTGCTGGAAGATATTTGCATATCCTCACCTATTAGCAAAGCCTGGAAGCAATTGGAGGACAAAACCCTTGGCTTTGGTGAATTGGTAAGTCTCAGTGGTGGGTGTCAGCTTTTAGTTTTGACAATCTTAGATATCTTCAGCCCCTCCCTCAATCCATGTGTCACTTTGTAGAATATCCACTAAAGAGAGAAAAGGAACAGGTAGCTAAGGTACAGTCTAGACTTTACTTTCTTGGGATCTAAGATCACTGAAGATGGTGACTGCAGGCTGCAGCCAAGAAATAAAAAGACACTTACTACTTGAGAGGCAAGCTATGAGAAACCTAGACAGCATAATAAAAAGTAGAGACATCACCCTGCCAACAAAAGTCCGCATAGTCAAAGCAATGGTTTTTTCAGTAGTAATGTATGGCTGTGAGAACTGGACCATAAAGAAGGCCGAATGCAAAAGAATAGATGCCTTTGAACTATAGTGCTGAGGGAGACTCTTGAGAGTCCCCTGGATTGTGTGGAGATCAAATCAGTCAATCCTGAAGGAAATCAACCCTGACTGCTCATTGGAAGGACAAATGCTGAAGATGAAGCTCAAGTACTTTGGCCACCAAATGAGAAGAGAGGACTCATTGGAGAAGGCCTTGATGCTAGGAAAGATCAAAGGAAAAAGGAGAAGAGGGTGGCAGAGGATGAAGTGGCTGAATGGAATTATTGAAGTGGTGGGTATATATCTGGCTGGGCTGTGGATGGCAGAGGACAGAGGAGCCTGGCATGTGGTGGTCCATGGGGTCACAAAGGGTCGGACTCGACTGTGCGACTAAACAACAACAACCATAGAGCCCAACCTTGGGGGAAAAAGATACCAGTAGCATTGAGAAATAGCCAGTGCCCCTTTTAGGCCAGAGTGCCTTGTTGCAAACCTTAAGGTAGCAAGAAGTACATTGTTCCAGAAACTGGAGCTGGTCATTCTCATTACTTCATCACTTTCTAGGTATGTGACAACTTTGGACGGCACCATGAAGATCTGTGCTCTGAGTGTGCTTTCTGTTCCTTGAAGACTGAGCAGTGTGAAGGAGTCATCAATCTGAAACGTGTCCACTGTCATAGCGGTAATTTCACAGACTATATCAATCCTGGGATCTTGGCCGAGCATCAGGCCATAGTCACCAAGGTAGGGTAAAGTTTAGATTAATTAGGTTACTTAGTTACTGGAGAAATGTTCATTTGTGGACAAATTCCCTTTTGTCACATCTTCCCTGTCCTCGTTTTTATTGCTAGGTCTCCTCAGCCTTAACAGAGTTTTATGGACTTGAGATGTATGAAGGCTTACAGTCTGAGTACTGGTGTGATCGCTTGGCTACTCATGGTTGCGATGACTATCGTGTAGCTCTTTGGCTGCAGTCAGAGTATTCTTTATTTCAGAAAGGAGACTTTCCAGAAATGGTGAGCACTGAAAGAATACCTGCCCTTTGTTCTATGTTTCATTGTTCTTTTCATTCATCTCCCCTTTCTACCTATATTTCATTTCTTCCAGATCTGTGACTCAGAAAACATTCAACATCCAACCTATTGTGCATTCAAGAGCAATCAGTGTCGGGAGTATAGCCTCAATAAGAAGAAGGTGAGAAATAGACTTGTTTCCCCCAAATCCTGTAGCTTTTCAGTAGGTTTGTAAATCCTTGCTTGTCACATCATCACAGGCCAGGATGAACAATTGCAAACTTATCCTCATCCCCCACGCAAGAGCAAGGTATTTACTGTACTATCATTGAACAGATTGAGAATGAAAAGGATGAGAAAAAGCATTTGTTGTACAAACTGAGGGAAACTGCACAAAGTAATGCCTTGACTTAAACAATGCTTTCATGCAAATAGTATACTTGTGCAAAATAGTATTCATTTTTGCCTTACTGGATAGATTTTTAAGAATTGCCTCAAAGAAGCTCTTTTATTTCCTTTTTTAACAGTCAGACCATACTTCTGTGCTTGCTGGCTGTGTATGTCTGCGCCTTGCTTTTCAAAAGGAAATTGGTTTTGTGTAGTTTGTGCAGATCAATGAAACCTTGATGAGAAACCACAGAAGGGGTGACCAACCTTTTTCCGTTGTGGGCCTGACCACAACCCCGAAAGCGGAAGCAAGCGCATTTATGGCTGATGTAAATGCACCCACTTCTGCATTTACACCAGCCGCGGGCGCGTTTGAGCATGTGAAGTGTGTTTTATGGATGATGTAAACGTGTCTGCTTCCATTTCCAGGTGCAGCAGAGGCAGTGATGGGCCAGATGGGATGGTGTCAGGGGCCAGATGGGATGGTGTCAAGGGCCGGGGCCAATACAGCCTCATTTGAATGATAAATTAACTGAGGAATGTTGCCTAATATTTATTTACATGTCTACTGTTTGGTAACCCTTTCATAAACAAGAGGCAATCTGCTTGGTTTTGTGGTTTTGAAACGACTAATGCCATTCTTCATTATTTCATTCTATACTCCTCAGGAACTTCTTCAAAAGTCAGATTAAAAATTGGGCAGGCCAGGAAAGGGGGGGGGGGAATCTGACAATACCCATTCCCATTAAGAAGTTCCTACTGTTTGTTTACTCATAAATAAATCCCATTCAGCAAGCAATAAACCACGACTCATCTCTGCAATACTCCCTTTAAGACCTGTCAGCTTGGGTCATTCTTGAATAGTCGTTCTGTGTGGCTTCTGGCCTTTCCTAACTGAGAAAAAGTGAACAACTGGTGAAGGTGAAAATGAAATAATAGTTAAGAGTAACAGAATGCAGGGCCATGAGTTTTGTACTTTGGAGAATAGGAGTGATTTGAAGTGTAGTGTGGCTTCTCGTCCCGAACATACTCGAGGAAAGTACACAATTGTATCTGAATGGAAAGATTGGTGAGGACAATGATGATAACCTTCATAATCATCTTAGATTTGCAGAGCTTGAAGGTACGCTATGGATCATTGAATCGAACTCCCAACCTCTAACCCTGGAGCTAGATACCTAACATGCCATTGTGCACTTCCAAGTGACCCTTTTGAGACTTACTTAGCCAGGATATATCCAAACCAGGATAATTATCCTGTCTAGACCTCATCCTTTCTCTCTCCCTCTGGTACCTAAACTTTAATTGTTTGAGTGAGGCTGCCAGACAAATAGATGCTGCTCTGTTCTCGTAGTCTTTTCACTGTTTGCATCAGGGCTGTAGGGGGGGGGAGGCAGGAGGGGCAAAAACTCTCCTGAGCTAACAGCCCATGCACCCCCACCCCACCCTAGGATGCCAATGTTATATATGCAAGTGTGACATTGATGCCCGTCCTGAATTTTTTTTGCCCCTCCTGAAACCCAAAATAATAATAATAATAATAATAATAATAATAATAATAATAATAATAATAATAATAATAATAATAATAATAATAATAATCTAGAATCCTGGCTACGGCCCTGGTTTGCAACATGCTCAGAGATGGCAGGTGTTACAAACAAGGACATCAAGGAGGAGGAGCAGGGCCCAGAGTCTCCAAACTTTGGCACTAAGCTCTCTCCAGGGGTGGAGACCTTGCCGGGTGCCTGGTAAGGCCTCCTTCTAACAGTGGACCTGATGCTAAGCTTCACTGGGATAGTCATGGGGCGAGCTGATTCATCAGGAGTGAAGCAAGAAGCTACAACTGCCTCTTGTTCTAATTCTTTCGTATTTTGTCCTCAGGTGATGCGACTTGTCTGCAAAGATAAAAAAGATTACCATGTGCTAAGCAAGGAGGAAGGGAAAGAGGAAGTGCTGCTCTGGAAAGAGAAATTTTTGACCTTTTCTGAGGAGTGAAGGCACTAATGGCCAGCTTTGATACAGGACTGGGAGAAGGGAAAGTAGAAAACTCACACTCTATTGTGAGGGGAAACTCCATATTGCACAGTCTGTGCCATTTAAGTACTACAAGCTGTTTTACACTTTGCTTCTTGTTAAGTGTGTGAGTTCACTATGGGCATTCTTGCTGTTAAATCTGCCTCCCAAGGACTGCACTCTAAAATGTACTTTTTAAATAGCCACTAATTTTACCAAATCCCTTGGGCTCCTGTAAGACACTGCAACTAAGCACCAAACCCAGAAGATGTTCACAATTGGTAAGACTTATGATCTCTCATTCCCACCAGCAAATTCAGGAGCTGTTGCTGCATGATATGCTTCATGTTCTTGTTGATAAGCCTTTTCTGCGCAGTTAGCACTTGATTCTGTTCAGATGTACAATGGTCCAACCAAAAGGCTATGGAATTACACTCACCATTGTTGTATGGAAATACCATGATCAGTCTAGCTTTAATCTCATAGTAAACCAGGTCTTCCATTTTGCACATAAAACTGGTTTTGCACAGCACTGATTGGCTGATGACTGTAACATCAGAAACACTTCTGATCACTTGTCTGATTAGTTTTGGCTTTTTTTTAATGAGTGGTTTCCTTTTCATAAATAAACAAAAGCAAACAAAGCAAAGGACCCATATTAAAAGATAGACAGGAATCTTGCTCTTGTTTTTGAGTTTGCGGGAGGTAGAGTTGCCATAATTCTCTCCCACAAAACCAGGACATTGAACTGGGTTGGACTCGATGGCCTATAAGGGCTCTTCCAACCAAGTGATTCTATGATTCTCTGTCATCTTTGAGCACCAGCTCGTTGGCAGGCATGGGTGGGTGGGTGGGGGGAACACTTTTGGGCATGAGAGTCCAGATTACCCCTTCCAGCTCTTCTTTGCCCCTCATGGGGCCTTCTAGCCCGAGCCCCTCCCAGTCCTCCGAGGAGCAGAAAGCTTCTCAGGCAGCCTATGACACCCATTGATTGGGTACTCTAGAGATCCCCTGACCACCGGCTCTGGGCAGGAGCCAGGAGGCTCTATAGGAGTCCTCCAAGCAGGCACCACATAGCTGCTTATTCGCCACTTGTGGCTTCTCCAGCCAGATGCTCGCAGCTGCTTTGCCCAAGACCTCCATGGCTAAGGAGGAAGATAACAGCCAGGGTGAAGTCACACCTGGAGACCGAGGATTTCCATAGAGCTATGAAAGTCAGAGAAATACAGAGAAAAGCAATTTATCTCCCCCCCCCCCCCCACACTGCAAAGGGCTTCCGGGACTTTAACATGATTTTTAGTTAACTGGCTGGGACAATGTTTCCGACTGTGAATCCGGGACAATCCCGGTTTTCCAGGACATATAGCAACCCTAGCAGGAGAGGTTAAGTAGAGTACTGTAATTTGTATTCCGATTCATGGCAAGTACATCTGTTGAATGTTTAGCAAAGGTGAGAGAAAGCACATTTTTTCAGAGCGGGAGAAACTATGATCAGTCTTGTTTATTTTATTATAAAATTATTATTTAAAACATAAAACAAGTACACATGTCACGTCTTTTAACTCACAACACAATATTACAAAAAATTAATCATACAAATGTAAACACTTAATAATACAACTACGATGGGCACCCTCCACCATGGGGCGTTGTTTTCTTATCCATGCCACTCTAAAAAGACCAATCTGTTTGTTTATAACTATTATATCCCCTATTTACAAAATGTTAAATATTCTTGACCAGGCTTAACTCCTTTGGATTTATGAAATATATATTCTTTACATTTCCCCCAAAATACCTATAAATGTATTTTTCTTTATCACACCTTTTAAAAATTTTAATTCACGTCAGCTTGTCATTTATGGTTATATTCCATAATTCCTTATACCATTCCTCCATTCCAAAGTTCATGTACATTTTCCAGTTCTTAGCTATTAATAGTCTCATAGTAAAGGTAAAGGCTCCCTTTGCTCGAAAGCCAGTCATATCTGACTCTAGGGTTCAGTGCTCATCTCTGTTTCAAAGCCGAAGAGCAAGCGGTGTCTGCTTCTGCAGACATTTCCATGGTCATGTGGCAGGCATGACTAGACACCGGAGCGCACGGAGCACTGTTACCTTCCCACCGAAGTGGTCCCTATTTATCTACTTGCAATTTCTTGCTTTCGAACTGCTAGGTTGGCAGGAGCTGGGAAAAAGACGGGAGCGCATTCCATCCTGCAGTACTCGGGAATCAAACTGCTGACCTTCTGCCTCCCAGTCAGCATCTTAGCCACTTGAATCTCATAGCTGTTACTATTTTTTCAGAGTAGGAGAAATTATGATCAGTACTATTTAAAGGTACATTTGTACTCACACTCAGGAGACAGCTGCCCAGATTTCTCATGCTAGTGCTCATATTCATACACAGGCACCCACCTCATTATCATAAGAACATAAGAACATAAGAACAGCCTTGCTGGAACAGGCCACAGCCCATCCAGTCCAGCATTCTGTCTCACACAGTGGCTCACCATTTCCTTCAGGGTATTCCCAAGGAGATGCCTTCACCTGCTTAGGATTCCCTGGAAATGGCATTGAGAGATATCCTGCCTATCTCTCCAACCCGGAGGTTGTCCTTAGGTAGCCATAATTATCGCAGCTCCCCCGGTGGCTTAGAGGTTAAGGCACTGAGCTGGAGACTGGAAGGTTGGGTTTCAATACCTGAGAGCTGCACTTGGGGACATGAAAGGAGCCTCATTCAGGTGTCCCCTAAAAATCCTTTCAACCCAGAGTAATCTCTGATATGAAACGAAACTAGTAAAGTTCCTTTACTTCTAGCTTAGCTGACAACACGCTCATTGTGTAGAATAAAATGCTCAACAAAACAGCCAAGTTTTATTGATTGGATCATAGCTCCCATATCCAGGAAAGAGATGGTGCTGCAGAAATTCTTATGAGATGTGCAGCTCAAGGTGCTCAGCCCCACTTCTGGATTATTGCAAAGGAGTTTCCCACCCTGCCTTGTGGTGACTCACTCAGCTATTCTCTGCTGGCAACTTCTGCTTTCCTTGGTAAGCTGTTCCTGCCCTCCTGTTTGCCCTCTTACTGGCAGTGATGCACTTGGATCAGGTGCCAATATTGCCTGCACTTGACAGAGCAGCGCCAGCAGAATTTACATTCAAACCCCCCCCCCCCCACGCACGCGCACACACACACACACACAATTCCTTCTGCCTGAACAACTTGGAAGCCATGGCCACAGCAAAGCAGCTCATGGCTTCCCATGCTGGGGAGAGGGGTTGCTGTTGCATTGGCAGCCTGAGGTGCCAAATATTCCTCATTGAGGGTCCACGTTGCATAAATCTGGACTGGGCAACAAGTACACTTAAGTCATGAGTACTATAAGGCTTGAAGTGGCAACTCTTTGGCACCAGCAGCTTTTGGAAGCCTACACATTTCAGGTGGTCTTCTGTGGCCCCTTCAGTGTTTCCTTTCAGGATGTTGCCCACTTTATGAAAGGGAGGCATGGACTTGCAGCACGTACGCACTTCACAGGATCCTGACACCCTGTGACACTTACATTCCCTGTGACACTTACGTTTCTTAGGTGATCGTGAGAATGTAGCCTTCTCTATCGGAGTCAAACTAGATATTAAAAGGAAAGAACATTTGTCACATATGCCTCTGTATAACCAGATTAAGTAAGTAAACCAACAGTAGGTCTTCCAGTGACCAATCATGAAGGAAAGCACACTCAATTGCCAGATACACAGGTGAGGAAAAAAATGCCTTTTACCATTTGGGGAGTAGTCTTTTCAAAATGTATGAAACATTTTGGTTGAATTCCATTAGCATGTTGCAGCTAGAATAGGCCCATTGAATCAGTGTAACTCAGGCAGCTACCCCACCATAAAACATTGATTTATTCCTCTTATACCATGGGTGAATTTGTGCAGGAATCTGCCTCAACAAAGCCCACAAATGTTTCGCGCCAGAAATTGTCCCTTTTTACTGAAGTAGCTATGTTAGTCTGTTACAGGAAAAAAGAGCCCACTGACATTGCTGAATGATCAATAAAAGATAGATAATTAATCAGCCCTAGGTATCAGACGGAGAATGTACCACATGCATTCTGATGGGATATGATCAGTGCCGGCCTGAGACAAGTTTTAGGATGGAACGAGATCCAACTATGGCGCCCCCTTGGTCACCCCTAATATATGGGGTTAAATTAAGTTACTTGGCAAAACTTTACACATGCTTTACCACTGCGGTGCCCCCTGGGAGTGGGTGCCTGGAGCAACCACTCCATTCGCCTGTGCCCTGTAGAACAACGTGGCACAACGTGGCATACAGAACTTCGTCTTTATCTGCCTTGAGAACTCGTAGCAAAGAGAAAACACTTGTTGGTTTTCGACATTGGCCAAGGGAAGAAAGTCCCTTAAGATGCCATAACCACATGCCCAGCCCTTCTATGAGCAGCAAAGTCATTTGAACAGCCAGAAGCCTGCACAGGGAAGTCAGTTGTGCCATGTAACCTACTTACTCCTATCACCCGATCACTTATATCCGTGATGGTGAACCTTGGCACTCCAGATGTTCTTGGGCTTCAATTCCCAGAAGCCCAAGCCCCCATGAATCTCCATGAATCGGTTTACTGCAGTTCATCCAGCCCACACCACCCTCGTCGCTCCTGGAAGCGGAAGTAAAACACACTGGTATGGATGAATCGCAGTAAACCCATTCATGCAGATTCATGGGGGCTTGGGCTTCTGGGAATTGAAGCCCAAGAACATCTGGAGTGCCAAGGTTTGCCATCATGGACTTATATGCCCTTCCTTGTGTTGGCCCATCTCTGACAGAAAATCAATGAAGAAGGACCTCTGCAATCCTTTCAACAGCCCTTGCTGAGAACCACATGTAGGTTGATGCTTTGCCTGTGTTGGGACAAACACCTACACACAAACAAGCACACATACACAGAACAAAACTGTTTGAAGTTTAGTACAGTAGCTGGTTTTTAAAAGAGTATGCTGCTGCAGAAGATGGGGTTCTGTCTGAATGTTTCACCCATGTCCACAATGCCTCACTCAGAGGAAAGGCCCAGCCTCATCGGTGTAGAGTGGTTTGTCATAAGAGGATATGTTTGGTTGACAGTTGTGGGAGAGCCTGTGTTGCCACCACATCAGTTAAAAAAAATAATGAAGAGAAACAGCAGCAGCATCGAACCAGACAGGTTGATGCACCAAGGATGATGAGGTGGGGAGGCAGTGTGTGAGAATCCACCTGAGGCTGTAGAAAACCTACTCCTGGTTCTGCTCCTTCCTCCTGAGGAATAACACAATAGCAATGCCACAACCTGTTTGGACCATCATCCATCAGCCAGAGAAAGAGTGGCTGCAGGGCGTTTGCTTTTGCCTTTCCTCAACTAGAGGACAAACTACCATCTGCTCTTCCACTACTAATGGGACAACCTGTTCTAGGTCAGAGGCTCTCTTCCCTAACCAGCAAGCCATCAGCCTAAGACCAGCCTGGCCCAACAGAATATCTGCCCAATTCCAACTCACCAAATTCCTTGCACTGTCCAATTGTATTCCTTTCCCCAACATTCCCCTTTCCTTATGGGTCTTGTAAGTAAGGTCCATCTTCAGCTGAGCCTGTGTCTTTAATGGGACACACATACCCTTCTTACTTGAGGGTAGCCACTAGAGAGAGCCTGGAAGACCCATGATCTTCTCATGGTTTGAAGTGATCCACTGACACTCACCACTAGACTGTGGAAGAATAAACCTTATTCTATGACCTCTCTCCACAATACTTCTACATTCAGAAGCTGTCTTTTATACAGAGAATCCTGTAACACAGGTAAGAAATTTCCATAAATGTTGTGTTCTGTAAAGCTGTGCCTTAACAATGTATCTAGCCATGTGATAACAATGTATCCTTTCTGTATGCAACATAATAACCTTCAGCTGTATCACTGTAACCCTAATACATGGGCGCGAGCTAGTGACCACTAGGTGGCAGTAGCAAGCGGCCAGCTCTCATGGCTCACTCTCACCCTGGATCAGCAGCGCGGGAAGATTCCCGCCATACCCTCACCTGGACAAGAAGGGCGTGACCTCCTACGACGTCACGCAGGCAGCAACCAATAGACTGTCAACGAGCCACATTCAAATGTATAGTCAGCTGTATATATTGAGCTACCCATCCGCCATTACCACATGTTCCTCCGGATCATCATGCAATAAACCTGTGTTAAGCCAACCCTTCGGCTGTTGCGTTGTCTTTGGTCCCCTACACTAAATTGGCGACGAGGATGGGATATGGCTGCCCACGGGACCAAGACATGCGCCGGTTTCGAGATCAGGAAACCGGGAGACTGGGAGATCTTCGAAATGGACTTCCAGGGAGCCCTGATCGAATCCGAAGTCTCGGATGAGGCAAAGAAAAGGGCCATCTTCACCAGGATGCTGGGACAAGACACCAAAAGAACCTTGGTGGACCTGATTGCACCGAAGAGGGTGAGCGAATTCAAGGTCAAAGAACTCATGCAAATGCTGCGTGAGTATTTCCGGCCCTCGACGGCGATGTTTCCCGCTCGGAGCGCGTTTTGGAGGCGAGTCCAAGCGCCCGGGGAGACGGTCGCCGCTTTCGCGGCGGCCTTGCGACTGGCTGCCGGCCCGTGCAAATGGGAGAATACTGAAGTCACCGTCAGGGACTGTGTGCTATGCGGCCTGAGCGACGCCGAGACCCAGCGCACATTGATGAACCAGGAGCCGCCCCCCACGTTGCAGGAGGTCATCAAAGCGGCACAGGCCGCGGAAGCCACCAAGGCTGGGGTGCAGGAACTCCAGGACTGGCGGCCAAAGACGAGCAAGGCAGAGACTGCAGTGCACGCCGCCCGGCGAACTTCGAAATCATCCGCGGAGAGCAGCGACGACGAGGACGTCCGGAGGGTCCGAAGAGAGGGCCGGCGGTGCGACGGCTGTGGAGCGGCCCACGACCGCGCCAAATGCCCGTTCAGGAAGGCCGAGTGTCACAACTGCGGCCGCCGCGGACACATCGCCAAAGTCTGCAGACGACGGCGCGAGGACCGGAAGAGCTCACCGGACCGCTCGGCGAAACCGGACCGCTCGACGAGGCCAAAGGACGGCGCGCGGCCCACGAGGAAGCAGGATGGCGTGGGGCGCATCTCCGACGGCAGCGAGGATGACGCCCCAGTATTCAGCGTGTCCGCAGGACACCCCCATTACTTTGTTGAGGTACTAGTACAAGGGGTCCCCATTAGGATGGAAATTGACTCGGGCTCCACATATTCACTTATTCCCCAGAGGGAGTTTTTGCGAATTGCCCCCCACAAGAGACCCAAGCTCAAAGCGTTGAGGTCCACGTTACGGGACGTGCAAGGGAACAGCATTCCAGTGTTGGGGGTGGGGGCGTTTCAGGTCAAGTTTAAGGAGCACGCCGCGGCCCTCACCCTAGTCGTGCTCAAAGGGGGGAATTGCAGCCTCCTCGGGACTCAATGGTTTCAGCCCCTGGGTTTGTTTATTGGGGGGGGGGGTGCACTCCGTGGGGACCGTTGGGACTGACCCGATACAGGAGGTGTGCGACGCGCACCCCGAAGTCTTCAAAAAACGACTGGGAAAATTCAAAGGGCCCCCAGTGACTATCGACCTAGACCCGGCGGTCCGCCCAATACGACTCAAACCGCGCCGGGTGCCTTTTGCACTCAAGGACAAAATAGAGGCGGAACTGGACAAACTGGTGGGCCAGGGGATCCTTGTTCCTGTTGATTCTGCGGAGTGGGAAACTCCAATTGTAACAGCACTAAAAGCCAATGGGGAGGTCCGCATATGCGCCGACTACAAGTGCACCATCAACAAGGCGATTTGCCCTAATGCGTATCCGGTGCCGGTAGTCAGCCATCTGCTAGCCAGGTTGCACGGGGGAAAGTGTTTCGCTAAGCTCGACTTGGCACAGGCCTACCACCAGCTTTCGGTGTCCCCTGCCGCAGCTGCTGCGCAGACCATAGTCACCCATAAGGGGGCCTTCCAGGTGACGCGCCTTCAATTCGGCGTTAATTCGGCACCTGGAATTTTCCAGTCACTCGTGGAACGCCTCCTGAAGGGGCTGGAGGGGGTGTTGCCTTATTTTGATGACGTGTTGATAACGGGGGGGGGGGGGGAGTCGGGCGGAGTTGGCCAAGAGATTGGGAAAGGTTTTGGAAAAATTCGAAAAGGCGGGGTTGAGGCTGCGAAAAGACAAATGCGTCTTCTTCGCGACTGAGGTTGAGTTCCTAGGTTTCCGTGTGACTCCTGAGGGGATAAAACCATCCAAGTCTAAGGTGACCGCCATTAAGAAGGCCCCTCGCCCCACCTCCAAGCCCGAGCTACAGTCGTTCCTAGGGCTGCTCAACTTTTACCACTCTTTCCTCCCCCGGAAGGCAGCAGTGGCCGAACCATTACACAAACTGCTTAAGAAAGACGAGGCATGGAAGTGGGGCAACGACCAAGAGAGGGCATTTTGCGAACTTAAAAATCTCCTGGCGTCCGATGCTATACTGACCCATTTCAACCCCAAACGCCCCGTGGTCCTGATCTGTGATGCATCCCCGGTGGGGGTGGGGGCGGTGCTGTGCCACGTGCTGGAAAACGGAAGGGAGGCCCCGATAGCATTTTACTCCAGGTCCCTGTCCCAAGCGGAGAGAAATTACGCACAGACAGACAGGGAAGCGCTAGCGATCATTGCGGGGACGAAAAAGTTTCACGATTTTTTGTATGGCCGCCCCTTCACCATTGTGACGGACCACAAACCCCTACTAGGTATCTTTACCGCAGATAAGCTCACGCCACAGATCCTGTCCCCGAGGATGCTTAGGTGGGCCATTTTCCTCAACGCGTATCAGCACGCGTTGGTGTACAGGCCCGGGAGGGAGATTAGCCATGCGGACGCCCTGTCGAGGTCCCCCCTTCCCCGGGATAGCAGCCACGTGGGCGGAGAGGAGCCAGACCACCAGGTACTGATGATAGAGGTCCTGGACTCACCCCACATATTGCCCGCCGACATCGCCAAAGCGACCGGCAAGGACAACACCTTGGCGAAAGTTAGCTCATGGGTACAGAAAGGGTGGCCGGCATCTTCCCCAGCAGCGGAATTCGACCCATTTTTTCGAAAAAAACTAGAGTTGTCCATAGAGAGGGGGTGCATTCTGTGGGGCCAGCGGGTAGTGATCCCTACGTCCCTCCGACCGCGGGTGCTCAAACTGCTGCACGTCAGCCACCCCGGGATTGTACGCTCCAAGGCCCTGGCGCGGAGCTATTTTTGGTGGCCCCAGTTAGATGCCGACATCGAGCACATGGTGGCCACTTGCGAGAGTTGCCAATGCTCCAGACCGGAGGAGGCCCGCCTTCCCCACAGGGAATGGGATGCGGCTAAGGGGCCATGGTCCCGGGTGCACATAGATTTCACGGGCCCGTTCCGAGGCACCCTTTTTATGCTTGTGGTGGACGCTTTCTCCAAGTGGTTGGAGGTTATTCCAGTCACAAGCACCTCCTCGGCCCAGACCATCAAGCATTTGCGGAGGCTTTTTTCCACGTTCGGCATACCCGACACACTAATTAGCGACAACGCTAGTTGCTTCACGTCCGCAGAGTTTAAGGCATTCATGGAGATTAACGCCGTTCGGCATATCACCTCCGCCCCGTTTCACCCGGCCACCAATGGGCAAGTGGAGCGCCTCGTCCGCACCACGAAGGACGCGCTGCGGCGCATGGGCCCCGGGGACCTCAACCTACAACTGTGTCAGTTCCTGCTAGGATACAGGGTGACCCCGTTGGCGTCAGGATACTCCCCCGCAGAGCTCTTAATGCGCAGGAAACTGACCACCATCCTCACGAGGCTAGACCCCACGAGAGTAGAAGACAAGGGAAGGAACATTGGGCTAGAGGCCACAAAGAGTTTCAGCATAGGCGCCCCCGTGTATTGCAGGAACTACGCCAGCGCGGGCCCAGCCTGGGTGCCGGGCGTTGTCGTGGAGCAAACCGGCCCCGTTTCATACCGAGTGGAGACCAGCACAGGTCTACTGTGGAGGCGGCACGCGGACCAGCTCCGGCGCAGGGTCCCCGATGAGCAGGGCACAGACCGAAAGGAACAAAAATCAGCGTTAGGGTTCTCCCCCACCCGTTCAGCCCAAGGGGGAGGAGAGGGGGGCCGCGGGTCCCCACCAAGGGGGGAGGAGGAAAGGGAGGATGTTCTCATAGATATCATGGGGGATCTTTTGGAGGAGGAGGAACCCGACCCCATACATATCTCGCGGAAGTTCCCCACAAATACAGATATTCCAACTGAGTTAGAATTTGATTTCCAGGACCGGGGGAGTTTTTCGGAGTGGTCCCCCACCCGTCCAAGCGAGAAGAGGGGTTTTTCATTAGCCCCCAGTGCCCCCGGTCTGCCCACAATGGAGTTTTTCCCTTCCCCCAATGCCGCCAAACCGCGGCAAGCCACTAACAAGTCTCCCTCTCCCGTTACAGGACAAGGGACCAGGGAACAAAGAAGCGATAGTGCCCCCGGGGCAGTTCAGCCCACATCACGGCCCAAACGCACGTGCAGTAAGCCATCTTGGTTGAGAGACTTCGTCTCATCCTAGGGGGGAGGGATGTTGTGTTCTGTAAAGCTGTGCCTTAACAATGTATCTAGCCATGTGATAACAATGTATCCTTTCTGTATGCAACATAATAACCTTCAGCTGTATCACTGTAACCCTAATACATGGGCGCGAGCTAGTGACCACTAGGTGGCAGTAGCGAGCGGCCAGCTCTCATGGCTCACTCTCACCCTGGATCAGCAGCGCGGGAAGATTCCCGCCATACCCTCACCTGGACAAGAAGGGCGTGACCTCCTACGACGTCACGCAGGCAGCAACCAATAGACTGTCAACGAGCCACATTCAAATGTATAGTCAGCTGTATATATTGAGCTACCCATCCGCCATTACCACATGTTCCTCCGGATCATCATGCAATAAACCTGTGTTAAGCCAACCCTTTGGCTGTTGCGTTGTCTTTGGTCCCCTACACTAAAATAAATGAGCTAGATTCTGTGTCTCTCCACATTCACACAACATGGTGTTGTCTGCCAGCAGCCACCCCCCCCCCCCCCTTGAGCATGTTGGTCTTGCATTTAGTGACTCCAACCCTCAGCCTATTCAGGGTCCTCCAAGTGACGTAGGGGAGGTTGAGATCTTCAGCTATATCCTCCTTTAATGATGAAGCTGGAGTACTTTGGACATCAAATGAGAAGAGAGGATTCACTTGAGAAAGCCTTGATGCTGGGAAAGGTGGAGGGCAAAAGAAGAAGGGGCAGCCAAAGATGAGATGGCTAGATGGTATTATAGATGCAATGGGCACAGAACTGGGCGGGTTGAGGAGGATGGTGGAGGCCAGAGGTGCCTGGAGGACAATGGTCCATGAGGTCACAAAGGGTCAGAATCAACTATGCGACTGAACAACAACAATGATATTTGTTGTCCAGCAAGCTCCTTCCTCCATCTTTTAATTTGGTTTTGCTCTTGTATACTCTCAAGAATGATTTGTTATTGCCATAAAGCTCTTCCTGGATCTTAGCTGGCAAATTTGAGGCTCAAATCTGTTCAAAGGGTGTTGAGAGTCATTCTTTTGCTTAGTTCTCTCAGCGTCCGCTGTGACCTCTTTGCTGATCTTAGGTTGAGATATACCAACAAGAGGATATATTTTCTCAACTGGTATAGATTTGAGTCATCCTGTCACTACACGCATGGCTTCAGTAACATCGAGGACAACTTGTTTTGTGTGTGGATGCACTCCTTTCTAAGCAAATGATATGCAATTTATACTTTGGCCTTTGCCAAATGTATATTTCAGCAGCACTGCCAGGCAAGATTAGCCTGCAGGTTAGCCCTAAATCGTGAATTGATTCCTAATTAAGAACACTGGGTAATGTGCTTACCTTTCTTCCAGCTTTGTTATTTTGCAAGTTTACCAGTGGCCTGCTGGAAGAAGTGCCACTACTTCATTCTGGAGGGTTCACAAAGGCCTGGGAGAGTGCAACGCCATAGGACAAATTGTCAGAATACCAGGACCTCTGAAACCCTGTTGGACAAAGGAAGGAGAAGGTAAAGGGCTAAAATTAAAAAATAACAAAGCACACACAAAGAATTTCTGTACAAAAATAATCAAGACTTAGTAATTGTTGTTTTGCAAAATGTGTTCCATAATTTTATTGTTTGTTTGTTTGTTTATTGTTCACATTTGTATTGCCGCCGCCTCGCTGAAGCGACTCCGGGCAACTCACAAATAAAAACATAAAAAACATAAAAATATCCACAATAAAATCATTTAAAATCATCCCCATTAAAATCCCACCCACCCCATCTGTAAAAAAAGAGGGAGGATCTTAATTATGTTTTATACAAGCCAGCAGGCAGGGGTTACACCTCCATCAGGGCCCCACACCTGCCCCGCCAGCCAATTTAAGTTCTTTCCTTAAGGGCAGCAATTCTGTCTGCAGCCATAACTCCATCGGCAGGAGGTTCCAAAGGACTGGTGCGGACACGGAGAAGGCCCTCCTCCTTGTGCTAGAGAGACGAGCCCCTGTAGCCAATGGTACAATTAGAGAGCCCCTCCAGTCCGCTCTGGTTGGACAGACAGACGTTCTTGGGATGATGCGGTCTCTTAGGTATCCTGGCCCACTACCATGTAGGGCTTTAAAGGTCATCACCAGCACCTTGAATCGCACCCGGAGGCAAACCCCAATCTCGTTCTGTGCAGGACAATGACAATAAAGATTTATCTATCTATCTTTAGTGTGGGGGGACCAAAGACAACGCAACAGCCGAAGGGTTGGCTTAACACAGGTTTATTGCATGATGATCCGGAGGAACATGTGGTAATGGCGGATGGGTAGCTCAATATATACAGCTGACTATACATTTGAATGTGGCTCGTCGACAGTCTATTGGTTGCTGCCTGCGTGACGTCGTAGGAGGTCACGCCCTTCTTGTCCAGGTGAAGGTATGGCGGGAATCTTCCCGCGCTGCTGATCCAGGGTGAGAGTGAGCCATGAGAGCTGGCCGCTCGCTACTGCCACCTAGTGGTCACTAGCTCACGTCCATGTATTAGGGTTACAGTGATACAGCTGAAGGTTATTATGTTGCATACAGAAAGGATACATTGTTATCACATGGCTAGGTACATTGTTAAAGGCACAGCTTTACAGAACACAACACTATCTAAACTGGTAACCAGTTTTGATGTAGGCAGATTGATTGCACAAGGAGCCAGCAGGAGGGCCAAACACTTCTTTATTGCAGCATGGTCAATCTGTACATGAGGTAATGGCGGAGACGCAGCTCCTTATATATGATGTAATGCATTTGAATTTCCCCCCAATGGCGCCCATTGGTCGCGGTACCAGTGACGTCATTTGGACGTACTGCATACCTGACATGGTTCACCTGTGACGGGAAGGTTCCCGTGCTTGTTACTGATTGGGTGCTTTGAGCCACGTGGGCTGAGCTCCTTCAGATGCACTATAGCTGGCACCTGAGTTGCGTGCGGTGGCAGATGAATTACATGCATACACAACATCCCTCCTTTAGTGTCTTGCAAGGAAGACAAAGAAGGAGCCGCAATAGGGCTAAACACAGCTTTATTGCATGATGGTCAGGGTGAACATGAGGTAATGGCGGACAAAACAGCTCTATTTATAGTACACTGTACATTTGAATATCCCGGGTGGTAGCTCATTGGCTACTGTCCACGTGACGTCATAGATCGTCACGCCCATCTTCTCCAGGTGTGGTGTGGCGGGAAAGTTTCCCGCTCTTCAGGTATTCAGGGAATCTGTACCATGTGAGCCGGGTGCTCGCTACTGCCACCTGTGGCCACTTAGCTCGCATCCTTATACAGCTTGCTACAATGTGTCTCTGATTAGATACAATTGGATACATTGACTGGTTACATTCTGTTAAAGGGAACCTTGCCACATTCATTCAATACATAACACCCCTCCCCCCAGGTGAGGACGAAGTCCTTCAGCCATTGAGGCTTCCCGCACGTTCGCTTTGGGCGAGTGGCAGCCACACTTGGGGCCGGAGTCCCTGCACGCTCCTGACTACTCTGTCCTCATCCTGCAATGGGAGAATGTAACTCATTAGCGATTGGCTGCGAGTTCTGAGCCGGGGATTGGGGAGGTCTAGGTGTGGGAGTAAACTCCAGGGATGTGAAACTGGGGGCTCCAGGGACTAAAGAAAAACCCCGCTCTTCGCTGGGACGGGTGGGGGACCACTCCGAAAAATCCTCCCGGTTTCCTAACTCAAAGTCTAACAGCTCCTCGAAATCCGCCTCTTCCAAATTGTTCCTGTTACCCTGGGGGTCAAAAGGATGCGGATTTGTGTCATTTCCCTCCCCCCTGTGGTCTGCATCTCCCCCTTGGGATAAGCGGGTGGGGGAGAACCCTATCGCTGAATGCTCTGCTTGGTCACTCAAGTCTTGCCTTTCTACTATCCTACCCCTGAGCTGGTCGGCATGACTCCTCCAGAGGAGTCCTGTGCTTGTCTCGACATTGTAGGAGACTGGCCCCGTTTGCCCGACCACTACTCCAGGCACCCAGTTAGGGCTGCTTGCTGCATAGTTACGGCAATGCACTGCCTCGGTAATCTCAAAACTCTTGGTGCCCCCCATTTCTATATTTCTACCCGTGTCCTCCACCCTGGTTGAGTCTAACCTCGAGAGGATCGTGGCGGGTTTCCTCCGCATAAGGAGTTCGGCGGGCAACAGACCCGAAGCTAAGGGGGTTACATGATACCTTAATAGGAATTGGCAAAGTTGCAAGTTCAACTCCCCGGGGCCCATCCTACGCAGTGCGTCCTTAGTTGTTCGCACCAGGCGTACTGCTTTTGACCATTTGTAGCGGGGTGAAAAGGGGCTGCAGTTATGTGGCGAATTTTGTTAATCTCTATGAAACCCTGGAACTCCGCTGATGCGAAAGTTGTGCTGTTATCGCTCACAAGTACGTCAGGTAACCCGAAGCAACTGAATACCTTCCGTAATTGTTTAATCGTCGCAGCTGACGATGTACTGGCCATCGGGATTACCTCCAACCATTTGGAGTAAGCGTCCACTATTATAAGGAAAAGGGTGCCCCTGAAGGCACCCGCGAAATCTACGTGCAGACACGACCATGGTCCCCGGGCTGTGTCCCATTCTCTGTGCGGAAGTCGGGACTCCTCGGGCCGGGTACTCTGGCAGCTCTCGCAAGTGCCAATCATGTGTTCTATGTCTGCGTCCAGCTTGGGCCACCAGACGTAACTTCTAGCTAGCGCTTTGGAGCGCACAATCCCTGGGTGGCTGATATGCAGCATCTTGAGCACCCGAGACCTCAGAACTTCGGGGATTATTACCCGCTGCCCCCAGAGTAGGCAGCCCCTTTCTAAGGAGAGTTTGTCTCTTCGCCTACCATAAACCTTGAATTCCTCCGTAGGGGAGGTTGCCGGCCACCCTTTTTGTACCCATGAACTGACTAGGGCCAATGACTTGTCTTTCACCGTAGCCTTGGCGATCTCCACTGGCAGTATCGGGGGTGACTCTAGAGCTTTGATTAGGAGCACCTGGTGGTCCTGCTCTACCTTGCACTCTGGGTCCCCTGCCTGTGGGAGGTGTGACCTGGAAAGGGTGTCAACATGGCTGATCTCCTTGCCAGGATGGTAGGTCAACGCATACTGCTCCGCGTTGAGGAAAATGGCCCATCGCAGCATCCTTGGGGACAAGATCTGCGGGGTTGGCTTGTCTGTGGTAAAAATCCCTAGCAGGGGGCTTATGGTAGATCACTACTGTGAACGGTCTGCCATAAAGGAAGTCGTGGAACTTGTTGGTTTCTGCAACAATCACCAGGGCTTCCCTATCTGTTGCGCGTAGTTGCGTTCTGCCTTGGACAGGGATCTCAAATAGAACGCCACCAGGGCTTCTTGCCCACTCTCTAGCACATGGCAGAGGACTGCCCCCACCCCCACCAGTGAGGCATCACAGACTAACACAACAGGTTTCTTTGGATCGAAGTGGGTCAAGACAGCCTCGGAGGATAGAAACTGCTTGAGCCCTCGGAATGCCCATTCCTGGCTGTCCCCCCACTGCCAAGCCGCATCTTTCTTGAGTAGTTTGTGCAGTGGCTCTGCTACCGATGCCTTTCCCGGCAGGAAAGAGTGGTAAAAAATTAGGAGTCCTAGGAAGGACTGTAGTTCGGCCTTGGTGGTGGGGCGAGGGGCATCCTGCACTGCCGACACCTTTGACTCTGCTGGTTTGATTCCCTCAGGGGTTATCTGGAAACCCAGAAACTTTACCTCTTCAGCGAAAAACACACACTTATCCTTTCTCAACCTGAGCCCCGCTTTCTTGAACACGGCTAGTACCCAGTCTAACCTCTTGGCCAATTCCTGTTCCCCTCCTGCCATTATCAAAATGTCATCAAAGTAAGGGAAAACACCTGGGAGCCCTTTCAACAATCTTTCCACGAGGGACTGAAAGATTCCTGGAGCCAAATTTACGCCAAATTGGAGGCGCGTCACTTTAAAGGCTCCCTTATGAGTAACAATGGTTTGAGCGGCGGCTGCAGCTGGGGTCACCATTAATTGTTGATATGCCTGCGCTAAATCTAGCTTGGCGAAACACCTCCCCCCGTGCAAAGTTGCTAACAGGTGACTTACTACCGGCACCGGGTACGCATTTGAGCGAATTGCCTTGTTAATCGTGCACTTGTCATCAGCGCAGATTCTGACCTCCCTGTTAGCCTTAAGCACCATAACAATGGGGGTTTCCCACTCGGCGGAATCCACCAGTACCAAAATCCCCTGACCCACCAGTTTGTCCAGTTCAGTCTCAATTTTGTCCTTTAGTGCGAAAGGCACTCTCCTTGGCTTCAGTCTGATGGGTCGGATGTCGGGATCCATGTTGAATGAAACTGGGGGCCCCTTGAACTTCCCTAGCCCCTTCTCAAAGATGGCAGGGTGTGCATTACACACCTCCGTGATCAGGTAAGCCTGCACGGCGTGTATGCCTCCAATAAAAACCCCCAGAGGGCCAAACCACTGTGTACCCAGGAGGCAGCAGGACCCTTCCTTTAAGACTACTAGGGGCAACTGCGCGAAGCGCCTCTTGAACTGTACCTTAAACTCTCCCACCCCCAACCCTGGGATACTTTTGCCCTGAATGTCCCGCAAGTTAGTCTTTAGGGCCTTCAGTTTGGGGCGTGACTTGGGGGGAATGTGCAAAAATTCCTGGTGGGAGATGATGGAGTACGACGACCCCGAGCCGATCTCCATCCTTACTGGGACCCCTTGTATCAGTACCTCAACAAAGAAATGGGGGTGCCTCGAAGGCACACTGTGAACCACCTGGTCGTGGCTGTCGGGAACTCGTCACGACACGCGGTCCTCCTGAGGCTCGTCGTCGTCGTCGAAGATTCTGCCGACCCCGTCTGCTTTCCATTGGGACCATTCCGCCTGGCCCTTGCCTCCTGCAGACCTTTGCGATGTGCCCGCGCCGCCCGCAGTTGTGGCACTCCGCCTTCTGGAATGGGCATCGGCTCCGGTCGTGGGATGCCCCGCATCCATCGCAGCGGCGGTCCTCTCTGATGCGGTCTCGAATCTCGGGCCTCCTCTGCACCCGCTGCACATTGTTGTCCTCGCTGAAGTCAGAGGTGGATGTGGTGGACTCGGAGGGCCCCTGCTCTCCGTGGGAGGAACATCTGTGGACTGGGACCACCGGCGGGTGCCCCCCAACCGCGGCGGTCCTGGCCCGGCATACCCGTTCGCCTTGTTGCACTGACTCGGCGGCTTGGGCAATGCGCAGGACATGCTCGAAGGAGATGCTCTCGTCCTTGGCCAGTAGTTTTTTCCTGGCCCCCTCATCTCGCAGGCCCAGCAGGAGCCTGTCTTGCAGCGCCTCACTCAGGGACGCTCCCCACTAGCAAGGCATGGCAGCCACCCTCAGGGCTGCCATGAAGTCAGCCACGGACTCACCAGCCCGCTGGCACCACTGCTGAAAGGCCAGCCTTGCCGGGAACACCAACACTTTCGGGCAAAAGTGCTTCCTCAGCTCGGCGAGGATCTCGTCTAGGGGTACCTCCCTGAGCGGCCTCGGCATCAGGAAGTTCGTTGACAGTTCTAGCGTTTCCAGGCCGCACTGGGCCAGCAGGAATGCCAGGCGCTGGGCTTCCTCCTCGAGGTCCATCGCATAAAGGAACTGCTGTTCGTAGAGTTCCCATTTCTCTGGCTTCGTGGTATCGAAGGGCGCGATGTTCACTTTTCGGGACGCCATCCCACCTTTGTCGCCAATTTAATGTCTTGCAATAAGACAAAGAAGGAGCCGCAGTAGGGCTAAACACAACTTTATTACATGATGGTCAGGGTGAACATGAGGTAATGGCAGACAAAACAGCTCTATTTATAGTACACTGTACATTTGAATATCCCGGGTGGTAGCTCATTGGCTACTGTCCGTGTGACGTCATAGATCGTCACGCCCATCTTCTCCAGGTGTGGTGTGGCGGGAAGTTTTCCCGCTCTTCAGGTATTCGAGGAATCTGTACCATGTGAGCCGGGTGCTCGCTACTGCCACCTGTGGCCACTTAGCTCACGTCCTTATACAGCTTGCTACAATGTGTCTCTGATTAGATACAATTGGATACATTGACTGGTTACATTCTGTTAAAGGGAACCTTGCCACATTCATTCAATACATAACACCTCCCCCCTAGGATGGGACAAAGTCCCTCAACCATTGTGGGGGCTGGTGGATGCACTGCAGTCGACCGGCCGATTCAACGGTGCTGCCGGGTTCGGCTGTTGCGCTTGAGCCTTCCCCCCGGGAGAATTGCAGGGTCTCATTGAATCCTGGCAAGGGTAGGGATGGGGTATCCCTAAACCAGGGTGGATGAGGGGACATTTGGGAGAACTCAAAACCCCGCTGCTCACTGGGACGAGTGGGGGAACACTCGCGAAAACTCCCCCCATCCTGAAACAAAAATTTAAACTGGGTGTCTTCATCTTCGGGTTGGGGAACTGACTCCGGTGGCTCTAGGCAGTCTGTCGTGCTGAGTCCTGTATTCCCCCCTTGGGTTAAGCGGGTGGGTGGCAACCCTAACGCTGACTCCTCTAGATCACCTTTGTCGCCAATTTGATGTAGGCAGATTGATTGCACATGGAGCCAGCAGGAGGGCCAAACACTTCTTTATTGTAGCATGGTCAATCGCAGCTCCCAGAGCAGCGGCGAGGTGCGGGCATAATGCCCACATCCCATCACTACCTGGGCAGCCGTGTTCTGGACCAGCCACAGTCTCCGAATGTTCGTCAAGGGCAGTCCCATGTAGAGCGCATTACAATAATCTAGTCTAGAGGTGACCAGAGCATGTGTGACCGTGAGCAAGGAGTCCTAGTCCAGGAGTGGGCGCAATTGGCGAATCACACAAAGTTGTGCAAAAGTTCTCCTGGCCACGACTGCCATCTGCTCTTCGAACAATAGTCGTGAGTCCAAGAGGATCCCCAGGTTGCGCACCGGGTCTGTCTGGGGCAAAGTAGCCCCATCCAGGACCAAAGATGGTAGCTCCCGAGATAATGCAGGGCCCCTAATCCATAGCCACTCTGTGTTGCCAGGATTCAGCTGTAGCCCGTTGTCCCCCATCCAGACCCCCACAGCCTCCAGACACCTGGATAGTACTTTGACACCTAGATAGTTCTTATTCTCTCTTAATTTTTTAAATTTCTTTTAATCAAGAAAATAAAGGAATGCCTTTCAACTCATGGCACCAAAGTCTCAGGCCCTGAATGAGTAGCAATGTCATTCAAAAGTCAATTGACTTTGGAGCTTTTATTAAGCATTCCCTATTGCTTTCCATAACATCTCTGAATTCACAAGGACTAGAAACATGCTTTATAAATGGCTGGCATCTTTGAGAAACCATATTAGTAGTTAATAGCAATTGTTTCCTCATGAGAAAACTGCTGCTTAAAGTAACTAGTTTGTGATACTCATTAGAATTTTTAAAAAGTAACCTGCAGTTATTCATTACAATGTTGAATATGTAACTCATTACTTTAATTGTTAGACAACATTTCACTTTTTCATTCTTTCCATTACTATTTTTTGGGAGTAAAGCTTTTGGATTAATAAGAGAATGTCATAAGAACTTGGAGGGGCATGTCTCCATAAATATCTTTAAATTTGTTTGCTTAATTAAGCCTTTGCTTTTTCTTCCAACAGAGGGCCAGAAGACATTTTACAAAGAATATAAAAAGCAAGTACAATATTAAAGTATTTAGAGAAAGTATTAAAATAAATATATTGCAATAGTAAAAACAAACATTAATCATTAAAAAGAACAGAATAAAATCCCTTTAGGACAATTTAAAAATGCATTTAAAAGATATTCTCTGAAGTCTTGTTGGCATAATTTATGCAGGAAAAGGCCGATCAAAGGTGGCAATTTTTTTGGGAATTTCAATATTTTTCCAGTTTCTATCCTGATGCTCCCAAGGCTATCCAACCCTTTCATCACTGGGAAACAACGGGACCCATGGGACAGGATAGGGAAGTTTTTAGTTACTGAAAATTGCTGCTGGTGAAAAAGCAACAGATATTTTGTTAGTTACAGACTTTTCTTTCCCATTCTGTAGCCCAAACAGCTTTCTGAAGATGAAAAGGATCACATGAGAGCTTCAGGATAGATGTCTGAAGTGTTTAATTTAAAAAAAAAAATCAGTAGATTTATGCAGCCTGCTTTATGCCAGCAGAATTTCAGCCAAAGAGTTAACTTCTTTAGCATTTTAACTTTTGAAAGTAACTAGAACATATTACTCATTAAACTATTTTACTATAGTCAAACCTCGAGATACGCATTTAATTCATTCCTCGGGTTGTTCATCTCTTGAAAAATCCGTACTGTATCTCGAAACACAATGGAAACACAGTGTAGAAGTGGCCACTTGTTGTGTATGTAACAGTATTACTTTAAGAATGTATGAATGTAACCTGACAATGATTACAATGTAACCCAGCTGTTAAAGGAACGCGAGCTAGCTACCCATAGAGGGCAGCTGTGAGCATTCAGCTCACATGGTTCAAATTCCCCAATCACTGGCAGCCGCGGGAACCTTCCTGCGCAAGAATCACCGGGAAGAAGATGGGCGTGACTCTGAATGATGTCACGCAGGTAGCAGCCAATGAGCTACCGTGCAACCCTTTTCAAATGTATTACTGCAGTATAAAATGAGCTGTACCTCCACCATTACCACATGTTCATCCTGACCATCATGAAATAAACCTGTGTTTTAGCCCCCAACGCGGCTCCTTCTTTGTCTTCTGTGCAAGACACTAAATTAGCGACGAAGGTGGGATACATGGCGTGTCCCAAGATCAAACCTCACCAGTTTGATATCAGCGATCCAGAACAATGGGAGCTGTACGAGTGCCAGTTTCGGCACGCAATGGATGCTGCAGGCATCGACGATGAGGGGAAGATGCGCTCACACTTCCTAGCCCAGGTGGGGCCGGCCACACTGCGCATCCTGATGAACCTGGTGGCTTCCCGGAAGGTCGACGTGGTGCCCATCGACTGCATCCTGGCGCTACTGAGGGAGCATTTCCAGCCGCCCGTTTCCATTTTTCCAGCCCGGGTCGCGTTCCACAGGCAGAACCAGCGCCCGGGAGAGTACGTATCCACCTACACGGCGGCCCTCAGGCTGGCGGCCATCAATTGCCAATGGGAGGACCTGGACATGGCCCTCCGAGACTGCATGCTGTGTGGCCTGAGGGACGAGGAGGTCCAGAGGAAGTTGATGACCCGCGACCATCGCCTCACGTTCAATGAGGTACTGCGGGAGGCCCAAGCAGCCGAGGCAGCAAGGAGCGGGGTCAGAGTGTTCAAGTCCAGAGGTGCCACGCCTGAGAGGGCCAAGTCACCCATGCAAGTGGCCCGGCGGACTTCAGCGAAGACGGCCTGGCGGGCACACCGGTCGCCCGCAGGCACCCCAGCAACCTCCGAGGAGTCTTCCACGACAGCGGACTCCTGTTCCAGCGAGGACGACAATGTACAAAGGGTAAAGAAGCGTGGAGAGAGGTGCCAGACCAGCGAGTGAGGAAGCCACCGCTGCGATGGCTGTGGGACATCTCACGACCGGACGAGATGCCCATTCTGGAAGGCCGAGTGCCACAACTGCAGCCGAAAGGGCCACATTGCCAGAGTCTGCAGGCGCGGGCGAACCGAGGACAAGGGCGCATCGAGACACCCTCAAGCACACCAACGCAAGGCAGCCGGCATCAGAAAGGTCTCAGCCAACGGTGGAGCGGAAGGCGTGAACCGAGTGGGCCTGGAGCACCGGCGCTTCTACGTAGAGGTACTGTTACAAGGGGTTCCAGTGAGGATGGAAATAGACTCAGGGTCGTCCTACTCCATCCTGTCCCAGAAGGAGTTCATGCGCATTCCCCCAAATGTGCGGCCC
The DNA here is from genome assembly GCA_035047345.1 of Bradypodion ventrale. Lineage (NCBI taxonomy): Eukaryota > Metazoa > Chordata > Lepidosauria > Squamata > Chamaeleonidae > Bradypodion > Bradypodion ventrale. The sequence continues at coordinate 138,189,963 of JAWDJE010000002.1, read as the reverse complement.
AAGTTGCGGGCTATGAAGTCACACCTACGGGATGTGCAGGGCTACGGGATCCCAGGGTTGGGGGTGGGGAACTTCACGGTGAAGTTTAAACATTACACAGAAAAACTGCCCTTAGTGGTTCTCAAGGGGGGAAGATGTTGCCTTTTGGGAACCCAGTGGTTTGCTCCCCTGGGAATTGAACTGTCCGGCATTAACGCCATAGAGACTGACCCAATTCGGGACGTGTGCGATGCGCACCCGGACGTTTTCAAGAAGGGGCTCGGGACTTACAAGGGGCCCCCAGTTTCCTTTGAGTTGGACCCAGAAATCCGGCCCATACGCCTCAAGCCAAGAATAGTTTCTTTTGCCCTCAAGGACAAGATTGAGGCGGAACTGGACAAATTGGTGGGGCAGGGGATTTTGGTTCCAGTTTATTCAGCGGAGTGGGAAACTCCAATTGTTACAGCCTTAAAATCCAATGGGGAGGTCAGGATCTGCGCTGACTACAAATGTACAATTAACAAGGCCATTCGGCCAAATGCATATCCGGTGCCAGTGGTCAGCCACTTACTGGCCACATTGCATGGGGGGAGGTGTTTCGCCAAGCTAGACCTGGTGCAGGCGTACCAGCAGCTCACAGTAACCCCAGCTGCCGCCGCTGCGCAAACTATCGTTACACATAAGGGGGCATTCAAGGTAACGCGCCTACAGTTCGGCATGAACTCGGGCCCCGGGATCTTCCAGTCCCTTGTGGAATGCCTTCTAAAGGGGCTTCCAGGCGTGCTCCCATATTTTGACGACGTATTGATAACAGCGGGGAGCGAATCAGAACTAGCGAAGAGGTTAGACAGGGTCCTCTCTGTATTCGAGAAAGCGGGACTGAGGTTGAGAAGGGACAAATGTGTATTCTTTGAGAGGGAGGTTGAGTTTCTCGGGTTCAAGATAACCCCGGAGGGCATCAAGCCTTCCGAGTCCAAGGTTGCGGCTGTGCAAAACGCCCCTCGCCCCACCGCGAAACCAGAGCTGCAGTTATTCCTAAGGCTCCTGAATTTTTACCATTCCTTCTTACCAAGGAAGGCATCCGTCGCAGAGCCACTGCATGGGCTACTTAAGAAAGAAGTGGTTTGGCGGTGGGGAGATAGGCAGGAGAAAGCATTCAAAGAGCTCAAGGCGCTCCTATCCTCGGATGCTGTTCTGACTCATTTCGACCCGAGGAAACCAGTAGTTTTGGTCTGTGATGCATCACCAGTGGGGGTGGGGGCGGTGCTGTGCCACGTGTTGGAGAGCGGGCAGGAAGCCCCGGTTGCCTACTATTCCAGGTCACTTTCAAAGGCGGAGCGCAACTACGTGCAAACAGATAGGGAGGCCCTGGCCATAATCGTGGGAACAAAGAAGTTCCACGATTTCCTATACGGCTGCGAGTTCACGATTGTGACTGATCATATGCCCCTTTTGGGAATTTTTACCACAGGCAAGCCCACCCCACAAATTCTGTCCCCCAGAATGCTACATTGGGCGATCTTCCTTAACGCCTACCAGTACAAGCTGGTCTATCGCCCAGGGAAGGAGATCTCCCATGCGGTTGCTCTGTCCCGATCTCCCCTCCCTAGTTTAGGAGACCCCGAATGCGAGGTAGAGCAGGACCACCAAGTCCTGCTGATCGAGTCTCTCGACTCTCCCCCCATCGTTCCGGCAGACCTCGCCAAAGCCACGGCGGCCGACAAAATCCTGTCCCAAGTCAGCTCCTGGGTAAGGAAAGGATGGCCCACAACTCCCCCAGAGGAACATTTTAAGTCATTTTTCAGGCGCAGAGTAGAGCTTTCCCTTGAAAGGGGCTGCCTGCTCTGGGGCCAGCGGGTAGGTGCAAGACACTAAACCACTAGAGGGCACCATATACTTTTCCATATCTCAAAAAAAAACCTATTAAAAATTCGTATCTCGAATTCCTCCCCCAGATTTCCATTTGTATTGCAAGTTTTTCATAGTCCACTGTATCTTTGTTCCTTTTCACCACATTATTTCTGACATGCAACTGAAAAGTAACTGTAACCTTTTTATCAAAAGACAACTTTTTAAAGGGAAATGTTACTTGTGTCTTATCACTCCAAAGCATCGATCTAGCCCTATAGGCTACAAAAACGAGATGTCACCATTCTTCAGTTTCCAGCCTGATTCCATGGCTTCCACAATTTCCAGAAATCTGAATAGGAAAGGCAAGGTAAACAACAATGGCCCATATCCAATTACTTACCTCTGCTTGAGTAGACCTGTTGAATAAGTGCAGTGGTGGGATTCGAAAAATTTTGCTACCTAATCTGTGGGCGTGGTATGATGGCCGTGACCAGGGGGAAAGCCCTGTGTTCCACCCATATTAGGACTACTTTATTTCAAAACTTGGATGGGCGGGGCCAGCCAGAATTTCTGCTACCTGTGGTTGTTGTTATTGTTTGTTTGTTTATTATTTGTTTATTTGTACCCCACCCTCCTGGTGTAAATACCACTCAGGGCAGCAAAATAACAGAGGAAAAACACAATACACAAACAATTAAAACATCAATAGTAAAAACATTACTAAAATCCCCAGCTAAAATCAAAGTTAAAACACATAAAGTTAACACGTATCATTAAAAATACTACCCATACCCTCCCTCCACCTACATTAAAACAAGATACCCAGGACAGGCAAGATCCCTCACGCAAGCTAGACCAGCCAGCGGGATTGAGTAGTGGAGTCAAACGTGCCCCACACCTGCTGGCATAGCCAAGTTGTAAACATCTTCCTAAAAAGGAGTAATTTCGACTGGAGACGCAGTTCTGGTGGTAGGAGGTTCCACAGGGCTGGGGCAGACATGGATATATGACGAACTAAGGCAAATCTGCTGAATCCCACCACTGAATCAGTGGTTGGATTTAAAAAATGCAAATAAGCCTTATCACATTGATTCAGTGAATCAACTGTAGTTGTGACTACCAATTGGAATCAGGTTAATGGGTTCAACAGTAGATAACAGTTTTCAAGAAAATATAATAGTCTGTATGTGGTAATGGGGAAAAGAGATGTCTATGTGGACAAGGCACTCTGTCCTCTTCAGTAAAATTTTCAGTGTCCCCCCCCCCCCCGGCAATATGATATTGTAGTTGCTTACTACTGTTATTTCCAGATATCATAGGTGCCTAGTCCCAGAGACAAGTTAGAATCTGCAGCTCCACACCCCGCCACACCTCAGTAGTCTTGTTCTACCAGGTGCTTGCACAGACAAGGAGGTTAAGGAAACTTGGGCACTCCTACTGTTTTCCCTAAGGAGGAAAGACCAAATAATGCAGTTTAGTGACATGTTGTAGGAGTTTACTACTACACCAGCAACAGCAAAGATCGGGGCTGTGAGAATCCGCGAGGTGGGTAGATCTAAATTTTGAACTTATAGTACAAACCAGTGAGCAAAAGTTGTCAAAGTTGACCACAACAATTTTCTGTGCACTGCAGGGCAGGGTTGCTTAGCTTTCCTCTTTGAAGGACTCTGAGCCAGCTTAATGTTAAATACCTCCCTATGGAAGCAGGCTGCTCCATGCAGAAGTTGGTTGTAGGTGAAACACAACTTGATCCCCCAAAGCCGACTTCTTGCTGATATGCTGCAACACTTATTTTAACTGTTTCCCCCCATGAAAGGCCTGCAGTGCGAATTTTATTAATGTATTGTCTTTGGCAAGGAATATAATTTGGTGGCAGAAAGAAAGATCTAGAGGTAGGAGACCTTCTCAGGAGCAACGGTTGCCTCAGCCACAGACTTACATAGTGGCCTTAGGCAAGCAGCCAATTTTTTTCTTCCCTCTCCCAATAATAATACTGGTCAACCTTGCAGAGATTATGTAAGAGAGAGAGATGTAGGAGTTTATAACATTATGAAGGACATGGAAATTTCTTCTTCTTCCTCTGGAAAGAGAAGATGAGCATCATTCAGTTAAAAATATTGTCAGTAATCTAGATCCAGACTAGACAAAGAGAAATGTTGTTCCAAACAATGCTTAATTTGTTTAAGAAAATTACCACTACTACCAATGCTGTTGGTCACTAGCTTAGAAGGTTTAAAAATAAAAAACACAAATTAATGTTGGCTTTCTCTGACAAGGACTATTAGCAACAATAAAATGGAAACACTGTCCTCAAAAGCAGTAGACCTGTGAACAGCTGTTGTTGAGATAATTTAGAGAGATACCTTGTTTTCAACCTATAGGCTGCCAAAAAAGTATCTATCTGGTCTCTAAGGGAAACAATTTCTTTCTACATGGACATTTGATCTGATTCAGCAAGGGTATTCTTACATACAGTACTTAAATGTTATGAACATTTGCACTTTCGCTCGCCAAAATGTGCTGTATTCGTCATAGCCAAGTATACATCCCCCCCCCCCCTGAAAATCATTTTCACAGTTGACAGGAAAATGCCATTTGTGTGAATTTGTTTAAGGTGGGTCCCAACTTGCCATGAAGTGACCCACACACTATGATCACGGAGCCATCTCCTGCGGCACATATGAAATGATACGTGCAGGATTTAACACCAGGACTGCAACTGACTGCCACAGCTTTGGGGATATTATCAAGATGCGCCTTCACAGCCAGCCCATCTGGCACGGTCTCTTCTGCCTCCATGACCGTTGGGAATCAGAATACAGTAGTGAAGTAGTTCCTCCTCCGCTCATTTTGCCATTTGGCCAATATGATGGTTTCTGGTGGCATTTCCTCCACTGAGGGGGCCATCATCCCACCTAAAGGGGCTCATCTGCCCGTAGCCATTGGCCCCTTTAAGGAATCAGGTTATTTACAGCCGCCCAAAACTCGGCATTGAGTCACTGGGTGTACCGTCTACTCCATTACCATAGCAGGATCTCCAGCCAGACAATGTGTTGTATTAATTTAACACTAATAGTGCTTCTAATAAAAATAAGCTAACTTCATGTAGCTGGCCATTTGATTAATGTTGGTTTCATGTGTATACCTACGCCCTGGCAATTTGTCTCCTTCAAATATTTTCGAAAAGATCTGGCAAGACAGAAGAATTAAAATCTCAGTAACTAGGCAACAATGGTTTGGCACAAAATGAAGGCACTAAAATGGAATGGGATGAACTCAGTGGATGGAATATCTTTTTCTCCTCTCAGGATTTATGAGTGGTGTGAAGTGTCATTCTTTGGATGAGATGGTGATATTACTGCAAAAGGGAAAACACACAGGGAGTGAGAAAGACAGATAAGAGAGAAGTTCTAACAGGCAGACGTTTGGTCTAAGAAAGGCAACAAGGATGAAGTCCCACCCCACCCCCAATTCAGATACATTTTGTGATGGAAGGCTCCAGAAGACCCTTCATGGTGAACTTTGCATTCTGTGGTGTAAAATTCCTTGCAGGAGGCAAAGTGATGCAGAATGAGTAGAAGAATAGGGAGAATTTACCTTTTGATTGATCCTCCAGTTTAAAAAGTCTCACTGCAAGTGGGAAACCTAACCCAAACAAAAATAGTGTCTACTTGAATGTTTACTGCCATGCTAGTTTTCTACTAGCAGAGGTTTTTTCTGTATTCAGAACCAGTAATCACTATTTGCAGTCTGAAGAGGTATGATTCACCCTTACATGCTTATTTCTTATATGTCTCTTCTTTTGCGTAAATAAATGGGATCTTAAAAGCCTGAACATGTCAAATGATAGAAAACTTTCACATACAAGAGTTAGGAGCTGAATTGCATAAGGGAAAAACTCTTATTTCTATTCACACCAGAGTGAAAATAAATTAGGCTAGGTGTCCAGGGACCGTATTCCCAAGGGCATAAGGCTCGGGTAGAAACAGGCATACATAGCCAAAATAATAATAAATAATCAGCTAATTCCCTTTAAATTTTATTTATTTATTTATTGTTAAATTTCTATATCTCCCACTCAGCCAAAGCCGACTCCGGGCGGTTCACAACAGTGGGTAAAAACAGATAAAAACAAATAAAACAGATAAAAACCAGCAATAAGAACCCACCCCTAAAAAGAGAGGGGTGCAGGAACCGAAGAAACCATTGGGCAGGCATCCTCCCCTATATTAACCACCCAATGGAAGCCACCCCTCCACCTGCACCCCAAACTTGGCCCGCCAGCCAGGTTTTTAGTTCTTTTCTAAAGGGCAACAACTCCGTCTGGAGACGCAGTTCCACAGGCAGGAGGTTCCAAAGGGCTGGTGCGGACACAGAGAAGGCTCTCCTCCTTGTGCCAGAGAGGAGAGCCCCCCTGGCCGATGGCACTATTAGAGAGCCCCTCCGGTCCGCTCTGGTTGGACGGACAGACGTCCTTAAACATGTTACAGTATTCAGCTCTTGAAAACAATTTTTTTCAAATTTAAAAGTATTTCTCCAAGAAATCATTCATTTTGTAAAACAAAAATTCATTCCTGCAAAAGTTCATTAAATAATAGTTTATTAAATAGAATCCATTCACTATTCTTGCTTTATATAACTATTTATTCATAATTACTTTATTCAGACATCAACACTAGCAAATCACAAGTATTTGATTTTTTGTCAATCCCTAGACTTAAGTCTCTTAATTAACACTTAAGCTCTTTTATCACAAAATACTTAAATTTCTACAGATAGCAATAAAAGGAAGAGAGTGGTAACTGAAAGTTTCCTGCTTATAGTCACAATGATAAAAATGTATGCTTACAGTCTGTTGTGTTCTAATGGTTTTACCTTCCACATGGATTACAATGTATCTGAACCAATGTAACCTTGCCTATAGTAACAATGTAACCTTCAGCTGTATCTCATGAACCCTGTAATAGGACGCGAGCTAATGACCACCAGCTGGCAGCAGCGAGCGTCCAAGCTCTCTTGGTCCAAACTCATCAAAGGCAACAGCGCGGGAAGTTTTCCCGCCACCACCTACACCTGGACAAGAAGGGCGTGACCACCAATGACGTCACGCAGATAGTAGCCAATGGGCTATCATGGAACCACGTTCAAATGTATTACTACTGTATATAAAGAGCTATCGATCCGCCATTACCTCATGTTCCCTCTGACCACCATGCAATAAACCTGAGTTAACCCAGCCCGAGGCTGTGTCCTGTGTCTTGGTTTTCATACACTAAATTGGCGACGAAGGTGGGATCATGGATCCCCAAGGAGCAGCCAGGGCACAGAGTGGGTTCAACATCACCAAACCGCAAGACTGGGAGCTGTTTGAGATGGACTTCCAGGCGGCACTGGTGGAACGCAAAGTCAAAGAAGACGACGAGGAGAGGAAGAGGGCCATCCTCACCAGAATGCTCGGGTTAGAAACCAAGCGGACGCTGGTGGGCATCATCGCACCGAAGAAGGTGAGCGAATTTAAGGCAGACGACATCATGAAGCTGCTGCGAGAGCGTTTCCGACCCTCGAGGGCAATGTTTCCCGCTCGGAGCGCGTTTTGGAGGTGAGTCCAAGCGCCGGATGAGTCGGTTGAGGCGTTCGTGACCGCCATGAGGATAGCCGCCGGCCCCTGTAGATGGGACAACATAGAGATGGCCCTCAGGGACGGCGTGCTGTGTGGCCTGAAGGACAAGGAGGTGCAGCGCAGCTTGATGAACAAGGAGCCGCCACCTACGCTGGCAGAGGTCGTAGAGGCCGCGGAAGCCGCGGAGTCCACGAATGCGGGAGTGGACGAGATGCACCAGTGGCGTGAGTGGCGTCCTAGAGCCGGCAAAGCGGAAAATTCGGTGCACGGGAGGTCCGGACAGTCGGTGCACGCAACTCGACGGGCCTCAAAGTCGTCTACGGAAGGCAGCGACGGCGAGGAGGTCCAGAAGGTCCGAAAAGGGGGGCGCCGCTGCGATGGTTGCGGAGCGGCCCATGAGCGCGCGAGGTGCCCATTCAGAAAGGCCGAGTGTTACACCTGCGGCCGTCGGGGGCACATCGCCAAGGCATGCAGAAAACGGAAGGAGGGCCGGAGGCAGTCGCAAGACCGTTCGACCAGGCCGGACCGTCCAGCGAGGTCCAAAGATGGCGCCCAGACCACGAGGAAGCAGGACGGCGTGGGCCGCGTCTCGGACAACAGCGAGGACGACGCTCCAGTGTTCAGCGTGTCCGCGGGACAGTCCCATTACTTCGTTGAGGTACTAGTACAAGGGGCCCCCATCATAATGGAAATTGACTCGGGGTCCTCCTATTCTATAATTCCCCAGAAAGAGTTCTTGAAAATCGACCCCCACGTGCGGCCCAAACTTAAAACGTTGAGGTCCACGCTACGAGATGTACAGGGGAACAGCATTCCAGTGTTGGGGGTCGGGAAATTTCGGGTTAGTTTTAAGAGACATTCTGCGGAACTGCCCCTAGTTGTCCTTAAGGGGGGAAGTTGTAGCCTCCTAGGGACACAGTGGTTTCAGCCCTTAGGCTTGTTCATAGGGGGAGTACATACAGTGGGGGTGGATCCAATACAAGCGGTGTGCGACGCGCATCCCGCCGTTTTTAAAAAAGGACTTGGAAAGTTCACGGGACCCCCTGTAGCCTTCGACCTAGACCCGGAGGTCCGCCCGATAAGACTCAAACCGCGCAGGGTGCCGTTCGCACTCAAGGACAAGATAGAGGCGGAACTGGACAAACTGGTGAGCCAGGGGATTCTTATTCCTGTTGATTCCGCGGAGTGGGAAACTCCAATTGTAACAGCTCTGAAGGCTAACGGGGAGGTGCGCATTTGCGCTGATTATAAGTGTACAATTAACAAGGCGATCCGCCCTAATGCATACCCGGTGCCGGTGGTCAGCCACCTTTTGGCCAGGCTGAATGGGGGAAAGTGTTTCGCTAAACTCGATTTGGCACAAGCCTATCAGCAACTCCCCGTAACTCCCGCCACGGCCGCGGCACAAACGATAGTCACACATAAAGGGGCGTTCCAGGTGTCGCGTTTACAGTTCGGCGTGAACTCGGCACCCGGCCTTTTTCAGTCGCTTGTGGAACGCCTCCTGAAGGGGCTGGAGGGGGTGTTGCCTTATTTTGATGACGTGTTGATAACAGGGGGGAGTGAGGCCGAACTGGCAAAGAGATTGGATAAAGTACTAACTGTGTTTGAGAAAGCGGGGCTGAGACTGAGGAAAGACAAATGTGTCTTCTTCGAAACTGAGGTCGAGTTTTTAGGGTTCCGGATCACACCCGAGGGTATTAAGCCGTCCAAATCCAAAGTAGCGGCCATCAAGAAGGCCCCTCGCCCCACATCCAAAACCGAGCTACAGTCATTCCTGGGGCTCCTCAATTTTTACCATACATTCCTCCCGCGGAAGGCGTCCGTGGCCGAACCGCTCCATTGGTTGCTTAAAAAGGAGGAGACATGGATGTGGGGTGACGAGCACGAGAGGGCGTTCAAAGAACTAAAGCAGCTCTTAACATCTGAGGCAATCCTGACGCATTTCGACCCCAAACGGCCAGTGGTCTTAGTCTGTGATGCATCCCCGGTGGGGGTGGGGGCGGTGCTTTGCCACGTGTTGGATGACGGAAGGGAGGCCCCGGTAGCGTTTTATTCAAGGTCCCTGTCCCAAGCAGAGCGAAATTACGCACAAACCGACAGGGAGGCATTAGCGATAGTAGCGGGAACCAAAAAATTTCACGATTTTCTGTATGGCCGCCCGTTCAAAATCGTGACTGATCACAAGCCCCTGTTAGGGATTTTCACAGCAAGCAAGCCCACACCGCAGATCCTGTCCCCGAGAATGCTGCGATGGGCTATTTTTCTCAACGCATACCAACACGAGTTGGAGTACCGGCCCGGAAAGGAGATCAGCCATGCTGATGCACTTTCGAGATCTCCTTTGCCCTTGTCGGACGACCAAAAGGCAAGAGTAGAAAGAGACCGCCAGGTATTGCTAATTGAGGTTTTAGACGCACCCCCAATAGTACCAGCCGACATTGCTAGGGCGACAGGCAAGGACAGAACGCTGGAGAAAGTTAGCTCATGGGTACAGAAGGGGTGGCCGGCATCGTCCCCAAGCACGGAATTCGACCCATTTTTTCGGAAAAAGCTAGAGTTGTCCCTAGAAAGGGGGTGCCTTTTGTGGGGCCAACGGGTGGTGGTCCCTACGTCCCTGCGGCCGAGGGTGCTCAAACTGCTGCACGTCAGCCACCCGGGCATCGTTCGTTCAAAGGCGTTGGCCCGGAGTTACTTCTGGTGGCCACAGCTGGACGCGGACATTGAGCACATGGTCGGCACTTGTGAGGCATGCCAGGGCTCCCGACCAGAGGCGGCCCGTCTTCCGCATAGGGAATGGGACACAGCAAGGGGGCCATGGTCCAGGGTGCACGTAGACTTCGCTGGCCCTTTCCGAGGAACAATGTTTCTCCTGGTGGTGGATGCATTCTCCAAGTGGTTGGAGGTTATCCCAGTAAAAAGTACGTCCTCCGCCACCACAATTAGCCAGTTAAGGAGAGTCTTTTCCACGTTCGGTTTACCCGACACTTTAGTCAGCGATAACGCTAGTTGTTTCACCTCCGCTGAATTCAAGGCATTCATGGAGGCAAACGCCATTCGGCATGTCACATCCGCACCGTTTCACCCCGCCACGAATGGCCAAGTGGAACGGCTGGTGCGAACGACAAAGGATGCGCTGCGGCGCATGGGCCCGGGGGACCTAAATCACCAAGTATGTCAGTTTTTGTTAGCGTATAGGGTGACCCCCTTAGCGTCAGGTTACTCGCCGGCAGAGCTGCTGATGCGGCGAAATCTGACCACGCTCCTGTCCAGGCTAGACCCGACGAGAGTCGAGGACAAAGGAAAAAACATAGGGTTGGCGGTCTCGAAAGGTTTCGCCGCCGGCGACCCGGTTCACTGCAGGAACTATGCCAGCGCAGGTCCAGCCTGGGTACCAGGGACGGTTGTAGAACAGACGGGGCCAGTGTCGTACCGGGTCGAGACTAACACCGGCCTCCTCTGGAGGAGGCACGCGGACCAACTGAGGCACCGAGTGAGTGGGGGGCCAGTCAGTGGGGCTCAGCAACAGGATTCAGCGTTAGGGTCCTCCCCCACCCGTTTAGCCCAAGGGGGAGACAGCAGCGGACAACGGTCCCAAGCAAGGGGGGAAGGCAGAAGCAGCGGCCCCGACTCATACCCTTTTGATACGCCAGTTCTATCAGAGGCCGGGGAAGGGGGAGAGGAGTTCGCGACCGCTGCCCCCGAATTTAATTCTGATTTTGATTTTGCGAGCCGGGGGGGTTTTCAGGAGTGTTCCCCCACCCATCCAAGCGAGAAGAGGGGTTTTTCGTTAGCCCCCAGTGCCCCCGGTTCTTCCCTAAGAAAGAGCACACCTCCCAACAACGCCGCGGAGCCGCGGCAAGGCACTAACGAGTCTCCCTCTCCAATTACAGGACAGGAAACCAGGGGACAAAGAGAAGGTAGCAAACCCGGGGAAAGGCAGCCCGCATCGAGACCCCAGCGTGTTCGAAATAAGCCATCTTGGCTGAGAGACTTTGTCTCCTAGGGGGGGGGATTGTGATTAAAGTGTGGGCTCGAGACTTCGTCTCATCCTAGGGGGGAGGGGTGTTGTGTTCTAATGGTTTTACCTTCCACATGGATTACAATGTATCTGAACCAATGTAACCTTGCCTATAGTAACAATGTAACCTTCAGCTGTATCTCATGAACCCTGTAATAGGACGCGAGCTAATGACCACCAGCTGGCAGCAGCGAGCGTCCAAGCTCTCTTGGTCCAAACTCATCAAAGGCAACAGCGCGGGAAGTTTTCCCGCCACCACCTACACCTGGACAAGAAGGGCGTGACCACCAGTGACGTCACGCAGATAGTAGCCAATGGGCTATCATGGAACCACGTTCAAATGTATTACTACTGTATATAAAGAGCTATCGATCCGCCATTACCTCATGTTCCCTCTGACCACCATGCAATAAACCTGAGTTAACCCAGCCCGAGGCTGTGTCCTGTGTCTTGGTTTTCATACACTAAACAGTCTTATTGTGGTTCCTCTATAAATTTAGTGGTTTGCCACCAGCTGTTGATTTTTTAACCAATTTTTCTGGGAAGCTATGAAAAGAGGCTTGAGAAGCCCCATCAATTCTCATGCCACATTTGGACCATGCTTGCTAAGTTAAGGAGTCTTGGCAAGAAAGCAAACCATGGAGAGACTTAGGAGTGTGTGAAGTGTACAGCATTCAGAATATAATAGGCCAATGAGTATGCAGAGGTTTTCCATTAAGTAACTCAGAGCATACATGATGTGGCTGAAAAAGAACAATTTCTCTGTCACCGGTGTGCCCAAACCTTTTGGGCTGTGGGCCGAGCATGTGGTTCAATGGGCTGGTCACGTGATTCCTTCCACTGGAAATGGAAGTAAAACGCACCTTGCAATCTGTTTTGCAACAGGATGAGATAGATTTTTAGGCTGCCATTTTCTCTGCTTAAACCAGGAGTGTCCAAACTATGGCCTGCCGGCTTGATCCAATTCATCTGGCCCACGCTGCCGTCATCACTCCTGAAAGCGGAAGTAAAACACGCCCGTATGGTGCATTTTACTTCTGCTTCTGGGAGTGACAAGGGCAGTATGGACTGGATGGATTGGTGCTGTGGCCTGGATCTGGCCCACAGGCCATAGTTTGGCTACCCCTGCTCTATCACTTGGAGAATGAGACCAAGAGGAAAAGTTCAACTCCACTTGGTCAAGAATACAGGGTCAATATTAACTTACATTTCTACCCTGTCATGGAGAAACCCAGTCAATTTTGGCTCTGTGAGATTGATACGCGGTAGGCAGCATTCAGGGGGCCAAACACATCTTTATTACAAGGTATGCAATCTGAACATGAGGTAATGGCGGAGACGCAGCTCCTTATATATGCTTACAGTACATTTGAATTTCGCCCCACGGGCACCTATTGGTTGTGTTATCAGTGATGTCATTGGGGTGTACTGAATACCTTACAAGGTTTACCTGTGGTGGGAATGTTTCCCGTGGTACTCAGTGATTGGGTGATCTGAACCATGGGTGCTGAGCTCTACAGCTGCCTCTGGTGGCAGCTGAATCACTAGCAAGACAGCTGAGTTACATTGTAATCACCGGGACTCATTCACAGTTCATTTAGATACAAGGTTACTTAAGGCAAGGTTACATTTCTTAAAGGCACAAGTTCCATACACAACATCCCTCCCCCCTAGGATAGGACAAAGTCCCTCAACAATCATGGTGGCCCGCAAGTGCATTTTGGCCGCACAACATCTTGGTTGGGCTCGGAGGAACGGGGTGTCCCAGGTTCCGCAGACTCTCGTCCTGCAAAGGGGAAACAAGCAGTGTTAGCAGTGTCTCGGGAGCACTGGCCCGACTCAGGAGATGAACCCAGGAGGGAATACTGCATATCAAAACCTGGGAGGGGAGGATGCTGACTTGAGGGAAATTCCTACCTGCTACTCTGAGAAGGGGGTGACTCGACTGTGTGTTGTCTCGTCTGCCTGGGAGTAGCGGTGGACTCGAAGACTAGAGGTTGCTGGGGAGAAATCAAAACCCCGCTGCTCGCTTGGATGAGTGGGGGAATACTCTAAAAACTCCCCCCAATCCTGTAACTCATAATTTAAACTCTCGGGGTCTGGTTCTCGAATTCTTCCCAGTCTTGCTGAAGAGGATGGGTGAAACTGAAATAAGGAGCACTTGGGTAGCTGACTGCCATGTCTCCCCCTTGGGATAAATGGGTGGGAGAGAACCCTAACATTTAATCACCCTGATCCTCGGTCCCCTGGGTGTCTGTGACCCGACACCTGAGCTGGTCGGCATGTCGCCACCACAGTAGCCCCATACTAGTTTCTACCTGGTAGGAAACTGGCACTGTTGGATCGTTCACCACCCCTGGGACCCACATTGGGCTGGCGGCCGCATAGTTCCTACAATATACTGGGTCCCCAACTGAAAAAACTTTGCCGTGTGCAATTTCAATGTTCCTCCCCATATCCTCCACCCTGGTTGGATCCAACCAGTCAAAAAGTGAGACTGGCCTCCTGCGCATCAGGAGTTCGGCGGGCAAGAGCCCGGACGCCAGGGGAGTTATTCTGTAGCTTTGGAGGAATTGGCACAATTGCAGCTCTAGGTCCCCATGGCCCATTTGCCAAAGTGCCTCTTTAGTAGTTCGTACTTGGAGCTCAACCTGGCCATTCGTTGTGGGGTGAAAAGGGGCAGATGTAATGTGTCAAATTGCATTCCTCTCCAGGAATGCCTGGAATTCGACGGAGGTGAAGGTACTAGCATTGTCGGAGACAAGCACATCAGGTAATCCAAAACAACTAAATAGTCTCCGTAATTGTTTAATGGTTGCAGCAGAGGAGGTATTGGGCATTGGAATGACCTCCAACCACTTTGAAAAGGAATCGACCACTAACAAAAATAGCGAGCCCCAGAACAGAACAGCGAAATCGATGTGTAATCGAGACCACAGTCTGCAGGCTGTGTCCCATTCTCTGGGAGGAAGTTGGGACTTTTCTGGTTGAAAACTCTGGCAATTTTCGCAAGTGCCCACCATGTGCTCAATGTCTGCATCAATCTGGGGCCACCAGAAGTAGCTCCTGGCCAAAGCCTTTGAGCACACGATTCCAGGGTGGCTAATGTGTAGCAATTTGAGCACCTTTGAGTGCAATGCTTCAGGAATTACCACCCATTGGCCCCAGAGGAGGCAACCCCTCTCTATGAAAAGCTCGACCCGCTTCTGGAAGTACACTTTGAACTCCTCAGCTGGGGGAGTTGTGGGCCACTCCTTCTTAACCCAAGAAAGAACTAGGGACAGGGCCTTGTCCTTCGCCGTGGACTTGGCGAGGTCTGTGGGTACTATTGGGGGCGAATCGAGGGACTCGATCAGCAGCACTTGATGGTCTTGTTCTACCTCGCACTCAGTTTCCCCTAGCTCTGGGAGAGGAGATCGGGAAAGTGCATCAGCGTGGCTGATGTCTTTCCCCAGGCGATGAACCAGTATGAAGTGGTACGCATTGAGGAATATGGCCCACCTAAGCATTCTAGGGGACAGAATCTGGGGTGTGGGCTTGCACGTGGTGAAAATACCCAGCAGTGGCTTGTGGTCGGTTACAATAGTGAACCCCCGACCATAGAGGAAGTCGTGGAATGTCTTGGTTCCAGCGACTATCGCAAGAGCCTCTCTGTTTGTTTGCACGT
The DNA here is from genome assembly GCA_035047345.1 of Bradypodion ventrale. Taxonomy (NCBI): domain Eukaryota; kingdom Metazoa; phylum Chordata; class Lepidosauria; order Squamata; family Chamaeleonidae; genus Bradypodion; species Bradypodion ventrale. The sequence continues at coordinate 138,174,825 of JAWDJE010000002.1, read as the reverse complement.
AAATGGGCTCTGCCTTTGAAAGGGACCTTGAGTAAAAGGCAACCGGAGCTTCCCACCCATTTCTAACACATGGCACAGCACCGCCCCCACCCCCACTGGTGAAGCATCACAAACTAACACCACAGGCTTCCTGGGGTCAAAATGGATTAGGATTGCCTCAGAAGACAATAGCTGTTTGAGTTCCTTGAATGCCTTTTCCTGGCTGTCCCCCCACCACCAAACCATGTATTTCTTTAAAAGACGATGCAGAGGCTCCGCTACGGATGCTTTCCTTGGCAAGAAGGAATGATAGAAATTTAGGAGCCCTAGGAATGACTGCAATTCTGGTTTCGCAGTGGGGCGAGGGGCGTTTCAAACAGCCGCAACCTTTGAATCGGAGGGCTTAACTCCTTTGTGGGTTATTTTGAACCCTAGGAACTCTACCTCCCATGCCAGGAACACACATTTGTCCCGCCTCAACCTTAACCCTGCTTTCTCGACTACCGTTAGGACTTTGTCCAACCTCTTTGCTAGTTCTGACTCACTTCCCACAGTGATCAAAACATCATCAAAATAAGGAAGCACCCCAGAGAGACCCTTTAGGAGGCATTCCACAAGATATTGGAATATTCCTGGGGCTGAATTTATGCCGAACTGGAGGCGCGTCACCTTAAAAGCCCCTTTGTGTGTCACTATCGTCTGTGCAGCTGCTGTAGTGGGAATCACGGTGAGCTGCTGATAGGCCTGGGCCAAATCTAGTTTTGCAAAACATTTACCCCCATGTAAAGTGGCTAGTAAATGGCTAACTACCGGCACCGGATATGCATTAGGGCGAATAGCCTTGTTAATCATGCATTTTTAGTCCGCGCAAATCTGGACCTCCCCATTTGACTTTAAAGCTGTAACAATCGGTGTCTCCCACTCTGTGGAGTCCACCAGAATCAAGATCCCCTGAGCCACCAGTTTGTCCAGTTCTGCCTCAGTCTTGTCTTTGAGGGTGAAGGGCACTCTCCGTGGCTTGAGCCGAATGGGATGAATTGCAGGATCCAGGTTAAACGAGACTGGGGGAGCCCTATACCTCCCAAGCCCCTTCTCGAAGACCGCTGGGTGCGCATCGCACATGTCCTGCACTGGGTCAGTCTCTATGGCATTGATACCAGACAATTCTATACCTAAGGGAGCAAACCACTGGCTTCCCAAGAGGCAGCTGGAACCCCATTTCAGTACCACGACGGGCAGCTTCTCCGTGAACCTCTTGAACCTAACTTTGAAATCCCCCACCCCCAAAACAGGAATCAGATTGCTCTTGCATGTCTTGCAAGGACATCTTGAGGACTTTGAGTTTTCGGCGCACATTTGGGGGGATGTGCAGAAACTCTTTCTGAGACAGGATGGAGTAGGATGAACCTGAATCTACCTCCATCCTAACTGGGACCCCCTGTAACAGTACCTCAACAAAGAAACATCGGTGTGCGATGGACACACGGCCCACGGTCGGCTCACCCATGGAAATCGACCCGATGGCCCCTCCTTTCCCTCGAGGGCGCTCAGCTGGCTCCTGGTCCTCTCTCCGCCATTGCCTGCAAACCTTGGCTTCGGCATCCGCAGTGGTGGCACTCCGCCTTCTGGAATGGGCACTTTCTCCGGTCGTGGGACGCTCCGCAGCCGTCACATTGGCAGTGGGCCTTGTTGCTTGCTTGCTTCTTGGGCACCTTCCTCAGGACCTTCTGAATGTCGTCGTCGTCACTGGAGCTAGCCCCGGAGGATGCGGAGGCCTCCAGGGAGGAAGATGAGCTGGATGCATGGCGGGGTGAGCGCCGGGCGGCCTACACGGCGGACCCAGAGCCCCCATGTGTGGCTGGCCTTGTCCTGAATGCCTTCACCCCAGACCTAGCTACTTCAGCCACCTGAGCCTCCCGCTGGACAGACTGGAATGTGAGGTGCTCGCGGGCCATCAGCTTCTGCTGGACCTCCTCGTCTCACAAAACGCACAGCAGACGGTCCCTCCGTGCTTCTTCCAAGTTGTCCCACTGGCAAGGGGCAGCGGCTAATCTGAGGGTGGTGGTGTAGTCTGCCACGGACTCACCCAGATACTGGTCCCATCTATGGAAGGTGACTCTGGCCGGGCAAATGGACACTTTCGGCTGAAAGTGGTTCTGTAGAGCAGACAGGATCTTGTTGAGCGGGACTGTGTCAATTTTCCGTGGCATCATCATGTGCATCACCAGCTCTAGTGTGGGGAAGCCAATCCGGGCTAGGAGACAGGAACACATCTGGTCCTCGTCCTCAATGTGCTCAGCGGCCATCGCATGTTTGAATTGGCACTCATACAGAGCTCATGATTCTGGCTTCTTGATGTTGAATGGAGGTAGCTTGATGCTATGGGAAGCCATTATCCCACCTTCATCGCCAATTTGATGTTCCAAGATTGATACGCGATAGGCAGCATTCAGGGGGCCAAACACATCTTTATTGCAAGGTATGCAATCTGAACATGAGGTAATGGCGGAGATGCAGCTCCTTATATATGCTTACAGTACATGTGAATTTCGCCCCACGGGCGCCTATTGGTTGCGGTATCAGTGACGTCTTTGGGGCGTACTGAATACCTTACAAGGTTTACCTGCGGCAGGAATGTTTCCCGTGCTACTCAGTAATTGGGTGATCTGAACCATGGGTGCTGAGCTCTACAGCTGCCTCTGGTGGCAGCTGAATCGCTAGCAAGACAGCTGAGTTACATTGTAATCACCAGGACTCATTCACAGTTCATTTGGATACAAGGTTACTTAAGGCAAGGTTACATTTCTTAAAGGCACAAGTTCCATATACAGCAGTGTTCCAAAGAGGAACAAGTTTATATATGGTGCTGCTCCTAAGTACTACTCCTTTGACCATGTTTGTTTTCTTTCTCCCCATTTGTTTAATTTCTTTTTCTTTGTAACCACCACCACCACCCTCTGCTTTTCTTCTCAGAGTTTGGGCAGATAGTGAAAGTTTAAGGTTTTTTTTAAATCAGTTTTTCTTGAGGAATCATTCCATTTGTCCTTTGAGGTTTAGTACTTCCATTTTTTGTGTGTTTCTGTATTTATTTGGGACCTGCTATGATTCAGCTTCTAGAATTGTTGGCTCGGTTCACAAACATTCTTATTACCGCTGTAGGAACTCACTCTTAATTCCAATTTCCCATATATTCAAGTATAAGCCAACCCAGATATAAGCCAAGGTACCTAATTTTGTCCTGAAAACCCAGGAAAATAAATTGACCCAAATATAAACTGAGGGTGGGAAATGCAGCAGCTGCTAGTGAGTTTCAGTAATCAAAATACATGAAAATATGGTAAAATTAATTAAATTGTTGGTGCATCTCAATCCCGTGCAGTCTTGGGACCCTTGTGGTCATTGACCCAAGTATAAGCCATGTCCCTTTTGGAGGGCTCATTTTTGGGACTAAAAATCTCAGCTTATACTCGAGTATATATGGTATGTTATTTTATGCTGGTATAACTAAATTATCAGACCATACATCATCTTACCTTTGCTGTGTGATATAGGCACAACTGCTATATCTTTTGGGGTGATCTGAGCTCTATCCTTTTCTGGTCACTTCATTTTTGGAAGGGGTGGAGCTAAATTACATTTAGCCTGTTGTACCTACTTAGAATCTATACTTGCATGTATTATTAGGTAATATTTTGATTTTTGATTTCCCCCCCCCCCATTTTTCTTAGTTTATTGAAGACCCAAGGAGTTTCTCTTTATAGAGCATTACTGTCTCAGAATAGGAGATTGTAAGATCTTAGTGATGTGGGCAGAGGGACATATGACTACCAGTTAGTAGAAGTCTAAAATCTATCATGAGTTCTAACTGTCCTCTTATTCACTAGATGAAAGGTGGCCAACTCATCAATAATAAGTCCCAAGTTATCTTGGACATTTTGATGGAAGCACACTTGAATTTGGCAGGCAGATGCCACTTGGGTGGGTGAAGGGGAGGCATGGCCTTGTCCTTAATATGCCAACCCTTGTACTCCATTCAGCATCAGTGCAGAGCTGAGAGAAGGGGGGTGAGGTTGCTGTCATCTATAAGGATACCTTCATGGTCAGCAGGGTCTTTGCAGTCTTGAGTTTGGGTTGGGGGGGCTCTCCGTGTGTGTGTGTGTGTGTGTGTGTGTGTGTGTGTGTGTGTGTGTGTGTGTGTGTGTGTGAAATAGAGATAGGATAGGGATCAGGCTAGTATACTGAGCTCCCCATGACCTCATCCTCTCTCTCCCAGAGCTGACCAATTTCATCTCCACAGTGGTCCTGGCATCCACCAAATTGGTATTGCTGGGAGACTTCAATATCCACATGGAGGAGGTGCTTGTTGATGCGGTCTCAGAATTCATGGATGCCTTGATATCCAAGGGACTATCTCAGCATATCATTAGCTATACTCTTGGCCAGATCATTTCAAGAGGTCATGGAGATGATTATCTGAAGGTAGTAGAAATTAGAATAGTCAAAGCAATGGTTTTCCCAGTAGTGATGTACGGATGTGAGAGCTGGACAATTAGGAAGGCTGAACGTAGAAGAATAGATGCCTTTGAAATGTGGTGTTGGAGGAGGGTTTTGAGAGTCCCCTGGACAGCGAGGAGAACAAATAGGTCAATCTTAGAAGAAATTAACCCTGACTGCTCATTGGAAGGTCAAATAGTAAAGATGAAACTAAAGTACTTTGGACATCAAATGAGAAGGGAGGATTCACTTGAGAAGGCATTGATGTTGGGAAAGGTGGAGGGCAAAAGAAGAAGGGGGAGGCCAAGGATGAGATGGTTAGATGGCATTGTAGACACAATGGGCACAGAGCTGGGAGGGCTGAGGGGGATGGTGGAGGACAGAGGCGCCTGGAGAACAATGGTCCATAGGGTCGCAAAGGGTCGGAGTCGACTGTGCGACTGAACAACAACAAGTAGATCTTGAACCTACCACTTTATTATGTTTGAATCCCATCCTGATGAAGTTTAAAGTAATGACACTAGTCTCCCTCCATAAATAATTTCGTGTCAGAAATTATTCTGGGTTGAAAGGATTTTTGCTGGAGAAACTCTGCTCAGGGGTCACCTGAGTGAGGCTCCTTTCATGTCCCCAAGAGCTGGGTCAGAGATGAGTGCTCAATCTGTCATTCAGTAACGGTATCAAACTACTGACTTGCCGGCCTTTTGGCTAACAAGGTGAGCTTCTTAACTACTGATCCGCTGCAGCCCCTTCATGGGGAGCTAGGACCAATCACTGGCTTTAGATACCAGAGTATCCTCCTGGGACAGCTATCTGGGTTAGTACTCAGAAGCACTATGCAGCAGTTGTTTCAGTCCTTCCTCAGAGACTGGACCCAGAGAATCTAACTTGAGGAGTTAGTTTTGGCTCCATAGAAGGGGAGGGGAGGTTTCAGGGGGGGTCAATCATCTCCTAGATGTTGTTTAATAGCTATATGAAGCCATTTGGAGTGGTCATCTGGAGATTTGGAGTTCAGTGCCAAATTTTCAACTTCTTCAGGAGATGTGGTTCAATGCCTTGATGGTTGCCTGGCCTCGATGATGGAATGGACAAAAACAAACAAGCTGAATCTTAACCATGAGAAGAAAGAGGTTCTGGTATTGGAGTGGCCTTCTGCCCAACTAGGTGAACTTGATACCTACTTTAGGTGAAGTGGTCCTCACTCCTAAGGATCAGGTTCACAGCATGGAGGGTCATTTTACATAGATTCAACCTTGACCCTCAATCAACAAATTGCAGCAGTATGTAAGGCCAACTTTTTCCAACTTAATCACATTGTACAGCTGTGTCCTTACTTGGACAGACGTTCTCTTACAATCCTAGTCCAGTCATTGGTAATCTTACAAACTGACTACTGAAATGCTTTCTATGTGGGGCTGCCTTTGTCCCAGAACTGGAGATTTCAATGGGTCCAGAATGAAGTGGCCAGGCTTATAACAGTAATAAAGAAATTTGAGCACATCTTCTTAGCCTTGGCAAATTTGCATTGGCTCCCCATCCTTTTCCATATCAGGTACAAGGTGTTATCTCTAACATACAAAGCCCTATATGGTTAAGGACAGAGGTGCCCAAACTATGGCCTGTGGGCTGGACCCGGCCCATGGCACCAATTAATCTGACCCGTGCCACCCACACTGCTCACGGAAGCAGAAGTAAAATGTACATGTGCTTGCGTGTGAACAGAATACTTCTGTGCATGCACAGAACACTGCAGTAAATGACCCGCAGCTGTCATAAACACATTTATGGCAGCCACTGGTCATTTATGGCAGCATTCTGCACATGTGGGGATGCATTCTGTGCATGTGCATGCACGTTTTACTTCCACTTCTGGGTGGGAGGAACCACATGAACAGCACGCTCAAACACATGATTGGCCCATGGCCCAAAAGGTTTGGGCACCCCTGGTTTAGGACCTTATTGTCTGTTGGAGTGTCTGTTTCCCAGAATGGCTGCCCACATCACCTGCTCATCAGTCAGCGCAGCTCCAAGTGCTGGCGTCAAGAAAGGTGAGAAAGGTCTTGACAAGAAGAAAGGCCTTCTCGATGGCAGCACCCACATTGTGGAATCCTTTACCAGTGGATCTCCACCAGGCCCCATCGCAGGGCATATTTAAAAAACATCTGAAGTTGCTCCACTTTAAAGAGACATTTCGGGAGACCCTCCCCAGTCAATTAGTAGTCTAATTTAAATTTATTTTTATTGTTTGCCTCAGACATTGCTAGTGGAGATTGGTATGTCTGGGTAGTTTGTATTTGTGTTTGTAAAACTTTTCAAATGTTGTACACTGCTCAGAGTGAAAACTATCCAGATGGGCAGTATATAAATGTAATGTATTTCAGGCCTTTTTATTGGCCAGGAGCAGAACTTTAATTCTATCTGGAACACCAAACAGCAGAGCCATAGAGAGAGAGAATCCTTTCCCCTCTGTGCCAACAGTTCTGTGTCTTATCTCCAGTGTAGTTAACCCTGGCTAATGATTAATTTTTCTGTTTTACTCTGCATTCTCTTCTCCTATATAAAGCAGGGCGGATGTCTATGAAGGGGGAAGGGTAGAAATGCATGAGCTTAAGTACTACTAGCCCACTTCCTTATTTGTCACATTACCTGCGACACAAAACTGTTGCAGCAAGCAAGTAATGTTATTGCCTCTTCACTGACATTTTCATCCTTATGAAGAGATTAGCACTGCTTATCTGCCCATGAAACCAAAGGTCACATGCTGTTGTCAGTACCGGGATGTGTAACAGAAGCAGGATGGGACAAAAAGGGGTGGAAGAAAGTGGATGTGAAATGTTCTTGAAGGAAAAAATAGAAACCATCTGACACTATGACAGAAAGAGGGAGGCTGAATGGTCATGAGGAAGTCTATGGGACTTGGGAATTTCCTACTTCACCTGAGCTACTTTGCTAAAACGGATCTACTTGAGCTTCTGTGGTGAGCCAAAATTGCTTAAATTTCTGTGAACATTAAGTAGATGATACTAAATAAAGAACCTGCAACCTGCCCATCCTGATAACCGTGTATGGGCGCATTTTACTTCTGCTTCCAGGAGCGAAGAGGGCTTCACAGGACGGATGAATTGGGGTCAGGGGCCGAATTTGGCCCCCGGGCCATAGTTTGGGCACCCCTGCCCTAGTATTTGGCCCCACAGGCATTGACTATCTCACTGGTATGGTCTGCCAGGTTTGTCCATGTGCAAAGGAGAGTTCATTCCCATGAATCTGTCACTAAGGAACTCTGTCAGAAAATGACACTGGTTCCCTCTGACTGCTCTTCTATAGGGTCTTATGATGGGGCTGCCTGATCTCTTCTGAACTGAAACTACTTATAATTGACTGGCATGCTGTGGAAGAATTTTAATGGTCCCTGCTGCTTCCTGTTGTTGAATATTTTGCGGCGGTGGCGGCTGTTGCTGTTGTTGTTGTTGTTGATGATGCTCTAATGTTGTTTATCATTCTTTTCATCTGGGGGAATTCAGGGGCTGTGCAGGCTGAATCTTCTCTCACAAAGCTCAGTGGGGAATAAAATTCCACATCCATCCATCCAGCTCCATTTTATTACTGACACTTTATTTTCAGTTTCCCCCTTGAATTGTGTAAACTACCTTGCCCAGAAAGAGTTACACAAACACATATACAACTTGTTATAATTATCAATAGGGTGATAATTTCATTACAGTATTTGAAATAATTAAATAATTTCATTATTTCAAATCATAAGTAATTTAAAACATGTTTTAGAGTAAGCTGGTGAGAATTAGATGCTTCTTACTCTGCCTGAAAAGTTATTATTTTTACTTTTAAAATGCATCCTGTCACATTTCTGCTTAACTTTTTTAGTGTCTTGCACGGAAGACAAAGAAGGAGTCGCAGTAAGGACTAACACAGGTTTATTGGTTGATGATCAGGATGAACATGTGGTAATGGCGGAGGTACATCACATTATATACAGTAGCACAATACATTTGAATCTTGCTGCACGGTAGCTCATTGGCTGCTACCGGCGTGACGTCGTCCAAGTCACGCCCATCATCTGCAGGTAGTGATAGTGCGGGAAAAGTTCCCGCGGCTGTTGGTGATTTGGGGAATGAGAACCATGTGAGTTGAACGCTCGCAGCTGCCCTCTATGGGCAGCTTACTCGCGTTCCTTTAACAGCTGGGCTACATTGTAATTGTGGTCAGGTTACATTCATACATTTCTTAAAGCGACATTGTACATACATAACAACTTTGTAACAAATATCATATTTTGGCCATTGGCAACCCTCCTGATAAGCCAGCAAGTTTGCACCAGCAAAGAGAGAATTTGCCTGGTTTGTTTTTTCTTTTTCTTATTTTCTCCCCAAGTGAGGGAGGGGGAGAGTATGGGGGGGGGGAGAGATGGAGAGGTAGGAACAAAGGCTTCTCCCCTGAATAGGCCTGAAAAAAAGTGAGAGTTTTCCTTCCCCTTCCCCCCTTTTCTTTTCTTTGTCTTTTTCCCCATTTGCTCCTCAACTTAGTTGTGTGTGAGTGTGTGTTTGAAGTAGTGGAATCACATGAGAGCTGCAATCTGATTTCAACATGCCTGAAAGTAGATGTGCAGTGAGTGTGAAATTATGCGGATTCCGCATGCCCAATTGGCACAGAACCTTGGCAGAGGTTAAACCAGTTGAGCAGACTCCTGGCCGCTTGCCTTTGCCAGTACGGAAATTAAGGGGGGTGGATTTATGATAGGGTTTGATTCACCCAATTCTGACCTGACCTACGGCTCTGCCAAGTAAGCAGATCGCCAACTCCTGTTACATATTAAGGCAAACACTCATCTCCGAGTTTAGCGTAATCCTTGGTGCAAATAGTGGCCATATTTACCCCGGTCTAAGCCCTAGACAATGGTGTTTCCCCTGTCAATGTTTGCCCACGTTAATTAACTTCCCCAAGAAAGATTTCCCATTAACCCGAGTAAATGGGTGATGTGATTCTCTGTCAGATGACAGTTTTTCCTGCCTTGCCTTCTGATCTATAAAGGATGATGTCTTTTCCTCAATAAACCACTGATCTGATCTCGCTCCATATTGCCTTGTGTCGTTCCTTGATCAGTCTCCTCCGGGACCTAATGGCCGTCCTAGCGGCCCCGATTCCTACATCTGGTGACCCCGAGACGTGATTTACTCGAGAGTAAGCGACCCCCGAGCGGTCTACTCGAGGGTAAGCGATCACACGGTCCGGTTCTGCGCTTGAACCGCGTCCGCTTATCCCGGAGGACACCGCGGCAGCCCGGCCGGTAAACCAGCCGGCCGGGAGGACGGCCTAAGCGGCGGGGCATTACCGAGAGGCATCCTACAGCTTGCTCCCAACTTTCGCGGCGGCTTGCAGGTTACGGAAAAACGCGTTCCGCTCAGGGTCAGCTGTGAACCCCTGACAGCGCAGAGGCCACCGAGGGCCCGTGGCAGCAGTCCACGCTCCGAGCTCTACCCAGAGAATCGTCGCCAGAGCCTATTACCTTGCCCAAAGATGCGTCGACTCGTCCCGAGGAGGAAACTTCGGAGGACCCACGCAGGTAATATGGGGACTTGTCCTCAGCGACAAGGTCCGTCCGCTAGCCAAAGAACTCGTGAGGAAGAGTTCAGAATCCTGGCCAGGGTATTTCAGTTGCGTTTTCACAGCCGAGAGCTACCGAGACTTTTGGCGTACCTAAGGGAATACTGCCTGCTTTACCCAGAAGTAGGTACGTTAACCCTTAAGCTTTGGGATCAGATAGGAGACTGCATTCAGCAACCCCCGAAAGCTCCAGGAGGCGTAATTCGCACATGGAGTAAATGTAGGAAACTCTTAGCGGAGATAGAACCAGTCCGGGTAGAGGCCAAAGAACCCCCAGCGCCAGCCGAACCATCGGCGCCCACAGCGCTCTATCCGTCATTGCAGTTTAGGCAGAGTAGCGTAGGGAGCTTTCCCTCGGTGACAGCTGCAGACGTCACCGACGGAATGCATGGAATGGGGAGCGCAGGCGCTTCTCTGACAGCTACAGGTTCCCGAGTTACCAAGAGTGCCCTTCAGCGCACAGTTGAGGAAGAACTTAGGAAGGGGGATTTGCCAGCAGAAGAACTAGCTGAGCTTAGCCAGATTTGTCCAATTCGCATGGAAATGGATGCCCTCACAGGGGCCCAGCAGATAGTTCATTCACCAGTCCCGTATAAGCTTCTCATGGCTATACGGAAGGCCATTTCAGAGACAGGGCTTCAAAGTCGCTTCACTAGGGGCACGCTTCAGCAAGTGTGCGAGAACACCATGTTCATTCCACATGACTGGAAAGCCGTCATGCGGATGATGTTCAACCCTAGCCAGTATTTGATTTGGGACAGCGAGTTTCGCCTTGAGGCGCAGACAAGGGCTGCCAGGATGGGAGGCGCAGTACTTCCTGACCAGCTATATGGTTCAGGTGCCTTCGAATCCATCGATGCGCAGATCAACTTGCCACTCGCCACTCTTCAGATGTCATCAGAGGCTGCCTTTAGGGCTTTTTTCAAGGTCCCTGCGACCGGCAAGGTGGCTAAGAATTACACCGCAATTAAGCAGGGAGCCCAGGAGCCCTACATGGACTTCATCAATCGCTTGGAGGAAGCGATCAGTAGTCAGATCGATAATGAGCAAGCCCAACAAGAGCTCATGATGAAGTTAGCCAAGGACAATGCCAATTTAGACTGCCGTAAAATCTTGCAGTCACTGGGCAATCGTCCCGACTTGACTCTCACGGACATGATTAGAGCTTGCGCCGACGTTGGCACAGAATCCTATAAGATGGGTTTGCTAGCGGCAGCGGTGCAAGGGGGTAGAAGACCCAAAAGTAAGAACCAAGGAGCATGTCACTCTTGTGGCAAGGTCGGTCACTTCGCTAGGGAGTGCCGATCCAAGGGAGGCGGACAAAATTCCGGCCGCTCCAAGGCTCCAAACACCCTGTGTCCGAAGTGCAAGAAAGGCTACCATTGGGCCAGGAACTGTCCGAATTCGGGAATCCGGAGCGCGGGCATGTCTCTGGCCCCGGTCCAAACAGAGGCTTCCCTCATTCAGAGCTCGCCAGAGCTAGATTAGGTCCCAGTCACATTCCAGGCATTGCGAGGGCACAGGCCAGCCCCAAGGGTAGTTCAGGGCTAGATTTGACTTGTCAGGCAGACGTTACATGCGACCTGCCAGGCACGGTCTATCTGGTGGATTCTCAATACATGGGTCCACTGCCCAAGGACTTTATAGGTTTAGTTTTGCCCCGCAGTGTAACCGGAGCACGCGGAATTCTTGTAATTCCAGGAGTCATTGACTACAATTTTTCAGGCATTCTCCAAGTTCAGCTTTGGACGCACTTACCCCAGACAATTCACAAAGGAGACACATTAGCGCAACTGATCATGGTTCCTTGTCACTCGCCAGCAGATAGCCAGGGAAGGCTCAGGGACAGCTCAGAGTCCCGGTCAGAGGACCGCTCGAGCGCCAGTGAGGCAGTACAAGGATACCAGGTCTTAGCGACAGTGGAGACCAACATTGAGTGGAAACAGCGCCCAGTTATTGAGGTATTTCTGAATAAAAGATCATTTTCAGGGTTATTAGATACCGGAGCTGATGTGAGCGTGATAAGCAGAGGCCAGTGGCCACGGGAGTGGGCCATTGAGCCGGTCTCCGATGTATGGGGGGTAGGTGGCATCCAGGAAGCGTTTAGGTCCCGGGAGTGGGTAAAAGTCACAATCCCAAAGGCTGACGGCACAGCGGTAATTCGGCCGCACATTCTTGACGTGCACATCAACCTTTGGGGGCGAGACATCTTGCAGCAGTATGGTGCTACCCTTACCTTCGGGTAATGGCGTTGCCACTTAAATGGCTCACCGATACGCCAGTCTGGGTAGAACAATGGCCGGTAGTGGGAGAGAAATTAGTTGCCCTTAAGCAACTGGTTAAAGAACAGCTAGACGCAGGACATATAGAGCAGTCCACTAGTCCTTGGAATTCGCCAGTTTTTGTCATCAAAAAGAAGTCGGGGAAGTGGCGACTCCTCCACGATCTCAGAGAGATCAATAAGTGCATACAGCCAATGGGTCCGCTTCAATGCGGCATCCCAAATCCTAATATGATTCCTGAGGGGTGGGAGATCCTAGTTGTAGATCTCAAGGATTGCTTTTACACGATTCCCTTAGACCCCAGGGACCGGGAAAGGTTTGCCTTTACGGTGCCGGTTGTGAACCACAGTGAGCCCACGCAGCGTTACGCGTGGAAATTTTTGCCACAGGGCATGCTCAATTCGCTCACCCTGTGCCAAATTTATGTTCACAACGCACTGGCAAAGTTCCGAAACCTTTACCCCAAAGCCTTAGTTTGCCATTTCATGGATGATATCTTGGTCGCGGTGCCGCAACTCGGCAGCGAAATGTTTTCAGACCTCCAGGCCAGCCTGGGGGAGAAAGGGTTGCTCATTGCCCCAGAGAAAGTGCAGAGAACCGAGCCCTTCTCATACTTGGGTCATCGGCTTATCCGCTCTTTCGCAGCACCAGTTTTGCCCCAAGTCAACTTGAAGGATTCAGTCACCTTAGTAGAATTGCAGCAGGTTTTAGGAAACATTAATTGGGCCAGACCGTATTTCCGATTGGATACGGATCTCTTAAAACCGCTCTTCTCGCTGCTCACATTAGGTAAGCAGCCAGCAGACCGGATACAAATTTCTCGAGAAGCACGCCTGGCTCTCGAGAAAGTCAACCAAGTTCTCAGCCAGAGGTGGGTAGATAGGATCACCCCAGGGCCATATGCTCCGATCCTGAATTTGTACATCGTTCGAGCAGTATCCATGTTCACCGGAGCCCTCGGAGTAGACTCCGACAAAGGAGAGAGTATCGTGGAATGGGTTTATTTGCCGAACACCTCTTCCCGAAACATCGTTCCTCCCCAAGAATTGGTCTCTGCGGTGGTCTACCACGGAAGGCTGAGAGCTAGGGACATTTCAGGGCACAACTTAGGCAAAATTGTAGTCCCGTTCACCAAGGAACAGATTCAGCAGTTGATGCAGCTCGGTGACTCGCTTCCAATTGCTTTGGAGGGATTCACCGGATGCTTGGCATACCATTTGCCAAAGGACCCCAGACTTGTCTCACTTCAAACGCAGACAGTCAGCTTGTTCGAATTGCTCTCCCTGGTCCCGCTTCAGGGGGCCAGGACAGTCTTTACTGATGGAGGTCGCACATATGGTGTCTTGACTTGGCAGGAGGGCCAGGCTTGGCACACGCTGTTAACTCTTCCACAGAAGTCCGCGCAGCGGGCAGAGTTGGCAGCGGTGAACCTTGCTTTGCGCACCTTCGCCAAAGAGCGCCTAAACATCATTACTGACAGTCAGTATGTTAGGAATTTGCTTCACAGTCTACCGGGTGCATACATTACTCCCGCGATAGACAAGAACTTGCTTAGTCTGTTTCTCACTGCTCAATTTCATTTGCGAAACCGCACGGAGCCGCTCTATATTGCCCACATCCGAAGTCACCAAGACCTACCGGGTCCGATTTCCACGGGCAATAGCAGAGCGGATGTGGCGGCAAAGGAAGTTCAGCAACGTTCAGTGTTAGGTGTTTTCACTACTCCAATTCAGAGTCATGCATTCTTTCACCAAAATGCCAAAGCGCTCGCCAGACAGTTCAATCTGCCACTTTCCCAAGCCCAAGGCATAGTTCGCTCTTGCCAGCATTGTGCAGGGGCACCGGGGGGGCCCTCGTGGGGGGTCAACCCACGAGGGACAGAGGCTAACCAGGTGTGGCAGATGGATGTCACGCATGTTCCGCAGTTTGGCAGATGGCAGTACATGCACGTTTGCATTGATACTTTTTCTCAATTCGTTTGGGCAACGGCGCAGAAAGGGGAGACTGCTTCCCACGTGGAGCAGCACCTCCTTTCCTGCATCGTGGCTATGGGCAAACCACGGCACGTGAAAACCGATAACGGCCCGGCCTACTGCTCTAGGCAGTTGGCCGCCTTCATGGCCACCTGGGACATTAAGCATACTTTTGGCGTTCCCTACAATCCGCAAGGGCAAGCGATTGTGGAACGAGTCAATCGGACACTCAAGTCCTATATTGACAAACAAACAGAAAGGGGGGAGCCACCAGCCCTCCCCAAGTCACAGGCTCAGGCACAGCATTGTCTGAACAAGGTATTGTTCACATACAATCACCTTAATGTTTTTTCGGATTGCACGCTGCAGGAGAAGCATTTCCGCCGTTCGGAAGCTCTCCCGCGACCGATGGTCCAATACCGGGTGCCACCGGACCCTTCATGGAGGGGCCCGGCGCCACTCGTAACCTGGGGAAGAGGGTATGCTGCAGTTATGTCTCCTACAGGTGTCGTTTGGATTCCAGCTCGGTGTGTCAAACCTCACTTGGAACCACATGGCGTGGACCCAGACCGACCCGAGTCCGATCCCGGAGATGGAGGACCTCACCCTGACCGAGGGGACCCGGCGGGAGAAGCGGCGCCTGCGGACGGCAGCGCCGAGGATCACCTGGGGGATGATCAAGACCCTTTGCAGTGAGGCCCGGGACGACCTCCAACGCGAGGAGAAGGAGCCGACACCGGAGAATTTTGTAGCCGCAGTCTTTGCCCAGATCAATGCCAACTCCGTGGCATTCACCATCATCCTGATCCTCTCCCTACTTACTGGGGGAGGCATTCAGGCTGCCTCATTGAAGTCCAACGATTTGATGCCCGGTGGAGACCTCTCTGCCAGGATGCATTACAACATATGGGAAAGGTTGGCGGGTCTCGTCAACCAGTCCGACTTTTGCCTGAAGCAGGACATTGGTTCTGCCTCAATCTTGAGCACCTGCCTCATCCCAGTGTGCCACTCTCCAGGCACGCACCCCAGGGATGGGGACTGGCTCGTGAAATGGATTTTCAACCCATACATCCCGACAGCTTCTTCAGAATACGCCCGTTGGGAGATGCGGCTCACCATGACTTTGCCGGCTGATGCAGCCACTCTCCACACTCCTCGAGTGGCAGTCAGTCCGAACTCTACTTGTGCTCGAATGACCGGCTGCGCCTCAGTCGGTCGAACCCGGCGCCGCTGCCTCAACGTTGGCAGCGGCAATTGGACTTGTGATAACCCAGTGACACTTGGCTCAATGTATGCTCATGTTACCCTACCATCTGGTTGGTTCTTTACATGTAATCAGTACACTTGGAACTACATTCCCGCAAATGTATCAGACGCTACTTGTTGTATCAGTCGTTTGACACTGTTACTCCCTACTAAGGATATGGTTACCCCAAGCACAAATGTTACAAATGTTCCGGCACTGGTACGACACACTCGCACCACCCAGTTAGACAGCTCGTGTGAGAGCAGCTTTAGAGTAATGAGTTCAGCCGAATATCTCTCGTTGGCAGTCAGCATTTTTGGCGTGCCAGGCTTAGCCGTCGGCAACGCTCGGAGAATTGGTCGACTGGCTTGCGGACTAGCCAAAGCCATTAACCATACCTCCTCTGTGATAGGGCTGCTCAATCAAGAGCAGGCAGAGCTTCGCCATGCCATACTTGACAATCGAGTGGCTATAGACTATCTCCTCTTGCTACATCACCTGGGTTGCGAATCTTTTCATGGTATGTGTTGTTTTAATCTCACTGATAACTCCCGTAAGGTACAGAGCCAGCTTACAGACCTCCATACCATAGTCGAGGGCATCAGGGAGGGTTCTGCATGGGGAACTTGGCTGAGTTCATTGTGGAACTGGATGTGGTCATGGATCCCGTGGGGATGGCTTCAGACGGTGCTCAAAGTGATTGTGGGGGTGATTATACTAGGCATAGCCATATGCTGCTTCGCGCAATGTATTCCCTCACTGATATCTAAGTGCCTTTCCAAGAAGAAACCCCGAAGCGTCATTCCCGCTCATCAGCTGATGCCCCTCTTGCGCAGAGTTGCCGGTCAGGTCCTTAAGTAAAAAGAAAAGGGGAGATGCAGATTCCGCATGCCCAATTGGCACAGAACCTTGGCAGAGGTTAAACCAGTTGAGCAGACCCCTGGCCGCTGGCCTTTGCCAGTACGGAAATTAAGGGGGGTGGATTTATGATAGGGATTGATTCACCCAATTCTGACCTGACCTACGGCTCTGCCAAGTAAGCAGATCGCCAACTCCTGTTACATATTAAGGCAAACACTCATCTCCGAGTTTAGCGTAATCCTTGGTGTAAATAGTGGCCATATTTACCCCGGTCTAAGCCCTAGACAATGGTGTTTCCCCTGTCAATGTTTGCCCACGTTAATTAACTTCCCCAAGAAAGATTTCCCATTAACCCGAGTAAATGGGTGATGTGATTCTCTGTCAGATGACGGTTTTTCCTGCCTTGCCTTCTGATCTATAAAGGATGATGTCTTTTCCTCAATAAACCACTGATCTGATCTCGCTCCATATTGCCTCGTGTCGTTCCTTGATCAGTCTCCTCCGGGACCTAATGGCCGTCCTAGCGGCCCCGATTCCTACAAAATTACAGAATCTTGTTCAAGAATTTGGGGATCATATTTTCAGTAGCAATCTTTACCTATAAGGAGGGGTGTTGGCTGTTGGTGTCCGGCATACATGCCCGCACCCGTCCCTACTATCCCGTATCTAGCCCCCTACACTTGCCTTTACATCGTCCGAACATTGCCGCAAGGGTCTGGCAGCCATTAGTGGGGCAGCCGCCCCACGAATGCAGATGGAAAAATCCAACTACAAGTTCCAGCGTCCTCCGCACCATGACCACTTCAACCAATCAGGCTGAAGGACATGAACATGTAAAATGTTGGAAAAGCCTGCACGCAAAAAATAGAATAGCGCCTCACGCAACGGGAGCGCAAGGCCACCGAAGACAGATGCAGCACCTCACACCCTTGCTACCCCAAACTAGCCAAAGCCACGGCGAGACTACTGCCGGCCTTCTTCCCTGGAGCAACGGGGAGAAGAGGGACTCTCCCTCCTCCCCGCTACCCTGCCGAAGACATGGCAAGACCACCGCCAGCCTCAAGGTAAGTTGAGGTGGGGGTGAAACCAGCAGCAGGCAGCACTTCATCAGGGGAGGCATACTCCCTGGCGAATGACTGGCTGCTGCCTTTGTACTACCAACACTACTGTTTTGAGAACTAGCATGAAACAGTGGTGGAGGTAATAGAAAAGCAGCAGCCAGCAATCCGCAAGGAAGAGCACCACCCCTTACGGATCGTTGCCTGCCGCACTACAATTTTACAAAAAAAAAAAAAAACAGCTTCGCAGCCACAAACACAGATCTCCCATTAGGTAAGCCAGGAGAAAAGGAGGCCGAGAGGAGATAACCATTGTAAAGCAGATAGCTCTTCTCTGCCTCCTTCTCCCCCGACTGACCTAACGAACATTACCGGATGAAGAGCGAGCTGACTGCCGGCTCTTCATTTTCCCCATTGCTGCATCAAAAGTTAATGTCGAAACAGCAATGGGGAAAAGAAGCAACAACAGACAGGCCATTCTTTAACCCGGAAAACACAA
Source organism: Bradypodion ventrale (assembly GCA_035047345.1). Taxonomy (NCBI): domain Eukaryota; kingdom Metazoa; phylum Chordata; class Lepidosauria; order Squamata; family Chamaeleonidae; genus Bradypodion; species Bradypodion ventrale. The sequence goes on along the minus strand of JAWDJE010000002.1, from coordinate 138,156,814 downwards.
CCACAACAAAACAAATCAGTTTAAAAAAACAACCAACCATCAAAAATACAAACACAAATAAATAAACAAAAAATCAATTAAACCCATTAAACAACAAAACAATAAACAACAAACTCAACAAAACACATCTGAAATACAAAAGGCTAACAAAAAACCATGACAACTCACTAAAAACACCTATCTACAACATAACAACAACATGAAAATACCTTACTCAAAAGCCAATAACAACACAAAGTACAAAAATAAATACGGAAAAAATCAAAAAAAGAAATAACAACCAGAAACATTTAACACAATAAAACACATAAATATCCAAAACTATACAAAACAAAAAGTAAAAAACACTTAATTAAATACAGAAACACTCTACTTAAACCCCCCAGCCCAGCACCCCAAAATCCCAACAAAATAGAAAAATAATAACACAAGAGAACTTACAAAACATGTCCTCCCTCTATGCCTCCACAGCAGAACTGAAGAAACAAAGAAAATCAAACTCTTAATCACAGCCCCACCTAGAGGCTGGAAGAGTATCCTATAGGCAAATAAATATTTTTTAAAAATCCAAATAAAATATAACCAAATTAATAGAATTCAAATATATTAAAAAAACACAAAATCCAAAACCAGAAAAGCTAATTTATTTTAGAAAAAATCTCCCCACAAACAAAAAACAACAGAAAAAACAAAAAACAAACCATTCTTCCCAATTTAGGCACCATCACCCAAACCACCCCTAACCACCAACACACACATTAAACATGCTAGGAGTGATATATATTTTTAATAAATCATGTGAAGTTATGGTATTGCCCCAAAAGTGTTTTCACATTCAACAACACTGTAATACAGTGAAAAACATGAGTTGTTTTAGCAAGGTTTATCTTCACTGAGAACACTCAATGTCTCCTTTTCGAGAGAGTTTTTTCTTCAACAGCAGATTCATCAAATAGATTTTTTTTATCGTGTCAGAAGCTCACAAAAGTACTTTCTGGGTTGAAAGGGTTTTTGCTGGAGAAACTCAGCTCAGGGGACACCCAGATGAGGCTCCTTTCATGTCCCCAAGATCTTTCCCCACCAAAGTGGTCCCTATTTATCTACTTACAATTTCTTGCCTTCAAACTGCTAGGTTGGCAGGAGCTGGGACAGACATGGGTGCTTATTCCATCATGCAGTACTCAGGTCTTGAACTGCCTACTTGCCAATCTTCCAGCTAACAAGGTGAGCCTCTTAACCACTGAGCTACGGCAGTCTCGTCTCTCTAAAAAGGTAGATGGGTTAGAATTGGGGAAGATCACAGATTACATTCCCATGTTCTTTCCCCCATATGGATCCCTTTATGAACCCAGATACCATAAATGGTACATTTGGAGAGCACACAAAATCTTGGGGTACAAAAAAGGCAATAACAGGGGTGCAAACAGGCTCTATCTGGAAGAACTTCCAGACACGGTCATAATGTTGTTGTTGTTTTGGGGGGTTGGAATTAAAAGATGTAACTGGGAAAACCCGTAAGGTGAAGATTAGGCAACATGTGGGCCTGACAACATTGTCACACTGCAGCTCAGTAACCCCAATCAGCACAGCCAGCAGTGAGGACTGATGGGATCTGCAGTCCAGCAACATGTAGAAGGTCACAGCTCACCCTTCCCCTGCATTACGGAGTGTTGCTCTGATAGCATCTACATGATGACATGACCCTGGTGTGTGTGGACATGTCACAAAGTATTTCTTTTCATAAAACCAAAGCTCCTTCAGCAGGAAGGAAATGAGAGCAGAGATGCAGGAGGAGAGAGAAATACTGTTCTTCCACGTGACCTCAGCTCTGCTTTTAAAAGCGTCAAAGGCATTGTTATTTGTTTTTGAACATTAGCTACAAGGTAACCATGGCACTGTAGCAGGAGTTCTCAACCTTTTAAAGCCAGGGGCCGGGTCACGCTCCCTCAGACAGCTTCGGGGGGCAGACAGCCATTTTGCCCTTCCTCCACCACATGGCACTTCCTGGTTTGCTGGAGGTAGTGGGGGCCACATGAAATGGTGCCATGGACCGCCTCCGGCCCGTGGGCCACAGGTTGCGAATCCCTGCACTATAGGGATGTCCCAGGTCCTCTTTTTCAGATACAGATAAAATAATAATGTGTATTTGGTTTGATTCTTAGCATGTGGAGTTCCACCAATTTCGGGTGTGATATCAGAGTTTCAGGTGGAAACCATGTACTGTAGTTCATTTACAACAACAAAAGTAGAATGGCATGAATTATTAATTCCAGAACAACCAAAACACTTGTATTCTAAATTTATAAAAGTTTTATTCACTTTCACTTGCGACATTTCAAATTTTTAGTGACATTATCAGGAGGGGAAGGTTTGAAAGGGCCACAGATCTTGCTTGTTTCATTCATTCTTCCTAAAGATGAGACTTCTGTGTTATCTTTTTCCTTTTAGATTTGTGAGGGAAATTCTCTTTAGTTTATCAGTAAGAAAAAAATTAGGCCTCACCTTCTTCTAGCATTAGGTACTTCACTTCTGTTTTTATAAAACCAAATCCTGCTTTATTGATATTTGATAAATAAAGTAACAATAAAACACTAGGGGCTTCCTGCATTGAAGGTAATGGCTGTTCTGCCTTAATTGTGGTTGCCATTCTGTGCAACCTTGGTGCCCCTCAACATTTCTGAGTATAGGCCTCAACTCTCTATAATGTCACTGGTCCCTTACACTGCCTAGCAGTAGAGAAAGGCAGCAAAGCTTCTCCTGCTTTAATCACCATGCACAGTGTTGGGATTCAGCAGGTTCGCCCCAGTTCGCCAGAACCGGTATCAGAAATTCCGGCTGGCCCCGCCCATCTAAGTTTTGAAATAAAGTAGTCCCAATTCGGGTGCAACGCAGGGCTTTTACCCTGGCCACGCCCACCATACCACGCCCACAGAGTAGGTAGTAAAAAAAATTGAATCCCACCACTGAAAAGAGGGGAATTCTAGAAGAGCAGCTTGAAATGCTAGAACAGTGATTTCCAACCAGATGTTGTTGAACTACAGCTTCCAGAATCCTTCACCACTCGCCAAGCTGGCTTGAGTTTCTGGGCCATGAAGTCCAACAAAACTTAGACTCCTAAGTTTGGAAACCACTTTGTGAGATGGAGAAATACTGTGTTTGACAACACTCTACCAGTGTTAGGGTTACATTGGTCCTGTCTTTTGCATCTGGGAATTCTAGAGATGCTATGTGGATACACTGTAGGGAATTCCAATGGTTGATGCAAATAACTCATAAGCAAATTCATCTAAAAGTCTTTATTTGGGATAAAGGGTATCCATGCTGGGGTCCGAGGGGTCTCGGAGGAGGTTAAAGGGTAGGATGAAGGGTAAAGCGGGAAAACTTCTGTATATATACATAGGATACGACATAGGAGCATTGCATCTCGGTACATGTAGTTTGAGACAGTTTGATATTACATCTGACAAAACCCCTTCTAATATCACACTGACGGAAAACAAACATGAAAACAAAAAAAATCATTAGTTGCCTATAACGCCAGACATAACTTTCAAAACAAATGTGTGGGTTGGGCTAATGGAAGTGGCTTGGTTAATATGTCTGCTGTTTGGTCCTTTGTGTCACAGTGTATTACATTGATGAAACCCCCTCTCGACATTTGCCTAACGTGTTTGAATTTGATGTCTATGTGCCTGGATCTTGAACCCACGTCCTCGGCCTTGGATATTTCAATAGCTGCACTGTTATCTTCGTGAATGGGAATTGGATGATGTGGTTTCTTCCAAATCTCAGAGATTAGATCATTGAACCAGACAAGGTTGTTGGCAGCCATGGATAGGCACACGTATTCCACCTCTGCGGTAGATGTAGCTATTATTTTCTGTTTGCCGGTGTACCAATGTATCGGGCTGTCGTTCAGGAGGATTAGGTAACCTGAGGTGCTTGTTCTTGTCTCCGTGTCCCCGGCCCAATCTGCGTTGGCGTAGCACGATAACTCAGGCCCGTCAGCTACCTTTGGAATCAACAGCAGGCTTGTATCGATTGTGTGCCTTAAGTATCTCAATAGTCTTTTGACGGCGTTCCAGTGATGGACCTTTGGTTTGCTCTGATGGCGTGAAAGCAGGTTCACGCCCAACGTTATGTCAGGCCTGGTCCAGCTAGCAATGTGCAGAAGTGACCCAATGGTCGATCTGTACAATGTGTTCTCCTCAAATGTTTCCCCATCGTTGTATGTGTTTTTCTGGAAATCCGTCTGCATGGGCGTCCCACAAGGTTTGGTGTCTGCCATGTTACAGTTTTCCAGCAGCTCCATTATCTTTTCCCTTTGGGACATAGCAAAACCATTTTGGATTTTGGATATCTGTATGCCTAGGTACCTATCTATCTTCCCTAGGATCTTCAGCGAGAAATGTTCCTGGAGGCTTCTGGTGAATTCGTCACATTTGGCTTTACTCTTTCCAAAATATAATAAGTCATCTACATATACTAGTAGTTTCTCAGTCTTATCATGGGACTTCCTTATGAAAACACATTTATCTGATGTGGTGGTGACGAAGCCAATCCCCTCCAGAACCTTGGATCGGCATTCATACCACCTCTTCCCGGATGTTTTAGTCTGCATAGACTCTTGTGGAGTAGCCAGGTCTCCCCTTCATTTTTTCCGAAGCCAGGGGGGGCTCTTACATAGATCTCCTTATCCAATTGAGCATGCAGATACGCAGTCTGTACGTAGAATTGATACACGTGCTCCTTCAGCACAGATGCCATTACCAACGCGGCCTTGACACTCTCTGGTCTTACCATTGGTGAATATGTGTCGGTGTAGTCGTCTGGATATCTTTGGGCAAACCCCTGTGCCACAAGTCTGGCTTTGTACAGGGTTTGGTTGCCCTCCAGTGGCTTGACCTTGAAAACCCACTTCGTCCCAATGGTTTTCTGGTGCTCCGGTACCTTTGCAGTTGAGTACATGTTCAGGTCCCTGAGGCTCTTCATCTCCTTTTGCATGGCGGCCTCCCATTTTTCTCTTTCCATTCATGGTAATAGTAGGATGTCCTCGTATCTCTCAGGTGTGGTTATATTGTGATCGATGGTCATCATGAAATCCTCTAGCCCCTTGGGTGTTTGATTTCTGGTTGACCTTACAGGCCTCTGGCGTTGAGTGTCAGAAGTCCCAGGTTCATCTTCGTACTCGGTGGAGTCTGGGTTCGTGGCAGTGTGTTTTTCTTCATTGTGAGGATTTGGTCTGTGCCCTGACCCATGGAGTCCATGGTCTGAGGTCTCTCTCTGGCTACTGCTGGTTGTTTGTTCTGTGGTCAACGTTTCATTTGAGTGCAGTCTACTCCAGTTGGTGTTTTCATGGAAACTTGCTGACCTAGATACTACCAACTTGAGGTTGGAGTCCAGGAAGTGGTAGGCCTTCGAGCCTGGCTCGTATCCCAGGAACCACAGCGTCTTTGATACTTTGTCCCCTTTTCTCCTCAACTGTTTTGGGATATGCACATCGGCAAATACTCCAAGACAGACAGAGTACTCCAAGACAGACAGAGTACCAGAGGAATTATGGACAGAGATGAGAGACATTATGCAGGAGGCAGCAAGGAAAACTATACCAAAAGAAAAGAAGCGCAAGAAAGCAAAGTGGTTGTCGGATGAGGCTCTTAAAATAGCAGAGGAAAGAAGGAACGCAAAAGGCAAAGGAGAAAAGAAAAAATACAATCACTTAAATAAAGAATTTCAAAGAAAAGCAAGGAGAGATAAGGAAAGCTACCTAAATGAACAGTGCAAAGAAATAGAGGAAAACAACACAAGAGGCAGGACTAGAGATCTCTTTAAAAAAATTGGGGAAGTCAAGGGAACGTTCAAAGCAAAAATGATCACGATAAAAGACAAAGATGGCAAAGAGTTAGCGGATGCAGAAGAGATAAAGAAAAGATGGAAAGAGTACACAGAGGAACTTTACAAAAAAGACCTAAACACCGCGGATAATAACAATGAGGGGGAAATTGAACTTGAACCAGACATCCTAGAGAGTGAAGTCAGAAAGGCCCTAAAAAGCACGGCAAATAACAAAGCCAGTGGATATGATGGTATCCCAGTGGAATTCTTCAAAGCCCTAAAAGATGATGGAATCAAGCTACTACATGCTTTATGCCAACAGATTTGGAAAACGAAACAGTGGCCACAGGATTGGAAAAGATCAGTATATGTCCTAATCCCAAAAAAGGGCAATGCCAAAGAATGTTCAAATTATCGAACAATTGCGCTCATCCCACAAGCCAGCAAAGTGATGCTCAAGATAATGCAGGATAGACTACAGCAGCATGTAGAAAGAGAACTACCAGAGGTGCAGGCTGGATTCAGAAGAGGCAGGGGGACCAGAGATCACATTGCCAACATACGTTGGATCATGGAGAAAACAAAGGAATACCAGAAACAAGCTTACTTCTGTTTCATTGACTACACCAAGGCCTTTGATTGTGTGGACCACAACAAAATGTGGCAAGTAATTAAAGAGATGGGAATACCAGAACACCTCATATGTCTCATGAGAAATCTGTACATGAGTCAAGAAGCAACAGTTAGGACAGAGTATGGAATGACGGAGTGGTTTGGAATAGGAAAAGGAGTAAGACAAGGCTGCATTCTGTCACCCTGCTTATTCAACTTATACACAGAGCACATAATGCGCAATGCAGGGATGGAGGAATCACCATATGGGATCAAAATTGCTGGGAGAAACATCAACAATTTGAGATATGCAGATGATACCACCCTAATGGCAGAAAGTGAAGAAGACCTAAAGAAGCTCCTGATTAGGTTGAAAGAAGAGAGTGCAAAAGCTGGCCTGAGACTCAATATCAAGAAAACCAAGATAATGGCAACAGGCGCTATAAGTCCCTGGAAAATAGATGGGGAAGAAGTAGAAGCAGTAACAGATTTTACTTTCTTAGGATCCAAGATCTCTGCAGATGGGGATTGCAGCCATGAAATAAAAAGGCGACTGATTCTTGGGAGACAAACTATGAAAAACCTGGGGAACATAGTGAAAAGTAGAGCTATCTCACTGCAAACAAAGGTCCGCATAGTCAAAGCAATGGTATTTCCGGTGGTAATGTATGGCTGTGAGAGCTGGACCATTAGAAAGGCTGAGCAAAGAAAAATAGATGCCTTTGAGATGTGGTGCTGGAGGAGAGTTTTGAGAGTCCCCTGGACAGCGAGGAGAACAAATAGGTCAATATTAGAAGAGATTAGACCTGAGTGCTCCTTAGAAGGACAAATAACAAAGATGAAGTTGAAGTATTTTGGACATCAAATGAGAAGAGAGGATTCACTTGAGAAGGCCTTGATGCTGGGGAAGGTGGAGGGCAAAAGAAGAAGGAGACGGCCAAAGATGAGATGGCTAGATGGTATTGTAGACACAATGGGCACGGGGCTGTGTGGACTAAGGAGGATGGTGGAGGACAGAGGTGCCTGGAGAGCGATGGTCCATAGGGTCGCAAAGAGTCGGAATCGACTGTGCGACTGAACAACAAAAATACTCCAAAAACATGAAGGTGTGATAATCTGGGTTTCCGGCCATACATGATCTCATACGGCGTCTTTCCTATGATGCTGGACCACAGTCTGTTCAAAGTGTAGTTGGAGTACAGTAATGCTTCTCCCCAGTATGAAAAACTCAAGCCTGGCATCTTCCAGTACACATCTGACCATGGTTTGGAGCACCCCGTTCCTTCGCTCTGCAACCCCATTTTGGAATGCCAAGAATGGTGCTGTCTTGTAGTGTATCATCCCTTTGTCATTGACCCAGTCCTCGAATTCTTTTGAGAGAAATTCTGATCCCCAATCCATCATTATCTATTTTATTTTGATGTTGTACTGCGTCTCTGTTCTTCTATAGAATTCCTTGAACTTGGTGAGTCTCTCTCCTTTGGTTTTGAGAATATACACGAAACCGTACCTGCTGTAGTCATCGACGATTGTCAAGAAGAACCTCTTTTGGCCTAGGGAACTTTTCAGGGGGCCGACGAGATCTATGTGTATTAACTCGAAGATGTGGTCGGCCTTCCTATTTGATGTCTTCAGCCTGGGAGATGTCTTCGATTTAGCACACTTGCACACAGAGCACTCTAGGTAGCTATCACAGTGCTTCACCTTGAGGCCTTCGGTGCATTCTAGCATTTTCCTTATGATGGGGAAGCCTATATGTCCCAGTTTTCGATGCAGTAGATGTGCACAATCGTCGTGTATGGGTTTCCCTATTGATAGACGCTGTGTCCCCTGGGTCATGCCAGTGACCCCTTCTGTGAGTCTGCCATGGGGGTCTTCCACTTCAATTTCCTCATCATTGACCATGTCTATGGCGTCTGGGGCATTCCCTTCTGAGCTGGTGCCTTCCTCTTGGTCGATGATGTTGATGCTGACATTGTTGCTTTCCCTCACGGACAATAAGTATGGTAATCCGCCGGTGATTACCACTCTTCCAATCTTCTTTCCATTTCTTTTGATTGAGGCTTCCTTTCCATGGAAGGTTATTTCTGACCCGGTGTCTTCACAGAATTTAATAGCTGCTAGAACGTTGTAAGGAACGTCGGGAACATAAAGTACCCCTTCTATTTTCCCGATCCCAGGAATGTGTACGTTGCCCTGACCCGACACTCTTGTGTGTCTTTGGTTTGCGACTCTTATTTGGGATGATATTTCTGTGAAGGAGCTAAACAGCTTCTTGTCACAGGATGTGTGGGTCGATGCTCCAGAATCAACTAACAACTGCTGGCCATCTGGGGTGATATGGGCACCTGCTTCCCTGTGCTTGATTCCGTTCATTGAGTTGACCCTGTCTCCTCCCATCTCCTTTCGATTCTTGAGGTCCCCTCTGGGGCTGGGTGACCTCCATCTCCTAGTGTCTGCATCTCCCCTCATCCTAGGTGGTGTTCTGCCTTGGGACCTTTGTCCTGGGCCGGTGGCATTGCCATAGTGATCAGAGCAAGGATGTGGGGGTGTATGTTCGGGGTATTCCCTACCCTTGCTGGCCCTAGGACAGTCTCTCTGGAAGTGATGTTTTGATCCACATAAGTGGCATCCGGTTGGCCGGTTTACCTGTTCTGCAAAGTCGACCATTCTAGTCCCCTGTCTTCTCTGCAAAGCAGGGCTCTGTCCCTCCTGAGGCTGTCCTCAGATATGAGTTTCCCAGAGACGTATTTAAGAGAAAGTTTGTCATTTCCCATATTATCAAAATGGCTAAGGAGGTGGTCCCAGCTTGAGTCTAGAGAATTAAATATGATATTAATCAGGCATTCATCTGCAATCATTTCACCCCTTCGCATTAAATCTGACCTCATGTTTGTCAATTTCAGCAAATGGTCACTCATGAGCACATCTGCTTTTAACTTTGATGAGTAAAATTCTCGAGCTAACAAGCTGGTCCCACTTCTACTTTGGCAATAAAACAGTTTGCATAGTTTATCCCAAACCTCGGAAATGGTCATGTCATTTGGTATGCTATTATAGATCGCGGGGTGAACGGAACATAACAATAAAACAAATGCTTTATGGTGGATGCGATCTATTTCTAAAGCCCATGGTTTCTCAGGGGGGTTCTTAATTAAGAAAAGGGCATTCTCTCTCAAGAGAATTACCTGAAATTGTTGAGCCCAGTCCATTAGATTTTTTTCTGATGTGCATAGCATTGGGAAGTTGCTTGGTAGATTGTTTTGTTGATTGGAGCCAGTGCTGGTCAGCTGATGTAGATGGTGTCCAGGGATGTGTTTGAACTGCAGTTTTTTTAAAGGGGGCATTTCGTATCCCCTCCTGTAAAATTCCTTTTGTCATTGTGAAGCTGATTGGGGCGGGGGGGGGGCGGATATTTAACTACCAAAAAATAAAATATTCCCACCACCAGGATCACTTGGAAAATGTTTTATTTCCCCCCAAAAAATTGCTGTGGCTGATAATGTCACCAGCCTTATGAAGTATAACTTACAAAATGGGATTTAAGCTGGTACATGCTTGGGTTAGCCAACAACACTTTATAGTCTTCCAGAATCTGAAAAGGAAGCAGCAGATCTTACCTGGCATGATGATCAGTGATGTGCTGCAAAAATTTTTACTACCCCCACCATGGGCGTGGCTAACTCTGTGGGTGTGACTAACTCTGTGAGCCACACCCACTTGGCCTGGGGAAATTTCCGCTACCGGTGTCCGAGCACCTGTGGGCACCTGGAGCAGCTCAACACTGATGATGATGATGGTTAGACTACATACCTGTCTGTATTTTGAATCTTGGCTAGGCAACAAACATTTTAGGAAGCACTTTGGGTCAGAGAAATAGGAAACAATTAAAGCAAAGCAATCACACTTATATACCAGCCCATAGCAGCTTCTCCAGTAGCTTAGTGGTTAAGGCGCTGAGTCGGAGACTGGGAGGTCGGGTTTCGATACCTGAAAGGTGCACTTAGGGACATGAAAGGAGCCTCAGTCAGGCGTTCCCTAAAAATCCTTTCAACCCAGAGTAATCTCTGACACAAAATTATTATTGTGCCGGCCCATAGTGTTTAGTGCACTCTCTGGGCAATTCACAAGTTAATTAGCATTTTGCCCTCAACATGCTGGGTACTCATTTTACTGACCTTGGAAGGATAGAAGGCTGAGGCAACCTAGATCCCTGGTCAGGATTGAACTCACAACCTTTTGGTTGCATGACAGCAGCTTAACCACTGTGCCACCAGGATGCCTTTACCTTCTGTTCTCTAATCAAGCCCATCTACTCTCAAAATTAATTTCTTTTCTAACTGTGCCTATACTGTTTCCATGATAATATACAGTATAACAATTTTCTAAATCAGCAGAGAAGTACAGAAAAATCTGATGTAACTAATGTGAGTTTTGTAGCCTTCTGTTTCCTATCTGTTGTTTCTTCCTTCCTTCTTCTGAGCAATCCATCCATCCTCTACTCCTCTCTATGATTTCATTTCTCAGTTTTCATTGTGAGCATGCTGCAATTAAAAATGACCTTTTTTTTCCTAATTTTCTTCCAGGTGCACCATTCTGTGAATAGCATTGATACTCATAACCCATGTCTCTGATGGCTTCTTAGGCCTGGAAGGGAGGCTAGGAAAACAGCAGCTGAATTAAGAAAGAATGTGATGACCCGGAACTTGAGTTCTACATGATTCATCTGACCCTTTTTTTGTTTGAAGGAGATGGTCTTTTTGTTTTGTCTGTTTTCCCCAACACCTTAAACTGCAGCGTGATTCACAGGCATGTCAGCTACTAATGTTAGTCATGAATTGTGCAAGGATCGCAGTGCTAGCCACCAACTGCACCTGGTTGGGTACAGCCTGATCTTCACGGCTGGTTTGCTACTCAATGTTGCAGCACTCTGGATTTTCCTGTACTACCTGAAACTCAAGTCAGTGGTGAGCATCTATATGTTGAACTTGGCTGTGAGTGACCTCCTTTTCAACATATCTTTGCCCTTCCGTATTTATTACTATTCCATTGGGGAATGGCCTTTTGGAACTGTTCTTTGCCAGATTTCTGGCTCCATCTTCCAAATAAACATGTATGGTAGCTGCCTCTTCCTGATGTGCATCAACCTGGACCGCTTTGTTGCTATTGTCTATCCCCTACGGTGGCGCCATTTCCGGCGCCCAAAGGTGGCTCGGCTGCTCTGCCTTGTGGTCTGGTTCCTTATTCTGACAGGCTCCATCCCTGTTGCTGCTATCCATAAAACAACATCTTGTGTTAACCAGAACAAGACCATCACACTGTGTTTTGAAAGCTTCAGTGATGGCCTATGGCAGAAAGGGCTCTTCCCCCTGGTTATTATGGCAGAGATCATTGGCTTTCTTTTGCCTCTGACCTCAGTGTCCTACTGCTCAGTCAGAATGTTTCAGAAACTGTGCCAGGCTGATGGGGCGCAGAATCTGCGCCAACAGAAGACAATCCGCATGCTTGTGGTCAACCTGGTCATTTTTATCATCTGCTTTGTGCCCTACAACATCATTCTGGCTACCTATGGGATGATCAAGGCCAACGTCATAAGGACTGGATCACCGACACGTGATTCTGTCCGCCAGGCTGTTGTGGTCACCGTGCTGCTGGCCAGTATGAACTGCACTCTCGACCCTCTGATCTATTACTTCAACACCGAAGGCTTTCGAAATACATTAAAGAAGCTGAGAAAAGGACAAACGTGGGACTCTGAAACTGGAACACTTCAGTCTCGGATAATGGAAGGGAAGACCTTTCGAGCAGCTCACACAAAGCCAGGAACCAAACAGTTCTCAGTTCAGAACTTGATCCTTCCCTATGAGGGTTTGCCTTTTGCTTCCCCTAAGATATTTCTGAACAGCCCCATTGAAGACTCTGAAATATAAGATTAGATGGGTGTTCAGTCGGCTGACTTTGGGCCGGAGTGGGTGGGAAAAAGTAATAGGCATTGAAATGTTTCTCACTAGATATTTTTGAATGGTAAACAGAGTGAAAATATGGAGAGACCAAAAACAATTCAACAAACTTAGGACACAGTAAAAAAAAGAGTGGTCCCAAGCTTTTGAATAATGGTTTCAGACATTATTTTAAAACGTTTCCAATTTTTATGGCAGGGGTTCTCAACCTATGGCCCGGATCCAGCCTGAGGCACCAACTCATCCTGCCTGCACCTCAATCCAGCCAGTGCTTCTGCCGCCTCCACATCAATCCTTGTCTCCTCCACTTGGCTTGACTTGGCATGTCCCTAACGGCGCTCCATAGCAGGGTGGATGTTGTAAGGCTTACAACATCTGTCTTGCTATGAAGTGGCATTAGAGACACACCAAGCCAAGCACAGGAGACAAGGATTGAGGTGGCGGCAACGGAAGTGGAAGTGGCGGCTGAAGCAAGGTCATGGGCTGGATGATTTAGTGCTGTGCAGGTCCTCCAGATTGGTAACCAGGGAAGTGGTGGGGTGGGTGGCTCGGGGTGCACAGTGGCAGTGGTGTGGGTGGAGTGGGGGGGAGCTGGGGTGGTGGTCCCGCCGCTGGTGATAGTAGCACCTATCCAGCCAGCCAACGGTCTGAGGGGGCGGGATCTGACCCCCCTGCTTAAAAAGGTTGAAAACCCTTGTTTTAGGGAGTACTTTGTTTACTATATCATACTAATGTGCAATACAGTTATGTTCATGTTTATGGCCTGGGCCAGCTCCAATCTAATGCCATGACTTGCACCAGAAACTAGCATCAAGCTAAGGTAAAAATTATTGTAAATCTTTATGGATAGCATTTCCCATTAGTTCAAAGTTTTCACTGTTCAGATAGATTAATTTCCCTTTAAACAAACAAACAAAACTTGCTGGGCACTATTGTCTGATGCAGATGTTGGCAGCCTTCAAATTTACAGGAACAATTGTTTTTGGGTCTTTTAATCAGACTTTCAAGATATGCCAGGTGACCCAGAAACAAGAGACTTAATGTAATACATTTAAAAATGAAGAATTCCAATCCAGTAATTGGTTTTGAGGCGCACAACTGAATGGTGTTCATACTCCTTTCACACTGAAATCCACTCTCTTTCAGCAAAGTAATTATGAGTTGGCTAGATGTAGTTTATTATACTTGTTCTACAAGTGAGAGTAAGAAATCTTTATTGATCTGTTGCCAATCACCCAGAGATCTAGCATTAGATCCTGATTGATCTGCCTGCCTTTGCTCAAACGTTGCAATTGTCAACTTTTCTGCTATATTATAATGGTTTTCAGTGGTTTGTGAAAAGATGAGAACCTTCTTGGAACCTTGAAGAGGCACCTTGTAAATATTTAAAATAAGCAGCCAGTCATATAAATGAGCCACCTTCTGCACTAGCAATATTCAGTGGCTCACAGTGGGATTTGGAGTATTAGACTCTGTCACAAAATGTGTTCTCGAAGCACATGCATAAACTCCCACATATTTTAAGAGACACCTGGTGAAGTTGTAAACGATGATTGTGCTCTTGTACCATTACTATAAACAAGGGGAGGAGAATTGTTGGTGCTCTGTGAAATTTAGAATCTAAACTTCCATAAGACAGAAGGGAAACTCAGTGAAAGGTTGCCTGACAACATCTTCATGTGTACTTTTTTCAAGAACACTCAGTTCAAATGATTAGCACCAGTGGTGGGATTTAGCAGGTTTGCCCCAGTTTGCCAGAACCGGTAGCAGAAATTCCGGCTGGCCCCGCCCATCCAAGTTTTAAAATAAAGTACAGTAGAACCTTGGATAAAGTCCAAACTCCGTTCCACAAGTTTGGACTTTATCCGATTTTGGACTTTATCTGAATCAAATGAGCGATGCATCGGATAACATCCAAAAATGGATTTTATCCGAGTTTCCTATACCAAATACCTCGGATAACATCCATTTTTAGCAGTTTTGGACTTTATGCGATGCATCACGTGTGCATGAAAACTGCAACTTTATCCAAATAGGACTTTATCCAAATCGGACTTTATCTGAGGTACCACTGTAGTCTTATTCGGGTGCAACACAAGGCTTTCCCCCGGCCATGCCCACTATACCTCGCACACAGAGTAGGTAGTAAAAAAATTGAATCCCACCACCGATTAACACATTTCCACTATGAAACTAGACTTGGCCAAAGATGCACCATAAATCCTGCAAACAGTATTTTGAGGGCCACCTGATAATTTACAAATAACCTGTCATTACATCTGAAATCACATTAATGTCATAAAGATATGATTCAGATAGACTTTCATATTGCCGCCCTGAGTAGTGCATTGCACTAGGAGGGCGGGGTATAAATAAATAAATAAATAAATAAATAAATAAATAAATAAATAAATAAATAAATAAATAATAATAATAATAATAATAATAATAATAATAATAATAATAATAATAATAATAATAATAATAATAATAATAATAATAATAATAATAATAATAATAATAAAGTCACACTTATAAAGAATGTGACTACGTCTAGAGAACTGATCACAAAATGAAGTTAAAATTGTGGGAATAAAGCTCATCCTGCAACACTCACACACAATCTGGAAGCTACAGAATTCACTTTCCTAATGATTTTAATAGTGTCTTATCAATAATGTACGGACACTACCGCAGAGTATTGGGCAATGCTCTACAGCAGGGGTTGACAACCTTTTAAAGTTGGGGGTGGGTCATGCTCCCTCAGACAGCAGGGGTTGACAACCTTTTAAAGTTGGGGGTGGGTCACGCTCCCTCAGACAGTTGTGGTGGCCAGACTGGTGGTCCCCACACACACATACACACACCATAAACACTGCTGTAAACGATGCCATAAATGCATCTGTGGCTGCCATAAATGCATCCATGGCTGCCATAAACACGTCTGTGGTTGCCATACAACACGCGGCAGCGGCTGCTTCCAGCAGTGGTGGCAGTGGCAGCAATGGTTGGAGCAAGGGTGGGAGCCAGATTGTTTGGTGCCATGGGCCGGATTTGGCCCATGGGCCGTAGGTTGCCAACCCCTACTCTATGGCCTGATCTCTTAAATCAGAGCAACCATCCTAGCCTATTCCCCTACTGCCACCTAGTGTCTCAGAATCTGCTGAAAACAACAATGATAGTCTCTGGAGCATTTGCTGGAAGGAGTGATTTTGTTTTTTTGGTTTGCTTGTTTATTTTGAAGTGGGAAGACAATTCACCTTTCTAAAATGGAAAAACAACCTCCACTCCCCAAATAGGGACATGCCTCTCTACTCCTTTCCATATAACTTTATAAAGATGTAATTTAGAAAAATGAGATAGCTCACAATTCTCTACTTTCTACTGTTTATATCTTTTTTAAAATATATATATTTCGTAACAGTAGCAAAAGGAAAGAGGTTCAGAATATTCCTGTGTTGGAGGGGACATTGATACATTATTTTATGGATGGCATGTCACCGCCAGATTAGTGTAAGCCACAAGCAGAGAGAAGAGTACTTTATCTTATCAATGTGACAATATGTTGACCTGGTAAAAAAAAGAGTGTGTACCACTCAGCTTGTAAACAGTCCCCTTCTCTCACCCCACCCCCACCCACCCCAAAAAAGAAAGTGTTTATTGCCTCACCACCAGTTTCTCACCACCAGTTTCAACCTAGGGAGAGTAAGCTACAAAACCTCTTGTATTTACCAAAGTCAAAGTAGAGCACCTCTGCCATGGGAAGGACTGGCCATTCATTATTATTTTTCATATACAGTGGTACCCCAGTTAACGAATGCACCGGTTAACAGTAAAACCGGATAACGTCGGGGAATTTGAGGAACACTTTTGCACCGTACAACGTTAATGTTGTGTGAAGCAAAAGTTTTCCTCAAATTTCCCGATGTTGATCTCTGCCCCAAAGCCAGCAGGGCTGGAGACCAGCCCTGTGGGTTTTGGGGCAGAGATCTCGAGAGGCCCCTTGCTGGGGGGAGGGCAAGGGGGACAAGGGGGCCTCCATAGACCCAAGTGTCCAATCCCCGGTTAAGGGAACCAAGCATCGGATGCTCTCCTCCCTTCCCCCAAAGGAAGCCGGTGTTCGGATGCTCCGATCGCTGGCTTCCTTTGGGGGAAGGAAGTCTGCCTTCCCCCAAAGGAAACTGGGAATCAGATGCTCTGATCACCGGTTTCCTTTAGGGGAAAGTGGGTGCGCAGGTGCTGTAGTGCCAGTTTCCTTTGGGAGAATGTGCGTGCAGACACACCCGCAGCTCATCCTGGAAGGGAACAAGCCAAGGGCTTGGCCCCTTCCCCGCCAGGACGTGCTGCAGGTGAGTGCAGACACCCACCCACAGCTCACCCTGGAAAGGAATGGGCCAGGCACTTGGCTCCTTCCTCCCCGGGATGGGGCAGCTCCAATCCCTGGCTTCCTTTGGGGGAAGGCGGACTCCCAAAGCCGGCTTCTTTTTGGGAAAGCCAACGCTCGGCAGGGCTGGTCTCCACCTGGGAAGGCGCTTCCCAGGCGGAGACCAGTCCTGTTGACTTTGGGGCTTGGCTCAATCCGCCTGCCTCTTTGGAAAGGGCAGCAGGGATTCCACACATCGAATCCCCACTGCCCTCCAAAGAAGCAAGCGGATAGAACCCAAGTTCCCTTTCCTCTTCAGAAAGGGAATTGGGCTTTTTTTAAATGTTGTGTGATAAATATATTGCATAACATAAAAAAACCGGATAACGCTAAGACATGTGGAACCAAGTTTTAGTGTTATCCGGAATATTACTGTATTTCTTTATCTATATTTATTATCTATCTATCTATCTTTACCTATAAGAATGGGATGGGCCATGCGTGTGAGGAATGCATGTCCGCACCCGCCCAGCCTATCCTATAATGCGCCGTGCACACCTACTTTACGTCCCAGACACCATCGCCACACAGGTCCGGGGACCGAGAGTGGGGTTAACGCCCCACGAATGAGAAAAATATATTAAAAAACCACCCTCTTCAGAAAGGGAATTGGGCTTTTTTTAAATGTTGTGTGATAAATATATTGCATAACATAAAAAACCGGATAACGCTAAGACATGTGGAACCAAGTTTTAGTGTTATCCGGAATATTACTGTATTTCTTTATCTATATCTATTATCTGTCTATCTATCTTTACCTATAAGAATGGGATGGGCCATGCGTGTGAGGAATGCATGTCCGCACCCGCCCAGCCTATCCTATAATGCGCCGTGCACACCTACTTTACGTCCCAGACACCATCGCCACACAGGTCCGGGGACCGAGAGTGGGGTTAACGCCCCACGAATGAGAAAAATATATTAAAAAACCACCCTACCCAGCGGCCTCCGCACCACACCACGCATCAGCCAATCAGGCTGAAGGACGCAAGCGCAAAGGAGGTGAGACTCCGGCGTGCGTGCAAAAAAAAGTGGCCCAAGCTGAGGGACTGGTCTGCCTGAGAGCACGGCTGGGCGAGGCGGCACCGTAGGCACCGCCTTTGCCCTGCTGCCCCTCCCGCCCTCAGAAACGCTGCCTGAGGACACAGCCAGGTGAGGCAGCTTCTTAGGCGCTGCCTCTGCCCTGCCGTGTCCTCAGGCGGCATTGCCGTCCGTGTCAGCTCTCACCATTGCTATTTTACCTCCTCTGTTTCATACCAGCGCGCGAAACAACGGAGGGAAAAATTCAAAGGCGTCAGCCATCAATCCTCCAGGGAGAGCTCCTCCCCTGACGGATCGCTGGCTGAAGCCTTTGCATTTCCCACACAACTGTTTCATGTCAACCTTCAAAACAGTTGAGGGGGAAATACAAAGGCGACAGCCAGCAATCTGTCAGGGGAGTAGCTCTCCCTGGTGGATCGCTGGCTGGCACCTTTGTATTACCACACACACCCCACGCTGTTCCAAGAGCTAACATGAAACAATGGAAGGGGTAATAAAAAATGGCGAACCACTTCCCCGGGAAGCAAAGGCAGAGAATGGCGTTCTGTTCGCTGTCTTCACCTCCCGGAGGGAAGCAAGCCCCTTCCACATTCAGCCCTTGCCTGTCGCAGAAAGGGTTTGCTTTCTCCAACAGACAAGGGCTGAATGTGGAGCTCCATTTCACCCATGCCTGTTGGAGAAATCCACCCCTTCTCCAATAGGCAATGGGCCGAATGCGGAGCTCCCCCACCCTCTCTCTCACACACACACACCTGCTGAGATGCTTCTCTCTCTGTGTGTGTGTGTGTGTGTGTGTGTGTGTGTGTGTGTGTGCATGCACCCCCAAAACCACCCCACCAATAAACACATTTCAAACCTGCCCAGCAAGGCCAGGCACAATAGCTAGCATATATCTATACCTATAAATCCAAGGGTTAACTGTTGGAACTTGCTATCATGTACTGAGCCTCCTGAACTCGCCCAAACCCGGCCCGCAGGTTACTGCATGGTTGCGGAAGGCGCCAGTGGGGCAAGAGCCCCACGAATGCGAAAAAAGGAAAATAACTTCAATTCCCAACGTCCTGTGCACCGCGCCTCAGCCAATCAGGATGAGAGGCACGAGCAAAAAGAACGTTGGCAAACGCGGCACGGCCAATTAAAATCAAGCCACAGAAAAAACCGCCGCACGAACGCAAACAAAAAAGGCAAAACTGAAAGTCCCAGCATCCTATGCACCATGAGCGCACAGAAAGCTGAGAAAGCTGGTGTGCAAAAAAATAAATTAAAAAACGTAACGGGAGCGCAAGTCCGCAGCAGGTGGACACAGCACCTCACAGCCTCACAAAACAAAAAGCCACAAAAATCCACTGCGAGACCACCGCCAGCCTTCTTTCCAAGAGCAATGGGGAGAAGAGGGACTCCCTCTCCTCCATGCTACCCCGCCGAAGACATGGCGAGACCACTACCGGCCTCAAGGTACCTTGAGCCGGGGTGGAAAAAACTAGCAGCAGGCAGCAGTTTGTCAGGGGAAGCACCCTCCCTGGCAAATGACTGGCTGCTGCGTTTGTACTTCCCACACCACTGTTTTGAGAACTAACGAAACAGTGGTGGAGGTAATACAAAAGCAGCAGCCAGCAATCCGCAAGGAAGAGCACCACCCCTTACAGATCGCTGCCTGCCGATCTCCGGTTAGGTAAGCCAGGAGAAAAAGGAGACAGGGAGAAGAGAACCATCGTCAGGCAGATAGCTCTTCTCTGCCGCCTTCTCCCCTGACCTACCTAACAAACCTTACTGGGGGAAGAATGGGTTGACTGCCGGCTCCTCCTTTTCCCCATTGCTGCATCGAAACCAAATTTCGAAGCAGCAATAGGGAAAAGAGGAACTGACAGGCAGCTCATTCTTCACGCAAAAGTACATACCAACAACAAAAACAAACATTTACCCAAAACGCCAAACACCAAAAATAATAAAACACAAATAAATAAATAAATAAACAAACAAACAAACACATTAACCAACAAAACAATACACATCAAAATCCACAAACTAAAACACCCAAAATACCATGAAAGCACAGAAAAAACAGCTAACTACGACACGGAAATACCTCTCAAACAACAAAAATATCACAAAT
The DNA here is from genome assembly GCA_035047345.1 of Bradypodion ventrale. Classification (NCBI taxonomy): domain Eukaryota; kingdom Metazoa; phylum Chordata; class Lepidosauria; order Squamata; family Chamaeleonidae; genus Bradypodion; species Bradypodion ventrale. Next base: position 138,136,830 of record JAWDJE010000002.1, on the reverse strand, counting down.
TAAACAAATAATCACAAAAGAAACCAGAAACATAAAAACCAACCAGGAATAAACAAAACAATTAAACACATCTAAAAAACCCAAAAAAACCACAAAAGAAAAAACAGAAACACCCACCAGTCCAACACCAAAAGAACAAAACAAAAAGCAAAACCCAGATTAAAAAAACCAGAGAACTCACCAGCACGTCCTCCCTACACGACTCCAGAACAGAAATGAAGAAACAAAGACTACTTACTGGAAGAAGCCCCACCTAGAAGCCAGGAGAGAAAAAAACACGTGAAACGAAACCAAAACCAACAGCCCCACCTGCAGGCCAGAAAATTAAAAACAAGTCAAAAACACAACAGCCCCATCTAGAGGCCACAAGAGTAAAAACAAGTCAAAAATAACAATAAATCAAATGTTTACACAAATAACAAACATATGTTAAATAAATAAAATAAAATAATTTATAGCATTCTCTGTTGATTTTTAACTTTTAAAAAAAAACCAAAAAAGGAAAACATAATTTATAACAGCCCGGCAACGCCAGGTAACCTATGCTAGTATATATAAAATGCAAAGATGTCCCGGTGTGGGTCCTGAATACAAATCCACACTCCTTAACTGTCCCCATCCAAACTGCACACACACTTACCTGGCATGTCAGAGAAGGTCAACGTCGGGGTCCAGACCACAATGGGGGCCCCTGCGCCCCACAAAATGCGACCAAAACAAAAATCTTCAACTCCCAGAAGCCACTGCGGCATGCCGCAGCCAATCACGTGAGCTGGAAGAAGCGAGGAAGAGGTGTGGCAATGGCCATGCGACTGTTGAACCAACGGCCAGCACCAGGGGCAGAGTGGCCGCCGCGCCCAGGGACGGGTGGTGGCAACATGAAGGCCAAGCATGGGCTGCAGCGTCGGCGGAGCTGGGGAGCTGGGGAGCTGGGGGTGGAAGTGCGGGCCACCAAAGATGGCGGGGGCCGGCTGTGAGAAAAAGGAGCATCGGTGGCGGGCTTCCCCCAAGCTGCAACAATGAGCATCTACCTCAGTGCACACACATATGGCTGACCAGGCAGGATGAGGGTGTCCCCTGATGTGGAGGGACTGAGTGGTGCAGCCAGGCCACAGGTTGTTCCCATTACAACTCAGTGGAACACCGGGGTGTGACGGCACCAACTCAGCAGGGCCCACAGAGCTCAGGTACGCGGACAGGGAGGACGAGCCTTTACCATGCTGGGGCGGAGGGCCGCACTGCCCCATTGCCCTTCCCATTCCAGAAGTGGCCAGCTGGGCCATCCAACGCACCTCCTCAGGTGGCCATGGCATGGAGCGGGGGCGAGGCCACTCAGCCGGAAAAACCAACAGCCCCAAGGCTGCGGCGCAGGGCTCAGGTATGTGGACAGGGAGGATGGGCCTCCACTATGCAGTCTGAGAGATGGGCAGGGGCGGCACCGTCCCATCCCCTTTCCAGTTCCATGGGCAACAAGCTGGGCGCTGAAACACACCTCCTTGGGTGGCTGTGGCGTGGAGGCCACACAACCACTCATCCAGAACAACGAACTGCCCCCCTGGGCCATGTCGTCGAATGCCGACATCTTGGAGCCCCAAAAACGCCACTTCTACCACCGCCCAGGAAGGTAGGGCAGGCTCCACCAAACTCACCCAAGGAGGGCCCCATTAGGGCCCCTGGAAGCTTGGGAAAGGGTATCCACAGCCGGCACAATCAACCCTCCCCACCCCACCCCCCAGGCCACAGTTCCCAGGGCCGACACTTCCCCTCTGCACTTTCCAGAGCTTGCCGGGAGCAGACGAGCCGTAGGTTCCCCGCTACCGGCCCTGCCTCTAGTCAAGGCCACTGTAAGGGGGGACAAGGGGGACTGCCATCTGGGGCCCAGAGCTGGCAGGGGCCCAATGGCACTGTGTTAATTTTTTAAAAAATTTTTTTAAAAAATGTATTTTTACTTTTTTTAAATGCAGCGCGCGGCGCCACTGCTCCTGCCCCGCCACCGCCAGAGGGCTCAATCTCAACCCAGAGCGGTGTGTCTAGGGGAAACCTGCCAGGCGCTCTTCTTCCTTAGGCTCAACTGTACTTCCTGCACACGGCCTTTGGCAATGCCCCCCACATGCGCCTTGCCCAGGGCCAAAGCCTGAAGGTGCGCAGGAAGCAGCCTTGGTGCACGGTCTCTTCCGGACCGGGACCGGCATGCCTCGTGGGCTGAAGCCTTGACCACAAGGTGCACCGGGCCTGGTCCGGAAGAGACCATGCACCAGGGCTGCTTCCTGCGCACCTTCAGGCTTTGGCCCTGAGCGAGGCGCATGTGGGGGGCATTGCTGAAGGCCGCACGCAGGAAATACAGATGAGCCTAAGGATTCAGGAAGAAGCGCGCCCAGCAAGTTCCCCCTACCCATGCTGCTCTGGACAAGTGGCAGGGCAGTGGGTGGGTGAAGTGGTGGCTCCCCTCCCCGGTGCAGGAAGGCCGGAGGCCAGCAGCAGCTTCAGCTCCTCATCATGGAGGTGAAGCTGCACCTTCCGGTGAGTCTCCTCTCTTACTCTTTCTCTCTCTGTGGGTGGGGGGATGGAGGGGGAGGTAGGAGTGTGTGTGTGTGTAAAATGGGGGTGGAGGGGAGGGTGTGTGTGTGTGTGTGTAAAATGGGGGAATGGAGGGTGAGGGTGTGTGTGTGTAAAATGGAGGGATGGAGGGGGAGGGTGTGTGTGTGTGTAAAATGGGGGAATGGAGGGGGGAGGGTGCGTGTGTAAAATGGGGGGAATGGAGGTGGAGTGAGTGAGTGAGTGAGTGAGAGAGAGAGAGAGAGAGAGAGAGAGAGTGTGTGTGTGTGTGTGTGTGTGTGTGTGTGTGTGTGTAAAATGATGAGCTCACATCTCAGTTTCAGCTCTTGCCAACCTAGCAGTTTGAAAGCAAGAAATTGCTAGTAGATATCCTTATTTATCTACTTGCAATTTCTTGCTTTTGAACTGCTAGGTTGGCAAGAGCTGGGACGGATGCTGGGAGCTCATCATTAGGAACATAAATAATGTTCTGTGCACTCTAGTGTCTAGACATGCCTGCCACATGTCCATGGAAACATCTGCGGATGCAGACAGTGCTGGCTCTTTGGCTGTAATCAGAGATGAGCACTGGACTCTAAAGTTGGATACAACTGGCTTTCAAGCAAGGCTTAAAGACTAACTGCTGTATTTTAATGTGAGCTTTTGTGGATCAAGTCCACTGGCTCTTTGGCTGTAATCAGAGATGAGCACACAATTCTAAAGTTGGATACAACTGCCCATCGGTTTCTTTTGGGAAATTGCATATTCCACCCGCTGCTGCTACCCCAATGTGAGGAGAGAGAAAAGTGTGGGGGGGAACCAATAGGATTGCTCAGTACGGGGCCCAGAAATTTCTGATGATGGCCCTGCCTCCAGTTGCCGCCCTGATGCTGTTCATAGCTGTCAAGTATCCCTTATTGGCCGGGAAAACCCCTTATTTTACCCTCTTTCCTGCTGTCATCCCTTATTAATTAGACTGCAATGCCCTATTGCCACCATTGGAGGACAGCACAGGATAAGCATAGCTGTCAAGTATCCCATATTTGCCAGGAAATTTCCCTTATTTCCAAATCCAAAACTTGACAGGTATGATGCTGTTACTGCTTAGTTGAGAGGAGGCTGCTGATCCTGCTCTTCCTCCTCTGGCACTGCCTCCTGCCTCACCCGGCCACTGCTGCTAAAGGGATGCTGAGCCTGACATCCACACCATAGCCTTGGGGAACTGCGCCCGAGGGAGGAAAGAGAGGGGTTGGCTGGGGGTCCCTGCCTGCCAGCCACAGGACAATCAAGGAGTGAAAGGGGGGAAGAGGGAGAGATAAATCCTACCCCACGCACGTGTATGTGACACGTATGAGCGTGTAAGAGAGGTGGTAGAAATCCACACACACCCTCTGTATGTGTGTGTATGTGCGTGCGTGCGTGCATGCATGCATGCGGGCATCTGTGTCTGTCTGTGTGTGAATCTCTGTGTGACTGCGTGTGTGTGACTGTATGTGTGTGTCTCTGCTGCCTGCCAGCTGCAGGGCAATCAATGGGAGAAAGAGAAGGGGGCAGAGAAAATCAACCCCGCGAGAGTGTGTGTGTCGTGTCTGCATGTGAGAGGGGGCAACCCCCTGTGTGTGTGTGTGTGTGTGTGTGTGTGTGTGTGTGTGCGCGCGCGCGCGCGCATGCACGCATAAGCGTCTGTGCGTGTGTGAAACCAGGCAAAGCCGGGGGCCCCAAACATGCCCTGGGCACAGCCGGGCACTCAGCTAGTTATTAGATAAAACACATAAACAATTAAAAATCACATACAATTCACAACACCAAACCCCATAACCCCTACCCTGTGTTGTACAAAGTGAGTCTTGTTATGTTCTACCTTGCTATTATACACTGTTCTTTATTTTCCCAACATTTACACGTTTCCTTGCACTGCTTAACTCTATCTTTATTCATCAGTCCAAATATAACAAAGGGCTTCCAAATTTCCCAAAATGATTTTTTGTAGTTAGTCCTCTTTTTATCTTCAATTCAGTTGTTAATTTATCATTGAGCGCTAATCACCAGACATTTCTACACCATCTATCTTTACTTATTACAAACTCATTCTTCCATTCACTTGCCATCAATTATCTTGCCACAGATAACAATATAACTATAATTAATAATTTATCAACTCTTTCTTGCTGCTGTCTAACTTAATATCATCAACCTCCCCCAGTATTACTGGTTTGGGGTTTAATTTAACTGTAGCTGCCATAATTTTCCCCAATTCCCCTTCTATAATTTTCCAAAGTTTATTTGCATATTCACATCCCCAGCACATGTGTAGGTACGTTCCAATATCTTTACTGCATCTCCAACACAATTACTATAGTTGTCTTGACCTCCTTTTTAATTTTACCAAAAATTATTTTCCAAATATCTTTAATATCTTCTGCAATATAAATTCCTAAATATTTCAATCATTCCTTAATTTGCAATTTGTATAGTTTGCTTATGTTTTCCTTTTCCGTGTTATTGTGGTTACAAGTGATAATTTCTGATTTTCCCCAATTTATTTTTAACCCCGATATATTTGCAAATTTTCCCAAGAGGCCTTAGACTTTTTTTATGGTGTTACTTGGATCTTTTAAGACCAAGAGAGTATCATCCTCATACATACTGATCTTTTTGTTTCCTAATCCTTTAATCCTTTTGTCATTTCTAATAGCATTTGCTAGTACCTCCATGGCTAAGATAAAGAGGGTAGGGGACAACTGGCACCCCTCTCTAGTTCCTGCAGTAATTTTAACCATTTTTGTATAAGACTCATTTATTTTTATCTGCGTTTGAGCATGATTATACTGTATAACTGGTCAATGACATGCTGAAATTTTTTACCAAATCCCATTTTGTTTATTATTACTCTAATTGTTTGCCATTGGATCGAATCAAAATGTCCAATGATAAGAAGCATATCTTTTATTTATCTTTCCTGGCCATTCATGCCATGCATCACTTGGCCTCAAAAGAACCACACCCATCTAGACTTAGAGAGGCTCCCCAAAACGTGACAGTGTCTATGAGTTTCCATTTTGCTGCATCTCCTATCATGCTGCATCTCTGTCAACCATTTCCACAATAAGCTTCTAAGGTAGGAATGGTTTTCTGTGTTGATCAAGGATAATACAATATCAGTTTATTGGGGTTCTGGTTGGTCCAAAACCATCTGTTAGCACCCCTCCTACTATAATAGCTATAATTATGTGTTGTCAAGGCCGTTGCTACTTAAGGAGACCCTTCACAGGGTTTTCTAGGTATAAAGTACTCAGAAGTGATTTCCTATTCCTGTCTTCTGGTGGCACTCTAGGACTGTGTAGCTTGCCCCAATGCCCCACGAGCCAGATTTTCTGCTAGAAAATTCATTGAGTAATCCATCTCCCAATCTCTAGCAGAGAAAATGTAGCAGAATAGGGATGCAGTTAGACAGCAGGAGAAATATGCTGATCCTCTGAGACCTACCTGTAAAGTTTTTCAAAGTGAATCCTTACTTGTTTCCATAGGTGAAAGCATTGTAGTTCCGATAACTGCAACAAGTTTTTCATGACAGTTTCTACTGGGGACTGACTACTGGCACCTTTGATCTGAAAGGTGCTCATAAGGCAATTTCCACCTCTTGTTTATTTATTTTTCTGGAGTAGCTTAGAGTTTTAAGGCTGACTTTAAAGACTTCCTTTTAAAACTGGAGACAGCACTGTCTGTGTCTGACAACGTTTCCGTGGATGTGAGCAGGCATGACTAAACACCAGAGTTCTAGTCTGTCCTGTAGTCACCAATTTTTAATTCAATTTTGTCTATGCCAGATAAGATGCAAACTATAGAGTAAGTGGCCAATGTAGAGGCCCAGTACTAGGACTCATAAGAACTGGGTTCAAATTACCTGAGCATAAAACCACTCCTTCTATATCTCACATACCTTAAAAACCTTAGTAAGGTGCAACTTGATGGCAGATACAAGATTTTTGAAAACTTTTTTTTTTTAAAAAAAAGAGAAGTGATTTGTGAATGACAGCATGTTGAATTTTGCCAATTCAAAAGTCCCACTTCTCTGGGTGAGAAGAAGATCCAAGAGCATTCTTTCTCATAGTTAAAAAGTGCAAGAGGAAGGCAATACCTTTATAGGATCACTTTAAAAACCCAAACATTTCTCATATTTATTTTCCTAATCAGGGATACAGAGGAAGAGCATCCTTGAAGACTATGATATTTTTGAATCACAATTGGGCATACCCTGGTAATGGCAACCTTGTGTTGTTGGCTAATCTTTCTCACACTGAGTCAGGCAAAATGAACTGCAGAATGAACTCACCAAAAGGTGCCTTCATTTTGGTAGTTTCATGTCTGGCCTAGACATGGAAGAAGAAGTGCCTTTTCTGATAGTCTACTTGCAAGTGTGTCCAGGATGAAGAGATCAGAAGGAAGCATATACAATTGTGGACGACACAAGTCTTCATTCCTATTTGGTACATCACCCCAGTACCTGAATATTTTAGCCCAATGCATCTTAATAAAAATTTCCCAACAAACTTGAGTCTTAGATTTGTTCCTCAGATTTAATCCATAAAGAGTCTTTTCTTCATCCCTCTGTCCAGGCGAGTCAGTTGGACAGCCCTTGTGGTGGTTAGAGTACTGTTCAAATATTTACTCAGAACCTCCAGCATCAAGCACAAATTATACACAGAGTCACAAAAAGTGAGAGGAATTGACATTATCCCATTTTCACACTCTCTTGTATATACCACAGCATAAAATAGAAGTTTAAGGAACAATACACAGTAAAACCTGAGTTACAAATGCCTCAAGTTACATAAAATTTGACTTACATAATGATTTTGTGCTAAAACCATGTCCCAATTGTTGTGTTCTAATGGTTTTCCGTCCACATGGATTACAATGTATCGGAGCCAATGTAACCTTGCCTATAGCAACAATGTAACCTTCAGCTGTATCATATAAACCCTGTAATAGGACGCGAGCTAATGACCACCAGCTGGCAGCAGCGAGCGTCCAAGCTCTCTTGGTCCGAACTCATCAAAGGCAACAGCGCGGGAAGCTTTCCCGCCACTACCTACACCTGGACAAGAAGGGCGTGACTCGCAATGACGTCACGCAGGCAGTAGCCAATGGGCTACCATGGCACCACGTTCAAATGTATTACTGCTGTATAAAAAGAGCTATCGATCCGCCATCACCTCATGTTCCCTCTGTCCACGATGCAATAAACCTGAGTTAACCCAGCCCGAGGCTGTGTCCTGTGTCTTGGTCTTCATACACTAAATTGGCGACGAAGGTGGGATCATGGATCCCCAAGGAGCAGCCAGGGCACAGAGCGGGTTCAACATCACCAAACCGCAAGACTGGGAGCTGTTGGAGATGGACTTCCAGGCGGCGCTGGTGGAACTCAAAGTCAAGGAAGACGATGAGGAGCGGAAGAGGGCCATCCTCACCAGAATGCTCGGGGTGGAAACCAAGCGGACGCTGGTGGGCATCATCGCTCCGAAGAAGGTGAGCCAATTTAAGGCGGACGACATCATGAAGCTGCTACGGGAGCGCTTCCAACCCTCGAGGGCGATGTTTCCCGCTCGGAGCGCGTTTTGGAGGCGAGTCCAAGCGCCGGACGAGTCGGTTGAGGCATTCGTGGCCGCCATGAGGGTAGCCGCCGTCCCCTGCAAATGGGGCGACATCCTAGACATGGCCCTCAGGGACGGCGTGCTGTGTGGCCTGAAAGACAAGGAGGTGCAGCGCAGCTTGATGAACAAGGAGCCGCCACCCACGCTGGCAGAGGTCGTCGAGGCCGCCGAAGCCGCGGAGTCCACGAATGCTGGAGTAGACGAGATGCACCAGTGGCGTGAGTGGCGTCCCAGGGCCGGCAAAGCAGAAAATTCGGTGCACGGGAAGTCCGGACAATCGGTGCACGCAACTCGGCGGGCCTCAAAATCGTCCTCGGAAGGCAGCGACGGCGAGGAGGTCCAGAAGGTCCGAAAAGGGGGGCGCCGCTGCGATGGTTGCGGGGCGGCCCACGAACGCGCGAGATGCCCATTTAGAAAGGCTGAATGTTACACCTGCGGCCGTCGGGGGCACATTGCCAAGGCATGCAGAAAAAGAAAGGAGGGCCGGAGGCAGTCACCAGACCGTTCGACCAGACCGGACCGTCCCGCGAGGCCCAAAGATGGCGCCCAGACCACGAGGAAGAAGGACGGAGTGGGCCGCGTCTCGGACGGCAGCGAAGATGACGCCCCGGTGTTCAGCGTGTCCACGGGACAGTCCCATTACTTCGTTGAGGTACTAATACAAGGGGCCCCTATCAGGATGGAAATTGACTCAGGGTCCTCCTATTCCATAATCCCCCAGAAAGAGTTCTTGAAAATCGACCCCCACGTGCGGCCCAAACTTAAAACATTGAGGTCCACGCTACGAGATGTACAGGGAAACAGCATTCCGGTATTGGGGGTCGGGAAATTTCGGGTTAATTTCAAGAGACATTCTGCGGAACTGCCCCTAGTTGTCCTCAAGGGGGGAAGTTGTAGCCTCCTTGGGACACAGTGGTTTCAGCCTTTAGGCCTGTTCATAGGGGGAGTACATTCGGTGGGGGGGGATCCAATACAAGCGGTGTGCGACGCGCATCCCGACGTTTTTAAAAAAGGACTGGGAAAATTCAAGGGACCCCCTGTAGCCTTCGACTTAGACCCGGAGGTCCGCCCGATAAGACTCAAACCGCGCAGGGTGCCCTTCGCACTAAAGGACAAAATAGAGGCGGAACTGGACAAATTGGTGGGCCAGGGGATTCTTATTCCTGTTGATTCCGCAGAGTGGGAAACTCCAATTGTAACAGCTCTGAAGGCTAACGGGGAGGTGCGCATTTGCGCTGATTATAAGTGTACAATTAACAAGGCGATCCGCCCTAATGCATACCCGGTGCCGGTGGTCAGCCACCTTTTGGCCAGGCTAAATGGGGGAAAGTGTTTCGCTAAGCTCGATCTAGCACAAGCCTATCAGCAACTCCCCGTAACTCCCGCCACGGCCGCGGCCCAAACGATAGTCACACATAAAGGAGCGTTCCAGGTGTCGCGTTTACAGTTCGGCGTGAACTCGGCACCCGGCCTTTTTCAGTCGCTCGTGGAACGCCTCCTGAAGGGGCTGGAGGGGGTGTTGCCTTATTTTGATGACGTGTTGATAACAGGGGGGAGTGAGGCCGAACTGGCAAAAAGATTGGACAAAGTACTAACTGTGTTCGAGAAAGCGGGGCTGAGACTGAGGAAGGACAAATGTGTCTTTTTCGAAACCGAGGTCGAGTTTTTAGGGTTCCGAATCACACCCGAGGGTATTAGGCCATCCAAATCCAAAGTGGCAGCCATCAAGAAGGCCCCTCGCCCCACATCCAAAACCGAGCTACAGTCATTCCTGGGGCTCCTCAATTTTTACCATACATTCCTTCCGCGGAAAGCGTCCGTAGCCGAACCGCTTCATCGGTTGCTTAAAAAGGAGGAGACATGGATGTGGGGTGACGAGCACGAGAGGGCATTCAAAGAGCTAAAGCAACTCTTGACTTCTGACGCAATTCTAACGCATTTCGACCCCAAACGGCCGGTGGTATTAGTCTGCGATGCATCACCGGTGGGGGTGGGGGCGGTGCTTTGCCACGTGTTGGATGACGGAAGGGAGGCCCCGGTTGCGTTTTATTCAAGGTCCCTGTCCCAAGCAGAGCGAAATTACGCACAAACCGACAGGGAGGCATTAGCCATAGTAGCGGGGACCAAAAAGTTCCACGATTTTCTGTATGGCCGCCCGTTTAAAATTGTAACGGATCACAAGCCCCTGTTAGGGATCTTCACGGCAAGCAAGCCCACGCCGCAGATCCTATCCCCGAGAATGCTGCGTTGGGCTATCTTTCTCAACGCATACCAACACGAGTTGGAGTACCGGCCCGGAAAGGAGATCAGCCATGCTGATGCACTTTCGAGATCCCCTTTGCCCCTGTCGGATGACCAAAAGGCTAGAGTAGACAGAGACCGCCAGGTGTTGCTAATCGAGGTCTTGGACGCACCCCCACTAGTACCAGCCGATATTGCTAGGGCGACAGGCAAGGACAAAACGCTGGAAAAAGTTAGCTCATGGGTACAGAAGGGGTGGCCGGCATCGTCCCCGAGCACGGAATTCGACACATTCTTTCGGAAAAAGCTAGAGCTGTCCCTAGAAAGGGGGTGCCTGTTGTGGGGCCAACGGGTGGTGGTCCCTACATCCATGCGGCCGAGGGTGCTCAAACTGCTGCACGTCAGCCACCCGGGGATCGTTCGTTCGAAAGCGCTGGCCCGCAGTTATTTTTGGTGGCCACAACTGGACGCGGACATTGAGCACATGGTCGGCACTTGTGAGGCATGTCAGGGATCCCGTCCAGAGGAGGCTCGCCTCCCGCATAGGGAATGGGACGCAGCAAGGGGGCCGTGGTCCAGAGTACACATAGATTTCGCTGGCCCATTCCGAGGAACCATGTTTCTCCTGGTGGTGGATGCGTTCTCCAAGTGGCTGGAGGTTATCCCAGTACAGAGCACGTCCTCCGCCACGACAATTAGCCAGCTACGGAGAGTCTTTTCCACGTTCGGTTTACCCGACACGTTAGTCAGCGATAACGCGAGTTGCTTCACCTCCTCGGAGTTCGGAGCATTCATGGCGGCAAACGCAATTCGGCATGTCACATCCGCACCGTTTCACCCGGCCACGAATGGCCAAGTGGAACGGTTGGTGCGTACAACAAAGGATGCGCTTCGGCGCATGGGCCCGGGGGACCTAAATCACCAAGTATGTCAGTTCTTATTAGCGTATAGGGTGACCCCCTTAGCGTCAGGTTACTCGCCGGCAGAGCTCTTGATGCGGCGAAAACTGACCACGATTCTGTCCAGGCTAGACCCGACGAGAGTCGAGGAGAAGGGAAGAAACATAGGGCTGGCAGTCTCGAAAGGATTCGCCGCCGGCGACCCTGTTCACTGTAGAAACTATGCCAGCGCAGGGCCAGCCTGGGTGCCGGGGACGGTAGTAGAACAGACAGGGCCAGTGTCGTACCGGGTCGAGACCAGCACAGGTCTCCTCTGGAGGAGGCACGCGGACCAGCTGAGGCACCGAGTGAGCGTACCAGACAGTGGGGCTCATCAACAGGATTCAGCGTTAGGGTTCTCCCCCACCCGCTTAGCCCAAGGGGGAGACATCAGCGGACAACAGTCCCAAGCAAGGGGGGAAGGAAGAAGCAGCGGCCCCGACTCATATCCTTTTGATAAACCAGTTCCATCAGAGGCCGGGGAAGGGGGAGAGGAATTCGCGACCGCTGCCCCCGAATGTAATTTTGGTTTTGGTTTTGCGAGCCGGGGGGGTTTTCAGGAGTGTTCCCCCACCCATCCAAGCGAGAAGAGGGGTTTTTCGTTAGTCCCCAGTGCCCCCGGTTCTTCCCTAAGAGAGAGCACACCTCCCGACAACGCCGCGGAGCCGCGGCAAGTCACTAACGAGTCTCCCTCTCCAATTACAGGGCAGGAAACCAGGGGACAAAGAGAAGGTAGCAAACCCGGGCAAAGGCAGCCCGCATCGAGACCCCAGCGTGTTCGAAATAAGCCATCTTGGCTGAGAGACTTTGTCTCCTAGGGGGGGAGTGTGTTTGAGTGGGGGCTCGAGACTTTGTCTCATCCTAGGGGGGAGGGGTGTTGTGTTCTAATGGTTTTCCGTCCACATGGATTACAATGTATCGGAGCCAATGTAACCTTGCCTATAGCAACAATGTAACCTTCAGCTGTATCATATAAACCCTGTAATAGGACGCGAGCTAATGACCACCAGCTGGCAGCAGCGAGCGTCCAAGCTCTCTTGGTCCGAACTCATCAAAGGCAACAGCGCGGGAAGCTTTCCCGCCACTACCTACACCTGGACAAGAAGGGCGTGACTCGCAATGACGTCACGCAGGCAGTAGCCAATGGGCTACCATGGCACCACGTTCAAATGTATTACTGCTGTATAAAAAGAGCTATCGATCCGCCATCACCTCATGTTCCCTCTGTCCACGATGCAATAAACCTGAGTTAACCCAGCCCGAGGCTGTGTCCTGTGTCTTGGTCTTCATACACTAAACCAATTTACACATTTCCCTATGCGTTTGCTTGGATTTACGTAAAAATTTCATTTTTCCTATGGGTTTGCTTCGAGTTACATAAAAATTTCATTTTTCCTATGGGTTTGCTTCAAGTTACATAAAAAACTGATTTAAGCAAAAGCCTATGGAATGGGCTTTTTTCCCTAAGTAGGGGTTTTACTGTAGTTGGTATGTGGATAGGAAGTACCACTCAAAAATAACAATAAATAGAAGCCATGGGTGCTAAGTGCATTATGTGCACAACACCATGGGTTGAAACCTCCCCACCCCCACCCCACCTGCTGTATTCCAGAGCCAAATTGCTGTTTTCCTCAGGTTAAAAACTTGAAGGGGGTGTGGTGTTCAATTCAGGGATAGTACATGGAAAATAGTGCTGTCCAGCCCCAAACTAAATCACAACCCCTTTCCTGCAGCTGTTTCTAGCTTTCAAAGATAAAATAGTGTGGGAGATCTAGCCACAGATTTCCCATCTTTTCCCTGCTATTTCAGCATTAGAATACTATAATTCTGTTGAAAAACTGTAGTTATGAATTTAGCTTGCAAGGAAATAAATCTAAAATAGAAGTTCCTCATGGCACATCATTAAGTTAATGCTATTTTATCCAACAGTATGTCCTGCTCCAAGCAAGGCTCTGGAAGCAAAGTCAAGACTAATAGAGGTAAAGACCAGTAGGGGCCAAGCAAGTATCCAAAGGCAAATCCAACAGCAGAAGCCAAAGGCAGTCCATGATTGAACAGACAGAGCATCTCTTTTTAGGGGTGGGTTCTTATTGCTGGTTTTTATCTGTTTTATTTGTTTTTATCTGTTTTTACCCACTGTTGTGAACCGCCCGGAGTTGGCTTTGGCTGAGTGGGCGGTATAAAAATTTAACAATAAATAAATAAATAAATAAATAAATAAATAAATAAATAAATAAATAAATAAATGAAATTGCAATCAGAACAAACAAGAAGTAAACAAGAGGCAAAATAAGAAACAGTCCAACTCCCAGAGTTCCAGTCCATACATGGACATCTACATTTCGCTCACCTGTCTCTGGGGTTGCATGCAGTGGTGGACAGATCAGCAGGTTCGCACCAGTTCGCCAGAACCGGTAGCAGAAATTCTGGCTGGCCCTGCCCATCCAAGTTTTGAAATAAAGTAGTCCTAATTTGGGTGCAACACAGGGCTTTCCCCCTGGCCACGGGCACCATACCACACCCACAGTGTGGTAGTAAAAAAATTTGGAGCCCACCACTGGTTGCATGGCTTTCTTAAGCCTTGCTTTTTGTACAAAAATGGAATTCACAATGCTTCCTGTGATTGTTCTTCCAAAAGCACCCTCTATGGAGCCTAAAATCAGCAAGACAACTTCCAGAAAGCACAATGGCAGCTTGCTTTTTCGGACATTAATAACTTGAAGCAAGAAACCAAGATAGCCATAGAGCCTGCAAAGTAGGCTTTCTGCCTGGGAAATTCATGGAGAATTCTGGGAGTCCAAAACAACAACAAATGGCACATCCTTAGTCAGCAGGAATAGCAAAACTGAGGTGTCCTGACTTTGTGTAAGGCAGCACCAGTAGAGTGAGACAGACTCTTTTATATGGGAGCTACTGAACTGTGCTCCAGCAGCACTGAATGAGAGAAGTCTAGATAGAAGATGTTCTCCCTCATGAGTAGCTCTCTCTGGTCTGCCGAATACTACCAGAAATATGTATCGATGACTTTTTTGGTCAACGACAAAGCCAAGAAAGTAGCTTCATTTTGGCAGTCCAACGTTTGATCTGACTGAACACAAAAGAAGAAGTAGCTCTCTCTACATGAGGAGCAGCAGTTCGGCTGTTCTGTGCACCAATTCTGCTCTACTTCTTTAAGTGCTGATCCTCTTGGGAACTTGTGAGGTAATTCTGCATCCAATTCCGATGTGAAGGTTCCTTCTTCTTGAAGGGATAGACTCTCAAATATTCCTCTTAATTACTTTAGGACCTTAGGTTCAGACCCTTCATGGTGCTCAATGGATGTGGGGTTGGGGTTGGGGACATTTCTCAAAGAGACATGATAAACGGCCCCTTCTCATCATTAGGGTCTTTCAATCATTTTTATCCACAAATGTACTGATTAATCGCCTACTAGCAGGAGCTAGTAGATATGGTTGAGATGAGAGGAAGACTACCTCAGCTCAGGTACATAAAAATCTAGTTTTTGACAATGAAACAAACATGCATAGACTGTACATGTTTTTATTAAAAACTAGTATGTGTTTTATTAAACATTAAAGTACAGTACTAGAATTAATATGACCTCAGCTGTTAAAGCACCCTAGTAGTTAAAACCCAGTCCAAACGATTATAGTAAGGCAAGTTACCTGGTGAAGGCAGTGTTTGTTTATTTTGTATCTTGTGCTACAACAAAACTGTTCTTATAGAAAAATGTACTCCATTCAAGAAGATGTTCTGCTTGGCTAGATGTTAATATCAAAAAAGAAAGACAGATGTATTTATTTATTGGATGAGAATCACATCTCTGATACTGTATATGTATGGCTCAAGTTACATTACAAGCGATTAGGATGACATAATATTGGTAGAAGTAGCTAATATTGGTAGAAGTAGCAATGCTATTTGAAGGGTTTGCATGCACTTTGAATTGTGCCCAGAAGAGAACAGCAAGCATGCACAGCTTCAGGAGCATTGATTTAATGTGCTTCCTATTAGCTCAACCCTATGAATGTTCTGTTACTGCACCAGCTGCAAAGTCATTGTTCATCTTCTTCCATGAAACTGCCAAAATGATGGCACCGTTTCAAAACGAAGGCACCGTTTGGAGACTTCCTTCCGCAGTTCCTTTCGCCTGACCCAGTGTGAGAAAGATTAGCTGGCAACACAAGGTTGCCGTTACCAGGGTACAGCCGATTGTGGTTCAAAAATACCACAATCTTCAAGGATGCTCTTTCTGTGTCACTCTTTATAAAGTACATTGCACAACTCTGAAACCCAAACACTCTTCAAGTCAGTTGCACAAGTGGATGGCGTTTTTCTGAAATCCCACATAGCTAAATCCTTGTTCATTTCAAGGGGGCGATCTAGAGCTTCTGCAGTGACAAACAAGATTGTATAGCATGCACTGCTTTTTCCTCCGTGTCTAGGCCAGACATGAAACTGTCAAAATGAAGCCACCTTTTTTGGAGTTCATTCTGTAGTTCCTTTTGCCTGACCTAGCGTGAGAAACATTGGCTCGCAAAAGGTGGTCACTGCCCGGGCCACACTCGATTGTGGTTTTAAAATACCACAATCTTCAAGGAGGCTCTTTCTGTGTTCCCCTGCCGGTGGGCTGTACACTGCAAAGATGTGAAATGATAGCTGCTAGTCCTATAATTCGATGATAATGACGACCAGTATTACTATTGCTGCTAATGGCCATTGTATGCAAGTCTTACCATAGTTTAAACCATGGGTTTCCATTAAAATCACTAAAACTGGAACTTAAGACTGCTTCCAGGTGAGATCATTCTGCAGTACTGACAGGACTGCTTGGGAGATGCCCAAGGTCACCTCGTAGCATCCCTCCCTGTCTATTCTCATGACTTCTTCTGTTTTTCCCTCCACACCCATGGAAGAACGGCTGCACAAAGTCTTTTGACTTTCTACCAGTTTAGTGAGTTCTCTCATCTTTAAGAGCCACAGGATTTCAGCCTGAAATGGGGATGGGGACAGAGGCTTGAAAGGTATCACATAAGCAAACAGTTTTTTTAAAATAATAATAATAATAATATTCCGTTTGCTAACAGGAGGCAAACAGGATGAAAGAGAGGCCGACACAAGCAGAGTCGAGCGAAGGTGGTGGAAAGTGGGATGGAGTCGCCCGGCCTCCGTCCAAGGTTTTTCAGGCTCCTTGGAAGCATGAAGAGCCCAGGCCCTGCGGCTGCAGGAAATATCTACGACCAAGCTGGCTTAGCCGGCTGGGGTTTGGCCCACGGGGTCAGGCCTCTGGGGCTATTATGGGATGGCAAGGCTTTATGCAACACAAGGGGAAGCAAATACAATATTATGGGATGGAACCCTAGCAAGGGCTTCTGTGCCCAGAGATGCTGAGTGGGTGGGAAAGGGGAGGAGGGGAGGAAAGGTGGAATGGTGTACTGTGAGGACTATGCTGGCTCTTGTAGCTGGTGAGAGTATTATGGGATGGTGCCCCACGAAAGGCCAGGACTATTATGGGATGGGGATGGGGAGGGGGAGGAGTGCTGTGAGTCTTGAGTGTTCAAGGGCTATTATGGGATGTCTCCGCATTTCTCAGTAGGGCCCACGTGACTCAGGGCAGAACATTATGGGATGTGTGGCTGGCCTCTGAATCACTGTGGGATGTTGTGGACAAGCGGGAAGGGAGGGGAGGGGATTATTATGGGATGGCAGTGCAGACGGCGGCACGTCTGGCTGTGTCTGTTGGGACTGTTCAAGCGGCTGCCCTTCTCTCCCTCCCTTCCTCCCTGCCTCTGTCTCTCTGTGGTTCAGCCAGCGCCAATCGCCCCCTTCCTTTTTATCACCAACGGTCTGATTTTGCCACCAACCCAGCCCAGTCTCTCCCATCCACCCCCCTCCATTTAATCTCCTCTGTTTCAACTGTCAGAACCTGTAAAGCAGGCATGCTATTATGGGATGGCTCTCTGCGGGGTGGGGGTGGGGAGAGTTGCTGGGGAATGTCTCCTGTTGGAGATATTATTATGGGATGTTGCCCAGCTTTGTTGGGTGGGGCTGCCCAGGAGGTTTGTTCAGAGACCTTCACAGCAGCTTATGCCTTTCCCAGAAGATGGGGAGAAGGGGAGAAGAGAAAACAGGCTGGAGAGGAAGAAGACAAGAAGAGGGTTGCAAATATAGGCATTCCCTTATTTCTAGTTGTTTCTTGTTTCAGATCATTGCTCAGGCTATAAAGCCATGTGGGAAATTGACAGATGATTAAAAAAAAATCAGAGAAACTGGGCATCAGTATTACTGGGGGTGGGGGTTGGTGATGGTTTTGTGCTTTTTTAAACACTGGTATGCAAAAATCAAGGGTGATGGTGGAATTTGATTTATGCATGTCAGGCATATTTTAAAGGTACTGTGCCTGAACATAACCAGAAAATCATATTAATCCTGCCCATAAAATTGCTATCTTATATGACAATATAGTTTGTTTGTTCCTTCAACAATGGTGTACCAGTTTAGACTGTGTAAAAGAATGGAGGAAACTTAGGTTCAAATCCCTACTCATCAACCAATAAATCTTTATTATGGTCCAAGACCAGCATAGTCTTTGTGAGTTGGGCGGCTATATAAATATGAATATAAATAAATAAATAAATAGTACAGCAAAAAGAACAGAAGTTAAATAAGGGTACTTAAATATATATCAGGAGACAGAAGTTTAAAAAAGGGTGGGCACATAAAATATACAGTAAAACCTCACATAAAGAGTGCCTCGCTTAGAGACTAACTCGCTTAAAGAGCAGAATTTTCTCCGAATGATCGCCTCGCTTAACAACTAAAACCAACCAAAAACTTGCTTAACAACTAAATCAAGGTTTGCAAACCCCACCACCACCACCACCACCACCACCACCAGAAGTCACAATTGGTCACGTACAATGGTGTTTCACTTAAACAGCAAACTCACTTAAAGAGTAATCCCATGGAATACATTATGCTCTTTAAGCGAGGTACCACTGTATTTTAAAAAGGAGTGTTTCTGCTCAGAGTTAAGAGGTAGTAAAATTAGAATTTAAGATTAATAATGTTACAACTATTACTAAACCTATGATGTAGAGCTAATAGTTAAGGCACTGAGCCCGAGACTGGAAGGTCGGGTTTCAATACCCGAGAGCTGCACTTGGGGACATGAAAGGAGCCTCATTCGGGCTTCCTCTAAAAATTATTTCAACCCAAAGTAATCTCTGACAAGGTGGAATGGTGACTGTGAGGACTATGCTGGCTCTTGTAGCTGGTGAGAGTATTATGGGATGGTGCCCCACGAAAGGCCAAGACTATTATGGGATGGGGATGGGGAGGGGGAGGAGTGCTCTGACATGAAATTATTATTAGTAGTTTAATTAGCTGAAGGACCTGCTAGGATTGTTTTTCTGCTCTTACACACTGTGGTGCAGAACCTGGCAGTATTGTGGGTGAAGGTTGGGCTTTCAGCAGATAGCCGCCAGTGCGTGTATATGCTGTTTAACCGGCCAGGATACATGCAGAGCAGCGATATGAACTTGTTCTGGATGTCTCTATAAAAAGGGCAGATGCAGAGGATGTGTTCTATGGTTTCAATTTCTCCAGTTCGCAGGGACATTTTCTCTCTGTCATTGGTGTCCTTTAGAACTTTCCCGCAAGAACTGCAGAAGAGGGGGCCTGGCAGCTGGCTAACGTAAATACCCTCCAATGACTTGGTGTCTCAAGTTGGAGCAGGTATAGGGCCGGGGCAATAATGCGTCTCCAAGGCTTTGGACCTAGAAAGGTTTGGGCCCTAACTAGGTCAGTTTGCCTTTTTGTGTCTAGCGCTCTCTGATGGCCTGTTTCACCTAGTCATGACTCATGGCCTGCATGAGAGGCTGGGAAAAGCCAAGATACTGCAGTCTGGATTGAATTGTTATTTTCCATGCTGATTGGAATCTATCCTAGAGAGTTAGAGGAGCCAGGCCACTAGGATTAAACAGAATTTTGAGCCAAAGGTTGAGAGTGGCTAGCCACAATCTCGCCTCAACCTGTAGCATTGAATACACAGTGGGGAGGTCTGGAGAGCTGCACGTAAGAATTTTAGATTGTACTCTTTCAGTAAGAGACAGGTTGTTAGCGCCCCCCCCCCCACCTGATTGGACTCCATAGAGTAGCTGCATCAGGATTTTGGCTTCAAATAATTTGAGTGCAGCAGGTATGTATTGGCCTCCCTTTGTTCTCTGGAATTTAAGTATGGTGAAGGTGAATCTCTGAGCTGTGAGGATTGCGTGTGTGGTATGGGCATTCCTTGAGCCTGTAGCTTAGAGGACTACTCCCTGGTATTGAAAGCTGATAACCTGCAGTGGCTCAAGTGGCTAAGACGCTGACTGGGAGGCGGAAGGTCAGCAGTTCAATTCCCGAGTACTGCAGGATGGAATGAGCTCCCGTCTTTGTCCCAGCTCCTGCCAACCTAGCAGTTCGAAAGCAAGAAATTGCAAGTAGATAAATAGGAACCACTTTGGTGGGAAGGTAACAGCACTCCGTGCACTCCGGTCTCTAGTCATGCCTTCCACATTTTACTGTATGGGACCAAAGACAACAGGACAGCCGAAGGGTTGGCTTAACACAGGTTTATTGCTTGGGGATCTGGTGGAGCATGAGGTAATGGCGGTGATACATCTCTTTATATACAGTAGGGTTATACATTTGAATCTTGTAGCATGGTAGCTCATTGGCCGCTACCTGCGTGGCCTCGCCCAGGCACGCCTCTCTTCAGTAGTTCTTCTTTCCTGCTGCTGAATGCGGGGAAGGTTTTCCCGCGGCTGTCCGTGATTGAGCAATGTGAACCATGTGAGATTGAACGCTCGCAGCTGCCCTCTATGGGCTGCTTGCTCGCGTTCCTTTACAGCTGCAATACATTGTAATTGGGGTGGTTACATTCTGACAGTACAAGACATGCATACACAACATCCCTCCCCCCTAGGATGGGACGAAGTCCCGCAACCAATGTGGCTTGCCGCACATTCGCTTGGGGCGTGCTTGCGCCTGCCCTAGTACCGGAGAGCCTGTGATCCCTGACTCCGTGGGTGCTTGTCCTGCAACGGGAAACGGGGATTCATTAGTGGCTCTGTGGGGCGTCTGTGCCTGCCTTGCGCTGGGGGAAGGGAATGGGATGAACAACTGAGAAGTGAACCCCTGTCTGTTTCCCTCGGACCCCGGGGACCCTCTGATCGTGAACCGCGGGACCGATGAGGATGCCCTTGTGGTTCTGCTCTCTTCTGTCCCCCGCTCAGGGGACCTTGAGGCTGTGGCGGACGGCCCCGCCGTTGCCTCCTGTCTTGGGGGTGTCGGTCTCCGGGAAATTGGTGCTATGTTGCATTCTAACTCACAGGGGCTACTGGGACTGGAAGTACCAGGGGCTGAACTGAAACCCCTCTTTTCGCTAGGACGGGTGGGGGACCACTCCGCTAACTCCCCCTGGCACTGTAAATCAAGGTCTAAACTTCTTGGGTAATCTGTATTTCTGGGATGCTCCCGGGGGATGTGTGTGGGATCGGGGCTCTTCCTTTCCGCCGCAAACTCCCGCAAAAGGTTTCTGAGGATCGATTCCCTTTCCTCCCCCCTTAGTGGGGACTCCCTTTCCTTCCCCCTTGGTGGGGACCCATGTTCCCCTTTCCCTCCCCCTTGGGTTAAACGGGTGGGGGAGTACCCTAACGCTGATTCGTTGCTACTCTCGTCTTCGTCCTGCTTTCCGGGGACCCTCCGCCTGAGTTGATCTGCGTGCCGCCTCCACAGGAGGCCTGTATTGGTCTCCACGCGGTATGAGACGGGGCCGGTTTGTTCTATTACAATGCCGGGCACCCAGGCTGGTCCCCCGCTGGCGTAGTTCCTGCAATGCACGGGGGCGCCTACGCTAAAACTCTTTGAGGAATCCATCTCTACATTTCGCCCTTTGTCTTCCACTCTGGTGGGGTCTAGCCTGGAGATTACCGTAGCCAGCTTCCTGCGCATTAGTAACTCCGCGGGGGAGTATCCTGACGCTAGTGGGGTGACCCTGTACCTTAGCAAGAACTGACATAGTTGTCGGTCTAGATCTCCGGAGCCCATGCGCCGCAGCGCGTCTTTAGTGGTGCGCACGAGGCGCTCTACTTGGCCGTTGGTGGCCGGGTGGAAAGGGGCGGAGGTGATGTGCCGAATGGCGTTGAGGTCCATGAATTCCCTGAACTCGGCGGAGGTGAAACAGCTAGCGTTATCGCTGACGAGGGTGTCGGGTAAACCGAACGTGGAAAAGACCCTCCGTAACTGTTTAACTGTGGTGGCCGAGGAGGTGCTCGAGACTGGGATGACCTCCAACCACTTTGAGAACGCATCCACCACTAGGAGGAAAAGCGTTCCCCTGAACGGCCCTGCAAAGTCTACGTGTACCCGGGACCAGGGCCCCCTCGCTGCGTCCCACTCTCTATGTGGCAGACGAGCCTCTTCTGGCCTGGAGCTTTGGCACGCTTCGCAAGTGCCGACCATGTGCTCGATGTCGGCATCTAGCTGGGGCCACCAAAAGTAGCTACGGGCTAGTGCCTTAGAGCGGACGATTCCGGGGTGGCTGACGTGCAGCAGTTTAAGCACCCTCGGCCGGAGGGACGTGGGGATCACTACCCGCTGTCCCCACAAAAGGCAACCCCTCTCTAGGGACAATTCTAATTTCTTTTTGAAAAATGTGTCGAATTCCGCTGCTGGGGAAGACACGGGCCACCCTTTCTGTACCCAGGAGGAGACTGTGGCTAACGTTTTGTCCTTGCCGGTCGCTTTGGCGATGTCGGCCGGTACTACCTGAGGGGCGTCTAGGACCTCTATCATTAAAACCTGGTGGTCTCTCTCTTCCTCGCCCACGTGGCAGCAATCCCGGGGAATGGGGGACCTCGACAGGGCATCCGCATGGCTGATCTCCTTTCCGGGCCGGTATACCAACGCGTGCTGATACGCGTTGAGAAAAATGGCCCACCTGAGCATTCTCGGGGACAGGATTTGGGGTGTGGGCTTATCTGCGGTGAAAATGCCTAGCAAGGGCTTGTGGTCAGTCACTATGGTGAAGGGGCGGCCATACACGAAATCATGAAATTTCTTGGTCCCCGCAATTATCGCTAGTGCTTCCCTGTCTGTCTGAGCGTAGTTTCTCTCCGCTTGGGACAAGGACCTAGAGTAAAACGCTATCGGGGCCTCCCTCCCGTTCTCCAGCACGTGGCATAACACCGCCCCCACCCCCACCGGGGATGCATCGCAAATCAGGACCACTGGGCGTTTGGGGATTGAAATGGGTCAGTACAGCATCTGATGCCAGGAGTCGCTTCAGGTCATTGAAAGCCTTCTCGTGGTCGTCGCCCCACTTCCATGCCTCGTCCTTTTTTAACAATTTGTGTAGCGGTTCCGCCACGGCTGCCTTCCGAGTAAGGAAGGAGTGGTAGAAGTTGAGCAGCCCAAGGAACGACTGCAGCTCGGGCTTGGAGGTGGGGCGAGGGGCCTTTTTGATGGCGGCCACCTTGGATTGGGATGGCCGTATTCCCTCGGGAGTAATGCGGAACCCTAGGAACTCGACCTCGGTTGCGAAGAAGACGCATTTGTCCTTTCGCAACCGCAACCCCGCCTTTTCGAATTTTTCAAGGACTCTTCCCAACCTTTCTGCCAATTCTGCCCGGCTCCCCCCCGTAATCAACACGTCATCAAAGTATGGCAACACCCCCTCTAGTCCCTTTAGGAGGCGTTCCACGAGTGATTGAAAAATCCCGGGCGCCGAATTCACGCCGAATTGGAGGCGCGATACTTGGAACGCCCCTTTGTGTGTGACTATGGTCTGCGCAGCAGCTGCGGCGGGGGTGACCGGGAGCTGCTGGTAGGCTTGGGCCAGGTCGAGTTTAGCAAAACACCTCCCCCCGTGCAACCTGGCCAACAGATGGCTGACTACCGGCACCGGATACGCATTAGGGCGGATCGCCTTATTGATGGTGCACTTGTAATCAGCGCATATGCGGACCTCCCCGTTGGCCTTAAGTGCTGTTACAATTGGAGTTTCCCACTCCGCAGAGTCAACAGGAACAAGGATCCCCTGGCCCACCAACTTGTCCAACTCCGCCTCTATTTTGTCTTTTAGGGCGAAAGGCACCCTGCGCGGTTTAAGTCTGATTGGACGCACTCCAGGGTCCAGGTCGAAAGTCACTGGGGGGCCCTTGAACTTTCCGAGTCCTTTCTTAAAAACTTCGGGCTGCGCCTCACACACGCTCTGTATTGGATCAGTCCCGGCGGCGTGTATTCCCACGGCGTGCACCCCCCCGATGAACAACCCCAGGGGCTGAAACCATTGAGTCCCGAGGAGGCTGCATTTACCTCCTTTGAGGACGACTAGGGGAAGCGTTGCAGTGCGCTTTTTGAACTGGACCTGGAACTTCCCAACCCCCAGTACCGGGATGCGGTTCCCTTGCACGTCCTTTAGTGTGGCCCTCAACGCCTTGAGCTTGGGCCGCACGTGGGGGGGTATCTTTAGGAACTCTCCCTGGGAGATAATAGAGTAAGAAGAACCCGAGTCCACCTCCATCCTAACAGGGGCCCCTTGTATCACTACCTCGACGAAGTATCGGGGATGCTCCGTGGAAACGCTGAAAACCGGGGCGTCGTCCTCGCTGTCGTCGGAGATGCGTCCGACGCCGTCCCGCTTCCTCGTGGTCCGGGTGCCGTGGTCCTTGGGCCTCGCGGTGCGATCCTGCCTCGCCGAGCGGTCTGGGGAGCTCCTCTTGGCCTCGCGCCGCTTCCGGCAGACCTTGGCGATGTGCCCGCGCCGGCCGCAGTTGTGGCACTCGGCCTTGCGGAACGGGCATTTGGCGCGGGCGTGGGCGGCGCCGCAGCCGTCGCAGCGCCGGCCCTCCTTTTGGACCTTCCGGACATCGTCGTCGTCGTCGCCGTCCTCCGTGGTTGAGTCCGAGGCTCGCCGGGCCGCGCGCACCGAGCTCTCTGCTTTGGCGGTTTTCGGCCGCCAGTCCTGGAGCTCTTGCACGCCGGCCGCCGTGGCTTCCGCGGCCTGCGCTGTGTCGAGGACCGTTTGCCACGTGGGGGGCGGCTCCTGCTTCATCAGCGCGCGCTGAGTTTCGGTGTCCCTCAGGCCGCAGAGCAGGCAGTCGCGGAGGGTGACTTCTGGGGTCTCCCATTTGCAGGGGCCGGCGGCCAGCCGCAGGGCCGCGGCGAACTCGGCGACCGATTCCCCGGGCGCTTGGACTCGCCTCCAGAACGCGCTCCGAGCGGGGAACATCGCTATCGCGGGCCGGAGGTGGGCGCGCAACACAGCCAGAAGCTCTTTGGCTTTGTAGTCGCTCACCCTCCTCGGCGCGATCAGGTCCACCAGAGTCCTTTTTGTCTCGTGTCCGAGCATGCGGACGAAGATGGCCCTCTTCTTGTCCTCATCTGAGACTTCGAGCTCCACCAGCGCTCCGTTGAAGTCTATCTCAAACAGCTCCAAGTCTCCCGGCTTCCTGATCTCGTAGCCGGCGCATGTCTTGGTCCCGTGGGCAGCCATTTATCCCATCCTCGTCGCCAGTTTACTGTATGGGACCAAAGACAACAGGACAGCCGAAGGGTTGGCTTAACACAGGTTTATTGCTTGGGGATCTGGTGGAGCATGAGGTAATGGCGGTGATACATCTCTTTATATACAGTAGGGTTATACATTTGAATCTTGTAGCACGGTAGCTCATTGGCCGCTACCTGCGTGGCCTCGCCCAGGCACGCCTCTCTTCAGTAGTTCTTCTTTCCTGCTGCTGAATGCGGGGAAGGTTTTCCCGCGGCTGTCCGTGATTGAGCAATGTGAACCATGTGAGATTGAACGCTCGCAGCTGCCCTCTATGGGCTGCTTGCTCGCGTTCCTTTACAGCTGCAATACATTGTAATTGGGGTGGTTACATTCTGACAGTACAAGACATGCATACACAACACACATGACCACGGAAACGTCTGCAGAAGCAGACAGCGCTGGCTCTTCGGCTTTGAAACAGAGATGAGCACTGAACCCTAAAGTTGGATACGACTGACTTTCGAGCAAGGGAAACCTTTACTAACCTGTTCTATCTTATGACTATTTATTCTACAGGTGTGTTTCTTAGGCCTTTTAGTAAAGGTTATAACTTTGGTTTTCTGATAGTTGATCTCTAAATGCTTGCTGTTGCAGTAATGAGCAAGAGTTGCCAGTGATCTTTTGAGACATATTGGGGTCCTAGAGAAAATTACAGCATTGTCAGCATATAGGAGTATATTTGTCAGCAAGCTTAAGATGTTTGTCAGCAAGCTTGGGAGGGTGGAAGGCAGGGCTTCTTAGATGGTCAACCATATTGTTGATAAAGAAGTTGAATAGGCATGGAGCCAGTACACATCCTTGCCTGATGCCCTTCTGTGTGGGTACTGGTTCTGTAAGATGTCCCTACTGGTAGCATCTGTTTGTGTTTGTGTGGAGAGCATGGAGCAGCTGGCGGTCAATAATTATTATTATTATTATTATTATTATTATTATTATTATTATTATTATTATTATTATTATTATTATTATTATTATTATTATTATTTCTATCCGCTTTCCTGACACAAGTGCCACTCAAAGCGGCTTACAACATATATAAATACAACAAACAGAGCAAGATATACAATAGAATACAAAAGGCAATACACAATTAATACAATCAAAACATCAAATTATGCAAAAAATACAATAGAGAATAAACAATACACAATACTGTATAATAGGAATACAATACATATAAGCATAATATCATACATAAGATTACAATTGGGGGGAAAGTCACATAAAAAATAAAATAAAATAATAACACATACATTATAAAAATTACAGAATTAACCTCAACCACCCAGCAGCCACAAAGGTACCTAATGGTTCAAAAGACCATAAGGGCAGCTGCGTCAGCAGCTGTGGTTCCCACCTGTCACTCCCCTGGCGGAGAACGAGTCCCAGACAGGGCAGAAGACAAAAGTCCTAAAATAAGCGACTTTGGTCCCCCAAGCGATGGTGTGGCTGCGGGGTGAGGGCGGGCCTCTCTGTGGTGGCAGCGGTGGCAGCAGCGGCAGCGGCGGCAGCGGCGGCGGCTTTTCATCCCTCCAGCCAGGCGTGGCTCAGAGGGGGGGCGGCAGCAGCGGGCGCAGGTGGGCTCAATCCCCGAGCTATGGTGTGGCTGCGGGTGAGTGCGGGCCTCTCTGCAGCAGCGGTGGCCTTTCACCCCTCTAGCCAGACATGGCTCAGAGGGGGCAGCGGCGGGCGCAGGTGGGCTCAATCCCCGAGCGATGGTGTGGCTGTGGGGTGAGCGCGGGCCTCTGGTGGACTTCTCTAGTTTCTCCCACAGCTTGATCCTGAAGATTGAGTTGAAGGCAGCCTTTAAATCAATGAAAGCAGTGTACAGAGATACTGGGCTCTTGGAAGAATATTTCTCAATTAAATGTTGGAGGGCTAGGCAGTGGTCTATCATTGACCTGCTTTCCCTAAAGCCTGCTTGTTCTTCCACTATCAGGTTTTCCTCTTCCAGCCAGCTCTTGAGTTTCTTGTGCAGGTGACTGATATAGAGTTTACTGATGATGTTGAGTAGACTGATTGGCTTGTAGTTCCCAGGGTTGTACTTGCTTCCTTTCTTGAATATGGGAACAATGATTGTTGATCCCCAATCTATGGGAATCCATCTGCTGCTGTCAATTTGGATGAACAACGAGACCAAAAGAGGGGACTACCACTCTTTGGTTTTTTAAACAGTTCTGGGGAAATGAAGTTCTCCCCTGTGGCCTTGCCTGAGATGATGAAGGAGTCAATTTCCAACTTTGATACTGGTGGCCAGTTGGG
Source organism: Bradypodion ventrale (assembly GCA_035047345.1). Lineage (NCBI taxonomy): Eukaryota > Metazoa > Chordata > Lepidosauria > Squamata > Chamaeleonidae > Bradypodion > Bradypodion ventrale. Next base: position 138,109,606 of record JAWDJE010000002.1, on the reverse strand, counting down.
ACAGCTTTCTAGGTTGGCAGTCGGGAGATCTGTTTCCATGGCTGCATCTTGATATAGTGATTCTCCCATGCTTCTGGGTGTGTGTGGGCACTTAACCTTGATGGGATTGAGCTGGTACTGATATTAGTGATATGCCAAAACAGCCCCTTTTTTCTTGCAAGTTAATAGCTATTTGTAGTCATTTTTTAGGTTTAAGAGGCAGTGGAGGGACTGTGCGACAGAAGGGCCAACATTGCCTCTGTGTGAGAGATAAACAGTGGTAAGCTTTTTTTTTTCTTGGCCTCCACACAATACTTGTAAAACCACAGCCTGGAGGGGTGTGTGGTTGCCTTGGTATGGGGATTGATCTTGCATTTTAGAAATTGCTGGCATTTCCAGATTATGTTTGCATAGATAGGTTGTCAGGGGATCCTGGATGGTGTCTGTGGACAATAGGTCCTGTTTATTTTATTTATTTATTTATTTATTATTCAATTTATATCCCGCCCTACTCAACACATGGCTGACTCAGGGCGGCTAACAACATATAAATGACCCCAGGGCAACACAAGGGGTTTACATACAAGATACAAAATGCAATATTAATACAATGTTTCAAGTAAACAAAAATAACACAATAAAACAATTCTACCAAACCCACCCACAAAACCCACCCTGCTTTCAGAGTCTTAAAGGGGCGTTATAAAGGGGGGGCGGGGCCCAGGGACGCCAGCCGGTGGCAGGGCCGGCGAGCCTCTTCGCCCCCACCGGGGCTGAGCGCGGCGGCGATGTCCGCCCGGCAGGCCCCCTCGCCTCTTAAGTCCTGGCGAGGGGGAGGGCGGGGCCCGGGACGCCGGCCGGTGGCGGGGCCGGCGAGCCTCTTCGCCCCCACCGGGGCTGAGCGTGGCGGCGATGTCCGCCCGGCAGGCCCCCTCGCCTCTTAAGTCCTGGCGAGGGGGAGGGCGGGGCCTGGGACGCCGGCCGGTGGCGGGGCCGGCGAGCCTCTTCGCCCCCACCGGGGCTGAGCGTGGCGGCGATGTCCGCCCGGCAGGCCCCCTCGCCTCTTAAGTCCTGGCGAGGGGGAGGGCGGGGCCCGGGACGCCGGCCGGTGGCGGGGCCGGCGAGCCTCTTCGCCCCCACCGGGGCTGAGCGTGGCGGCGATGTCCGCCCGGCAGGCCCCCTCGCCTCTTAAGTCCTGGCGAGGGGGAGGGCGGGGCCCGGGACGCCGGCCGGTGGCGGGGCCGGCGAGCCTCTTCGCCCCCACCGGGGCTGAGCGTGGCGGCGATGTCCGCCCGGCAGGCCCCCTAGCCTCTTAAGTCCTGGCGAGGGGGAGGGCGGGGCCCGGGACGCCGGCCGGTGGCGGGGCCGGCGAGCCTCTTCGCCCCCACCGGGGCTGAGCGCGGCGGCGATGTCCGCCCGGCAGGCCCCCTCGCCTCTTAAGTCCTGGCGAGGGGGAGGGCGGGGCCCGGGACGCCGGCCGGTGGCGGGGCCGGCGAGCCTCTTCGCCCCCACCGGGGCTGAGCGCGGCGGCGATGTCCGCCCGGCAGGCCCCCTCGCCTCTTAAGTCCTGGCGAGGGGGAGGGCGGGGCCCGGGACGCCGGCCGGTGGCGGGGCCGGCGAGCCTCTTCGCCCCCACCGGGGCTGAGCGTGGCGGCGATGTCCGCCCGGCAGGCCCCCTCGCCTCTTAAGTCCTGGCGAGGGGGAGGGCGGGGCCCGGGACGCCGGCCGGTGGCGGGGCCGGCGAGCCTCTTCGCCCCCACCGGGGCTGAGCATGGCGGCGATGTTGAAGTTTCTGCATTGGTTGCTCCATTAGCAGTTTTTCCATCTTCTTGTCAAGGTGTGAGGATCACTTGATGGGGCATTTGCCTTCTCCTGAGGGTAGGATGAGTAGAAGAAATTGTTTCACCAGATGGACTTGCCCAGTAGGGAGCATAAGTTGTAAGCAGATAGGGAAATGGTCACTATCAAGATGCAGATTGACGTCAAACTTCTCTGTCAATGGGAATAGGTTCCTAAAGATGAAGAAGTAGTTCAGTGTGCTAGTTTTTGCCTGAGAGGGTGGTGAATTAACCAGGATGGTCTGTGGGAAGGGGGCCATTTAGTACATGGTGGTGGAGTCTGGTCACCATTTTTGCTGGACAAAACCCTGCATAGTTTGCCTTCGGGTCTTTAGAGATATGGTTGAGGTGAGAGAGTTCGGCCTCCAGGTTGGGCCAGGAAAGGGGATGCAAACTCAGCAATCAACAGATCTCAGTAATCTTGGATCAATTACTTTCCCTGCACCTGGCCTACGTCATGAGGCTGTTGTAAGGCTAGAATGGGGAGAGAGAATAATGTACTTTGCCTTGAGCTGCTGAAAGAAAGGTGAAATGAAAAGCTGAACAATATCTTATATCAGAACATCTGTACCTTGAACAGCTGGCAGACTCTTTCCTTCAGCTCTCGACAGTACCACACAAAGTCACAATATCAGAATTGTTAGAACAGGAAGGGCTGCTACTGGTGGCACAGTGGTTAAACTGCTGTACTGCAGCCAAAACATTGTGAGTTTGATCCTGACAGGATTCAAGATTGACTCAGCCTTCCATCCTTCTGAGATTGGTAAAATGAGTACCCAGCATTGAAAGTTGCGGATTCCGCTAGCATAATTGGCATTATACGGCCCTCGCAGAGGCCACTTCAGTCGAGAAAGCTCCTGGCCCGTGGGCTCTGCGGGCACAGAAATTGGGGGGGGGGGGGCAGATTAATAATCATAGGGTTGATTCACCCACATCTGACCTGACCGGCGATTCTGCTGAGGAAAGCAGATCGCTAACCTCCGTTACATATTAGGCAATTACTCACTCGCAGTTAAGCCTAATCCTTGGTGCAAATAGAGGCCATATTTACTCTGATGTAAACCCCTGTAGGAATCGGGGCCGCAGAGGGCCGGAGGTCCCGGAGGAGGCTGATCAAGAAATGATACGAGGCAGTATGGAGCGAGATCAGATCAGTGGTTTATTGAGGGAGAACTTCAGCATATATAGAAGGAAAAGTGCAACGGTGGCAAAACCGTCATCTGACAGAAATCACATCACCTATTTGCTCGGGTTAATAGGGAATCTCTCTTGAGGAAGTTAATTAACTAGGACAAACATTGACAGGGAAAACACCATTGTCTAAAGCTTAGACTGGGGTAAACATGACTTCTATTTGCGCCTAGGATAAGGCTTGACTCGGAGATGAGTGATTACCTTAATGGATAACGGAGTCTGGAGAAATGCTCTCTCAGCGGAACCGTCGGTCAGGTCAAGGAATTGGGTGAATCAAACCCTATCATTAATCCACCCCCCTTAATTTCTCTGCCCGCAGAAACCACGGCTGGGAGCCTTCTCACCAAAGCGGCCTCTGCAAGGGCCGTTTCCATGCCAGATGGGCATGGGGAATCCGCAAACCCCAAACAATGGTTTTCCCCTGTCAGTGTTTGCCCGAGTTAATTAACTTCCCCAAGAGAGATTTCCCATTAACCCGAGTAAAAGGGTGATGTGATTTTCTGTCAGATGACGATTCTATCCCTCACTGCCTTCTGATCTATATATGATGATGCTTTTTCCTCAATAAACCACTGATCTGATCTCGCTCCATATTGCCTCGTATCGTTACTTGATCAGTCTCCTCTGGGACCTTACGGCCGTCCAGCGGCCCCGATCCTACATCTGGTGACCCCGACGTGATCTTACCCGAGAGTAAGAGATCACACGGTCCGGTTCTACGCTAGAACCGCGTCCGATCATCCCGGAGGACAGCGCGGCAGTCCGGTCGGTAAGCCAGCCGATCGGAGAGACGGCCCAGCGACGAGGCATTTCAGAGAGGCTTCCTACAGCTTGCTCCGACTTTTGCGGCGGCTTGCAGCAACGGAAAAACGCGTTCCGCTCAGGGTCAGCTGTGAACCCCTGACAGCGCAGGGGCCACCGAGGGCCCGTGGCGGCAGGCCACGCTCTGAGCTCTACCCAGAGAATCGTCACGCAAAACCTATTGCCTGAACTACAGACGCGTTGACTCGTCCCGAGAAGGAGACTTCAGAGGACCCCGCAGGTAATATGGGGACTTGTCCTCAGCGGTAACGTCCGTCCGCTAGCCAAAGAATTCATGAGGAAGAATTCAAAATCCTGGCCAGGGTATATCAGTTACGCTTTCACAGTGGAGAGCTAGCGCGACTTTTGGTGTTCTTGAGGGAACACTGCCTGCTTTACCCAGAAGTAGGTACGTTATCCCTCCAGCTCTGGGATCAGATAGGAGACTGCATTCAGCAACCCCCGAAAGCTCCAGAGGGCATAATTCGCACATGGAGTAAATGTAGGAAACTTTTAGCAGAGGTAGATCCAGTCCGGGTAGAGGCGAAAGAACCCCCAGCGTCAGTAGAGCCATCGGTGCCCATGGCGCTCTATCCGTCACTTCAGTTTAAGCAGAGTAGTGTAGGGAGCTTTCCCTCGGTGACAGCTGCAGACGTCACCGGTGGAATGCATGGAATGGGGAGCGCAGGCGCTTCTCTGACAGCTACAGGTTCCCAAACTAAGAGTGCCCTTCAGCGCACAGTTGAGGAAGAGATCAAGAAGGGGGATTTGCCAGCAGAAGAGCTAGCTGAGCTTAGTCAGATTTGTCCGATTCGCTTGGAAATGGATGCCCTCACAGGGCAGCAGCAGGTAGTTCATTCACCAGTCCCGTATAAGCTCCTCATGGCTATACGGAAGGCCATTACAGAGACAGGACTCCAGAGTCGCTTCACTAGGGGCACGCTTCAGCAAGTGTGCGAGAATACCATGTTCATCCCGCACGACTGGAAAGCCGTCATGCGGATGATGCTCAACCCCAGCCAGTATTTGCTATGGGACAGCGAGTATCGCCTCGAGGCTCAGGCAAGGGCTGCCAGGATGGGAGGGGCAGTACTTCCTGACCAGTTATATGGTTCAGGTGCCTTCGAATCCATCGATGCGCAGACCAACTTGCCACTTGCCACTCTTCAGATGTCAGCTGAGGCGGCCTTCAGGGCTTTTCTCAAGGTTCCAGCAACTGGCAAAGCGGCCAAAAATTACACTGCAGTCAAACAGGGCGCCCAGGAGTACTACATGGACTTTGTCAATCGCTTGGAGGAAGCGATCAGTAGGCAGATCGATAATGAGCAAGCTCAGCAAGAGCTCATGATGAAATTGGCTAAAGACAACGCCAATCTCGACTGCTGTAAGATCTTGCAGTCCCTGGGTAATCGTCCCGACTTGACTCTCATGGACATGATTAGAGCTTGCGCCGACGTTGGCACAGACTCTTACAAAATGGGTTTGCTGGCAGCAGCGGTGCAAGGGGGTAGAAGACCTAAGAATAGAAACCAAGGGGCATGTCACAATTGTTGCAAGGTCGGTCACTTCGCTAGGGAGTGCCAATCCAAGGGCGGCGGACAAAATTCCGGCCGTTCCAAGGCTCCAACCACCCCGTGTCCGAGGTGTAAGAAAGGCTTCCATTGGTCCAGATACTGCCCGAATTCGGGAAACCGGAACGCGGGCTCGTCTCTGGCCCTGGTCCAAACAGAGGCTTCCCTTGCTCTGGGCGAGCCAGAGCTAGATTAGATTCCATTCACATTCCAGGCATTGCGAAGGCACAGGCCAGCCCCAAGGGTAGTACAGGGCTAGAATTGACTTGCCAGGCAGACGTCACATGTGACCTGCCAGGCACAGTCTATCTGGTGGATTCCCAGTACATGGGACCCCTACCCAAAGGCTTCATAGGCTTAGTTTTGCCTCGCAGTGTCGCAGGAGCACGCAGAATTCTTGTAATTCCAGGAGTCGTTGACTCCAATTTTTCAGGCGTTCTCCAAGTTCAGCTTTGGATGCACCTACCCCAAACCATTCACAAGGGAGACACATTAGCGCAACTGATTATGGTTCCTTGTCACTCGCCAGCAGATAGCCAGGGAAGGCTCAGGGACAGCTCAGAGTCCGGGTCAGAAGACCGCTCGAGCGCAAGTGAGGCAGTGCAAGGATACCAGGTCTTAGCGACAGTGGAGACCAACATAGAGTGGAAACAGCGACCAGTTATTGAGGTATTTTTTAATAAAAAAATCATTCTCAGGGTTGCTAGATACCGGAGCTGATGTCAGCGTGGTCAGCCGAAGCCAGTGGCCACGGGAGTGGGCCATTGAGCCGGTCTCCGATGTGTGGGGGGTAGGCGGCATCCAAGAAGCATTTAGAAGCCGGGAGTGGGTGGAAGTCACGATCCCAAAGGCTGACAGCACAGCGGTCATTCGGCCGCACATTCTGGACGTGCACATCAACCTTTGGGGGCGAGACATTTTACAGCAGTACGGTGCCACTCTTACCTTCGGGTAATGGCTTTGCCACTTAAAAGGCTCACCAATACGCCGGTCTGGGTGGAACAATGGCCGGTAGTGGGAGAGAAATTAGTTGCCCTAAAGCAGCTGGTTAAAGAACAGCTAGATGCAGGACACATAGAGCAGTCCACTAGTCCTTGGAATTCGCCCATTTTTGTCACCAAGAAGAAGTCGGGGAAGTGGCGACTCCTCCACGATCTCAGAGAGATCAATAAATGCATACAGCCAATGGGTCCGCTCCAATGCGGCATCCCAAATCCGAATATGATTCCCAAGGATTGGGAGATCCTGGTCGTAGACCTCAAGGATTGCTTTTACACCATTCCCTTAGACCCCAGGGACAGGGAAAGGTTCGCCTTTACGGTGCCGGTTGTGAACCACAACGAGCCCACGCAGCGTTACGCGTGGAAATTTTTGCCACAGGGGATGCTCAATTCACCCACCCTGTGCCAAATTTATGTTCACAACGCACTGGCAAAGTTTCGAAACCTTCATCCCACAGCTTTAGTATGCCATTTCATGGATGATATCTTGGTCGCAGCGCCGCAACTCGGCAGCGAAATGTTTAAAGACCTCCAGGCCAGCCTGGGGGAGAAAGGGTTACTCATTGCCCCGGAGAAAGTGCAGAGAACCGAGCCCTTCTCATACTTGGGTCATCGGCTTCTCCGCTCTTTCGCAGCACCCGTTTTGCCCCAGATCAACTTAAAAGACTCAGTCACCTTGGTAGAATTGCAGCAAGTTTTGGGTAACATTAATTGGGCCAGACCGTATTTCAGATTGGATACGGATCTTTTGAAACTGCTCTTCTCGCTGCTAACATTAGGTAAGCAGCCGGCAGACCGGATACAAATTCCTCGAGAGGCACGCTTGGCTCTCGAGAAAGTCAACCGAATTCTCAGCCAAAGGTGGGTGGACAGGATTGCTCAGGGGCCATATGCCCCAATCCTGAACTTGTACATAGTTCGAGCCGGATCCATGTTCACCGGAGCCCTAGGAGTGGACTCCGAGAAAGGGGCGAGTATCGTGGAATGGGTGTACTTGCCGAACACCTCTTCCCGAAACATCATTCCTCCCCAAGAATTGGTCTCTGCGGTGGTCTACCGCGGAAGGCTGAGAGCTAGGGACATCTCAGGGCACGACCTAGCCAAGATCGTGGTCCCGTTCACCAAAGAGCAGGTTCAGCAGCTGATGCAGCTCGGTGACTCGCTCCCAATTGCCTTGGAGGGATTCACCGGATGCTTGGCATACCACTTGCCAAAGGACCCCAGACTTGTCTCACTTCAAACGCAGACAGTCAGCTTGTATGAGTTGCTCTCACTGGTTCCACTTCAGGGGGCCAGAACAGTTTTTACTGATGGGGGTCGCACATATGGTGTCTTAACTTGGCAGGAGGGCCAGGCTTGGCGCACGCTTCTAACTCTTCCACAGAAGTCCGCGCAGCGGGCAGAGTTGGCAGCGGTGAACCTTGCCTTGCGCACCTTCGCCAAGGAGCGCCTCAACATTATTACTGACAGTCAGTATGTTAGGAATTTGCTTCACAGTTTACCGGGAGCATACATCACTCCCGCGATAGACAAAAATTTGCTGAGTTTGTTCCTCACAGCTCAATTTCACTTGCGAAACCGCACGGAAGCGCTCTATATTGCCCACATCCGAAGTCACCAGGACCTACCGGGTCCAATCTCCGCGGGCAATAGCAGAGCAGATGCGGCCGCAAAGGAAATTCAGCAACGTTCAGTTTTGGGTGTTTTCACTACTCCAATTCAGAGTCATGCATTCTTTCATCAGAATGCCAAAGCGCTCGCCAGACAGTTTAACCTGCCACTTTCTCAAGCCCAAGGCATAGTTCGCTCTTGCCAGCATTGTGCAGGGGCACCGTGGGGGCCCTCATGGGGGGGTCAACCCACGAGGGACAGAGGCTAACCAGGTGTGGCAAATGGATGTCACACATGTCCCGCAGTTTGGCAGATGGTAGTACATGCACGTTTGCATTGATACTTTTTCACAATTTGTTTGGGCAACGGCGCAGAAAGGGGAGACTGCTTCCCACGTGGAGCAGCACCTCCTAGCCTGCTTCGCGGCGATGGGCAAACCACGGCACGTGAAAACCGATAACGCCCCGTCCTACAGCTCTAGGCAGTTGGCTAACTTCATGGCCACCTGGGACATTAAGCATACTTTTGGCGTTCCTTACAATCCGCAGGGGCAAGCGATTGTGGAACGAGTCAATCGGACGCTCAAGTCCTACATTGACAAACAAACAGAAAGGGGGGAGCCACCAGTCCTCCCCAAGTCACAGGGTCAGGCACAGCATTGTCTGAACAAGGTATTGTTCACATACAATCACCTTAATGTTTTTTCGGATTGCACGCCGCAGGAGAAACACTTCCGCCGTTCGGAAGCTCTCCCGTGACCGATGGTCCGTTACCTTCCTGGAGGGGCCCGGCGCCACTCGTAACCTGGGGAAGAGGGTATGCTGCAGTTATGTCTCCTACAGGTGTCGTTTGGATTCCAGCTCGGTGCGTTAAGCCTCATTTGGAACCATATGGCGTGGACCCAGGCCGACCCGAGTCCGATTCCGGAGATGGAGGACCTCACCCTGACCGAGAGGACCCGACGGAAGAAGCGGCCGCAGACGACAGCGCCGAAGGTCACCTGGGGGATGGTCAAGGCCCTTTGCAATGAGGCCCAGGACGTCATCCGACGCGAGGACAGGGAACCGACACCGGAGAACCTCGTGGCTGCAGTCCTTGCCCTGATCACTGCCAACACCGCGGCAGTCACCATCATCCTGACCCTCTCCCTACTTGCGGGGGGAGGCGTTCAGGCAGCCTCACTAAAGGCCAACGACTTGATGCCAGGCGGAGTCCTCTCTGCCCGGATGCACTACAACATTTGGGAGAGGTTGGCGGGTCTCGTCAACCAGTCCGATTTTTGCCTGAAGCAGGACATTGATTCTGCCTCAATTCTGAGCACCTGTCTCATCCCAGTGTGCCACACTCCAGGCGCGCACCCCAGGGATGGCGACTGGCTAGTGAAACGGATTTTCAGCCCGTACCTCCCAGCAAGCTCCTCAGAATATGCCCGCTGGGAAATGCGGCTGACTATGACTTTGCCGGCTGATGCAGCCACTCTCCACACTCCTCGAGTGGCGGTCAGCCCGAACTCTACTTGTGCTCGAATGACCGGCTGCTCTACAGCCGGCCGAACTCGACGTCGTTGCCTCGAAGTTGGCAGCGGCAACTGGACTTGTGATAAACCACAGACACTTGGTTCAATGTATGCTCATGTTACCCTACCTTCGGGTTGGTTCTTTACATGCAATCAGTACACTTGGAACTACATTCCCGCAAATGTATCAGATGCTATATGTTGTATCAGTCACTTGACATTGTTACTCCCCACTAAGGATATGGTTACCCCAAGCACAAATGTTTCCTCACCCATACGACGCACTCGTGCCACCCAGTTAGACAGCTCATGTGATAGCAACATTAGGGTTCTGAGCCCAGCTGAGTACGTCTCGTTGGCAGTCAGCATACTTGGCGTGCCAGGCTTAGCCGTCGGCAACGCTTGGAGAATTGGTCAATTGGCTTGCGGATTAGCAAAAGCCATTAACCATACCTCCTCAGCAATAGCGCTGCTCAACCAGGAGCAGGCAGAACTTCGCCATGCCATCCTTGACAATCGGGCAGCCATAGACTACCTTCTGTTGTTACATCATTTGGGTTGCGAATCTGTTCATGGCATGTGTTGCTTTAATCTCACAGACAACACACGCAAAGTGCAGAGCCAGCTCACGGACCTTCACACCCTAGTCAAGAACATCAAGGAGGGTTCTTCATGGGATTGGTGGAATTCCTTGTGGTCATGGCTTCCATGGGGGTGGCTCCTGACGATGCTCAAGGTGATTGTGGGGGTGATAATACTGGGCATAGCAGGATGCTGTTTCATGCAATGTATTCCCTCACTGTTATCGAGATGTCCCCCGTGGAGGGAACCCCGAAGCGTCGTTCCCGTACATCAGCTGATGCCCCTCTTGCGCAGGGTCGCCTGTCAGGTCCAAAAATAACAAAAGAAGGGGAGATGCGGATTCCGCTAGCATAATTGGCATTATACGGCCCTCGCAGAGGCCACTTCAGTCGAGAAAGCTCCTGGCCCGTGGGCTCTGCGGGCACAGAAATTGGGGGGGCAGATTAATAATCATAGGGTTGATTCACCCACATCTGACCTGACCGGCGATTCTGCTGAGGAAAGCAGATCGCTAACCTCCGTTACATATTAGGCAATTACTCACTCGCAGTTAAGCCTAATCCTTGGTGCAAATAGAGGCCATATTTACTCTGATGTAAACCCCGAACAATGGTTTTCCCCTGTCAGTGTTTGCCCGAGTTAATTAACTTCCCCAAGAGAGATTTCCCATTAACCCGAGTAAAAGGGGGATGTGATTTTCTGTCAGATGACGATTCTATCCCTCACTGCCTTCTGATCACTGCCTTATGATGATGCTTTTTCCTCAATAAACCACTGATCTGATCTCGCTCCATATTGCCTCGTATCGTTACTTGATCAGTCTCCTCCGGGACCTTACGGCCGTCCAGCGGCCCCGATCCTACAGAAAGTGTCTCGTTCCAGGGCTTTAGAGGCTTAAATGGAATGTGTTTGTTCCATCCGCATCAGGACCTTGCCCCATCAGTCATTCACTCTCACATTCAACCAATTACTGTTCAACATGCAAATCAGCTCTCTCCAACATTCCGTTTCCAGGCCTGGCTACGTTTTCTCTCAACCAATTACAGTCCAACATGCAAATCAGTTCTCTACAACATTCTGTTTCCAGGCCTGGCTGTTAAACTGCTGTTTTTCTCCCAAGGCACCATGGGAGTTGTAGTTTCTGTTCTTTCCCCATTGTGTGGGGCTTAGGCCCCACTCTCAGCCCCCGAACCCTCACAGTGATGGTCTCAGTTGGGCAAGGTATGTGTGCACGGCGCATTACACAAGATAGGCTGGACGGGTGTGGACACACATTCCAGACACGCACGGCCACATCCCTTTCTAATAGGTTAAGATTTCATGCACTTTTAAGAGTATTACTTATCTTTTCCCCACTGTCCCCACCTTAAACTAACAACTATTAAAAATGCAACAAACTAACAATTTTTGCATGTTTTTTAAAGACAATCTCCTAGAGGAGGTAATGGGATTTTACTTCTCTTTCTACCAGTGCTGGAGATAGGTAGCACTATTGTACAATACTTTAATTAACTAACAGAGAAACCAAAACAAAAATCCAGCAGAATATTATTCCTAGGGTTTCCTCTAGATTTTGAAAATAGTGGTTTTTCAAGGAGGACATTTCTGAAGTGGGTTGGCATCCACCACAACCTCTCAGTTTAATACCAATGTATTAAAAATAGAGAATATCCAGAAAACAAGCTGTAAAGAATTTAAGGGATGGGAGGAATTATTCAATCTGTTTGAAAGGTTGAGAGCCAGTTCTTACAGTTGTTGTTGTTCAGTTGCACAGTCGGCTCCGACCCCCTGCGGCCCCATAGACCATTGCATGCCAGGCACCCCTATCCTCCACCATCTTCCTCAGCCCACCCAACTCTGTGCCCATTGCATCCACAATACCATCTAACCATCTCATTTTTGGCCGCCCCCTTCTTCTTTTGCCCTCCACCTTTCCCAGCATCATGGCTTTCTCAAGTGAATCCTCTCTTCTCATTTGATGTCCAAAGTACTTTAGCTTCATCTTCACTATTTGACCTTCCAAGGAGTAGTCAGGGGTGATTTCTTCTAAGATCGATCTATTTGTTATCCTTGCTGTCCAGGGTACTCTCAAGACTCTCCTCCAACACCACATCTCAAAGACATCTATTCTTCTGCACTCCACTTTCCTTATGGTCCAGCTCTCACAACCATACATTACCACTGGGAATACCGTTGCTTTCACTATGCAAGGTGATGTCCCTACTTTTCACTATGTCTTACAGAGACAGTGATTTCTTAAGAGAGCAGGGAGTTTGTGGGGACAGAAATCCTGATGAAATCTGTACCATTTAGCATTAAGTGAAGAGAAGCAAATGCTCAGTTCTGAGCAAACCATTTTTTGATAGGTTATGGCAGCCCAACAGCATTTAGCGGCCAGGTTTGTCAAGACTCTGGGCATTTCAGTGGTTCTCAACCTCTCAGGCAGGGCAATAATTTGCAGAGGGGTGGTTCTAGCAAAGGAGAAAGTTTCATTTTTGTATGAAAAGTGACTCTAAAGCATGAGTACAAATCTCAAGGCTCATGCCAGCAATATGGTCCACTAGCTCAGTTCAAAGCTGTTTGTCTAGTTTGCATTTGTGAAACATTGAGGCATCAGTAAATCAGCAGTGGTAGGGGAGAGGCTGGGGAAGTGGCTGTTGGATGTATGCATTGAGGTCTGTTATGCCATCTGGAACAATACAGTGAGTGTTACCAACAGTGTTGCAGCTATTGAAGACAAGATAGTAGTGGTACAGAGCTTAAGGCAGTGTTGGCCAACCTTTTAGAGACCAAGTGCCCAAGGAAGCAGAGGCGGTGCACGGGCAGGCACTGCATGTGCTCATGCACCTGTGTGATGTAGTAATCATTTGGGATGAATTTACTACAATACATTTTCAGCTTAGACATATTTGGCAAAATTTACCATCTGGATAAATCCTTAAAGATGAGTAGGATGAGGAGTAGAAGGGATCTTGCATTGTGATTATTTTGGTCCTGTTGGGAATGTGATCAAATCTACTCTTAAATCAGATTGTTTTCATTTAGACACTTGGAGAGAGGCAATTTAAACAGCTTTCTCAACATTTCTCATGGTACAGCCTCAAGACATTTTAGTACCTGCTTTGTATGTTATTATATGCTGGTGGTGCATCTGACATGAATAAAGAAAGAAAGTACAGTGGAGCCTCATTTAACGAATGCCTCTTATAGCGAAAAACTCACATAATGAAAAGAAATTGAAAAACATAGTGCCCTGCATAACAAAAATTTTCACTGTGCGAAAATAGCGTTCCCTATGGGGAAAATTCGCATAACAAAAATTTCCGCTATGCAAAATAGTGTCCCTATGGGGAAAACTCATAGTTCAGTGGAACCTCATACAACAATCACCCCATATAGCAATGAAATCGCATGACAATTAGGTTTTGGAGGGAAATGGCGTCCTGCATAACAATTTTCCCTATGGAAAAAATTCTACAACAATTTTTTAATGGGAAAAACCACTTGGCAAAAAAAAGTTGTACAACACATCCAATAGGGAAAATCGCTATATGATGCATTCATCATATAGCAATTGTTTCATACAACAACGAGCCCCATGGAACTGATTAAAATCGTTGTATGAGGTACCACTGTACATTATAATGAATATTCCTATGGGAAAATTCACATAGCGATTTTTTTTCATTATACAAGTTTTTCCATAGGAATTTTCGTTATACAATTTTTTTCGTAAAACGAAAAAAATCACATAACGAACAGCCTTGTGGAATGGATTTTTTTCGTTATACGAGGTTCCACTGTACCTGAGACAGCTTCACAAAGAGCAACTCTCCCTCCAACCCCAAGTTGGGATGCATTGTATCCAAGGCCTGAAAAATTATTCTGCCAACTGAGAAAGTAAATCAAACAAGTACTACTCTCATTCCCTGCCAGAAAAACACTGTTAGAATAAATCAGTTAAAACTAATAATTTGCTGCCTAAGCTGACCTGCTTCCCCAGAAGGCAAAAAAAAAAATCATGATTTACAAAGGAACAGGTAATAGAAAAGGATGGTGGTCTTTGGTGAATAGGGACATTTGGATCACTTTCCACTCAAAGCTTTAACTCACCAGAAGCCTGAGAAAGAGGATTTTGAAGTAGAGCACTGTGGTGCTCATCAAAGTCACAAAGGTTCCTGAGTACCTTTCAAGACTGATTAATTAATTGCGGCATGGATTTGCATAAATAGGATCCTATTTCTACAGACTTTGAAGCAGAGAATGACTATAATAGTGGCTAAGTGGTTAAGATGCTGAACTTGATGACTGGAAGATCGGCAGGTCAGCAATTCGAGACCCAAGTGCTGCACAACGGAGTGAGCTCTGTCCCAGCTCCTGACAACCTAGCAGTTTGAAAGCAAGAAATTGCAAGTAGATAAATAGGTATCGCTTTGGCAGGAAAGATAACAATCTGTCTTGTCATGCCTGTCACATGACCATGGAAATGTCTGCAGACACAGATAACGCTGGCTCTTTGGCTGTAAACGGAGATGAGCACTGCATGCTAGAGTCGGATACGACTGGCTTTCAAGCAAGGGCATCCTTTTGTCACAATCTGAAGATGGCATAACAGTCCTTAGCAAAAGAATCAGATCTTTTCCTCATGGTATGAACATTGTTGATTAAATGATTACAATATAGGACAGGGGTTTGCAACCTACGGCCCATGGACTGGATCTGGCGCCAAATAATCTGGCCCCCAACCTCACTCCAGCCGCCCCCACCGCCACTGCCAGAATTGGCCACAGACTCACTTGCGGCCATGTAAATGCATTTGCGACAGCCATAAATTAGTCCGCAGCCATCGTAAACACGTTTATGACAGCCATGAATGTGTTTTATGGCAGCATTTACAGCAGGGGGAACCACCAGTCTGGTCCACTCAACTGTCTGGGGGGCATGGTTCAGCCCACAGCTGAAAAACATTGAAAACCCCTAGTATAGGAGCCTAAGGAAGCCTATTGTGTCCCTTTTCAGGGTTTCCTAGGTAGAGAATTTATAGAAACAGTTTGCCATTTCCTTCTTCTGAGGGTGTTTTGGAGTTGTGCAGCTTGCCCAAGGCTACACAGGCTGGTTCTTATAGGGCAGTGATGGCGAACCTTGGCACACAGTAAACTCATTTGTGTGGATTCACAGGGACTTGGGCTTCTGGAAATTGAAAACCAAGAACAGTTGGAGTGCCAAGGTTCGCCATCATGGTTATAGGGTCACTATACTGTACTTTGATTCTAAGTTGATGGCATACAGCAATACAACAATAAATCTTGCCAATGAAAGTAAATACTCCTACCTAATATTGGACGTTGTATGAGGTATCACTGTACTTTAATTTGCATCATTTTAATATATCAATATGGGAAGCCTACATGCTACTGCTGAAAAGCAAGAGTTCAGTGGAACACAACTTCCAGGTATATAAGTCCAGGATTAGCTTAAGTTGGTACACCAAGTAATTTTCTCTCTGTATTTCTTCTTGATATTCAATATTTGGTCTATATATCCCCATAAATGCTACAGAGAAAGGAACTTTTAAGCAAAGCAGTCACACTTATATACTGCCCCATAGCCCTTAGTGCGCTCTCTGAGTGGTTCACAAGTTAATTACCATTTTGTCCTCAACATGCTAGGTACTCATTTTACTGACCTCGAAAAGATGGAAGACTGAGTCAACCTTGAGCCCTGGTCAGGATTGAATTTATGACCTTTTGGTTGCAGTACAGCAGTTTAGCCACTGCACCATCAGTGTTTAATGGGAGATATTCCACTTTGATTTTGTTTTAGTTGTTTTAAGTTAGTTGAATTTCTAATATATGTAGAATTGCCTTGTGGTATTACAATTTATGTCTTTTTTAAATGTGTTAGAGGTGTTTTCCGATGGTTCGGCCCAATGACCAGTACTCAGTTCATTGTCTTTATTGTCTTTTATTTCCACTGGCCGCATGGCGGTCAGTGAGAGTCAGGGGTCAGGGGAGGAGAGAAAGTCATCGGGTGAGTGAGGGTCCTTTAATAGGGTTAGATGAGGTCAGAGGGGTAAGGGTCATAGGGGTCAGGTTACAGCAGCAAGGCATTATGGTACATGTGGTTCAGGCAGTGTGATATTACATCTGACAAAACCCCTTCTAATATCATACGGAGTGAACTATATTGTGGGTGATGTTTTTATGGTGTGTTATACGTCGAGGCATAGCTTATCAGTTAGATAATTGTGCTGGGCTAATGGGAGTGGCTTGGTCAGGATGTCCGCTACCTGCTCCTTGGTTTTGCAATGTGTCAGTTCTATGAAACCTCTCTCTACGAGTTCCCTACACTTGATATCTATGTGTCGAGATCTTCGTCTCACTGATTCAGCCTTTGCTATATCTATGGATGCTTTGTTGTCTTCGTGAATGGTAATGGGGAGGTTGGTTTTCCCCCAGATGAGAGATATCAGTTCGCTTATCCAAATAAGGTCACATGCGGCGTTTGACAGACAGACATATTCTGCTTCTGCAGTGGATGTGGAGACTAACTCTTGCTTCTCGGTGCGCCAGTATATGGGGCTACCGTTTAGCATCACAATGTAGCCGGATGTGCTTTTTCGTGTCCCTATGCATCCGCCCCAGTCGGTGTCTGCATAGCATGAGAGTTTGACTTCATCACCCACTTGTGGGGTGAGTAGCATCCTTGCGTCCATGGTACCCTTTAGATATCTCAACAGTCTTTTGACAGCTACCCAATATTGTGTCTTCGGCCCTCCGGAATGGGGTGAGAGAAGGTTCACTGCCAGTGAGATGTCTGGTCTGGTCCAGTTGGCGATGTGCAGTAGTGATCCGATGGCGGATCTGTAGAGGCTGGTGTCTTCGAAGGGTTCTCCTTCTTCATAGGCTATTTTCGTGAAGTCTGTTTGCATAGGTGTCCCACATGGGTGAGCGTCGGACATGTTGCACCTGTCCAGGAGTTCAGCTATCTTTTCTTTCTGTGAGATAGCGAAGCCGTTGGGTACTCTTGATACTTGTACTCCCAGATACGTGTTCACTTCCCCCAAGCTTTTCAGGGAGAATTCACTTCGTAGGCCTTGGGCGAATTCGTCACACCTGGACTTGTCCTTCCCAAAATACAGTAGGTCGTCAACATAAACCAGAACCTTTTCTGTGCCCTCCTGTGATTTCCTTAGGAACACACACTTGTTGTCCTTGACTGGGAAGAAATTCAGCTGCCCCATCGCATTGGCTAGGCATTCATACCATCTTCTGCTGGACTGCTTGAGGCTGTAGAGGCTTTTGTTGAGTAACCATGTTTCCCCTCTGCTGCGTCCAAAGCTGCGCGGTGCTCTGACGTAAATTTCCTTGTCTAACTATGCATGGAGATAGGCTGTCTGTACGTCGAACTGATAACCTGTTCTCCAAGTATGGTTGCCATCACTAGGGCGGCCTTGACGCTCTCCGGTTTCACGGTTGGGGAGTATGTGTCCTCGTAGTAGTCAGGGTATCGCTGAGTGAAACCTTGGGCCACCAGTCGGGCCTTGTATATTGTTCGCTTGTCTTCTAGCTGTTTCAGTTTGAACACCCATTTCGTCCCAACCGTCTTCTGTCCTTCGGGGACCTCCGCAGGTGTATACACATTGAGGGCCTCGAGGCTCTCCATTTCCTTCTCCATTGCTGCCACCCACTTGTCTTGCTCTTCGGGTGGTAGTCTGGCTATGTCATTGTAACTTGTAGGTGTTCTGGAATTGGCGTCTATGCCCAACACGTAATCCTCCAGTCTTCTGGGGATATGGTTCTGGGTTGACCTGTTCGATCTTCTGGGCGCTTCCCTTGAAGGGTCTGGGTGCTCGGCGTCTTCCGCATCTGTGGTGCTGTCCTGAGTGCCCTGCGCTTCAGATTTGTTGTGAGTCGTACCTTCTGATTCTTCGGGCCTTGCTTCGGGCAGTGTCAACTTGACCCCTTCATGTCCCTGGTTGTTTGCCAACACTTCATTTGCGTGTATTTTGCCCCAGTTCGCATGTTCGTGGAATGTGGCCGACCTTGAGATCACTAGCTTCTGGTTGTGATCTAGGAAACGGTATGCCTTTGAACCTGGCTCGTACCCTAGGAACCTCAGTCTCCTGGTTACCTTGTCACCTTTCCTTCTCAACTGCTTGGGTATGTGCACGTCTGTGACCACTCCAAAGACGTGAAGGTGGGCCAGCCTGGGTTTTCGGTTGTACATAGTTTCATAAGGTGTCTTTCCAATGACGCTGGACCACAGTCTGTTTAGCGTATAGTTGGAGTATAACAGTGCTTCCCCCCAGTATGAGAAGCTTAGGCCTGCGTCTTCTATGGCGACCTGATCATGGTTTGGAGCACTCCATTCCTTCTCTCTGCGACTCCATTCTGGAAAGCTGAGAATGGTGCGGTCTTGAAGTGCAGCATCTCCTTCTCTTTTATCCATGTTTCAAACTCCTTAGACAGAAATTCTGAGCCTCTGTCCGTCATTAGTTTTTTTATGTTTACATTGTGTTGGGTTTGTACCCTCGTGTAGAGCTCCTTGAACTTGCTGAACGCCTCATCTTTACTTTTGAGCGTGTACACAAAACCGTACCGGCTGAAATCGTCAACGATTGTTAGGAAGAATCTCTTCTGGCCTATTGACTCTTTGAGGGGTCCTACCAAGTCGAGGTGCACGAGCTGGAATGGGTGGTCCGATCTCCTGTTGGAAGTCCTTGGTCATGGCTCGGTCTTGGTCTTCGAGCTCTTGCACACAGAACATTCTAGGTAGTTCCTGCAATTCTTGACCTTGAGTCCCTCTGAGCATTCGAGCATTTTCTTGACAGTGGGGAAGCCTGCATGCCCTAATTTTCTGTGTAGTAGGTGCGTGCACTCATCATGGTCGGGTTTCCCTATGGCCACTCTTGGTGTTTGTTTTCTCACTTCTTTGACCCCGCCACTCCTTGTGGTGTTGTGGGGGTTAGCCGCTTCCCCTTCTGTTTTCCCGTCCCCCTGATCCTCAGGGTTGTCTGCTGCGCCATCTTGTGCCGTATCTTCATCCTTGTCGTCGAGCAGTCCTATGGTGGCTTGTCTCTCTTCATTTTCATCAGTGATGAAATACGGTAGTCCGCCTATGATTTCTACTTTTCCTATCTCTTTTCACCTTCTTTCAATGGATGCCTTCCTGTTCCCGAAGACTATCCTCAAGTCTGGTTCTTCTGTGAGCTTTGTGGTAGCTAAAACGTTGTATGGAATTTCGGGGGCATAAAGCACGTCATGGACCAGTCCGATTCCAGGGATGCGTATGTTGCCCCTGCCAGTCACCTTGGCGTGTTCTTTGGTTGGCAACTCTAATCCTGGAGGAGTCTTCCTCAAACGAATCAAATAGCTCTCTGTGGCATGAGGTGTGTGTGGTGGCCCCGGAGTCGATCAGCCATCGCTTCATGCAGGTGTTATTGGGCCTGGTTGCCCCATGTCGTCCAGTCTCGTTTCTGTGCTTCACGGCATTTACTGAGTCTGGCTTGTATTTCTCTGGATCTCTCTGGGGTCTAGACTGCCAGCCCAGGCTGGGTGATCTCCTCCGTCTGTTATCTCTGTCCCTGTCACCTCTCTGCCTACTTGGGTACCCATCTGGCAACACGTGTCTCTGTCCTTGCATATTCCCGTGTCGCGCCGGGTTGTGTGGGGAACTGTCTTGTGCTTCTTCTGTCTTGAGTGTACCTTGGGCAGTCCCTTTTTATGTGTTTCTTGGACCTGCATGAGTAACATTCTCGCGTCGGGCTTCGTTCTGTGGAATCTACTCTTCTGCGTGGTCTGTCCTCTCTGTGCACAGTTGGTTCTGCGAAAACAACCCTTTTGTGTGGCCTATCCTCCCTGCGTATGATGGCCCTGTCTCTTCTGAGGTTGTCTTCGGCTATGAGTTTCCTGGTGACGTAGTCCAATGTGACATTGTCACCACCCGAGTTGTCGATCTGGGTTAGGAAGTCGTCCCAACTCGGGTCGAGGGAGTTATAGATAATGCTAACTAGGTGTTGTTCGTTGATGGTCTTGCCCCTCCTCACGAGGTCGGACCACATGCTATTCAGCCTCATCAAATGTTCACTCATGGTGCCCCCCTCCCTAATTCTGCATGCAAAAAATTCCCTTAGCAGTAGGCATGTTGCACTTCTGTTCCTGGAATAAAACATGTTATATAGCTTTTCCCAAGCATCATAAACAGTTGTCCCATCTTTAACATTGTACATTGTAGCATCAATGGTACCCAAAAATAAGCAAAACACCTTGTGGTACAATCTGTCCACCTCCATGGTCCACGGTTTCTCAGGTGGATCTTGGATCAGGTGTAGGGCCCCCTCCCTCATTAATAGTACCTGGAATTGTTGTGCCCAGTCCATGAAGTTTCTTCCGGTTATGCTCAGGACTGGGAAGTTGCTTGGCAGTTGGCTCTGTTGGATCTGGTTGCCTGAGTAGTTTTAATGTCCTGGGCTGTCTTTAAATTGGCAAAAAGGGATGGGTACAGTGAGTGTTGGTTTCAAAGTTCCCGCCTGTCCTTTTTTTGGTTCCCTGCAGGGGGAGTTCGTTCTCCTTTCGCTGCTTGATTGGCTGGTCATGACTTGTATTTCCTCTTCTTTGCCGGAAGGGGAGCTTTGCTGTTCTGTCTGCGCCTGCATGGAGCTCATTTGCCTTCGGTCGTTGAGGTGAGCGGATCTCTGTTCCGGAGGTCCTGCTTGCCTTGATTGGAGTGTCGCTGGAGGGACGGCTTCGTCGCTGGGGCTGCCTCGCTGATCGGGTTGCCGGGCGAAGCTGTCAGGGGGATGCTTCCATCCAAGCTGGGCCGTAGGAGTTCCGCTGCGCCAGGGCTTCATCTCTGTGAAGCATGGCCTGGCGTAGTGTCCTGCATCATCATCGGAGCCTCTCCCACGGCTGGGTCGGATCGGTGAAGGATTTCGGTAGGTCTCCGCCTCCCGCGTTTCCCTTGCGTGTATCCTCGGTTCCCCGTGTCCCTCGCATCCGCGATCGGCCCCCTCGCATTGTTTTACTTCCGTGCAGTGGTCGGGGTGTCTGTCACGCTCATCTCGCCCACGGTAGGCCATCCCCAGGAGGTGGTTGTGTCTCCTTCTATTTATTGTTGTGGGGGGAGCCTCAGCCCCCCTTTGGAATTCGGCCACGTTGCTGGCGGTGTCCCTTTCGGGCGCTTGCCTTCCACTTGGGGTTTCCCATTCCCCTTCTGGTTCCTGGGGGCTGAGGGTTGGCATATCCCACGTTGCTGGGGTCCATCCGTCCACCCTCCCGGGCCCTAGGATCCTTTCCTTTCTTCGCATTGCCGGCTCGAGTGGGTCCCCCCTGGGCATTTCTAGCTGGATGGGGTTTCCCGCCTGGTGGTTTGAATCTGGGTCCACCGCCTGTGGTTGGTTGGCCATCTTGGTCAGATTCGGCATTGGTATTACACTTGGGGTTTCTGCCACTGGGGTCCCCGGGGTAAGGCTTACCGCGCTGTTGTTGGGGTTCTCACTTCCACTGTTTACCAGGGTCAGTAGCTCCACCATGGAGATCGTCCTTTTTCCTGCAATTATCTTCTGGACTTCAGCTACCTGGATCGTGTACGGGTCGTTCCCATCGTCGGGTGCCCCTTCGGTGTTGGCCTTTTCCGTTGCCGATTGGAGCTGTGGAGTTTTGGATCCATCTGTGGTCCCGGTGGGTCTGGCCTGCGTCTTGGCCCCCACTTTGCTTGTCCGGGTCTTCCTTTTGGTCATCCTTGTTATTTATGGGCAAACCAAATCCTCTGCTACCATTTGTTAGAGGTGTTTTCCGATGGTTCGGCCCAATGACCAGTACTCAGTTCATTGTCTTTATTGTCTTTAATTTCCACTGGCCACATGGCGGTCAGTGAGAGTCAGGGGTCAGGGGAGGAGAGAAAGTCATCGGGTGAGTGAGGGTCCTTTAATAGGGTTAGATGAGGTCAGAAGGATAAGGGTCATAGGGGTAAGGTTACAGCAGCAAAGCATTATGGTACATGTGGTTCAGGCAGTGTGATATTACATCTGACAAAATGGTGGGAACATAAATATGTACATACGTTGACCAAAATCTTATTGGGATTTTACTTTAGAATTAGTGAACTAGTGAGCTCCTTCCTCCATCTTCTAATTTGGTTTGTCGTTCTAGAAGAACCTGGGTTGTTCTTCTCCCTTTCACATTGTTGTTAGAAACTTTTTATGACTTTTTTAAAAAAAAATCATTTGTATTGCTTGAATTTTGTATTACAAGAAGACTCAATTTGAATTGCACATTCTGCACCTAGAAATGTTCTAACCTAGTAGTGCCAAGAAAGATATGGGTCAGGCTTGAATCCCAGAAGTAGATCACAGAATCATAGAATAACTGAGTTGGAAGGGGCCTTTTAGGCCATCGAGTCCAACCCCCTGCTCAATTCGGGAATTTGAATGAAACCAGATATGACAGATGGTTATCCATTTTTCTCTTGGATGTTTCTAGTGTTGGAGCATTCACCACTTCTCGAGGCATTTAGTTCCACTGTCGTACTGCTGGTGTAAGTCTCTTTAACGCTCTAACCCAGGATGAGAATACAACAAGAGGTGATATTGAGCATGTTTATTATAGGTATCTATTTTATTGCTGTTATAGAATTATGTCATGTAAACTGTGTATGTTTTTGTAATGTGTACGTACAGTTTTACTGTGAGGTTTTGGTCTCTCTCCTATTGTTGCAGATCTTGATAAAGACCACGAAATATCTTTTTACCGGAAGGATATTTACTTGTTTTTTCTGCAACGACTTTGTTCTTCTAAGATATGTACTTGCAGCCTTCCTGGCTTCCACTATTTTGACCTCCCTTTGTTACCTACGGACTTTGATACGGACTTTTGATACGGACTATTTAGAGTACTGTCTTGCTATCTACGGACTTCTTGATACGGACTATTTAGACTATCTGCTTTACAGCAACAGGATTGTATTCATTCACTGAGTTTGATACATCTATATATCCTTAGGGTTTGTTATGTATATATTCTGTCTATATCCAGCTATCAGTATACCACCTGTTGATTTATGATTGCGTTGTCCTGTAGATTTCTTTTAGCTTTTATAGCTTTGTTGCTTATTATATTGTTTATCGTCTATTTACTATCACCGTAGGCTCCTCCTCTTTCAGCTGCGGTTTTATGCACATGATATATTAAAGCACATTGTTTCCATTTCTTATTTGGGTGTTGACTTTCCTCCACTCTTCTGATTACCCACACCCTTGTCGTCTTTTCCTCCCTCTTCCTGTAGTTTCAGCCCGTTATTATGTGTCCTGCACTCCGGGATGATTGAGAACAGACCCTGCCCTTCCTCTTTATGATTATCTTTCACGTATTTAAAGAGTGCTATCATATCCCCTCTCAGTCTCCTTTACTCAAGGCTAAACATGCCCAGTTCCTTCATTCTTTCTTCATAGGGTTTGGTTTCCAGTCCTCTGATCGTCCTTCTTGCCCGTCTCTTTACCTGTTCTAATTTATTTCCATCTTTGGACACAGTACTCTAGGTGTGGTCTAACTAGTGCTGAATAGTGGGGGATGAGTACCTCATGGGTTTTGGAGACTATACTTCTGTTAATGCAGCCTAAACCAGCATTGGCCTTTTTGGCAGTCACATCGCACTGTTGATTCATATTTAGCCTGTGAACTACAACAATTCCAAAATCCTTCCCGGTTGTAATATTACTAAGCCACATATCCCCATCTTGTAACTGTGCATATGGCTTTTGTTCCCTAGGTGTAAAATTTTGCACTTAGCACTGTTAAATTCCATTCTGTTGGTTTCAGCCCAATGTTCTAGCCCAGTGATGGTGAACCTTGGCACTCCAGGTGTTCTTGAACTTCAATTTCCAGACACCCTGATCAGCAGGAGTGTTGACTTGGTCTTCTGGTAATTGAAGTCCAAGAACACCTGGAGTGCCAATGTTCGCCATCACTGTTCAAGCCTATCAAGATCATTTTGAATTCTGCTCCTGCCTTCTAAGGTACAGTATTAGCTTTTCCACCCAATTTTTGTGTCATCTACAAATTTGATGAGAATTCTCTCTACTCCCTCATCCAAGTCATTTATGAAAATGTTAAAGAGCACAGGGCCCAGGACCGAGCCTTGTGGTACTCCACTTATTACCTTCTCCCAGCTTGAGAAGGAGCCATTAATAAGAACTCTCTGAGTATGATTCTGTAACCAACTGTATATCCACCTGACACTTGTGCTATCCAGGCCACACTCAATTAGCTTTCTAATCAGAAAATAGAACAAAAGCATGGAGCATTTCTTGTGAGTAATTGTGAGGTGTTCAGAAATATTCACTTTTGATTACCCATGGTTTACTGTGTCATCTCAACCTGGCAAATTGTGGAAATCTTAATTATGGTTAGTATAAACAAACCAACTTCATAAATTATGGTTTGAAGATGACTTGATTAAAACAAGTCATAGTTAAAATTAGACATACAGTAAAGCCCCTACTTATGTAAAAAGTCTGTTCCGTAAGCTTTTACGTAAATCGTTTTTTTTACTTAACTCAAAGCAAACCCTTAGGGAAAATGAATGTTTACGTAACTTGAAGCAAACCCCTAAGAAAAATGAATTTTTATGTAACTCGAAGCAAACCCATAGGAAAATGATTTTTACATAAATCGAAGCAAACCGATAGGAAAAATGAATTTTTTATGTAACTCAAAGCAAACCCATAGGAAATTGTGCTACATAAATTGGGACATTTATGTAAATTGGGACATGGCTTTAGTGCAAAAATCATTATGTAAGTTGAATTTTACGTAACTCGAGGTATATGTAAGTCAGGGTTTTACTGTACTCTACTTCTTGGTTTGAGACATGGGAAACTATGGTTAATTGAAAAAGCAACAAGGAATTCCAAACGCCTCCTCCTGGACTCCTAAGTGAAGAGAGGGGACATTGTCGTGGTACAGGAGTAATTGAAAGAGGGAAATGAACAATCTTACTGAGCATTGCTATTATGCAGACTTTATTCTTGTGACCTGTTCTAGAAGTGAAGAGTGTGCCAGTCACTGCACCTGTTCGATGGTTGCCTATGCAAAGCCATGAGGCCCAGGGACATAATGGCCAAAGTGTTCAGCAGCAACAACACAATCTGAGTGGCAGTACTCTATCTCCATTACTCACTCTGATAGAGTGTTTCAGATGGCTCGGCCCAATAACTCCAGAGGCAGTATATTATAATTAAAGTCTTTTATTCTCACTGCCCGCATGGCGGTCAGTGGCTGTATCAAGGGTCAAAGATGGAAGGGAAGGGTATGAGGTTGAGGTGGTCCTTTAATAGGGTTGGATGAGGTCAGAGGCATAAGGTTCAAGGGAATAAGGTTACAGTGGCAAGGCATTGTGGTACATGTAGTTCAGGTCAGTTTGATATTACATCTGACAGAACCCCTTCTAATATCATATGGGCTGACTACATTGAGTGCATACTTGAGCGTTTCATTTTCTAAGACACAAGCTGCCAAACAGGTACTCATGCTGAGCTGAGGGGAGTGGTTTGGTCAGTATGTCTGCCACTTGTTCCTTTGTCTCACAATGTGTTAGCTCTATAAAGCCTTCTCTTATCATCTGTCTCACGTTTTTGCACTTGATATCTATATGTCTAGATTTCCGATTTATAGTGTCACCTTTTGCTATCTCTATGGCCGCCTGGCTATCTTCGTGGATGGTGATGGGGAGCTTGGGCTTTTCCCAGATAAGGGAGATCAGTTCGTTTATCCAGATAAGGTCACATGCAGCGTTTGACAGGCAGACATATTCGGCCTCGGCGGTGGAAGTAGAAACCAGTTTCTGCTTCTCGGTGCACCAGTATATTGGGCTGCCATTCAACATCACCATGTAGCCGGATGTGCTCCTTCTGCTTCCTAAGCATCCGCCCCAGTCAGCATCGGCGTAGCATGACAGGTTGATTTCTTCGTCTATTCGAGGGGTGAGCAGTAATTCTGTCTCCATGGTACCCTTCAGGTATCTCAGCAGTCTCTTGACGGCCGCCCAATGAAACGTCTTTGGGTTACTGGAATGGTGTGAGAGAAGGTTCACTGCCAGCGTAATGTCGGGCCTGGTCCAGTTGGCTATGTGTAACAGCGATCCAATGATGGATCTGTAGAGGCTGACGTCTTCGACCGGTTCCCCTTCCTCGTAGGCGTTTTTCAGGAAATCTGTTTGCATAGGCGTCCCACAGGGGTGAGCGTTTGACATGTTGCATCTGTCAAGGAGTTCAGCTATTTTCTCCTTCTGGGAGAGTCCAAAGCCATTGGGTATCCTTGAGACTTGCACCCCTAGGTATTTGTTCACTCTCCCCAAGTTTTTCAGGGAGAATTCATTTTGCAGTCCATGAGCGAACTCGTCGCATTTGGACTTACTTTTCCCAAAGTACAATAGGTCGTCGACATACACGAGGACCTTTTCAACTTCCTCTGGTGATTTCCTTAGAAATACACACTTGTCGGCTTCGGATGGGAAGAAGTTCAATTGCCTCATTGCCTCGGCCAGACACTCGTACCACCTCCTGCCGGACTGTTTTAGGCCATAGAGGCTTTTGCTGAGTAGCCACGTTTCCCCTCTATTGCGCCCAAAACCAGGTGGTGCTCTGACGTATATTTCCTTGTCAAGGTCTGCATGGAGGTATGCTGTCTGTACATCAAACTGGTACACTTGTTCTTCGAGGATGGTTGCCATTACTAAAGCGGCCTTTACGCTTTCTGGCTTCACTGTGGGGGAGTATGTGTCTTCGTAGTCGTCAGGGTATCGTTGGGTGAACCCTTGGGCGACTAGTCGCGCTTTGTACATTACCCCTTCATTTTCCAACGATTTTACTTTAAACACCCACTTTGTTCCCACTGTCCTCTGTCCCTCAGGGACCTCGGCAGGGGCGTACACTCCGAGGGTTTTGAGGCTCTCCATCTCCCTTTCCATTGCCGCCTGCCACTTGTCCTGTTCTTCGGGAGGCAGTTTGTCTATGTCATCAAAGCTTGCTGGTGTCTCGGGGTAGGTGTTTATGCCCAGCACATACTCCTTTAGCCCTCTGGGAGTTTGGCCTTTGGTTGACCTGGTTGACCTGCGGGGCGCCTCTGCTGGGGTTTTTGGAGGTTCAGTCTCCACAACACTAGTGGTATTTTGATGTGACTGCCTGGTCTCATCCCTCACTGGTGGCGTGTCCACTGGTCTGTTGAGCCATGAGTTGGATGAGGGTGCTTTGGTTCCTTCTTGTACTGACTCATTTGTCAGTACCTCGTTTGCATGTACCTTACTCCAGTTTGCGTGTTCATGGAACGTGGCCGACCTGGAAATCACTATTCTCAGGTTGTGGTCTAGGAAGCGGTATGCCTTTGAGCCTGGTTCGTACCCCATGAACCTTAGCTTCTTCGTTATCTTGTCCCCTTTCTTCCTTAGTTGTTTTGGTATGTATACGTCTGCGAACACACCGAAGATGTGAAGATGGCTCAACTTGGGCTTCCGCCTGTACATGGCTTCATAGGGCATTTTCCCGATAACGCCAGACCATAGCCTGTTCAGTGTGTAGTTGGAGTACAGCAAGGCTTCCCCCCAGTATGAGAAGCTTAGGCCTGCATCTTCAATTGCGCACCTGATCATGGTCTGGAGCACTCCGTTCCTTCGTTCGGCGACTCCGTTCTGGAAAGCTGAGAATGGTGCGGTTTTGTAGTGTAGCATCCCCTTCTCGGTTATCCAGTCTTGGAACTCTTTGGACAGGAATTCTGATCCCCTGTCCGTCATCAGTTTCTTTATGTTGGTGTTGTTCTGAGTTTGCACCCTTTGGTAGAACTCTTTGAACTTGCTGAAGGTCTCGTCCTTGCTTTTGAGGGTGTATACGAAACCGTATCGGCTGTAGTCATCGACTATCGTCAAGAAGAATCTCTTCTGGCCCAGAGATCTCTCGAGTGGCCCCACCAGGTCGAGGTGGACCAATTCGAAAGGGTGGTTTGACTTCCTGGAGGATGTCTTCGGTCGTGCCTCGGTTTTCGCCTTGGAGCTTTTGCACACGGAGCACTCCAGGTAGTTCTCACAATCCTTGATCCTTAGTCCTTCTGAACACCCTAGCATCTTCTTGACAGTCGGAAAACCTATGTGTCCCAATTTTCTGTGCAACAGATGCGCACACTCATCATGTATTTGTTTCCCTATGGATACCCTCAGTGTTCTATGCTTTGCGCTGCCAACCCCTTCATTTCTTGTGGAACTGTTGTGATCATTGTTTTTCCTTTCTGGGTCTTCATGTTTGGGTTCCCTGGGGTCGTCTGCGGTGCAGTCCTGCACCTCTTCATCATCAGTGCCGTCGATTAGGCCTACCGTGGCCTGTGCATCCTCGGCTTCCTTGGCAATGAGGTACGGTAGGCCGCCTATGAGCTCCACTCTTCCAACCTGCTTTCCCCTTCTTTCGATGGACACCTTCTTGTTCTCGAAGACTATCCTGAGGCTGGGGTCTTCTGTGAGCTTGGTGGTGGCCAGGACATTATATGGAATTTCAGGAGAGTAAAGGACGCCTTTGACCTGACCAATTCCAGGGATGAGTACGTCGCCCCTGCCGGTTACTCTTGCATGTTCCTGGTTGGCGACTTTGATTCTGAAGGAATCTTCTTCAAATGAGTTGAATATTTCCTTGTGGCATGATGTGTGGGTGGTTGCCCCGGAGTCGATCAGCCACCGCTGTAGGTGTGCATTTGAAGACCTGTCTGCCTTGTGGCTGCTGGTCCCTTCACTGTGCTTGACCACGTTCACTGAATCTGGTTTGTGTCTATCTTGCCCCTTCTGTGGCTTAAGCTCTCTCTTTGGGCTAGGTGACCTTCGTCGTCTGTCCCCCCTGTCGTTGTCGCCCTTGTGTCTGCGTGGGTATTCGTCCTGTGACTCACGTCTGGGTCTCGGAGTGTCCTCATGGCGTGTTTGATCGTGTGTGGGTTTGTGTTTCCTTGGTCCACATGTGTGACACTCGAAACTAGGGCTCCCCTGCTCAGGGAAACTGACTCTTTTGCGTGGCCTGTCCTCTCTGCGTATGGTGGCCCTACTTCTCCTAAGATTATCCTCAGCTATGAGTTTCTTAGTGATGTACCCCAATGTGGCATTGTTACTTCCCAAATTATCCAGCTGAGTCAGGAAGTAGTCCCAGCTTGAATCGAGGGAGTTGTATATAATGCTAATCTGGTGCTGGTCCGTCACGATTTCCCCCCTTCTTATGAGGTCGGATCTCATGTTGTTTAGTTTCATCAGGTGCTCGCTCATTGTTGAGCCCTCTTTCATTTTGTATGCATACAACTCTCTCAATAGCAAGCAGGTTGTAGTCCTTTCATTGCAATAAAACATTTCATACAATATTCCCCAAACCTCATGCACAGTTAGCCCATCAGGGATACTCCCATACATTGAAGTGTCAATAGAGCTTAAAAGCAAACAGAACACTCTGTGGTGTAGTCTGTCCACCTTTAGGGTCCATGGCTTTCTTGGTGGGTCCTGGATCAGGTACAGTGCCCCCTCCCTCATCAGAATTACCTGGAATTGTTGTGCCCAGTCCATTAGGTTCTCCCCAGTCATGTGAAGGATTGGGAAGTTGTGAGGTAGTTGGCTGTGCTGGCCGGCATTGCTTCCTTTGCTGGATCTGGCCTGGTGCCCTGGGCTGTCTTTATATTGGCAGTGGGGGATGGGTACACATATATTTGCTATTGGATGTCCCATTTGCAGTTTTTCTGGTCGCCTGTAGAGGGAGTTCGTTGGTCCTCTGCCCATGGAGCGACCTGAGCTGACCTGCAGTTCCTCTTCTTCGCCAGAGAGGGAGTTCTCCTGCTCCTCTTGCGCCTGCGTGAACCTCATTGTTTGCTGGCTGCCGAGGCGAGCGGATCTCTGTCTCAGAGGTCCTGCTGTTTCAGGTTGGAGCGTTGGTGAGGGGTCGCTTTCGTCGCTGGAGCTGCTTTCCTCATCGGAGGGTCCTGTGGAGCTGTCGCGTGGAGGCCGCCATCTTTGCTGGGCTGATGGGGGTTTGGATCATCGTGGCTCCGGCTCCTCGGGTCGTGGCTCCGCGTGGAGGTTGGCTTCCTTCTCCAGACATTCCCTGCGCTTGGTTCGGGCAGACAGCGAGTCGTGGTAGGCCTCACTTTCTTTGTTCTGCCTTGCGCGTGCTTCCGGACTTCCCGTGTGGGTGCGTGCCTTGCGGGTCTCGCGCCCATCCCGTTCGCGGTAGCGTGTTTCTGAGGGGGGGCTGCATCCCCTTCGGTTTCTAGCTGGGAAGGGTTTGCGGTGGCTTTCCTCCGAGGAGAGGTCGTGTCCCCTTCGGCCTTTGATTGCGAAGGGGGCCTCTGCCCATGTGAGGAGTTCGGCCCGGTTGTCAGTAGCGCCTCTCTTGGGGGTGTGGTGCCTGCTTGGGGGTCCCCGCTCCTCTTCTAGTTCCTGGGGGCTGAGGGTCGGCATGTCACGCATTTCTAGGGTCTGTGTGTCCACCCTCCAGGGTCCCAGGGCCTTTTCTTTTCTTCGCGTGGTTGGGGCGCGCGGGTTATCTGCGGGTATTGTTGTTCCAGTGGGCTCTCCCGCCGGTGTGTTCGAATCTAGGGCCGCCGCTTGTAATTGGTCGGCTATCTCGGCTAGATTTGAACTCGGCGCGGTACTTGGGGTTCCCGCCATGGAGGATCTCGGGGTAGAGCTTACCGTGCCGTTGGTGTGGAGTTCATCTCCGATGTTCATCAAGGCCAGTAGCTCTGCCGTGGGGATCATTCCTCTCCCGGCTATCGCCCTGTGGATTTTGGTTGTCAGGCTTTCGTCTTGGTCGTCCCTTTCGGTGGGTGCCCCTCCAGTTTCGGCCTTCGTTTGGCCATCTGGGTCCATCTCTGTGATGGTCCGGTTGGGGTTGTCCTCTTCCATTACCATTTGGGGTCGTGTGATTGCCTGTTCCGGAGTTTCGGGTCCAGTTGGTCTGGCTCGTGTTCTGGACCCTCCTTTGTTCAGCCGGGTTCTTCTTTTGGTCATTTGTTTTAATTTTGGAGTTGTTTGTGGGCGAACCAAACCTCTGCTACCATCTTGATAGAGTGTTTCAGATGGCTCGGCCCAATAACTCCAGAGGCAGTATATTATAATTAAAGTCTTTTATTCTCACTGCCCGCATGGCGGTCAGTGGCTGTATCAAGGGTCAAAGATGGAAGGGAAGGGTATGAGGTTGAGGTGGTCCTTTAATAGGGTCGGATGAGGTCAGAGGCATAAGGTTCAAGGGAATAAGGTTACAGTGGCAAGGCATTGTGGTACATGTAGTTCAGGTCAGTTTGATATTACATCTGACACACTCCCTATCAACATTAAAAGTGTTGCTGGTTAGGTGGCTTCCCATATGTTTGTCTGCCTCTTTGCGAGAGAATGTAGTGGTTGAACAAACATTCCTCAGGTAGATGTTGCAGTGTAACTCTGTATGTGCAGTGACTATTCATTCAACTCTGTGTGGTTTGACTTGGCTGTACTCTGTTAAAGCAAAGGTTTCTGTTAGTATTTAGCCAGTATCAACAGTGGTTAGAATGGAGCAGCACTTGAGTGTTCAGCAAGAGAGAGCCTACTTCCATGTGGAGACTAGAGATGTTAAGGCCTGGGGGGTGGGGGACAGAAAAATTAAGGGGAAAATGTTTTTTTTTCCCCTGAAGCCTTCTTTGTTTTGGTTTTTAATGGAAAAAAGAAGAAAATCGATTATGGAATGTTTTATTTTAGCATGATGAATAAAATATGTAAGACAAGGTGTTCATATATTCTCAAAATCATTTTTAAAAACTATAGCTGAGAAAATGAGTCTGATTAAATTTCATGCCTATTCATTGCATCTTAGTCCCTTCCACATATCTTTTTATGGGAACGGGTGCCTTAGGTCTACTTGATACTGTGGAAAAGAAATATAAATACTGTAATGTTCTTTGTTACTAATGTTGATGGTTCCTTCTGTTTTTTTTTTTTAAAAAAATTTTTTTGCCTGCTCCACATAAACTAGCAAAACCAAGAGGTTCTATCCATACTATTCAGGAGATTGTTGCTCCACTTGTTACAAAAAATATATATAAATAAATAAAATTAAATTCTGTTTGAAACAATTGTTTGGATACACTGTGTCTTTAATATGTCAATTATGATAGTTTTTGCCAAATCAAATTGTACATAGACTGTGTAAGCATATCAGAAAGTAAACTAAGCAAAACAAAACAAAAGACAAAATGCGCTGTGGCACCTTAAAGACTAACTCCTGTATTTTAATGTTACCTTTCGTGGATCAAGTCCATTTTGCCAGACATAAGAGTGAGACTTCATGGCATTATGTTATACATATCAAGTAGCCAATCATTGTTCCTGATGTGCATAAATTGATGCCATGAAGTCTCACTCTTATGTCTGATGAAGTGGACTTGATCCACGAAAGCTCACATTTAAATACAGGAGTTAGTCTTTAAGGTGCCACAACTTTTTGTTGCTTTGTTTTGTTTACCCCCTATATGTCCTTAAAGTAGCAGAGTGACTTTCAATCTGTAAAAAAAGTGCTAATGTTGCATTAAAGGTAAAGGTATCCCTTGCTTGAAAGCCAGTCGTATCCTCCCCCCAAAAAAATAACAAAATAAAATAAAATTGAGATAGATTTATTTATTTATTATACCTGGCATAACCTGGATAGCATCAGATCCCCAATGGGTTCATATCTCCAATATAAGAAACATTGTAAAAAATGTAAATTTTAGATCTCTCTAGTTGGCATAAACTGGGTATTGCAACCTGTAATGCAATTAAAGTTAGAGATACACATTTAAAATTATCATAGTAACTTTAACAATAGATTCCCAGACGCAAGAGATCTCAAGAGACCAAGAAGAGTAAAACGTGTGCGTGCGTGCATGCATGTGTGTATGTGTGCATACTAGATTCAGTACACAGCCAAATACTGTACTGCTAAAACCACATGTGATTTTATGAAGCATACCTGTACTGGAATTCTTTATCAGGGAGTAAACAAAACAACAAAAAAGTAACACCTTAAAGACCAACTCCTGTGGACTTAGTCCTGAAAGCTAACATTTAAATACAGTACAGGAGTTAGTCTTTAAAGTGCCACAACATTTATTTATTTGCTTTTCTGTTTGTTTACTCTCTGATATGCTTGCGTAGACTAACATGGCTACTACTTCAAACATTACAATTGTATTTAAATGTAAGCTTTCATGGATCAAGTCAACTTCATCAGACATAAGAGTAAGACCTCATGGCATCAATTTATACACATCAGGTACAGAGGCGCACAATGGCTGGCCAGCCTAATAGAAAAGTAACATTGTAGCTCTTTACAATTGACAATCATGGCAAATTCCTGCTGTTATTCAAACTTGCTTATGAAACTTGTCCCAGTTGATTTTCAAAGGGTTTCAAAACAAACTTCACTTGCAAGCTGATGCGCCACATTGAAAGATGCCGAACAAACACTGTGGAATTCTTCAGTTTCTAGTGATATTAATACAGTATTGTGACGGTATACTGTGGAAATGTCATGTACGGTAATTGAAAAGCTTGCTATACAAGACTGCCCTGATACTGAAGCTCTTCAGCACTTTCCTCACCTCACCATATGTATTACTTTTTAAAAAGTAGCATTTTGCTTCTACCTATTTTGTACATCTTTGGGGTATGTCAAGTGTAATAAATTGACTGCCATTCTCCCCCCAAAAATTATCCACTCATATGGGATGGTTATATTGTGGGCAATTCATGTATTCAGCAAGAAAAAGTGGCAGATTTGTGGTAAGGGGGCGGGGGGGGGGAGAAAAATACTTTCCTTTAAATCTGGGGGTGTACGGTTATAATATTCATTAACAAAATCCATTAAGCATTGCTGCTGCACAACCTCCCCTTACAGTTGTAATAGACATCATTTAAATGCACAGGAAGACTGGACATCTTGATGCTTTGCATACCTGTCAAGTATCCCGTTTTGGCCGGGATTTCCCGTAATTCACCGCTCCGTCATGCTCCTTCTCGCCGTCATCCCATATTTGAAGAGCCAGGAAAGGGGTTACTGCACATGCGTACCGCTGCCTCTGATGAGCACGCATGCGCAGTAACCCCTTTCCTGGCTGAAGGGGTTTCTGCGCATGCACGCAGAGGTTACGGCGCATGCACGTCGCTGCCTCTGATGTCAGAGGCAGCGGCGCGCATGCACCAATGCTAGCGCCCGAAAACTTTCCCGTATTTGGACACTGGCAACTTGACAGATATGATGCTTTGTTCCCCATGTACATTAAGGACTGCATTAGGTAAGGAATACTATGGTAACTGCCCAACATGGTGAATAATGTCCTTAGCAGTTCCTTCTGGCCTGCAATGGAATATTTGTATGTCAGAAGAACATTTAAAGCGGTGGAATATGCACATATGTAATATCAGTTTGATAGCTTTCAGCCCGGCAGAGATGGCGAAGTTTGGCACTCCAGGTGTTCTCGGACTTGAAGCTCAAGTCAGCACTCCTGCTGATCAAGGCTTCTGGGAATTGAAGTTCAAGAACAGCTGAAGTGCCAAGGTTCACCATCACGTTATAGGGGATGCTAGTACTTTTCAACATACAAACTTGAATCCTATTGGTCTTCATATACGGTATGTGTAATTTGTTCTGGTTAATTAATGAGATGCCCAAATGCATCTTGGTTGTGTAATTGGAACTGTGTAACCAAGCCTATGACCAGACCATGCCTCATCAATTAGCTTCAGCAAGTTGCGTAAACGGGGTGTAAAACACCAATAGGATTCTGGCCAGTCTGCAGCTGTCAGCGCAAGTGATTAGAGAACAGATTACAAAAAGGCAACTATGTAGAATAAAAGTAAAAACAAACCAGTTTTTGTAGCTTAGAGACTTTTTTTTTTAAAAAAAATTCAGAATGTGTCCAATGAAGGTGAATTGAAAGTCATGCAACTGCGCACTGAAATAAACCCATTAGTCTTTAAGGTCCCACAACTGTTTTTTTAAAAAGAAATGTTTGTTAGACATGATTATAAAAGAGCGTATACACAAGGATATGAGCGTTATGGGATACACCATGTACTGTATACATATTTTCAATTTTGATGTAAACATGCTTCTGCTGTGGTGGCAGCCCCCTTGTTTTGAAGCTTAGGTGGATTGGACTCTCCGAGGCCTAGGCACAGACAATGCGCAATGACTTTTCCTCAGATGTGACTGTCACTGAGGTTCACTCTTAGAGTAATAAAATTATCTGTGCATTATAGTGACTTTACAGGGTCACCCCTCGTGCTGCACCTGGGAATGGCCATGCCATGTTTCTATGCTGTCAGTCTACATGAGAGGTGTGTGGAAACGTGAAACCAGCCTAGAGGCCATTGGTATTGAAGTGCAGTACTGTATAAGAAAGGTTATGGGATGTTGCTGAGCCTGCACCATTCTAAAGTAAAAACAGAGAGTCCTGACTGACTTTGCTTGAGTATTATGGGATGTGCCATTGGCCCTGTCTGTGCCTCCAGTGTGTGCATAGCTGCGTTGATGTTGTGCGCCAAAGCTTTTATGAGGGGATGGATCTTCAAGGGAGACGGGGGTCTGGAGGGGTCTCCCCCCCTGGTGTTGTGAACCGCTTAGCCGGGTCTTCTCCATTCTGGTCTGGCTGGACTCGAGAGAGAGGAACAGTGTGGCAGTGATTATTATGGGCTGTGTGAGAAGGGGGAGAGAAATGCTGTAAGTGCACGCAGTGTAGGCTGTGGCTAAGAGTTGCTGGTAGTATTATGGGATGCCTCACTGGACGAGGGACTATTATGGGATGCCTCAGGGAAGGAGGTGGTGTTGGGCATGGTTAGTATTATGGGATGTCAGGCATGAGGCTATTATGGGATGCCATGTGGGGGCTCTCTTCTTCTGGCAATATTCCAGCGAGGCAGGGTTGGATGGGAAGGGAGGAGAGCTTGTTATGGGATGCCAGACTTGGCAACGAGTGTGGGCTTATTATGGGATGGTCAGTGAGTGAGTGATGGGGAGATTATTGTGGGTTGGTTGGAAGAGCAAAGGAAGGGGATGAGGGTATGTAGTGACTATTATGGGATGTTCAGGGCAGTGAGCCGGTGCCTGTGGGAGGGGGGAGGAGGAGGGGGTGGAAAGGAGAGAATGTGATTATTATGGGATGCCCCATGGGGGGGGGAAGGGAGACTATTGTGGTATGTATGAGTAAGAGCGAGTATTATGGGATGTTTCCGCATGGGGGGAGTTTGTATTGCTGGACGGTTTCCCGCAAGGATTATTATGGGATGTTTTGGAAAGGGGGGGAATAGAAGAGGAGAACGCTTATTATGGGATGCAGTGCTGGGCCCTTGGCAGGGAGTTTTGTGGATGATGGGGGGGGAGTATTATGGGATGTCTCGCTTGAGGAGGGTGGGGGGGTTTACTGAGGTGACGGGGGTGGGACCCGTTGTCAAGGCATCAGGTATATATTATGGGATGGAGGCGGGAGTGTTAGGCAGGGGGAGGGGCTTGGCCGAGGCTTTTTTTCCCCTCTTTTAAGAGGCGGCGCTGGAGCCGGAGCCATTTTCCCTTCAGCGACGTCGAGAAATAAGAAGCCTGGTGAGGGCGGGAGAGGAGGCAGGGAAGGGGCATTATTATTATTATTATTATTATTAATGGGGGGGGGGAGGACGAGGGTCTTTAGGGTTTGAACGGCGAAGACCTCACAGGGGAACGACCCGCCGCCGCCGCCGCCGCCTCAGGGAGACGGGGGGTGGGTGGGTGGGGTGCCCCGCCCGCCTTGGCGGCCCCACTACTCCCCCTGTGTCCTCAGGCTGCTTCCCCGCACTGGCCACAGGTGTGAAGGGTGGTGGTGGGGAGTCTCCCCCCCTCTTCTCCCCACCCCCAGGACTATCTGTATCTACCAAGCCGAGCGCACGTGTTAGGAGGGCTCTTTGGGGGGGGGGGGGGAAGGGAGGTGCTGTGTGATATATGTCACCGGCGCCCCACTCTTTTCTCCCCCTTCCCTTTTCCTGAGCCTTCTTCCCTCCTCTCTCAAGTAAGAACTAAGAAGATTTTTAAAAAACCCTTGTTTCCTCCCCCCCCCCCCCCCTTCTGCCATGGCCTGATCTCTCAAGCCTAGATAGACTCTTCCCCCCTCCCTTTCCTTAATGTCCCTGCCAAGTCTCCTCCTGTCTGATGGTGGCTTTTCTTCCTCCTCTTCCTCTTCCTCCTCAGTGGGGCTGTCTGGCTCTTTCCTCCCCCCAAGTGCGAGGATTTAGGGAAAGGGGGGGGAGGTTTGGCTTGTGGCAAGTTTCTCGGGTTTCCCCCCCCCTTGAGCCCTGTGCTCTGACGGTGCCTTTTGTTTGCTGTGTTGTACCCACTGCCCACCCCCTTCTTGGAACATGTCTGCCCACCTGGGCCATCACCCCAACAACAACAACAAAGGGGACAAAACTCTTAAAGATGGGGTTCCCTCCTTTCGATGAGTCTTGATGGTGGTGGTGAATCTTAGCCATAGGGTTTTCTCTCTACTGGTGGTGGGTTTGGCATTATTTGGGAGGCAAGACCTTTTGGGTTGGGGAGAGGGGAAGGGGTTTCCCCAGCCTCTTCGCCCTCCAGCTGCGAAAAGAATGGGAGACCCCAAAGTGGATGTTCTTGTCAGTCTACTTGCAAGTGGGGTTTAGTGACTTGAGCTAATTCATTCCACGATGCTTATCCTCCAGGCTGCCTTGTGGATGGGTGCTTTCATTTGGACCAAGTTGTTGGTTTCATTGCCCGTCCTTGCCTTTCTCCAGGATGCCACCCACACACACACACACACACACACACACACACACACACACACACACACACACACACACACACACACACACACACACACACACACACACACACACACACACACTTATTATCTATTTGCTACAACTTGTGACTTTGTTATAACCCATGCTGTGACTTCAAGCCGTACTCTTTTAACTCCCTTCTCTTTCCATGCAGCAGATTATCGGCAGTTGTCGCTAAAGAAGGTGCCAAGATAGCAGGAGTTGCTTGAGACCTAGGCTCGCCCTCTGGATTGGGGGACATGGCGTCGGGCATAGGATCCCCGTCGCCTTGCTCTGCCGCCAGTGATGAGGAGGACATGGAGATCTTACTGAACAACAGTATCCGCCAACATCAAGGTATACAGAAAGGCCAGCATTGTATAATTGACTGCTTTGCTTTGTGATTCTAGGATATCTTGAACCAAGCAGTGAAAGAGTTCTTCTGTTGTCTATAGGGAGAAAGCTAGCAAGATCATATTCACTCACACACCCCAAAAAAATCTCATTGCTGGGAAAGAAGGTACTGGACTTAATCCATGCCTTCTTTTGGTAGGTTTGATGTATAGTTAACAATTTGTCCTCCATGGTATCTTAATGTTAAATTTTTTTTTACTAGGCCTGAAGACTATATACCAACTGCTGTAGATGCTAACTAATTTAGTTGCCTATTTCTGTGGCTTCTGCTAAAGGCATTTTTTTTTTGGCTTGGAAAGGACTTCCTGTAGAACTTTCTCAATCATTTGGAATATATAGATAGCTGTACTAGATTTTTCTGTGAATAAATATGGACACTGCTTGCAAAAACACATAAGGGAAAGTTCTATTAAGTGGAACTTGTGTGTACTCCAGGTAGTATCCCACGGTTTTTTTTTCTTAAACATATGATGGTGTTCAGTGCAGGGGTAGTCTGGCAAGTGACCTAAGTCTTGTCAAGGGAAAGTGTTGGATGGTGGTTTGCAGTGTGTGAGACATAGTTGTGATGCTTTGAAAAAAACGAATGACATGGATGTTTATTTTGTCCATTGAGGGTTCAGATATATCTGTGTCCAAAAGGATCTGTGCTCTGGTTGCATGACCCACTCACCCCCCCCCCCAGTCACACCTAGTTTATTTCACAGTTGCACACCTTAGTCCTATTTGTTCAATTGAATACAGGTGGCGCATGTGGTGTGTGTGTGTGTGTGTGTGAAAGTGTTGTACCTTTCAGCTTTTGTTTTAGTTTTTCCCATATATGAATCTTGTAACATTAGTTGTAATATGGAGGTGCCACTTATTGACCTTTCTTATGGGCAGTAGAGATGCAGGAATAAGGTGGCCGTCTCCTTGCCTGTAAAGTTGTTTTTTTTAGAAAAAGAACTTTTTGCACTACTGAGAACATCACGTTGTTACCTCAGGAGGGACAACTATCCTCTCCGTTCCTGAGTTTTAAAAGTGACAGGAGTTTGTGGGTGATAGAACAGGGGTGCCCAAACGTTTTGGGCCGTGGGCCAGCCACGTGGTTCAGCGGGCCAGTCACCTGGTTCTTCCCACCGGAAGCATAAGTAAAAAGCGCCTTGCAATCTGTTTAGCAACAGGATGAGATAGATTTTAGGCTGCCATTTTCTCTGCTTAACCTAGGGGTGCCCAAACTATGACCCATGGGCCAGATCTGGCCTCAACGCCAATTCATCCGGCCTGCACCGCCCTCCTCGCTCCCGGAAGTGTTAGTGACAAGGGCGGTGCAGGTCGGATGAATTGGTGTCGTGGGCTGGATCTGGCCCAAGGGTGGTAGTGAGTGGTAGTTTGGGGACCTCTGTGATAGAACATTTCCCCCCTCCTTGTAAGTTTTAGTTCTTATTCTGAGTGATTGCTCTTTTTAGTTGCTAGTTTTGACAAGCCTCGAGGAAGGGGGGTGGAGAGGATGCTCTGAGAGGAGTGGGTTTGTGGAGCTGAGTTTTTAATTTTTCAGAACTGCTGGAGGAAAGGATGGAATGAAAAATACTTTTGCAACAGGATATATTTGCTAGTTTGGGAATGCAGAGCCCTGAGCCCGCTTCCCTCTCTTCTCCTTGCTTTTTGGTTGTAGAAATGACTATGACCTGTGGCTTCCCTCCTCCTGCCCAGTGCCTGTGGTTAGGAGGCCATTTTCCCTTGGAGGGAGAGCTAGTGACTCTGGCTGCGTGTAATGGGCGGGGGTGGCTGATGAAAGGGGAGGGGAGGTGGAAACGGCTGCGTTGCTGTGGATCCTGTCACAAAGAAAGCTGCTGGCTGCCTGTGCCCCTCTGGGCTTTGGGGGGATGGAAGAACAGATGGAAGCGTGGTCTGTCAGGGTGAGGAGTGATATATGAAGTGTGCATGTATGTGCCTGTGAGGTGGGAGCAGAATGAGTTAAGCTTGCATTTGCTTAGTGATGTAGTAATTGTGAGTTGGAAGAAGGCTAGGATCTGAATGAGAGCCTGGCAATTGAACTGGTAAACTAAGAGCAGTAACAGTTTAGATAGGATGGAGGAGTCTAGGAAGAGTCATGTGAAATTTGTTGTAGCTATAAAGCTGACAAGGGGAGTGTTGGGAGGGAGATTGCTGTGAATCTTGCAGGTGCATCCTTGGATATTTTTTATTTTTGGAGACTTAGATTTTTGATTGAGGAAGCAGGGAAGAAGGCACAGTGCCTTACTGCTGATTGATATTGGAGTGGTTAGTTCTGTTCCTGCTATGGTGCATGGCCTAATAATTCCTTGTTCCAAATGGGAAAAGTTCACTGGGGAAGGGGCCATAAAACAAGTGGTTTTCAAATGGGGGTGGATGTGCAAGAAAAAATATAAAGTTCCAGGAA
This sequence comes from Bradypodion ventrale, assembly GCA_035047345.1. Classification (NCBI taxonomy): domain Eukaryota; kingdom Metazoa; phylum Chordata; class Lepidosauria; order Squamata; family Chamaeleonidae; genus Bradypodion; species Bradypodion ventrale. Next base: position 138,068,882 of record JAWDJE010000002.1, on the reverse strand, counting down.
GGAGTAGGATCTTGGGGCAGGGGGCATCCTTCCTTCATTGAGACCTGGGTGAGTTCAATGTTACTGAACAAAAAGAATGTCATGATATTAGATTAGTAGGAGTGTTGGTGTCCCATTGCTCTTTCATCTCAGTCTGAATCGAGAAGAAACTAGGAAAGCAAGAAGTTGCAAGTAGATAAATAGGTACCACTTTGATGGGAAGGTAAACAGCGTTCCATGAACTCCGGTGTCTAGGCATGTCTGCCACATGTCCATGGAAACGTCTTCAAGCGCTGGCTCTTCGGCTATAAATAGAGATGAGCACTGAACCCTAGAGTCAGATATGACTGGCTTTCGAGCAAGGGTGACCTTTACCTATTACTAATGTAGGAAGAACTCCTGACTTGTGTTAAAGGTTCCTTATATATGATTTTAGAAGAAGATCGGGTACAGGCGAAACTCGGAAAATTAGAATACCGTGCAAATGTTCATTCAGTCCAGTAATGCAATTTAAAAGGTGAAGCAAATATATGAGATAGACTCATTACATGCAAAGCGAGATAGTCCAAGCCTTACTTTGTTATAATATTGATGCTTATGGTTTACAGTTTATGAAAACCCCAACCCTCCAATCTTATATTCCCCATAACCATCACATGATCTCATGTACGCTGTACGCCATGATTATCACAATCGTAACGAATTGAGGCATGACATCTCTCGCTTTGCATGTAGTGAGTCTATCTCATATTTTTGTTTCACCTTTTAAGTGAAATGAATAGACATTTGCACGATATTCTGATTTTCCAAGTTTCACCTGTATGTTCTACCTTTTAATGCTAATGTTGGACTAGTGCTATAGTATGCCGGCCATGTTCTGAATGCAACAACAGGAAGAACTGCTCTCAATAATCTTAACTTGTAGAGCACACAGGAAGTGAGTGGAAAGATCCATGTTTTTAAGATGTGAAAGAAGAGATGGCGGCTTATACCTTGGCTTAGTGTTGTGATGAAGCAGCGTCAGGCGAATGCGATCCACCTGGGGCGGAGGGGAAATGTTGAAGTCTGTGTGCAAATGCAGCCTTTAAAGGCTTGAGAATGAATTGTCTTCTCATTCATGTCTTCTGATAGAGCCAGAAGAAGAGCCAGAAGAAGAACTGTTATCAGAGGCAGAAATCCCTAAAATAAAGAAGAAGAAGAAGCCCAAAAAGCTGAAGGAACCTAAAGTGCCCAAGCTGAGTAAGCGCCAGAAAAAAGAGGTGAGGAAAAAAAAGGCAGAGGTGGTAAAAATCATAGGGGAAGGAAAGCTGCTAGCTATCCAGGTGGCTCTGTATCCATTAGGGCCTAAGTTGTGTCCCTTTGGCTGTTGCAAGGTTCTGATGTTGATGGTGTGCCTTCCTTCTCTTCCCCAACACCTCAGCTTGGAGACAGCTCTGGCGAGGGAAATGAGTTTGTGGAGGAAGAAGAGGAAGTGCTGCTGCGCTCGGACAGTGAGGGAAGTGACTATACCCCTGGGAAGAAGAAGAAGAAGAAACTGGGGACTAAGAAGGAGAAAAAAATCAAAGTCAAGCGCAAGGAGGAGGAAGAAGAAGAGGAAGAAGATGATGACTCCAAGGTAAAAGAGGGGTGCATCAAATATCCTATGGTTTCCCTGAACAGATGACTCTGCTACCCCCATTATCTTCCCTTCTCATATTGCCTAGTTTTGTTTGGAGGGTAGACTAGATGGATAAAACAGAATTTAGTACTTGAAAGACCTTGTGTTTTTCCTCTCAAAGCAAAAACAAAAGATTAATCAAGTTCCTGCAGAGTTGGCATATGTGTCTCGTGTCCCCCCTCCTCCTGTACAGTTAGTCCTCTGCAGAATCCCCTTCTGAATCTTATTTTTCTTGGAGTGAAAGAAAAACGTTCTTGTTGAGACTATGTTTCCCTGATCATTTTCGTTCCTCTCACCAGGAACCTAAGTCTTCAGCCCAGCTTCTGGAAGACTGGGGCATGGAGGATATTGATCATGTTTTCACAGAGGAGGATTATCGTACTCTTACTAATTACAAAGCTTTCAGTCAGTTCGTCAGGTATGTTCTTTTTGTCTTCTACTACTCAGGAAGGCGCGGTAAAAAATGTAAATAACGTAGGAGCAGATGTGGTACAAAGTTGACAAGCACAAGTTATGAACTGGGAGTCTCAGCTTTACTTGTTAATCTATTGGATGACAACAACACACAAGGTAGTGTGGCTCTCCCTGAGGACCTCATCCACTGTGTGGAGGGAGGGGATGGCTCAGAAATGATGCTTCATGCTTTATTGAGCAGTTGTAAGAAATACTGAAATGATGTACATGAAATACTGTGACTGTTACGGAAGAAAATTTTTACAAGCTGTTAGTAGTAGTTCCTGCTTGATTATTTGATACCATGCTCTAGTCTAGGATATGGGTTCCCCTATTGCCCATTGAAGGGGAAAGTGTTGTAAAAAGGAAATTTTCTTTTCCCATTTGTTTCTTGGCTTCAAGTAGCAATGGAAATAATGTGATCTAATGGTCTTGAGTAGGGGTTATTAAACAATTCCCTCCAAAGATCTAGTTTTAATTGTTGTCTTCCTTCCATTCACCAGGCCACTTATTGCTGCTAAGAATCCCAAAATTGCTGTCTCAAAAATGATGATGGTTCTGGGGGCCAAGTGGAGAGAGTTCAGCACAAACAACCCCTTCAAAGGCAGCTCTGGGGCATCCGTAGCGGCGGCTGCAGCAGCGGCTGTGGCTGTGGTGGAAAGCATGGTGGCGAATGTGGATGCTATCCTTCCTCAGCCTCCAGTAGAAATACCACTTCGAAAGGCCAAAACAAAGGAAGGCAAAGGTGAGAGCTATGTGTGGGGTTTGCTGGGACATTACCTGAAGGCCAGGTGTTACCTTCATAAGGACATCATCTCATTCTAGTAAATTGCAGTTCAGAGCATGCTTTCAGGACATTTTTTTATTACATTTGTACAGATATTGTGATGAAACCTTTGTCCTTGGTCCACTTAACATTCTGAGCACAGTTGTGATCTAGGTGTGGTGATGGTTTATTTCTTAGGTCCCAATGCTCGGAAAAAACCTAAGCCTAGTCCTCGCGTTCCTGACATCAAAAAACCCAAAACCAAGAAGGTGGCCCCTTTGAAGATCAAACTGGGAGGATTTGGCTCCAAGCGCAAAAGATCATCCGTGAGTCTTTCTTCTTTAGAGAAAAGGTGTTGGGTGTTGGCTTTTGTATATCCTCAAGTAGAAAATTGAGGGGGTGGAAGTATCAAAACCAGCAGATTTTGTGTCCCATTTTTGTTTTTGTTTTCTTCTTCTTTATATGCCTTTTAAGAGTGAGGAGGATGACCTAGATGTTGAGTCAGACTTTGATGATGCTAGCATTAACAGCTACTCTGTGTCAGACGGCTCTACCAGTCGCAGTAGCCGTAGCCGCAAGAAACTCAAAGCAGGAAAGAAAAAAAAGAAAGGTATTTAACTTAGAAGATGGGATGGGGATGGGGATTTCATGATTCAAAATGTTTATGACATTGAGACTAGATGTTTAAAGAGAACTTGCTGTTGTGGACCTAAGGAAGATGGAAGCACTTCTCTTGAATAACGGTGGCATCTTGCTAATCTTGTCTTCACAGTCTAGTGGTGGTGTTTGAAATGCTGCATTTGCAGCTGTGGTCATTTGGACTGGAGACCTCTGTTGTCTAAACGGTGCTGTGTGGCATGAGGACGAAGTACCATCTTGGTTAGCTAACTTGTGATTTGCTTAATTGTTCAGTGCCTGCCTACTCTTCTGCCCCTTCAGGAGAAGAAGATTCTGCTGCAACTGTTGACGGCTATGAAACAGACCACCAGGATTACTGCGAGGTGTGCCAACAGGGGGGAGAGATCATCCTGTGTGACACTTGCCCTCGTGCCTATCACATGGTTTGTCTGGATCCTGATATGGAGAAAGCGCCAGAGGGCAAGTGGAGCTGCCCACACTGTGTGAGTTTTGGGTTCTGTTGTATAGTTTTTTAAAAAGGGGAAAGGTAGCGTTAGGAAGAGAACTTGCTGGGATTCTGAGCAGCTTGGTGTAAAAGTTTCCCTTCCCTTTAGGAGAAAGAGGGAATCCAGTGGGAGGCTAAGGAAGATAACTCGGAGGGTGAGGAGACCATGGAAGATGCTGTGGGTGATGCAGAGGAGGAAGATGATCACCACATGGAGTTCTGCCGTGTTTGTAAAGATGGGGGAGAGCTGCTGTGTTGCGATGCTTGCCCTTCATCTTACCACATCCACTGCTTGAATCCCCCTTTGCCAGAGATTCCCAACGGAGAATGGCTTTGTCCGCGCTGTACTGTAAGTTCCTGTGCTGTTTCACAAATGAGGGGTTTGTGCATTATTGACTGGGAATGTCCCAAGTGATGTAGCACTTGACTCTTAACATTGGTATGGGCATCTATATCTGCCATAAAGACCAAACTAACTGATTTTTAAAAACTCTGTTGTGTATGAAATAATGTGCTATAGATGGGTACCATAGTACAGGAAACTAGATTTTTAAAATCATGTATCATAAATAGTAGTGTGCTCTCTGAGGGAGGTTGATTTGAGTAATGTATGGCAGGAATTGGCCCGGGGATTCTCAACCTGTGGGCCGGATGCGGCCCACAACACCATTTCATGTGGCCCCCACCGCCTCCACCACACCAGGAAATGTGGAGAAAGGGCAAAATGGCCATCCGTCCCCTCAAGCTGCCTGAGGGAGCATGACCCGGCCTGCGGCTTTAAAAGATTGAGAACTCCTGAATTGGGCTGTAGTTAAAATGTTTTGGGATGATCATTCTAGTAAGGGAAGGATACATTTTGGAATTTTAATCTCACTGCTCCTGGTGCAGCAAGGAATCATTATCTATAATAATCCATCCCTTGTAGGCTATTCTGACTTCTGATGGAGCCTATATATCATGTGTTCTCTCACCTTGCTGACTCAGTGAACCCGGCAGTGGACTGTTCTCTTCTCCTATTTTGAGGTGTGGCTTTTGAAAGAAATAGTCAACTCGGGTTGAAATAGTAGGCACTTCCCCCACCTGCACCCCCCCCCCCCTCCTGCTTTCATAGCAGCTACTTGCAAGCTCCAGGCCTTGTCCTCAGCCCTCGTTCAGTTAACAGGGAAATATTCAAGACAGAATAATACCTGATTTTTCACTGCCACCTTTCTTTGTTGTGGCATTATTGGAAAAAGCATAAATTTAGGTCACGAAAGTTAGAATCTTTTGGCAGGAAATAGAAGAATGGATTTAAGGTTGTTGCTCTGAGTCCTCTAGCTGGCAACGAAAAATGTGTAGAAGTTCAAATAAATATGAAAGGATGGGACAAAAGGGGAGAAACACTTTTTAATCCTGCTTTCCTCCTGTTCCAGTGTCCATCTTTGAAGGGCAAGGTGCAAAAGATATTAACTTGGAAGTGGGGGCAGCCCCCACCAGCTACACCAGTGCCACGGCCACCGGATTCAGATCCGAATGCACCATCTCCTAAACCCCTGGAGGGAAGACCTGAGCGCCAGTTCTTTGTCAAGTGGCAGGGCATGTCTTACTGGCACTGTTCCTGGGTGTCTGAGCTGCAGGTAAGCAGTCTAGGTCATCAGCTGATCAGAGGAAAGAGTCGGGCTAATATCATGCTGAGATGTTGTGTAACCTGTTTTATCTGGTTGTACCACAGCTGGAACTACATTGCCAGGTAATGTTTCGCAATTACCAACGCAAAAATGATATGGACGAGCCACCTTCAGGAGACTTTGGAGGAGAAGAAGAGAAGAGCCGCAAACGCAAGAACAAAGACCCCAAGTTTGCAGAGATGGAGGAACGTTTTTACCGTTATGGGATCAAGCCAGAGTGGATGATGGTCCATCGAATTCTCAACCACAGGTGAAGGAGAAGAAAGGTTGCTTGAAAAACAAGTTAATCTGAGTGGGCCAGGTGGCCTCTGCAGAATGTGAAGTCTATCCTTTTCTCAAAGGCACCAGAGGAAGAACAACTCTGGACCTCTTTGTGGAACTTGTGCTGTAGATTTGGGATGACTGTGGTACAGAAACCCTGAACTTTTTGGTGGATGTTCTAAACATGCACATATTTTGGGAATGTAGGCAGTGGTGGGCTCCAACAGGTTTGGACAGGTTCGGGAGAACTGGTAGTAAAACTGGCTGGCCCAGCCCCGCCCACCACCTCCTCTCACCCCACTCTGGATGCACTCCAACATCCTTGCTGCTGGGTCCGGGCGCCCAGAGTGGGGTGAGGCTGAGCCAGCAGTTACTCTTTAAAGGAAAATTAGAGCATCGAAGCGTAATTGCTAACTAATGGTCTGAAAAAGTGGACTCGATCCACAAAAGCTCACATTAAAATACAGCAGTTTAACCACACCCACCCAGTCACCTGGCCATGCCTATGGAGTTGGCCACACCCACAGTGTGGTAGTAAAAAAAATTTTTTTGAAGCCCACCACTGAATGCAGGGCTCTAGTCTGTGTTTCTATTGCGGTACATTTTCTGCAGCTGAGATTCCCAGTGCCCTTACACTTGCTATGGTAGTGTTCCTTAATTTGTTAACTTTTAGAAGAGGCAGGAGGGAAAGCCTCCTTTTGTTCACCCATTTTGACTTTGCTAGACAAATATTAAGATGAGTTTCTGTTTTTCTCCAGTGTGGACAAGAAGGGGAATGTTCACTATCTTATTAAATGGAGGGATCTACCCTATGACCAAGCCTCTTGGGAGAATGAGGATGCGGAGATACAGGATTACGACATCTTCAAGCAGGGCTACTGGAACCACAGGTGAAAGCATGGACTTTATTTACGGAAGGGTGGACCTAGAAGACGAAGTTGTTGATGTGACACTGCTTTCTCTATGAAAGAGATAGAGGGAAGTCTGGCAAGTCTGAGCCTGCTGCAGTAAAAAGAAAAGCATAATCTCTTGCCCATCTGTATGTTAACGTTGTTCACTATCTGTCCAAACTATGGTTTTTTTTCCCTTTACACAACAGGGAGTTGATGAGGGGTGAAGAAGGAAGACCTGGTAAAAAGATAAAGAAGGTGAAGTTACGGAAATTGGAGAGGCCTCCAGAAACACCAGCAGTGGATGTGAGTTAATGGCTTTAGAGGTGAGGGTGGGTGAGGAGGCTAGAAAAAGGGAAACAACACTGTAGGTTGTGTGATCAGAAATTTCCCACATAGTCTCTAACTGAATTATCAACTATACTTCTGTAATGCTTTTTTTTACCACCATGGTAAAGCCCCTATAATGCCTTTGTTTTATAATTACATTTACTTTTACTGTTGTAGTCCTTGTTGAAGAACCAGGTTTTTTTAAGATTTATTTTTTATTTTATTATAAGTCACATAACAAAAGAAAACATGACAAAACAAACATACAAGTACATTCACCCAACCCTTGATCCCATCCCTGTGCTGAACAAGATGAAATTTGCTTATACTGTTTTGTTAATATGCCATTTTCTGCTCTTCCTTTTCCCAGAATTTATATGTTTCCTGACACGGCTTATTTGTCAAACCAAATATAACAAAGGGCTTCCATATTTCCCCAAACGTGTTTTTTGTAGTCATTCCTTTCTTTAATTATGTCATTAATTTATCGTTTAGCGCCAAACACCAAACGTTCCATCTGTCTTTGCTTATTCTTCCATTCTGCAGCAATCAATTGCCTTGCCACCGACAGCAATATGACTAGCAACTCTTTCTTATTTTTATAAATCTTACTGTATTTTTTGGAAAATAAGACACTTTTTCTCTCCCAAAAGTGGGGAGAAAATGAGGGTGCGTCTTGTAGACCAAATGCTGGTCTTCGGCCAGCTGTGACTGTTGTAAAATGATACTTTACAAGAGCTGCAGCTGGTGAAGACTACTACTGCCACCTCTCAGCTGTTCAGGGCAGGGGAAAAAAACATCTGAAAAACAAGTGGCCACTAGAGGGCGAAAATTGCAATTTCCCATTTAAATGCATTGGAAATAAATTTTTTGTATGCAAAGGTTTTCTGTTTGTATGTTCCCAATGCATTTAAGTGGGAAACCAAACCTGTGCTTAAAAAGAAAGGGTTTCACTTACCTTGATGCCTTTGTCTCTACTCCACGTGGACAAAATGGAGGGGGAAAACATGCTTCCTGGTTGAAAGGAGAGCAAGAGGCTAGGCTGGAGTATCACTTCCTTCCTCAGTGCAATTGGCCTGGCCTGCCCATTTCTGCTGCAGCGCCACCACTGGTTGGTGGTGCAAAATACAGTATTAAATATATATATTTTGTTTTCCTGCTCTGAAAACTGGGTGCGTCTTATGGTCCAAAAAAATACGGTAATCTCCTCCACCTCCCCTAACAATGCGATTTTTGGACTTAGCCTAACCGTAGCCTCTACAGTTTTCCCCAATTCTATTTCTATCAATTTCCAGAATTTATATGTGAATTCAAATCCCCACCACATGTGTGGGTATGTACCAACCTCTTTTTCACATCTCCAGGACATATTTGTCCCGTCCCTGCTCATTTGGTACAACCGTGCTGGGGGTCATGTACCATTTCCACATAATTTTACAATTGTGCTCTTTTTCCTTAATGGAGAGTAAGCTCATTAGTCATCGTTTCCATTTCCACATCCACACATTCCCATCAATTGTAATACCCAGTTCCTTTCCCCATACTTTTCTTAGTATTATTTGTGGTTCTTCGTTTTTATCTAAAATCTGATATAACTTACCTACTAATCCTTTGCTTGAAATTATTCCCCTCCTCTGTTTGTATATCAATTCCTCAAATGGGGTTAACAATCTATCCAAATATCTTCTATCTCTTACTCTCTTATCCCATTTTTCCATTTGTATACTGTATTTTGGAACCATTTCAACCCTAATTTGATATATACAGTACCTCATTCCTTTTCTGTTGATCATTACATTGTTCCATCCATTGTTTCAATAGCAAGAGCTTGTTCTGTGATAATATTTGTTTCATTTCTTTACTTAGCTTTAAAGGGTAATCCAATATGTCCAACAATTCCAAAATGGGTGATATGCCCAGGGCTAATTAGCTTTTCGTCCCTTTCCAAAACTGGTATAAGTCTTTCAAAATTTTATTTTTAATTTTAAACTTAGTCTCTTGGTCTTTTAAAAATAGGCCTCCCTTAAATTTTCTATATTCCATCCAGTCAGCTTCTTCACTCTCTGAGATTTCCTTGTACTGTACTAACTTATTTATCATTCGCTTTAATTGAAATACCTTGTAGTAGTTTGCTACGTTCGGAATTCCAGGCCACCTTCCCTTTGTTGTAGATACCACAGGGATTTCATGATGAACCAGTCTTGATAGTGTTAAAATAGCAACAGACCAGAAATTTAGCCGGAGCTGGACTCACTGAGGTGTGGTCAGTTCTGTAGACCTACCTGTAGTGTCATAGCAAGGTGGGGTTGTGGAGACAAAGGAGAGGGACTCTTCCTATGGAAACAGCTGCTCTATTTGCTGTGCATGAAGGCTGGAGGGTCAGATGTACCTTTCTGTTCGCTAACCTTGTGTGAAAGGGTAGCAGTGTTTCTCAAAGGATGAAGTACCCACTGCCAGAACGGTAATTCTCATCTCCTGAGCTGCCCACCTTTGCATTTTGCTTTCTGTACCAGCCTGATGCCCTCTTGAGATTTTGGATTAGAATTCAGTCTCAGTTTAAGATGCTAATGAAAAGGCATCATGGGAGTTGAAGCTCAAAACATCCTTAGGCCCAAACATCCGTAGGACACCAGGTTGGAGAAATCTGGTCTATAGAGAACTTAGAATTTGCATTCTTTTTTTTTCCTTACTGATGAATTCATACCTGTCAAGTATCCCATATTGGCTGGAATTTTCCATAATTTTGCGCCGCTTTTGCTCCTTTCCTGCCTGGAGCTGCCGCCATCCTGTAATTTGGCGGCGGGGGAAAAGTACTTTGCATCCCCTTCTGCGCAGGTCCCATCTATGCATGCGTAGAACCCTTCTACGCATGTGCAGAAGGGGATGCGCAGAAGGCTTCTACACATACGTAGAAGGGACCTGTGCAGAACAGTTCTGCGCAGGTCCCGTATTGTCCGGAGCCGCGCTTGACAGGTATGGATGAATTTGCTCTAGCTCTTATCAGTTGCAGTTTCTTTTGTTCGTCCGATATCTTTTTCCTTTGGGTCTGCCTTTTTCTTGTTCATGCCCCTATCCCATTGGCTTCCCTGCTTATGAGGTGAAATTCCTCCCAGCTAAAGTGAGAGGAGGGGGACAGAACAGTTATTTTTGGAGACGTTTTCAATATGGTAGCTTCATTAGTCTGTGCAAGAAAGTCTGTGACAAGAAAAGCAAAGTGAAATAAAGACAAAAACGTGGCACCTTAAAGACTAACTCCATATTTTGATGTTAGCTTTTTGTGGATCAAGTATGAAGAAGTGGACTTGAGCCACAAAAGCTAACATTAAAATGTAGCAGTTAGTCTTGAAAGGCACCAGAATGGATTGGTTTTGAAGACGTTACACCGTTTAGAGAAGTTTTGAGACACGGGGACATCTGGTGCATTTCTTTAAAGGAAATTGGTTTGTTAAGTGTAAAAATGGAAAAGGAATTTGCTTAGTTTAGTATCGGGTTCCCCCTGAGTGGGCGGCGAACAAATTGAAATATTAAATGAAATGAAATGAAAACCCCTTAGGAGAATGCTATGCTCACCTGCTCTGCTGCTCGATCTGCACTCCATATGCTCTGGAACCATGCTGACATTCTGCTGAATTGTGGGCATAAGCCTAAGAGAACTATATTTTCTGTGAGAACTGTTCTGGAACCGTGTGCTTTAAGTGCTCTTTTGAATGCTAGTTTGCTCTGCAAACCTTTTTGCTGTTTTTGAACTTTTCAAGCTGTCAGAACTTTGTCTTTTTGAACCTTTTTGCCTTTTCAGTTCATTTATTTTAAAAAAATCCAGATAGTTGAGTTATTTTAGTAAGAGAATTTTCCAGTTCTTAATCCAAACATAGCCTTAGCAGTGTGGTTTTAAAAACTTATACACTTTGTGGGTATTTTGATAATTTTGCCTTTTTGCTTTGGCACAAGAGCTAAATTGCTTGTGAATTTTTGGGCATCCCCAAGACTCGAGACCATTGAAAAAAGGACTGGAATGCAGGGAGATGGGCATGGCAGAGAGATTTAGCTGGCCATCAGCTCTCCCACCCCGACCCACGCCTTTTGAGAGCTTTCCACATCATGGAAGTTTAGGGTAGTGTGGCTAAGTGCTTTGTGTGGTCTTCTCTGTTCCGGCCTGTTCCTTGACAAAACCCCACTCAGCCAAGGGTCTATTAAAAAATAAAAGTCTTACTGAAATGCAATCCTTCTTGCAAAGGGCTTTTTTTTAAAAAAAAAGTCCTGTAATGCCATCAGGGGTTTTTGTGCTAGAGCAGGGATTCTCAACCTGTGGCCTGTGGGCAGGATGTGGCCCACGGCACCATTTCATGTGGGGGCCCCCACCGCCTCCATCACACCAGGAAGTGCCATGTGGTGGAGGAAGGGTAAAAAAGTCCGTCCGCCCTGAAGCTGTCTGAGGGAGCGTGACCCGGCCCCTGGCTTAAAAATAGATAGATAAATCTTTATTGTCATTGTCCCCTTGCGGGAACAACGAAATTTCTCGGTTGCTATATATCAACTTGAATAAGGCATACCCCTAAATTTAAACAGCTACAGAAACACCAATTTAAGATAGTACCATTTAAAAAATTTAAAACTTCAAAAATTTTAAAATTTCAGAATTCTAAAATCCTAAAAATTAAAAATCTAAAAAATCTAAAATTTTAAAATAAGATAAGATGACTTCAGAGTCCAGAGTTTCCATTTAAGGCCAAAATTGCTCTGGAGAAGAAACTGTTCTTGAGACGGCTCGTTTTTACCTTCATTGTTCTATAACTCCATCCCGATGGCAGAAGCTCAAAGAAGCAGTGGCCAGGATGCGATGGGTCTCCTACTATATATCCAATGCTTTTCTGTGGCACCTGATGGTGTAAATTTGTTCTAAAGTGGAGAGTGGACAGCCGATTATATTCTCCGCTGTTTTAATAATTCTGTGCAGCATTATCCTATCCCGATGAGTACTACTCCCATACCACACACATAAGCCATAAGTGAGCACACACTCAATAGCGCAGTGATAGAAGGCAAGCAGCAGCTTTTGTGGAAGATGGTTTTTCCTTAGAGTTCTCAAAAAAATACAGTCTCTGCTGCGCCTTCTTCACAAGCCCCCTTGTGTTGGCACCGCAGGACAGATCCTCCTGTATCTCAATGCCCAGAAATCTGAACGTTGCTATCCTCTCCACACAGATTCCGTCAATCAAAAGTGGTTGGACATCGGTTCTCTGCCTCCTAAAATCCACCACAAGCTCCTTTGTTTTCTTTATGTTGAGGAGCAGATTATTGGTTCTACACCACTTTGTCAACCGCTCCACCTCATCTCTATAGGCCGTCTCACCCTCCTTATCAGAGATGAGCCCAATCACAGTTGTGTCATCTGCAAATTTGACAATCCTATTGCTAGGGTGGACAGAGACACAGTCAAACGTATAGAGAATATAAAGGAGCGGGCTAAGCACACATCCCTGTGGTGTTCCTGTATTTGTACTAAGCATATTAGAGGTATAAGGGCCCAACCGGATCCTCTGGGAGCGTTCTGACAGAAAATCCCATATCCACCCACAAAGTGATGGCGGGAACCCCAGATCTCTCAACTTAGATATCAAACGCTGCGGTAGAATGGTGTTGAAAGAGCAATCTGGCATAACCCCTCTGCTGCTCCAAATGTGCAAGAACAGCATGAAGGGCAATGTTGAGAACTCCTGTGCTAGAGGCAGAAAGAATATTGAAGAAGGTGGACATGAGCTATTGACATTGGTTAAGACTCAGTCAGGATCGAAAGCTGTCAATAACAGCACGTTTCAGAAAGCAAGCCTGCTGTAGTAAGCAGTGAACATTCAACTGAGGCACTGCATGCTATTGACAGGAAGAAACTAAACAAATCTCACCTTTTGTTTACATCTCTGAAGCCTACAGTGAAATATGATAGACAGCCAGATTACTTGGATGTGACTGGAGGAACCCTGCATCCTTATCAGCTGGAAGGCCTGAATTGGCTGCGTTTCTCCTGGGCTCAAGGCACAGATACCATCCTGGCTGATGAGATGGGTCTTGGAAAGACTGTACAGACTGCTGTATTTTTGTATTCTCTTTACAAAGAGGTAAGCTTCCCGCATACCCTAAGTGAGTAAGTATAAATGTTCCCAAGGTGTGTTTTCTGCTCTCTTACAATCAACTTATCTTACCATAGGGACACTCTAAAGGGCCTTTCTTGGTGAGCGCTCCACTGTCAACCATTATAAACTGGGAGAGAGAATTTGAAATGTGGGCCCCAGACATGTATGTGGTGACCTATGTTGGGGATAAAGATAGCCGAGCCATTATCCGCGAGAATGAATTTTCCTTTGAAGACAATGCTATACGTGGGGGAAAGAAGGCTTCCAGAATGAAGGTAAATTTTAGCAAATTAACATTAGCTCTGGGTACTTTCAAGAATCTTACAGGACTCAGAATGAGTCTTCATGTTTCCAGTGAAGATAAATGATGCAAACTTGTTGTATTTGGTTTTAGCTTATGCCTATTCATTTTTATTTTGTATTCCTTGAAGTGCTAATGTCATTGCCCTCTGATCCTTTCAGAAAGAGGCATCTGTGAAATTCCATGTGTTACTCACTTCCTATGAGTTGATCACTATTGATATGGCTATTTTGGGCTCCATTGACTGGGCCTGCCTTATAGTGGATGAAGCTCATAGACTGAAGAATAATCAGTCCAAGGTAGGAATTGATTTCTTGATACATGTAACTTCTGTGATTTTTGTTTTACTTGATGTTCTATACTTCAGATTACAGGAGCTTGCCTAAATGTGAAACCTCTTCCTGCAAATACATAGATTATGTATTCTGTGTGCTTGTTATTTTGTGTGTGTGTGTTGTGTTATGTTGTGTTGTGTTTTTGGAACAACGTGGGTCCTACTTAGACTAGCTTAAACATTGAATCCCTAAGGTGACAAGGTTATTATAGTGTTGCTTAAGATCGTATAGCACATGGTTTGTTTCTTGATGCTTGATTTTGCATCTCTGCCAAATGTCTGCAGCAGATTCTACAATTAATCCTTTCCCTTTTACTTTCCACGTACTCTTCAGTTTTTCCGAGTGCTAAATGGTTACTCCCTTCAGCACAAGCTACTGCTCACAGGGACTCCTTTGCAAAACAACCTGGAAGAATTATTCCACCTCCTTAACTTTTTGACACCTGAAAGATTTCAGTAAGTCTTACAGTGTACGCTTGAGCTTTGTTGACTTGTCTTGCAGTGCCAAGATTTCTTTTGTCCAGTTCTTGTGCTTTCTGAATGTCTGTCTAAATTCCTTCATAGTAACCTCGAAGGCTTCTTGGAGGAGTTTGCTGACATTGCCAAGGAAGATCAGATCAAAAAGCTTCATGATATGCTTGGTCCACACATGCTGAGGCGCCTAAAAGCAGATGTCTTCAAGAACATGCCTTCCAAGACAGAGCTTATTGTCAGAGTGGAACTAAGCCCGATGCAGAAGTGAGTGTCGCAGGGATTGTCCCTGTCCTCCTAAGCTGAACTTAGTACTCTTCTGTGGAATATGCTGAAGCAAAAATAAAAATTGAGCCTCAGGATGCAGATTTAGAATTAAACTTTTGATATGTTCACTTTTCTATTGTCAGTCTCCCATATTTATCAGGTGTTCGTTAGTTATCCTTTTCAGAGTCCACGGGAGTAGAGGATAGAGGAGAGGTTTGGCTTGGTGGATGGGTGCCAAGTGTTTGCAGCAGAGCAGATGTAGAGAAGCCAGCAATCTGAATGTTTATCCTTTTACAGGAAGTACTACAAATATATCCTGACAAGGAACTTTGAAGCACTGAATGCCCGGGGTGGTGGCAACCAAGTTTCGCTGCTCAATGTGGTTATGGACCTGAAGAAATGCTGCAACCACCCATATCTCTTTCCTGTAGCTGCCATGGTAGGTTCTAGTTCCCTCAGAATCTTGCCTGAAAATTCATGCATTTCTACATTCTCTGAGCCTAAATCTCCACAGCTAAAGTCATTATTTCCCTATTTTTCCCTCTTTTGTCCTATCATCTCGGCACCGTCATATGTCCATACGTGTCAAGTCCTATCTCAGCAGTTGACTGTGTGAAGCAGTGACTACTTTACCAATCTTCTATTAAGCCACTGAAGATATGATGAATTGTCTTAAATACAGTAGTACCCCGTATAACGAAAAAGCTCTGTTCCACGGAGCTCACCATTATACGAAAATTTTTTTGTTATACGAATCATATTGGCAATACCCCACATGTTTATGTTTATTGGATTTATACCCAGCTCCACTCAGGCAAAAAAGGCCGACTCAGAGCGGCTTACAGCACATTAATATAAATAACAAAAAAAATTGTTATACCCCGTATAACGAAAAAATTGTTCCGAATACGGGGTTCATTATTGCCAATAGCTCCAAAACGCTTTGTTATACGAATTTTTCGTTATATGAAGCGTTCATTATACGGGGTACCACTCAGTTAGGATGTCGTAAGTAATAGACTAAGTGCTGCTTTTGCTTCTGTACATTGAATAGTTTTGGTAAATATACAGCAATAGGCTAGCTACAAGAAATAGGTAGGACTAGCAGAACTGCATTGGTAAGGAATGAAATTCAATACTACATAAGATTACTTGAGTACTTTCAGGTTAAGCTTATCTGTCTGAGGTGTGTCAGTAATAGTTTGGTAGAGACCCATAATTTCAAAAACAAGGCCTCTCCTTCCCACTCCTTTTTCTTGCTTCCCTTTTTACATACAGGAAGCGCCAAAGATGCCCAATGGGATGTATGATGGAAGTGCTTTAATTCGGGCCTCTGGGAAACTGTTTTTACTCCAAAAGATGTTGAAGAACCTCAAGGAGGGGGGACACCGGGTGCTCATTTTTTCTCAGGTAATCAAAAGCAAGAGTTCCTGTGCGTTAGAGAAGCTGTGTAGATGCAGATGGATTAGCTGAATGAATTTTAGTTTGCCCCTTTTTCAGATGACTAAGATGTTGGACCTCTTGGAAGACTTCCTGGAACACGAGGGCTACAAGTATGAGAGGATTGATGGTGGGATCACAGGAAACATGCGTCAGGAGGCCATAGATCGCTTCAATGGTATGTGTAGAGAGGAAATGCATAAAGCATACAGTACATCAGGAGTTCTCAACCTCTTAAAGCCAGGGGCCAGGTCACACTCCCTCAGACAGCTTCGGGGGCCGGACAGCTATTTTGCCCATCACCACCACATGGCACTTCCGGGTGTGGTGGAGGCCGGGGGGGGGCACATGAAATGGTGTTGCAGGCTGCATCTGGCCTGTGGGCCACAGGTTGAGAATCTGACATACATTGAGATTCTATTGCTTCAAAGAGTAAATGCATGTCTTCTTTCTGTCTCTCTGCCTCGGTCCTTTCTCTTTCCTAATTATGTTGATTTAGCTGGTTTCTGCCTGGGGAACCTTCTGAAAAAGAAGGAACTGATTATTTCAAGCTTAAAATACATTATGTTGTCGCATCTTCTCTTTCTAGCTCCTGGTGCTCCACAGTTCTGTTTCTTACTTTCCACCAGAGCTGGGGGTCTCGGCATCAATCTTGCCACTGCAGACACTGTGATAATATATGATTCTGACTGGAATCCACATAATGACATCCAAGTGAGTTTGAACCTCAAAATTAAAATAACCAAAAATTTTAAAATCTTTTTAAAGAAAGCATGTGGGTCATAAGAAATTAAGAAAACTGGACATTCCAAAGCCGGAGAAGAACATTTTGAAAGCAAAGAGGTGTTTTTTCCAATCTCCTTTCTCTTACAGGCTTTCAGCCGTGCTCACCGAATTGGGCAAAATAAGAAAGTAATGATTTATCGTTTTGTCACACGAGCCTCGGTGGAAGAGCGAATCACGCAAGTGGCAAAAAAGAAAATGATGCTGACTCACCTGGTTGTGAGGCCAGGGCTGGGCTCCAAGACTGGATCTATGTCAAAACAAGAGCTGGATGATATCCTCAAGTTTGGCACTGAAGAGCTTTTCAAAGATGAAGCCACAGAAGCTGGTAAAAATCTACGCAACGTGGCACAGAGTGAGTGATGCAATGTAACATTTATTTGGGGGTGAGGCCTTGGCTTGGTTCCCCTCCATTCCTCCGCTAACAGCTGAGTCTGCATTCTCCTCTAGGCGACAATAAGGAAGGGGAAGATGGCAGTGTCATCCATTATGACGATAAGGCAATTGAACGCCTGCTGGATCGGAACCAGGATGAAACCGAGGATGCTGAGATTCAGGGCATGAATGAGTACTTGAGTTCATTCAAGGTGGCACAGTATGTGGTGCGTGAAGAAGAAATGGGGGTAAGCGTGTATTGCCTTAAAGCCTTTTCACTCACTCCCCCTTTCCAATGTATGCATCTCTGGAGTGGGGTTGAAGAACATCTGCCTTCCCAGGTATTTTGTTCTAAAACCTTCAGACATTGCATTATGAGGACTGCCCTAAATATGATGGTGGGTTGAAACTTCGCCGTCCTTGCTAAGTGTAGAGATAAGTTTGTGGAGAGTCTTGAGACCAAGTTTCGGTCTTTATGGTCCTCTGAGATGCATAGTGATTACCTAAAATGCCAAACAGTAAAGGTACAAGTAGGTAGAGCAACCTGCAGACTATGGACCAGATGTAACCCGCCGCCCTAACTCCCGCTGCCCCCGGAAGTGGTGGAAACAGCCGTAAACACGTCCACAGCTGTCATAAACGTGTTTATGAGAACTGTAAATTTGTAAAAACGCATTTGTGACAGCCGCGTCTGCATTTTACGGCAACGTTTATGGCCGGGGGGGGGGGGGGGGCGACCACCAGTCCGGTCTGCTAGATTTTCTGAGGGAGCATGACCCAGCCCGTGGCTTTAAAACAGGTTCCCTACCTATGGCCTGGGGGCTGGATGCGACCCATGGCACCATTTCATGTGGCCCCCCACTGCCTCTGCCACACCCGGAAGTGTCATATGTGGCATGCAGGGCAAATGGCTGAGGTAGCATGAATTGGCCCCCCGGCTTGAAAAGGTTGAGAACCCCTGAGATGGAGACTCATTTCCAAGTCTGAAAAAATTAATGTTTGGGGTATATAAAAGGTCAGTTGCCACCCTAGGAACTACAAACCAGCCTTCTGTTGTTGTTTTAAAAGGGTGGTGGTGGGTGGAATTGAAGAAGACCTGGGGACCAAAAATAACAGCCTTTGGGAACTGCACTTTGCCCATCCTGCTTTAACCCAGGGTCAAAAACTAAGGCTCCAGTGTTAACGTTCCTTGCTTGGAAATAAGGTTCACTAAAGGCACTGGGCTTACTTCTGAGCAAATTTCCTTTGGGTTTTGCAGCCCTAAATTTCTGATTTTTTTATCTTAGGAGGAAGAGGAGGTTGAGCGTGAAATTATCAAACAGGAAGAGTCAGTGGATCCCGACTACTGGGAAAAGCTGCTCCGTCACCATTATGAACAGCAGCAGGAAGACCTGGCCAGGAATCTGGGGAAGGGCAAACGCATCCGCAAGCAGGTTAACTATAACGACGGCTCCCAAGAAGACAGAGGTGGGTGAAGAAGAGGAAGTGAAATGGTTTAAGAAGGTACCAATTTTTCAAGCAACTTATTTGAACATTGTGTCTTTCCAGACTGGCAGGATGATCAGTCAGACAACCAGTCTGATTATTCTGTGGCTTCTGAGGAAGGTGATGAAGATTTTGATGAGAGATCAGAAGGTACGTTACGATGAGGCTGTGTGTTCATCACACTTGGCTAATTCTGGGAAAAGAATGGGGTGGGGAAGATGAGATAGTTGAACTAAAGGAAATGCTATGAGCTGGTATGGCGTAGTGATCTGAGTGTAAGACTAGGATTAGGAAGTTCCAGGTTCAAATCTTCACCCAGTTGTGAAAGTCACTGAGTGAACCTTGGCTGATTTCTATACATCAGTTTAACCTAGTTTAGGTTTGTTGTGAAGATAAGAAATGTGTGAATGAGGTGGATGTGGGGTGGGGTGGGGGAACATGTAAATTGTTTTGGCCTTGAAGGCAAGACAGAGTAAATGTGGATAAAACAATAGGATGGAAGCTCTCTCTCTCTCTCTCTCTCTCTCTCTCTCTCTCTCTCTGTGTGTGTGTCTGTGTGTGTGTGTGTGTGTGAGAGAGAGAGAGAGAGAACTATGCGTGGGGGGGTAATAATGTGTGTGGGTATAATGCATTAACGTCCATCAGACCTGGGAATATTTTGCAGTGTTAAATGTTCCTGCTCCTATTTTTGTCTTACCAGCTGCTCGCCGACCTAGCCGCAAAGGCCTAAGAAATGACAAAGACAAGCCCCTTCCCCCACTTCTTGCCCGTGTAGGAGGCAACATTGAGGTACTTTTTAACGTATGCTGCTTTGGGAGCATAGGATTCTTATGAGCAAATACAGTCATGTGGTATATCTGAGCTTGTGTCCTTGTGGTGGACTCATAGTGTATTTCATTGTGCCTGTTTTTCACACCTGACCTTGTATTCCTCCTCAGGTCCTGGGCTTCAATGCTCGCCAGCGGAAGGCCTTCCTTAACGCTATCATGCGCTATGGAATGCCCCCTCAAGACGCCTTCACTACCCAGTGGTTGGTGCGGGACCTCCGAGGAAAATCAGAAAAAGAATTCAAGTAAGTGTGCAAGGAGGGAGGAGTATTGCTTTCTAAAGCCCAGAAAAAGAATTCTAGCACCAAATTCCTCAGCTTAGCCTTGGAGAATATTACAGGAAAAGAATTAACATAATTTGACAACCAGTGCCTGGAGAGAAGGTCGCAGAAGCCAAGCCAGTCTGAGCCAATGACTAGAACGTTGGTGCACAAGAACTTGTGCTGGGATTGCTTTGTTGCTGACAGATGACTTTGTTGCAATGACAATGCTACTAAAAGATTAGAAATTGGTGTTAAAGTATTTCCCCCTTCCCCCATACTTTCCGTAGAGCCTACGTCTCTCTCTTCATGCGTCATTTGTGTGAGCCAGGAGCAGATGGTGCAGAAACATTTGCTGATGGGGTTCCACGTGAGGGCCTCTCCCGGCAGCATGTCCTCACAAGGATAGGGGTCATGTCTCTCATACGCAAAAAGGTGGGTATCAAAGTAGATGGGCCTAAGAAATCTGGACAGTGTTTATTGCATGCCTGTGACTGGCTCATTCGTTCGTTTTCATGTCAGAGATTACTCTGGGTTGAAAGGATTTTTGCAGGGGACGCCGGAATGAGGGTCCTTTCATTATTTGAAAATACAGTAAGGGAAATTTCCCGAACAAAACAGGAAACTTGACAGCTATGCTTATCCTGTGCAGCCCTCCAGTGGTGGCATTAGGGCATTGCAGTCTTTCATGCCCCCCATCATGCAGCTCTCGGGTATAAAATCCGTCTTCCCAGTCTCCAAGCATAGTGTCTTAACCCCTAAGACATTGGAGGAGCTTGCCTATGACTGGCTAACTGGATATTGGATTCCTCCCAGTTTCTCTTTGAAGTCTGGAAACTTAACAGTAAATATTTCTCGACCTTGGGCCCCCAGATGTTCTTGGACTTCAATTCCCAGAAGCCTCGATCAGTATGTGTAATGACTTGAACTGAAGTCCAAGAACACCTGGAAGGGGGAGGGCACAAGGTTGAGACACCTTAGGGCCATGATGGTGAACCTTGGCACTCCAGATGTTCTTGGACTTCAGTTCCCAGAAGCCCAAGCCCCCTGTGAATCCATACGAATGGGTTTACTGCAATTCATCCGGCCCGCACTGCCCTCATCGCTCCTGGAAGTGGAAGTAAAACGCGCCCGTGCGGAGGAAGGGTTAACCCAGAAGAGCCTTAACCATATGGGCGCATTTTACTTCCGCTTCCAGGAGTGATGAGGGCAACATGGGCTGGATGAATTGCAGTAAACCCATTCGTGTGGATTCACAGAGGGCTTGGGCTTCTGGGAATTGAAGTCCAAGAACATCTGGAGTGCCAAGGTTTGCCATCATGGCCTGGGGGAGGGTTGTGTGAAAGTATTACAAGAGATTTCACTTCTGCATTTTAGGTGCAAGAGTTTGAACATGTGAATGGACGCTGGAGCATGCCTGAACTGGCAGAGATCGAGGAGAACAAGAAGCTTTTGCAGCCTAACTCACCTTCACCCAAAACCCCAACGCCTTCGACACCAGGCGATACACAGCCTAACACACCCGCCCCTGTTCCTCCACTTGGTGAGAGCTTCCAGTTTGTACATTACCTGAATAACTCCGTCCAGCCACCAACTTGCTTCTCTTTAGATCAATAATGAGGGAGAAGGCTGGGGCGGACGTAGATCAGACTGACTCTTACTTTAGGAGGGCTTTTGGGAGTGTTTAACGGCCCTCAAAGGCACAAGAGAACATCGTTTTATCAGAGTTTTGTTTACAAAGGTGGTTATGCAGAGTACTATTGTCTTCAGAATCTCAAACGTCCAGTGTTTTTTATTTATTTATTTATTACATTTATATCCAGCCTGCCTGGGATGTTTTCCCACTCTAGGCAGCTTACAGCATGTTAGAAAAAATATTTACAATAAAAATTAAGCAAATTGAACAAAAATGATAACCTCCCAATGGGGGGAAAAAACCCCCCAAAGACAGTTTTAAAAGAGGAATTTTCTGGGGGGGAAATGTGATTTTTGTTTCCTTATCCAATTATAGACGAGGCCATTAAATTGGAAGAGGGAGCTACTACCAAGGAGCAAGGGGAGCCAAGAGAAACTGAGAAGGAGGAGGCCAGTCCCGCGGCTGCCCCTGCTGCTGAAAGTGAAGTCCAAATTGAGGTGAGATTCACATCCTGCTGTCCAGAATATATATGCATTCTCTTGCTGGCATGCCTTCAGCTTTCAAGTGCTGCTCTCTCCTGACTATGTTTCCTCTCTTCTTTGTGCCACAGGGGAATGTAGAGATTTGTTCACTTATTCCTCTTACACTTAGAATTCTTACAGCAAGATGTATGCCTGTTTTGAAAGTATAGAACCCCATAAGGTGGTGAATGCTACTTTGAGGATGGATATTGCCATCGGTTCTTTTTCCTAGTCCTTGGTTTGAAATCTGTTTTGTTCGGGCTGGCTTTTGATATTACACTGTATAGATCTTCCCTTTTCTCACTTGGTAGGGTCCACCTCCAACAGAGACCCACCCACAGGAGGCTAAGTCCCCTGTGAATGCTGTGGAAACAGAAGAAAAGAAGCCAGAGGAACCAGATGTAAAAGAGGAGCCAATGGAAACGGAAAGTAAAGGTGAGAATGTAGCTCATGGACAACGACCTGGAACGGTATGGAAACTCCAGAGCATAGGGACCTTTCCTTCCTTCCTTCAGAATGGGGCCACATTAGGGTTATGGCTGGTCCCAAAACCACCACCTACCACCATGATGGCGAACCTTAGCACTCCAGATGTTCTTGGACTTCAATTCCCAGAAGCCCAAGCCCCCATGAATCTGCACGAATGGGTTTACTTTGATTCATCCGGCCCGTGCTGCCCTTGTCGCTCCCGGAAGTGGGAGTAAAAATGTGCCCGTACGGTTAAGACTCTTCCGGGTTAACCTTTCCTCCGTACGGGCGCGTTTTACTTCCGCTTCCAGGAGCGACGAGGGCGGCGCGGGCCGGATGAATTGCAGTAAACCCATTTGTGCGGATTCATGGGGGCTTGGGCTTCTGGGAATTGAAGTCCAAGAACATCTGGAGTGCCAAGGTTCGCCATCACGGACCTACCATCTAGTTATAAAAGACATTTTCTGTATTACAGCTGATATAGAGAAGGTAGAAGAGAAGACTCCTGCAGAGCCACCCACAGAGCCTCTGACAATTAACCTGGACGAGAAGGGTAAGCATGTTCAGGCACAGCTGATGAGCTGCCATGGTCCCTGCTGAACATGTCACTGTGCAGACCAAAGTGCGGCTAGTTTCTACTGAATCTTTCCTCCCCCCCCCCTTTTTTTTTTTTTAACAGAAGAGAAGAAGGAGGATGAAAAGAAAGATGTAGTGATGTTGCAGAATGGGGAAACGCCTAAAGACCCTCCTGATGATCGGCATAAGAAAGCCATGAAGCAACGTTTCATGTTCAACATTGCAGATGGTGGCTTCACTGGTATGAACTGGTTAAGAGTGTAGCAACTTGCCTGGGAACTCTGGTTCAGCTATCTGTGAGAAACACTTTGTGACGTGATTTCCTGTCTTACAGAATTGCATTCTCTGTGGCAAAATGAAGAACGAGCAGCTACTGTTACCAAGAAGACTTATGAGATCTGGCATCGGCGCCATGACTACTGGCTTCTAGCAGGAATCATAAAGTATCCTTTCTCTAAAGTCTTTGACATTAACCTTGCTCTTGATATTGAAAATATCCCCATGCAAAGGACCTCTTTGGATTTAGCTGTTACCTCTGCAGTTTTGCCTGCATATATTTATTATACTTATTTTTCACATTTGCTTATTTCACATTTTGCCTAATATTCAGAGAAGCTTAAGTGTATTTCAAGACTACTTTGGTTTATGAATTGCTACAGTTGTTAGAAGGCAGATTATGCTACAAGTTATCGACCAAAGGTTACATTGTGTGGATATGTAGTTTGAACTCAAGTTTGTTTGCCTCTAAACCAGGGGTGCCCAAACCATGGGCCACGAGCCCGGGCCCCGGCACCAATTCATTTGGCGCCCTCACTGCTCCCGGAAGCAGAGGTAAAACGTGCATCCAGTGGGAGGAACCATGTGACCGGCCCATGGCCCAAAAAGTTTAGGTACCCCTGCTCTAAACTCACTGCTTCCGGCACACACTGAGTTGAATAAGTACTCTTTCTATGCCTTTGCATTTTGTTTGCATGGATTAAATGTGCTTTTGCCTATTAATTTTGGTGGATTTTCATAATTCCTGCTTCATTATTCTGATGCAGTTGTTGCTGTTGTGCTTGTTCTCATCAATTATGGTCTTTACAATTTCTTATTTTTATTTTTTTATTTGCTTTGACTTGGCATACTCCATTGTTCATAGCAGCTGTTTTTTGGTGCAGGGATGCTACTATGCTCTGTCAAATCATGCAGCAGTTGATTGGTAGGTGAAGCAACAATATGAGGAAAGCTAACCGAGGGAATATGAGTGTTACAACTTGCTGTACAGACCTGTGAGAATGCAGCCTCCTTCAGGGCCTACCTAGCTTGTGATTTGCATCTTTGAAAAAGTACTCTGTTTGAGAATGTAGCTCCAGTGTTTCAAGCATGATCTTCCCACTTTTTTTAAAAAAAGAGCATCTCCCAGGGCCCTACATTCGATAGAGTCTTGACCTCATCCGGGAGTCTTTGAAGATTAGACTATAAAAGTGCTAACGTAGTTAATGGATCGTGAATTTTCCATGCTTTTTTCCTAAGCTTAACCAATTTCAGCCATGGCTATGCCAGGTGGCAAGATATTCAAAATGATCCTCGTTATGCCATCCTCAATGAACCTTTCAAAGGAGAAATGAACAGGGGCAACTTCCTGGAAATAAAAAATAAATTCTTGGCCAGAAGGTTTAAGGTGAGAACTTTTTATTGGATTCTTCTCAGTGGTTACAAATGTCTGAGTTGCTTGGGTTTCCATTGAAGGAGAATAATGTGTTTTCTATGTAGCTTTTCTGGTAAATTAACAATAGAACACTTGGCAAAATCCATGTGCTGCTTACAAAATTTATGAAGACATGGTATTTAAAGAGAGAAGGTGAATGGCGATGGTATTTAAAGAGAGAAGGTGATATTCCCTAGCTACTTTTACAAGGAATAATGCACATATATACTTGAACTATGTTTTTTTTTACCAATAGATAAAATACCTATTAATGGGGTTGGTTTTAAGTTGTGGGGGGAGGCACTCCACATCTCAGAATTCTCCTGCCCATTTAAACATGCCTTCTGACAACTTCATTTTGTTCACCTTGAGCATGCCAACTGTGGGCATGGGCGTGGCCTCATTCTCTCCCCCCCCCCCAAAAAAAAAGAGGAGAAACCCAGGGATTTCTGCCTCCCCCTCCATTCCCCCCCCCCAGAAGGTGCAGTTCAGGCAGGCCAAGGAGGAGGAGGCATGCGCTCACCCGCTGCCGCCGCTCCTCTACCACCGGCTCTAACTCTACCTCCGTCCTTCCTGCGCCGGAGGAGGAGGAGCCACCGCTTCACCCACCCACCGGAGCTGTGTCGTGGCTAGGGGGAACTCACCATGCTGGGTACGCTTCTCCCTACATACTTCCTGTGCACCTTCAGCAACGCCCCCACGCCATGCACCTCGCCCAGGAGGCGCACAGGAAGTGTGTAGAAGGAACCACACCCGCCATGAGTTCCCCCCAGCCATGCCGTTCCGGGCGCGGTGGCAGCGGGTGGGCGCGCACTTCTTCCTCCTCCCGGCCCCTGGCTGCGCCTGGAGTGGGGGGGGAGGTGGGCGTGGTGTGGGAGGGAGGTGGGCATGGCCAGCCAGTTCTGCTGCTGGCTCTATAGAACCTGCTGGAGTGCAACGCTGCTTTTAACCTAAAGAAACATGTTGAAAAAGCAGAGAATACAGTAAAACCCCTACTTACGTAAAAAGTCTGTTCCATAGGCTTTTATGTAAATTGGTAACTTGAGGCATATGTAAGTCAGGGTGTTACTGTACATCTCTTTTACAGTACTAAAGTCTTTTAAAGTAAAAATATATGAAAGAAAATACATTTCTCAAAATATTAAAGTTCTTAAAAGTTGTTCAGGTGCAAGGTTGAGTCTGACCTTTTGTGACACCATGGACCACAGCACACCAGGCTCCTCTGTTATCTGCCATCCTCCGTAGTCCGCCCAGGTCTACGCACACTTCCTCAACGATGCCATCTAATCCTCTGCCTTTTGCCTTCAATCTTTCCGAGCATCAGGGCCTTCTCCAGTGAGACCTCTCTTCTCATTTGGTGGCCAAAGTATTTGCCCTCCCAAGGAGCAGTTAGAGTTGATTTCCTTTAGGATTGACTGATTTATTTGCCTTGCACTCTAGGGGACTCTCAAAAGTCTCCTCCAGCACCACAATTCAGAGGGGTCTATTTTTCTGCGGTCAGCCTTCCTTATGGTCCAGCTCTCACAGCCATACATTACTACTGAGAAGACCACTCCTTTAACTATGCAGACTTTTGTTGGCTGGGTGATGTCTCTACTTTTTATTATGCTGCCTAGTTTTGCCATAGCTTGCGTCCAAAGGAGTAAGCGTCTTTTTATTTCATTGCTGCAGTCACCATCTGTAGTGATCTTAGATCCCAAAAAGGTAACGTCACTCCTTCCATTTCTATTTGCCAGGGAGCAAAGGAGCCAGATGCCACAATCTTGGGTTTTTTTATTTTGAGTTTCAGGCCAGCTTTTGCACTCTCCTCTTTCACCCTCAACAAGAGGCTCTTTAGGGCTTCACTTTCTGCATATCTCAGGTTGTTGATATTTCTCTCAGAAATCTTAATTCCAGCTTGTGATTCATCCAGCCCTGCATTACGCATGATGTACTCTGCATATAAATTAAATAAACAGGGTGACACTATACAGCCTTGTCGTACTCCTTTTCCTATTCTAAACCAATCAGTTGTTCCATATCCTGTCCTAACTGTTGCTTCTTGACCCATATACAGATTTCTCAGAAAACAGATGAGAGGTGGTCTGGTACTCCCCTCTCTTTGTGGATTTCCCACAGTTTATTGTGGTCCACACAATCAAAGGCTTTCGTGTAGTCAATGAAACAGAAGTAGACATTTTTTTTTGGTACTCCCTTGCTTTCTCCATGATCCAATGAATGTTGGCAATTTAGTCTTTAGTTTCCTTGTCTCTTGGGAACCCAGCTTTTACTTCTGGAAGTTCTTGATCCACGTACTCCTGAAACCTAGCTTGTAGGATCTTGAACATGACCTTGGTAGCGTGTGAGATGAGTGCAATTGTACAATATTTTGAACATTCTTTGGCGTTGCCCTTCTTTGGAATTGGAACATAAACTGACGTTTTCCAATCCTGTGGCCACTGCTGTATTTTCCAAATCTGCTGGCATATTGAATGCAACACTTTAACGGCATCTTTTAAGGCTTTAAATAGCTCAACTAGAATACTATTACCTCCACTAGCTTTGTTGTTAATAATACTTTCTTGGGCCCACTTGATTTCACATTCTAGGTTGTCTGGCTCGAGGCCAGCGATCACACCATTGTGGTTGTCAGTTACATTAAGGTCCTTTTTGTAGAGTTCTTCTGTGTATTCTTGCAATCTTATTCTAATCTCTTCCGCATCTGCTAGGTCCCTACCGTTTTTGTCCTTTATTATGGCTAATTTTTGCATGATATGTTCTCTTAATTCCCCCAATTTTCTTGAAGAGAACTCTACTTTTTCTCCTTCTGTTGTTTTCCTCTCTTACAGTGGTTCCCATGTCCCACAGAGGGACTTCAATTCCCAGAAGCCTCAATTGGTTCATTGGCTGATCAATACTTTGGGAATTGACTTAGGCTTCTGGGAATTGAAGTCCAAAAAACCAAAGGTTGGGAAACGCTGCTCTATTACTTTTCACTGTTCGTTTAAGAAGGCCACCTTATCCCTCCTTGCAGTTCTCTGGAATTCTGCATTCAGTTGGGTGAATATTTCTCTTTCACCTTTGCTTTTCGCACTCCTTCTTTCTTCAGCTATTTGAAGAGCCTCATCAGACAACCACTTCACTTTATTTCATTTCTTTTTCTTTGGGATGGTTCTAATTGCTGCCTCCTGTTCGATGTTATGAACCTCAGTCCATAATTCTTCAGGCACTCTGTCAAGTCTAATCCCTTAAATCTATTCTTCACCTCTACTATATATTCATGAGGGATGCCATCTAGATCATACCTTAGTGGCCTAATGGTTTCCCCCACTTTCTTCATTCTAAGCTTGAATTTGGCAATCAGTAGCTCACGATTTGAGCCACAGTCCCCTCCAGGGCTTGCTTTTACTGACTGTATAGAGCTTCTCCATCTTTGACTGCAGAATTAATATTCAATCTAATTGTGGTGTTGGCCATCTGGTGATGTCCATGTGTAGAGTCACATGGACATCACCAGATGGCCATGTTGTTGGAAGAGGGTGTTATGACCATTGCATCCTCTCGGCAAATCTTTTATTAGCCTTGCTTCATTTTGTACTTCAAGGCCAAACTTGCCCATTATTTTAGTTATCCTTTGACATTCCAATCTCCAATGATGAGAAGGGCATCTTCTCTCTATTTTGGTGTCAGTTCTAGAAGGTGTAGGTCTTCATAGAACTGGTTGACTTCGGCCTCCTCTACATCAGTGGTTGGGGCATAGACTTGAATTACTGTGATATTGAATGGTTTGCCTTGTATTTGGACTGATATCATTCTGTCGTTTTTAAGATTTTGTCCCATTACTGTTTCTATTGTTAATTTATTGACTGTAAGGGCTACTCCATTTCTTCTGAGGGATTGTTGCCCAAAGTAGGGGGTCCTCCTGGACTCGCGGCTACTTCTCGAAGAGCAGGTGGCAGCTGTGGCCAGGAGGGCTTTTGCTCAACTTCAGGTCATCTACCAATTATGCCCGCTCCTAGACCGAGACTCTTTGCTCACAGTCACTCACGCTCTAGTCACCTCCAGATTGGATTATTGTAATGCGCTCTACATGGGGCTGCCCTTGGTGACCATTCGGAGGCTTCAAGTGGTCCAGAATGTGGCTGCCCATGTGGTGATGGGGCGGGGGAGGTATGCTCGTGCCTCACCGCTGCTTCGGGAGCTGCACTGGCTGCCAGTGTGCCTCCGGGTGCAATTCAAGGTGCTGGTTCTGACCTTTAAAGCCCTTCATGGCAGTGGGCCGGGTTACCTACAGGACCGCGTCACCCCAAGGCATTCTGCCCGTCCGACGAGGGCAGACCAGAGAGTCTCTGTGGTGGTCCCCTCGACGAAAGAGGCACACCTGTCGGGGACCAGGAGAAGAGCCTTTTCTGTGTCTGCCCCGGCCTTATGAAGCCTCTTACCCCCAGAATTGCGCCTCCAGACAGAGCTGCTCCCTTTTAGAAAGGCACTTAAGACTTGGTTGTGCCAGCAGTTCTGGGACCCAACTTGTGGAACCGTCCAGGCCAGATGGTTAGTGTAGCCACCTAAGCTTGCCTTCTGCATTATGCCTGCCTTTTGTAACATGTCGGGTTTTTAAAAAAGAAATATGTCTGTTTTTATTTTTCTCTTAAGGGGTTAGGGAGGGTATAGGAGGTTCTTTTAGCTGTTTTTTAAAGGGTTTTTAATATTTTGTATTGTGCTAAGATTGCTCTCCTAGTTATAGGGAGCATTCTTATTGATTTCAGCTGCCGCTCTGGGTGGCGTTCGTGCCAGAAGGTCGGGATAAAAATATCTTAAATAAATAATTAAAAAATATATTATTGTCCCTTGAGTTAAATTCACCGATCACTGTCCACATTAGTTCACTGATTCCCAAGATATCAGTGGGTCAGTCTTTCCATCTCATTTTTTTACCACATCCAGCTTGCCTTGATGCATAGAGCTTACATTCCAAGTTCCTATGCAATATTGATCTTTACAGCTTCAGACTTTCCTTTCACCATTTGATTTGCATAGCCTCGTACTCCAGGTGGCTGGCATTACATGATTTGACAAATCTTAATTTTTAAATAATCATGTAAATTTGTTTTGGCTATTACTGTGCAAAGCTTAGAGGTCTGATTAGTGCTGAGTGCTATCTTGTAAGAGCAGAAGTTAGCTCACCAGAATAACAAGGAATATACAATTTTCAAAAGATGGTGCAGTAGGATTGCTAATGTTTTCTTCCTTTTTGCACATGCATGTTTACCTATTGCAAGATAAAGCATGTTCAGTTCACATATTTATCTTATGTGATGGCCTTGTTCAGCTGGGATGAGCTAGCTAATCTGTTTGTATTTTCCAGGCTTCCGTTTAAAAAAACACTTATCACTTTTAGGGCTACTTTTTCTATACTTCCTGTAATTATTTTAATGTCTTGTATGTGCACCCCATAGCACACCTTGACCACTTGTATTGAAAGCTTCCCCTTTGCTTGAAAAAGAGCTGGGGTGCTGCAGTTTGAAGAAATTAACTGGTGCTCTGGTACTGTTTTGCAGCTGTTGGAACAGGCCCTGGTGATCGAAGAGCAGCTACGGAGAGCTGCTTACTTGAACATGTCAGAGGATCCCTCACATCCTTCGATGGCCCTAAACACCCGTTTTGCTGAGGTGGAATGCCTCGCTGAGAGCCACCAGCATCTCTCCAAGGAGTCTATGGCTGGGAACAAACCAGCCAATGCAGTGCTTCATAAAGGTGAGGCGGCGTGGACAAGTGGTGGTCGCTGAATGAGGGCAGATTTGAATTGTGTGCCGCTGGTGGCCCCTTCCCCCACCACCACCACCATCCTACACACCCCCCAAAAAAATTTTTGTCCCTTTAAATTCATGCTCTCTTTTTCAACTCAAGGGGAAGAGGAGAAGCTCTATTGCAGGGGTTCTCAACCTACGGCCCGGGGGCTGGATGCAGCACATGACACCATTTCATGTGCCCCCCCCCCCCCCGCCCAACTGCCTCTGCCGCCCCTGGAAGTGCCATGTGTGGTAGGCAGGGCAAAATGGCCATCCAGCCCCCAAAGCTGTCTGAGGGAGCGTGACCCAGCCCTCGGCTTGAAATGGTTGAGAACCCCCTGCTCTATTGGAAGCAGACCCTTCAGGCCAGGAAGGCAGATTTTCATTTTGAAATGAGAAGAAGGAAGCAAAATCCCACCCACTCCCACTCCAGAGCCCTTATGCCTTAGCTGTGGAAAGTAAGTGTCTTTGGGGCTTGGTCTGAGCACCAAAGACTTAAAACCCAAATAAGAGGAGAAGTGTGTTGCAGGGAGAGCGGGGTGAGTGTTGCTGCTGGTGGTGAGCTGTTACTCCCTACCTCACTGTCTGAAGAGTTACTCTTCCATCTAATCTATACCAGTAGGAGTGAAAATGGTAATTTTTTTTTCATAACAGTCCAGGGCCAGATGTTGAGGAAGACATTCTCCATGGTTATTTTTTTCTTGCACACACAACAGACATAAATGTTAAAAGTTTTAAGGGATTCTGGGGGCATTGCTTGCACTCACAGCTGCTATTGATCATACACTTGTCATTGCCTAAAGGGAACATTTCTAGGACCTTCAATAGATGTCCTGTGAGTGAGACACTACTGTCATTTTCCGAAGATACAGTACAAGACTGGGCTGTTCCCAGAGTTAAGGTCTCATCCTCAAAGCACCACCCTTCCTACCTGGTGGAGCATGCATCACTCGTTCCTCGCAGCTCCAAGTGCCGACCCCAAGATTGGCAAGGAAGGCCGTGACTCAGAGGAGAGCCTTCTCGGTGGCAGCACCAACTTTGTGGAACTCCCTTCCAGTTGAGCTGTTAAAAAACAGTTGAAATCATTACTTTTTAAAGATGCTTTTCAGTTCAGTTAAATTCAATTTTAATTTATGCCCCGCCTTTCTCGGCCAAGGCTGACTCAAGGCGGCAACAACATATCAGTATACAATACAATAAAGTAAAGGTAAAGGTTTCCCTTGCTCGAAAGCCAGTCGTATCCAACTCTAGGGTGCAGTGCTCATCTCTGTTTCTAAGCCAAAGAGCCAGCACTGTCTGCTTCTACAGACGTTTCCGTGGTCATGTGGCAGGCATGACTAGACAACGGAGCACACAGAACGCTGTTACCTTCCCACCGAAGTGGTCCCTATTTATCTACTTGCAATTTCTTGCTTTCGAACTACTAGGTTGGCAGGAGCTGGGACGAAGACGGGAGCTCATTTCCGTCCTGCAGTTCTCGGGAATCGAACTGCTGACCTTCCGCTTCCCAGTCAGCGTCTTAGCCACTTGAGCCACTGCAGTCCCATACAATACAATATAACGATATAATAAAACACATCACATATAATATATCAAATACAACACTGCAAAAAGATAAATACAGTAAAACTGTTTCAAATCAAGATATACAATACAGTGTACAATAATCGCCCAACAAATACAAAATGCAATAAGCACAATAACTCACCCCAGCCCCCAAAAAGTCCTAGAGTAGAAAGAGATGGACCTATTGTCATCATGGCCCCAAGTCCTAGCCAGCAGCATGATGATGGCAATGGGGGATCCCGGAGCGCCGGCAAAGATTACCCATGGCGGCTCCCACCTGTCTCCACTCCTGAGAGCCGATGGTGTGGGCTCCCGGGCGAGACAGGGAGCTTTTGAGACTGTTTTGCGAACGGCTGAGCATTGGGTATTTTATTCTGCCTCTCTCTCCGTTGCCAATAGAGGTTTTTGTATTTTTTTAAATGTGTGACTGCTTTTAATGTGTGAGTTACATGTTGTTAGCTGCCCAGAGTAGGAAAATTCCTAGATGAGCGGGGTATAAGTATAATAAAGAAATAAATAAAAATTCTGTGACACTGGAAAGTTGCTATTTCAACTATTTCACTCTAAAGCTATGCTATGTAGTAATTCAGACTTAAGACTTCTCAGCTCTGGCTCCAAGATCCTTATGCCTGTTCCTTTCGTACCAGAACTGCCTTCATAGTAAGCCAGCAAGAATAATGAGGAAAAACAAACTGCTTTGTTTAGATGCATCTTATGTAACATTCTTTGTTAGTGCATCCTCAGATATTATGTAGCTAAATATTAGATGCATGCCTTCTTATAGATACAACTTAAAGCAGGAGTTCTCAACCTTTTAAAGCCAGAGGCTGGGTCCCGGGGGGACGGGTGCCCGGTGGTGCCGGGAAACCACTGATGTGTGCATGCGCAAACAAACCACGCATGCGCAGGAAACCAAAGGGGTGTGGCCAAAATGGATGGGGCTGCGTGCTGGGCCCCGAAATTTCTGATGCCGGCCCTGGCTGGGTCACACTCCCTCAGACAGCTTCAGGGGCATGACAGCCATTTTGTCCTTCCTCCACCACATGGCACTTCCGGGTGTGTTGGAAGTGGTGGTGGGGGAATGTGAAATGGCGCCACGGGCCCGCAGGCTGAGAATTAAAGGAATGTATTCTGCACAACTGAATGCCAGCGATCCTTTCAGGTCCACACTACCGGTATCTGATAAGGAAGGCCGCTATGCAGGTCCCTCCACCTAGATCCTCTCTTGCTCACACTGTTTCCAGCCCTTAAACTTAACCAGGCCGCAGTACAAAGTCTGCTTTTAGACTTACAACCAGACTGGATCACGCCTTCCAGCCCCCTTAGCTTAAAGCAACCTCAGCTGAGAGAATAAAGATTATTGTGGTAGCAAGAGCCTTGGCAACACTCTTCTTTTCCCTCTCAATAATCACACCCGTTGGTGAATCAGGTCTTTGCTTATTCAGAATAAGGTAGAGTTGAAAGAATAAGGACCTTCAGTAGGCATACAGTTTCAGGATCAAAAATAGAACAATGCAAAACTAATCAAAATATCAGAGACATCCAAAACCAGTCCCTTCTCCCAAACATAAAATCATCTGACTATTCTCTAAGTAATCATCTTTCTTGGTTTCTGCGTTCTTTTAGCAGTCTTACCATCTTACCAATGCAAGATCACAGGTTGAGATCCTAAAGTGAACTCAAGCAGAATAGAACTAACTCCAAATCCCATCTATCACTAGATTTAAGTCTGTCTGTGGCATAGCTCATTAGCATTAACCAATCAAATGTTTTCTTAATAGAAAACAGTGCATGTCCCCATAACATCCTCACAGGGTTCCCACCAATTATTGTTTACAGTTAACACAACATATTTGTGGCTAATGGTAGCATAGCAAAAATTCTTGTTATGGCCTCGTGAAGGTGCTACATCCTGGAAATTCTAACACCTGCTGATAGCATGAAAGCAAAACAATGGCCTAGCACCGTGATGGCGAACCTTGGCACTCCAGAAGTTCTTGGACTTCAATTCCCAGAAGCCCAAGCCCCCGTGAATCCACACTAATGGGTTTGCTGCGATTCATCCGGCCCGTGTTTTTCTTCCGCTACTAAAGCAAAGCACTTTGTCTCTAGTAAAGTGCAAGATGCATATGCAGACTCTGAATAACCTAAAACAATCACATCCTCAGTGCCTTAAACATTCATTTTAGGAGTAAGTTTTTGCAGATGCTTGAATTTCTTTGGACCTCAGGGCAGTTTACTACAGCTTCCATAATCCCTCATCATTACCTATGTACTAGTGATGGCTAACCATGGCACTCTAGCTGTTCTGGAACTTCAGTTCCCAGAAGTCCTGAACAGCAGGAGTGCTGACTTAGGCTTCTGGTAATTGAAATCCAAGAACAGCTGGAGTGCCAAGGTTAGTCACCAGGACTATATACTGCCTGGGCTTTTGGAAGGTGAGGTCCAAAATATCTGAAGAGTCAAGGATTCTCCACCCAAGCTATAGGAATGAATAACCTGGCATCAGTGGCTCAGAGGACTTTCTTAGAAATAGAAGTGGGCAAGAATATACATTTCTGGGGTAAGGATGTTCTCCTCTGTATTTGACCCACAGCCAATCTGTATGGTTGCTGTATTTGTCCCAATGGAAAGCCTATATAAGTAGGCAGTGTGGCATTCAGGTCTTTAGTGTAGACATCTATAGTCCCTACAGATGGAATATATGGAGAAGCCTTTAGATTTCAGGCTAACTGTTTTGATTAAGGTTCCTAAACTTCTGGATCTTTGACACACAAGTTTGCAGGTTGCGGCACTGGATATCTTCCTACCACCACCCAAAAAGCTATCCTGATTAATGTGAGGAGAGTAGATGAGAGAAAAGTCCTCCTTTTGCCTCTCCTCTAAAGTAAACCTTGCTGGCTTGTTGTGCTTGAATGCAATGAGTCTGTTAGCAGTCAGCTTTTGGCTTGTACTTTTTGCTTCAAGGTATTGTTCATCAATATCCAGGTTTCTTCAGTAATCTGCTTTGAACATCCAGAACGTTCAAGTATTCCAGAGGCATGCTCTCATATCTCTTGGACAATAGTCTGACATGAAAACAAACAAACAATAGTCTGTTGCGTTTTTTATTATAGACATCGTAGCAACTTGCGGCTATGTGGATTTACACCAAACATTCTCTACAACCAAGTCTTTGTTCTGGGGGATTCAGTTTTTTTCTTGAGCCACTTACCAGATTCCAGAGAGCATTTTTGTTACTCATCCACCTGTTGGTAGACAGGTTTCCTACCTGGAGAATAGCTGTTTTTGTGAAGTTTCTGTTTGAACCCTTTAAAGGTAATTCCCTTGAAGTCTTGTCTTCAAAGTCTCCCGGTGTTTACCGTAGCACATTAAGTGTTAAAGGGTTTGGTGCGCCATCTAGAAAGTTGAAGCTCTACATCTTCCTCCAAGACTAAGTGGGGAGAAAAGGAAATTCTGGACTTGCTTGTGAACTTCTGTCCTTCCCAAGGAAATGAGGGTGGTTACCTCCCTGTCGCATGCTTGGTTCCTTTCCATCCCATAGTTTGTGATGTAATGCAGTGTTCTAAGAGAGAACTGCTTTTATGAGGGCTGGCATTGCCTCTACCATCTATTTTTCATTCTCCACATCAGTAATGGTTGTGTGCAGCTATTGGGTTTCGCTGTGATTGGGACATGGGAGCATTCTTAGTTTTTCGTAGGAAGGGCTGCAATTGCTCTTTTCCCAGTTCAAAATTGACGTCTGCCTTCCTGATCTTGGAGAGAAATCCTTTCCTAAAGACTAGCTGCTGCCCTTCTTCCCTTAAGGAGAATAAATCCGCAGGTAAGTCCAGAATACCCTTTTCTCTTCCAGTCTTGAAGCAGCTGGAGGAGTTGCTGAGTGACATGAAGGCCGATGTGACACGGCTGCCAGCCACAATTGCCCGCATTCCTCCAGTGGCTGTGCGTCTCCAGATGTCAGAGCGCAACATCCTCAGCCGCTTGGCAAACCGTAGCAGTGAGCCGCCGCCACCACCACCACCCCAGCAGGTAAGCATCCAGGCCTGCTTTCTTTCCTTCCCCTCCATTCTCCCCTGGCCATTCACTGGAGGGAGGGGGCCCCATGGCGACTATCCCAGTTGGGTGGGTTCTGCCTTGAATGCACAATAGTAATATTCCCCCTCTTTCTTTTTTTATAGGTGGCTCAGCAGCAGTGAAATGCCTGTCCAGTGTTGCCAACCCAGTGATACAGCAAAAATGACATACGCACCCTTGTTTGAATCCCGACCCCCCCAACCCCTCTGCCTGGCACTCGGTGATCAGATGCTGTTCTCTCTGTATGGGAAATGGCTGGAGAGAAGAGAAAGTGTGATCGTCCATAAACTGCCAGTTGCACTTGGATGGCACTTGGGAGACAGGGCAGTGGATGAACTCTGTACATAATGACTAGAAGCTGCAGTGCCATATCTGTTACACAGACCTGGCTGCAGCGTTCACTCCCCATGTCCCACAGTTCCTTGGTTTTAATTTTATTTTGAGTTTGTTTACCAGGACGAGTGCAAGCAGAAGTCAGGACAGACACAGCTACCTCCATCAAGATCCTTTTAATACAAAAACTGACTGGACTTGTCCTCTGAAACAGCTGGGGAAAAAATCTTGATAAAGTTGAAAATAAAGGTTTCCTTGTATTTTATTTGCCTCAGTCAAAGTATTTAGAGATTTTTTTCCCCCTTCCTTGCAGCCTTGTGTGCCTTCTGATCTGGTAACTAGTCTATTACAAGGGGAAAGCAAGATTTGTCTTTAGCCTGAAGAAAGCAGATCCTAGAGCAGTTTGAGCGGAATTATTTATTTATTTACATGATTTCTACCCCACCTTCCTCATCCTAGGAAGATCCAAGGCGGCTTACATCATAATTTAAAATCATACATAGATTAAAACAGTTAAACACCACCCACCCACAATACCCTCCCTAACCCATTAAGAAAAAACACACTTTAAAAATTCATGAAAGATTAAAATAGAGGGGAATAGGAAAAAGTTAAAAATAAAAGATATGAAAGGGGAGGAGGAGGAGGCGGCAGGGAGGAAAAGGAGAAAGATAAAAACAGACAGGTATGTTATGTTATAGGAACAGGCCAGGTTTATATCAGTCAACGGGACTGGGCCGTCACAGCTGTCGGGCCCCACACCCACTGGGACAACCAAGTCTTAAGGGCCTTCCTAAAGGGGAGTAGCTGTCTGTAGGCGCAATTCAGGTTGTAAGAGGTTCCACAGGGCCGGGGCAGTCACAGAAAAGGCTCTGCTGGTCCCAGTCATGTGCGCTTCTCTTGAGGAAGGGACGATCACTGAGCCTCTCTGGTCTGCCCTTGTAGGACAGGTGGAATACCTTGGGGCGACGTGGTCCCTTAAGTATCCCGATCCACTGCCCTGTAGGGCTTTAAAGGTCAAAACCAGCACCTTGAATTGCACCCGGAGGCACACCGGTAACCAGTGCAGCTCCCGGAGCAGCAGTGATACATAAGCATAACGCCCACGCCCCATCACCACCCAGGCAGCCGCGTTCTGGACCAGCTGCAGCCTCCAAATGGTCATCAAGGGCAGCCCCATGTAGAGTTCATTACAGTAATCCAATTTGGAGGTGACCAAAGCGTGAGTGACCATAAGCAAGGCGTCCCGGTCCAGGAACAGGCGTAATTGGAAGATAACATGAAGTTGTGCAAAGGCCCTCCTGGCCACGACTGCCACCTGCTCTTCGAGCAGTAGTCGTGAGTCCAAGAGGACCCCCAAGTTACGCACTTGATCTGTCTGGGGCAAAGATGCCTCATCCAAGACCGAAGCTGGTAGCTCCCGGGATAACACAGGGCCCCGAACCCACAGCCACTCAGTCTTGCCGGGATTCAGCTGAAGCTCATTGTCCCCCATCCAGACCCGAACAGCTTCCAGACACTTGGTTAGGACTTTGACTGCATCACTTGGGTCCCCACGAGCTGAGATGTACAGCTGGGTATCATCTGCATACTGATGATACCTCACCCCATGGAAACGAATGATCTCACCTAGCAGTTTCATGTAAATATTAAACAGTAGAGGTGAGAGTACCAAGCCCTGAGGCACCCCACATGGGAGCAACCTAGGGCTGGACAGCCCGCTCTCTAGAGACACCGACTGAGTCCGGCCCGTCAGAAATGAGAATCAGGACAACACAGTGCCCTGGGCCCCCAATCCTCGAAGCCGGCCCAGAAGGATACCGTGGTCGATGGTATCGAAAGCCACTGAGAGGTACAGAAGAGTGAGGACAGAGGGGTTGCCCCTATCTTACTCCCACTAGAGATCATCCATAAATGCGACCTATGCAATCTCTGTACCATAACCAGGCATGAATCCTGACTGAAATGGGCCCAGATAATCTGTATCATCCAGAACCCCCTGGAGCTGCCGTGCCACTGCTCCTTCCAAAACCTTCCGCAAAAAGGGAAGGTTGGAGATTGGTCTAAAGTTTAAAATAACTGTGGGGTCGAGCGATGGCTTTTCAGAAGGCGCACCAGCACATGCTTAAAAGCCGCCAGGAACACCCCCTCCCGAAAAGAATGCAAAGGAGAATACTGTACAGTGTAACCTTGGTTAACAAACGGCTCAGTTAACATAAAAATTGCATAGAAAATAGTGGCTCGGTTTACAGAATTTTTTTCTGAACGGATTAATTGATTTTTAATGCATTCCTATGGGAAACCGCATTTCGGTTAATGTATTTTTTTCCCAATGCATTCCTATGGGAAATTCGGTTAAAGTAATTTTCACTGTAAGAAACTTCCAGGAGAAAAGATTAATTACATTAACCGAGGTGCCACTGTACTGTAGTTGTAATCCAAGAGATCTACAGGCATGAATCTCAAGAAATCTAATGCTTGACTTTCCATAAAAAGACGTTTTGGAAGTAGAGCAAGTTGTCTCTTAGCAGCACACTATGACGGTGAGAAGGGAGACAGCGCTCAGAAATTGAAAACAAAACGTTTTCAGGACTCCTAAGCTTGCCCTGTTGAAATTGATCTATAGATCATGTGCATGCACACTTTGGTAGTTATTTGCTCTTGAGTGATATTTTGAGGTTATGATATTTCAAAGCTGTGGTTACACTGTTGACTTGCTTTAGGATGACAAAAACCTGCTGAGATATAAAACAAACTGCTGGTTGGAGAGCATAATATTTTTAAGAAAGCAGTTATCTTCATGGTGTAGTTCATGTCCGTAGTTTCCACTGTTGTTTGCTACAACCTATGAATGTTCTATTGGAGAGTTATCTTATACAGTGATACCTCATACAACGTCCAAACTTGGTTCCACAAGTTTGGACTTTATACGGATTTGGACTTTGTATGAGGCATGCAAAATCCTTGCTGCGATGCCTCATACAACGTCCAAATCCTTGCTGCGATGCCTCGTACAAC
Source organism: Bradypodion ventrale (assembly GCA_035047345.1). Taxonomy (NCBI): domain Eukaryota; kingdom Metazoa; phylum Chordata; class Lepidosauria; order Squamata; family Chamaeleonidae; genus Bradypodion; species Bradypodion ventrale. The sequence goes on along the minus strand of JAWDJE010000002.1, from coordinate 138,029,435 downwards.
GTCGTTTCCATAGAGATACATTGTACTGTAACAGCAAGACTTCAGGGCAAAGTCAAGGAAACTGACAGAGCTTTAAGAAATCATTGTATAAAGGCTAAATACATTACAAAAACATGTCAAACAACCTTGATTGTCCAAGAACCTGAAGAATGCTGCAAAAATCCCAGGAATGCTTCTAAAAATTCTGACCAAAAAATCCAAAATCGTGCTCAAAACCACTCCTAAACACTCTTCGCCTCATGCAAAACCCAGAAGAGCAATGCACGCATGCGTTCTGCCTTTTATAATGCCCAGGCACAATGCAACCTGGGGACAACCCCAATGCCTCATACAAAGTCGCAGCGACTTTGTATGGCAACTTTTTTCAAGGAATTAGGCGATGTTGTATGAATTCGATGTTGTATGAAGCGGACTTTGTATGAGGTATTACTGTATTCAAAACCTGGAAATAGGCAAATGACCAGAGAACACGAAATCTCTTCCTACAGTTTTAAAATGACAGAAGGAAGACTAACTTCATCTTTCTCATAGGGGTAATATTTGATCCATGAAAGCTCATATTTAAATACAGGAGTTAGTCTTTAAGGTGCCATGTTTATGTCTTTTTTTGTTGTTTTGTTTACTCTGATATACAAACAGCATCTTTAATTTATCTGTCCACCCACCCACCCTGATAGTACAGTATGTGCAGTGGTGGGCTACAAAAAGTTTTACTACCACACAGTGGGCGTGGTATGGTGGACGTAGCCAGGGGAAAAGCCCTGTGTTGCACCCGAATTAGAACTACATAATTTCAAAACTTGGATTGGCGGGGCCAGCCAGAACTTTTTGCTACCGGTTCTGGTGAACTGGTGAGAACCTGCTGATGCCCACCAATGAGTATGTGTTATGCTACAGAGTATACTGAGCATACCTGTCAACCACGGCTCCGGAAAATACAGGACCTGCGCAAACGGTTCTGCGCAGGTCACCTTCTACGCATGCGTAGAATGCGATCTGCCAATTCCGGGGTTTTGGCAGCTGCGGGTGGGAAATGGCGCAAATCGGCGCCGAAAATCGGGAAATCCCGGCCAATCCGGGAAGGTTGACAGGTATGATACTGAGAGATCCTGTTAAGTAATTTCTCCTGACTTGGTCTTGAAAGTGAGCATGCTCAGTTCTCTCAAGCAGTTGGCCTTTAAGATGTTTTTGTCGTCTTTATTGTTTCTTGTTTGATACTTTATTTGCTCTTCAAATAAAATGCATAAGCGAATGCAGGATTAATTTTGTGCCACCAAAATTTAGATTAGAGTCCAGTCAGGCACTGTCATGTTTCTTGTCAGTACATGTGTCTAATAGGTTGTTTAAAAATGCTGAAAGTCAAGTCATCCATAAACGCAGAGCTACCCCTCGACTGTGCCTACTAACATAGCTTGCGTGCCTGGTTTTCCACTAGGACATTTCCCAATCTCGCTAAGTGATCAAGAAAGGATACCTAATTCCCTGCAAGCATACATGAAGAATACCTTTTAGATCCAGATTTCATCATAGAATCAGGAGCTGGAAGCAAAGTCTTTTCGGAGAATTGAAGACACATGAGATTGGCTTATCAGATAAAAAGCAAAACAAAAACGTGGCATCCTAAAGACTAACTACTATATTTTAATGTGAGCTTTGGTAGATCAAGTCCACTTACATTGGTGGCTACAACTTAAGAGTCCTTTTACTTCATTCATTCTCCTCCCTGATGCCACAAGGGGATTGATTGCCCTGTATGCTTTTTCTTAATTTCTGGTGGGGTGGAAATGAAACCTGTCCATTGAAACCAAGAGAGAAATGCAGTGTGGCTGCCGCCATACCTGAGAGGTTAAAACTGGGGAACAGCAGCATTTCCATCCAAGGAAGAGATGTAGCAAAAAGAGGGATTCCTCTCACTAATTAGAATGGTTTATCCAATCTTTACACTTTTCTGTACGTAAGATGGCATATCACAAGGCTGTGACAGAGACAATGGCCCATGACATTCCTTAAGTATAGGTAAAGGTCCCTTGCTCAAAAGCCAGTCATGTTCAACTCTAGGGTTGCGGTGCTCATATCCGATTACAGCCAAAGTGCCAGCACTGCAGATGTTTCCATTGTCACATGGCAGGCATGACTAGACACTGGAGCACACAGAACACTTACCTTCCCACTGAAGCGGTATTTATTTGCAATTTCTTGCTTTCAAACTGCTAGGTGGCAGGAGCTGGGGCAGACAGTGGGAGCTCACTCCGTAGTGCAGCGCAGCCTTGAACTGCTGACCTGCTGTGTCAAGTTCAGTGTCTTAACCACTAAGTCACATAGTCTACTGTTAATACTGAGCCCCAGAAGTGAGGCCTGGGTGGCTTGGATAACTGATTGCGCAGACAAGCAGTGCTCAGGAAAAGTCCACTTCAGGTTGCAAAGACCTCTGCTTCCACCGCCAATTTGCACTCAAAAGCAGGGATTCTCAACCTGTGGCCCAAGGGCTGGATGCGGCCTGCGGCACCATTTCATATGCCCCTCCCACAGCTTCCACCACACCTGGAAGTGCCATGTGGTGGAGGAAGGGCAAAATGGCCATCCAGCCACTGGAAGCTGTCTGAGGGAGCGTGACCCGGCCCCTGGCTTAAAAAGGTTGAGAACTGCACAAAAGTCTCATCCTCAATTGCCTTGCGGTATAAATCGCAGTGAACGATCGATTCCCCCCTCCCAATAAATAAACTGAGTAAGTATAACTCAGTGCATGACTTTCACGCCACCTTCTGTTTGGGGGATGAGGAGATGTGATTCCCCCTCCCTCCATCCCATCTATGGTAAATTCCGGCATTTAGATGGGGAAGAAGTAGAAGCAGTGACAGATTTTACTTTCTTAGGACCTAAGATCACTGCAGATGGGAATTACAGCCATGAAATAAAAAGGCGACTGATGCTTGGGAGGCAAGCTGTGAGAAACCTGGGGAACATAGTGAAAAGTAGAGACATCACATTGAAAACAAAAAATTCGCATAGTCAAAGCAATGGTATTCCCGGTGATAATGTATGGTTGTGAGAGCTGGACCATTAGGAAAGCTGAGCGCAGAAGAACAGACGCCGTTAAAATGTGGTGTTGAAGGAGAGTTTTGAGAGTCCCCTGGACAGCGAGGAGAACAAATAGGTTGATCTTGGAAGAAATCAACCCTGACTGCTCTTTAGAAGGTCAAATAGTAAAGATGAAGATGAAGTACTTTGGACATCAAATGAGAAGAGAGGATTCACTTGAGAAAGCCTTGATGCTGGGAAATGTGGAGGGCAAAAGAAGAAGGGGGCAGCAGAAAATGAGATGGCTAGATGGTATTGTAGATGCAATGGTCACAGAGCTGGGCAGGTTGAGGAGGATGGTGGAGGACAGAGGTGCCTGGAAGGCAATGGTCTGTTTCCACGGGGTGCAGTACCATCAGTATGCGGATGACACTCAGTTGTACATCTCGGCCTGTGGGGATCCAAGTGATGCTGTCAATGTCCTGTCCAGGTGCCTGGAGGCTGTGGAGGTATGGATGGGGGCCAATGGGTTACAGCTGAATCCTAGCAAGACTGAGTAGCTGTGGGTTCAGGGTCCCATACTATCCTGGGAGCTGTCATCCTTGGCCTTGGATGGGGTTACCTTGCCCCAGACAGACCCAGTGCGCAACTGGGGGTCCTCCTGGACGTGTCTGCTGCTGGAAGAGCAGGTGGCGGCTGTGACCAGGAGGGCCTTTGCACAACTTCGTGTAATTCACCAGTTGCGCCCGCTCCTGGATAGGGATTCGTTGCTCATGGTCACACATGCTTTGGTCACCTCCAGACTTGATTATTGTAATGCGCTCTACGTGGGGCTGCACTTATCGACCATTCGGAGGCTGCAGCTGGTCCAGAACGCGGCGGCTCGGGTAGTGATGGGGTGCGGGCGTTATGCTTGTGGGGCGTTATGCTCGTGCCTCGCTTCTGTTCCGGGAGCTGCACTGGTTACCAGTTTGCCTCTAGGTGCAATTCAAGGTGTTGGTTTTGACCTTTAAAGCCCTACATGGTAGTGGACCAGGATACCTAAGAGACCGCATCGCCCTAAGGACATCTGTACATCCAACCAGAGTGGACCGGAGGTGATCTCTCATTGTACCATCGCTAGAGGGGCGCTCGCCTCTCCAGCACAAGGAGGAAGGGCCTTCTGTGTGTCCGCATCGGCTCTCTGGAACCTCTTCCAACAGAGTTACGTCTCCAGACCGAATTGCTGCCCTTCAGGAAAGAACTTAAAACCTGGCTGGCAGGCCAAGTATGGGGTGCAGGTGGAGGGGTGGCTTCCGCGGGGTGGATGCTATAGCGAATCCCAGCACCCTCGGCCCCTGCACCCTTTTTTAGTGACTGGGTGGGTAGTTTTTAAAGCAGTTTTAACTATGTTTTTAATTGTTTTTTATTATGCTGTGAACTGCCCTGAGTTGGCATTGGCCAAGTGGGCGGTATAGAAATTGAAATAAATAAATAAATAAGGTCGCAAAAGGTCGGAATCAACTGTGCGACTGAACAAGAACAAAATTCAGCTCCTACTATCGCTCTCAAGGACTGCAGGGGCTCAGGTGGCTAAGACGCTGACTGGGAGGCGGAAGGTCAGCAGTTCGATTCCCGAGTACTGCAGGACAGAATGAGCTCCCGTCTCTGTCTCAGCTCCTGCCAACCTAGCAGCTCGAAAGCAAGACATTGCAAGTAGATAAATAGGGGGCCACTTCGGTGGGAGGGTAAAAGCGTTCCGTGCGCTCCCTTGTCTAGTCATGCCTGCCACATGACCACGGAAACATCTGCAGAAGCAGACAGCGATGGCTCTTCGGCTTTTGAAAAAAAGATGAGCACTGAACCCTAGAGTCGGATACGTCTGGCTTTCGAGCAAGGGAAACCTTCGTCTCTCGGAGGGAGAGGAAAAGAACGAACAGCACAGACACGAGTCTCTGAATCAAAGAAAGGCAGCAACCAATCACGAGGCGACAAAAGACCGACGGGTCAACTACTGGCCAATGAGAGAGCTCGCTTGGAGAGAGCGAGAGAGCGGAAGGAAGTGTGCTGCGCTGCGCTGCGCACGCTGCTGCTCCGACCACGTGTGAAGAAGGAGATCCGAGAGGGGGGGGGGGGCAATCCAAAGCAAGGCGGCCTCCGAAATGGGGCGCAAGTTGGACCCAACCCGCAAAGTGAAGCGGGGACCGGGACGCAAGTCCCGCAAGCAACGCGGAGCGGAGGAGGAGGTGGCGCGTTTCCTGCCGCCAGGTAAGCAGCGATGCTCCGCCGCCGGGCTCGCCAAGGGACGGGGACGGGGACGGGGTTCTTGCTTGGTCCTTGGCAAAGGGTGCGTCAAGGGCGGCGTGTGCCGGATGAATCACGGTAAACCCATTCGTGTGGATTCACAGGGGCTGGGGCTTCTGGGGATTGAAGTCCAAGAACATCTGGAGTGCCAAGGTTCGCCGTCACGGTTATAGGGCGTGGGAAGGCACCTCCCCCCTTTGAAACATAATTCACTGGGGAGTCACTGACCAATTTTCTGTGGGTCACCAAGCACCCCCTAGTGTAATTTACTCCTTCCTCAAAGTGGTTTATGAACACCTGGGAAATGGGAAACTTGAACATCTAGAGTGCCAAGGTTCGCCATCTAGCCCTTTGTAGCAGAGTTGGTGTTTTTAAGACTGATGCCTTCCATATGTACCATTGCCTTCCCCCCCTTCCCTCCCCAGTTTAGTGAATAACGGAGGCTGCCAAGTTGAGAAAGGCTATCGCTTTGCATTTGCTCGCGTGTGTTTTTGACTTCATGTTGGAGAAATGTCCACTTCAGATCTTCTCTATGCTGTGATTTCATAGATGTCCCACAAGTTTTCTCCTCCACAACTCTGCCAGCCTGGGCTCACTACCACCACTCTTGCCTAAATGGTGTCACGAGGAAGGAGGAGTCCTGTTGCTCACGGCATTATTTTTCATGTGCAGCTGGTGTTCTGTTCTGACAACAGATCATTTCATTTGGGGATTGTATTGGTGACCTTAGCAACAGTCTTTATCGCTGACAAGGGCATGGGGCTGTGTGGTTCAATGGTTAAGAAGCTCACCTTGTTAGCTGGAAGGCTGGCAAGTTGCCAGTTCAAGACCCAAGTACTGCATGACAGATTGAGCACCTGTCCCTGTCCCAACTCTTGGGGAAATGAAAGGAGCCTCATTTGAGTTGCCCCGAGTGGAGTTTCTTCCGCAAAAATCCTTTCAACCCAGAATAATTTCTGACACGAAATTATTATTACAGTACTGACAAGGGCAAATGTAAAATGATATGGGGTGTTTGGGTTTCTTTTGAATAAAATTGTTTGGTGAAATGGGTTGCCAAGGGGCCATTCAACAATTATGTGATCCATTTTTTTTGGGGGGGGGGGAATTGACCCCCCATGTAATCCATCCATAAATTTGGCTTCGACCCCCGTCGCTTTAAAATTACATAATCCAGAGCTTTTGTATCGAAACTCTAATTGTTAGAGCTTTTCACTATCAGTGCCTAATGCACAACAGCTCCAAATGGATTACATAATATTTGACCTGACCCCCACTCCCGCCCCCCACGTAATTTTTCCATAATTCAGATGGCAGACCCCCTCCCCCCTTCAAGGATCAGGTATTTGTTGAATGGCCCCCAAGTGAAATTTGAAATCGGGATTTTTTTAAAAAAAAAACAGCAAGTGGAACTCATGTGGATAGAAGTGCTAAATCCCTTGCCCTTTATTGGGGTGTTTTAGCATAAAGACAAACAGTACAGTGATACCTCATACAACGTCCAAACTTGGTTCCACAAGTTTGGACTTTATACGGATTTGGACGTTGTATGAGGCATGCAAAATCCTAGCCGCGATGCCTCATACAACATCCAAATCCTTGCTGCGATGCCTCATACAACGTCCAAATCCTAGCCGCAATGCCTCATACAACGTCCAAATCCTTGCTGCGATGCCTCGTACAATGTCGTTTCCATAGAAATACATTGTACTGTAACAGCACAGACTTCAGGGCAAAGCCAAGGAAACAGACAGGAAACTGACATAACTTTAAGAAATCATTGTCTAAAGGCTAAAAACATTACAAAAACATGTCAAACAACCCTGATTGTCCAAGAACCTGAAGATTGTCCAAGAACCTGAAGAATGCTGCAAAAAATTCTGACGAAAAAATCCAAAAAAATCCAAAATCATGCTCAAAACCACTCCTAACCACTCTTCGCCTCGTGCAAAACCCACAAGAGCAATGCGCGCATGTGTCCTGCCTTTTATACTGCCCCGGCACAATGCAACCTGGGAAAAACCCAATGCCTCATACAATGTCAAGCGACTTTGTATGAGGTAACTTTTTTCAAGAAATTAGGCGATGTTGTATGAATTTGATGTTGTATGAAGCGGACTTTGTATGAGGTATTACTGTACTTTGGTGTTAGGAGAATGAGTTCCCTTTCCACTCTTTATGTGTAGTGACTTGTAGTGTCATTACAGCAATATATAATTTGCTATTTTTTCTGTACTGGCAAACGTGTACTAAAGGTGGGAGAGAATGAGGATGATTAGCCTTTTCTATGAAATAAGTGTCCCCTCTTTATCTGTTTTGGGAAGGGGAGTCGTAGTGTCCTCATGTAGGGTCCTCTGGGTAGGGGATTAGAACCTGGCGGTCATCCTTCCCAGGGCAAGAGTTTGCTCTTTCCAGAGACCGTGCTGACTTTTAAATATGCCAGGAGTCCTTGATGTTTTCCTAGTTGTGTTTGCTGTTCTTGCTCAGATTCTTACACGATTTCTTGTGGTGTCTGTTTTCCCTCCAGCTGCTGATGAGAACACAAAGAAACTTTCTGGCCATGCTCGGCGAAGGTTAGTGTTCAGGGTTAAAACATTTGCTGTTTAAAGGTCTCCTTTGCTTGAAAGCCAGTCATGTTCAACTCTAGGGGTGCAGTGCCCATCTCCGTTTACAGCCAAAGAGCCAGCGCTGTCCACATTTGCATACGTTTCTGTGGTCACGTAGCAGGCATGAGTAGACACTGGAGTTCATAGAATTCTGTTACCTTTCCTGCCAAAGCAGTACCTATTTATCTACTTGCAATTTCTTGCTTTCAGACTGCCAGTTTGGTAGGAGCTGGGACATGCAGCACTCGGGTCTCAAACTGCTGACCTGTCGACCTTCCAGTCATCAAGTTCAGCGTCTTAACAACTAAGCCACTGCAGTCCCTCTATTTGTTATTTAGCCAGGATTAAAAACCCTTACTTTAAAAAAAAAAACCTCACTGGTGATGGATTTGCTAGTCAGAATTTTTTTAAAATGAGTACAGTATCAAGGCCTTAATGTAGTCACCATGTTCTAATTATATATGTTTTTTGATCAGAAATATTATTTCTTTATTCATTTCATTTCATTTATTTGATTTGTATGCCGTCCACTCAGCATACGCCGACTCTAGGCAGCTCACAGCATATCAAACAAAGATGCAATACAGTAAAACAATAAAGTACAAAATATCACATAATAACATACAATAAACACAGTTAATAGTAAAAGTCAATCACAAGGTCCTTCCTGCTCAGCATTTCCAACGGAGCCTGGGGCTCAACATCCATGACTGGCGTCTCTTCCACCCTCTGGCCGGGTGGGGCCAAGGGGAGTGATGCCGGCGGCTGCAGCTGTCTCCCATTCCGGGACCGCTGGCGTGGGCCCCGGGAGAGACACTTTGAGGTCCTCCGTCCGGCGGCTCTTCTACCCTCTGGCTGGCCGGGGCCAGGGAGAGTGACGCCGGCGTCTGCAGCTGTCTCCCATCCCGGGACCGATAGTGTGGGGCCCGGGAAAGACATGAAAAGGTCCTCCGTCCGGTGGCTCTTCTACCCTCTGGCCGGGCCAAGGGGAGTGACGCCGGTGGCTGCAGCTGTCTTCCATTCCGGGACCGCTGGCGTGGGCCCCGGGAGAGACACGTTGAGGTCCTCTATCCGGCGGCTCTTCTACCCTCTGGCTCGCCGGGGCCAGGGAGAGTGACGCCGGTGTCTGCAGCTGTCTCCCATCCCGGGACCGATAGTGTGGGCCCCGGGAGAGACATGAAGAGGTCCTCCGTCCGGTGGCTCTTCTACCCTCTGGCCAGGCGGGGCCAAGGGGAGTGACGCTGGCGGCTGCAGCTGTCTTCCATCCCGGGACTGATGGCATGGGCCCTGGGAGAGACATGGCAAGGTCCCATGCTAAGTTTTTCATGTTGAGAATGTATCTTTAGAGTGGGCAGGGCTCCGTCCTGTAGTTTTTATATAATTGTGGGAACACTTGCTATGCAATTAGCAGCAAATCACCGGGGCCAGAGTCTATCAGCTGATGTTAGATAGTAGGAGTGATCCATATAGTGTTCATTTTACTGAAAAAAGTAATTCTCAATTTTTAATGCTGTTCTATTTCCTTTGGGCTTAGCTTGCTTTGCTCTATGCTCAACCACAATTTAGGTGTGTGATAGAGCCAGGAAACTGCTATGGCAAGCATTGACACAAAATGGAGTAAGTGAACGTCTTATTAGATTGTGTAAAATCTTATATAGTGACTGCAAAAGTGTAGTTTGAACAAGTCAAGGAATATCAGAACCCTTTGCAGTAACATCTGGAGTGAGGCAAGGATGTATATATACTATTGGCACTATTACTCATCACCTATATAGAAAGCATAAGCAAAAAAGCTAAGCCCGTGAATAGAAATAATATCAACAAATTACTTTTTGCAGATAAGATAATCAGGCATTGATAACAAGTACAGCTAAGGAACTACAACAACACCTTACATCCATGAACCAAGAATGTAAGATAAATAATATGAGAATCAATAAAGAGAAGACTGAGGTGATGGCAATTGGAAGGAAACAGCATACTCTAGATAGTGAGATAGAGGGAACGCGTATAAAACAAGTGGGAGAGTTAAAATACCTAGGAACAACATTTATTGAAAGTGGCAAAATGGATGAAGAGATTAACATATGGTGCACTAAGGTAAACCAAATATTGGGACAATTAGCTCTGCTCTTAAAACACAAGGCAATACCAAGCAACACAAACACCTCATACAAAGCATATTCATTCCCACCTTATGTTACAACTACCAAACATGGACACTTGCAACAAAACATAAGCAAAAGTCACCACGGTTTGGGGAAGGCTGCTGGAGTGACTAGAAGGGATAAAACCAGGAATGAGGTTATAAGGGAAAGAATTGTAGCAGAACCAATCTTGCACTACATGTGGAGAGAGCAAATAAAGTGATTTGCCCTTTTGGAGAGAACGTTTTGGAATTCCATACCTTACAATAAATAAATGTGTGGAAAGGGGACAAAAACCATGAGGCAGGCCCAGAGCAAGGTGGAAGGAGTGCCAGAACAAGAACCTTGCATCTCTCTTGATACCTGATAGGGTAAAAGAGGAGAAGGAGAAGAAAGAACCACGTGTATCTTTATTTCTAATTTTAATCCTGCTGAAAAGCACATTGTGAGCTCTAGTGTTAACTGGATTTCATGGATAAAATTTTCACCAGTTTCCAAAACTAGATATATTCCTAATTTCATATGTTACTTCCTCCCCTTTTCTTCCCAAGATTGGAAAATACATGTGAACGAAAATGACATTAGATCTGGTTTTAAATTATAATTTTAATGATTTTGGGTGAAAACATCTAAAGTAAATAGTCCTATTTCTTAGAGTCAGTTGCTTTTTGCTCATTCTTGTGTCTGGTTTTAGGGCTGCAAAGAGGCGAATCAAGTCTGCAAAACTTGAAACGGGTCTCCAAAAGTTAACAGGTAAGAGGAATGCCAATGGAGCTACAGTGAGTATTTATAAGTTTCTGAAGGTTCAAGGGAATGGTAAATGCTCCCTTTCCCAAATGACAGGAAATGGAAAACTGTGTGCACTAAGATGTGGTAAAACCAACAGCATTTCAGCTTGAATCAATGACATCTAGTGCGTTCCGTTGATTCAGCGGGCGTGTTGTAGTTGTGACTTGCGATGCTAAGCAACGGGGTTTTAGTCTTCATGTGTTATGGACTTTTAAGGATGAAGAAGACCCTGTTTCCACGATGGCGAACCTTGGCACTCCAGATGTTCTTGGACTTCAATTCCCAGAAGCCCAAGCACCCTGTGAATCCACACAAATAAGTTTACTGCGATTCATTCGGCCCACGCAGCCCTCGTTGCTTCCGAAAGCGGAAGTAAAACGCACCCGGATGCGTTTTACTTCCGCTTCTGTACAGGCACTTTTACTTCCGCTTCCGGGCAGCACGTGCCAGATGAATCGCGGTTAACCCCTTCGTGTGGATTCACAGGGTGTTTGGGCTTCTGGAAATTGAAGTTCAAGAACATCTGGAGTGCCAAGGTTCACCATCACAGCCCTATTTAGTTAGGCAGAAAAAATTAATATTTACTTTATAGATTGACTTACTTATCCTGCTTCTGTGGCACATCTCCAAGGCTTTAGTCTGGGGCGAGCAAGGCTGGAGGGTTCCATGGCCATTTCTATACACTGAGACCCACTTGTATGTGCAGAGTACCAGGTTGTATCATTACATCACTTGCAGTTTCTTTTTTTTAAAAGTCTTGTTCTATAAAAGAACTGTGCCTTGTGGGGGCTTCCGGACGTGCAATTCTCCCTTTAAGATGACATTTTCTTTTGTTCAAACAGCAAAAATGAGCCTTATGATTCCTGCCTCCACTCCATGGAGCATTCAGTCTTTTGCAGTTTCAGCTTTTGTTGTCCTATAGCAGTGGTGACAAGCCTATGGCATGAGTGCCAGAGGGGGCACTCAGAGCCCTCTCTGTGGGTATGCGCACCATCGCCCCAGTAGAGTTTGCTCTGCTCAGCAACCCAATGGGATTGCTTCCTCCCTCCTCCAGCACAGAATTCGCCCTGCCCCTCTGCCCAGCAGCCCAATGGGAGCACTTCCTTGCTCCCTTGCCTGGGGTAAGGCGAGCGGCTCACATGTGGCCTGAGGGTGCGGTGCAGATGGCAGCCTGTTGAGTCTGTGGCGAAGATGAGATTTTTTAAAATTAAAACTTCAGTAAAGGTAAAGGTAAAGGTTTCCCTTGCACGAAAGCCAATCGTATCAGACTCTAGGGTGCAGTGCTCATCTCTGTTTCAAAGCCGAAGAGCCAGGGCTGTCTGCTTCTGCAGACATTTCTGTGGTCATGTGGCAGGCATGACTAGACACCGGAGCACACGGAACGCTGTTACCTTCCCACCAAAGTGGTTCCTATTTATCTACTTGCAATTTCTTGCTTTTGAACTGCTAGGTTGGCAGGAGCTAGGACAAAGACGGGAGCTCATTCCGTCCTGCAGTACTCGGGAATCGAACTGCTGACCTTCCGCCTCACAGTCAGCGTCTTAGTCACTTGAGCCACTGCAGCTGAATACATCAGTATTCAGGTTAAATTGCTATGTTGGCACTTTGCAATAAATAAGTGGGTTTTGGGTTGCAGTCTGGGCACTCTGTCTCTAAAAGGTTCACCATCACTGTCCTATAGGAAAGGAAATAGATGGCCTTCAGGATTTCATCTGTGTCTCAGTTCTTTAATCTTACTTTTGCAGTAACAGTTGCCTTTTTGTCAACAGCCCTTGATGCTGGACTGAGATGTGTACTGACACTTTTCTTAGCACAGTAAAGAGTGAAGTGCTCTTGAATTTGCATACAAATATCAGCATTTGTTTTCCGGAGTACTGCCTCTTCCCACCTGTTATTTTGTCTTGCCCTTGTAGCTTTAGGAAAATCGTCAGTAAAAAATGCCAAGGAGAAGGCAGGCGCGCAGGATGGCCGTTCAGCTGGTTTCAGTGATGAGAACGCTACGTGGCTGACTCCCTCTGCCCCTGGGAGAAAGAGATCCAGGCCCGAAGAGAGTGATGAAGAGGACAGCGTAGCACTCGGTGACGGTGATGAGGCCGAGGGTCCCTGGGCGAGTGATGAGGAGGAGGCCAGCGGGGAAGGGATGGTGGATGACTATGGAGCTTTGTCATCCGACGAAGAAGGGGAGGAGGTAAGAATTCTTGGTGCTTTAGTTCAGACATTCCTGTTACAGATGGGTGCAGATATTAAATAAAAGGGGAAGGATTTGGTCTCATGCGATTGAGGCTACAAACGGGCAAACCCCCTAGAGATGTGAGGGCCCGGGGAAAAACCAGAAACATTCGGGGGGGACGGACGGATGGACGATTTTCCCCCGTTTTTTTCTGAAGTTTTTTTCCCCCCGAAAAATTGGAAAAATAAAATATATATTATGGAATGTTTTATTTTAACATGATGAATAAAATATTTTAAGATAATGCTGGGTTCAAATATTTTATAAATCATTTCTTAAAAATATGTATGGTATCAGATTATTTTCAATTTTCCCGTAAATTTTCGTTTCCCCCCAGAAAAAAACGTGTTTTTTTTCCCAAGCTTCAAAATTTCCGAAAATTTTAAATCTCTAGCTCCCCCCCCTCCTCAATGAAGGGATATTTATTTATTTATTTTTATTTTGTTAAATTTCTATACTGCCCACTCGACCAAGGCCGACTCAGGGCGGTTCACAAGCATAGATAAAACAGATAAAAACATACAGAATTAAAAACCCACCCCCTTAAAAAGGGGTGCAGATACTGATGGAACCGTGGGGGAAGGCATACTCCTCTATATCAACCACACAACGGAAGCCACCTCTCTACCTGCACCCCAAACTTGGCCCGCCAGCCAGGTTTTTAGTTCTTTCCTATATTTATTTATTTTGTTAAATAAATATTAAATAATATTGTGTTACTTTATATGGCTCTTGTGGAGATTGTGTCTTTGGTTCCCAAACTAGGGTAAGGGGGCAGAATGTGCCCCTCTAGATTTAAGTCTTAAAATAAGCTTTTGTGTTTATTTTAAATTATAAATTGATTTTTATTGTTGTTAGGGGCTGCGGTGGCTCAGTGGTTAAGAAGCTCGCCTTGTTAGCTGGAAGGCTGGCGAGTCGGCAGTTTGAGACCCAGGTACTGCATGGCAGACTGAGCGCCTGTCTCTGTCCCAGCTCTTGGGGACATGAAAGGAGCCTCATTTGGGGATTTCCTGAGCGGAATTTCTTCCGCAAAAATCCTTTCAACACAGAATAATTTCTGACACAAAATTTTTATTGTTGTTAAAATAAAGTTGAATGAAGGCAGAAGGGAGGTGGACAGTGTGAAGGTATCTCAGAAATCAAATAAGGAGAGCTTGGAAAGTTAAAATTGCTGGATTACTCATGAAGCACATTATACCTTAAAGAATTATAGAGATGCTAAATAGTAACACTATATTGACGTGTCCAGGAATTTCAGAAAAAAGTTACTACTGCTAATGTTTGTAGCACAGACTGATTTAATCTTAAACACAATGGTATGGACAAAATTCATTGTAGTGTGCCACAGTGTGTGTTTTATGGGTAAAAATAGTGGAAAGATCTATGTAACGAAGGGGACTTTTAAAATGGTAGTGTCACTCGAGATTTGGGATCTATTTGATGTCGAATCTTGTCCTTTGATAGCTCTTATGGTACTAATAGTTCATCTAGAATCAGTCTCCAGGGGAATGACTAATCAGGTGAACTGCCTCTGTCCACTGTTTGCTGGTTTTCTTCCAACATCTAGTATCAGCATTTTTCTGTTGTGGATTTACATTAGTTGCTAGTGCCCACCTCTTTTGCTGTGCAGTAGATGGTGCTTCCGCCACCCACTTTTTCTCTGTTTGGTCCTTTATCTTTCAATGCAGCTCCTGCCTATAGAACAAGCTGCCCGGAAAAACAAGCTGGAGGGGTAAGTAATCCAAGAAATTAGGTTTCATTGGTTGGGTTTGTGCCATTGCTCCTTTTACAGGGCAGGGTGAGGTGGCCTGCATTTCAGACTCTTCCTTCACTGCTACTATGACAGCATTGGGTGTATGATGACCACTACCACTCTATAATGTTGTAACGGAACGAAGTATGCCCTGTACCTTATTCTCATTCAATATGGTGATTTCAGAGCAGGGAGAGAGAAAATGATATGTAAACAATATGAGCCTCATGGTCTAGAAGAAATGAAACCTAATGTGTGATTGACATGTCTTGCTGTAAGATCATTGGTTGGAATCCCTAAGGAGGAGGGACAAAGGTGGACCCTAGGGGAGGAAATATAACCCAGAGATGCACGCACACACATAAGCTGACACAGAGACACTCTCTGGAATGCTGTGCTTTGAAGCTACCAAAATGTAGCACTTTGAGAGAAAGTGGGGACAGTGGGCTATCCTTTAGAGAACCAGTTTCGTTCATTTCTTTGCTTTGAAATGCTTCCTGTTCTTTTGATGGACTGTATCCTGTATCTTGCTATGCTTTCAATACACTTATAAAATGTCTGAAGAGACTTGGGGTGATTACTTGGCTTGACACTACCTTAGTCTTCACATATCTAGATGCCTGGGTTGTCCAGCCAGGGTGCTGCAACTCAGAAGAACAATGGGGCCTACTCCAGAGTAAGGCATCATATTGTTACGGTGCAAAACCAAAGTCCTCTAACCCAGTGTTGAGTTAGTGGGTGGATGGTTGGAGCTTGATTCTGCTGGATCTGCTTATGTGCAGATGACTCCCTTTGTCTGCCCTGTTTCCCCAGCAGACCCTACCATAGGGTGTTAATGAGGCCATGAAGGAAAGTCTTTGCTGTAACATATCCATTGCAAGTACGATATCTGGCAGCAGCAGGAGGAAGAGGAGGCTAAGCAGAAACTGCACAAAGTGAGGGGAGGTCTTCAACTTTGCCTACCTCTCAATAATATTGAGTAGCTCTATTGGAATGTGAGACGTTGAGATGGCACACATACACATCCCCTGCAGCCTTCAGCAGAATATGTATGGTGGAGAAACGGTGTGTTTGCTTGTGTGTGTGTGTCCATCTCTCTGTGTACTCATGTGCAGCTATCCATAGCCCCAAAAGCAGCACTTCTGGCTCTCAATGTCCCTCACCGCCTCCGCTGGTAGTAAAACCTTTCACTCCACCCTGTTGTGGTGGGTTTTCCTATTGAGTTTGTCTGTTTGTTTGCTATAGGAAGGGCTTCAGTGAGGACGACAGTGAGAGTGAGGAGGAGGCAGTAGCACACGAGCAGGACGTGAAGAAGGACCAAAACAAGGACGGTGGCCTTCAACTCAACATAGACACAGATGAACATGAGCCCTTTGTGCTTCCCAGTGGGCAAGAGATAGAGAAAGAAGATATCCTTTTTCCTAGTAGATGTTTTGATGGGAAAGGGGTGTTTGTTACTGGAAGGTTGGGAAGGAGGTATGTTCTGTGTTGCATTGGGTCTTATGTTTTTTTTTAAACCGCACCTTATGTTTTATGACACTTTGCACTTCCCATTGGCACACGGAGCATTGGTGTGAGCCAGATCATCCCTGTTTTACTTCTGAGCCTCTCAAGTGCCTGTAGTCTAGCCTTGAGCTCAAAGACTATCTGCAGCAAGGAGCGCTGGAAGTTCTGTCATATACTGTATTACAGGACTTTTTAAAAGGATTGTTGAGATGATGTATGGTCTATGGGGGTGTGGGGGTGTTAATAGTTCATGTGCAGACCCAAAAAAGTTTTGATACTTCCTGTCTCATGCAGAATGGGTAAGGCAGGGGTGCCTAAACTTTTCAGGCCACGAGCCAGTCATGTGGTTCTGCAGGCTGGTCACGTGTGTCCTCCCACCAGAAGCAAAACACGCCTTGCAATCTGTTTTGCAACAGGATGAGATAGATTTTAAGCTGCCATTTTCTTTGCTTAAACAAGGAGTGCCCAAACTATGGCCCATGGGCCAGATGTGGCCCACAATGCCAATTTATCCAGCCTGCGCCGCCCTTGTCACTCCCGGAAGCAGAAGCAAAACGCACCTATATGGGCATGTTTTACTTCCACTTCCAGGAGCGACAAGGATGGCGTGGACCGGATGAATGGGCATCGGGGGCTGGATCTGGCCCAGAGCCTTAGTTTGGGCACCCCTAGGGTAAAGTCTTTCAACCCAACTAATTTGCCCTTGGAATAGGGAAAGAATGTTTGGTGGGTAACCCAGGAGCTAACTTCAGCCCTGAGAGCTCCTTGGCAATGTGCTCGGTTACCCTGGATATCAAGATCAGCAGTAGATCATTTGTTGCACTTGCTTTACACTTGGGAAAGAGGCTATATTTCAACAGGCTCAACTTCTGGTTAAAAGGACCTCTAGTATCTGAGTTCTTGTCCAAGGTCTAAGAGGGCTCCTGCCAGATGTAGGGAACCAATCCTGGGGCAAAATTTGATTCTATGGACTGACTGGGCTTAAGGCATACCTGTCAAGTATCCCGTATTGGCTGGGATTTCCTGTATTCTGGCACTCGTTCCTCCCCTTTTCCGCCGCCATCCCGTATTTTGAATGGTGGGGAAAGGGGTTACTGCTCAGGCATGCATGTGCAGAACCCATTTGTACATGGGCAAACATGTCCTGCGCATGCACAAATGGGTTCTGTGTGCACATGCGTGCATGCGCAGAAATTTCCCGTATTTTTAGGAGCCGCGCTAAACAGGTATGGCTTAAGGCATGGGCCGGTCACGTGGTTCCTCCCACCAGAAGCGGAAGTAAAACGTACTTTGCAATGTGTTTTGCGACAGGATGAGATAGATTTTTAAGATGCCATTTTGTCTGCCTAAACCAGGGGTGCCCAAACTACGGCCCGTGGACCAAATCCGATACGGGCACTTTTTTACTTACACTTCCAGGAGTGATGAGGGCAATGTGGGCCGGGCCGGATGAAATGGCATCGGTGGCCAGATCTGGCCCATGGGCTGTAGTTTGGGCACCTCTGGCTTAAGGCCTGCTCTTTCTGTTTGCTGGTGAACCTTAACTGCCAGATCCACCTGCTCAGCCTCCAGACCTCCAGCTCATTCACCAGCGTATAAAGGACAACGTAGAGGTGCTGCAGGACTTCGGTGCCAGGCGAGAGGAAGGCCACCCGCGGCAGGAGTATCTGGACCTTCTGCAGCAGGACCTTGCGGCTTACTATTCTTACAGCAATTTCTTAATTGGGAAGATGATGGCGCTCTTTCCACTCTCAGAGGTACTGTTGTTGTTTTTCTTGTAAATTGCCCCTCATTCCTTTTACACCCTGTTGAACAGCAAAAGAGCAGTTCAGGAGGGAATTAAAGCAACAGTCCCAGCTTGAATGAGATCCCCTTGTTGGTAAAGTTGAGGGAGATGAATTATGTATGACTTGAAAGTGCAGAACCTTAATCTTCTCTCAATCTTCGTGCCTCCCAACCAGTGATGCACTGAAGCTGGTCCTGTCCTGTTCGGGAGAACCGGTAGTGGAAATTCCCCCGGGCAACACCCACCAGGCCAGCAACACCCACCTCCATAGCCCATTGTGTTGGCCCCGCCCACACAGGTGGTAGTAAAAAAATTTTTGGAGTGCATCACTGTGCAGAAGACACCCAATGGCATTCTCTGAAAGGAAGAGAGAAGCTCATAGAGATATGTGGGGGTTTTCCCTTCCTCCCCCCAATGCCCCTGGTTCAAATGGATCGTGAAAAGTTAATATCTTTGGAGAGTTGGGGGGGGGGCAAGGGAAATTAGAGGAATTGAAAAGCAGAATACAACTGGAGTCAAGGTTACTTTGGTGGCATTCATCTCACCAGCCTGTTTGCTTCTGCTAACAATTTAGTACAGGAGTTCTCAACATTTTAAAGCCAGGGGCCGGGTCATGCTCCCTCAGACAACTTCGGGGGCCAGATGGCCAAATCGCATAGTCAAAGCAATGGTATCCCCGGTGGTAATGTATGGTTGTGAGAGCTGGACCATTAGGAAAGCTGAGCGCAGAAAAATAGATGCCTTTGACATGTGGTGTTGGAGGAGAGTATTGAGAGTCCCCTAGACAGTGAGGAGAACAAATAGGTCAGTCTTAGAAGAAATCAACCCTGACTGCTCCTTAGAAGGTCAAGTAGTAAAGATGAAACTGAAGTACTTTGGACATCAAATGAGAAGAAAGGATTCACTTGAGAAAGCCTTGATTCTGGGAAAGGTGGAGGGCAAAAGAAGAAGGGGGCGGCCAAAGATGAGATGGCTAGATGGTATTGTAGGTGCAGTGGGTACAGAGCTGGGTGGGTTGAGGAGGATGGTGGAAGATAGAGGTGCCTGGCAAGCAATGGTCCATAGGGTCGCAAAGGGTCGGAATCGACTGTGACTGAACAACAACAAAAAACTACCACATGGCACTTCCTGATGTGGTAGAGATGGTGGGGGCCCACATGAAATGGTGCCTTGGGCCGCACCTGGCCCACGGGCCACAGGTTGAGAATCTCTGATTTAGTACATCATTTGTTTGATGAGACACAAAAGAAAAAGAAGCACGCTGACCTCCGAAAGGAGCACAGTGTGGCTTACCAGTTCAGACATCACCCTAAATCAGTACCAACCAGGGATTGCCAGCCTGTCTCACATTGTAGTGTCAGATGCCGATGCTGCTTCCTCCGTGTCTAGGCCAGACATAAAACTGCCCAAATGAAGCCATGTTTGAGGAGTTCATTCTGTAGTTTCTTTTGCCTGACCCAATGTGAGAAAGATTAGCCAGCACAAGGTGGCCATTGCCCAGGGTACACCCAATTGTGGTGCAAAAATACCATAACCTTTGTGGAGGGCCTTTCTGTATACCGTATTTTTTGGACCATAAGACACACTTTTTCTCCCCCAAAAGTGGGGAGAAAATGAGGGTGCGTCTTATAGTCCAAATGCTGGTCTTCAGCCATCTGTGGCTGTTGTAAAATGATATTTTACAAGAGCCGCAGCTGGCCGAAGACCACTACTGCCGCCTTTCAGCTGTTCAGGGCCGGGGGGGAAAAACATATGAAAAACAAGTGGCCACTAGAGGGCGAAAATCGCAATTTCCCATTTAAATGCATTGGAAATAAATTTCTTGTATTCAAAAGTTTTCTGATTGTATGTTCCCAATGCATTTAAGTGGGAAACCAAACCTTTGCTTAAAAAGAAAGGGTTTCACTTACCTTGATGCCGTTGTCTCTACTCCACGTGGACAAAATGGAGGTGGGAAACATGCTTCCTGGTTGAAAGGAGAGCAAGAGGCTAGGCTAGAGTATCACTTCCTTCCTCAGTGCAATTGGCCTGCCTGCCCATTTCTCCTGCAGCGCCACCACTGGTTGGTGGTGCAAAATACTAGATGCGTCTTATGGTCCAAAAAATATGGTACCCTGTGTCAGATGCTGATTTGTTGGCTGGTCATAAGCCATGGATTTTTAAAAACTCAGACTTTATTGTAAGAATTTTTAAAATTGTTTTTACTCATCAAGTAGGTTGCCATCAGAGTGACTGGCACATATAAAGCCAACCCAGCAATAAATGAATATGAGAGACAAGTGGGGCAGTGTCCAGGGCCGCCATCAGGGGGGGACCATCAGGACTCCCATCCTGGGCCCGGAGATGATGGGGGAAATCACTGATGTGCGCATGCGCAAACAAACCACGCATGTGCAGAAAACCACGGGCGTGGTGGTGCCAGGAAGCCACTGATGTACGCATGCACCAACAAGCCACGCATGCACAGAAAACCACAGGGGCGTGGCCAAAATGGGGGGGAACGTACCGGACCCGGAAATTTGATGCTGGCCCTGGCGGTGTCAGCAGAAGGAATAAACACATTGCCTAAAATTCTGTATTTGAAAGACTAGTCCAGACAAAAAGGTATTTACTTAGCATGAGAAAGACATCAGGCTCAGTGTCAGTCCAAATCTCCTCAGAATGAGCATTATGGAGACCCATGGGGCTTCTAATGCCTAGTTGTGGGTAGTGTGAGAGTCACAGAAGGACTTCAAAATTATCACCTGAACAACTGAGCAACTAATTATTTTGAGAGAAAGTCCATTAATACAAGTGATCAACTAAGATCTACTCAATCAGGTGCCAGTCTTACCAGCTCTTCCCCCAGTAGTGAAGATGATCCATCCTAATTGCCCTTCAGTGATGGGATATGTGCTCATCTTTGGGTTTTTTTGCTCCCCCTCCCTTTCAATTTTAGCTGGTTGATTTCTTGGAATCCAATGAAGTCCCTCGGCCTGTGACTCTCCGCACCAACACGCTGAAAACACGACGACGTGACCTAGCACAGGTATGTACCTGGCTGTGCGACCCCAGTCCTTCTCACTCTCTGACTACAGTGATAATGTCTCACTTTCTCTCTCTCTCTCTCCATTTCCTTTGTCCTGTAGGCACTGATAAATCGGGGAGTGAACCTTGATCCATTAGGAAAGTGGTCAAAAACTGGGCTTGTGGTGTATGATTCCTCTGTGCCCATAGGTGAGTGAGAGAGCTCTTGGTGTTCACCACCACCATCCCAAGTTTGGTGGGTTCCGTCCCAGCAGTTGGGTTCTCATTGCTTTATCTTGTGTGCTCCCTGTTTTTGCTGCTAGGTGCCACGCCGGAATACTTGGCTGGACACTACATGCTACAAGGAGCATCCAGTCTTCTCCCTGTCATGGCTCTGGCCCCCCAGGAGAATGAACGCATCTTGGACATGTGCTGTGCCCCAGGAGGCAAGACCAGCTACATAGGTACCAGCTGGGGATTGGGATGGGATTTGTGGGTTCGTCTTCTCTCTCGTTGCCTTCCAGGGGTCTGGAACAGGGGTTCTCAACCTGCATCCTGCAGCTTCCATTCCGTCTGGCCTGCCGTCACGACACTCGGATCAACTGTCCGGGGGCGTGGTCAGACCTGCAGCATAAAAAGGTTGGGAACCCTTCGTCTAAAAAGGATGTTTTCCTGTGTCCACCAGCAGCAAAGCATACTGTAGAAAGATTCAGCAGTGACCTCGTTTGGGAGCACTTTCTGCTTTCCTCCTTATATTCTCCTGCCTCTGTAGTGAACATAGCTGTCAAGTGTCTCATATTGACCAGGTATTTTACCCTCTTTCCCGGCAGCGTCCCGTATCAGTCAGACTGCAATGCCCTAATGCCGCTACTGGAGGTCTGCACAGGATAAGCATAGCCTGTCAAGTTTCCCGTTTTGTCTGGGAAATTTCCCTTATTTTCAAATCCAAAATTTGACAGCTATGGTAGTGAATAAGTTTTGGGCACAGCAGAGGTTTAAACGAATCCAGGTCTCCTGAGACCTAGTTCAACAATAATTTTCCCATAACTCTGGATCGGATCCCTCACTTTGTATATATATACTGACTTATTATAGAACAGTTAAGACATTGTTTCTCCATGGTGGTGGTTTATCTAACAGTAAATAAAATCGAACTTAAAAACAAAAGAACAACATCATTTGAAAGCAGTGTACTGTACAATAATATCAAAGCATAGGCCATTTGAAGAAAAAAACTAGCAACATAAATAAAGATGCTAGACTAGGAGTTCTCAACCATTCTAAGCTGGGTGCCAGGTCACGCTCCCTCAGACAGCTTCTGGGGCTGGACAGCCATTTTGCCTTTCCTCCACCACATGGCACTTCCTAATGTGGTGGACGCGATGGGGGGAGCACATGAAATGGCGCTGTGGGCCGCATCCAGGCCACAGGTTGAAAATCCCTGTGCTAAACAATGTAGATGGCTCATTAACTTCAGACCTGTAGCAAATGCAAGAAGCAGGTCTAAATAAATGAGAGTTTAAAATCCATTTAAAATTTGCTGCATAAAACAATGTCTCAGGTGCTATTTATATACAATATTAAATGGGAATCACCATGCCTAACTAAACATTTATCTGCACTTGTGTGGATGTGCTGGTTGAATGCTGGGTACTTTAAATAAGTGTTTCCCCTTGTAATGTTTGATGGACTTCGCCACCGTCGCCCCCAGACTTTGCCTGCGGCCGGAGTGGAGAAGCCATTGTAGTATTGTATTGTCGTAATGTATATTATGATATATGATTTTGTAGGTTGGATATGGTATAATTATTGTCTATATTGTATGATTGTATTTACTGTATAATTATTGTGTGAGCCGCCTTGAGTCGGGTTTCCTGATTGGGTGGCATACAAGTATGAGAATTAAATTAAATTAAAATCTGCAACATTGCTCCAGGAGAGTCTTAGTTTCTTTCTATATTACAGGGGCTAGGGGCACCCTGCTTCCGGGGAGAAGAAATAAACTTAAGAGTGACCAGAATCACTGTAGTGATTGGTCCTTGCCTTGGGTTTCAGATATGAACAAGAAGAGGGTCTCATGGATTTAAGCGGATGAGAGTCCAAGCCGTTCATTAAAATGCCAGAGAAAGTTCTAGCGTCCTGTGTTCTAAACCCCTAATACATGACTCACAGACCTGTAGGCATTTACTGAAGCTAGAGTCTACTAGACTCTAGTCTTCAGTGGGGCTATCTGGCAAGACAAACTGCTTGTGTCTTGAGCTTGACTTAGTTGGTGGATACAGTCTTGTGTCCAACTATTTCCAAAGGAGCTGTGTGGAGATTCTTCCTCTCCCTTCCCAATCCTTCATTTGAGTGGAAATTCTGGAATTGCTGTATTCCACGCTGTTCTACATTTGGCCTCCACCTGGAACTGGTGGTTGGATCTTCAAGAAACCTGTTATTAGTTGAACTTAGTTTTTAGGGAAACTGGGTTCACCGTTGAGTCCCAGCATCTGTGTGTGTATGTTTTTGGATCACTATGAGGTGACTGTAGAGATCATAGAGACCTTGATCTTAAACCAAATTCTTTTGTTTGCTTGAATGGTGGTCTTCAACCTGATGATGATATTTATTTTTGTTTACCTGTAGTGTTGCTTCTTCCCTGGGGAATTCATTCTGGTTTTGCAGCTAGTTATCTAGATGGGTTTAGCTATCAAGAAGGAAGGGGTAGATGTCTCTCAATCTAACTCTCAGTTGAATCCTACTCCCAAGAATCTGCCATCTGGTGTTTGGGAGAGGAAAATGCCCCAGGTTGTGGGGGACTAGGATGCAAATAAAAGACTGTAGTGGCTCAAGTGGCTAAGACACTGACTGGGAGGCAGAAGGTCAGCAGTTCGATTCCTGAGTACTACAGGACGGAATGAGCTCCCGTCTTTGTCCCAGCTCCTGCCAACCTAGCAGTTCGAAAGCTAGAAATTGCAAGTAGATAAATAGGGGCCACTTCGGTGGGAAAGTAAACAGTGTTCCGTGCGCTCCAGTGTCTAGTCATGCCTGCCACATGACCATGGAAATGTCTGCAGAAGCAGAGAGCGATGGCTCTTCGGCTTTGAAACAGAGATGAGCACTGAACCCTAGAGTCGGATACGACTGGCTTTCGAGTAAGGGAAACCTAGGATGCAAATAGAACTTTCAAGTAACTAGCACTTTTTGTTCTGAGCAATTCTGGGGCAACTAGTGGAGTGTAGAAATTAGAGAGTTAGACTGGGAATCGGGACATTTCTAACTTCTGTATTTTGTCGAAATATATCTGTGTTTTTTTAAAGAAACAAATAGTGAAGCTTAAGAAAACACCAGAGGGAAGATGTATGGAAAGAATACAGTGGAAATTCTGTTAACTTAATTAATGCGTTTTCCAGGACGTTTCTTACAACGAAAATTACTTTAACCGAATTTCTCATAGCAATGCATTGAAAGCCAAAATACTTTAACCGAAATGCGGTTTCCCGTAGGAATGCATTGAAAACCAATGAATCCCTTCAAAAAAATTTCTGTAACCTGAGCCACTATTTTCTATAGATTTCTTTTTGTTATGCGATTTTTATGTTAACTGAATCGTTTGTTAACCGAGGTTCCACTGTATAAGGGTTATAGTCAGGTCTGGAATACCTAACTACCTATTTTTACCCACACATGCACACTTGTGCTCTGCCTTGGCAGCTCAGTTGATGAAGAATACTGGTGTGATTTTGGCTAATGACAGCAATGGCGAGAGATTGCATAGCGTTGTGGGGAACCTGCACCGCCTAGGAGTCACAAACACCGTTGTGAGCCGCTGTGATGGTCGCCAGTATCCCAAGGTAAAAATGATTGAGGATGTGGGATGTGTTCCTGTGGGTTTCTTGGATCTGACATTCCTTGGCCCATTGAGTCTCTGGGGGAGGGTCTTCTCTTGGGAAGGGGAGTGATTCTTTCACCTTGCAATGCAGGCACATCCACCACAGAGGGAGCAAGAGACAAGGCAAGCAGTGGGCTTTCCATGAAACTCGGTTGCCTCAGTCTTCCCCTGTTTGAGTCAGCGGAGGTGCTAGTAGTAAAGGAAAGGGAATGTGACAGGGAGAGTCAGGAAGAGTTGTGTCTTATCTTCTCACTCTTGGCAGGTTTTAAGATATGCATTCCATCTCCACTTGATATGTATTCACATGCTATCCTAGAAGATCCGTGATGACGAACCTTGGCATTCCAGATGTTCTTGGAGTTCAATTCCCAGAAGCCCAAGCCCCAATGAATCCGCACAAATGGGTTTACTGCGATTCATCCGGCCCACACCACCCTCGTTGCTCCTGGAAGCGGAAGTAAACGTGCCTGTACGGATGACATTTTACTTCCACTTCCAGGAGCGATGAGGGCGGCGCGGGCCAGATGAATCGCAGTAAACCCATTTGTGCGGATTCATGAGGGCTTGGGCTTCTGGGAATTGAACTCAAAAACATCTGGAGTGCCAAGGTTCGCCATCATGGTCCTAGATATTCTTCATTGTAACATGTGACGTACAGTAGAACCCCGCATAACGAAAAAGGCTATGCAGTTTTTATCGTTATGTGGATCAAATAAGCGATACCCCGCCTAACGAAAAGAAAATATTCGTTATACGGGAGTTTTGTTAACCAGGATATACACCGCTTAACGAAAACCCCACACAATGAAAATAAATTCGTTGTGCAGAGTATCACGATTGCCACACAAACACTTCGTTGTACAAATTTTTTGTTATATGAAGCATTCGTTGTGCGAGGTTCCACTGTAATAATAATTTCGTGTCAGAGATCACTCTTGGTTGAAAGGATTTTTGCTGGAGAAACTCCGCTCAGGGGATGCCCGAATGAAGCTCCCTTCATGTCCCCAAGTGCAGTGCTGGGGTAAAACGACCTTTTAATCTTCGAGCTCAGCATCTTAACTACTAAGCCATCAGGAGAACTGCTACATGTGACATTAAAAGACCACTGCAAAGAAGTTAGCGAGATTTTAAATGTGGCTTCATCGCAAGTTGAAAGAGAGGGAGGGGCCAGTGAAGAAATACAAAACTGGGAAATTATAAAACAACGTAAAATGCAGATGTAAGAATTCAAATCCGATTCTGGTCTCCTCCTCTTGCCTCTGGAACTCTCCTTCACCAGAAACTCCAAGATCCAGGTTGGATTGAAGCTTTTCTAAACTCTTCTGTCATCAGTTAGACCGAGCCCATTTGCTGCCTTAAAACAAGTGTTCTGTGAATAGCATCCCAGTGCCAGTCACTAACTTAAAAATGGAGAGTTAACAGATATATCAGGTAGTGTGTATATAGCTAAGATTCTCTTCTTTGACCCAATTACTAATAATCCAGATGTCTTGATGAAAGGAAGGTTTCTTTATTCAAATAAAAGCTTTCAGTCCATTTAAAAACAGGTATCGATGTTACAAAGATATACTTCCAAGGAGAAACAAAGCTATGCGCTCCATTCACCTGAAATCAAAGTAACCTGTCTGTCTAAAGACCTTTCTTGTGTTTCATTTTTCCATTCTTTGTCTATGAGCCTAGATTAGGCTCCGAATCTACCGTATTTTACGGACCATAAAACACACCCAGTTTTTAGAGCAGGAAAACGGGGGGGGGGGGGGGGATTCTTAACCAAACAGAATTGTACTTTCACCACCAATCAGTGGTGGCGCTGCAGGGAAAATGGGCGGGCAGGCCAAATGCACTGAGGCAGGAAGCGATGCTCTAGCCTAGCCTCTTGCTCTCCCTGCAACCAGGAAGCATGGCTTCCCCCTCCATTTTGACCACGTGTAGCAGGGACAAAGGAACAGGGACACATGGAGCAGGAACGAGAAAGGTAAATGAAACCCTTTTTTAATGCACAGGTTTGGTTTCCCACTTAAATGCATTGGGAACATACAAACAGAAAAGCTTTAGAATACAAGAAATTGATTTCCAATGCATTTTAATGGGAAATTGTGATTTGCGCCCTCTTGTGGCCACCTGTGGCAATGGCCCGCTAAACATGGTTTTTCTTTCTTCCCTGGCCCCGGAACAGCTGTGGCGGTGGTGGTGGTTGTCTTCGGCCAGCCGCGCAGCTGTTGCAAAATATCCTTTTACAACAGCATTGCTGGACAGCATTTGGACTATAAGACGCACCCTCATCTCCTCCCCCCCTTTTTGTGGGGAAAGTGCTTCTTATAGTCCAAAAAATAAGGTAATTCTCCATCTTTCTCCTTCATCTCCAACTCTACTCTCTCTCTGCTAACAACTAATGCTACCCTCTGCTACAGTGAGAATGTGGATGCTCTATGTCAGAAGACTAGCATCTAACAATAGATTTACAGTAAAAATCATAACAAGAAATCTCGTGGTCTGTTCTCAGACTGAGTGGTGTTTATGTGCCTGGTCCTTCTAGTGATAAGGGACTGCACATATTCCCTTCACCACAAGCCCTAGGAATTTCCAGCAACCATAACATCTTGCTGGTTGTCTGTAGTCTGCATGAGAAAGCTTTGCAGAAAGAAATACACACAGAAATCACAATACAACATGAACTCTATCTTGAATTGACTACAAAGACCAGAGGCCATCTAATGCCTCTGACAGCAGAAAGTTGTGAACCTTTAGTGAGAAATGAAAGGTGCAAATGGTTACGAGTGATTATTCAGAGGGGGGGAGTAAAGGTGCAAACAGTGCTGGATGGAGAAGGATCTGTGGGCTGAGAAACCTTGGAGACTGTTTTGGATGCCATGCTCCATTATCGTATAGAGCTGCCACATCCAAGCAGCCATGGTGAGTCGTTACCAGGGGAAGGGAAACGAGAAGAAAAGTTTTATTTCCAGGTTTTAGCCTGGGTGAGGACAATCAGGCTTACCGTCTTAAAGCACCTTTTTTTCTGTCCTAAGGTCCTTGGAGGTTTTGACCGGGTCCTGCTTGATGCTCCCTGTAGCGGCACTGGTGTTATTTCTAAGGACCCCACAGTGAAAACCAACAAGGTAAAGTGATCTGGGGCCAGCCATTACATCAAGGTACTGGGGTCTGGATTTTTACACATAACAAGGGAAAGAGAAGCTCCAAATGACATGCTTCTTTCTTTTTGATCCCTCTTTGAGGATATCGAAAGGAAGCGAGATTGCCTCTGTGTTGATGAGGGGTTTCCAACCTTTTCATGCCGGGGGCTGGGTCATGCTCTCTCAGTCAGCTTTGAGGGCTGGATGGCCATTTTGCCCTCCCTGCACGATGTGGGTGGGCATTTCGTCTCAACAGCTTCAAATGGGTGGCCGTTTTGTTTCTTGAATGCCCTTGGAGGGCTGGGGGCCCCACATGAAAAAGCACTAGGGGCCAGATCTGGCCTGTAGGTCTTAGGTTGGGAACCCCCGATGTAGACAGATGGTGGCTTCCTTGCCTGGTTAGGAAACAGAATTACCCCTCTTCATGGAACTGGGCAGAGGGGAGGCATCATTAGATTTGATCCGGAAGGTTGCCCAGGATTGCTTGCATGACCCTGCGGCCATGAGGACTGGAAGCAGTGATTGCTTTGCCTTCAGTTTCAACTTGTAACAGCCAAACATTCCTTAGAAGATTTAATGTTCTCATTTAGCTTCAACTTGTCGGATAAGCTGGGATTAGTTCAAGGGACGCTAGAAAGAGTGGGTAGGGAGATCTTTTTTTTCCGAGACTTGGAGAATCTTAACCTATAAATCCAAGGGTTAACCGTTGGAACTGGCTATAGGTTGCTATGCCTCGCCCTACTTGCCTGCACTCACCCTTCGTGCACACGGCCGATCTGGGTACGCAGGTCAACGAAGGATTGAGAAAACCGGCAGTGGGGCAACAGCCCCACAAACGCGAAGAAAGGGAAACAACTTCACTTCCCAACATTCCTTGCGCCGCGCCACGCCAGAGCCAATCAGGCTGAGAGGCTCTCGCACGGCGCAGCGTTCGGAAACGCGCCGCAGCCAATCAAAAGAAAAGCATTTTTAAAAAACGCAGCACAAACACAAAGCACCAACCCATAACTACAAGCCCCAGCGCCCGAAAAATTAAAAAGAAAAACAACTCACCGCCTCACAGCCAAGCAAACACCAGCCGGCTTTCTTTCCCTCACCCACGGCGCCTGAAGGTCCCGACTGGAGTTTCCCCTTTAATATCAGTAGGTGGGGGGGTTGCGATCCCCCTCTCCGTTGGCTACCCTAGGGTTGGGAGGTTTGTGGGAACAAAAGGGGTATGTTGCCCAAACCCTTCTGGACCCAGGAGACCAGGGAGAGGGGATCGATCCCCCCCCTCCTTAAAACAACTCCGTCTTTTCTTCTCTTTAAAAACGGAGTTGTTTTAAGGGGGGGAGGGAATCGATCCACTCTGCCTGGTCTCCTGGGTCCAGAAGTGTTGGGGCAATATACCCCTTTTCTCCCCACAAACCTCCCAACCCTAGGGTAGCCAGCCGAGAGGGGGGTCACAACCCCCACCCACTGATATTAAAGGGGAAACCCGATCTACTTTCACGACTTCACACAATCAAAGCACCATAACACACTACAGCCCCCCTCCCCACCACCTAGCCCACCCTTCCTAACCCCCAATGACCATGCCCCCTCCCTACCACCTAGCCCACCCTTCCTAACCCCCAACGAAAAACAACTCACCGCCTCACAGCCAAGCAAACACCAGCTGGCTTTCTTTCCCTCACCAACAGCGCTTGAAGGTCCCGACTGGAGTTTCCCCTTTAACATCAGTGGGTGGGGGGTTGCGATCCCCCTCTCCGCTGGCTACCCTAGGGTTGGGAGGTTTGTGGGGAGAAAAGGGGTATATTGCCCCAACACTTCTGGACCCAGGAGACCAGGCAGAGTGGATCGATTCCCCCCCCCTCCTTAAAACAACTCCGTCTTTTCTTCTCTTTAAAAACTGAGTTGTTTTAAGGAGGGGGGGGGAGAAATCGATCCACTCTGCCTGGTCTCCTGGGTCCAGAAGTGTTGGGGCAATATACCCCTTTTGTCCCCACAAACCTCCCAACCCCAGGGGAGCCAGCGGAGAGGGGGGTCGCAACCCCCCACCCACTGATATTAAAGGGGAAACCCTGATCTACTTTCACGACTCCACACAAACAAAGCACCATAACACAATAAAGCCCCCCTCCCTACCACCTAGCCCACCCTTCCTAACCCCCAATGACCACGCCCCCTCCCCACCACCTAACCCACTCTTCCTAACCCCCAATGACCACGCCCCCCTCCTCACCACCTAGCCCACCCTTCCTAACCCCCAACGACCATGCCCCCCTCCCCACCA
The DNA here is from genome assembly GCA_035047345.1 of Bradypodion ventrale. Classification (NCBI taxonomy): domain Eukaryota; kingdom Metazoa; phylum Chordata; class Lepidosauria; order Squamata; family Chamaeleonidae; genus Bradypodion; species Bradypodion ventrale. The sequence continues at coordinate 137,999,031 of JAWDJE010000002.1, read as the reverse complement.
CCTAACCCACCCTTCCTAACCCCCAACGACCATGCCCCTCTCCCCACCACCTAGCCCACCCTTCCTAACCCCCAATGACCACGTCCCTTCCCCACCACCAAATAAATAAATAATTTTTTTAAAATTACTAAAACACTCAAACACATCCAAAAATACACAAAAACAAAAACACCAAAAACAATACGAAGTAAACAAAGACACAATCAAAAACAAAACAAACAGACAAAAAATACAAATTCCAACCCCCCCTCCCCCCCGCCCCCACACACACACACACAAAAGAAAGAAAACAAGCAAACTTACCAAAAGATGTGCTACCTCCACCAGGACTGGAAAAGAAATGAATAAAGAAAGAGACTACTTACCAGAAGAAGCTCCACCCAGAGGCCAGGAGAGAAAAAAAAGTCAAAATACAATAACCCCTACCAGCACCACCTGCTTGCCACAATAGTAAAAACAATTCAAAAACACACAACAGCCACAAACAAAAGGCCACAAGAGTAAAAACAAATCAAAAACATAACACAAATTCACAATTTTACACAAAAGGTCACACCAATAAAAACAAGTAAAAAAAATTACACTAAACACACTTTAACACAAATCACAAACATATGTCAATAAAATACAATAGAAACTTTTAAAAATCCTGCGCTGAGTTATAACTCAAATTTAAATTCAAAACATCTAAACACATTTTAAAAACATTGAATATAAAAAACATTTACTTTTACATTATTAAAATTATGACCTACGGTACAACTAATTTAAAAAATTCAAAAAACTAAAACATTATTCGCTTACATAAAACAATTTGAAAAAATTATATCATACTTTCTTCTTTTATTAATCCTCAAAAAAACCAAAAAAGCAGATCACAGTTAATAACAGCCAAGCCAAAAAAATTTTACATAAATAAACATTTAAAAAATTAAAATTACAGACTAAGCAATTTTAAAAAAACATTAACACAATTTAACCTTCCAACACAATGTAAAACTATTGCAAAAATAAAATTGGTTCATTTTTTATTAAAAAACACGGGGGGGGGAGCCCGGCAACGCCGGGCAACCCTTGCTAGTATATTTTAAAACCACTGTGGTATGAATTCAGCTAAGAGGTTTAGTAAAGTTTGGAAGGGAACCAATTAGGCCAAGAAGTTGTTGTCATACCTAACGAACAGAACTGAAGAAACCACGAAGGTCAAGAAAATTTGCAAAGAAAAAGTGAAGCCAAAACTGGGAAGGCAAAAATAAGGTGCCAAGAAACCAGTTGAACCAATAGGAAACGGAGTGCAAAATTTACTGTGTGGGCACAGGAAGACAGAAGAAAACGTGGATTCATTATTTAAGGTGTCGAATGGTGGTTAGTCATTCTAAGTAGCTCCTTGTTCCTTGAAATAGTAGTAATTGAAGTTGGGACCATCTGCAGGTAAAACGTGTGCTTTGCCACTAAGTCTTGGGCCCTTCCCTGTCTTCCGCATAAAAGACCGACAGACAGCAGCTTCACATTTCACCTCTGTCATGGATCCACTGGGTGATCTTTGGCGGATAGCCTGTCTTTCGGTGGAAATGCATCCTCCTGGCTAAATGGGATCATTAAGATAGAATCCTGGCTGTGTAGTGAAACTTTTTGAATCCCAGGAATGGGCAACGTGCAGCTCCCCAGATATTGCTGGACTCCTCATTGTTGGATGTGCTGGCTAAGGTGTATTGCAGTCCAGCCTTCGGAAGGGGCCAGGCTTTTTCTGACCCTGCTCAAATTGTGACGCGCATGTTAAGATGTCAGAGTTGCTGACACAGCCTGGTTGGTTTTTTTTTCTTGTAGGATGAAAAGGACATTCTGCGTTGTGCTCACCTACAGAAGGAGTTAATCCTCAGTGCTATTGACTCTGTTAATGCCGCCTCAGAAACCGGTGGCTATATTGTATACTGCACGTGTTCGGTCATGGTGAGTGTCCTCTCTTTCTTTCCCACTTTCTCTTTCTTCATCCTCCACTCATCCAGGGAGTAAAACAGGCTTGCCATGTGGGATTCTGATATACCTGACAGCTCCTGTGCTTTGTTGGCAGGTGGAGGAAAATGAGTGGGTTGTGGATTATGCCCTGAAGAAGCGCAATGTGCGCCTGGTCCCAACAGGTCTGGACTTTGGCAAGGAAGGGTTTACTAGGTGAGCCAATCTAATCCTAGAACAGGAACACCAGGGCAAGTCGGTCCTTCTAATGCAGGGGTTCCCAACCTTTTTAACCCGGGGGGCCAGGTCACTCTCTCAGTCAGCTTTGAGGGCTGGACGGCCATTTTGCCCTGCCTGCACGATGGGGACAGCCATTTTGTCCCAACAGCTTCAAAGGAGGGGGGCATTTTGTTTCTCGAAGGCCCTTGGAGGGGTGGGGGGGTACATGAAATGATGCCGGGGGCCAGATTTGGCCTTAGGTTGGGAACCTCTGTTCTAATGCCTCCTGCCTCTGGAAGTTGAAAATGCTTTCATTGTGTTCCTCCAGGTTTAAGGAGTACCGTTTCCATCCTTCTTTGAAAGCTACGCGGCGTTTCTACCCTCACACCCACAACATGGATGGCTTTTTTGTTGCTAAGTTCAAGAAGTTTTCTAACACCATTCCTAAGCCTGTGAAAGGTAAATGTGTTGGGTGTTTTTGCCCAGTCAGGAACTGTGTTTTGTTCCTTAATAACTCCCACCTGACCTCCGCACCCTGCAAAGCCAAGTCCATGGGCTCCTTAGGCAGAATGGTTTCCGTAAAAGCCAATTCAATGGTTTTCATGGTCTGTGGAACTCTGCTAATTCATTGGCCACTGTGTTCCTGCTTAGCATTACTGAAATGATATGCATTGTTTCATGGTAGCTACGAATAGCAAATGATTTTGATTTGGAATAAAGCTTACATTAACCAGTTTTATTTTGGGAAGGAATTGTGGAGCTTGTTTGCAAGCAATTGTAGTAGGAGTCAAGTATTCTTAAGGGAAGACTGTGGGTTAAAGTGGTGTATATCATAGTTTGGTTCTTGCAACATGAATAGATGGCCAAAGTGAATATTCTATTTAACAGTGAGTGATAGCTTTTCATTCAGTTTCTCTAAGAGGCTGCAGTGGCTCAGTGGTTAAGAAGCTCGCCTTGTTAGCTGGAAAGTCGGCAGTTTGAGACCCAGGTACTGCATGACAGAATGAGCACCCATCTCTGTCCCAGATCCTGCCAACCTAGCAGATTGAAAGCATGAAATTGCAAGTAGATAAATAGGGACCACTTTGGTGGGAAAAGATCTTGGGGACCTGAAAAGGAGCCTCGTTCAGGTGTCCCCTGATCGGAGTTTCTCCAGCAAAAGTCCTTTCAACCCGGATTAATTTCTGACACATAATTGTTACATTCAGTTTCTCTGGGAAAGCATCTATTCTAATTTGACAAATGCTCTTCCCAGATTTAATGAAACTAAGTGGCATAAACATGTGAGGTAAAGTAAATGCATTAACACATATGCCCTCTTCATAAAGTGCTTTATTTGTAGAGAGCAGAAATGGAGGGGCAGAGCTAGTGTGATCTTTGTGTGTTTCTTTAACCCGGATTTATACTGCTTGAATGAGTGTGTTGTGCACATGTGGTTCAGTTAAATCAATCCATTAGATTAGCCACTGAAATATTTTCTTAGTAAGTACTTTTTCTGCACTGCAAGAGGGAAGAGTCATTTGGCTTAACACTCACTGATTTGTAGAATACATACAGTTGGAGTTTTAAACATTACCTAATCTTAGGTCTAATCAATCATCATCATCAGATTAATGTGGGACTGTGATGTTTTAGTGGTTATGACACTGAAATTGACAACTAGAAGGTCAGCAGGTCAGTAGTTCAAGACCCGAGTACTGCATGATGGAGTGAGCTCCCATGTCTGTCCCAGCTCCTGTCAACCTAGCAGCTTGAAAACAAGAAATTGCAAGTAGATAAATAGGGACCACTTTGGTGGGAAGGTAAACAGCGTTCCGTGCGCTCCAGTGTCTAGTCATGCCTGCCACATGACCACGGAAATGTTTGCAGATGCAGACAGCACATGGCTCTTTGGCTATAAACAGAGATGAGCACCGAACCCTAGAGTCGGATACAACTGGCTTTCGAGCAAGGGCAACCTTTACCTAATCTCAGACTCTACTTTTGAAACAAAACTAATTTAAAGCTTGGATGTTTAGGAATATGATGTGCCCTTGATAACTCTTTGTAAGCTTAGTCACTTCCTGATCTTTGGCATCTTTGCAGAGCAGAAGTAAAAAAAGGTCCCTCTGCAAAAAATTCTGTGTTCTTGCTTTATTAGTTGCCCCCTTTTTGCTTCTTCTACCCCCTTGTTCCTTTCTGGCTAACTTCAGTATTGTCGTCGCTGTTTTGATCTAACATTTCCAGATGAAGAACCTAGTGGGGAACCTGTTGCGCAGACACCAAAAGAAGGATGTGTTCCAGCAGCAACTGAACCTTTGCCACAAGGGAAAAAACATGCTGTTAAGAAACAGACTGCAAAACAGGACTTTTCTGCAAAAACAGAAGCCAAGAAGCAGGCTAAAGGATTGCTGAAAGCTGATAAGCAGAAAAAACAGCCCTCAGTCTCACTAAAAGGATCCTTTCAAAAGCGATCCAGGCTCTCGAAATCATCTCAAGCCCCTCTTCGAGGTCTGAAGTCAAACCCCACAAAGAAGCGCCGGCTGCATCGAAAGTAACCAGTAACAGGAAAACTGTGTGACTTGGAGAGAAATAACTTCCAAGGGGCTTGTCCTGGTGAATCCTGGGCAAGGCTTGGTGCTCAGGTACTATAGATACTGGGGCTGACTTCAGATATTTAATGTATCTTTGGCTGTTTTTAAGGGCAAAACCAGTCTAAATTAGAATTGTCAGTCATTAAAATAAAATACTTTTCTTATGTCTGGCATAGGTTTTTATTTCCAATTCTGCTACAGTAGAGTCTCGCATAACGAAAAAACTCCATTCCATGGAGCTCTTCGCTATGCGGATTTTTTCGTTATGTGAAGAGAATGGGAGATGCCCCGGATAACTAACAAAAAATGTTCGTTATCCGGGATTCCCATTGATCGGGTATACCCCGGTTACCAAAAACCCTGCATAACAGGGGGGAAAGTTGTTATGCGGGGTATTGGCATTGCTTAACGAACACTTTGTTATGCAATTTGTTTGTTATACGAAGCGTTCGTTATGCAAGGTATTACTGTATTACCTTCCAGGGCCGCCTTTTCAGCTTTTGGTTTTACATTGGGAATGCTTTTTTGATGTCTCACCTCTGTGTCATTGCTGTATCATTTTGCTCTTGGAAGTAGGAAGAGTTGTTTTGACACTACAACTAATTTGTAGTTCTCAGAGCATGAAGATGAATGAACGCGGGCAAGAGGGTGCTTTCAAAACTTCGGATCCAAGCTGAAACGGATGTTCACACTGGAAATTCAGTTGTCTTCGGAGTCAAACTGAGTTTTGCTGTTGATAAAGAAACACCAAACAGATCTGACCATAGACCCTAATTTTATAATTCTTGCTTTGCATTGCAGCCGTCTCCAGGCACTAGAGAACCAGATTCCATTCTCTTCTGCCTGCCATGCCATTTCTCTGAAACTGTAAGAGAAGTAATTCTGCCCATTACATTAGTCCATGCTGGCTGAAGGGATGGAAAAGAAAGAAAAGGTTCAATAACACACAATCTGTTCTTGCAAGAGCCTAGTCCAATGATGGCCAACCTTGGCACTCCAGCTGTTCTTGGACTTCAATTCCTAGAAGCCTAAGTCAGCACTCTTGCTGATCAGGGCTTCTGGGAATAAAAGTTCAAGAACAGCTGGAGTGCCAAGGTTCGCCATCCCTGTACCTAGTCCAGTGCAAGACCAAAGTGGTTTATAGTTTGCACAACACCAACTATATGCTATCTTAATGGCCACCTGAACTCAAATCAAGATGTGGATTTTAATGTTGAAACTGTTTGAGAGCCTGATGTTGGGTAGCATGAGTCCATCCATTTAAAATACTAGCACACTTAGATCATCAACTGAGCTTCTGTTCTTTCTCCTGTGGCTGTCTGAAGAATGGTGGTTGGAAGACACACACACACACCTTTCAGTAGCAATGTCCTTGTTGTGGAATTTTGTGTCCCAAGATGTGTGTCTTGCTCTGGTCTGTTTAAGTAATTATGTGACCAGGACATGTGTCAGAATGCAGACTCCAGTCCTTGATGGGAAATTGGTTTTTTGTCTGTAGATTGTAACAAGAATTTAAGAATTGACACAGTTAATACTTGGTGGAAAACTGAACAATAACGTGTTGGTACCAGTATTTCTAAAAGTTGTTTGGTTTTTGGTAAACCTTGAAGTGTGTCTATGTGTGTGCCTATAGCCTGTGATGCTGTAGGAACAGGAAAGCTGTAGAATATGGCATTTTGCCACAGAATTCAAGGTCCTGGGAATCTCTGCTGCATGTGCCTGAACTTGTCCTTGACTTTGTTTGAATGTGAAATTGTGAATTTAGGTAAACTATGTCCATGAACACAATCTATGCAAGTTCAAAGATGCCTTGGTGTGAACTCTTCATTTCCTTTTGCACACTGAACTCTGGCCTTGAGCTTTGTCAAGATAATTAGTTACGAGTTTGGCATGGAAATAAAACTGCATCCAAAACTATACTGACTCCAGCATGACAACACTGTTTCTCTCTGTAGTGCCTGTAAAACTGCTCCAGAGGGTCTCCTAGCCTTCCAAAGCTAATTTTTAGAAGGGGGGGGGGGGGAGAGACTTCCCATTCGATTTCTCTGACAGAAGCAACTCTTGTCAGCTAACTCAACCCATTTGTTTTTGGTTTATAGTCTTGTCTTATGCTTATTCATTTTTGCAGTTTCTTGATGGCTATCACTTGATGTTGAGCAAACAAGTTATTTTGATTTGCTTTTGAAGAAATTGTGTTGTTTCTAATGCACCATAACCATTAAATAACTTGAATTTAAAACTAGGGCTCAGTATCCAATGCTGTCATTGTACTTGTGAAGGCATCTTAAGCAGGTACAAGGGGCATTGAAGAGAAACTTAGCCTCCTCCCTTGCAGTCACCTGTCAAGCCCTAATATTTTTGTAGTCTGCTTTGAAGTGCCATGTCTGTGGATTTGACCCATCATCAGATATTTTTTAGTTAGTTGCAGTCTGGTGACTTCTCCTCTTCCATCTCCTATCCTGTTTAGATCTGAGTTTGGTTTAATGTTGTGAATATTTTCAAGACCTACAGAGTCATTGAGATTTGTTTGAACAACAGTTACTTCTTTTGACAAGTCAAATGTTTAATACCTGTGCTCTATATATTCAGTGTTTCGTGTCTGCCTAGCAATCCAAACCATAACTTCAGTCCAATAAGGAGCCCGTTTGGTTTTGAACTAAAGGTCCAACATCCTTTTCCACACAGTAGACAAATGGATTCTTTAGTTTAAGGAATCTCCCAATCAAGATCTGAAGGTATTTTTGCTCCTTTGCAATCTATATTCATGGGGCACACTGTCTCTGAATCTGGCCATGCACCCATTTTTTCTTCTCATTGAATGTGTATGAGAGCTGACACAAATAGAGACCTCTAGATAAACAAGATTTTGTGTGCATTGGTAAGCCCTGAGACATATATGTTTTCTTTAGTGCCCAAAGCAGCTCCTTGTTTAATGATAAAACTTAGCACATTGAGGACTTCTTCTTGTGTCATATCCGATTCCAAATACTGTATTGATGATCATCATGGCAATCAGCCATGAAGAATGCCCTGAGAATATAATGCAGTGACCTTCCATTTGCTTTCTGCATCACAGTATGACAGAGTTCCATGAGTCATATTCTGGTCCTGAGCCCTTTTGGCATGCAAAGTCCTCCTCAGCCTCAGTATTGATGAAGCTTCTGCCCTCCATAAAGATGGATTCAAGTGGGATTTAATCCACATGGGGACTATCACCCTTCTCTATGGACATCGTCACCCATGGCCATTAGTCCTCGGGGTTAGTTAACCACCGCCTGATGATCAGTGTGGAGTCACCAGCAGTATGGTCTACTACTCTATTACCCTAGCAGGATAACATGGCCAGACTGGGGGGCCAGACATTGAGGACAGACTGTACTTATTCTTCTGCAAGAGTCATAGACTGATCCTTTCTGGGGACAGTGGAATGACATGTAAGTTTGTTATAGTAAAAACAACACACTTTAAAGGCCGAGAAGCTTTATTTGGCATAAGTTTTCATGGACCACAGCCCACTTATGATTACGTCTGATGAAGTGCACTGCAGTCTGTAGAAATGCATACCAAATAAAATTTCTTAGTCTTCAGTGTGACCAAATATATTCGTGTATGCAGAATATTTGGGAAGTGTGTCATCTACCGTGAAAGCCCTTCTATGGCAGGGAACAGGGCACATCTTGCTGGCTGGAACCTGAACAAAAGCTCTCCTATTACTATGTATGATTTCCCCAATATAGTTTGTTCCATCCCTATTCCTTTTAAGTTTCAAACTAATGGTTATGGACTTGCGTTTCTTACATTTTGTTTGGCTTTTAAGGTAGGCTGACTTTCTTCCTTGCCTTTCTGATGTTGGATTGTGTTCTGCTGTTTACTCACCATATTGCAGTTTTGGGATACTGTATTTTGAACGGGTTGAACACAATATATTTTAGTACCTCTGCTGCTTTGGCATTCTCATCTAGAACAAGAAAGTAGGATATAAACAGTTTTAAAAATAGATCCATCCTCTGTTAATTCATTTCCTTTTGAAGCTATCTCACGAATCTTGTGGCAGCAAATTCCTAAAATTATCTACTCTTTGATAATCCGTATAGTGTTCTGACTGACATTTTGCCATCAACATCTACAAGGGTTTTTACAGAGGCCTATTTTCTTCTCCACCCTTTTCCTATTGGCATCAGATTTTCCTTCACCCACAGCTGTTGTATGAAGCTACCCAGATGACTCCATCCCTTTACAGCTGGCATAAGAATTTCAAGAAGAAATAAACAAGATAATAGGAATAAAGCTAATGTTAAGTCCTAAAGAAGCATTAATAATGGAACTTGAAGAAGTAAAGGTGGATCAATATAAAAAGGAATTGTTAATAATCTTTCTGACTACTAATTGCAAGACATTGGAAAATTAACTATAGTTTTAAAACAGAAGAATGGTATAAAGAGATCTGGGATGTAGACCTAAATGATAACCTGGGACATGAAAAGAAGGGAATGATTAAAACTAACCAGTTCTGGGGGACTTAGGGGACTTTTATTGAACATATAATAAAGAAGAACCAGGGATGTAAACCTGTACAAGAAGCATTGTTTTTTTGGGAAGGTAAAGAGTAATTAACAGTAAATTGAAGCAACAAGGTGATGCATTTGGTGTAGTATGTGCTCGGTGAATACTGGCTTTTGTTGTTATTGTTGTTATTTACTTGTTATCTAAGTTGTATAGTTTTCCCCTTATTGTAGGGTCTATATCTGTCTCAAATGATAAAAGTATATAGTAGCTTAGAACTTATATTGATCCAAATATCTGCATTGTTAAAATAATTTTAAAAAAGAATTTCAATAAGTAATTATATCTAAAATTCCTATGTGTGAGAAAATATTTCAAATCTAACCTCCCATTGTGTTACCTTGGCAAAATCATTTGGTGAGTTCATTCTGCAGTTCCCTTTGCCTGACCAAATGTGAGAAACGTTAGCTGGCAACACAAGGTTGCTATTACCAGGGTACGCCCTATTGTGGTTCAAAATACCAGTCTTCAAGGAGGCTCTGTGTACCCCAGTGGGGGCTGCTGGCAAACAACAACACATGCTGTGAATGTGGTGGGACACAGAACGTGGCTCACTTACTGGTCTGCCAATTACTGCCAGAAACATGCGCCAGCGAGGACTTAAGTTTGGCCAACCACAAAGCCAAGAAATTGGCTCCATTTTGGCCATCCAGCGTTTGATCAGGACACGAAAGAAGAAGCGAGCTTTCCTCAGGGCCCCCTTCTTGGCCAAGGAACTGTGGCTTTCCTCATGAAGTCTGACAGGCATGGCCCCTGCCTTGGTGGAGTTGGGGAGCAAAGCGCCTCCAGTTCAATAAAACAGAATTCACCACCATGAGAGGGGCAGCTGTAGCTCAGTGGTTAAGAAGCTCTCCTTGTTAGCTGGAAGGCAGTTTGAGACCCGGGTACTGCATGACGGATTGAGCACCCATCCTTGTCTCAGCTCTTGGGGACATGAAAGGAGCCTCATTGGGGCATCCCAAGCAGAGTTCCGCCAGCAAAAATCCTTTCAACCCAGAATGATTTCTGACATGAAATTATACCGCCACGAGGAGATGCGGATGCTTTTCTCCCATTCCCCACCCGCTCACTGTCTCGCTCTCTAAAACAGGGGAGCCCAAACTACTGGCCCTCAACGCCAATTCATCCAGTCCACGAAGCCCTCGTTGCTTCCGGAAGCAGAAGTGAAACGCACCCATAGGAAAGGTTTCCCTTGCTCATATCTGACTCTAGGGTTCAGCTCTTATCTCTGCTTTAAAGCTGAAGAGCCAGGGCGGTCTGCTTCTGCAGACATTTCCGTGGTCATGTGGCAGGCATGACTAGACACCAGAGCACAGGGAACGCTGTTACTTTCCCACCAAAGCGGGTCCCAATTCCTCGCTTTCAAACTAGGTTGGCAGGAGCCGGGACAAAGACGGGAGCTCATTCCGTCCTGCAGTACAGTACTCGGGAAATCGAACTGCTGACCTTACGCCTCCCAGTCAGCGTCCGCTTCCGGGAGCAACGAGGGCTTTGCAGGCCAGATGAATTGGCATGGGGCCCCGGATCTGGCCTGTGGGCTATAGTGACTGCCCCCCCCCCACCAAGTGACCAGCCCACAGCCCCAAAAGTGACCACCAGGCTCCTTGAACCACGTGACCAGCCCACGGGGCGCCCCTGCGTGTTATTTTTTAGGCGGGCGGCTGCCCCCTCCTCCTGAGGCAACTTGACCCAACCAAGCCAAGAGTTCTACTCTGCCCCGGGGTCGGAGAAGAGAGCCAAGTGTCGAGGCGAGCGAGGCAGCGCGCCTCTACGGAAGAGCCCCCCGGGGGGGGGGGCTCGCCCTCGTGGCCAGTAGTAGCCTTGGCCGCCCGAAAGAGGAGAAGAAAAGAGATGCGCGGGAAAACGAGGGGGGGGAGAAGGGGAAGCTTGGCCCACAAGTTTGGCCAAGGGACCCCACAGCGTGGCGCGGTAGGGGGGTGGCTGCGGCAGGAGCGCGCAACGTCCAGCAAGGGGGGGGGGAGCCCACTGGGGCTGCCGGGGACAGCAAGGGGAGTGTGCCACACCACACCACACCACACCCCACCAGCTGGCCTAGACGCGCGTCCTCAGAAGGCCCCTGCGTTGCGCGGGACGCGTGTCTGGGGCGCCTCCCGTCCCTCCTCCCTCCGCCGCATCGCCCTCTTCTTCTGCTGCATCACCGCCCCCCCACCCCCCGCCGGCTTGCCGCCCAGGCGCCGCCTCCCCCTCTGCAGCGGGAGGAGGAAGAGGAGGCCGGCCCGTCCGCCTGCCCGCCCCCTCCGGTGCCAGCCCGATTGGCTCGGTCGGGGCGCCTCTCCCCGTCCCCTCCCACCGGCCACTGTTCCCCCCCCCCCTCTCTCCTCTCCCCCGCCCCGTGGCAGCCCTTGGACGGCGGGCGCAGCCATGAACCCGCTATTATTCAGCCCCAACCTCTTCCTGTGGCCGCAGGAGCAGCAGCACCAGCAGCACGCCTCCTTGGGCGCCCCCGCCGTCGAGCCCGACGCCTTTCCCGAGGGGGACCCCTGCCTGGCCGGCTCGCCCTTCGCGGTGGGTCCTGCGCCCCCCGCCATGGCCCTGCGCAACGACCTGGGCTCCAACATCAACGTCCTGAAGACCCTCAACCTGCGCTTCCGATGCTTCCTAGCCAAAGTGCACGAGCTGGAGCGCCGCAACCGGCAGCTGGAAAAGCAGCTCCAGCAGGCAGCCCTCGACGGCGGCGGAGGCGGCGGAGGAGGAGGCGGCCGTCGGGGCAGCGGCCACCCGCAGCGCCGGGACCAAGCCGTCCAGACGGGCTTCGTCAGCCCCATCCGCCCGCTGGGGCTCTTGCCGTCGAGGGGGCTGAGCTCCCCGGGCGGCGGCCACCACCCCGGGGCGCCGCTCACCCCGACGGCCGTCCCGGCGGCGGCGGCGGCGGCTCCCTCCTTCTCGCCCTCCTCTCGCTTCGTGCCGGGCACGATCTGGTCCTACTCGCAGGCTCGCCGTCTGGGGCTCGGCCGGGAGACCACGTTGGTGCAAGGGCCGGGCGTCTCCTGGGTCCACCCGGACGGGGTCGGGGTGCAGATCGACACCATCACACCCGAGATCCGGGCCCTTTACAACGTCCTGGCCAAGGTGAAGAGGGAGCGGGACGAGTACAAGCGCAGGTGAGCGAGGAGGAGGAGGAGGGAGGCCAAGCCGTCGAGGGTGAGCGGTTGCAAGAGGTGGTCAGCGCTGGGGGAAGAAGAGGGAGAAGGCAGGCAGGTTAATAATATGCTCCTCCCCAGCCAAAGGCTCCAGAGGCTCTTGTGTGAATCCTTGTACCCGAAGATTCTGGTGGGGGTCACAGGTGCCTCTGAGCCTTTGACCTGAAAACACTGGTGTGCTGGCCCACACGGATACAGGGACTCATCCCGGTGCATTCCTGCCAAGTGTTGCCTGTGAAATTACGGGAAATTCTACGGGCGCACATGCGCAGCAACCCCTTCGTGCATGCGCACCACTGCCTCTGATGGGCGTGCATGCGCAGCAACCCCTTTTCTGGTTGCTCCGATACGGGATGACGGCGGGGAAAGAGCGGGCAAGAGGGGCAAAAAACCAGTATTTCCCGGCCAATACGGGATACTCGACAGGTATGTTGCGGTGCACCCCAGTGACTAGCACCCCCCAGAAGTAGGCAGAGGTAACAGGAATGTATGGGATTTCTAGACATACCTCTCCTATAGGCGCCCCCATCACTTCCTGTCCACCGTCCTCCCAAGGTGCCCAGTACACCCCTGCCTGGAAGGCTCTTTGTGCCCAAAGATCATCTCATGTGGGGATTGACACCCACCCAACCCACCCACCCAAGTTCACTGCTAGCTGCTTTCTTTGATTCAAGTCAGAGCCAGAAAGCGAGAGATGCTCATGCCTGTAAAACAGTGGTGTAAACATGCCCGCCCCAGGGAACTAGAGACAGGATTGCTTTTCCATCCAGTGTAGGACATTCACAGGTAGGGGATTTAAGGAGCACATCCCTTCTCGGTGTCCGCCTTTGGAACCTCCTGCCATCTGAATTGCGCCTCCAGACAGAGCTGCTCCCCTTCAGAAAAGCAATTAAAAACATGGCTATACCAGTCGGTGCGGGGCATGAATGGCTCCCACTTCTCAATCCCGCTGGCTTGTTCAGCCCGTGTGGGGGTTAAATTGTCCTGGCAGTCCTTTTTAATGTGGGCAGAGGGAGGGTAAGAGTGTTGTTTTTTAAATAGTTTTATGTGGTTTTAATCTGGTTTAGATAGGGGGTTTTATCTGATGTTGTTACTTGATGTTTTTGCTTAACTTGTAAACCGCTTTGGGTCATGCCAGGGTGAGGAAAGCAGTATAAAAATACTGTAAATAATAAATAATAATCCCTATGGAAACAAAGGGGCACTGCTGCTCTGACAGCATCTCTGTTGGAGTACACAGAAAAAGCCTGCTCGAAGATTGTGGTATTTTTGACCCACAATCGGGCGTACCCTGGTAACAGCAAATCTTTCTGACACTAGGTCAGGTGAAAGAACTGCAGAATGAACTCACCAAAAAGGGTAGCTTCATTTTGGCTGTTTCACACCTGGCTTAGACATAGACCAGAGATCCTCAAACTGCGGCCCGTGGGCCAAATGTGGCCCACAGCACCATTTCATGTGCCCCTTCCCCACTGACTCCATCACACCCAGAAGTGTCATGTGGTGGAGCAAGGGCAAAATGGCCATCCAGCCCCAAAAGCTGACTGGGGCCTGGCTTTAAAAGGTTGAGAACACCAGACATGGCGGCATCTCTGTTCTTTGGCTTTGTTGAATTGTAAACTACTAAATGCTACACGGTGAGAACCTACAATTCTCAGTTTCAGAGGTGAGAGAACAGAGTTTACAAAGCAGTGGTGTGGTCTGGGCCAGATTAGAAAAAGTTAATAAAACAAAAGCCTAAACTCCCTGTGGTGCTTTAAGTGTTTAGTTCTTCTCTCCCTTTATTTCTGCTTTCACCTTGATACACAGACTTTATTCTCATTCTACAAATGGGTTACCCCCCTCAGCATCATTAAAAAAAATCTTTATTGTGTTAGAGGAGCTGAATGGAATGGGTTCTAGGCCACATCTTTACCACTGGCAGAGGTTGACTTGCTGACTTGTAAAGGATAGGGGAAAGGAGAGAAACCAGAACTTTCAAAGTTCTGTGTTTCCAGAATAATTTTTTGTTATGACAACATTTTATTTACGCAGTGCTATGGATGCGCATAGCAGTTGGTGGACATAAACGGCTTTGGTTTTTATAAGCAGAAGCTGGGCTGAGAAACTGGCAGCCTATGTCCAAATCATTGTCGAGAGTTGAACAGGAAGGATATGGACGAATACATTTATTTGTCCTTAAAGTTCACTTTAGTTCAAGAGTGAAGATTAAGGATGAAACTAAATACAATGTATATAGGAACACATACATACACCATCCATAAATATTTTCTTTAATCAAAAGGAGCATTGAAGAATGAGGGATCCAGCTTAATGAAATCTAAAATCTTTTCCCTGAGATGCTCCCTCGCAAACCTGTCCCAATATTAAGATGTTCTCCAAAGCCTTCTCTTACTTTTATAAGTAAGCCAGGTAGTAATCAGAGGAAAGGGTCTTCTATATTGTGGCACCCCAGTTGTGGAAAATGCAGATACTGTATGTGGGGGAGATTTCTTATGTGGCTGAATTTGTTGTCCTTTGCTGCCGTGTAAAGAACTACTTATTCAAACTGCACAAAAAGATTCCCCCAATTCACAATTTATAACTTTAAAAGGTCATGCAATTCTTATTCAAAATTCACCAACTTTATAAGATGAATAGGTTACTCTTCTGAATCCTCTTTAAAATTGATTCAACAAGGCTACTAAAAAATCAGAATATTTAATAACAAACAAATATAAATTTGAAGCAGGGCTCCCCCTGTAAGAAGATCTGTTGTGTTTGAAAAGTCCAGGGTTAATAATAATTAATAATAATAATAATAATGGGGTTGCAAGAATTATCCATTGGAAACTTGGGCAATAGTTTGTTTTTGAATGAAGTAAAAATCACTGGGAACATCAAGTAGAGAAAGTTTTAGAAAATGAGAGAATTAAGATCCTATGGGACTTTAAAATTCAAACAGATAGACAATTGTTTCACAACACAACTGCTATAACTGTTGTGGAAAAGAAGAAGGTATGGTTTATTGACATTACTATTCCAGGAGATGCATGAATTGAAGACATACAACTGGAGAAAATCACAAAATATCATGATTTGCAAATTAAAGCTGAGCATCTATGGAAGGAGAAATCTGCTGTTTCACCCATAGTGATTGGAGCCCTTGGAGCAGTACCTAAAGGACTCCCTAGATATTTTTAAATGTTGGACTTATCAGACTTGAACATCCTAACTCTCCAAAAGACAACTCTACTAGGAACTGCATATATATTTAGACGTTACCTTAGCAGTTCTTAGGTCCTTGGTTAGAGCTCGAACGGTTAATTTTATTCCAGTCCTCAACTATGAACCAAATGGTTGATTTGTATATAATAATATAAACATAAATATAGTCCAACAATAGCAAATGCCAGCTTTGTAATGAAAAGGATGAAACAGTAGATCAGGGGTTCCCAATCTTTTCATGCTGCGGGCTGGACCACATACCCTGGACAGCTGAGTGGGCCGGTCACGTGATTCCTCCTGCCATAAATGCTGTTATAAAATGCCTGATATAACTGTTGTGGAAAAGAAGGTGGTCTGGTTTATTGACATTGCTATACCAGAAGATGCACAAATTGAAGACAATCAACTGGGAGGGGGGGATCACAAAATATCATGATTTGCAAATTGAGGTTGAACATCTATGGAGGAAGAAATCTGTTGTTTTGTAAATAATAATAATAATAATAATAATAATAATAATAATAATAATAATAATAATAATAATAATAATAATAATAATAATAATAATAATAATAATAATAATAATAATAATCCATTCATGTGGATTCTCAGAGACTTGGGCTTCTGGGAATTGAAGTCCAAGAACACCTGGAGTGCCAAGGTTCACCCTCACAGCTATAAGGCCTGGGCGGATAGGGTGGGGCAGGCAGTAGCACTTAGAAAGAAATGGTCCAATACAGCTTTATAGATTAATATCAGAAGCTTGAACTTGACATAAAAGCTGACAAGTAACCAGTGTTGGTGAGCCAGAATCGGAGAGATTTGGTTGAACCTACTCACACCAGAAATTAGTCTTTGTGCTGCATTCTCAACCTTGTTGTTGTTGCCTGGAGGACAATGATCCATAGGGTCGTAAAGAGTCAGAATTGGCTGTGCGACTGAACAACAACATGGGATTTGGTAATGCTTCCTGGTTTTTCATGAGGACAAAACAAAATTTTCAGTGGTTAGATATCATTTCCGTACCAGCCTAAAACCACTGCACTTGCTTGTTATTGGTTGCTTAGCAGGACACCAACAGAAATTACTGTACTAGGATCTCCAGGTAAGGCTAGGAAATAATCCTGCTTGAAACTCTGGAGAGAAAACACTTGTGGCTACATCTGAGTCCATGCAACTCGTGTTTTAAACATAAAAAATCTCAACATTATGACGAAATAGACAAGCACAAGAGAGGCCTAGAACACGATTAAGTTGAGAAGTAATAAGTAATCGCGTTCTAGGCCTCTCTTGTGCTTGACTCTTTAAAGAGTCAAGCACAAGAGAGGCCTAGAATGCAATTAAGTTGAGAAGTAATAAGTAATTTAAGAAAGCAGTATTTCTGAAGAAGAATTTTTGATCCGAAAAAGAACTTTATCCGGAAGTCTTTCAAAAATTGAGTTATATTGAGCTGTCATATATGCTTTGAACATTGAGTTATATTGAGCTGTTATACATGCTTGAAGAACACAAGTAAATTGGATTATAACAATATCATTTTGTCATTATGTTGAGATTTTTTACGTTTAAAACACAAGTTGCATGGACTCAGGTGTAGCCACAAGCGGTTTTGGTTTTTCCTCAGTAATATACCGTTTGGCCATAGTTTTTCCATTGAAACTCTGGAGAGGGCATGGTTACTAGGGGAGAAGTCATGTTAACAAGCTTATAGGCAAACCATGAGCTTGACTCAGCAGAGGGCAGTTTCCAGTCACATTAGAGAAAAGAAACTTTATTTGGAACAACAGACTCAGGTCCTGATCCTGTCAGGGTTTGAATTGATGACATTTGATGTTGTGTTGTTTTTTTTAAAAAAAATCAAAATTAGCAAGGCTGTTGTTGTGTTTGTAAGATCAGTGTTTTGAATTTGCCCTTCTTTATTCTTTTTGTTTAATTACATTGAACCTTAGTTAGTCATCTTGTCTCTTCTAATTGTTATAACCCTACCTTGTCTTCTTTTTTTTAAAAAAAGGCAGTAAAGCTTCTTCTTCCTCCAACCCCACACTACCTTCCCAGAAAAGATAAGTGAGAGAAGGCCCATTCTTGGCAAAGCTATCTATCTGAACAAAGTGCTTTGTTGAGGGAAAGCCAACTTTTCCTGCTCAGCCAAGATGGTTACTTCCAGAGACTCCATTAAGATACTGTCACAATGCTGTGCTTGTAGCTATACAGTAGAACCTCGGATAACGTCCAAACTCCAT
Organism: Bradypodion ventrale; assembly: GCA_035047345.1. NCBI lineage: Eukaryota > Metazoa > Chordata > Lepidosauria > Squamata > Chamaeleonidae > Bradypodion > Bradypodion ventrale. Next base: position 137,981,115 of record JAWDJE010000002.1, on the reverse strand, counting down.
TCCACAAGTTTGGACTTTATCCAATTTTGGACTTTATCCGAATCAAATGGGCGATGCATCGGATAACGTCCAAAAATGGATGTTATCTGAGGTTCCTATACCAAATACCTCGGATAACACCCATTTTTAAAGCGGTTTTGGACTTTATGCGATGCATCATGTGTGCATGAAATCTGTGACTTTATCCAAATTGGACTTTATCCGAATTGGACTTTATCCGAGGTACCACTGTACTAGTTTGGCCCTCAACCCATCTTTTGAGCTGCTGCTCATGGAAAGGCAGCATTTAATTATTATTTAAAATGCAGACAATTGGATGTAAGAAAAGCAGCTTTGGGAGGGAAAGATTCAGAGCAGAGATGATGATAGTGCTAACCCTTTCCCCCTATTGCTGCTCCAAACACCCCTTCCTTCGAAGTTCTAAATGCATATTTACCATTACAAAGACCTTGGATGTAAGCTATGGAAAAGAGAAGCGGCACTGTCAGATGAAGAAAATAAATAAAGCATTACTGCTATCCTTTCTACACCTCCACTACAGATTTCTACATGACACGGGGGTTCCCCTCTCCCAGTAAATCTGTGCTACATATGATCATAGAATCATAGAATAACTGAGATGGAAGAGGCCTTTTAGGCCCCCAAGTCCCCCTGCTCGATGCAGGAATCCTAATGAAAGCAGATATGACATATGCATGTCCAATTCTCTATTGAATGCTTCCAGTTGGAGAACTCATCAGCTCTTGAGGCAGTTGTTTCCACTAACTTTCTTAGTTTCTTAGCTTCTCTTGCAGTGTGTAGGAGCAGCCCCACCTTAAGAGGTACTGGTGCATGAAGGGAAAAACAAGACCAAATGAACATATAGCACAATCTATTAGAATACCACTCTAAACAAAAGAGGAGAAGCTCTAGGGAAAGTTATGATATACTGTACTGTATCATCTTCCCACTACTCCCCTGGCCTCTTTCTATGTTCTTCATGGCAGCCTGACATGCAGTAAGTTTTTGAGAGAAGCTTTTCCTGAGATGGAGAGAACATGAGAAGAAATATTTCATTTGTTTGAGGCATATCAGAGAATAAACAAAAGAAAGACGCTGCAGCACTTTTTTATTCCCAAAAAAATTATTTGTTTGATTTCTCTAAATTCTTATTAATTAAAGCTAGAGGGAAAGAGGCAGTTGAAATCAACAGCTGGAAATCCTGAATTGAAATCAAGAATGGGGTCAGTTCAGGAGTATCTGCATGATGAATGTGTAAAAAAAAAAAATCTTCCTGAGAGATGAATGTAGTTTAGTGGACTGAGAATGGTATTGAATACATACAGTAGAACCTCGGATAACGTCCAAACTCCGTTCCACAAGTTTGGACTTCATCCAATTTTGGACTTTATCCAAATCAAATGGGCGATGCATCGGAGATAACGTCCAAAAATGGACTTTATCCAAGGTTCCTATACCAAATACCTTGGATAACGTCCATTCTTTTGCGGTTTTGGACATTATGCAATGCATCACGTGTGCATGAAATCCACGACTTTATCCGAATCGGACTTTATCCGAGATACCACTGTACTAAGTTTGCAAATTGGCAAGTGCACACACAAGATTTTCTAGGACTGACACTAGTTACTAAAATAGTTGGGGGGGCCTCGTAACTGAAAAAGGACTTTCCCCCTTCTCCTTCCGCAGCTGTGTGGTATCATGAGGGGAAACTGAGCCCATCTGCAAAAACCAGTAAACACTAGGTAGAGCTTAGAAATTCCACAGAGTGTTCAAATTCTCAAAAATGAAAGGTTGGCAAAGTGGCAAATGCAGAGAGCAGATGACTCTGCAGTTTAATGTCTATACTTTATAACAGTGGTTCTCAACCTTTGGTTCTTGGACTTCAATTCCCAGAAGCCTCAGTCAATACATTGGCTGATCAGTGCTTTGGGAAACTGTCTTAGGCTTCTGAGAATTGAAGTCCAAAAACCAAAGGTTGAGAAACACTGCTCTATAGGAAAACACCAGCTTTGTGAGTGGAAAGGGTTTTTAAAGGTTGCCTGTTCATTCTTCATGACTTTAAAGTGTCCCAAATAATAAGCAAACAATTTATTGCAGACACTAGTTATATGTTTCAAAACATGATATGTGCTTTCTATGCTTCTTCATTTAACTTGAAAATATCATCAGTGATAAAAAGAAGTCAGTTCTTTCCTGCCTCATGAACAACATATGTAAAATTATGCTGCCAAAATAATAATTGTGTGTAGATGTTGATTCTGAGTTACATGTTTTCTGTGTTTAAAATATACAGAAACTGTTCGCTGCTCCCTTCTTCTGGTGGTGCTTCAGGGCAAAGCAGCTCTCCCAGTGCTTTATAGGTAGCAGGACATATAACCCCATCAGACGCACGTGCTCTGAGTGATCTCTACTGTCCTTTCTCCTGGCGGGGAAATCGAACACCTGGTCCCTGGCTTGAGATGGCCTATAATATGATACAGCAAGAAAAATGGTCCACCCTTTAATATATTTACGTGAGTGAGGAACATCACAGCTGTCGGGGGGACAGAGAGACTGCCTGTGTTTGTGCGGTGCATGTCCTGGATAAGAGTTGTGCAATAGACTTTATTCATGCATACACAACTGATACAAACTGCTGCCCAGCATTGATATTCCAGACTAGATTCAGCGGTTGTTGTTGTTGTTTTGAAAATATTGTAGGGCCATGATGGCGAACCTTGGCACTCCAGATGTTCTTGGACTTCAATTCCCAGAAGCCCCCGTGAATCCACATGAATGGGTTTACTGCAATTCATCCGGCCCACACTGCCCTCGTCACTCCTGGAAGCGGAAGTAAAACACGCCTGTACAGAGGAAGGGTTAATCCAGAAGAGCCTTAATCTTATGGGCGCGTTTTACTTCCACTTCCAGGAGCGACAAGGGTGGTGTGGGCTGGATGAATCGCAGTAAACCCATTTGTGTGGATTCATGGGGGCTTCTGGGAATTGAAGTCCAAGAACATCTGGAGTGCCAAGATTCGCCATCATAGCTGTAGGGTTCCTGTTTCATAGGTTGCCTTGTTGCTGGAAGAGCCCAATAATTAATAATAATAATAATAATAATAATAATAATAATAATAATAATAATAATAATAATAATAATAATAATAATAATAATAATAATAATAATAATAATTTTCTATCAGAAATTATTCTAGATTGAAAGGATTTTTGCAGAAGTAATTCCACTCAGCGAATGCCCAAGTGAGGCTCCTTTCATGTCCCCAAGAGCTGGGACAGAGACAGGTGCTCAATCCATCATGCAGTACCTGGGCCTCAAACTGCGAACTTGCCAGCCTTCCAGCTAACAAGGCGAGCTTCTCAGCCTGCTAATTAAGGTGCTTGGTCCTTCATCAAGGACAGTTGCTGCTGCTCTGCTGATGTTTCAGCCTACCTTCTTTTTGTCTTCCCACTTCAAAATGGCTTCCTGAGATCAAAAGTGAGGTGGGAGAGAAAACTGGGTTCACTTCAGGAAAGTGTGCTAGGCATTCTCTGCTTGTCCCAGGCTGTGCAAAGCCTGAAGGAGGAGGGACTATTGCAGTGAGACTATTTTTAGGAAGTACTGCATTGCAGATGAGGTTGAGGATCTGTTAGGGCAGCTGGGGTGGAGGAGAAGAGGAAGCAGAATGGGAAGAAGAATGAACTTCATGCTGTTGAGGGGGGGGGAAGGGTGTCTAGGTGTGTTGGGTCATCATTAGATCAGCATTGTGTGGAGTAATCAATGCTCAGTCCATTTTCACTGATTACAGACCAAGGATGTGGGAAGGAGATGCAACTCCTGAGCGAGAGCTGAAAGGCTAGTGGGGTGAAAGGGAGAAAATTTGGTAATAGTCTGGGGTTTGCTAATAGTGGGACATAAAAAGCCAAATGAAGCAATTGGTTTGAACTGGTCTAGGCATCTATGTAACTCTAAGTATCAAATACCTGCTATGTAACTCTAGGTATCAAATGCCTGCTGGATCATGTCATTGTGTGCCATATGCTGTATGCTTGTGTGATACTGTTAATAAAGAGAGCTGCTGGGAGAAGGAGATGGAGAGAGAAGATGGGGGGGGGATGGGGAGAGAAGACTCCAAAGTACCTAGCTAGCCCCCCACAAATCTCATCTCATCATTCTGCTGGTCAGAATCCCATGTAGTAGGTTGCTACAGCTGCTCAAGACTGTGTCCAGAAAAAATAACTCAAGGGTCAGGTCATGCAGGTGGGCACTGGCTTTGTTCTCAGTTGTTTGCAAACTTAGGACACAGTTGCAAAGGTACCATTCTGGGATCATCGGGTGCTTGGGCCAGAAGAGGCAAAGTTTAGCCCCTACGGAAGAGAACCACTCCTGGCCTTTCCCAAAGACCCTTCTAGACCAGTTGGATTAGAGCTAGAGATTTCCACCAACATCTTCCCTCCACCCATGATTTGGCCTTGGGGTAGGGATTAAGGTGACCCACCCCCACCCCCTCACTGTAGCTATTGCGCTGGAGGCAGTATTAAGTTTTAGTATAGGTCAGCGTTTGCCTTGTCAGAGGTGTCGGTGGGCTCTTCAATGGGAAGTGAGGTTAAGCCAATGGGTGAGGGATGCTCACCTCTATGTAGCCAATATTCATGTTACATCTCAGCCCTACGGCATTTTAGAGGGAAGCCCCTTTTATGTTTTCCTGTGGCCTCATTGAGTGAGAACTGTAATGTCAACATGGCTGAGCCCAGGACACCAATGAGGATCAAGGTAGTAGCTTCATGTTTCAAGGTCTTTCTTAGCAAACCTATCCACCACCACCTTCAGCTTTGCTTAATGACTTACTATATAACCAAGGTTAAGGAATAACCTCATATTGTAGTGGATGCCAAAATATCAACCAATTAATTTTTCTAAGTCAGCATTTTAATTACTACTGAAATGCATTTCCAGATCAATCTGTCTGTCTAGGCAAATTATCACTTAAGTGAAAAGTGCTACTGAGCCGTAAAATTGCTTTTTGAAATTGTGAAGAATACAGCCTGTGGCTCTTTTAACAATGTGATCCTCCTTTCCCCAAGAAACATTTCCAATCTACTCTTCTGATTCAAAATACCCATTTGGTTCCACTTTGCATTCAAATAGATTTTATTTTCAGGGTTGCTCGGAAATTATTTATGTTTTTAAGTGATTTAAATTCCTGTATTCTTTGCCTCACCCATAGCTACTGGTGAACATGGAGTGTAGTGGAATGACAGTACAGAAGACATACAATAGCATTGACAAAGTTGTAAGTTTGATACCCCAATTCTTCTTCCGTGTCTAGGCACCTCTTGGTGAGTTCATTCTGCAGTTCCTTTCACCCAATCTAGTGTGAGAAAGGTTAGCCAGCAACATAAGGTTGGGTACATCCAATTGTGGTTTAAAAAATACCACAATCTTCTAGGAGACTCCCACTGGGCCTCCTTGACAGGGTTTGGACTCAATCCATAGGTCCCTTCCAACTCTGCAGTTCTAAGGTTCTAAGATCTAAAAGTCAATTGCAGGCCTGCAGGAAAGCAATACAGTGGAACCTCATACAACAATCAACCTGTATAGCAATGAAATCACATAACAATTAGGTTTTGGGGAGGAAATGGTGTCCCACATAACAATTTCCCCTATGGAAAAATTCCTACAACAATTTTTCAATGGGAAAAACCAGTTTGCAAAAAAATTTGTTGTATGATGCATCCCATAGGGAAAATCGCTATACGATGCATGCATCGTATAGCAATTGTTTCATACAACAACGAGTCCTGTGGAACGGATTAAAATCGTTGTATGAGGTACAACTGTATTTTGTTAATGTTAGAGTAATGCATTTAGAAGCAGCCTTAGAAGCTGGACCTCAACCTTGGAGACTTTCTAACCTTATTGCTCCCATTTTCAGATTTTAATAGGCACCATAATTACTGTATCCACATTATACAGGGTGGACCATAAGTCCCCACCAGTCTATATGTTAGTATGTTATATTCAATTATGCATGTATTATATTTTTCATATATATTTTTTCAGAGAAGTATAGCCAATTTAATCCCATTTACACTTGAAGAACATATTGTGACAATATGTCACATAATATTATGCAGTGAGAATGAGGGACAGCACACTGATACACTGGATACATAATATATATGGATGAGTAGGGACTTATGGGCCACTTTGTACAGTCTCAGAAAGCAGATCGTCAGAGGGTAAAAAACCCACAGATGAGGAGGGAGTGAACATTAAACATGTTTTTGCAGAAGTGACAAATTGCTGCTCAAGAGCTATCTGGATCCTCCTCCTCATGACTGAGTTATTCATTATCATATTCTGCCTAGTTTTCTGTGTTCTTTCCCAAACTATGAGTAATCACCAATTTGTTCCTGTCCTAGAGATTGGTGAGCAGACAGATTCTTCTGGAATGCAGAACGTTTGCTTTGGAAATTGCCCAAAAGAAAGTTCCACTTATTATAAGCAAGACAAAATGTTGCCACTGCTATGGAATCTGAAAGGAAAGGTTCATTTTCTTAAGTGAGGTTCATCCCTGTGCCAGACTAGCAAGAGAAATACCCCTTCATGTTCTACTGAAGTTTTGGTTGCATAGATTCTTGTGTCTTTTTTCTATTTCCTCAGGTGACAATTTAGCTACGTATACTATTTAGATGTGCATGTGTCAGTTTGCATTGTAACACAGGTGCTAATCTGCATATCAGATAACACATTTTGCCATCTGAACAGGTTGTTTGTACAGTAATTTGTTTCATGTGGGGTTTTTGTAAGTGAAACACAAAGTCTAATTAGCTTGGGAGTCTTTAAACATATTGAAAATTGGACAGTAGCTTTGCTAGAAACAGCTATAAATTCACAAAATATGTAAGCTTTTGACTTCCCCCCAGAACTCTTTATTCGGCTAAAAATGATTTTAAAAAATAGGGGAAAGGAATATTGTGACTCTCTTGCATAACACTGGCCTTGGGCTGTAATAAAGAATTTGAATTGATTTGACTCTCTTGCACTTCTGGGGAAGAAATGTAAAAAATGCTTTGGGTACAAAACTGTATAGCTGATTCCACACACCTAAATGTTTTCCCCCCCAAAGATACCATGAGGTAAACTGATTGTGAGAGAAATGTCAGGATACAGAATTGGAGATACAGCATCTATCACTCAAAAGGAAGACATTGATAATCCTTCTAGTATGCCATTAAAACATGGATTGACTGGACATCTATTGACCTCCAATGCTGTTGAACTACAGCTCCCATCATCCCTTATTACAAGCTATTCTTAGTAGGTTAATGAGATGTGCAGTCCAAGAGCATCTAGAGAGCTACAGTTGTCTAGCCCTGCCCTTTGGCTGTATCCCACCTCAAAGCAGATGGAATATTTTTAGATCCCACCCTGTAGCAAAAGAGATAACCAGAATGATTAGGGGACTGGAACACCTTCCTTACCATCTGAGGCTGCAATGGGTGGGCCTCTTCACTCTTGAACGACAGCGTCTAAAAGGTGACCTGACTGAAGTTTATAAAATCATGCACGGTGTGGACAAAGTAGATAAAGAAAAACTGTTTTCCCTATCGCATAGCACTAGAACTAGCGAGCGCTCCATTAAACTTTTGGGTACTAGTTCTCAAACAAATAAGAGAAAGTACTTTTTCACCCAGAGGATCACTGGTCTATGGAACTCCCTGCCAGAAGAAGTGGTGACAGCTGTCAGTCTTGATAGGTTTAAGAAAGGATTAGACAAGTTCATGGAGGACAAGGGTATCAATGGCTATAATTATCTTTACCTATAAGGAGGCCCGTTAACCGTTGGTGTCCAGCATGCACGCCCACACCTGTCCCTATTATCCCGTTCTGAGCCGCCTACACTTACCTGACCACCCTTGGAGCATCGCCGCAAGGGTCTGTCTGCCACGAGTGGGGCAACTGCCCCACGAACACGACCCAAAAAACCTACAAGGCCCAGCATCCTCCACGTCACGCCACCCCTCAGCCAATGAGGCTGAAGGGTGCAAGCACAGAGGAGGCCGGGAAAGCACTGCGTGCTAAAAAAATGGCCAACGCAGGCTCTCCTCGCTGAAGCCACATGGGGAGAGAAGGGTCTGCCCCTCCCCCCGAAACAACAGCAAGGCTGGCACCGGCATCTGGGGTCGTGGGGAAACAACGTGCTCTCTCTGGGAGACGAAGGCCACGCTTTTGCCTCCCGGAGAGAAGGAATCGCCTTCACGGAAGGGGTTAGCTTCTCTTGGTTGGCTGGGGATGAAACTTCCGTCCCCAGCCAACCAAGAGAGAAGCGATTCCCCTCTCTGTGAGGCAAGGGCCGCACCTTCACCTCTCGAAGAGAAGGAATCACCTTCACGGAGGGGTTAGCTTCTGTCTTGGTTGGCTGGGGACGAAACTCCAGTCAACCAAGAGAGAAGCGATTCCTCTCTCTTTGGAATACGAAGGCCATGCCTTCACCTCCCGGAGAGAAGGAATCCCCTTTTTTCCCCATCTCTCTCTCTCTTTCCCCCTCTTTCTCCCCCCTTTCTCTCTCCCCCTTTCTCCCCCCTCTCTTCCCCTTTCTCTCTCTTTCTCTCCCTCTCTCATCACCCCCTCTCTCTCTTTCCCCCTCTCTTCCCCCCCCTCTCTTCCCCCCTCTCTCTCTTTCCCCCCTCTCTTCTCTCTCTGTCTTCCCCCTTTCTCCCCCCTGTGTGTGCACACACACCCTAAAACCATCCTAACCACCAATGAAATGTATACCTGCCTGGCAGGGCCGGGCAAAAAAAAGCTAGTGGATACCTAAGGACAGCCTCCAGGTTGGAGAGATAGGCAGGATATCTCTCAATGCCATTTCCTGGGAATCCTAAGCAGGTGAAGGCATCTCCTTGGGAATACCCTGAAGGAAATGGTTCTAACGGCCTATCAGGGAGGTTATCCACACCCGTGTTGGCTTCTAGTTATCACTACATTGTTTTCATGGTGTTTATAATCTTTTCCAGAATTTTGCCCAGAATTGATGTCAGGCTGACTGGTTTGTAGTTGCCAGGTTCCTCCTTTCTGACAACAGGGATAAAATTAATTCCCCTCCAATCATATGACATTTCCCTTCCTCCATAACTTCAAGAAAATAATAGAGGTTGTGAGAGTTCTTCAATATTCTTGTACGCAGTTCATATGGCCCTGGAAATTTGAACTTATTCAAAGTAATAAGGTGTTTCTTGACTATCTCTCTATCAATTTCAAACTGCAATTCTGCCCCCTTCACGTGTACTTCACATTTGCCAGAAGTATGATCAATTCTCTTCTGGGAGAGACTAGAAACAAGGCTTTTCATTTCAGGTAGAAACTGAGCGTTTTCAAAAGCTGAATTCTGTGTTCAGTGCTGGTTTTCTTGTGTACAGTATTGTGATCTTAGACTGATGCCAGGTGGGTAAACATAGTGGGATGTAAGGCCACTTTTCAAATCTGTCAGCAGACCATGGGCTGCATGCAGGGGCAAGAGTAAGGCGGCTGATTTGTATATTATTATTTTTTAAAATATAACACAATGGTTATACTCGGTAAAGATTGTTATAATGGCTTCATGTTAACTGAAAACACCCCTTTATACCTCTATTGCCTGCATATATTTAAAAGAGAGAGAGAGGTATGGTGGCCTTCGTCTGCTGGGAACCTTTTGAAACATGACAAAGTTGCCACAAAGGCACAAAGAGATCTTTGGGATAAAACAAAATTTGGCAGTGGGTCAAGAAACTCCAGAGAAGAGAGGAGAAGTCCTGCAGTCTGCTTGTTGCCCACTCCTTTTCTATGTAATACATAACGATTGGAGGAAAGGGACGACCATTTCTATATTTCTTCACTTGTGTGAGTTAATACAAAAATTCTAAATCTGTGGCTTCACTGGATACATTTTAAAAAGTGTGATTCTGTTTTGATGTTTTAAAAGTAACATTGTTCAATTTTCTCTTGTGCTCCTTTGGGATGTTGTTATTGTGGCCTTGTGTAGCTAGTGGGCTTCCCAGACCACTGAGCGAACAAAAATCTCAATTAAGTAGAGCTATGTCTGTCTGATAAATCATTTTAAGTTCTGGCTGCACTAGTTCCCTATGTCTGGGACATTTCACTGTACTACATATGATGGCAATGCACGTTAGTGGAGTTGTTTTTACAATAACAAAAACTATTTGTAATGAGTTCAATGACTTGTACAGATAAGAATCTGGTTATCTGGCAGCAGAGAAATGCCAGCCCTCGAGGGCAGCTGTGCCAAGCATACTTGTGGAGGAAGGAAGAGAGAATTTGATCGGCTTAGATATACTCAGTGGCTTGATACAGCTTGGCAGGGAGGTGAGGTAGGAATCGTCTCTCGGCGTGGTTTATTCTGAGGCAAGGAGCCTGTTGCAGTTGCTAAACATAGTCTGGGGTTACTGTATTCAGGCTGCACCCAGTAAGACACAAGGGATCATCAGCAAATTCAGAGCAAAGCAAGTTAAGATGATATGACAGGGTTTCTCATCTCTAACTGCAATGCATTCCAGAGGCCTGTCCCTGCTTCTTTGCAGGAATCTCTTGTCTGGCATAGATCCAAACAAAGCTCCTTGTGACAGGACCCAATTTCACCAAAGGGAGGGATCCTTCTGCAGTCTGGCAAAGTCTGGTTTCAAAAACATGTCTTTGGCCAATTTGTCTTGCCAGGTGGGAAGAGGAATACACGGTGCGTGTCCAGCTACAGGACCGAGTGGCAGAGCTGAGTGAGGTAAGAGTCATTTCTTTCTTCTTGTCCTTCTAGAACAGAGATGGTGAACCTTGGCACTCCAGCTGTTCTTGGACTTCAATTCCCAGAAGCCCAAGTCCCTGTGAATCCACCCATTTGTGTGGATTCACAGGGACTTGGGCTTTTGGGAATTGAAGTTCAAGAACAGCTGGCGTGCCAAGGTTTGCCATCATGGCTATTTCTTGTCTCTCTTCGAGTTATGACTCTTCTGTCATCTTCTTCCCTTTAGGAGGCCCAAGAAGCGGAAGCGTGTCAGGAAGAGCTGGCTATGAAGGTGCAGCAGCTAAAGGCGGAACTGGTCGTTTTCAAAGGACTGATGAGTAATGTGAGTATACATCAGTGATGCACTGTGAAAAAATTTACAACCCACTCGGTGTGTGTGGCTATCTGTGGGCGTGAACTCAACACCCCCCCTCCACCCCGCCCCCAAGAGAGAGAAAAGAAAGAAACCTACCTTGCTCTCTTTCTTCCCCGAAAGGAGGAGGAGGATGGAGGAGTCCCAGAGCAGCAGCGCTGTTGGGAGGTGAGCGCGGCAAGTTGGTGGGCTGGTGCTGGCTGTCCTCCCCTTCCCAGCGCCGCTGGAAATGTGTCCCATTTGCCTCACCAAGGGCCGAAGGCACAAGGGAAGTGCAGAGATGAAAGCGTGCCTTCGGCCCTGGGCGAGGCAAATGGGACGCGTTTCCAGCGGCGCTGGGAAGGGGAGGCCGAGAGGTGGGCATGGCTGGACAAGTGGGCGTGGTCTGGAATTTCTACTACCGGTTCACCAGAACCGGTCAGAACCTGCCGCGGTACCACATTGGTATACATGCTGCATTTCTCTCTCTCTCTCTCTCTCTCTCTCTATACTTACCACCTTATTTCAGGCCTAGGGAGAAATTAGAGATGAGCAATGATAGGCACAGGTGCCTTACACAGTGATGCTTGAATGCCTGATTATAAAATATAAAGCACGATATACATTTCATCCCTCATATTTAACCTGTAGTGTCACAAAAGTGCTTGGCAAACATGAAAAGACTTATTTATACTTAGATCCTTCCATGCTATGTAGCATATTGGGCAGCAAACCATGGAAAGGCCTTGCTAAATTTCCATATTTTTCTTCTTCCTCAGAATATTACTGAGCTGGATACCAAGATTCAAGAGAAAGCCATGAAAGTGGACATGGACATCTGTCGGCGCATTGATATCACAGCCAAGCTGTGTGATGTGGCCCAGCAGCGTAACTGTGAGGACATGATCAAAATGTTTCAGGTGAGAAGCAGCAATGCCCCCATCCCATTTGTGTAGAAGGGGATACACACTGGAGACTCCATCTGCATTGCTTCCAAAGAATAAAGACCTTCCATCACTCTAACCTCATTCCACACATTCACCTCAGACACTTGGGAGAAACTGACAGGCAATTTTGAGTTGAAGGGTAGCTCTCAGAGGATTTAGGGAAATCTCCACAGGGTCTCTTCAACCAGACTTGTCGGGGTACAGTTGGGAGACCCTCTGCTGGAGAGGGAGACACACAGTGCAAAGTGTGTGTCTCTCTCTAACACCCTGTCTCCTCTCCTCCCCACCCCCTTTTCTCTCTCCCTCCTCCCCCTCTCTCTTTGTCTTCTTCACTTGCTCACTTTCTTACACTTTGCTCTCACTCTTTTTTCTCTTGCTTCCCCTACAGAAGCAGTTGGTTAGTTTTGGTTTTTTTTTTCTCATTGAGCTGGAAAGATAAGCAAGTTTAGAAGCTTTTCTGTCAAAAGAAATTTAACAGTAATTCCTGGCATTTTCCTCCCTCTTGTTTACACCTCTGCCCTGCTCCGTCTTCTTGCATCCATCCCTGGTATATGATTTGAGTTCTCTTATTGTGATCTCTCATCTGATCCATCTTCAGCTGCTTAGTTTTTGATTTAAAAATAGAGGTTTCTAAAACTGCATTTTAGCCAACACACCATCTTTAATCTGGTCATAATAAGTCTGTCTTTCTCTTTCCCCTCCCCCTTCTCTCTTTCCCCTGCTCCTTTTCTTTCTTTCTTTCCTTTTCTTTCTTCCTTTCTTCCTTCTTTTCTGCTTTTCTTTCTTTCCTTCTTTCCTTTCCTTTTATTATTTCTTCCTTCCTTTCTTTTCCTTTCTTCCTTCTTTCCTTCCTTCCTTCCTTCCTTCTTTCCTTTTCTTCCTTATTTTATGCTTTTCTTTCTTTCTTTCCTTTTCTTATTTCTTTCCGTCTTTCTGTTCTTTCCTTCCTTCCTTTCCTTTTCTTCCTTCTTTTCTTTCTTTCCTTCTTTCCTTCCTTCCTTTTCTTTTCTTATTTCTTTCTTTTCCTTCCTTCCTTCTTTTCTGCTTTTCTTTCTTTCCTTTCCTTTCCTTCTTTCTTTCTTTTTCTTCCTTCCTTCTTTTCTGCTTTTCTTTCCTTCTTTCCTTTCCTTTTCTTATTTCTTTCCTTCTTTCTTTTTCTTCCTTCCTTTCTTTCTTTCCATGTCTTCATGTAATTTTCAACCATCCCATTTTCCCCTCACTTATCTCTCACCCACCATTTCTGACCTCCAACCCAACCTCGTTCTGTAGTCTCTGCACTTGTCTCCCATTAAGGTCCCAACTACCATGGGGCGGAAGCGGGAGCGAAAGGTGATCAGCGATGAGGACACTTCCCTTTCTGAAAGTGAGGCCTCCAAAAAGCCTGAGGAGGAGGAGGAGGAAGATGAGACCACAGCTATGAGCATAAATGAAGAGATGCAGAAGATGCTGAACCAGCTGTGAGTGCAGCCTGTGTCTTGTATGGAGAGGGAGGCACTAGTTTCTTGTTTTGCCAAACTACCAATCAAGGATTACCACTCCAGTCTCTAGAAAGCAACCTCAGTGGCCATTCCAAATATTAATCAAGAGGTGGAAATATTTTGCTCATCATTTGTTTGCTTTTTGTTAGATTTTCTATCTTATGTGTATTATGTAAATACAGTGGTACCTTGGATAACATAATTAATGCATTCTCTGGGACGTTCCTTACAGCAAAAATTACTTTAACTGAATTTCTCATTAGAATGCATTGAAAACCAAAATACATTAACCGAAATCCGGTTTCTCATAGTAAATGCATTGAAAACCAATTAATCCATTCTGGGGGTGGGGGTCCATAAACCAAGCCACTATTTTGTATGGATTTCCTTTTTTATGCAATTTTTATGTTAACCAAGCCTTTGCTAACCGAGGTTCCACTGTGTAAAGGAGCTCTGCCAATCTGTCTCATGGGAAGAATCTTTCAGAAATCACACTTATTCTTTCATAACTAGCCCCCTGGTTAGATGAAGCCATTTTTATTGGGCAGGCTGACTGTTTTATGAGGAGGTTCCAGTTATTCCAGCCCTTGGCCACCAAGAATAGCAAAGCTTGGTGTCCCAGGATTAGAGATGGCCAGAGGCATTTCCCCATAATCAGATCTGTTCTAGTAATAGGACTTGGGGAATGCACAAAAAAAGGTTACTACTCCTGATCTAGAATGCTTGTTCAAAAGGAAGGCCTTCCCATCGTCTCCTTGTTGATATATAATCCCCTTGTTCCCAGGAGGGAGTATGATTTTGAAGATGACTGTGACAGCCTTACCTGGGAGGAAACTGAAGAGACTCTGCTGCTCTGGGAGGATTTCTCAGGCTATGCTATCGCTGCCGCTGAAGCACAGGGGGAGGTAAGAGTTAGCCTCTTTGTCAGGGATTCTCAACCTTTGGGCCATGGGCCAAATGCAGCCCACGGCACCATTTCATGTGGCTCACCACCACCTCAACCACACCAGGTCACGTGGCAGGCATGACTAGACACCAAGGGCGCATGGAACACTGTTTACCTTCCCACCGAAGTGGTCCCTATTTATCTACTTTCAATTTCTTGCTTTCAAACTGCTGGGTTGGCAGGAGCTGCGACAAAGATGGGAGCTCATTCTGTCCTGCAGTACTCGGGAATCAAACTGCTGACTTCCCACCTTCCAGTCAGCATCTTAACCAAATGAGCCACTGCAGTCCTGCATCACCGGTTTGGCAAAGTCAAATCTAGCACAAAATCACAATCATAGGATCTCTCAGCAATAGTAGTAGCAATTGCACTTATAGACTACCCCACAGCAATTAAAGCACTCTCTGGTTCACAAGGTAATTAGCATTTTGCCCCCAACAAGCCGGATACTCATTTTACCAGGAAAGATGGAAGACTGAATCAATCTTGAATCCAATGAGATTGAACTCAGATTATGGGAAGAGGTTTTGGCTACAGTACTGGAACTTAACCACTACGTCATGCTGGGGGGCGGCGGAGCTCTCTCATCTCTTTGAAAGCCAGCATTGCCTCTCCTTTGGGGGCAGCACCATGTGACTTTTAATAGTGAGTCTTCCTGCTTCTTGGTAGGCAAGGAAATTGATGCTACCCAGCTAAAAGTATGTTGAAGTAGTTTTCTTTAGCTTTCTTGCATGGATGGTGAACCCAATTATTTTAGAATATTTTGGGATCTCTGCTATATTTAGGTGATGATGTAAATAGCTCAAACTTCAATTCTAGGGATTCAGCAAGCATCTGTTGCACACGTCACTGCCTAAATGAGCATCCTGGTTGTGTGGGAAGTAGATAGAGCTGCAAATGTTCCAGATCATGGCTCTTCTTCCGTGGCATGGAGAATCCTAGTCTTTGTTATACAGATTAACCAAATCTCAAAGTTGTCCATGAAACGGGTGACAGTATTCTGCACCAGTTGTAGCTTCTAAGTTACCTTCAAATTCAACCCTACATACAGAGAATATTAATGTAGTCAATCTTCAATCAAGCTTTTAAAAGTTATTTTAAAATACTCTGCAGATGACGGTTCAGCAATCCAAGGGAAAAAATAGCATTCCAGTACTATTAAAGTGTTTTGAAACATTTGAAGGCAGGGATAACTGATGCAAAAGGAAAAGCTGTTAACACCTATTCATTGTGGTACATATTCCAGATTTAAAATGTGTATTTAGTGCTATTATGTTTGAAGACCTTCATGTACAATGGCCAGAATCCTGTTGGTGCTTTACACCTGCATAAGTAAAATGGCATAAGTTGCAACAGTGAATTGTTGCTACTGAATGGGGTATTTGTTGCATTCCTGGTCATGCAACAGATACATAACCAGGAATATAACTGGTAACCCCTTAAGTATCAGCAATTCACCAATTTCCCTTAAATACACATAAACCACCAATAGGATTCTTAATTTTTGTAAGAAATCTCTAAGGTAAGTCACTGAAACTATTCCTTAATGCAGATGGGTTAGACCACTCAGTCTGGGAGTATGGCTTGTCTTGAAGCTGCTGTGAGATCATGGTTGAAGCTTGATTGTTGCCAGGTTTGTACCTCAGTCTTAACAGGGTTCACAAGGGCTCCCAGGTGAAAATACAAACCCTTACCAACAAATCACAAATGATGCCTTTTGAAAGAGTCACCTGTTCTCCTTCACCTGCATCCTGCTGCCACTTCCTTTTCTAGTTGCAATTTCTAATGAATGGAACCTACCTGCTTTGTTTCTTTCCTCCTGTCGCATCTCCACACCCGCTACATTTCGCAGCAACCAGATGATAGTTTGGAGAAAGTGATCAAAGATACAGAATCACTCTTCAAAAGCAGAGAGAAGGAATATCAAGAAACCATCGGCCAGATTGAGGTAAGAGAAGAGGGATTTAAGAAAGTAAATACTTCGGCAAGGGTGGGATGTAGATAGAGCAAGCAAGATGGCCACCTCTATTGACCTTAAATACCCATGGTTCTAACACAGGGCTGCTCAAACTATGGTCTGTGGGCCAGATCTGGACCATGTTGCCCTCACCACTCCTGGAAGCAGAAGTAAAACCTCGTGCATGCACAAAATGCTGCCGTAAATCACTTGCAGCTGTCGTAAACATGTTTACGACAGCTGCAGGTGCAGTTTAAGTTGAGTCCCATTTTGGACCTCATTTGGGGGGGGGGTAAAAAACCCGACTTATACTTGTGTATATACAGTACTGTATATACTGTCTCCTTAGTGCTTAGTGCACTCTCCTGGCAGTTCACAAGTTAATTAGCATTTTGCCCTCAGCATGCTGGGTACTCATTTTGCCAACCTTGGAAGGATGGAAGGCTCAGTCAACTTTGATTCCTGGCCAGGATCAAACTCACAATCTTTTGGTTGCATTATAGTGGTTTAAGCACTACACCACCAGGGCTCTGTTAGAGAGGACCACCCCCTTTTTCCTGCCAGTGATCTACTCATCCAGTCCCCATCTATCCCCCTGACTTACCATTGTATCTTAAGGGTTATTTTTCCCTTGTTCCCTCCATGTGTACATGCAGAGGGCTGTACTTAAGAATTGCACATGCAAGGATGCGCATAAACACATTTTAAGGAAAATTAAAAGAGGGTAGGTGGAACCAGGGCATGGCCTTCCCATCATTCGATATTGTTCCCAGCCCCTAACATGTCCACGGTAAGAGTATGCACACAACCTACCCACATCACAGTAGACCAGATCAATATCAATGGTATGTTGTGCTTTGGGAAGGTCCTTGGGCACTGAAAAACCTGTCACAAATTCTCGGAATACTGAACTCCAGAGCAGTGGAGACAGAAATGGAAGAAGGTGGCAGTCTTCAGAGAAAATTCCCAAAGGGTCATCCCATATCTTGAGATGATAAGATCTACTGTGGTTCCCATGTTTTCAGTTCATCTACATTTAACACAAAAAAGCTTGTTATCGTTTACTACCAGAGCTGTATCCCCAGTCCTCCCTATATTATGCAGCCACTGGAGGGCTGCACAGGATAAGCATAGCTGTCAAGTTTCCCATTTTGTCGGGGAAATTCCCCTTATTTTCAAATCCAAAACTTGACAGCTATGATTCTTAACTGGTGACACAATGACAGTCTCAATGATAGTTCATCTTTTAGGGCAAGAGGGGCAGAACCTCTGTAGGTGTGAATGCTTACTTCCCTGTTTGTGTTAAATATGCCTGTGTTCTTAGAGTGTACGAATCCCCACTTTTGCTCCTTTCTGTGTCCACCATTAACTGTTGTGCCTTTCACCCCCACCAGCCAAAATGGGCTCCAAGAGCTGATATAGGAGATGTTAAAGGAGGCAAAATTACCTTTCCAGTTTGCTTGATAGACAGGCCAGCCATACAACTGTAATGTTCTTTACTTGTTCCTATTCAGAGATGTGGGAAAAGTTAAAGAGCAGCATACTAGGGGACACTTTTATTGGTGTGTGAGTGTGTGTGCACATGCACACACATGTGCTAAAATGTGCTTCTTGGTTTTTTGTTACCTTAACTGCTGCTTGATTTGCCTCTGCTGGCTTGTCCTACATTCCTGGTTATCAGTTCTTAGCCCCCCTTGCCCAGTAACACTAGAATGTGGCCGGCAGGGTTAAGACCTGCTTCCATAAATAGCTGAGAGTGGGGAGAATGCAGTGAAGGAAATCCTCAGTTGATTCCCTTTGCTCACCATGCAGTGGAAAGTCAAGGGAAGGGGTAACAAAACATTTGCCAAAGGCCATCAACGTAGCTTGAGCAAAGTCCGGAAAACAACAGGAACATGATGTATGTGTGCATGTGTATGTATGTGTGTTGACATGGGCAGTGTCAGTCTTTGTTGCACTTTTCTTGGCACAGCTGGAGTTGGCCACAGCCAAGAATGACATGAACCGTCACCTGCATGAGTACATGGAGATGTGCAGCATGAAACGGGGGCTGGACGTACAGATGGAGACTTGTCGCCGACTTATCACCCAGTCGGGAGATAGGTAAGTGCCCCTCCGATGAAGGGGCTTGTGGTCTTAATTGTGGGGTGGTTGTGGGGTCCAGGTTGTCTTGAATTTTCCTATTAAGCCCTGGGATTGGTGGTGGGACTAGCAGGGGGGAGAGAGTGTGGGACTGGCAAGGAGGGCTTATAGGTCCTCTGCTCTGCTGGGGAGAAGAGAGGGTAGGGTGTGCATCAAGGCTGGATTCTCTGAGTGATTGGCTGTAACCCTTGCAGACTTGCAGGATTTGTGTTTCGTGCGATGTGTCTCTAGAACGTGATGCAGTTTTGACAGACGCAATTGCTGTTGAAAGAGAACTTCCACCGGACAAAAGAAGCACCGTTGACCTGCTGGGCTTTTGCACTAGCTTATGGGACCATGAATTCAGTGCAGCGCAGGATGGATGTTTGCCCTGCCCCTCCCATTCGTACGCCAGATCCCTCGGAATCCCCCCACTTGCCCCCTCCATATACCTCCATGGCTGCCAACAGTGTCTAGTCTAGCTAGGAAGTAGCCCTCATCTTCCAGCCATGTGCCGCTTATGTGGCAAATGTACCAAAGCACCTTCCCAAATCCCCTTGCTTCTCATCCCCATAAGCCTTACCTGTGGCTCCTACTGGACCACTTTCTCTCCTCCTCCCCCTAGTGCCCATGTGACCCCCACCCTTTTTTTCTTTCAGAAAAACTCCTGCTTTTACTCCAGTACCGAACAGTGAACCGGCCCCAAACGAGGAAATGGAGGAGTCCGATCGCGACCTCCCAAGTGACGCCTCCATAAGATAATGAGGGTGGCTGCGCTCCCTCTGCAGTCTCCCTTCTCCTTGCCCAGGAGTGCAACCTGCGTCGTGGGGGGAGCCCATGCCCTAGCCCTGGCTGGGAGGGACGGTGGGAAGCAATGAGTCACTGTTAGGAAACTGCCACCACTCAGTCTCCCCTTACCTGGAGGGATGGGAGCCAGATAAAGGAGCCCATGGGGAACTGGTCTCCATGTTCAGTTCCTTACTAATTGCCTCCTTTTCCTTCTCTTGGCTCCCCACCTCTCCCCACTCCTGCCCTACTATCTGTTCCATACCTTTTGGGCTTTCGTGGGGGGGAGGTGACCATCTTCCACTGTAGACGCTCCTCTCCAGAGTTTTGCCTTATGAAGCCCCAGCTCCCTTGCTGCCTTTTAGTATCTATGACCATCTTCGTCATGCTGCACACAAGCAGAACTGGATCTGTTACCTCTGCAAAGCTGGACCTCCTCTTGGTGGACAGAAGGCTGAGCGCCGTGGTTCTGCCTGCTCATAAAAACACTTGTGTAAACTCCTCCCCTCCCAGGCTGCATCGTACACAATTGTGAGAGCCTCTCTGTGCCAGGGATGAAGAGCAAGCCATCGTCTCCTTCACCCCGGTTCCATCCTCACATTTTGCTTCGTTGTGTGTACTTATGGGCACAAAAGTCATATGTGATGTGCTGTGTCTGGAAATAAGAACATTAAACGTAAAACTTTTTCTACAGCTGTTTTCTGTGTGAAATGGGTGGCAAACAGATGTTGCTGGCAAAGAAGTCCTTGGAACAGGTGTCCCTAAAGCCTGACACTTTTGTGCAGTTAGATGAACCCAAGTTATGCAGAGTGGTAAAAAAACAACATAGACCACATAGTAATCCAGGAGAGTCCTTTAAAGTGAAGGACTAGATTTTTAAAAATTGCAAATGCAACTCAGTGTATGAAGTGTAAAGTGATGCGCGCTAACTCCACATAAGCAGGGATGGGATCTGAGATGGCAATGGCTAATCTGGTAAGTGATCTTGAGGGTCATGGTGAATTTCTCAATAAAAACTTCATCCTAGCATGTTAGGTAGTTTTTTTAAAAAAGGAAAATTCTGCAAATACTAGGTATTTAAAAGGAAATTGATGATATTGAAATGCATAATAGAAAACTGATAATGGCCAAACACAAAATATTCTATGCAGTTCTGGTTGGCACATCACAAAAAAAATGTGGTAGGGGCAGAAGACATGCAAAGCAACAACCAGAAGGATCTACAAGCTAGAGGACCTTCCTTACATAGAATAGGATACAGAGCAGTAGATTTGTAAAACAGAAAACGGTATAGCTAAGCCAGGATGGATATAGGCTGCTGAATGGTTTGGGAGAAAGTCAGTGGAAGAAATTTATTTCCCTCTTTTTGTAGTGCAAGTTCAAGGGCATTGAATGAAACAGCTGACTAGATTCCAGGAGGATACTATTGTTGAGGACACTTGAAAGCAATTACCCTTCCAAATACCATCACAATTGGTATGAAAGTTATAGCCATTAACTGTAGTGATGATTTATCATGAGTGACTTTAATTTATTATTTGTTTGTTTGTTTGTTTAGATCATACCTGTCAAGTTTTGGATTTGAAAATAAGGGAAATTTCCTGGCCAAAATGGGATACTTGACAGCTATGCTTATCCTGTGCAGCCCTCCAGTGGTGGCATTAGGGCATTGCAGTCTAACTAATACGGGAGAACCGCAGGAAAGAGGGTAAATATGGGAGTTTCCTGGCTAATACGGGATACTTGACAGCTATGGTTTAGCTTTATATCGCCGCCCACTCACCGTAATGATGTAACATGTTGGCTGGATTCCTGTTGCATATTTATACTGGCAGAACACCTTTGGTATTATGTTTAACAGTGAATCATTGCAAGTTAATAAGGCAGCATAGGCATTTCCTATGGCATACCAATCATGTGACTTGATGTGTGACAGGAGATACCTACACCAGCTTTTTAACTTGTTACAATTAGCTGCTGAGTGTTATGCCTGAATCTTGCTGCTGAGTGTAAGGCCAGAATCCGGTTAGTTATGCTGGTGGGCATAGCTAACAGGATTCTAACCTACTGTGAACAGTTGGTGTGTTTTTTTAAAGAAAGAGAGAGAATGCTTAGCCAAAGCCTCTTGAAACTTTTCAGAAAAAACAAGGAGCCTTTGGTTTTTGAAATGGTACAGTGGGCATCCAGTCTGTGAGATGAGTGCACATCCTCCCAAGTCCAGACATTTTGGGGCTGAAACTTTTGAGCATAAAACTGCAAGTTTCCTTCCCCCTTAACAGAGAACTCCTTTCAGCTCAACATCTGCTAATGCTGCACCATGCCAAAAGGCTATCAATTCCAGAACTGATCTTGTACTAGCTGTGTAGGCAGGAGGCAAAGGTGTGCTCATCAGTCTGGAGAAAAGGAAAGGGGACACTTGTGTAATTTCACTTTTCATTGCTTGAAATATCTCTATACAGCAAAGATTCCCAACCTATGGCCCAAGGCTGGATCTGGCCCACAATGCCATTTCATGTGGCCCCCCACTCCTCCAAGGGCATTCAAGAAACAAAGTGACCACCCCTTTGAAGCTGTTGGGACAAATGGCCATCTCCATTGTGCAGGAAGAGTAAAATGACCATCCGGCCCTCAAAGCTGACTATGAGAGCGTGACTTGGCCCCTGGCTTGAAAAGGTTGGGAATCCCTGCTATACAGGGTGAATGGGCTGATGGCGGTCAAGATCTCAGGTCAAGTTACCCCACCAATGCTATTTCTTCCTCTCAAATCCTCAGTCTAAGTGGATTAATGTTGAGACAGGCAGAAATTCTAAGTATGCCAGGTGTTAAGGACTAGTTTGTTAACAAATGTCATCAACTCAAAATACTCTTTATTTCTGGTATGGCAGTTGTTCTTCCTTTACTGGTTCGGACCATACCTGTAAACGACAGCTCCGGACAATACGGGACCTGCGCAGAACGTTTCTGCGCAAGTCACCTTCCACGCATGCGTAGAAGGCTTTTACGCTTGCGTAGAACCCTTTTATGCTTCCATGGAACCCTTCTATGCATGCGTAGAAGGGTTCTACGCAAGCGTAGAAGGCGACTTGCGCAGAAGGGATGCGCAGTACCTATTTCCCCTGCTCCCAAATTCCGGGGTTTTGGCAGCTCCGGGCGGGAAATGGCGCAAATTGGTGCCAAAAAACGGGAAATTCCGGCCAATCCGGGAAGGTTGACCATACCTGTCAAGATTTAGATTCGGAAATAAGGTAAATTTCCCGGCAAATACAGGATACTTGACAGGGGGGATTTCCCGGCAAATACAGGATACTTGACTGGGGAAAAATTTTCTGGCAAATACAGGATACCTGACGGAGGGAAATTTCCCGGCAAATACAGGATACTTGACAGGGGGGAAATTTCCCAGCAAATATAGGATACTTGATAGGGGAGGAAATTTCCTGGCAAATACAGGATACTTGATGGGGGGAAAGTTCCCGACAAATACAGAATACTTGACGGGGGGAATTTCCCAGCAAATACAGGATTCTTGACGGGGGGAAATTTCCCGGCAAATACAGGATACTTGACAGGGGGGAAATTTTCCGGCAAATACATGATACTTGACGGGGAAATTTCCCGGCAAATACAGGATACTTGACAGGGGGAAAAATTCCTGGCAAATACAGGATACTTGACAGAGGGGAAATTTCCCGGCAAATATAGGATACTTGATAGGGGAGGAAATTTCCTGGCAAATACAGGATACTTGATGGGGGGAAATTTCCCGGCAAATACAGGATACTTGACAGGGGGGAAAATTCCTGGCAAATACAGGATACTTGACAGAGGGGAAATTTCCCGGCAAATACAGGATACTTGAAAGGGGAGGAAATTTCCTGGGAAAATACAGGTTACTTGACAAGGGAAATTTTCTCGGCAAATACATGATACTTGATGGGGGGAAATTTCCCGGCAAATACAGGATACTTAACAGGGGAGGGAATTTCCCAGGAAATACAGGATACTTGACGGGGGGAGTTTTCCCAACAAATACAGGATACTTGACAGGGGGAGTTTTCCCAACAAATACAGGATACTTGACAGGGGGGAATTTCCCGGCAAATACAGGATACTTGAAAGGGGAGGAAATTTCCCAGGAAATACAGGATACTTGACAGGGGGAATTTTCCCAGCAAATACAGGATACTTGATGGTGGGAAATTTCCTGGCAAATACAGGATACTTAAATGGGGGGAAATTTCCCAGCAAATACAGGATTCTTGTCAGGGGGGAAATTTCCTGGCAAATACAGGATACTTGACAGGGGGGAAATTTCCCGGCAAATGCAGGATACTTGATGGGGGGGATTTCCCGGCAAATACAGGATATTTAAATGGGGGGAAATTTCCCAGCAAATACAGGATACTTGACAGGGGGGAAATTTCCTGGCAAATGCAGGATACTTGACAAGGGGGAAATTTGCTGGCAAATACAGGATACTTGACAAGGGGGAAATTTGCTGGCAAATACAGGATACTTGACGGGGGGAATTATCCGGCAAATACAGGATACTTGATGGGGGGGAAATTTCCCGCCAAATACAGGATACTTGACGGGGGAAATTTTCCCGCCAAATACAGGATTCTTGACGGGTGGAAATTTCCCGGCAAATACAGGATACTTGACGGGGGGAAATTTTCCGGCAAATACAGGATACTTAAATGGGGGGAAATTTCCCGGCAAATACAGGATACTTGACAGGGGGGAAATTTCCTGGCAAATACAGGATACTTGACAGGGGGAGATTTCCCGGCAAATGCAGGATACTTGACAGGGGGGAAATTTCCCGACAAATGCAGGATACTTGACAGGGGGGAAATTTCCCGACAAATACAGGATACTTGACGGGGTGGAAATTTCCCGACAAATACAGGATACTTGACAAGGGGGAAGTTTGCCGGCAAATACAGGATACTTGACAGGGGGGATTTTTCCAGCAAATACAGGATACTTGAAAGGGGGGAAATTTCCCGGCAAATACAGGATACTTGACGGGGAAATTTCCCGGCAAATACATGATATTTGATGGGGAAATTTCCCGGCAAATACAGGATACTTGACGGGGGGAAATTCCTGGCAAATACAGGATACTTGACAGAGGGGAAATTTCCCGGCAAATACAGGATACTTAAATGGGGGGAAATTTCCCGGCAAATACAGGATACTTGACAGGGGGGAAATTTCCTGGCAAATACAGGATACGTGACAGGGGGAAATTTCCCGGCAAATGCAGGATACTTGACAAGGGGGAAGTTTGCCGGCAAATACAGGATACTTGACAGGGGGGAAATTTTCCGGCAAATACAGGATACTTGACAAGGGGGAAGTTTGCCGGCAAATACAGGATACTTGACAGGGGGGAAATTTTCCGGCAAATACAGGATACTTGACAGGGAGAAATTTCCCAGCAAATACAGGGGAGAGGGGGGAGACGGTGATCGATGCGAAAAAATTGGCTACTGAGTCCACTCGAAAGAAGAAACAGCGCCGGGGTGGCAATCCTGCCCGTGGGACAAGATTGCCGGCAAAAATTGCTGAAATTAGCTAAAGCTTTCCCTCAGAAGGGCGATAAAAACTGAGAAGCTCTCGACGATCGTCCTGCTGCTACGGCGGAAAGAAGAGAACTGAGGTAAAATGGCGCGCGGGCGCCTCAGGGTGGGCGGTACGGTGGGCGGTCTTACCGCCAAAACTTTAGACCAATAGCTTTTCAAGCCTCCGATCTCCGTTCTGCGCAGGCGCATAACCCCATGAGTGGGGATTCACAAACTATACAAAGGAGAACTAAAGAGTGCAAAAGGCAAAGAACTACAGAGAGCAAAAATAAGTGTAGGCAATTAAAAATGTGATTACAGGCAGCTTTAAAATCTAGTTTTTTAAAATACAATCTAGTCTTTTCTTTATAGAAAGACTTTCCCAGTTTTCCATATTTCCATCATTTCTCTCTTTTGGTTTTATGTACATCTATACACACTTAACCAATTTCCATTCCAGTTATCAGATTGCCTGTCAGCAGTTATGAAGTACTAAAGCCATGCTCATAATATGCAAGCCAAGGAGGAGTCTTTTTAGAATCATATAGTTTGAAGGAAACTATAAAGCAGGGATCCTCAACCTATGGCCTGTCAGCTGGATCTGGCCTGTGGCACCAAATCATTCAGCCCGCACCCTTGCTCCAGCTGCCGCTGCTGCCACCACCTCTATCCTTTTACCCTCCACTTGGCTTGGTGTGTCCCTAATGGTGCTCCATAGCAAGGCATATGTTGTAAGGTTTACAACATCTGCCCTGCTATGGAGTGCTGTTAGGGATACACTAAGGCAAGTGGAGGAGACAAGGATTGAGTTGGCGGTGGTGGAAGTGGTGGCCGCATGCGTCTTTCCCAGGGGCTACTCTGGCCGAGCGTGGCTTTCCTGGTGGACACACGTGGCCACCCAGGCCTTTCCCAGGGCAGCTCAAGCTGAGCATGGGCAAGGACACCCTGTACCCCTCCTTCACCTGGTAAGCAAGGAAGCTGTGGGTGGAGGGGGAGTGGTGGGTGGCTCGAGGTGGTTCCCAGTGGTGGCAGCAGTGGCGGTGGGGGTGAAGTGGTGGGTGGCTTGGAGTGGTTCCACCACCACTGGTGGCAGTGTGAGGTGGAGTGGTGGGGGCTCGGGGTGGTCCTGCCACCAGCAGTGGTGTGTGGGGAGTGGTGGTGTCACCGTCGAAGGGACCACCTCGAGTACACACCACACACCACTGTTTCTGCCACCATCAAAGGCAGCGGGACCACCAGTCAAGCCCCTCAACAATCTGAACCCCAAGCTTTAAAAGTCAAACTCCCTGCTCAGTGCAGGAATCCAAGTCAAAGCAGAGCTGACAGACAGCTGTCCATTTTGTCTTGAATGCCTCCAACACTATGTACCCAGGTTGCTGAGATTAATCAGATAAAGTCTATATGTTAGAGACAGTACCATTTCTAAGAGCGGGCTCTGCAAAAATAATTGCTACAGACAGATCTGAGGAAGAAAATTAAAGCTTTAACCTAACAATTTGAAATAAAGTGTGAATCTATACCTATAAAATGGTGCGTTAACCGTTGGAATGTGACAAAGGATGTTGCACCAGGCCCCACTAGCCCCGTCCGAGCCTCCGTTCACTCGCCCGAACGGGGTTCACAGGTAACTGTTGGGTTGAAATTTTCAACCCGGGGGCAGGAGCCCCCCAGTCGCAAACAAAAAAAGGGAACTTCAATCCCCAACGTTCCTTTCGCCGCGCTGCGCCAGAGCTGCGCGAGCAAATGGAACGTTCGAAAATGCGGCGCAGCCAATCAAAATGAAGCCGCAGGGGAAAAACCGCCACACAAACCAAAAACACAAACGACAAACTACAATCCCCAGCGTCCTGCGCGCCATGAGCGTGCAGAACGCTGAAGAAGCCGGCGCGCAAAAAATAAAAACAAACCCACACCGTGAGCACAAGTCCGCCGCAGGCAGACGCAGCGCCCAGAAAACACGCAAACCTCGAAATCACTATACCATGCAAACCCGCCGGCCATCTTGCATGGAGCAACGGGGAAGAGAGGGACACCCTCTCCCCCACGCTGCCCCGCCGAAGACACGGTGAACCCAGCGAGACAAACTCACTGGAAAAAAATCCAAACACCCCCCCAACTGCTGCAAAAATCGCCGTGGCGGCAGCAACCAAAAACAAAACAAAAAAAGGCCAGCAAGCAAACCCCAACCCCCCAAACACAAAAACCCCAACCCAGCCAGGGCCACGGCAATACCCTCCCCCAAAAGCCGCATGAAGCGGCGAGGCAAACACCCACCCAACAAACACACACACCGCAACCCAGCCCGGGCCACGGTAATACACCCCCCCAAACGCCGCATGAAGCGGCGATGGTATTTCCGTGGGCCAACCATCAAGACTGGCCCACGAAAATACCCAAAACACAAATCAAAAACATTAAAAAAAACAAAAATATTCAAAAACACACACACACAGAAACCCCCACCTCAAACCCTAAAAAACAAAAACATTCAAAAAGACACACACAGAAACCCCACCCAAAACCCTAAAAACCAAAAACATTCAAAAAGACACACACAGAAATCCCCACCCAAAACCCTAAACAGACACAGAACGCCCCCCCCAACCCAAAACAACCCCCCCTAAAAAAAACGGAGAGAGCTTACCATTAGACGTCTTGCCTCAATGAAAACCGGAACTGAAATGAAGAGAAGAGACTCACCAGAAGAAGAAATACACAAAAATTACTCAACACCACCACCCAGTGGCCAAAGGAGAAAAAATATTTCCAAAAATTCAATAAATCCCAAAAATTAGTGTAAACAATTCCAAAAACATTCAAAAATATCCAAAAAAATCAAAAATAATTCACAGATAAATAAATAAATTTTCAATAAAAAATAAAAAAAACACTGTAAAATACCTTCAATTTAATAAAACATATATTTACACATTTTTAAAATTATTATCCAAAGTTCATTTCCATAAACAAAAAACAAAAACCTTCAAAAACCACTTTAAACAGCCCGGCACTGAGGAAGCCTGCACGCAAAAAAAAAAAAAAAAAAAGCCAAAAAAAAGCCACTGGGAGCGCATGTCCGCCACAGGCGGACGCAGCGCCTTGAAGCCAAAAAACCACAAAACCTTACAACACCATTTAAAACAGCCCAGCACCATTGGTGCAAGAAAAAAATGAAACCCTTTACTATCCAACACAATTTTAAAAAGCCTGGCACCGCCGGGCAAAATATGCTAGTTAAAATTAAAAAACAGTATCCCAGTGAATTCCTGTCTCACAACTGGATAACATTGTGGTAGAACTTTGACATAAAGACAATAACCGTAGAGTTCTTGAAGACCTCATGATTTTCCTGCTGATATAGTTGGTTCCTTTTTTCAGCCAAGTAGAAGTCATCTTTTTCTACTATCCAGTTCATCTGATCTATTCATTTTGGTAAGTTGAATAGTCTTTCTTCATTGTCAAATATGATCCTGTCATAATAATATTTGGCAACATTTTACATGGTTCCTCTACCACTCTTGTTCACTTCAGCAGCTTCTAAGCTTTTGCCACACGGTTCCATAGCTGCAGAATGGTTTAAACAGGTTCTTTCTTTAGTGTCTTTTTTTATGAAGACGGCGCCCTTCTTAAGGAAATGAGCATCCAATCCTCTCTGCTGCTAGAAGAAGGCCCCACACTCCTAGCATACAAAAGATATGCCTTCCTCTGGCAAACCCCTTTCCAGTTCACTTATGTAGGCCCCTCTGCAAACCCTTCCAGAACTTTCCCTCCATAGCCCTCAAAGAAACATGTCTGTCAGGAAGAACCATCTGACTATACTGAAGCACAGTTCTCAGTTGGTTTCTTCTTCTTTTATGTCCTGATCAGACCCTGGACTCCCAAAATGAAGCCACTCTCTTTGCTTTGTCATTCCCCAAACCCAAGTCCACATCAGTGCATGTTTCTGGCAGCAATTGGCAGGCCAGTAAATTAGCCAGATTCTGTGTCTCTCCACATTCACACCATGTGTTCTTGTCTGCCAGCAGCCACCACTTGAGCATGTTTGTTGGATCGGGGCCACGAAGTGGCTGTCGGGTTCCGGAGGAGACTGGTCAAGCAATGAGACACGAGGCAAGATGGAGCAAAGACCAGTGATTTAATGAAGGCAAATCATCAGTATTTATCATGTACAGGCTGCATGCAAAAGAACAGCGATCTGACAGGATCCACATGCCATGTTTACACGAGTTAATTGGGGAAGTCTTCAGGGGAAGTTAATTAACTAACGGCAGGGGAAATACATTGTTCCATGTTATCCGGGGTAAACATGTGGCTGGTATTGGTTTTAGGACTTAGAGAAATCCGCAGGTGCGGGATTGCCTATTACATGACTAGCGAGTTAGTCATTAGCTTCCTATTGTCCGAGCTGCTTGTCGGTCAGCTATAGATGAATTAAACCCTATCTAATATTCCGCTCCCCCAATTTCTATCCCTTCAGGAACCCCTGGCAACGAGGTGATCACCCATCACCGGGGTTCTGTCAGGGCCAGTATACCAATTGTGTGCGCGGATCCCACACTCCCCCTTTATTTGTTTAGTTGGACCTGACAGACGGCTTGGCGTAGGAGCGGCATCAGCTGACGTGGAGTGAGGATATTCTGGGGTTCTCTCCATGGGGGACATCTTGACATCAGCGAGGGAATACATTGCATGAAACAACCAACACACAGTCGTTCCCAGTATTATCACCCCCACAATCACCTTGAGTGTCGTTTGTAGCCAACCCCACGGGAACCAAGACCATAACGAATTCCACCACGCCCACGTAGCATCTTCCTTGATGTTTTTAACCAAGGTATGGAGGTCTGTGAGTTGACTCTGTACCTTGCGTGAGTTGTCCGTGAGGTTAAAACAACACATGCCATGGACAGACTCGCAACCCAAATGATGTAACAGCAAGAGGTAATCGATGGCTGCTCGATTATCCAATATGGCATGGCAAAGCACTGTCTGCTCTTGATTAAGAAGCACTATTGCCGAGGAGGTGTGGTTAATGGTTTTTGCCAAAGCGCAAGCCAATTGACCAATTCTCCAAGCGTTGCCTATGGCTAAGCCTGGCACGCCAAACAAGCTGACTGCTAATGAAACATACTCAGCTTTACTCAGAATTCTAATGTTGCTATCACATGAGCTGTCTAACTGGGTGGCACGAGCGTGCCGTATGTGTGAAGGTACATTTATGATTGGGGCAACCATGTCTCTAGTGGGAAGCAACAATGTCAAATGACTGATACAGCAAAAGGAATCAGATACATTTGCAGGAATGTAGTTCCAAGTATACTGGTTACATGTGAAAAACCATCCTGAAGGCAAGGTAACATGAGCATACATTGAGTTAATAGTCTCTGGGTTATTGCAAGTCCAGTTGCTGTTGCCGGGGTCGAGGCAATGGCGCTGTGGCCCTTCGACCGCGGAACAGCCGGTCATACGAGCACAAGTAGAGTTTGGGCTGACCACCACTCGGGGAGTGTAGAGAGTGGCCGCATCAGCCGGTAAGACTTTAGTGACTTGTGTTCCCCAGTGCGCATACGTTGAAAAGGAAGTCTTGTAAAATGGACCAAATATCCGCTTCACCAACCAGTCACCGTTCCTGATGCGCGCATCTGGGGAGTGACACACTGGGATGAGACAAGTGCTCAGAATAGAGGCAGAAGCGGTGGTCTGCCTCAGGCAAAAATCGGACTGATTGACGAGGTTCGCCAATCTTTCCCAAACGTTGTACTGCAGCCAGGCAGAGAGATCTTCACCTGGCATCAGGTTGTTGGCTTGCAATGAAGCTGCTTGAACGCCTCCCCCCGCAAGCAGGAAAAGGATCAAGATGGTGGTGGTCATCATGGAATTAGCTGTAATCAGGGAAAAGGCCGCAATCAAGATGTTCTCCGGTGTCGGCTCCTTGTTCTCCCACCGAACGGCATCCGCCGCCTCCTGGCACAGGGACTTGGCCATCCCCCAGGTGATCTTCGGCGCTGTCATCTGCTGTCGCTGCCTCCTCCGCTTGGCTCTCCCCATCAGGGTAAGTTCCTCCATCTCCGGGATCGGGTCCGGAACTGCCTGGGTCCACGCCATTGGACTCGAAGTGAGGCTTGTCACACCAGGCTGGAATCCAGATAACGCCTGTAAGAGACATAATTGCAGCATACCCTCTTCCCCATGTTATGAGTGGTGCCAGGCCCTTCCAGGAAGGATCTGGTGGTGCTTGGTAATGCACCACCGGCTGCGGGAGAGCCTCCGAGCGACGGAAGTGCCTCTCCTGTGGAGTGTAATCCGAAAAAACATTAAGGTGATTGTACGTAAACAATACCTTGTTCAGACAATGTTGTCCCTGACCCTGATTTTTGGGGAGGGCTGGTGGTTCCCCCCTTTCTGTTTGTTTGTCAATGTAGGACTTAAGCGTCCGATTGACCAGTTCCACAATCGCTTGCCCTTGCGGATTGTACGGAACGCCAAAGGTGTGCTTAATGTCCCAGGTGGCCATGAAGGTGGCCAGCTGTCTGGAGCTATAAGCCGGACCGTTATCGGTCTTTACGTGCCGTGGTTTGCCCATGGCCGCGAAGCAGGAAAGGAGATGCTGCTCCACATGGGAAGCCGTTTCTCCCTTCTGCACTGTAGCCCAAACAAACTGTGAAAAGGTGTCAATGCAAACGTGCATGTACTGCCATCTGCCAAACTGCGGAACATGTGTGACGTCCATCTGCCACACCTGGTTGGCCTCTGTCCCTCGTGGGTTGGCCTCTGTCCCATGAGGACCCCCCTACTGCCCCTGCACAATGCGGACAGGAACGGACTATGCCTTGGGCTTGGGAAAGTGGCAGGTTGAACTGCCTTGCGAGTGCTTTGGCATTCTGATGAAAGAATGCATGACTTTGAATTGGAGTTGTGAAGACTCCCAAAACTGACCGTTGCTGAATTTCCTTTGCGGCCGCATCCACTCAGGAGGGTCTGCCCCAGGCCCCCTGGCTACGGCCCTGCTTGGGTTACTGCCATCATCTATGTGAGAGAGTGGACAGAATTTCTGCTCCAATGGTGTGTCACCTTCAAACCTCCTCACAATCTCTTCCACTTCAGGCAGTGATGGTTTCTGTCCTAGAAAGTGTCAACAGAACCTGTTACCCCAGAGGGAAAAGCATCCTGGATCCCACCCTCCGGGCTTCAAAGGCCCGTGCCTAATTCAGGATGAACTTACTAGCTGGGAGCTCTAAAGAAGTTCAAAGTAGTGGTCCTGCAAGACAGCATTCTGCTAGTGAAATAGGCATAGCTGTCAAGTATCCCTTATTGGCAGGGAAAACCCCTTATTTTAACCTCTTTCCCGCCGTCATCCCTTATTAATTAGACTGCAATGCCCTATTGCCACCATTGGAGGGCAGCACAGGATAAGCATAGCTGTCAAGTATCCCTTATTTGCTGGGAAATTTCCCTTATTTCCAAATCCAAAACTTGACAGGTATGGAAATAGGACTGGCTTACTTTATGAGAACAATCTCCTTTAAAACAGGAGTGTGCTGCTCTAGGCTGAACCCAGACTATAGCGTTATCTAATGTATGACCCAATGTGGCAGAAACAAGTTAGAGGCACAAAGACTTCTTGTGATTTCAGGGCTACTGCATTAAGTGGGAGGTTGTAGCTGCAGCGCCCTCTAGAGGATTAAATTAAAAATGAGTTTTAGAAATCATTCTGAATTTTCCCAGCTATGCTTGTATGGCCAAAAGGATGACCCTCTCCCACCCCACTACCATAACACTGACAGTACTGCATTTCTACTAGAATTTTGAAGAGTGGCGGAGATATCCCTCCATTACTTCCCTAATTTTGAGGAATTAAAAAAGGGTCCCCACCCAATGTTCCTTCATATGAAAGTTCACACTGGATTAGATCTCTTAGTTGCCAAAATGCCACAATATTTTGTAATACATCCCAGGTCAAATTATCTTTCAAAATCCATTCAAGTGTATGTTTCTAGAAATACAGTGGTACCTCATACAATGATTTTAATCTGTTCCACGAGGCTCGTTGTTGTACAAAACAATTGCTATACGATATATGCATCATACTGTATAGAGATTTTCTCTATGGGATGCATTGTACGATATATATTTTTAAGTGATTTTTTTGCCTTTTAAAAATTGTTGTACGGTTTTTTCCATAGGGAAAATTGTTAGGCAGGATGCCATCCCCCCAAAACAACAACAACAACAACAACAACAACACCCTAATTATTATGCGATTTTGTTGCTATATGGGGCTATTGTTGTATGAGGTTAAACTGTAAACCCTTAACATTACTGAATTTCTTTGCCATGCCAATGATAGGTAAGGCATTACATGTGCCATAAAAAGAAATGAAAAGACTACATCATCCATCCTGATAATGCTTTTACACTGCCTAGCAACTATCACGTGGGTCAATCACATCAAAGAGGGGAAACTGCTGTAGTGAGTTCTGCACTTCCTCAGATAGCTGTTGGGGTTGACATGGTTTAGTAGCAGAAGTCGAAACCGGCCAGACAGTGGTCGGATTTAAAAAAAATACTACCTACTCTGTGGGCGTGGTATGGCGAGTGTGGCCAGGGGGAAAGCCCTGTGTTGCACCCATAATTTATTTCAAAACTTGGATGGGCAGGGCCAGCTGGAATTTCTGCTACTGGTTCTGGTGAACTGGGGTGAACCTGCTGAATCCCACAACTGGCTAGACATTGTTAGGGGCCATCCCGTGACAACTCATGTAAGACTTTCAAGGCATGTGAAATATTAAAGGTTTTACCATTACCACCTGCCAGTGAGCCTCAATAGCTGTGCAGAATTCAAACCCGTCTCTCAGCTCTGGTCTGTTACTCTTATTTACTACACCACATAAGACTCCCCAGCAGAAAACTTTGTGAACTTCATTTGTTTCAAGGTGATGTAAATTCAAGGTGATGTAAATAAACTATCTTCTCCTAAATGCTTGATTTGATCTTTTAGAGCAGGGGACAGAAGAGCCGCTGGGCCTGAAATATCCTCAGAGGCTCCATAAGACATCTTATTCAGGAGTAGATTGAGGAATGGGGGGAAAGCAGCTGACATTCCTCAGCTGTCATCAGTTATTAAAGAAAACAAAAGGTCAGCTGTAACCAACTTGAAATGGATACCTTCTTAGGACTTTTCCATTTGTGCTGCCTGGTTGCTACTTTACAGCCAAGGCATAGCAGCTTTCTTAGCAACGGTCACCCTTGCTCGAAAGCCAGTCATAGCCGACTCTAGGGTTCAGTGCTCATCTGTTTATAGCCAAATGTCTGCAGACATGTGGCAGGCATGACTAGACACCAGAATGCATGGAACGCTGTTTAGCTTCCCACCGAAGTGGTCCCTAATTATTGACTCACAATTTCTTGCTTTTGAACTGGTAGGTTGGCAGGAACTGGAACAAAGACGGGAGCTCATTCTGTCCTGCAGTACTAGGGAATAGAACTGCTGACCTTCCGCCTCCCTGTCAGTGTCTTAGCCACTTGAGCGTCTCAGTTAGTGGAGGCCTTTTGGGCACTTGCCTAGTAGCGCTCTATTCTACTGATCAAGGTGTGTGTGTGTGTGCACGCGCGCTTGCGCAGACAAGATGAGAGCAGCTTTGCATTCACTTCCAGAGCTTTCAGTGTCCAAGGAAATGGGGGCCAGATATTGGCACAGTGCACTGAACAGCACTGAATCAACAGGATAAACTCCACCCTCTTGTATTCCTTCCTGAATCATTATGCAGACAAGAAAGACTGAAGAGTCAGCCTTCTTCCCTGTGCTCACTTTTCTACATCTCATCTAATAAATATACTTTCCAAAAATATGGTTTTAATCCTTTTGTAACTTTTCTTAGGCCAAGCAAAAGCACCACCTCTGCACACATTTTGGAATTTGAGAAATAGTTACTTCTGAACATACATATATAAATGGCAAAATTCCTGTGTATGAAAACAAGGTTTCATTATTGGCCATTCTGCTTCATCCCCTTAGTTAGCTACCAAAGGACTGCCTTCACAGGAAATTATCAGCAGCTATTATGTAGCTTAAATGTTGATGCCAGTGGCATTTGAGAGGCCAAAACTGCTTCTTTACTGTGATACCTAAGACACAGGAAAGCAACTGCAGTTTCCCCATTGTTTCACAACAGTGTAGCTTCAGTACCACGGCTAACTACAGTAAAACCCCTACTTACAGAAAAAGTCCATTCCGTAGGGTTTTGTTTAAATCGGTTTTTTATATAACTTGAAGCAAACCCATAGGAAATGTTCATGTAAATCGAAGCAAATCCATAGGGAAATGAATTTTTACATAGCTCAAAGCAAACCCATAGGAAACCATGTAAATCGGGACATGGTCTTAGCAGAAAATCATTATGTAAGTCAAATTTTATGTAACTCAAGGCATATGTAAGTCGGGGTTTTACTGTACTCTCACAAAAATGCTACATAACGCAATGTGATAGGTTATCATAGGGCATTTTTATGTGGAACATATGAAGCCTGCATGGTGAGATATCCATTCCCCAAAACAACAAGCAAGAAAACAAATATTTGAGACAGTGATGACTTTATTGAGGGGTGGTGTTATTAAAACCTTAGTTTCTACCCCCTTCTCCACTTCCTCAGAGGCAGATGGAACAAAGAGCAAGCCTCTAACTGCAAGTTATTACAGAGCTGAGTTGTACGGAAAATGGCATTTGTTGCCTTTACTCCTTGGATGCCATGTGAACAATCAAATCTACCACACGGTTGCTGTATCCAAACTCATTGTCATACCTGGAAAAGAAAGCAGGAAAACAGTGAGAACCCTCTAGTGGTTTTTTATTACAGTGGTACAGTACCTCGCTTAAAGAGCATAATGCGTTGCACGGGATTGCTCTTTAAGTGAAACACCATTGTAAGTGACTGATTGTGACATATGGTGGTGGGGATTGCAAACCCCGATTTAGTTGTTAAGCAAGTTTTTGGTTGGTTTTAGTTGTTAAGTGAGGCGACCATTCAGAGAAAATCTTAGCGAGTTACTCTTAGCGAGGTGTTCTTTATGCGAGTTTTTACTATACTACTCCATCCATCAAATCTTTCACAAAATCCAGCTAACTGTTGGATTACCAGAATTATTCAAAACAGCAGGCTCTCTCCAAGTTTCATAATAATTTCGTGTCAGAAATTATTCTGGGTTGAAAGGATTTTTGTGAGCGAAACTCCGCTCAGGGAACACCCAAATGAGGCTCCTTTCATGTCCTCCAAGAGCTGGGACAGGGATGGGTACTCAATACATTAGTCAGTACCCAGGTTTTGAACTGCTGACTTGCCGGCTTTCCATCTAACAAGGCGAGCTTCTTAACCACTGAACCACAGCTTCTACTTCACAGTTTCATAATAAAGTCTTATCCCTTACCAAGAGACCAGCTTGACAAAGTGATCATTGAGAGCAATGCCAGCAGCTGCATCAAAGATGGAAGAATGGGTGTCACCATTGAAGTCACAGGAGACCACCTGTAGGAGAAGCAGAAGTGAGATTTACCACATGCCAATGCTGAATCACCTGTGTTTTTCTCTTAACACCCTTTTTGAAAAACCCACAAATTTGTCTAAGTGAATCTAAGACCGTGGATTTCGTAACATAATGGTTAAAGTTCTGTACATGTTGTCAATCCCAGGCTGGGACAGGAGGTTAAATAGGAAGAAAGTACTCTGTATGGCCACATTCATCCATATTCATAAATGCAGCAGCATCTTTCATGCTTGAACATGACAGAAAAAAATGTTGGATAATATTTCAATGTACTTGGCTGCACTTTCTCTGTATGATCATATTTGCCCATGGAGAATTCATCTCACCTGTTCCTCTGTGTATCCCAGGATGCCCTTCATGGGGCCCTCTGAAGCTGCCTTTACAACTTTCTTAATGTCATCATACTTCGCCTGTAAAAAAAGATGGAAATGTCAAGCATTAAAACTCTCAGACTCCAGTTTCCACATGTACTTATTCTAGAAATGATAGCCATGTTAGTCTGTTTCAAGCATATCAGAGAGTAAATAAACCAAAACAAGTTCCTCTTGGTCAAAGGATGTTAGAGTAAATGATATCAGAAAGGAAATAAACCAAAACAAAATGACAAAAAAGGTTGTGGCACATAAAAAAATTAACTACTGTATTTTAATGTTAGCGTTCATGGATCAAGTCCTTTGACAAGAGGAACTTGGTGCAACTATGCCAGCCGAGGACTCTGTTCCATTATCCAAGGGGCCAATGTTTTCACTTAAAGTGCTTACATGTTTATATCAATCATGTGGGCCTGGGGTCACTTAGAATGGTCAACATACGTAATTAACACAAAAAAGCAAGCTAATTCAAACACACAATAAAAATAAAACGAGTTAAAATATCATATAAGCCAGTGGTGGTGAACCTATGGCACACATGTCAGACCTCTCTGTGGGCATGCGCGCCATCGCCCCAGCACAGAGTTCACCCCAGCCCTCTGTCCAATGGAAGCACTTCCATCCTCCCCCAACACAGTTTGCCCCACCCCTCTACCCAGCAGCCCAATGGGAGCGCTTCCTCAGCCTGCTGAGTTTGGTCTCTAAAAGGCTCACCATTGCTGATATAAGCCAACTATGAATCCAGCCAAAATTAGCTATCATCGCTGTCGTGTAGGAAGGCACAAAATATTGTGAAACACCTCTCTATATAATTTGGCTTTCAAAGATTTGCAATTAGAAATGGATACATGCAAATATTTCATACAGTCTCACCAAAGCAAAGAAGAAGACACATGGGAATAAATCATTTTTGCAGGGAAAGGGGTGGAAGTCCTTAAAGGGAAAGCCAAGAACTCACAGAACAGCTACTACCCCTTGAATATGCAAAGCCTACAACCCACTTTGGGGCACAGGGTTTCTATTACTGTTTGGAATAGTGGCAGGCAACTTGCCATCCCTCCAAATTGTACCAGTCTGCCCCTGGCCAGCCTTGCCAGCATCACTGATGATGATGGACATTACTGCCCCATAACCTCTATAAGGAATGTACTCTGAACAATAACAAACCCAGCAGGAAAAGATAAAAGTTTCCAAGATACTCACTGGTTTTTCCAAGCGGCATGTTAAGTCCACAACTGAAACATTTGGAGTTGGGACACGGAAAGCCATCCCTGTGAGTTTTCTGTGTGTGCATAAGATGACACTGGTTAGAGTGTTACAGACCCTACTTTTCAATGCCTTCTGATTTCCCATTCCTCAAGCATTCCTAACTGGACAAATAAACAAGAGAGAGGACTTACCCATTCAGCTCAGGGATGACCTTGCCAACAGCCTTAGCTGCACCTGTGGATGCTGGGATGATGTTTTGGGAAGCACCTCTACCATCTCTCCACAACTTCCCAGATGGACCATCCACAGTCTTCTGTGTAGCTGTGATGGCATGGACTGTAGTCTGGGGGAAAAGGCCCACATGGTGACCATTGAAACACAAGCCAAGAGTCCCCACTTTCAAGTGTCCTGTCCTATCATTTCCCACCCATCATTCTGAACTATAAGTCTTCCCATTTCATTCTCGTCTATCCCGCAGATCAGCCCCCACCAATGTGGTCATGCTCAGGACAATTATCCTGCATACGGAAAGAGGTATCCAAATTTGGATTCCTGGACTATGTGGTTGCTTGAGAGATGCTGAGAGCTCTAGTCTAAAAAGACAAATCTACACAAGGAATCCTCCCTAATAATTCCTTAGGGTCTAATCTACATTAAAGCCACAGTCAGAAATTATGATGGAAACAGGTAGGCAACTGTGGCACTGTAGATAATGCAGGACTACATCCCCATCATTACTATTATATGGTAATAGTAAACCTAATGGGAGTTGCTTTTATGTATGGAGAACTACAACTGTCCACTTCTGACCCAAAAGGACAAAGAAAACACTACATCATCCTAAAATATATGGGAGTGAAATATAATTACACCTGCCATCTCTACCATTGGATGCTGGTTGGGCAAAGGACACACACCATAAAATCGTGCAAAGTGCTTGCAGGTTTTAGAATATAAAATTTATTTCTGGCCAGTAATGGGGAAATCTGCTGCAAATTCCACCTCACACCTCAACATGGCACAGCACTGACCCTGCCCACCCAACAGCTATGGTGGTGAGGGTGTATTCCCCAGGCAGTTCAATCATGCCATAAAGGTGTCAGCAGTTGGTCCAGAATGGTTCTCCATTCTGGAACCGCCAGTTACCTAAGAGGGAAGGTCTAGTCAGGCAATGTAGCTGGCCAGTGCATTGTTCTAACATGGCCAACTTTGACATGAGCCCAGCCAACTGTGTTGTTGTATTTAAAATGGCTAAAAGAGCATCGAAAGCACAGGCCTCCGTCCCCTGTGCAACATTGGATCCTGATACAGTAGCAGTAGGACCTCCTGATGGAGAGAGTCCACTAAAATCTCATGGGAGACAATGCTTTGATCTGCCATGTCAAACTAGACGTGTGAAGTACAGATCAACCAAGTAAGTTAGGGGAAAATGCACCCATGCTCCCCCTCTATACCACCTTGAGAGCTAGATACCAAATTTCTTAACAGCTAAAATGTTCAACAAGGCTATAGGACACCCTAGAGCAGGCGTTCTCAACCCCTTTTAAGCCGGAAGATGGGTCACACTCCCTCAGACAGCTTTGGGGGCCTGATGGCCATTTTGCCCTCCCTCCACCACATGGCACTTCCTGGTGTAGTTGAGGTGGTGGTGGGCCACATGAAATGGTGCTTCATGCCACTGGTTGTGAATCCCTGCCCTAGAGGGGACCAGGTCTTCTATCTCCCACTTTAGTACTGCACTGATATCTTGAGAGGAAAGCCCAAGAGCTCTACTAATGGAGGAGCATGAGAAATGAGAAGCATGTAATCCACCTACCATAAGGCCTTCAACGATATGGAAGTTGTCATGGATGACCTTGGCCAAGGGAGCCAAGCAGTTGGTAGTGCAAGAGGCATTGCTGGATAGTAAATGAGAGAAAAGAAACAGATGTTCTTTCTCCAAGCACCTTCTGGCCCTAAGATAATGCAGCAGAGAATCAATCTGCTTCTAAACACAATGTTCACAGTATCATTTGCATACTTACCTGACAACTTTCAAAGACTTGTCGTATTTCTCATGATTGACACCCATCACAAACATGGGAGCATCAGCTGATGGGGCAGAAATAATCACACGCTTAGCACCACCCTTCAGGTGAGCCTGGAAAGAAAACAAGAACATTAGCACTCTTTTTTTAAAAAACGCACACTAACAACATTGTCTTTGCAGAGTAAAAATAAGGGCCTGTCTAGTACAGACTCTGTTCCCAAAATCATCAACCAGGTGTTTATGGAAAGCCCAACAAAGCAGGTAAACTCTTGCTGTGTATTCCCCAGTTTAATTCTGAGAGATACTCTCACTCCTGACTAGCAGCAAATAGCAATTTTAGCCTGTGCAAATTTGCTTAATTCATTTTTAAAGCCATATTAGTTAGAGACTATCACAGAATCTTGTAATTCTGCTATGGGTTGTGCAAACATGTATACATCTGCCCTGCCACTATTCAGCTTCACAGAGACAAATCTTTCTTCCTGTTCTATTCTCCACATCTTGCATTTTGATGGATGGATTATATAGGAACATAAAGTCAACTAGTAAAGAGATGACAACAAGCAACCATTGTATCATCAAGGTCCCAGCCAAATAGGGTCCCCATAGGGAAAATTGTTATGCGGGACAGCATTTCCCCCAAAAAACCTAATTGTTATGCAATTTCGTTGCTATACAGGGCGATTGTTGTATGAAGTTCCACTGTACCTGTATTACTAAAACAGCCTAAGAACCATTTCTCAACATACTGTATTTGTTTTATGCTCTTATGATAACATTTGGAAACCCACAAATTGGTCAGGGATGGAAGTCAATTGTGTGAGCCCTTCAACCTATCACTGCCACCCAAAAGAAAAACTAAGCAAAAAAAGGTCCGCGGGGTGGGGGGCGGAAATCCCACACTAACCTAGGCTACAGACCAGGGATGCACAAACTTTTTAGGCCGCAGGCCAGTCATGTGGTTGAGTGTGTCACATGGTTTCTCCCCCCAGAAGTGGAAGTAAAATGGGCATGCACGTGGCATACCCGCTGCCACTGTAAATGACCCACGGCTGTCATAAATGCATTTATGACAGCCATGGGTTATTTATGGCAGCGTTATGTGCATGTGCACTTTACTTCCTCTACCAGGATCGGTGAGGGTGCTGCAGGCCTGATGAATTGGTGCCGTGGGCCAGTTTGAGCACCCCTGTTACAGACTGTCTCTAACGGATTAAACTCTGAACATCTGGACAAGATACCTACACTACAATCCCTTCAACCATAACATTTAGATGATTTTTCTTGAGTTGTACAGACTTGATTCTAAACAAATAGCTGATGTTTGCTCCATCCCACTACTTCGTTGATTCACTTGTCCCCACCCCCACCCCACCCCACAAGCAGCAAAAGGCTGCATAAACCTCATGGCCTCCCTCAACCTAGATTTCTTTCTATGGGCCAGGAAATTCTCAAAGCTTTTTTCCACCTGTACTAGTTACTTACGCTGGCCTTTTCTGTGGTGGTGAATACACCAGTAGACTCCACAACGTACTCTGCTCCAGCATCAGCCCACTTGATGTTGGCAGGATCACGTCTGGCAAATAAAAAAGAGGCCATTTAGCATATACAGAGATAAGACAAATTAGCATACATCATATATATTAACAAAATACAACACACACACACACCTCTGAGTTTTGTGTCAAATTTGAGCTTTCCTGCATGACAACTTACTTTCCCCAAACACATAGAAGCCAAAATTTAATTCCCAGGCTTATATGCAATGTACACATGATTCTGGGTTTGGGAGGGAGTAAAAATATTGCATGGTATTATGCTTTCAGTTCATTGCCAATGTTATAGAATCTGCAAGTTGACAGCACAGAAAGAAAAGGGGCTGCTTTCACGGCCCCAAGAGCTGCTACCCCGCCGCTGTTGTCGCCAGAGCCGCCTACGCCATGGGCCGGGCTGGGGCTCGACCGGTACCTCGGCCGGGAGAAGAGGAGGCGAGCCCTCAGAGGGTTTTTAGGGGCGGCCACTGGACTGGGCTAAGTCGCTGGCATTTCGTTAAGGGGGGTGGAGGGAGTGAGAGGGTATGTTTTAAGTGGGTTAGGGAGGGAGGGAGGGAGAGATTGCCTAGCCAGCTGGGAGGAGGGGGAGACACTCCATCCGAGTCAACGAAGGAGGTTCCAGGGGCTCAATTAGAGGCTGTGATGGGCATGGGGCATTATAGCGAGAACTGAGGGGAACGCGGGACCAATGCTTAGTATCTGTCCCGCGTTCTGGCCTCCCAGTTACACCTCTAGGCCCTGAGCAGCTGATCCAGGGTGACCCCGCCCTTAGGCTGCTGCTGATGAATGCCAGGTCCGTCTGTAATAAGGTGCCCATAATACAAGATTCTATTCTGGGGGAGCGGGCCGACCTGGCATGCATCACTGAGACCTGGCTGAGACCAGAGGATGGGGTTCCTCTATCAGAGATGTATCCGGCCGGGTTCGGTGTTTGGCACAAGCCTAGGGATGAGGGTAAGGGCAGTGGTGTTGCCATTATAGCCAGGGAGTCACTGGGTTGTGAGGCCCTGCTCCTGCGGCTGGGCCCCAAGGGTCTGTTGAGGGGTCTTACTCTTGTACCTGCCCCCTTGCAGGGTAAGGGACTCCCTGCCTGGGCTCCTCGAGGCTGTCTCAGCATTGGCGTTGGAGTTCCCTAGACTGATGGTTCTGGGGGACTTCATTTTGCCTTTGCTGGGGTCCGGTTCCGGGGTGGCTCAGGAGTTCATGGCTTCCATGGCAGCTATGGACCTGGCTCAGGTAATTCGGGGCCCTACCAGGGGCAGTGGCCACACACCAGATTTAGTCTTTTTGTCGGAGCGGTGGCAGTGATCTGAGCTTACAGAACCTAGACATAACACCTGTGCTATGGTCAGATCACTATCTGGTGGCTCTAGACTTCCTGGGGGCGACACTGCATCATAGGGAGGCAGGGTCTATTAAAATGGCCCGCCCCCGGCAACTGATGGATCCAGAAGGAACTGGGGGAATTTCCTCTGGATCGGCAACACGATTGGCCCGAGGTGCTTGTTGACCTGTGGTACGGGACGACGACAGCTGCCTTGGATGTAATCGCTCCACTACGGCCTCTCAGAGCCTGTGGAGTTAGGTCATCCCTGTGGTTCACGGAAGATCTGTTGGAGCTCAAATGGGCAAAGAGATGCCTTGAGCACCGCTGGGTGAAGACCCAGTGCGATTCCGATTGGACACTAGCTAGAGCCGCTATTAGGGCCTACCTAGTGGCGATGGGGGTGGTGAGGAGGCAACACTTCACCACCATTATAGCCTCCGCTGATAATTGCCCAGCCACCCTGTTTCGGGTGACCAGGTCCCTCCGGGGGGGGGGGGGGGGGGGGCTGTGCCTGGTTGGCAGGGATCGGCTGAGGACTTTGCTGACCATCTAGTGGAGAAAATCGATCGGATTCGCTCAGGGTTTAATCTTGGCGTGGATGGGGAGGGTCTGGGGGGAGCCAGTGCACAGTCTTGCGGTATTATCTGGGATCGGTTTGATCCTGTTGCCCCAGATGAAGTGGACAGACTCCTTGCGGCTGTCCGAGCCACTAATTGTCCATTGGATCCCTGTCCCGCCTGGCTGGTAAAAGCCTCTAAGATGGTGACAGGTGGCTGGATCGGGGCTATAATTAATACGTCTTTTTGGGAGGGGATGTTTCCTGCACCGTTGAAACATGCTTTGGTGCGACCCCTTCCTGAAGAAGCCATCCCTCGATCCAGCAGTCCTAACCAACTACAGACCTGTCTCCAAACTTCCCTTTTTGGGGAAGGTACTGGAGAAGGCAGTGGCACGTCACTGTGGTACTGAATTAAGCGGAATATCTGGACCCCTTCCAGTCAGGATTCAGACCTGGATATGGTACTGAGACTGCATTGGTCGTGCTGATGGATGATCTCTGGCGAGAGCGGGATGGCAGTCATCCGTCCGTCCTTGCTCTTCTTGACCTCTCAGTGGCTTTCGATACCGTTAATCATGGTATCCTTCTGGAACGGCTCCAAGGATTGGGGATCCAGGGCACTGTGTGGTCCTGGTTTTCCTCATTTCTGAGGGGCTGGACCCAGTAGGTGTGGTTGGAGAGTGAGAGGTCCAGTCCTAGGTCCCTAAAATATGGGGTGCCTCAGGGCTCAGTACTCTCTCCTCTCCTATTTAACATCTACATGAAGCCGCTGGGTGAGATCATCCGTTCCCACGGGGTGCGGTACCACCAGTACGCGGATGACACACAGTTGTACATCTCGGCCTGTGGGGACCCCAGTGATGCAGTCAAAGTCCTTCCCAGTTGTCTGGAAGCTGTTGGGGTCTGGATGGGGGCAAATGGGCTACAACTGAATCCTAGTAAGACTAAGTGGCTATGGATAGGGGGTCCTGCGCTATCCCGGGAGCTACCATCTTTGATTTTGGATGGGGCTATCTTGCCCCAGACCAACCAGGTGCGCAACTTGGGGGGTCCTCCTGGATTCGCAGCTACTGCTAGAAGAACAGGTGGTGGCTGTGGCCAGGAGGGCCTTTGCCCAACTTCGGGTGATTCACCAGTTGTGCCCGCTCCTGGACCGGGACTCCTTGCTCATGGTCACTCACGCACTGGTGACCTCCAGACTAGATTATTGTAATGCGCTCTACATGGGGCTGCCCCTGATGATCATTCAGAGGCTGCAGCCGTTCCAGAATGCT
This sequence comes from Bradypodion ventrale, assembly GCA_035047345.1. Classification (NCBI taxonomy): domain Eukaryota; kingdom Metazoa; phylum Chordata; class Lepidosauria; order Squamata; family Chamaeleonidae; genus Bradypodion; species Bradypodion ventrale. Next base: position 137,936,338 of record JAWDJE010000002.1, on the reverse strand, counting down.
GCGGCCCAGGTAGTGATGGGGTGTGGACGTTATGCCCATGCCTCACCACTGCTTCGGGAGTTGCACTGGTTACCAGCTTGCCTCCGGGTGCAATTCAAGGTGCTGGTTTTGACCTTTATATAGGTATGGTAGTGGGCCATGTTACCTAAGAGACCGCATTGCCCTAAGGACGTCTGTCTGTCCAACCAGAGCGGACCGGAGGGGCTCTCTAATTGTGCCATCGGCCAGGGGGGCTCGCCTCTCTGGCACAATGAGGAGGGCCTTCTCTGTGTCCGCACCAGCCTTGTGGAACCTCCTACCTGTGGAACTGCATCTCCAGATGGAGTTGTTGTCCTTTAGAAAAAAACTAATAACGTGGCTGGTGGGCCACGTTTGGGTTGCAGGTGGAGGGGTGGCTTCCGTTGGGTGGTTGGTATAGAGGAGTATGCCTGCCCCACAGTTCCTCGGTATCTGCACCCCTTTTTAGGGGTGGGCTCTTAACTCTGTTTTTATCTGTTTTATTCTTGTTATGAACCGCCCTGAGTCGGCGGTTTAGAAATCTAACAATAAATAAATAAGGGACATTGGGAGGATGCTACTCACTCTTGGAAGACTGTAATGGGATGTCCATTAATCACAAGTTTCCCATTCTCAGCTGTGACAGTGCCTTTGAAACGGCCATGAGTGGAGTCGTACTTAAACATGTAAACCTAAAACAGATGCACAGCATTAGTTCTGTTCTTTTTAAGCTGGCTCCAATTTAATCCCTCCCATTTATTTGCCAAGTAAACGTTTTTGATCCCGGTGCCAGTTACACATCAAACTGGGTTGGCAAAGTAGGATGGAAACTGAAAATGCACATTTTGGTGCTCTTCTTAGCACAGAAAAAGATATGAGATACGAATGTAATCACAGAAACCATCAGAATTGCATCCATTCTGGCCTCCCCTAGAATTTTGAGGGCCCATATTAGTTTGTGAGCAAAAGAAAAACTTCCAGGACATATTTTGACAACAGAAGGCTAGCCACCTGATCCTTTACAATATGTAGCTGGTAATCAGTTATCTACAAGGGCTTTCTTTGTTCTGAAGTCTCTGGGATGCCTACTGTGCCACACACAAGTTTTATATGTATATGTTTCATGCACACACCTACACAAAGTCTCAAAAGGGACATCATTAGTGAGTTCTCACCATGTAGTTCAGATCAATGAAGGGATCATTGATGGCCACAATCTGGACTTTTTCACTTTGAACAGCAGCTCTGCAAACCAGACGGCCAATACGGCCAAATCTAAAGAAAAGAAAGCCAACAGTAAGCATCATGATGGCCAGGAATCCAACTCTTCTCTTAACGTTTACTGCTATACAAGTGGGACTCAATGAAAAAACTCCTCATGGAATCGGGAGGATCAAACCATTAAGGAAGGGAAGGCAAAGATCCAGCATGTCACAACACAACCTACAATGAGATGGCAAACATCAGGACAAGAGAGATTCTATGGCTTAGAAGCTGGGCCTATTTTGTAAAAGACAGGTATATTCCAGAAAGATTTTCGCCCTAAACACTGTAATGTCCAGCCAATTCTCTCTAATATTTAAATATTACCGTGCCTCTCTTGTAATAACATATAGGCAAGTCTGAATGAAATCAAATGTTGCATTTTGGATCTGTGGTCCTGGAACTGTTGCATCATATTATCTTCAACAGCACCCAGAATCAATGGCTGATGGCAGTGTTATTTTGCTGTATGGTAGGGACTGATTGGTGAAATACCTCAGAACAGGAATGGGGGTAAGAGGGTGGAGCAATCCTGTCTGTCTTATGAGGTCCTCACAATTGCTTTGGGGTGGGGGTATCATATGATCAAGGTTTTGTGCTGGAGACAAAGAGGACACAAAGCCATTTTCTTTCACTCCTCTACCAACACTTCTCTTGGCAGGCAGGCACTTTCCCTTCCTCCCTTCCAGAATGGCTTTAACTCTCAGCTACTAAATTTAGGGGACAAGTATCATGAGAGTTGGGGAAGCACCAATGTTCTCAAAGAAGAACAACATAAAATGGCTGCTTGGCCATTGACCTGAAAAATCACTGCTTTCTACAGATTTACCTCTGTAGACTGAAATGAGTGGAGAACCTTCAATTTCCATGATGGCGAAACATGGCACTCCAGACGTTCTAGGACTTCAGTTCCCAGAAGCCCAAGCCCCCGTGAATCCACATGAATGGGTTTGCTGCAATTCCCCCAGCCCATGCCGCGCAGCCCTCATCGCTCCTGGAAGCGGAAGTAAAACAGCCCCGTACGGGTGCATTTTACTTCCGCTTCCAGGAGCGGTGAGGGCAGCGTGGGTCAGAATCGCAGCAAATCCATTCGTGCGGATTCACAGGGGCTTGGTCTTCTGGGAACTGAAGTCCAAGAATGTCTGGAGTGCCAAGGTTCCCCATCACAGTTCTATTTCCAAAGTAATGTTTCCTGCCCCCTGCACGATGAAACTTCTACAGAGAGCAGATTCCTAATAGTTCATCAGCTGGGGACTGGCACTGCTTAAGCTGGATTTCTCAAGTTGCCTCTTTGCAAACTCTCCTCCTTTGCACACACACACACACCCCGGGCAGCAGAAAGGTCAGGTACTAACTTTAGAGCCGGCTCTCACCCAGCCACGGAGCGATCTGATTACAGTTCGCAGGCTCCAGGAAAGATGAGAAGAAGGTCACATTCCTTGTGAGCACCCCAAACTCTCCCAAACCAGGCTTTTCAGGGGCTCTGAAAGAGGCAGGAAATGGTAATAAAAGGCAGGGTGGGGAGGACCGAGGCCACTGTGTGCTTGCTCGCTCGCTGCTTCCTTCTGGGTGTGACTCAGCAACCACCATACTCAGGAAAGTGAGTCATAGCACCAGCACTTTTTTCCTCTCTAGTTTGGACACATTGCCATCACTTATCTCCACACATGCTTCTCTGCGTGCACACACACAGTAAAGCAAAAGGGGTGCTCTCTTTATTATTATTTAAGGGACCTTGGTAAGCACCACCTGTTTTAGGGGGGAGCAGCTGCATAAGCAGCAACACAAGAAGCCCCCTGTTTTAAGAGCAACAGCTGCTGGGGGAGGAGGAGGCAGATGGGCCAAGGTGACCTTCAGATGTCCTTCCAAAGGACAAGAGTGGAACAGTTACAGCCAGGCGAGTTTCCTCCTGCCATCCCAAAAAACTGCCAGGAGGACAAGCCAAGGGCCAAGGATCCCCATTGGCCAGAAGTTTCTCTCGGCCCTACAGAAGGAGGTCCAGCCTCCCTCCTCCTCCAGGCAATTGGGGCTCTCCCCCCCTCTCATGCCACTCCCTCCATCCTCCCCCCCCTCTCTCTGCCATGTCGAAGATGCCTCTCTGCACGTCCACCCCCTCCAGACTCACCCGTTCACGCCCACTTTCACCATCTTCAGGCTTGGAAAAAGATGCTCCTAAGGGGAGAAAAGAACACGAGGGAGATGAGTTCCTGCCGCCCTACAGCTTCCATGTTGGGGGGGGGGGGGGAGTGCCTGGTCAAAAATCATCCCTCTGGAAGAAAAGGCCCCCCAGGTTTCTCTCGACCATAGTTGCAAAAGAGTTCCCAGCGGATCCAAAGAAGAGTTTCGAACTTTTCCAAACTTTCCCCGCAAGAAAAGAGCTAAAAAGTTTCCTTTCTTTCAGCGAGAAGCAGCTTTTCCCACGCCTTGCCCCCTCCAGACAGGCAAGAAAGTTGCGTCGCCGATGCGGGAGAACAAGGAAAAGTACTTTTGCAGGCGAAACTCGGAAAAGTAGAATATCGTGCAAATGGCCATTCGTTTCACTTTAAAAGTGAAGCAAATATGTGAGAGAGACTCACTACATGCAATGCGAAATATGTCATGCCTTAATTCGTTATACTTGTGATGATGATCATGGCGTACAGCGTACAGGAGATTATGTGATGATTATGGGGTACATGAGATTGGGGCGTGTGCGTTGGGGTTTTCATAAGCCATAAGCATCAATATTATAACAAAGTAAGGCTTGAACTATCTCGCTTTGCATGTCATGAGTCGATCTCATATATTTGTTTCACCTTTTAAGTTGCGTTACTGAACTGAATGAACATTTGCACGATATTCTAATTTCCCGAGTTTCACCTGTATATCCATGAGCCCTTCATTCACTCTCTGGGCGGCGGACAAAGTAATTAGCATTTTGCCCCCCCCCCCCAAAAAAAAACATGCTGGGGGCCTCATTTTACCGCCCTCGGAAGGATGGAAGTCTGAGTCAACCTTGGGTCCCAGTCACGATCGAACTTACAATAGTTTTGGCTGCAGTAGAGCAGTTTAGCCACTGCGCCCTCGCCGCCGCCCTACCTTGCCTTCCGGAATTGGCGTCGGCGGCTCTTTCTCCCTCTCCCCCGTCCTCCCCCCCGTCCCCGCTCCCGCAGGTCACCCGTTCACACGTGCGAGAGCCAAGTTCCAGGTCCTTGTCTCACACCTCGGGCACCTTCGCGGGCTGGCCAGGGAGGCGCCTCCCCACGAGAAGAGCGCTTTTCTCGTGCCCGCACACCCCGTCCCCATGGAGCCCCCCCCCCGGAGACCCAGTTTGCGCCCCCCCCCAAGGAATTTCCTCCCCCCCTTGCTTGGCCACCTTCCTTTCCTCGGGGTTCAAAAAGCGTCGCTTACCCAAAGTACGATCCCCCACCCCACCCCACCCCACGTGCTCAGGTCTTTCTCTCCCCAACCCTCCCCTCCCCTCGTTCGCACGCCTTACCCGACCAGGTCCCAACCTAAACTCAGCAGTGCAGGGAGGAGGTGGCAAAAGGGGAGCCTCTGAGCCCCGGTTTTTATACCCCCCCATATGGTAATGAGGAGGCCCAGCCCTGAACCGCAGCAACCAATCAGAGCCCCCGGACGCCCGGAGCGGGGAGGCCACGGGCAGCCCCAAAGTCAATAGCCCTGATTCCCCTAACCCCGCCCCCCCGCTTCCTGCCCCCCCCACCCCCACCCCCGATTCAGATGAATATAGCCCTTGTCTCTTCTTCTGCAGTGGCTCAAGTGTCTAAGACGCGGACTGGGAGGCGGAAGGTCAGCAGTTCGATTCCCGACTACCGCAGGACGGAATGAGCTCTCGTCTTTGTCCCAGCTCCTGCCACCCTAGCAGTTCGAAAGCAAGACATTGCAAGTAGATCAATAGGGAGGACCCCTTCGGTGGGAAGGTAAACAGCGCGCCGTGCGCTCCAGTGTCGAGGCATGCCTGCCACATGACCACGGAAACGTCTGCAGAAGCAGACAGCGCTGGCTCTTCGGCTTTGAAACACAGATGAGCACTGAACCCTAGAGTCGGATACGACTGGCTTTCGAGCAAGGGGAACCTTTACCTTTACGTTCTTCCCGCCACCAGAGCTTACACCCCCCCCCTTTTCAGAACTTTTTGGGACCCCCCCCCCCCCGAAAGCGACCACGAGGGGTTTTGACTGGAAAAAGCCCTCTCGGCCCACGACTTGGCTTGGCTGGCCTTGTTGGGGGGCGGGGGGGGGGGCGGGATTGGGTCGCCTCTTACATAAGGATTTTCTAGCACAGGGGAGGCCAAACTTTTCGGGCTGCAGGCCGGTCGCGTGGTTCAGGGAGGGAGCCGGACACTAGGGCTCGGTCTGCTAGAACAGGGGTGCCCAAACTACCGGGGGGGGGGCGGATCCAGCCCCTGACACCGATTCATCCGGCCTACAAAACCCTCGTCGCTCCTGGAAGCGGACACGGGTGCGTGGTTTTACTTCCACTTCCAGGAGTGACGAGGGCTTCGCACGCCTGATGAATTGGCGTTGGGGGCCGGATCCGGCCCCAGGGCCGTAGTTTGAGCACCCCTGTTGTAGCAGACCGAACCAGGGGCCTGTAAGGGGAGCTCTGTGGTAGCAACATCCCTGCTTAGTTCCTTCTTTCTCTACCTCCCAGTCAGAGCGAAATGGAGCCTTTTCGCGGACAGATAATAGTCTTTCAGCAGGTCCCAATACTGTAATATTAATAATTTCTTGTCAGACATTACTCTGGGTTGAAAGGATTTTTTTTGCTGGAGAAACTCCGCTCAGGGGATGCCCGAATAAGGCTTCTTTCATGTCTCCCCTGGGGCATCGAAACCTGACCTTCCAGCCTCCAAGCTCAGCGTCTTAACCACTAAGCCACCAGGGAAGCTGCATTGCCCCCAATACAGTGGGACCCTCTTAGAAGGAAGTGTGCCCATAACTTACTTGGAGCGCCCTTGGAACTTACTTACGCCTGCCTGGCTTTCCTCCGAAAGGGTCCCTTCTCACAAAACCGGGTCCTCACTCTCAAACTCCCTCCCCACCCCCTTTTAAATGGTTTTTATTTTTTAAAAATAAACATATAATTCTCCATTCCCTGAGGTCCTGCACTCTCCAACCAGTTTTTCTGCCTCCCAAGCAAAGGTAGAACCGCTGAACTCTATATTTTAGGGAGGGTGGCAGGGACAGGACACCCCTCCTGCCCCCACCAGCACAGAGAGAGAGAGAGCAGAAGAGGGCTTGGGACCTCGCATTAAAAGAGGGGTGCCCAAACTTTTCAGGCAGCGAGCCGGTCACGTGATTCAGGGAGCCAGTCACTTTGGCCCAGGGCCAGATGCGTCCCCCATACCAATTCATCTGGCCCACAAAGCCCTCGTCGCTCCTGGAAGCGGAAGTAAAACGCGCCCATATGGGCGCGTTTTACTTCCGCTTCCAGGAGCGACGAGGGCTTTGTGGGCTGGATGAATTGGCATCGGGGGATGCATCCGGCCCCTGGGCCATAGTTTGGGCACCCCTGGTTTAAAACAATCCTTTGGGAAACAGGTAGTTGTTGAGGATCATGAGGAGGATGGTTGGGGCTCGCGGGAACCAAGGCCAGGCCCATGAAGCTTCCGCCCCTCCGCTCTCATCTCGAGCCCTTGCCAAGGGAAATGTGGGATGGGGACTGCTGAAGCTCAACTTGCTCCGTAATAATAATAATTTCGTGTCTGAACTTATTCTGGGTTGAAAGGATTTTTGCGGGCAAAACTCCGCTCAGGGAACGCCCAACTGAGGCGCCTTTAATGCCCCCAAGAGCTGGAACAGAGACGGGCGCTCAATCCGTCATGCAGTACCCAGGTCTCGAACTGCCGGCTTGCCAGCCTTACAGCTAACGAGGCGAGCTTCCTAACCACTGAGCTACCGCAGCCTCACAACTGGCTCCATAATGGGCCAGGAAGGATTTCAGGCTGCCCTTTGCCCTTCTCTCGCCTTCCCTCTCCCATCTCAAGGAGGAAGGCGCCTCTTTCACAGTGAATACGGTATGGCAGAGGGACCCAAAAGAGGCCCAGCTCAGGGTGGCCAGAGACTTCCTCCCAACCTTTGCTGAGAACCGCAGCAAGTTTCCTAAGCAACCAAACCCACCCCAAAGGAATGCGCTTCGAGGCCCAGCACTTCTGGCCTTTAAAACCCCACCCCTTCACATTTTTTGATGCAAATGCACCCGTAACGTATCTTATACAAACTTTTATTCGTACACGCCCCATTAGTGAGCGGCTGTTTCCTACACCAAGAAACTCCAATTTATGCACGCATGTTCGGAAATTGCACGTAACTGGATTAAGGGTGGCAGCTTCCGGAAAGTCAGTGTAACGAAATGTATCTTCCTTCTGAAGTTTTTCTTGTACAGCGATACCTCATAGAATGTGCAAACTTGGTTCCACAAGTTTGGACTTTATACGGATTTGGACTTTGTATGAGGCATGCAAAATCCTAGCCGCGATGCCTCATACAACGTCCAAATCCTTGCAGCGATGCCTCGTACAACGTCCAAATCCTTGCTGCGATGCCTCATACAACGTCATTTCCATAGAGATACACTGTACTGTAACAGCACAGACTTCAGGACAAAGTCAAGGAAATAGACAGGAAACTGACAAAACTTTAAGAAAACATTGTCTAAAGGCTAAATTCATTACAAAAACATGTCAAACAACATGTCAAAAAAAAAATCAGAAAATCCAAAATCGCGCTCAAAACCACTCCTAAACACATTTCGCCTCGTGCAAAACCCACAAGAACAATGCATGCATGCGTTCTGCCTTTTATACTGCCCAGGAACAGTGTAACCTGGGAAACCCCCCAATGCCTCATACAAAGTCGCAGCGACTTTGTATGAGGCAACTTTTTTCAAGGAATTAGGCGATGTTGTATGAATTCTATGTTGTACGAAGCGGACTTTGTATGAGGTATTACTGTACTGTATTGTTGGAGCCAATCGCTTGCTTGAAGAATGCTCTCCCTAGACTAAATGTGATGAGCAAAGTTTTTTTCCCCGACCTCATTTTCACAAATGACTTATTTAATTGAATTTAAATTTAATTTCCCTTTAGGAAAGGTCTGAAAATCTGGCTGGCAGGGCAGGTGTGGGGCCCTGATGGAAATGTGGCCCCCACCTGTGGCTTTTACAATAATTCAGGGTGTGTCTCTTTTTCTTTCTCCTTTTTATGAGTAGGGTGGGTGGGTTTTTAATAGGGTGGCTTGTATCTATTTTTATTGTGACTGTATGTTTTATGTTGTGAGCCGCCCTGAGTCTGGTTTACCTGAGTAGGGCAGCATAGAAGTTTGACAATTAAATTGAATTAAAATTTAAAAATCGGGTTGGAATTTAAGGTTGTCCTTGGATCTTGGCTGGGTTGTGCATGCAGCCAGCAACCAGGGAGAAATCAAGTACAGTACAGGTGAAACTCGGAAAATTAGAATATCGTGCAAATGTTCATTCATTTCACTTAAAAAGTAAAACAAATATATGAGATAGACTCCCTACATGCAAAGCAAGAGATGTCATGCCTTAATTCGTTGTAATTGTGATGATCATGACGTACAACTTACATGAAATTATGTGATGATTATGGGGTACATGAGATTGGGGGGGTTGGGTTTTTCATAAGCTGTAAGCCATAAGCATCAATATTATAACAAATAAAGGCTTGAACTATCTTGCTTTGCATGTAATGAGTCTATCTCATATATTTGTTTCTCCTTTTAAGTTGTATTACTGGTCTGAATGAACATTTGCACGATATTCAAATTTTCCGAGTTTCACCTGTATAGCCAGAGATGTATGTGTGGTGGGGGTGGTGTACTGTACTACTTCAAGGCTGGGCCCCTGGCCATTTAAGGAAGTGTGCTGGGAGGGAGTCTGGTGGGTGGGAAAATCCCCTATTCAAATCAGTCCTACATTGACTTATTGTGAAACCAATTAGGTTTCGTTTTTGAAGTGGTAACCTTGGTGAAGGAATTAGCAGCCCGTGCAAGTGCCCTTGCCAAGAGAACCCCATGGATATTATGGCAAACCTAGGAAGCATGATAAAAAGTAGAGACATCACCCTGCCAACAAAAGTCCGCAAAGTTAAAGCAATGGTCTTCCCAATAACAACGTATGGCTGTGAGAGCTGGACCATAAGGAAGGCTAGGTGCAGAAGAGTAGATGCCTTTGAACTGTGGTGCTGGGGGAGACTTTTGAGAGTCCCCTGGACCACCAAGAGACCAAATCAGTCAATCCTAAAGGAAATCAACCCTGACTGCTCCTTTGAAGGACAAATACTGAAGCTGAAGCTCAAGTACTTTGGCCATCAAATGAGAAGAGAGGACTCACTGGACAAGGCCCTGATGCTCGGAAAGATTGAAGGCAAAAAGAAAAGGGAGCGTCAGAGTATGAGGTGGATGGATGGCATTGTTGATGCAGTGGGCGTAGACCTGGGTGGGATGTGGAGCATGGCAGATGACAGAAGAGCCTGGCGTGCGGTGGTCCATGGGTCAGACTCGACAGTATGAATGAACAACAACGAAAGCTGTGCTAGTCTGTGCAAGCATAGAATCATAGAATAACTGAGTTGAAAGGGGCCTTTTAGGAGTAGCAGTCCAGGAGGAGGAGGAGGAGGCCATCGAGTCCAACCCCCTAATCAATGCAGGAATCTGAACTTATCAGAGTAAGATAAAAGTCACACTTGTTCAAAAGCCAGCCATGTCCGACTCTAGGGGGCGGTGTTCATCTCCATTTATAGCCAAAGAGCCAGTGTTATCTGCATCTGAAGACGTTTCCGTGGACATGTGGCAGGCATGACTAGATACTGGAGTGCACGGAATGCTGTTTACCTTCCCACCAAAGTGGTACCAATTTATCTACTTACAAATTCATTGCTTTCAAACTGCTAGGTTGGCAGGAGCTGAGACAGCTTACTACATCGTGCACCACTCGAGTCTCGAACTGCTAACCCTGTCGACCTTCCAGTCATCATGTTCAGCATCTTAACCACTAAACCACGTTAGTCCCAATTCTCAGAGAGTAAACGCGTGACGGTTTGAGCACCCGTCTTTGTCCCAGCTCCTGCCAACCTAGCAGTTCGAAAGCAAGAAATTGCAAGTAGATAAAAAAAAAGGTTAAGTCCTTGTTGGGGTCCCTTCTGCTGCTGCACTGCCTAATCGCCCTCCCACCTTTTCCATGAGCCTCCGAGAGCCCCACTGGAGAAACGTCATGTGACAGCAGAAATCCCGCCTTCTCCTTATCTTTACCTATAAATCTGAGCGTTAACCATTGGAATGTGACAAAGGATCCTGCACCTGGCCATACTAGCCCATACCCAGCCTTCCTGCACTTGCCCAAACTGGGTTCGCAGGTTGAGAAATGCGGCAGTGGGGCAGGAGATCCACAAACTCAAACAAAAAAAAAGAACTTCAATTCCCAACGTTCCTTGCGCCGTGCTGTGCCACGCCGTGCCACAGCCAATCAGGCTGAGAGGTGTGAGCAAAAAGAACGTTGGGAAACGCGCCACGGCAAATCAAAATCAAGCCGCAAAGAAAAAACGCCACGCAAACCACAAACACAAAAATACAAGTCCCAGCATCCTGCGCGCCGTGAGCGCACAGAACGCTGAGAAAGCCGGCGTGCAAAAAATAAACTTACAAAAAACAATGGAAGCTCAAGTCCCCAGCAGGCAGACTCAGTGCCTCACAGCCACACAAAATAAAAAGCCAAAAAACACCACCGCAAGACACCCGCCGTCCTTATTTCCCAGAGCAACGGGAAGAAGAGAGACTCCCTCTCCTCCATGCTACCCCGCCGAAGACACAGCGAGACCACCACCGGCCTCAAGTAAAGTTGAGCCAGGGTGGGAAAAAAACCAGAACAACCGGAAGGGGGGGGGGTGTTCAAGGGGGGGGGAAGGTACTTGAGCATTTCCCCCCACCTTGAAAGCGAACCAATTCCCCGGGAAGCAAAGGCAGCGAATGAGGCTCCGGTTGCTGCCTTTACTTTCCGAGGAAGTGTTTCGCTTTCGGGGGGGGGGGGGGGGGAAGGGAATGCACCACTACCTCCCCCCCCCCCCCCCCCCCGTTGAAAGTGAACCAATTCCCCGGGAAGCAAAGGCAGCGAACGGGGCTCCGGTCGTTGCCTTCACCTCCCAGAGGTACTCACCCGGGCGCAGTACACACATACTGGGCTGCACATTTAAAACCTGCACAGTGTGTGTGCACCAAAACAATCACTAAACACCAACATCACCAAAAAGAAAACAACAAAAACAAACGCCAAAAATATTACAAAATAATAAAACAAAAATAAATCAATAATTTAAAAACCATTAATAAACAAAAATAAATAAACCAGAAAATACACAAACAAAAACTTCCACAACACCACAAAACCACAAACAAAACACCTAACTAAAATACGAAAAACACAAACAACAACAAAATAAAACAAATTAAACACAAGCAGAAATAATCAAACCAATTAAACCAAACTAAAAATAAACCAACACACAAAAGAACAAACAGAAACACCTCCCAGTCCACCAACGCAAAACCAAAACAAAGAAAAACCCCAGCAGAAAGAAACCCAGACAACTTACCAGCGTGTCCTCCCTCCACGACGACCGGAACAGAAATGAAGAAACAAAGACGACTTAACGGAAGAAGCACTACCCAGAGGCCAGGAGAGAAAAAACACCTGAAATTAAACCAAAACCCGTAGCAGCCCCACCTGCAGGACACAATAGTAAAAACAACTCAAAAAGACTCAACAGAGTTTATTTTGGTTTTGTGTTGGTGGACTGGGAGGTGTTATAGCGTGGGCCAGATGAATTGCAGTAAACCCACATAACACAAAATCACAATTTTACACAAATCACAAATATATCTCAAAAAAACATAAAAAGATTTCTAAAATCCTGTGTTAAGTTTTAACTCAAATAAAAACCCAAAACATCTAAACACAGTTTAAAAACATTTAATGTAAAAAACATGTATTTTCACATTTTTAAAATTATTACCTACGATACAATCATTAAAAAAAGGTCACATACTAAAATATTATTTGGTTAAATAGAAAATTTAGAAAAAAATTATATAGTCCTTTGTTCTTTTTTTAATCTACAAAAAAAACCCCATACAAACTGATCACAGTTTATAACAGCCCGGCATCATAACAAAAATTAACGTATATGTTAAAGCAAATATTCAAAAACACATTAGAAAAATTACAAAATACAAGTTGTTATTACTGTAAAGTATCACAACAATACAATCTATTTAACAAATGAAAACATAAAGGAATTGTGCATAAATAAAAAAATTTAAAAGAACAATTACAGACTAACCTCTTTTTTACAAACATTACGGAAAAAAACCCCTTCCAACACAATTTAAAACAGCCCAGCACTGCCAGGCAAACTCTGCTAGTAACCTTATAAAGTGAGCGGGGCATGTCAGTCGCAGCATAAACGCTGCCTTTGTTTGCTAGAGACCCGAGAGGTGGGGCTGGAAGGGCAGGGGAACCAAGGTGGGCTCATGATGGTTGCCTCAGGATGGATGGCAGTCCTGGCCATGTCTATTTGGCTTGGGACGGCTGGAGGGGGCGGTGTTTGTTGGAAGTATTGCTGGGAAGGCAGCGCTGGGGTTGCCATGGTAGACTGGGCAGCTGTTTTTATTGCAGCAAGGTTGACACTGCTGGAAAGAACACGTGGGGATGATTCACTTCAGTGGTAGTCTGCCCACGTAGTGAGATGCGCAAAAAGTGAGCAGGTTCTCACCTGATAGGAAGTTAGCACCTGACGTGGAGGCAGAAGCACACCAGGAGGAAGGACATTATAGGGCCATGATGGCGAACCTCGGCACTCCAGATGTTCTTGGACTTCAATTCCCAGAAGCCCCAGCCCCTGTGAATCCACAAGAATGGGTTTACTGCAATTCATCCGGCCCACGCTGCCCTCGTCACTCCTGGAAGTGGAAGTAAAACACGCCCGTACAGTTAAGACTCTTCCGGGTTAACCCTTCCTCTGTACGGGCACGTTTTACTTCCACTTCCAGGAGTGGCGAGGGCCGGATGAATCGCAGTAAACCCATTCATGTGAATTCACAGGGGCTTGGGCTTCTGGGAATTGAAGTCCAAGAACATCTGGAGTGCCAAGGTTCGCCGTCACAGTTATATGGCATGGGAAGGCACCTCCTCCCTTTGAAACATAATTCACTGGGGAGTAACTGACCAATTTTCAGTGGGTCACCAAGCACCCACTAGTGTAATTTACTCCTTCCTCAAAGTGGTTTATGAACACCTGGGAAATGGGAAACTTGATATTTAACCCAGGCTTCACATGCTACAGCGGTAGCAAAAAGCAGCTGCCAAGGAACTGTGGCACTCTCCAAAATGCCATGTTTCAGACCTTAGATGTGTTGCAGAGAGGAAAGGTCATTTTTATTTGCTCATTTCGGGTTAGACAATCCATGCATTTCTGTACAGTGTAGTACATAGCTTGGATGGAGGCACACATAGTGTCTGGAGGTGCTGCTGACTTTGTGTTTCCAGAGGTAGATATCCACTTTTTTTTTTACCCTAAGACCCTGGCAGTGTCCTGAACTACCTGCATACCTCTCAGTGGCTCATCTAGCATTCACTCTCCACTTTGTCACCAGGTGTAATGGCAGACTTCATGGCTTCAAACATTTTGCAGCATTGGCTCAAGTGGCTAAGACGCTGACTGGGAGGCGGAAGGTCAGCAGTTCGATTCCCGAGTACTGCAGGATGGACTGAGTTCCCGTCTTTGTCCCAGCTCCTGCCAACCTAGCAGTTCGAAAGCAAGAAATTGCAAGTAGATAAATAGGGACCACTTTGGTGGGAAGGTAACAGCGTTCATGCGCTCCTGTGTCTAGTCATGCCTGCCACATGACCACAAAAACGTCCGCAGCAGCAGACAGTGCTGGCTCTTCAGCTTTGAAACAGAGATGAGCACTGAACCCTAGAGTTGGATACAACTGGCTTTCGAGCAAGGGAAACCTTTACCTTTACCTAACCTCCTCCCACCCCCATTTTAAAAAAGCCACCTACTTTGCTGAACAAGTTAGAATTGTATTGTGGAATTGGGATTGGCCCACTCAAAGTTATTGCCTTCCTGTGGATTTTGAATGTTGCTTTGTTTTTTTAAAAATCAACCTGGCTGACGTTTTTGTTGGGCTCCTGACGTAACTGCTACGTGTTGTAACTGCTATGTTGAGAAGTCCAAAGGGCCAACCTGGTGCTTATAAGCAGACGCAGACTTGGTAGCCGCTCAGATTTTCCATCGTATTTTTCATTGATTATGGGTTGTGTAAAGCCAGAGAAGGGGGACTGCGGTGGTTTAGTGGTTAAGATGCTGAACTTGAGGAAGTTCGGCAGGTCAACAGTTTGAGACCCGGGTGCTGAATGACAGAGTGAGCTCCTGCCTCTGTCTTGACTCCTGCCAACTTAGCAGTTTGAAAGCAAAAAGATAAATAGATACCACTTCGGTGGGAAAGGTAATAGTGTTCCATGTGCTCTGCCACATGACCACAGAAACATGTGCAGACACATACAGCGCTGGCTCTTTGGCTGTGAATGGAGATGAACACCAAACCCTAGAGTCAGAGACAACTGGCTTTCAAGCAAGGGAGATCTTTCCCTTTAAAGCCACATAGAGAATAGCTTCAGAGAAATTCCTTCCAGCTTGTTTTCTTTCCTCACACTTTTCATATTCATTAGTTTCAATTATTAGGCTGCACTCCTCCAATGAGATTGTGAGTAGTGCATGATCTGAAAAACAACAACAACAACCAAACTTCTAGATTCTGGAAGAACTTAATTTTTGGCCTTACAAAAGGGGGACAAAAACAACCAAGGAGCAGTTGAGAGGCAAGTGGGGTTGGAGCAGGATAGATACCAAGCGATTTTAGAGAAAGTTCATTTGTGCCCAGGGTGTAATCTGATTCTTATCACCCAGCTGCTGCTCCCACTAAGACTGAGCACTAAGTTTAGCCCTGGCTGGGGTTATAACCTTTAGCAAAAGGCCAGAGGGATGGTTTTTAATTCGATACTAAAGAGATGTCTGTGGGGTGTTGGTGGCAGATACTCTGTTGCTACCATCTATGTTAGGCTGGTGACTTTTGCATTGGTCATGGGCTACTAAGAGTCAAGCCTGTGACTATCAACCTGTTGTTGTTGTTGTTCAGTCGCACAGTCGATTCCGACTCTTTGCGACCCTATGGACCATCGCTCTCCAGGCACCTCTGTCCTCCACCATCCTCCTTAGTCCACACAGCCCCGTGCCCATTGTGTCTACAATACCATCTAGCCATCTCATCTTTGGCCGTCCCCTTCTTCTTCTGCCCTCCACCTTCCCCAGCATCAAGGCCTTCTCAAGTGAATCCTCTCTTCTCATTTGATGTCCAAAATACTTCAACTTCATCTTTGTTATTTGTCCTTCTAAGGAGCACTCAGGGCTAATCTCTTCTAATATTGACCTATTTGTTCTCCTCGCTGTCCAGGGGACTCTCAAAACTCTCCTCCAGCACCACATCTCAAAGGCATCTATTTTTCTTCGCTCAGCCTTTCTAATGGTCCAGCTCTCACAGCCATACATTACCACCGGGAATACCATTGCTTTGACTATGCGGACCTTTGTTTGCAGTGAGATATCTCTGCTTTTCACTATGTTCCACAGGTTTTTCATAGCTTATCTCCCAAGAATCAGTCGCCTTTTTATTTCATGGCTGCAATCCCCATCTGCAGAGATCTTGGATCCTAAGAAAGTAAAATCTGTTACTGCTTCTACTTCTTCCCCATCTATTTTCCAGGGACTTATAGCGCCTGTTGCCATTATCTTGGTTTTCTTGATATTGAGTCTCAGGCCAGCTTTTGCACTCTCTTCTTTCAACCTAATCAGGAGCTTCTTTAGGTCTTCTTCACTTTCTGCCAATAGGGTGGTATCATCTGCATATCTCAAATTGTTGATGTTTCTCCCAGCAATTTTGATCCCATATGGTGATTCCTCCATCCCTGCATTGCGCATTATGTGCTCTGTGTATAAGTTGAATAAGCAGGGTGACAGAATGCAGCCTTGTCTTACTCCTTTTCCTATTCCAAACCACTCCGTCATTCCATACTCTGTCCTAACTGTTGCTTCTTGACTCATGTACAGATTTCTCATGAGACATATGAGGTGTTTTGGTATTCCCATTTCTTTAATTACTTGCCACATTTTGTTGTGGTCCACACAATCAAAGGCCTTGGTGTAGTCAATGAAACAGAAGTAAGCTTGTTTCTGGTATTCCTTTGTTTTCTCCATGATCCAGCGTATGTTGGCAATGTGATCTCTGGTCCCCCTGCCTCTTCTGAATCCAGCCTGCACCTCTGGTAGTTCTCTTTCTACATGCTGCTGTAGTCTATCCTGTATTATCTTGAGCATCACTTTGCTAGCTTGTGGGATTAGCGCAATTGTTCGATAATTTGAACATTCTTTGGCATTGCCCTTTTTTGGGATTGGGAACCTGTACACCTGGGGTTCTCAACCTTTTCAAGCTGCGGGTCAGACCATAGACCCGCAGACAGCTGAGTGGGCCGGGCTGGTGTTCTGCCCCCACCTCCATAAACACTGCAGTATAACATGTCTGCGACTGTCATAAATGCATTTAGGACAGCCGCGGGTGCATTTATGTCTGTTGTAAACGCGCCTGCTTCCGGTGCGTTGAGGGCTTTGTGGGCTGGATGAATTGGCATTGGGGGCCAGATCTGGGCCCCATGCCATAGTTTGGGTATCCCTGGTCAAGAGGATACAGTACTTGATCTGAGCTGTAGGCATCAGCTAAGAATACAAAACATCTTGCTGAATGAATAACATCCATTGTTGATTGTTTCCAGGTACTACTGAATTACTGATAATAATACAGTAATTTCGTATCAGAGATTACTGTGGGTTGAAAGGATTTTTAGGGGAACCTGAATGAGGCTCCTTTCATGTCCCCCAAGTGCACTCTCTAATCCTTTGCACTGCATGAAAATATTTTCCAAATGTTTTGGTATGTCTGGAGTATGTTTTGAGCCTCCATAGAATATGGGCTACAGAAAGAATTCTGCAACAAAAGTGGTGTCATTGGGACAAGGTTTTCAAGGATGGTTGCCTAAGTCAGGAAGCAAAATGAGGGGACTTACTGAAGCTGGGGTAGCCATGAGGTGCTGCTACTAGGCTACGTTCGTTTTTTGAAGATCACAGGTTGTTTAGGACTACAGTGGCAGAAAGAGGACAAAAAGGTCACATGGAGACTGCTGGAGCATTTGCTCAACCAGGGCATTCTGTTTGATGAACAAACAACTGTTAGCGAGGACTCTGTGCAGGGGACAGAGGACAACGAACATCAAATGCCAATGTTTCTCTAGGTTTGCACAATCACTCACTTTAGAGTACTTACTTTGTTCACCTTAGTACTTTGTGATGGAAGTTGCCAGTTTTTGAATACAGCTGGATAGATACTCATTGACGGGGCAGTATATAACGCATTCACTGGCTCATCTATCACAGGATCATCTCCTTTGAGCATTGGGGGCTCTCCAGGGATTTGGAGTTGGGCTTTAATTTAGACCTGCCAACGACTGAAACTGGCACCTTCGGGGTGTCAAGCATATGGTTCAGAATGGTTAGAACAGGGGTGCCCAAACTATGGCCCACGGGCTATAGTTTGGGCACCCCTGGTTTAAGCAGAGAAAATGGCAGCTTAAAATCTATCTCATCCTGTTGCAAAACAGATTGCAAGGCATGTTTTACTTCTGCTTCTGGTGGGAGGAACCATATGACTGGCCCGCTAAACCACATGACCAGCCAACTGAACCATGTGACCGGCCCACAGCCTGAAAAGTTTGGGCATCCCTGGGCTAGAGCTACTCCTGGATATCATTCAGAAAACTGTTATCAATGCTACCAGACATGGATTTCTGACTACTCTGAAATCACTAGACCCCTGTATGAGATCTTGGCAAGAGCTGAGGTAGGGGACATCCAGGAAAAAAAGGTCACAGGAGGTCAAGAGACTAGTGCAAAAGGTGAAACATAAACTGGTGAAAGCCTCAGTGTTAGAACTGTCTGATATTGAATTTGTGCGGAAGAGTTGTACTAAGTTCCCATGCACTATGCACCATCCTAAAAGCAAGGGGTCAACTTTGGCTCACCCCCAATTGTCTGATGCAATATCAGGCTGTGCTTTTGGATTTGCCTGATGTGGAAGTTAGCAGACCAAACTCTAAACCCAGCAACTCTCCTCCCAGACCTGGCTTCAGATGCTGAGACAGACCATGTCTGTGAAACCATCCTATATCATAAAGGCAATTAATACCTGGGCAGTACCTGCTATACGATATTCAGCTAGAATAATTGATTGGACCCAAACAGAATTAGACTAGACTGAAAAACAAGGAAGCTAATCATAGAATAACTGAGTCAGAAGGGGCCTTTTAGGCCATCGAGTCCAACCCCCTGCTCAGTGGAGGAATCCAAATCATAGCAGATCTGACAGATGGCTGTCCAATTTCCTCTTGAATGCTTCCAGTGTTAAAGCGCTCACCACCTCTCAAGGCAGTCAGTTCCACTGTTGTACTGCTCTAACTGTTAAGATGTTTTTTCTAATATTCAGCTGATATCTGGCTTCCTATATTTTCAGCTCGTTATTATGTTTCCTGCACTCTGGGATGATGTAGAACAGATCCTGTCTTTCCTCTTTATGGTCCTCTTTCAGGCATGTGCAGAGTGCTATTATATCCCCTCTTCTCAAGACTAAACATCCCTGCAATCCTTCACTACTTGACTGTATCCTTCCTTTGTAGCCTGACTTTCCTTCCACTTCTTATACTATACGTGTCCTTTTTATTTTTCACTCTTCTCTGAGCTTTTTGTTGCATCAAATTGATCTCTTTTGCTGTCTTCTACTTTTCTTTCTTTTTGGAACTGTCTGGAGTCGTGCCTTTAAAATTTTCATTTTTAGAAACTCCCACCTCTCTTGGACTTCTTTGACTGAATGGACCTCCTGCCATGCAGTTTTACCTATCATTGTTCTGAGTTTATTGAAGTTTGCTTTTCTAAAGTTTTAGTGTCTCGCACGGAAGACAAAGAAGGAGTCGCAGTAAGGACTAACACAGGTTTATTCTTGGGTGGTCAGGGTGAACATGTGGTACTGGCGGAGGTACATCACATTATATACAGTGGCGAAACACATTTGAATCTGGTGCACGGTGGCTTATTGGCTGCCACCGTTGGGGGCGTCGACTTGAGACACGCCCCCCTCTTCTGTAGTAGTTCTTCATGCGGAGAAGTTCCCGCGGCTGTCCGTGATTTGGGGGATTGAACCATGTGAGTATGAACGCTCGCAGCCGCCCTTTATGGGCGGCTCGCTCGCGTTCCTTTAGCAGCTGTGATACATTGTGATATGTGGCTGGTTACATTCATTTACTTAAGGCAACAGTGTCCATGCATACACAACATCCCTCCCCCCTAGGATGGGACGAAGTCCCTTAACCATTGTGGCTTGCCGCACGTGCGCCTGGGGCGTGTGGCCGCTTGCCCTAACACAGGGGAGCCCGTGGCTCCTGGTTCCGCGCGGTCTTGTCCTGCAATGTAAAGTGGGGACCCGTTAGTGGTTCTGTGATGAGACTGCGTTGACCTTGCATGTGGGGACGGGAATGGAATGAACAGCTGGGAAGTGAACCCTTGCCTACCGCCTGCGGAGCCCGGGGACCCACCTAGCACGAACTTCGGGACTGACGACGAGACCCTCGTGGCCCCGCTGTCTCCCACTGCCTGTTCGGGGGTTTGGGGATTTGAGGCTGGCGAGGTTCCGCTGGCTGCCTGTCTTTGTGGCGCTTGTCTTTTGGGGGCCGGGACTATGGTGTACTCTAGCATGCCCGCGTTGTGGGGACTGGAGGTACCAGGGGCTGAACTGAAACCCCTCTTCTCGCTAGGACGGGTGGGGGACCACTCCGCTAACTCCCCCTGGTACGGAAAATCATAGTCATACTCATGGTCATGGTCATAGTCGAGGACAAACTGATTCCTCTCTTTAATTGCGTCCTCGTGCGCCTCCGTGACTCCCCCTTGGGTAATGCGGGTGGGGGAGGACCCTAACGCTGATTCCCCCTCACTGGTGACCCTTTTTCGGAGCTGGTTGGCGTGCCGTCTCCACAGTAGCCCTGAGCTAGTCTCGACCCTGTAGGACACTGGTCCTGTCTGCTCGATGATCGACCCCGGCACCCACGCTGGCCCTGAGGCCGCATAGTTCCTACAGTAAACCGGGTCCCCTGTGGAAAAGTTCTTGGAGCTCCCCCCCCTAAATTAATATTTCTCCCCTCATCCTCCACCCTGGACGGATCCATCCGGTCAAACAGCGTTGCCGGGCGCCTCTTCATGAGCAGCTCGGCTGGGGAGAATCCTGAAGCTAAGGGGGTGGTCCTGTAGCTGATTAAGAACTGACACAGGTGTAGGTTCAGATCGCCGGGACCCATGCGCCGCAGTGCGTCTTTCGTAGTGCGCACTTGGCGCTCTACCTGACCGTTTGTGGCGGGGTGGAATGGGGCAGCAGTGATGTGCCTGATTGCGTTCCTCTCCATGAAGGTTTGGAACTCGGTCGACGTGAAGGAACTTGCGTTGTCGCTCACGAGGACGTCTGGCAGGCCGAAGCAAGCAAAGAGTTTGCGCAACTGCTTTATGGTTGTCGCGGAGGAGGTGCTGCTCACGGGGATTACCTCCAACCACTTGGAGTAGGAGTCGACAACCAGTAGGAACGTGGCCCCGCGGAAAGGCCCCGCGAAGTCGACATGAATACGGGACCACGGCCCGCGGGCCGTGTCCCACTCTCTATGGGGTAACCGGGACTCCTCGGGCCGGGAGCTCTGGCAGCTCTGGCACGTGCCCACTAGACGCTCTATGTCCGCGTCTATCTGTGGCCACCAAAAGAAACTTCTAGCTAGGGCTTTCGACCGCACGATCCCTGGGTGACTGGTGTGCAGTAACTTCAGTACCTTTGCCCTTAACTTTTCTGGAATAATCACCCGCTGGCCCCAGAGTAAACAGCCCCTTTCCAGGGAAAGTTCCACCCTGCGCCTACAGAATGGCTTGAACGGTTCCTCTGGGGGAGTAGTGGGCCACCCTTTCCTCACCCATGAGCTAACTTGGGCTAGAATCTTGTCGGCCGCCGTGGCTTTGGCGAGGTCGGCCGGAACAATGGGGGGTGAGTCGAGGGACCCGATCAACATGACCTGATGGTCCTGCTCTACCTCGCATGCGGCATCCCCTAGGCTAGGGAGGGGGGATCGGGACAGTGCGTCCGCATGGGAGATCTCCTTCCCAGGGCGGTAGACTATCTCGTACTGATAGGCGTTGAGGAATATGGCCCAACGCAACATCCTGGGGGAAAGTATTTGGGGAGTAGGTTTGCCGGTAGTGAAGATTCCCAGAAGCGGCTTGTGATCCGTCACTACCGTAAACTCGCGGCCGTATAGAAAATCATGAAACTTTTTGGTCCCTGCAATTATGGCCAGGGCCTCCCTATCCGGTTGCGCGTAGTTGCGCTCAGCCTTCGAAAGGGACCTGGAGTAATATGCCACTGGGGCCTCCCGCCCGCTCTCTAACACGTGGCACAGGACCGCCCCCACCCCTACCGGGGACGCATCACAGACTAGAACCACTGGCTTCCTCGGGTCAAAGTGTGTCAGAACCGCATCTGAGGAGAGGAGTGATTTTAGTTCTCGGAAAGCTTTCTCTTGTTTGTCCCCCCACCGCCAAACCGCGTCCTTTTTTAGTAAGGCGTGCAGTGGCTCCGCAACCGATGCCTTCCTAGGCAGGAATGAGTGATAGAAGTTAAGTAGCCCCAGAAACGACTGCAACTCCGGCTTTGCGGTGGGGCGAGGGGCGTTCTGCACGGCCGCAACCTTGGACTCTGAGGGTCTGATCCCCTCTGGGGTTACTTTGAAACCTAGGAACTCAACCTCCCTCGCAAAAAACACACACTTGTCCTTCCTTAGGCGAAGCCCCGCTTTCTCGAAAACTGAGAGAACCCCATCTAGTCTTTTAGCTAGTTCTACCTCGCTCCCCGCTGTTATCAGCACATCGTCGAAGTATGGTAGAACCCCTGGGAGCCCCTTCAGTAGGCGTTCCACGAGGGACTGAAAGATCCCGGGGGCCGAGTTCACGCCGAACTGAAGGCGCGTTACCTTAAATGCCCCCTTGTGCGTCACTATGGTTTGCGCGGCGGCAGCGGCTGGGGTCACTGAGAGTTGCTGATAGGCCTGGGCCAGGTCTAACTTGGCAAAACACCTCCCCCCATGAAGTGTGGCCAGCAGATGGCTGACCACGGGCACCGGGTATGCATTTGGCCGAATGGCCTTATTAATCGTACATTTATAGTCCGCGCAAATCCTGACCTCCCCGTTTGATTTGAGGGCCGTAACAATCGGCGTCTCCCACTCTGCCGAATCAACTGGGACCAAAATCCCTTACCCCACCAATTTGTCCAGTTCCGCCTCGATTTTGTCCTTGAGTGCGAAGGGCACCCTCCTTGGCTTAAGGCGGATGGGCCGGATTTCTGGGTCCAACTCGAATGAAACTGGGGGCCCCCTGTAAGTACCGAGCCCCTTTTTGAAAACGTCCGGGTGCGCATTGCAAACGTCCTGCATTGGGTCAGTCTCAATGGCGTGGATGCCGGACAGTTCTATTCCCAGGGGAGCAAACCACTGCGTTCCTAGGAGGCAACACTTCCCCCCCTTGAGGACCACTAGGGGCAGCTTTTCGGAGAAATTCTTGAACTTCACCTTGAATTTCCCCACCCCCAACACCGGGATCCCGTTCCCCTGTACGTCCCGCAGGTGGGACCGCATGGCCCGCAACTTGGGCCGAGCCTCTGGGGGAATGCGCATGTACTCCCTCTGGGACAGTATGGAGTAGGACGACCCTGAGTCTATCTCCATTTTTACTGGGCGCCCCTGCAACTGTACCTCCACGTAGAATCGCCGGTGCTCCAGGGCCACGCGGTGTACGCCGTCCTCGCCGTGGATGGTGGATACCTTCCTGGTACCGGCCACCTTCCGCTGGTGGTGCTGGGGATGGCTGGAGCTGCCTTTGTCCTCGGTTCGCCCGCGCCTGCATACTCGGGCGATGTGTCCCTTTTGACCGCAGTTGTGGCACTCGGCCTTGCGGAAGGGACACCTCGTGCAGTCGTGGGCCGCGCCACAGCCGTCGCAGCGGCGGTCTTGCCGCTCTCGGTTTTGCCACCGCTCCCCACGCTTCCGTACTCTCTGGACGCCGTCGTCGTCGCTGGTGTAGGAATCCGCCGTTACGGAGGAGTCGTCGGAGGTCTCTGGAGTGCCGGCGGGCGACTTCGGTGCCCGCCAGGCTGCCTTCGCAGGAGTCCGCCGGGCCGCTTGAACAGGGGACTTGGCCCGCTCGGACGTTGTGCCGCGGGCCCTGAACACTTTGATCCCGCTCCTGGCTGCCTCGGGCGCCTGCGCCTCTCGCAACACCTCATTGAACGAAAGGTGCTCGTCGCGGGTCATGAGCTTCCATTGCAGCTCTTCGTCCCGCAGGCCGCACAGCAGGCGGTCTCGCAGTGCCTGGTTCAGATCGTCCCACTTGCAGTGCACGGCCGCCAGTCTGAGGGCCGCTGCGTAGTCGGACACGGACTCGCCTGGGCGCTGGTCTCGCCGGTGGAACGCGACCCGGGCCGGAAAAATCGACACGGGCGGCTGGAAATGTGCCCTCAGCAGTTCCAGGAGTTGGTCGATAGGCACTGCTTCAACCTTCCTTGGCGCCACCAAGTTCATTTGGATGCGCAGCGTGGCCGGTCCCACCTGGGCTAGGAAATGGGAGCGAATCAACGCGTCGTCATTGTCAGGGGTGATATCATACTGCCATGAACTACATGTACCGTAATGCACCGCTCGTGTAACCCTACCCCCTCTGACCTCCTCTGACCTCACCTAACCCTATTAAAGGACCCTCACCTACCCAACGACTCTCTCTCTCCTATCCTGACCACTGATCATCACTGACCGCCATGCGGCCAGTGGAAATAAAGAACTATAAAGGCAATGAATGAGTCTTGGGGTCTTTGGGCCGAACCTTCGGAAACCCTCTAACAAATTGGTAGCAGAGGATTCGTTTTGCCCATAATTAACCCCAGGAAGCAAAATTACCAAACGGAAGACCCAGACGAGCAAAGGGGGGGCCAAGATGCAGGCCAAACCCAAGGGGCTCAAAGATGGATCCAAAACCGGAGACGACCAGCACACGATCCAGGTAACCGAGCTCCAGAAAATAATCGCCGGGAAAGAGACAATCTCCATGGCAGAGCTACTGGCCCTGATAAACGACGGAGGCGAACATTCCAACGACAGCGCGGTAAGCTCCACCCCGGGGACCTCTGTGGCGGGAACACCAGACACAACACCGATCCCAAATCTGGCCGACCAATTACAGATGGTGGCCTCAGATTCAAATCATCTGGTGGGAAACCCCATCGGGCTACCAATACCCAGGGACAACCCAAGCGGGCCGGCAATGCATAAAAAGGAAGGGACCCTGGCACCCGGGAGGCTGGATGCACGCACCCCAGAAACGTGGGCCATGCCAATCCTCAGCCCCCAGACAATAGAAGGGGAGTGGGAAACCCCAAGAGCGCCTAAAAGGGACACCACCAGCCGCATGGCTGAGTCTCAAGGGGGGGCAGAGGATTCACCCATGACAAAAAGTCAAAGCGGACGCGAGGGGCATGGGGAACTGAGAACACAAGCAAGGGAAATGAGAGAAGCAGAAACCTACCGAGACCTTTTGCCCATCCGATCCGACCGCGGGAGAGGCTCCGAGGATGATGCAGACCCCCATGCCAGGCCACGATCTGAGGAGGCGGAGTCCTGGCGCTACGGAATTCCCCCAGCCCAACAAAGAAGGAGACGTCCCTCCTACGACTCCGCCTGGCCTCCCAACCAGGAAAGCAGCCCCAGCGACGGAGCTGCACTTCCAGCAAGGCTCCAGCCAAGGCAAGCAGGACCTCCGGAACAGAGATCCACCCACCTCGAAGACCAACGAGGAATGAGCTCTGCGCAGACGCAGATAAGGCAGCAGAGCTCCCCCACTGGCGAAGAAGGAGAACCCGAGAGGAGAATGGGCTCCCCCTACTGGCAACCAAATGGGGAACAGGCGGGACTTTCAAAACCAACAATATGCGTCCCCACACCCTTCTGCCAGTTTAAAGGCAGCCCAGGACACCAGAACTATTCAAGCAACCAAGCCCAACAGAGCCAACTGCCAAATAACTTCCCAACCCTCGGCATGACTGGGAAGAACTTTATGGACTGGAACCAACAATTTCAGGTACTGTTAATGAGGGAGGGGGCTTTACACCTAATTCAAGACCCACCAGAGAAGCCATGGTCCATGGAGGTGGACAGACTGCATCACAGGGCATTTTGCCTGCTTTTGGGTACCATAGATGCAACTATGTATGGGTGTATTCCAAGTGAGTCAACTGTCTATGATGTTTGGGGGAAATTGTATAACATGTTTTATTGCAAGAACAGGAGCACAACGTGTTTACTGCTGAGGGAGCTGTACGCATACAAGATTAAAGAGGGAGATAGCATGGGTGAGCATCTGATGAGATTAAGCAACATGAGGTCTGATCTCATAAGAAGGGGCGAAACCGTTACTGAACAGCACCTAATCAGCATCATCTACAATTCTTTCGACCCAAGTTGGGACGACTTCCTGACCCAATTAGACAACACCAGCGGTGACAATGTCACACTGGACTATATCACCAGGAAACTCATAGCCGAAGACAACCTCAGGAGAGACAGGGCCGCCATACGCAGGGAGAATAGGCCACACAAAAGGGTAGTTTTCACAGAACACACAACACGTAGGGAAGACAGGCCACACAGGAGGGCAGTATTCACAGAGCAAACCAGCCCAACACGGGAATGCTACACATGTGGTTCCAGAAGACATATTAAAAGAGACTGCCCAAAATATGCCAAGGACAGGAGGGATGCAAGATACAGCCCTTCACATGACCGAACACGCCATGATGACACGTCGCGGCTGAGACGCGAGTCACGAGACGAGTACTCAAACAAACTGAGAGACAACGAGGATAGAGAGAATAGACGGTGGAGATCACCCAGTCCAGGCAGGCGACCTAGGCCCCAAAGAGACCAAGAGAGACACGAGCCTGATTCTATAAATGCAGTGAAACACGGCAAAGGAGGTAGACGCCATGAGACAACCAGGCCCACGGGCACCCGCCCGCAACGCTGGCTGATCGATTCCGGGGCCAACACACACACATCATGCCACAGAGAGATATTTGATTTTTTTGAAGAAGACTCTTTTAGCATCAAGGTTGCCAATCAGGCACACGCTAAGGTAGAAGGCAGAGGCGACATACACATCCCTGAAATTGGGGTGGTCCAAGACGTCCTTTATGCCCCACGCATCCCATACAATGTTTTAGCAGCCACTAGACTCACGGAGGACTCAGACCTGAGAATAATCTTCGGAAACAAGAAAGCATCCATTGAAAGAAGGGGAAAGGAAATTGGAAGAGTGGAAATCATAGGCGGACTACCATACTTCATTGGAGGGGAAGACGAAGAGAAACAAGTCACCATAGGATCGCTCGACAGTAATGAAGAAGAAGAAGCACAGGAAGGCACATCAGATGAACCCGAGGAACAACAAAATGAAGGACCAGAAGCGGAAGCGGATGACCTCCACAACTCCCCCAGGGATGCAGAGGTCAACAGAACGAAGAAAAAAACACCAAGGATAACCATAGGGAAACCAGATCATGATGAGTGTGCACACTTACTGCACAGAAAGTTAGGACACATAGGTTTTCCCACCGTCAAGAAAATGTTGGAATGCTCAGAGGGACTGAAGGTCAAAGGCTGCAAGAACTACCTGGACTGTTCTGTATGCAAGAGCTCGAAGTCCAAAACTGAGCCACGACCAAAAACTTCGGCCAGGAAGTCAGACCACCCATTCCAGCTCGTACACCTCGATTTGGTAGGACCTCTTAGAAGATCAATAGGCCAGAAGAGATTTTTCCTAACAATAGTTGACGACTTCAGCAGGTACGGTTACGTGTACACGCTCAACAGTAAGGACGAGGCGTTCGGCAAGTTTAAGGAATTCCACACAATGGTGTGGACCCAACACAACATGAACGTGAAGCAAATGATGACGGACAGAGGTTCGGAATTCCTGTCAAAAGAGTTTGAAGAATGGATAAAGGAGAAGGGGATGCTGCATTTCAAGACTGCACCATTCTCAGCCTTCCAAAATGGTGTGGCTGAGAGAAGAAACGGGGTACTACAAACCATGATCAGGTGTGCGATAGAAGACGCAGGTCTAAGCTTCTCATATTGGGGAGAGGCGCTGCTGTACTCCAACTACACGTTAAACAGGCTATGGTCTAGTGTTCTCGGTAAGACACCCTACGAAGCAATGTATAACCGGAAACCCAAGCTGGCGCACCTCCACGTCTTCGGCGTACCTGCAGACGTGCACATACCCAAGCAACTTAGAAAGAAAGGGGACAAAATAACCAGAAGGCTAAGGTTCCTAGGCTATGAGCCAGGTTCGAAGGCGTACCGGTTCATAGACCACAACCAGAGGCTGGTAGTTTCAAGATCTGCCACATTCCATGAGCACGCGAACTGGGGCAAGATACACGCGAATGAAGTATTGATGAGCAACCCTGAGCATGAAGGGGTCAAGGCAGCACTGCCTGTGGCAAGGCCTGACCAACCTGGAGATACAACATGTGGCAAGTCTGAAACACAAGGAGCACGCACAAGCACCACAGACGCAGGAGATGTCGAATCCCCAAGTCCCACAAAAGAAGCGCCTAGAAGGTCAACCAGGTCGACCAAGAACCAAACCCCGAGAAGACTGGAGGATTATGTTCTGAGCATGGAGACCTACCCCGAGACACCAGCGAGCTACGAAGACATAGCAGAGCTACCACCTGAAGAACAGGACAAGTGGAGGGCGGCCATGGAGAAGGAAATGGAAAGTCTCGAAGACCTCGACGTATATACACCCGCAAAGGTACCTGAAGGACAAAAGACGGTGGGAACAAAGTGGGTATTCAAGGTCAAACAGCTAGAGGACGAACAGATCCTGTACAAGGCCAGACTAGTGGCCCAAGGTTTCACTCAACGATACCCAGATGACTACGAGGACACATATTCTCCAACGGTGAAACCAGAAAGTGTTAAGGCCGCATTAGTAATGGCAACCGTACTTGGAGAACAAGTATATCAATTTGACGTACAGACAGCGTACTTACACGCACAACTGGACAAGGAGATATACGTCAGGGCTCCACCCGGTTTTGGACGCAGCAGTGGAGAAACATGGCTGCTAAACAAGAGCCTTTACGGACTCAAGCAATCTGGCAGAAGATGGTACGAGTGCCTAGCTGAAACCATGAAGAAATTGAACTTCTCTCCAGTTAGAGAAGACAAATGTGTCTTCTTAAGAAAATCTCCAGAAGGGGTAGAAAAGGTTCTGGTTTACGTCGACGACCTGTTGTACTTTGGGAAAAGCAAGTCTAGATGCGATGAGTTCGCCAAAGGCCTACAAAACGAGTTCTCACTGAAGAGTCTAGGAAGGGTGAACAAATACCTAGGGGTACAAGTGTCAAGGATAAAGGACGGCTTTGCCATATCTCAGAAGGAGAAGATAATCGAGCTCCTTAACAAGTGTAATATGTCCGACGCCCACCCATGTGGGACCCCCATGCAGACGGATTTCGTAAAAAACTCCCACGAGGAGGGAGAACCATTCGAGGACATCACACTCTATAGATCCATCATCGGATCACTCTTGCACATCGCCAACTGGACTAGACCGGACATCTCGTTGGCAGTGAACCTTCTCTCACGTCACTCCGGCAACCCAAGGGCCCACCATTGGGTAGCCGTAAAAAGGCTGTTGAGGTACTTGAAGGGTACCATGGACAAAAAGTTACTGCTAACCCCTCAAATAAATGACAGGATAAACATTTCATGCTATGCTGATGCTGACTGGGCCGGATGTACAAAGACCAGAAGGAGTACATCCGGCTACATAGTGATGCTGAATGGGAGCCCCATATATTGGCGCACTGAAAAACAAAAACTGGTCTCCTCCTCCACCGCTGAAGCAGAGTATGTATGTCTGTCTAACGCAGCAGATGACCTGGTCTGGATAAACGAGCTAATCTCTCTCATCTGGGAAAAACCCAGTCTTCCCATTATCATTCATGAGGACAACAAAGCAGCCATAGACATGGCAAGGGCCGAATGTTTAGCCAGGCGATCCCGACACATCGATATCAAGTACAAAAAAGTAAGGGAACTCATAGGGGGAGGCTTCATAGACCTGATACATTGTGAAACTCAAGAGCAGATAGCGGATATCCTGACCAAACCACTCCCATTAGCCCAACACAGTTATTTGCTAAATGGCCTACGTCTTAGTGAGTAGGAGAACAACAAATCCAAATCACATCACGTTCTGTCCGTATGATCTCAGAAGGGGTTTTGTCAGGGGTGATATCATACTGCCATGAACTACATGTACCGTAATGCACCGCTCGTGTAACCCTACCCCCTCTGACCTCCTCTGACCTCACCTAACCCTATTAAAGGACCCTCACCTACCCAACGACTCTCTCTCTCCTATCCTGACCACTGATCATCACTGACCGCCATGCGGCCAGTGGAAATAAAGAACTATAAAGGCAATGAATGAGTCTTGGGGTCTTTGGGCCGAACCTTCGGAAACCCTCTAACAGTCATCGACGCCGGCTGCTTCCATCGCGTGCCGAAACTGGCACTCGTAGAGCTCCCACTGCTCAGGCTCGCTGACGTCGAAATGGTACGTCTTGACTCTGGGATTCACCATAATCCCACCTTCGTCGCCAATTTAGTGTCTCGCACGGAAGACAAAGAAGGAGTCGCAGTAAGGACTAACACAGGTTTATTCTTGGGTGGTCAGGGTGAACATGTGGTAATGGCGGAGGTATATCACATTATATACAGTGGCGAAACACATTTGAATCTGGTGCACGGTGGCTTATTGGCTGCCACCGTTGGGGGCGTCGACTTGAGACACGCCCCCCTCTTCTGTAGTAGTTCTTCATGCGGAGAAGTTCCCGCGGCTGTCCGTGATTTGGGGGATTGAACCATGTGAGTATGAACGCTCGCAGCCGCCCTTTATGGGCGGCTCGCTCGCGTTCCTTTAGCAGCTGTGATACATTGTGATATGTGGCTGGTTACATTCATTTACTTAAGGCAACAGTGTCCATGCATACACAACAAAAGTCCAGCATGTATGTGCGGCAAGGCTACACTCCACTTTTGTTTCTTTTGAGATCAAGAACTCAAGTAGAACATGGTCACTTCCTCCCAGAGTTCCTCTTGCTGTCACTTCTTCTACCCAGTCACCTCTATTGGAAAGAGTCAAGGATAGCTACTCCTCTAGTTTCTTCCTCCACTTTTTGTAGGAGAAATGTATCAGCAACATGAGCCAGGAGTTTCTTGGAAGGGCCATATCTGGCAGAAATTGTCTACCAACAGATATCAAGATAGTTGGAATCTCCCATTACTACTACATCGTGTGTTTTTGATGTTTTTGCAATTTGTTTCTCAAAGGTTTCATCCACATTTTCTTCTTGATTGGGTGGTCGATAGTAGACTTCAACTACCATGTTATTTTCGTCATCCCACCCCCAATCATATTAATCCAGATGTTTTCTATGGGACATGCCATATATCAGTGGTGGTGAACCTATGGAACACATGCCAGAGGTGGCACTCAGAGCCCACTCTGGACACCCATGCAGTAACCTCAGCCCAGAGTTTGCCTCACCCCTCTGCCCAACAGCCCAATGGCAGCTCTTCCTCCCTCCCCCAGCACAGAGTTTACCCCACCCCTCTGCACAACAGGAGTGCTTCCTCCCTCCCCCCAGCACAGAGTTCACTCCACCTTTCTGCCCAGCAATCCAAATAGGAGTGTTTCTTTGCTCCCCTGTTGCTGTGTCGGCACTTTGCGATAAATAAGTGGGTTTTGGGTTGCAGTTTGAGCACTTGGTCTCTAAAAGATTCACCATCACTGCCATATATCATTCTGTATTTCTATGTAGAGGAAGAAAAGCATAGCTTGAATTACTACATTAAGAAAAGTGAAGAGTCTATGCTTCAGGAAGTGAACAAAGGAGAACTATTGAAAACAGTGAAGAAGAAAGCTGAATGCAGAAAGGGAAGGATAGAAAGTTGAACAGCAAAGTGGAAAAACAAGCCTATGCATGGTCAATAGAAGGCAAGGCTGACCCAAAGTTCACATGGAGATGGTTAAGAGCAGAAGTTTTGAAGAAGGAAACAAAATGATTTATTCTGACGGCATAGGAACAAGTTTTGCCAATGAATTGCATAAAGACAAAAATACAGCATATTTCCAACAATAGCAAATGTCGGCTTTGTAATAGGATTGCAAAAAATTATTCATCGGAAACTTCTAAACTTATCAGACTTGAACAACCTAACTCTCAAAAAAAAAAACTCTACTAGGAACTGCATGTATACTCAGACAATACCTTAACTGTTCTTAGGTCCTTGGTTAGGGCTTGAACTGTTAATTTTATTGCAGTCCTCAACTGTGAACCAAATGGTTGATTTGTATCCAATAATAAAGTAGTTAGGTGCCTTAAGGTGCCACAACATTTTGTCTTTTTCCTTTTCCAAATATTTACTGTCTTATACGCTTGCACAGACTAACACAACTACCCCTTTGAAAATTGGAATAGGTGTGTGGAATTAGGATTTTCAGGAGGATTAGATAGTGTGAAAAGCCCCATGGCCAAAATACCACCTCTGTCCTTCATTTCATCTGGTCACCCCTGTTCTATCCTTGAAACCCACCATGGAGCTAGTTCTGTATAGCAAACAATACACTCAGGCCTGTGTCTAACGTCGGCTTCCGGCCCTGATGAAGTGGGGTGGTTTCCAAGCATTGAGCTCATACAGATTGGCCACCCAAGATTGGCAAATGAGCAAGGGATTTCTATCAGGCACTGACTAATTGGACCAACTAGATAAGAGAGCTTGCATTTTTTTTTTAAAACAGCCATTTCCATATTCATTGAACTTGACAAAAACCATGAAGGAGAAATGGAACTGGAGCATCTTTAACTAAGAAGAAAGGAAGGGAGAGGGAGGAAAAAGGAATTTGGGGACAAACGAGCAATCATCAGGGTGAGCACAAAGACTTACTGTTTTTGTGAGGCTACGTAAAATAATATTTACAGTCGCAGCAAGCCAGAAGCACTAGATGTGACCCAACTTATTGCTGTTAAGGCTACTGGTAGCTTTGGCTGTAGAGAGTTTGGAACACAGTAGGAACGTTTCAGGAACTCTGTCCTTTGACCAGGGAGGGTTGCAAAATTGACACAGAGGACAGTTAGGAGGACCCTCTGAGGTGACAAAGCACCCAAAGATGCTGGTGGCTGTTGCTTCCCTCTGCTGGCGAGTGCCTGCCAACCCAACGTGTCTCACCAAACAAGGAGATTTCAGCCCAGCAAGATGCAACTGAAAGATGATCTACTGGTTTTCACATCATCCAAAATGCTGGGGTGATTCCCCCCTCCCCCATATAATTGTAAATCTGTAATCCTGTGCACAAACTGGGTCTTCTTCTTGTTATGTACTATCAAGTCTTCTTGTTATGTACTTTCTTGCCTAAAACATCAGATGAAGTTGGGGCATAAATTATTAGACAAAGGTAAAGGTCACCCTTGCTCAAAAGCCTGTCATATCTGACTTTAGGGTGCAGTGCTCATCTCCATTTTGTTCATGGTCACGCATGCTCTGGTCACCTCCAGACTTGATTATTGTAATGTGCTCTACATGGGTCTGCCCCTGATGACCATTCGGAGGCTGCAGCTGGTGAGAGGGTGCGGGTGCTGCACTGGTTACCAGTATGCCTCCGGGTGCAATTCAAGGTGCTGGTGATTACCTTTAAAGCCCTACATGGTAGTGGGCCAGGATACTTAAGAGACCACATCACCCCAAGGACATCTGACCATCCCACTAGAGAGGACAGGAGGGGCTCTCTCATAGTTCCATCTGCTAGAGAGGCACGCCTCTCTAGCACAAGAAGGAGGGCCTTCTCTGTGTCTGCTCCGGCCCTGTGGAACCTCCTGTCAATTGAATTTCATCTCCAGGCAGAGCTTTTACCCTTTTGCAGGGGTCTTAAGATCTGGCTTGCGCAGTGGGTATGGGGGTCGGCTGGGGAGATAGCCACCATGGGCTGGCTTGTTTGAGCGGTCAGTTCTTGAAGCTTGGGATGTGGTACTGGAGGGTACTTTTAAAGAATTTTTTTTAAAAAAACTTAACTTTAACTAATTTCAATTTTTTAATGTTTTTAAAATGTTTGGGTGATTTTACTGTATATGTGAGCTGTCTGGAGTCACCTTGGCGAGGGGGCAGTGTTAGAAATATGTTTAAATAAATAATTTTCAGCCAAAGAGCCAGCGGTGTCTGTGTCTGCAGATGCTTCCATGATCATGTGGCAGAGCACGGAATGCTGTTACCTTTCCCATCAAAGTGGTACCTATTTATCTTCTTTTGAACTGCTAGGTTGGGAGGAGCTGCAACAGAGATGGGAGCTCACTCCACCATGCATCACTTGGGTCTTGACCTGCTGACCTTCCAGTCTTCAAGTTCAGCATCTTAAACACTAAGCCACTACAGTCCCATTACTAGACTTGTTGTTGTTCAGTCACACAGTCAATTCTGACTCTTTGCGACCCTATGGACATATAAAATTACCCTGTTAGCCCTTTATAAATTGCTACATTGCTTCTTAAATATTCATTAGCCTTGTAGTTAGTAGGGTGCAGCCTTAACAATTATAAGAGATGCCTTCTGTCTGTACAAGAGGAGAAACTGATACTTCTTTTCCTCTCCATCTCATGTGGAATCTAAATTCAATATTGCTTTGTAGCCAATCTGGATTCAGGAACCAAGGCCTGGCCCAATTTTTCAACAACCTTTCCTTCTGAACATTTCTGGAGAATTCAAAATCTCATCTTATTTGTAACAAACCACAAGACTGTCTTGGTGTTCCAGGCAGCAGATTCACGAAGGCTCAAATAAAGATTAGGAGATTCTGAAAAATCTGTATGGGAAAAGGTAATAGTGAAGTTTCAGCATCACCAGAAGATGAATCACTGAATGAGTAAAAGTTAGAAAGGGGAGCAATCTTAAGGAGTTTTTAAAAACTGGACAAAATCAAATGCCCTGGGGAAATGCTAATGTTATGTAAGAATCACAAGGGGAAGTTGTAACTGAGGAAC
This sequence comes from Bradypodion ventrale, assembly GCA_035047345.1. Classification (NCBI taxonomy): domain Eukaryota; kingdom Metazoa; phylum Chordata; class Lepidosauria; order Squamata; family Chamaeleonidae; genus Bradypodion; species Bradypodion ventrale. The sequence goes on along the minus strand of JAWDJE010000002.1, from coordinate 137,901,653 downwards.
ACTAGACTTTCCCCAAATTAACAGCAAAGATTAATCAGAGATGTGTAGAGACTATGTGGAGGAAATGCTGGAAAGCAGAACCCTTACAACAAATATACCAAGCCTCTCAGAATGAGAGCAGTAAATGAAAGCCTCAGAGTAAAATGTGCAAAAATAAAATATGAGAAGAGATGAAAAATAGAATTCGTTTCACATGGTGTGATCACTATTTGAGCCATTTACACACTTCGTTTCCCCCATCTTCTTCTTTCGCTCACAATTAAAATTTAGATGTGTATTCGTGCATGGCAAATAAAAAGAAACAAGACACATTTTCTTTATTGCTCCCAAAAGCAACCATTTGGAGTGGGTGGGTGGGGGGTGGCTGTTGGATTGGGGCCGTGGAGCGACCCTTAGGGTCCCGGAGGAGACTGGTCAAGGAAGGACACGAGACAAGATGGAGCGAAGACCAGTGGTTTATTGAGGGAAAAGCATCATCATATATAGGAATTCAAGGCAGCGTGTGATAGAATCGTCATCTGACAGAAAATCACATCACCCATTTACCCGGGTTAATTGGGAACTTCTCTTGGGGAAGTTAATTAACTAAGGCAAATACTGACAGGGGAAATCCATTGTTCCTGGCTTGCTCAAGAGTAAACATGGCCACTATTTGCACTAAGGCTTGGGCTGATCTGCAAGCGTGTAATTGCCTAATGTCTAACGGGAGTTAGCGATTTAGCTTCCCTCAGCAGAGCTGCCGGTCAGGTCAGATATGGGTGAATCAATCCTATGACTATTAATCCGCCCCCCAATTTCTGTGCCCGCAGAGCCCAGTGACCAGGAGCTTTCTCGACCAGTGTGGCCTCTGCCAGGGGCCATTTATGCCAATTGTGCTCGCGGAGACCGCAGATGGCGGCACTTAGTGTGATCCTAGGGTCTTAAAAGGGTAGAGTTTGAGCACAGAGCCACTGAAAATACTGTTTCCACTTTGGCAGCTTCTTCATATTGTTCTATTGTCTCTAGCCTGGCCAAGGCTTGGTCACCATAGCAAGTATTTATCTCCTTTACACTCATTACAATGGTTCAGGCCCAGAGAAAAACCCTTTGCCCTCTCTTTCAAGGAGAGAGTTATGTAAAGAAGTGAGTTGTAATATCTGAAAGCATGAACATTGGAATAGTGTTAGCAGAATACACTTTATTTATAGAAAGAAATTTCACACACTTATACTAGGAAAACAAGGTATTTATTGCAGAGATACATTGAGATAGGAAAGGGAACAGAATTCTAGGTAAGCAGCCAATAACTAGATAATTGGGGAGGAGATTCAAAGCAGTGGTGGGCATCAGCGGGTTCGCACCGGTTTGCCAGAAATAAATAAAGTAGTTCTAATTCAGGTGCAACGCAAGGCTTTTCCCCTGGCCACACCCACCATACCATGCCCACAGTGTAGTAGTAATTTTTTTTGAGCCCACCACTGGATTCAAGGGGTCATAGCTGTCTCCACATCTCTCAAGAACAAAGGCAAGAGATTTCTTTGGTCTTCTTTCAGAGACAATCAATGGAGGATAATATGTAAAAGACGACAAATGAGAGGTGAAGGAGGTTAACATAGATCAGAGCAGCAAGAGGACATTCTAGGAAACCTGAGGTTGTCCATTTCAGTCTAATTGTTCCCAAGCAAAAACATGCATCTTCTTCAGTGTAAACTGAGTTGTATCTAGTGCAGGAGTTCTCAACCTTTTAAAGCCAAGGGCTGGGTCATGCTCCCTCAGACAGCTTGGCAGGGGGCAGACAGACATTTTGCCTCTCCATCACATGGCACTTCCTGGTGTGGTGGAGGCAGTAGGGGGCCACATGAAATGGTGCTGTGGGCCACAGCATGGGCTGCAGGTTGAGAATCCTTGATCTAGTATCTTCCAACGTCCTAAGGTAAAGGTCACCCTTGCATTGAAAAGAGACTTTGTTGCCCAACCTGAAAAAATATTCACCCATCCACATCTAGAATCCTGGCTACGGCCCTGGTTGTGGCAACTTAAAGACCAACTCCTGTATTTAAATGTGGGCTTTCATGGATCAAGTCCACTTCATCAACTATTAGAGTGAGACCTCATGGCATCAATTTATACACATCAGGCACACAATGGCTTGCCATGCCAACAGAAGAGCAACATTGTAGCCTTTTACAACTAGAAATAATGGAACATCCTTGGCTGTTATTCAAACTTGCTATGAAGCCTGCCCCTATTGATTTACAAATGATTGCAAAACAAATTTCTCTTGCAAGCTGATGCATCACATCCAAAGGATGGATGCAAAAACAAACATTGTGGCATTACATATTTGCCAATGAGTTAGCATCTATTGATAACGGTTTGAGTGACCCAGGCAAAATTGCAGCATATAACAACCTGTTCGTTGTGGTACATCTAATTTTGTAATGTCTCAACAGTGAGAGAATAGGTATCTCCCCCCACAATCTAACAATAAGCTGGGGAACCAATTTAGATTGGCAGGCAAGCTTAGGTTACATCAGGGAACATGACCATGCCTTTTACCAGGGTACAGTAATACTTCATACAAAGTCTGCTTTGTACAACATCAAATTCATACAACATTGCCTAATTCCTTGAAAAAAATTGCCTCATACAAAGTGCGACTTTGTATGAGGCATTGGGGTTTTCCCAGATTGCATTGTGCCTGGGCAGTATAAAAGGCAGGACACATGCGTGCATTGCTCTTGTGGGTTTTGCATGCGGCGAAGAGTGTTTAGGAGTGGTTTTGAGTGCAGTTTTGGATTTTTTTGAATTTTTTCATCAAAATTTTTAGAAGCATTCCTGGGATATTTGCAGCATTCTTCAGGTTTTTGGACAATCAGGGTTGTTTGACATGTTTTTGTAATGTATTTAGCCTTTAGACAATGATTTCTTAAAGTTCTGTCAGTTTCCTGTCTGTTTCCTTGACTTTGCCCTGAAGTCTGTGCTGTTACAGTACAATGTATCTCTATGGAAATGATGTTGTACGAGGCATCGCAGCAAGGATTTGGACGTTGTATGAGGCATCGCAGCTAGGATTTTGCATGCCTCATACAAAGTCCAAATCCGTATAAAGTCCAAACTTCTGGAACCAAGTTCTGACGTTGTGTGAGGTATCACTGTATATAGACACATACAGTGAAACCTCAGTTAACACATGGCTTGGTTAACATAAAAATCGCATAACAAAAGGAAATCCATAGAAAATAGTGGCTTGATTTACAGAATTTATTTCAGAACGGATTAATTGGTTTTCAATGCATTCCTATGGGAAACCCCATTTTAGTTAATGTATTTTGCTTTTCATTGCATTCCCATGGGAAATTCAGTTAATTTTCAATGTAAGAAAAGTCCCAGAGGACGCATGAATTGTGTTAACTAAGGTTCCACTGTACTTTCTTCCCCAGTGTTGATGCAACATTGAATAATGTTAAAAAATAATGTTAAGACAACAGAGTATCGTAGAAGAAATGTGGTATAAAACAAAGTAACATTGCCTGGAATGGATGGGAGAAATTGTCTAGATACAGTAATGTCATTTCCTGCTTCTGTAGAGCAAAACATGGGGGATCCAGTGTATTCTGCTCAGCAAATGAACTCACCAAAAGATGCCTTCATTTTGGCAGTTTCACGTCTGACCTAGACATGGAAGCAGCAGCAGCTTATGCTTTGGCAATTGGGTGTGGTATTCCAAAGAGAAATCTATAGGGCCATGATGGCGAACCTTGGCACTCCAGATGTTCTTGGACTTCAATTCCCAGAAGCCCAAGCCTCCATGAATCCGCACGAATGGATTTACTGCGATTCATCCGGCCCGCACCGCCCTCGTCGCTCCTGGAAGCGGAAGTAAAATGTGCCCGTACGGCCTAGAGCCACCTAATTTCCCAACCCCAAGTTTACAGAGTTGTTTGGCCAAAAAAGTTTTCTCTTGCCAGGCATCTTTATGTGGGGTTTGAGTGGTGAGGCATGGATGTGTGTGCAGGATGGTCCTGACCCACCCTTTTTACTCAGGCACATAGTGATACAGCATCAGCACAGACTTAAATCAGGGGCCGGATGCGACCCACAACACCATTTCATGTGCCCCTGCCTCCACCACACCCGGAAGTGCCGTGTGTGATTCCTACTTAATGTACAGGCCACCCCCATCGTGCAGGCAGGGCAAAATGGCCATCCGGCCCCCAAAGCTGTCTAAAGGAGTGTGACAGTTGGCCATCACTGCCATACAGCAACAGGGTTCATGGAGGCTTGGGCTTCTGGGAATTGAAGTCCAAGAACATCTGGAGCCTTTGGCTTGAAAAGGTTGAGAACCCCTGACCTAAATCATCACTTGTTACAATCTACTGCCTGTTGCTGTATGGCAGTGATGGCCAAATTTGGCGCTCCAGGTGTTCTTGGACTTAAATTCCCAGATGCCCAAGTCAGTACACCTGCTGATCAAGGCTGCTGGGAATTGACATTCAAGAACACCTGGAGTGCCAAGGTTGGCCATCACTGCTGTATGGGAAAAATTAAAGGCACAGGGAAGACTTTTGTGGAAGCAAATAAATTCCTTTTCCTTGCCAAAGCAAGGATAATAAATATAGGGTGGAGCAGTAGCATCATTGTAGGAATTTCACAAACACTTTAATAAGATTTCTGCCAGATTTATCTTGACACAATAGGAATTATCCAAGTTGTATGGACAATTACAGCAATACCACCAACTTATGGACATTATAGATCTTGCAAGGGACTGTAGTGGTTCAAGTGGCTAAGATGCTGACTGGGAGGCGGAAGGTCATCAGTTTGATTCCCGAGTACTGCAGGACGGAATGAGCTCCCGTCTTTGTCCCAGCTCCTGCCAACCTAGCAGTTCGAAAGCAAGAAATTGCAAGTAGATAAATAGGGACCACTTCAGTGGGAAGGTTACAGCATTCTGTGCGCTCTGATGGGGGCTGGGTCATGCTCCCTCAGACAGTTGAGGGGGCTGGACTGGCAGTCCTCCTGTTATTTATGGCAGCCGTAAATGAGTCCATGGCTAATTCTGACAGCAGCAAGGACAGAGTATTTGGCGCTGCAGACTGTAGGTTGCCCACCCCTGGTTTAACTGAAGGCTGCTCCATTCATACTGTATTTCCTGGTGGTGTATTACAAGAATGGGTCTTTTTAAAATTCCATCAATGGAGAGAACACAAATCTGGGACAGAATGCAAAAAGATCTGGGGCACATGCCCCCCCCCCCCGGATTGTCATTTAAATAGCTACTGCTCCCTTGGATCGCACTCTAGGGTAGGACTGGTGTACGTCTTTCCCATTTGGGAGCATGGTGGTTCATTCTGATGGTTCATGAAGTTTGCCTGGAGTCTGGAGAAGGGTGCTATTGTCAGAAGCTAATGCTGGTACAGAACATGTTGGGTAATAGAAATCTTGCATGCATTTACACTGTGTATCTGTGGAAGGTGGCCTTTACAGCCTAATTTGTCCTTTGCCACTAACTTAATTGATAAAGTTTTTTCTTCCTCTGGCATTTAAAGCAAGACCTCATCCCCCCCCCCCCTCTTCATTTTCTTGTTTCCACTGTCTTTGTTATTCATAATCCGTCTTGGAGACTCCATTTTACCTATTTTTATCCTGATTGTAACTACAACTGGTCATCGTCTGCTACTCATGTCCTGAGTATACCCTTTTTCCAGAAAATATTTTTCAGTTAATGGACAGGAAAAAAATGCCCTTGGCGTGAACGTGTTTAAGGTGGATCCCAGCTTGCCATGAAGTGACCCACACACTGTGATCACAGAGCCATCTCCTGCAGCACATATGAAATGAGACATGCAGGATTTGACACTAGGACTGCAATGGACTGCCACAGCCTTGAGGATATTGACAAGGGAAGGTGCACCTTCACAACCAATCCATCTGGCATGGCCTCTTCTGCCTCCATGACTGTTGGGAATCAGAATAGCGAAGTGGTCCCTCCTACGCTCATTTTGCTGTTGTGTCAACTACAAACGGTAACTGTCAGTAAAAATACTTTTTTCTAGTTTAAATGCATCCAGAGTACTTTTATCATGCAAAACGATAGTTTACATAGAGGAAAACCAAGTGGGAGACAAGGATGAAATTGGGTGAACCTCTCCATGTTTTTCTGTGTTGCTGTTTTCTTCTGCCTTATATTTGCTAACGAAAAGGAATAACCAACATACTTTTTTTCCTCAGTACAACCAGACCAGTGGTTGTCAGCACTCACAACCACTTCAAGCATTACTGTGATATAACACAGCAAATGTCAGCAAAGCTAGAACTTGTGTGCCTAACAGCACTATTCATGTCTCTAAATCATTCTGTCATAGAACATTATTAGTATATTTCCAGGGTTACTTCTAAAAACCCAGCACCAATTCAACAAGGAATGAGGGCATAATATATTATTTTCATTACTTTATGTGCCAGTATACAACAGCATCCGTTTCTGCATAAGGCTGATAGGATAAAGCATTCTTTATGCTGTAATGCAGGATATTGAAATCCAAGATAAAACAGTCCACATCATCTTAATATACAGAACTAGAAGAAGTAGCCCTTCTGGAACTCAAAATTTTATTCCCCATTAACCAACAGAATCTACAAAAGGGCAAGATCACTGAACACGACGGGATGATGTACGGGTAATTGGAGTTGTTTTCAAAGGTGCCTCTTCCTCTCTCAGTTCAGCATCGAGCTCTGAAAGATAAAAATATCAAAATATTTTAGTGGATGATTGCACAAGGCACAAGGCATTGCAAACAAAAATGAGAAAAAACGTTCATGTCCTTTTAATATAATGAATGCAGCACTCACTTCTCAGCATAAAAACATAGAAGACCTGATAGGAGTGCATACGAGGTTGCTCCTAACCTGATATGAAATCTGCAAAATAAGAACCTTGCAGGTATATTCCAATCAGCCAGCAATCAGGGAAATGTGGTTACTTATTCTCACCTTCCTCTGAGTCGTTCTCCTCATCACTGGAAAAGACAACAGTCATTTTGCGCTGTGAAGCCTTTCTACAGGATCTGGAAGGACGAGGTGTTGGAGTGATGAAGGAAGAATCAGCATTTGACGCACGCAGAGGTCGCCGGCGTGAATCTGTAAAAGGAAATTGTACAGAATTTGTGGGAAATGACTAAGCATACACACGATTAACTAGCTACTACAACACTCTTTGTCAAGTGAGCGGGACACTGTTCTTTTCAGTGTCCTAATCACTTAAGAAAGGGATACTCTCTTGACTTTTTACGCAGCTCAGATTATTATCTAATACAGGGGTTCCCAACCTTTTCAAACCGGGGGCCGGGTCATGCTGTCAGCTTCGAGGACCGGACAGCCATTTTGCACTGCCTGCATGATGGGGGTGGCCATTTTGTCCCAATAGCTTCAAAAGGGTGGCTATTTTGTTTCTCAAATGCCCTTGGAGAGTTGAGGGGGGGGGACACACACACACACACACACACACATGAAATGGTGCCGTGGGCTGGATCTGGCTTGTTGGCCTTAGGTTGGGAACTCCTGATGTCTTCTTCAGTGTATTTGTACAAGAGACAAAAATATTTTTGCAAAACAAAAATACCCAGGAGTCTTTAAGTAAAAGTTTCATTCTGACCTAAGCTTTTATTATGATCTATCTGATGTCAGTGGACTTTGTTGTTTTTGCCTCAAAAGACTAAAATGGCTACCCTTTTGGAAATTAGTACAAAACATTCAAATCAATTTCAAGTATGCTGCCCTATCCTGCGTACTGGATATATAGCTTTAGGATGGGGCAGAGTGAAGGCAAAGTACATATTTCCTGGCCCCCATCATTTTGACCACCATGGGGGACAGGGAGGCTTTTTCAGCAGAGAATAATTTTTTAAAAGACAATCTGAGTCAAAAGGGCATTGAAGCAGCCTGGTCTTGCGTGTGCACGCACGCACGCACACACACACACACACACACTGCCCTTGGTTGCTATCCCTACTTTTAGAAGGGAGGTTTATTAAACATGCAAAAATATGCACAACAGGTTGTACTGACCAATCACTGCATGTTTTTTCCAGAATCAACAGGGTCTCCAATACTGATTTAAAAAAAAAAACTTGAGTGTCTCTTTAGGTTTCTACAAGTCGTCTACAAAATCAAGCAGTACAGCAGAAGAAGGGTACACTTCTCAATGGTAAAATGCCCTATTCATCAGCATTTGCTTTGATTTCACTCCTCCAAACTCCATAATAGCTTAGCAAATATCTCAACACTTTTGAACAACTGTCAATAGTAAATCTGGGCTTCTTAATTTAGTGGTCAATTATAACTATTTATGTTACACAGACATTGCTATTTCAGTGTGGACATACTTGTTGCTCTTTTCTTGGCTGGCTGGGCTACAGGTGTATTTTTGCCTTCTTGGCTTATGGCATCTTCTGGATTGTCATTGAAGGAATCCAAGCCCTTGCTGTGACACATCCGGAGTTTCTGCTCAAACTCGTCAGTAAGAGCCTCAAGAACAGTACAAAATGGAAAAGAAGAGTAGAAGTCAGAGAGCATAAGTTAGACAGTACATTACAAGAAAAAAACAGTACATTGTTTCAAGAGGGAGCTGGAGATGAGAATTACTCCCTACCCAAGCTGGGGAAGGAGATGAACCGTACCTTCATCTCAGGCTTACGGCCCACCCTGCGGAAGCGACCCAGGGCGGCCAAAAAATAGTTGTAAACTGTTGTGTCCTGAAGTTTGTCAGCAAAGCAGTCAAAGTTGTTTTGCATTTTATTAATACTTCGGTCTGTGAGAGGAAGTAACGTTAGGCAGTATGCCAGATCATGGTGCTGACGCTCTGTACTGCAAATTGGGAAGAAAAACAAACTGCTTTTAATTTCAACTACAGGTGAAACTAGGAAAATTAGAATATCGTGCAAATGTTCATTCAGTCCAGTAATGCAACTCAAAAGGTGAAACGGATATATGAGATACATGCAAAGCGAGATAGTTCAAGCCTTACTTTGTTATAATATTGATGCTTATGGCTTACAGCTTATAAAAACCCCAACCCCCCATCTCATGTACCCCATAATCATCACATAATCATCACAATTACAGTAATACCTCATACAAAGTCCACTTCATACAACATCGGATTCATACAACATCGCCTAATATCTTGAAAAAAGTTGCCTCATACAAAGTCGTGTGACGTTGTATGAGGCATTGGGGTTTTCCCAGGTTGCATTGTGCCTGGGCAGTATAAAAGGCAGGACACATGCGTGCATTGCTCTTGTGGGTTTTGCACGGAAGTATGCTGTTTATGCTGTATGCAAATATACATGAAGCCGATTGGCTCACTGACTTCCCTTTAACACCCTCTTTCCCAGGAGAGAGAGAGCTTCAAGTATATTTGCATACAACATAAACAGCATACTTCCATGGTTTTCTCTTAAAACACAAAGTTTTAAAAAATGAAATTGAGGCACAAAAGGCTAAGACAGGAGACAATTAACTGATTAAAGTGTAAAAAACAGTTCCATGAAAAATTACCATAATATGAAATGCAGTCGAATAGGGGGAAATTTAAAATAGAATTATTACAGTAAGCCTGGCTTGCTGGCAGCCTTCTTCCCTGTGAGGGGAAGCAGTCGTGCCTATGGGATGGTTCTTCCTCCACCAGGGGAGTCCAACACTCCTCTGTGGTTCCTCCTCTTCTAGGCTCTTGGATGTGCCTAGATTTTGGGGAGGAGGGAGCATGGCCTAAAATTTCCCTTATTTTCATGTCCAAAACTTGACAGGTACGGCACCATATGGCACTTCCAGGTGTGGTGGAGGCAGTTGGGGGTGGGCACATGAAATAGTACCACAGGACACATATGGCCCACAGGCCGTAAGTTGAGAATCCTTGGCCTAAAGCAGCCCGGGCCTGACAAAACTTTACAATTTCTACTTTCATGCGAAGAGAGCTAGATCAGAGTGGAGAAACAGCACATGAGACAAAATACTGACTACATCGGGATTCCATGTTGTTTTCAGAAGCAAACTGCAAGTTGTAATTAGGAAAATAAGGACTTAGGGCCATGTAAGGAAGCCAGAAAAAAAAGTAAGCTTGACTTTCAAAACAAACAAACAAAGACAGTGCTGTTTTCCTGTTTAGTAGTAAATAGCAAAACTCACTCAACAGATATATATGGTGCTAAACTGCTGGTTCACTTTCACAAGAGGAAGCATTACAAAACATCCGAGCCTCCTGGCTAGCTGTAACCACTTCCTGTGTTTCCGCCCAGAGCAACAATCAAATCAATCCTTTCTACACAAGCTGTTGTGAATATCTACCCTAATAAAGTGAGTAGTGAACGCTTTATAGGCATATATTTTTCCTAATGCTACCATGATGAAGACAAAGAAATTCTTTAGTTATTCCCTCTTCAAATGAGGGTAGCGCCAATTTTAAGAATAGTCAGGCTACTTTATTTATTTATTATTTTATTTTTCTGATTTATATTTATATTCTTATAGTTTATACTTTCACTGGCCTAAAGACAGTCATGGCAGATGGTGGTCTGCAAGTATGAAAATATGTTTAGTCCAACCCTACCTAGAGATGTGAAGGCCCGGGGAAAAACCAAAAAAATTCAGGGGGGAAACCTCCCCCCCCTGTTTTTCCCCTGAAGCCTTCCCCCCCCCCCCGAAAAAAATAAAAATATATTATGGAATGTTTTATTTTAACATGATGAATAAAATATTTTAAGGTAAGGCCGGGTTCAAATATTTTATAAACATTTCTAAAAATATAAGTATGGTATCAGATTATTCTAATTTCTGTGAGGAGCAAGTCCTAGGTTCCAAAGTTATATTTTGTTTCTAAAGTAACAGAATGACTTTCAATCTGGAAAAGAAAAAAGAAGTGCTAATGTAGCATTTCCCCCCCAAAATTTCCGTTTTCCTCCGGAAAAAACCTGGGTCCCCCCCCCCCGAACTTCAAAATTTCCGGAAATTTTACATCTCTAACCCTACCCCCAAACAGCAAATATGTAAAATCTACATATGAGAAGATAAATGTTACAATTGGGGGGGGGGGGGGGGGAATGGGGGATTCAATCCTAATAACTTGAAAAAAGTTCCCACACAAGCAAGACACAGTGCAGCAACTGAGAAAATAGTTGGTGTTGTTGTTAGCATTCCCATCAGTAAAGGAGTAGAGCCTGCCAGAGAATGCCAATTCCTTTGCCCAAGCTCCTAGAAACTACTGGTTCACTGGCACAGGAATGAACCACGACCGTTCAGTTACTTGCATCTTGTGTATCTCCACAGAGGGCAACTAGTTTTAGCTAACATTTTACCATTACCCCCCCTTCCAGGCGACAGTAACATTAATACAACTACTTTTCATGGTTCAATATGTTTGATGAAAAGGGCATACCCCTTTCTCCCCAACTCTCTTCCTTCAGCTTCCTCATTCCAGAGGTTGTGGTATCTCTCATTTTAGAGATGTTCTGGGACTGTACACTGTGGCAGTTTCCTACTCACCGTGCGGTCCGAAACCGTTGGCAAAGCTTCTCCACCAAGCTTTCTGTCTGCTTGTCCTTTGTGATAAAAGAAAAAAGCTGCCTATTGAGAAAAAGTCATTAAAAGTTAATAATCGGTTATGAGGTTAACAATGAACTATAATGCCAAGTTAGGGCACAATTTACACGGCTAGAACTTGGATTTTTTGGTCAGGCTAGAAACAGGAATACAACCTTGTGTATGAGGTGGCCTAACGTTTATTCTTCCTATAAACAGATAATTTCAAGGAAACATGAAATCCCCTTTCGTCTTCTTCCAGTATACTGCTGCTTCTAGATCAGCCAGAACTACAAACAGCCTGCAAAGTTAGCAAAAGAAAACCACCAAAACAAAAAAAATACCTCATAATGGTATGGAAAGGCACCTCCTCTATGCCAGAGTCTGGATCAGATAGACGGCTGATAATATCTGGAAGCAAGTTGTATACTGCATTATCCTGCATAGAGAAAGCAAAAGAAGAGTGTGTTAAGCCCTTGAACTACTCCAATACCAAAGGTTTGCAGTGTGGGTTGGACTTGGTAACATTTGATTTATTGGATTTGTATGCTGCCCACTCACGGCGGCTCACAGAAATCTCAACACATCAACAATACAGTATAACAAAATATAACAATGCAATGGAATAGAATATCATACAGTAAAATATAACAATAAAATAGAGTATCATACAGCGGCGGCAACATAGTTCTTACTCCTGTTCTTATCAGCCATCAGCCCTCCAGCAGCTGTGTCTACTTACTCTGCTGGGTGGGCAAGGGAACTGAACTCCTAATCTGACTCTGTAGCAAGATAGTGAGTATTCAGCAAGTGATTTGGAGGGTGGGAAGTGCATAAATCAAGCACCCTAATCCCAAACTTCACCAAACCTGAAGAGTTTTGAGGTCTAACAACTTGGCCATTCAGAGCATTAGGTCAAAATAGGACCCAAAATCCTCAGTAAGAGAAGGAAGATCACTGTCAGCAGCCTCAGATGGAGTAGATATTGGTGCTGATGACAAAGAGGGAATGTCCTCCTCAATGCCAGAGGTGAGTGCGTGACATTGAGGACGCAGTGCTTGTCCCACTCGGGACTCTTTGGCAGTTGCACCCTTGGTAGAGCGAGGGCATACTTCAGCTGGACGCACATCTTCTCTTGGCCATTGGAGACAAATAGTTGTGATAGGATTGTGTTGTGCTGCATGTATGTATTGTATAAGATGCATGTAACTTTAAGAGCTCCCTGAGCACAGCACCCAGCTGCAACCACTGAGTGGGTGACTAAGCAAATATGAATTATAAATGTGAGCATCCCAGGAGCCACATGGGATGCTTCTGCTCCTGGGGCCTGCTACTGCCTTTGCTGTTTCTACTGTTGGAGAAGGAGAGTCTGTTACTCTCTGAAAGACTGGAATCAACTGCATGGATTTCCACAAGCCAGGTCAAAAAGTCTTTGAATTGAAGGACTGCCTAATGCCAGCCTGGGAGGAGGCTGGAGTCCTCGTCTGTATCTAAAGACTGCAGTGAGTACTTTGACTCTGAGATAACCAGGAGCCCAGCTCTGGCTCTGCCTGGGACACTGACCTGGGATCACTGCCTACAAAGACTTACTACTGCTTATGTTGCTTTGCTTTAAGAAAGAGGAATCTACTGTTTTGTGTTTACCTTATGAACATGCTGAAGTAAAGGCTGTCTTACTTTCAAACTGTGTGGAACTGTCTGGGTGGAAGTGAAAACACTGTTTGGGCACCTCCGCTGTTGCAAAAGGCTAACAGCCTCACTCTGCTGCATTCGCACCCAGACCCCAATACCTAACAAGTTGTATATTCTCCCTTGGCGGAATGAAATAGAACGGTCACATCTGACATAGATGTCATAAGCCTTAGTGGTCCCCCAACGCCGGGGGAGGCTCTTGGTAGTCCTCAGTCTCATGACAAGAGGGATTCCTAGATACAGATTGACGTCAAGTGGCAGGCAAGCCAGGTTGGCAGGGTGAGACTGGTGAGTAATGTCAAACACGATGTTCAGGAGATTGTCTGGATAAAGAGTGATCTGCATATTCAATGTCAACAGAAGGAGATTTTTGCGGACCTTCATGAAGTCAATGAAGCCATCCTCTGATGGGGAAAAATCCTGACGTCCAATGTGGTCTCCATGAATTGGAGATCAGGCACGATGTGAATGGCTCCATGTCTCACAAACGTGAGAAGGGAGGCCGTACTAGGTCTGTTGCGACCAGTCAGTCCTGGCCAGGACAATCTCTGTCTACGCCAGGGGTTCCCAACCTTTTTGGGCTGTGGGTGGGTCATGTGGTCAAGCGGGCCAGTCATGTGGTTCCTCCCATCTGGAAGCATAAGTAAAAGGTGCCCACGCATGCGCACAACACTGCCGTAAATGACTCGCAGCTGTCGTAAATGTGTGTGCAACAGCCTCGGGTCATCTATGGCTGTGTTCTGCCCATGCACGGGTGTGTTTTACCTCCACTTCTGGGAGCGGTGCAGGCCAGATGAATTGGTGTTGGAGGCCAGATACGGCCTTGAGGCTGTAGGTTGGGAACCTCTGGTTTAAGGACTCGTGTTTTGAAGAAAACACCGGGGAAGGACAACGCTTGTCAGATGTAGAGCATCAAACTTGCTCTCTCTCATCAGTTCCCAGACTGTATTTGCTTGGAGGGAGAGACAGAGTGTGATCTCGAGGAAGCAGGCAAATGGGCCCTTTTCCTCTGGTGGACTCTTGGAGATAGTCTTGGAGTCGGTGCACACTCTGGTAGCGGCACAGCTCCAGAATATGCTCCAGAATATGCTGATGTGGATTTTAGCTTGACAAGGGGGAGGAGTGCTGTCCAGGGGAACATCAGAGGTGGAGCCCATGAAGACCATGTCTTCTCAGACTGCCCTCGGGGAGACGGGCATGTCCCCAAGGGGAGTTGTTTCTTAGGTTTGAACTTCTTGCCTGGTTCCTTTGTTCTTCTGTGGAGACAGGTCACCCTTGGGTGATTTCCCGCTCAGAGCAGCAGCTTTAGCAGGGTGGCCACCTTGTTCATCTTGTGGGAAAAAATCTGCCATCATGGTAGTCACTTGCAAAGGCCTGCTTATAGTCGCAAGAGCTTCTACCACCTGGAGGGATTTCTGCCACAGGTGCAGCTTAAGTTCGGAGTTGTGGTTATAGACAGCCACGTGAGTGAATCCATTACAAAAAGTACAAGCTTGCACCTGACGGCCCTCGCCCAGGCAGTGTAGGCACTTGTTATGCCTGTCATTGAGGGGGCTCTTGTTGTTGCAATCCATGCACCTCTTAAAGGTGGCCGTGGTGGTCATAAACCGGCTGAAAAACTTTACGCAAAGTATTTATTTAGTTTAAACAACCAGAACTAACTAGCAACTGTAAAAAACCCAAACCGAAAGCTGTCTGAGGGAACATGACCTGTCCCCCGGCTTAAAAAGGTTGAGAATTTATGCTCTAGTAAGAGGTCTTATCGCAGTGGTGCTAAGAAAAGACCTGGAGAGATAGAGGGTGGGAATCCTATATGCAGGGAGGGATAGGAGGAGCAAAAGACTTCATCATTGCTCTAGAATATTGATGGTGAAACTTTCAGAGACCGAGTGCCCAAACAGCAACCCAGAACCCACTTATTTATCACAAAGTGCCAACACAGTAGGTGAACTGAGGGTGAAAACACGTACGGGCACGTTTTACTTCCACTTCCAGGAGCGATGAGGATGGCGCGGGCCAGATGAATCGCAGTAAACCCATTTGTGCGTATTCATGGGGCGTTGGGCTTCTGGGAATTGAAGTTCAAGAACATCTGGAGTGCCAAGGTTCACCATAACGGGCCTAGGCTATACTACTTCATAGTGCAGACTAAGGTTTTCATGCTAGTGTACCTCCATATTTTTTTAAAAATGGTTCTCCCACAGTAGTGAACTAGATTTCCAAGTACTGTAGTTTAAATGTCTGTCTGGCCTGCTGACTTCCCCTCCATGGGATATATTTATTTTAATGCAGAACCCCATATCTTTCCCTCAAGTGGTGAAGTCAACATAGGCTTGCCACCCTTAGCAAGCCCTATCCATGTATGTTCACACTATAGTAAATCTGAGAGTCTTAAAATGTCACAAGACTCTTTTGACGTTTTAGGTCTGCATTACACTTCTCAATGGTTCGTTAAAACTAATAGGGCCAATAAGATCAAACCAATTACTCCGGAGTGGCTGGGGATGTGCTTTGGGGTGAAATGGAGCCAGGAAAAGCCTTTGATGAAGGGGGAAATGGAGCCAGCCCCCTCTGAAGCCTCCTCTAGGAGGGGGATAGGGCAGGGAGGCCATTTTTACTACCGGTACATGCGTACTGGTGCGAACCTGCTGATGCCCACCTCTGATTTCTTAGGGAAGATGGCTTTCTTTTGTAATTATCACAAGCTGTCTGACAAATGTAACTGGGCCTGTTAAATGGCAATTGTGTTTTAGTCACCTGTTCAGTCTAACAACATTTGAACTACAACAGCACAGCACTGAGTTGTGCTTTACATGCCAAAGGTTTGCATTCCTTTCAGTCCACTGGCTCACCTTGCTAGAAAGTTCAGTGAAGAAGTTCCGAGCCAGTCTAGCAATTTCCTCCTCTGGATCAATGAGAAGTGTTGCCATTTCGCTCACCTGACCCTTCACTTTTACCATGTCCTTCAGGATCAGGTGAGTCATTACCAAAGCAGCTGTCTGCCTCACATATGGACACGGGTCACGCAGCCTGAAGAGAAAAGCAGTCCAGAAAGTTAGTCAGCATGAAATTGGAAGAATTTTGAATGTAGAGGTTAAATTGGATGTAACTACAATTTTGCTAACAGATGTAGATAAAGTTGATTGTTGTAAAAGGGAACTAATGACAATTATGCTATCAAGTGCCAGACATTGTATAGCACGGTATTGGAAAAATGAAGTTACCCCAAAAATTGAAGAATGGTACAATGAGTTATGGAATATCGCACTAAATGGTAAACTCACCTGGGAATTAAATTTAAGAAAAGAATTAATTAAAGAAAACAAATTTCAGGAAATGTGGAACTGCTTTTTAGATTATACTTTGAATAATGAGCAAGGACAGAAGCCAATGCCTGATCAGCTTACATTTTGGAAACAAATTTAGTAAAAGTGAGGTAACTCCGTCTCTATGGCAATGTAAATATCAAGTGGTGAATGTTTTGTTTTATGTTGCTGTGTTATTTAATTTTTTTACGTATTGTAATATGATGTATTATGTATAAATTTTTTGAAATAAATTTAAAAAAGAAAGGAAAGTTAGTCAGTGAGCCTGAAATTGGTATCACCAGACTTCCTAGAGGCCTTCCCATCTGGAAAAGGTGGCTTATCTGAAACTGTTATTCTTCGAATGGTCACCTTGTGAAGCCACACTAATGGGTTAACTTCATGCATGCAGTTACATCGAAATCTTCTTGAGCAGGGGTCCCTAACATTTTCCCGCCAGGGGCCAGTTTCCGCCCCCATGCTCAGCTGTGGGGGCTGGAGGCGTGAATCATGCAGTTTTTCCGGAGTTTTGCATAGTCTCCACTGCTTCCCAGGTCGGTGGCTTTTTGGAGCATATTCGCTCTGGTTTTGGAATTTTCCAAGCCTTCTCCACTGCGCTTTGGCAGCTGGAGAGCGGTGGTGTATGACTTCCTGATTCCACGCTGGGATCCTAGGTAAGCTCCGCTCGGCACCAGAAGTCGTTCACCGTTGCTCTCACCGCTGTGGTGACGTATCGTGACCTCTGGTAGTTGGTTGCCATTGTGGTCCGAATTAATGATATGCGTGAGCCGGATTAGGCCTGTGGGTCAGGGGTTGGCTACCCATTCTAGAGCTTTTTCGGAGTAATAAGATTGTACCCCTCGCGCCACAGGCTAGCGGTTCTGCCCCTAAACCTCCTTCAGTTCCAAAGGTGTCAATGCAGTACAAAAAGAAGTATTATACATTGCAACAGAGACACCAGTGGGGAGGATGGGCGAGAAACGTGTAGCTCCACAAGTGACTACTCAAAGAACAACAGTTACAGATAAGCAACCTGCCCTTCTACTTTGTGGTCCCTGTGAAGCCACACTAATGTGTAATTAGCAAGCTGACGGGCTGTCACTGGAGAACAGATGAAAGAACGCGTCTTCCATACTGGGTCACCTGTTTCTGATGAGCCACGGTCACCTGTTTCTGATGAGCCACAAGTGCCTGATGAAAGTTGTGGGTTGTTTTCACATGGCAGTTTGGCAAAATTGACAGCAGAAATACTCCACTTGAAAAGGCAGTGGAGGTTGAAGAAGCCCTATTAGAAAAACGCGAAGCAGAGAAACATTTGAATTGGAAAAACGTTATTTTGGAGAAAAGGGAGCTCTCAGAAGACGACCAAGCTCTGTAGTAGCTAAAGAGAAGTGAGGGAGGTTTAGGAGCAGAACTACTAGCCTGTGGTGCGAGGGGTGGAGTCTGATGACTCAGAAAAAGCTCTGGGAGATTCTGACGTAACAGCGTACGTGCGAAGTTAACCCATTAGTGTGGCTTCATAGGGACAATGAAGAACATCGCAATCCGACAAGCAATACTGAAGTCTAGCTAAGCATCCGTCTTGCACACTTAGGCCCTTCTCACCTCACTGTGCTTCTTATCAAAACTTCACCTGGTATAGAGGTGGGATGTCCAAGGTTCGACCTGGTTAGGGAAGCGAATAGCCAGATCACCAGCTGCAATCATGAGGTTGGCACGCACACTGGAGTGAATGGATTTTCCCATCATCGTGAAGAAGAGTCGCAAATGAGTATCACAAAATTCTGCACTGCATTGGAAAGAAAAATCAAATTTGGGTATATCATGAGGTGGTTTCCAGTTATAATCTACTTTCAGAAAAACACACAAACAATGTGAAAGGTGCTACAAAATAATAAAGAGGGACAAAATAATAAAGAGGACTAGGGGGAAAGGGGGGGATAAATACCTGATCATGCAGTATTTTCCAAGGGCTAGTGCAGCTGCTGCTGCAAGTGCTGGATCATTGCAGAGTCCTGGGCTATTGCAAATGTTGAGCACCAAGGGGAAAAAGGCCGAAAGAAGCTGTTGCCCTGTTTCGTAAGAAACAAGAGACATCGCAACAGATCAGTCTAGGAAACATTACACCTCTTCTCCAGCAACATGGGCTGGAACCCAGCTCAGTTGTTCCTCTAATATTTTCTTGGTTGTTTTTTTAACCACAAAGCAAATTAATAAAACGAAATATGACACAGGGACAAAATTTCAAAGCCTTTTTCAGGGCAGTTGTAATTAACTGTATGATTTTAAACACAATTCTTATGTCCAAGACATAAGAACTACCATGATAAGAACAAAGGTTTCATTTTTGTCCCATGTTCTGTCACACAGAGGTCAGCCAGATACCCACTGAGTAGGACATGAAGCTAACACCAGTACCTTCTTTGTAAAACCAGCATTGATGTGATTTTATCTTCATATATTCTTTTACATGTTGCATGACATGTTGGGTGTGAAACCCAGGGTATAAATCAAATAAATAAAAACAAAATGACAATTTTATTGGGAAGATGACAAGAAAACACCACTAAGCGCTTTTTACATTAGTGTACAAGGACCAGATAATTTTCAATCCAGGCACCACTGATCTCAGCCACATGGCAGCACACCTGTCAAGAATCCCGTTTTGGCCGGGATTTCCCGTAATTCACCGATCTTCCCCCTCTTTCCCGCTGCCATCCCATAATTGGAACGGCCATGAAAGAGGTTACTGCGCACGTGCGCATGCACAAAGGCGTTACTGTGCATGCGCAAACGGGTTACTGTGCACTGCGTGCACCCGCGCCCGGAAACCTTCCCTTATTTTCATCGCCGCAACTTGACAGGTATGAATGGCAGACGTGGGCCAGAAGAAACTAGCCCTATTCAGGACTGCCATACTCACCATCCAGCAGTTCTGTCTCACAAATGGTGCGTATGAGCTCTGCTTCTGTGTCCTCAGCAGAGGCCCCCACCAACCCAAGGTCTTCTTCCATGGTGGTCTCATTCCCAGTACTCTGTGCAAAGTGAAGAAAACCACTGCAAGTTAACCTCTGTTCCTCTACCCTCTGACGAAGGCTGCTATTCAAAGCTGGGCATGACGAAGACCAAAGAAAGGGAAAGGCATTAATAACCCTTTCAGGCAATATCCCTGGACTCCACAGATACAACTGAGAGACTATTTACTAGGAAAAAGGTGGGTTCTTTAGGTCAGACAGTGATAGACCCTGAATACCATCTTTCATGTGTTTTTGAAAGACAGCTGATTGTCTTAAAATGGTGTAAAAAGAAACTATGCAAGGAGGCAGTGGGGAGAAACGTAATGACAACCTTTCATATTGCACTTAGGAGGACGTGACCTAAGGTGGCAAGGAAATCTACAATGAAGGTAGCAGTGTTGGTGGTGGAGAAAAACAAACAACTAGGAACCCCAACTCTCACTTTTCCTTTCTGTGCCTTTGTTTTGCTTGCAGCCTGCTCCTTTGCTTCTTGCTCTTCTCCAAGGATCCGGCGCCTGCGCAGTTCACTGCTCACTGATAACTCCAGATGTACGAGCTGCTGCAGAGCTACGTTCCCCGCAAGGGAGACCAAGTGTGTTAACACGACAGTATCCATTGTGCCAGAGTCATCACCAGCTGATTTGGGAGAAGATCCAGGTTCTGAAAAGCAAACAAACTTTTTAATGCCATTGTTGTGGGCTAGCCTTTCTCCTGAAGTTATTTCTCTGGGGTGCGTAATTGCTGACCTAGGCATCTGAGAACTTGTTCTTCTACACCTAGTCATTTTTTAAAAAAAGGTCAACTGCTCCAGTTTTCCCCACTCCCAAGTGAGTCCTACCAGGAGTAAATCTGTTTCCAGCTAACCTGCTCCAGTCCTTTCTGATTCCTGCAACTTTTTCAAAGCACGCTGGCTACAAGACTGCAAGATCTGAGCACATAATTCCTCAGGTCCTTCTGCTAACTGATAGATGAGAGCAACTGCCGTCTCTGCGAATGGGATCCAGTATGCACTCGATCTACCAAAACCTAAGGGTAGTCAAACAAAGGCACACTCAGACAAGCCTGTGTATATAGGCCCACCCAGAGCTTTAAGCACCAGTAACTTACCCACAGTTACAGCCTCATGTAGACGATCAAAGAGCATGTGTGATTGTGGAAGACGGAAAGGGGCACTGTTCTTCCCAAGGCTAGGCTGTAAAGGGAGTTGGGAGATGGTGGGAGAAAACTACTTTAGTTTTGTCCAATCTGAACATTTTCTCATTTCTCTTTTAGCAGCAACTTCACTGCTGTAAGAACATACTTCTCAGACAAGGCTCTAAAACAGGGGTGCCCAAACTTTTTCAGCCATGGGCCAGTCACGTCTTCTGCAGAATTTTCCCTATCCATCTAACTTCTTTATGTGTCTATTACCCATTTAGTCTTCTTCATTATTTTAGACATAACACATCAAGAGGCCTTTTGTCTTAATCTCACACACACGTCCCTCTTCCATGGAAGAAAGGAATAAACATGATTATATGAAAATAAGCTTTTCAAGAATATTAGAGCACTTGGAACACTGCATCTATACTAAATTCAAGGGAGAAAATGTACCAGTATATGTGATTAAACACTCAAAACTGTCATGTAACAAACAGTGTTTTACTGATATTCTCCTAGAAATAGTCTAAGACTGCTTTTTTACGTACAAAATAGTCTTAACTTCAAATGAAGTTAGCTTAGTCATCTCCATTATTGAAGCCTCAATTCCTCTGAAAAGAGCACACTTTTGTAAGCTAAGGCATTTGCTGTGGCATATGAAGAGGAAAAAATCCATTCTGATCACTGGCACTTTTCTCACCTTCTGGCTATTGCCAATTTTGGAGATAGCATGGCAAACTTCTTGAGCAAGGCGATAGTCTTCATGTGCTCTCTCATCCAATCCCACATTTACCAAAACATCAAGGTTGCTCCCCACAATCTCAGGGTTTCCACTGGTGACGGGAAGAACAGATTTCAATAGCATCAACAAACAGCAGAAATGCTCCAAGACACTGTGACTTGAAAGAAGTAAAGCAATTTATTTTATAGTGGATGTTGTTTTACAGAAACAAAGCAAAATACTATTTCCCATAGCAAAATACTATTTCCCATATCGAGCTCTACATTTGCACGAAGTCATACAAAATTTTCACCTGGATGGTGAGACTGCAAGAACATGACAAAACTCAGAAGTATCCTTACTGGCCAAACTAAAATCCACACCAGGACAACCAAAATAATAGGAAATATTATACAGGCTTTATATTCTACAAAACTCCCCATCAAGGTTAATCTGGCTCCCTGAAGCCTCATCCTCTGAAGTGGAATGGAAGACATTCATCTCTATACCTTCACCTTCTCAGTGGGGAGACATAAAGTACATGGGGGAACTGCACTTCTATTTCCAATCAAACATAAGAGTTGCAATACCCTCTTATCCAACCAAATGGGACTAGAAAGCAGTGGAAATACCACCCCGAGTCCCCCACTGCTGGCGGCGGTAGTGGGACCACCCCAAGCCCCCCCCCACATGCCACTTCCCTGCTTACTAGCCTGGAGGAGCTTCATGGCACCAAATCATCTGACCCGCGACCTCGCTCCAACCACCACCTAAATCCTTGTCTCCTCCACTTGGTTTGGCATGTCCATAATGACGCTCCGTAGCAGGGCGGATGTTGTATACTATGGAGAGTCATTACAGACACGCCAAGCCAAGTGGAAGAGACAAGGATTGAGGCAGCGGTGGAAGCTGGAGTAAGGTTGCAGGCTGGATGACTTGATGGCATGGGCCGGAACCGGCCTGTGGGCTATAGGTTGAGAACCCCTGTTGTAATGGAATAGAAATGGGGGATTGTGTTTTTTAAAACAGTAATGTAGATTTCTGAATATTGTTCACTGCAGAGAAGGTATGTGGCCTTCAAAGTGGTTGCTGGGGAAAGACTGTGTGGTAGACATAATTATGCTGAGTTATGTGAGAACGGAACTTAGATTTTTTTTTTTAATTTTCCTATTTTATTTTATTTATATAATTTTTTAATTTATTTTCAAAAGAAAAAACAAACATACAAAAAATAATACATCATAACAATAATATATAAAACTCATGAAAAATAACCACATACATGATGGTTGAACTAGTTATTGGTCATAGTACACACTCAGTTGAATATCCACATTATAAGTTAGTACTATATCCATAACCTTCATAAAAGCTTTCAATATTTCAATTGTTTGTTAGCAACCATCAAGCTCCTACTTTTCAAATTATAAATCACCCAGTGAATATTTACATTGCCCCGGAGTGTTTAGTCTCTATATTATCTCCAAACTCTACTTTGAGATGGTACAGGTCTAAAACAATCCCTACCCGTAAGGGAGTGATCGACAAAAGGCTTCCAAATACTCCAAAATCTATTTTCCTTCAATTTATCCCTTTTTACTTTTATCTCCCATGTCAATTTGTCATTCAATGCTAGGTTCCACATTTCCTTGTACCATTCTCCCGTCTGTATAATTACATCATTTTTCCAATTTCTAGCGATACATTGTCTACCAGTAGTTAACATTATTTCTAATAGCTCTTTTTCCGCCTTATTCAAACACATACCCTCCACATCTGTTAGCAAAATGGTACCTGACGCCAACTTAATTTTCTTACCCATTATTTCCCCTATCTCTCCTTCTATTCTTCTCCAAAATTCATTTATCATTCTACAACTCCACCACATATGCTCATAAGTTCCAACAGTATCTTTACATCTCCAACATAAATTATCCCTTTTATTATCAATCTGGTGCAACCTCAGTGGTGTAAAGTACCATTGCCACAACATTTTATAATTATGTTCCTTAATTCTTACTGACATTGTTCTCATTATCCTCTTTTTCCACTTATTTCTCCATTCATCATTTCCTAGCTTTATATTCAAGTCCTGTTCCCACTTCAATTTCAAATCTTCCTGTGGATCACTACCCTTATTTATTAAAATATAAAGTTTACTTACTAGACCCTTGATGCTTTTTTCACCTTTTCTAATCTTTAAAACCAATTCTTCAAATTCGGTCTTTTCTCTATCTATACCTAGTTCTCTTCTATATTTTCTATTCGAATTATCAACCTTCATTATCTGAAACCAATCCAATTTTAACTGTTCAAACAATTTTTTCTTCTTAATTTCATCTTCGCAAACCCTTAGCCATTCATTCACCAGGGAAACTTCATTTTTATCCAATATTTCCTTTTTTGTGTGTCTATTTTTATCGGAAAACACGCCATATCTGCCAATTCCAAAATTGGAGAGATCTGGGATCAAATCTTTCTTTAATCTTTTCCACACCTTCATAAGTCCCCTCATCATAGTGTTACTTGTACTTATCATTTTAACCTTAGTTCCCAAAAAAATCATTTTACCAATATTCTTATAATCTTTCATCTCCATTTCCTCCCAAATTACTTTTCCTCTTGCCAAGATCTTCACAACATTCTTAATTTGAAATGCTCGATAATACGCTAACAAATTAGGCATTCCCAAACCCCCTTCTTTCTGAGGCAGATACCAGAGTTTCTTTGAGAGTCTAGATTTTTTACCTCCGTTACAAAAATTATTGAACATCTTTTGGAACTCATTAATCTCTTTTTCCTTCAATTGGATTGCAAGTGCATCAAATAAAAAATTAATCCTCGGCAAAAACATCATTTTGCAAATTGCAATCCTCCCAAACCATGACAACTTCAACTTCTGAAAACTTTGTATTTTATCCTTAAATTCTGCTTTCAAGCTGTCATAGTTCAATCTTTTAAGTTCTTCCAATTTATTTGAAATAGTTATCCCCAAATATTTCAACTTTTCTTTAATTTGTATATTAGATAACCCCGCCACCTTTTCCCTCTCCTTTTCCCCCATATTGCACATCATTTCCGATTTATCCCAATTTTCAGTCCAGTTATAGCCTCAACGTCCTCTATTTGTTCTTTAATCCTATCCATTACCGCCTCTGGGTGTTTCACCATTAGCAACGTATCATCTGCATACATACTCACTTTATTACCCAATATCCCTTCTATACTTGAGTCCTCCTTTATATTTTTAGCTAAAATTTCCATTGCCATAATAAACAAGATAGGAGATAGTGGACAGCCCTGCCTAGTGCCTGCCTCAAGCTTTACCTCATCTGTAACCTCTTCATTTACTCTAATCCTAGCACTCCCTTTTTGATATAATAGGTCAATTACCCTTCTAAATCTATCCCCGAATCCATAGTTTTTAACTATTTCCTTAATCGAAGACCATTGTAACAAATCAAATGCCTTAAAAATATCCAAAGATAATAAACCCACCTTTTCCTTCGTCTGATTAACATTATAAATTAAGTCTAACACCCTCCTAGTCAAATCAGCCATATGCCTTCCTTTTAAAAAACCAACTTGATCGACATTTATATATTCCCCCATAAATCTATTTAACCGATTAGCCAATATTGCTGTGAAGATCTTGGCATCCTGATTTATAAGAGAAATTGGTCTATATGATTCCACTTTTTCCAAGTTCTTTCCCATTTTTGGCAGCAGAACAATTATGGTCCTATACCATGAAGTTGGAACCACAACATCTTTAAATTCCTTATAAAACTCTGTCGATAATCCGTCATCTCCCGGGGCTTTCCCCAACTTCAAACCACTAATTACCTCTTTATCAGTAACCTGTTCCTCCATTTTCCCCCGGTGTTCCTGCTTTATTCCATTCCCTAACTGCCTCTCCAATATCCCTTTAAGCTTCCCAACATCTATCTCTTTTTTTGCATATAATGCTTGATAGAATTCCTTCACAATTTTGCATTTATCGCTAATCTTATTACACCTTATCCCTTGTTTGTTAACCAACACCCCAATTTCCCTTTTTTCCTTTTTAACTTTAGCCGCTCTTGCTAATAATCTTGAGTTTTTATTGCAAAATTCAAAATACTCTCTATTTAAATATATCAAATCTCTTTTAACTTTATCTATATCCTTACCCATTAATTCTGCCTTAAGTCTTTGTAATTTAGCGAAATTTATCCTTCTTTTTTGAGTGTTCTTCCTGTAATTGTTTTATTTCTTTTTCTTTTTCCACCTGGTCTGCCTTATATCTTCTGTACTTTATACTCACCAACTTTATACTTTCCGCTCTAAAAACCGACTTCATGGCATCCCAAACCACATTAAAATTTACCTCTTCGTTATCATTCCACTGCCAACTTTCCATCCAATTTTCCTTAATTTGTTCTTTACATTTTTGGTCTTTGAATAAATTGGGATCATATCTCCAACCTCTTCCTCTCCTATTATCCTTTTGTAATCTCAATTCCAAAAGTACTTTAGCATGGTCTGATTCCTTGAAAATCCCTATTTCCATTCCCTCAACATTTTTGATCATGCTTTCCGTTAAAAATACATAGTCTATTCTAGAATAGGACCCATGAACATGTGAAAAATAAGAGTATGCCCTTTCCAAACCCTTGATCTCTCTCCAAGCATCCTTCAATCCCATCACGACCATCCATTTATCGAAAACATTCCCTTTCAATCCAGCTCCGCATCTTGCTAGATTCGTACAATCTAAATTTGACCTTATCAAATTAAAATCTCCGGCCACAATCATTTTTACCACTTTTTCTAACTCCACAACTTTTCGGACTTTTTCTAGAAATTCCGCTTGAAGCAGAACGGAACTTAGATTTGATGGACATCTAATCCTATGTAGCAATTGGCTGGAATACTTCAGAGGGAGGGCCAAAGGTGGAAATTGTCTGAGTAGATAAAAGAGGGGGGGGGGATCTCTTTTTGCCATAATTTAAAGTACTTTACATCAGAGGGAAATGTGAGTATAATTTAGTCACAATGTAGTTCACTAATTAGATCTAATCAAGCCATAGCCTGAAGCTAGAAAGTTTTTATTTTCGTGTGTGAAATGGCTAATTTGCAAACCATGTTTCTATGCTATAATCTTTGAAACTTACTAATAAGGTTACTCAGAACCCTTGTGCCTGGTGATTGGAGAGCAGAGCTGATCTGGGATTGATCTAGTGCAGGGATGCCCAAATTACGGCCCATGGGCCAGATGTGGCCCTTCGACACCAATTCATCCAGCCCATGCCACCCTCGTCACTCCCAGAAACGGAAGTAAAATGCTCCCATACAGGGGGTAGATCTGGCCCATGGGCTGTAGTTTGGGCACCCCTGGGTTAAGCAGAGAAAATGGCACCTTAAAATCTATCTCATCCTGTTGCAAAACAGATTGCAAGGAGCATTTTACATTCTCTTCCAGTGGGAGGAACCACGTAACCAGCCCATGGTCCGAAAGGTTTGGTCACCCCTTATCTAGTGCCTTGGCCAAAGCAGCCATTGATGCATTTTTAAATATGTCCTAACTGGTCTGGTTACCAGACAGTAATACTTCATATACACATGGCCCCAAAGCCAGAGTGCCAGGGACACACTGTAAGGGAGTGTGGGCCCAGACTTGTGGGTACAGACTGTTGGCAAAGTGGGAGAATACATGATGTGTTTGGGGGCACAGGGTATAACCCTTCCAAGCAGAGAAGAGTTACCCCTTACAAATGGGTGTAGACCTATCAATAATTTGTCCAGGCATGCATGCAGGGACATACATTTGATTGTTGTTTTTTTAGTAAGAATCCAAAATCAGAGATTCCGCTAGATATGGGATAGGAATTTGCTGTGTCTAAGCATTTGGGCATAGAGGACTCCTACCATATGCAGAAAGCACCGTGACATAAATCTTGACATCCCTGTCCTTGGATATCTCCCCACTCCAGCCAGAAACTGGCTACTTCACAAGC
Source organism: Bradypodion ventrale (assembly GCA_035047345.1). Lineage (NCBI taxonomy): Eukaryota > Metazoa > Chordata > Lepidosauria > Squamata > Chamaeleonidae > Bradypodion > Bradypodion ventrale. Next base: position 137,874,223 of record JAWDJE010000002.1, on the reverse strand, counting down.
CTTGGGAAGGGATTGCCAGTCTTTTCACATCTTCAAAGATCATGTTGACGGGAGAATAGTTTCTTGATGAAAATAGAAGTCCTTTTAAGGGCCAGTGGCAAGTGATCCAGGTATCATCCTTATTCTACTTATACCTTTTAAAACTTCTGACTAGAATGGAGGAAGTAGTAACAACTCACCTTGCCATCATCCCTAAAAGCATGATGGCAGCATGGCGCTCCAATACTGAACACTGGGATTTCTCTGTAAATCGCTCCCAGAGCAGCTGAACCACAGCAGGTTTTATTTCATCTTTTTGCACAAACTCAGAGACCTAGGAAACCACAGAAAAGGAAAACATGCAGTGTTTTAAGGGACAAAATGAGAATGAAAGGTAAGGCCCTGCTCAAGAGACAATATGTTATGAACGAAGTAGCTGGAACAAATCCAGCCCTGGGTCTACCCTGGCTAGCTACCATGGGATGAAAGCATTTCAGAGGTCTTCTTTCCCTCGTTTGGCTGTAAAAAGTAGTTCTATGAAAGCCACTGTTTAGGAGTTGGCAGGATAGAAACTCAGAGAGGATTCCTTAAACTCAGAGAATGTATAAGGCAAATTTTAACGGCCCTGCCATTAGCAGGATTAAATCATTCAAAATGTAGGATGCATGGGAATGAAGATTATACAGAAAAATACAAAAGGATTTTGTCCGATTAGCAAATATCTGCCACAGGAAGCTTAAGAAACCATCATCTCGGGTGCTATTTAATAGCTGTATGCAACATCTGAGCTACAGCACATTTCATTCTTAGACTATTAAAAAAGGACAAAACAAAGGCATTCTGAGACCTCTTGAGTCCGCAAGACATATTTGAGGGCACCCAAGATTTATAATCACAAAGCAAAATATTCTGAGCAAGGCACAAATAGGATTATATTAAAGGGCAGAAGGCACTTACAATTTCTCCAAGGCATTTAATAGTAGCCAGAGATGCATCTACCATGAGGAGGGAGAGAGAATGCACCAAATTCTGGGCTCTAGCCCTGTGTAAAACATAAGCATTATTATATTATATTTTTATAAGGTAAAACTCAACAGTCAGGTGACTCAATTGCAAAACTATCAAAAAGTTACAGAAATCCAGTAGTGAGTTACGATTAGAATAGTAGATTCAATTTTGTATATTGTATTGCTGTGTATTTACTCTGTACAGGTGAAACTCTGAAAATTAGAATATCGTGCAAATGTTCAAAGGAACATAACTCATTTGGGCAAGAAAAGATCTTGAGACCCCAAAGTCTTTTTCTCTATGCAAATCCCTATTCACTTGCAACATGTTCTGTGAAACCAAAGGTCCTACTAGAGGCAAAACAGGTATCAGCATAACAAGCAGTGGTGAGCATCAGCAGGTTCGCACCAGTTCGCCAGAACCGGTAGCAGAAATTCTGGCTGGCCCTGCCCACCCAAGTTTTGAAATAAAGTACTGTAGTCCTAAATAGGGCTCAACGTAGGGATTTCCCCCTGGCCACGCCCACCATACCACACCCACAGTGTGGTAGTAATTTTTTTTGAGTCCACCACTGATAACAAGTAAGGGCGATACCACTCTTTATAGTATTTCCTCCTTCACCACCACCACCCATACCATCAGGAAAGAGAAAGCCCTCTCCCACGTACTGTGGCTTAAGGAAGAAGCTCAAACAAACCTTTCAGTCTCTCCACTGGGGTTCAGATAGAGCCTTCTGTAGGCATCCAGCACAGCTTCCCTGATTCCTGGTTCCTTTGACCATATGAGTGGGAGCATTTGGCGAACTCCAAGAATTGCCTGAGGAATGCTAAACTGAGAGACTACCACAAAAAATTCAATAGCTTCTTGTACGACTGGAAAAGAGGGGGGGGGGGAGAAGAAAGGATGAATAGGACAATTTTATAGTGGAGCAGAGTGAAACATGCCATTCTCTTCTGCAAAGTAAATTTCTGGGCCTGAACACTCTTGAATATTTTAAACAGCAAGAGCAATAACACTTCTATATTGACCAATAACACTTAGTGCACTGTCTGGGCAGTAAGGTAAAGGTAATTAGCATTTTTTTGCCCTTAGGGTCAAACTGAAGTTTGGTCAAGATCGAACTTACGGCAGCAGTTTTGGCTGCGCTAAGGCATGTCTGTCTGTCTACACCACCAGGTCTCTCGCTGCCTTATTCAAATAACTTGTACTCCCTGACACACAAACATGATAGGATTGAGTCACTTCCTAAACCCTCGTTAACAGATGAATTGTTTTAACCAAGACACCCCTCACTATTGTTTCCTTATCATCCAGACAAACTACTAGGTGCAGTTTTCTACAAAAAAAAATGGTTTACTTACCTGTAATGTTTAAGTGGTCTACTGTAAAGTCACACAAATGTGTTTTGTGCATGCACAAATCACCTCAGAATGCTGCAAATCTAAAGCAGGGTGCACAGACTACGGCCTGTGGGCAGCATCCGGCCCACATCACCTAATAATCCAGCCCACAGCGCCTAATCGGGCCCATGCCGCCCTCGTCACACCTGGAAGCAGAAGTTAAATGTGCCTATGCATGCATGTCTAACTTCCACTTCCGGTGGAAGGAACCATGTGACTGGCCCATGGCCAAAAAAGTTTGGGCACCCCTGATCTAAAGAAAGCTGTTAGATTAGCCCCACCCTCTGTGTATGCCTGCATGCCCAACGGCTCCCCCCCCCCCCCCCCCCCCCCCCCCCCCAGTTACAGTAATCAGCTAACACTCTGGAAAGCGTGACAGAGGGGAGGTAGGGCGGGTTGTGTGACTTCACAGTACGCCACTTGAATAACAAACATTACAGGTTACTAACCCATTTTTCTTCTTCGTGGTCACTCTGTGCTGGGACAACGGCATGCGTGCCCATAGAGGGCTCTAAGTGCCATAGATTCCACCACTGGTATAGTGTTTTATATAGGGAGATTTGAAGGATGGGATGGAACCACTGGACTACATGAACTGTTATCTACATTCTGAAGTTCTTGTGGGTTTGTGGAGCCCATCAAATCCTATGGAGGTACTGCACAAGTATCATTTACTACTTGACCCATTTCTCAGATGTTCCCTTCCATATCTTATTTCAGATGTCAGAGCTTATTCAGAAATGCCTTGCACATCCACAACTCTTCTTTACACTTACCAGAAATTGAACATTCATACATCAGTTTCGAGACCATGCTCAAAGCTTCTGTGATTTTTGCAGAGAAGTTGTGGGCATCTTGTAAATACTGTACCAGCATCTCTTGCTTTACTATCTCTGGTGCTGCCTGTTCCTCCTCTAGTACCGGTACTTGTTCTTCGGTCCCACCATGATTTGTATCTTCTGTAGACTCTTGAACAACATTTTTAGTCTGGGAACCTGCATAACCAAAATAAATATGGGCAGTCCCAAACTATAAGAGAAGATGAAGAATAGACAGAACTCTTGAACTTCAGCAACAGTCAAGGGGAGCATTCAGATTGGGAGAATGCTGCGAACATAGCAGAGGAAGCACCATAGGAAAGTACCACAGTTAGGAGGAAAAGAAGGACTCTTCACCAGTGGAACTGCAAAACCATTTTCAAATTTTTGAAGAGGCATCTGGCAGACACCATGCCATACCCGTCAAGCACGTCTAAGGAAAATACGGGAACTGCACGGCTTGGGCGCGCATGCACAGCCACAACTCCTTTGCACATGCGCAGAACCCCTTTGCGCATACGCGCCGCTGCCTCTGATGGGCGTGCATGCACAGTAACCCCTTTCCCCGCCGTTCAAAATACAGGAGGCGGCGGGAAAGGGGAGGAACAAGCACTGGAATACGGGAAATCCAGGCCAATACGGGATACTTGACAGGTATGCACCATGCAGAAGAACAGAAACAGGAAACTCTACTGGAGGACATGAGAGAGATTGAAGTTCAGCAAAGTAGAGTCACTGACCCACACCTTTGAAAAAGAAGAGAAGCACAGATGTAGTAGGAGTCCCTACTATGTGGGACAGAAACTGAAATATGCCAATAAGATCCTTGGAACCGCCAGGTATGCTGTCTCACTGGAGGGCGGATTAGAGAACTGGCGAAGGATTGCCATCACTAACAAAACTCACAGATGCATATCTCCTTCTTCTCATTCACAAGGGAACAAATGCTACAGCCAAGTGGAACCATGAAGAAATCACAGCAGACTTTGTAGCTCGGGAAAGGAAATTCAAGGACTTTGGAGCCTGGATAAGTCTCCTCATCCATCCTACCAGTGCTCAGAAGAGAAAGGAAAATACTCTCAGTGAACAACTAGCTACAAAGATGGGGCTGATGTGAGGGATTTGGATTTTGGGACCATGAGTTGTTCTTCCAGGGAGATGACTGGCTGGCAAGAGGCAGATGACATCTCACAAGAACTGGGAAGAATGTGCTTGGCCAGAGTATGAAGAACTTAATCAGGAGGGCATTAAACTACAGTAAAACCCCTACTTATGTAAAAATTCTGTTCCATAGCCTTTTACTTAGATCGGGTTTTTAAGTAAATCAAAGCAAACCCATAGGAAAAAATGAATACAGGTGAAACTCAGAAAATTAGAATATTGTGCAAATGTTCATTCATTTCACTTAAAAAGTGAAACAAATATGAGATAGACTTCCTACATGCAAAGCGAGATGGCATGCCTTAATTTGTTATAATTGTGATGATCATGGCATACAGTGTACATGAGATTATGTGATGATTAAGGGGTACATGAGATTGGGGGGTTGGGGTTTTCATAAGTTGTAAGCCATAAGCATCAATATTATAACAAAGTAAGGCTTGAACTATCTCGTTTTGCATGTAAAGAGTCTATCTCATATATTTGTTTCACCTTTTAATTTGCATTACTGAACTGAATGAACATTTGCACGGTACTCTAATTTTCCCGAGTTTCACCTGTATTTACGTAAATCTAAGCAAACCCATAGGAAAAATGATTTTTTACGTAAATCAAAGCAAACCCATAGGAAAAATATCTGGACCCATTCCAGTCAGGATTCAGACCTGGATATGGTACTGAGATTGCATTGATCGCGCTGATGGATGATCTCTGGCGAGAGCGGGATGGCGGTCATCCGTCCGTCCTTGCTCTTCTTGACCTCTCAGCGGCCTTCGATACCATTGACCACGGTATCCTTCTGGAACGGCTCCGAGGATTGGGGATCCAGGGCACGGTGTGGTCCTGGTTTTCCTCATTTCTGAGGGGCCGGACCCAGTCGGTGTGGTTGGAGAGTGAGAGGTCGAGTCCTAGGCCCCTAAAATATGGGGTGCCTCAGGGCTCGGTACTCTCTCCTCTCCTATTTAACATCTACATGAAGCCGCTGGGTGAGATCATCCGTTCCCACGGGGTGCGGTACCACCAGTACGCGGATGACACACAGTTGTACATCTCGGCCCGTGGGGACCCCAGTGATGCAGTCAAAGTCCTTTCCAGCTGTCTGGAGGCTGTTGGGGTCTGGATGGGGGCAAATGGGCTACAGCTGAATCCTAACAAGACTGAGTGGCTATGGATAGGGGGTCCTGCGTTATCCCGGGAGCTACCATCTTTGGTACTGGATGGGGCTGTCTTGCCCCAGACCAACCCGGTGTGCAACTTGGGGGTCCTCCTGGATTCGCGGCTGCTGCTAGAAGAACAGGTGGCGGCTGTGGCCAGGAGGGCCTTTGCCCAACTTCGGGTGATTCGCCAGTTGCGCCCGCTCCTGGACCGGGACTCTTTGCTCATGGTCACTCACGCTCTGGTGACCTCCAGACTAGACTACTGTAATGCGCTCTACATGGGGCTGCCCTTGATGACCATTCGGAGGCTGCAGCTGGTCCAGAATGCCGCGGCCCGGGTGGTGATGGGGTGTGGACGTTATGCCCATGCCTCACCACTGCTTCGGGGGCTGCACTGGTTACCAGTTTGTCTCCGGGTGCAATTCAAGGTGCTGGTTTTGACCTTTAAAGCCCTACATGGTAGTGAGTGGGCCAGGGTATCTTAGAGACCGCATCGCCCTAAGGACGTCTGTCCGTCCAACCAGAGCGGACCGGAGGGGCTCTCTAATTGTGCCATCAGCCAGGGGGGCTCGCCTCTCTGGCACAAGGAGGGCCTTCTCCGTGTCCGCACCGGCCCTTTGGAACCTCCTGCCTGTGGAACTGCGTCTCCAGACAGAGTTGTTGCCCTTTAGGAAGGAACTAAAGACCTGGCTGGCGGGCCAAGTTTGGGGTGCAGGTGGGGATGGGGGTACCGTTGGGTGGTTGGTATAGAGAAGTGTGCCTTCCCCCAAGGTCCCTTCGGTTCTTGCGCACCTTTTAGGGGTGGTTTTTTTTTAACTTTTAACTTTTTTATCATGTGTCTTTTATGTATTTACTGTCCGCTATGTAAACCGCCCTGAGATGGGTTGTACCTGAGTGGGCGGTATATAAGCGTGATAAATAAATAAATTAATTTAAAAAATGATTTTTTTATGTAAACCACAGCAAAAGCATAGGAAATCACATTACGTAAATCGGGGCATTTACGTAAAATGGAACACCATTTTAGTGAAAAATCCTTACGTAAATTGAATTTTACGTAACTCGAGGTTTTACTGTATATCAGAAGTGAGAGGGAGACATGAAACGAGAGATAAAGAAAGATGAAGGCTATGTACAAAAAGAGGAACAGACCGAGTACCTCTAATGGGGACCAATAATAATCTTCACAAAAATGTGAAGTTATTTGCAAACTCAGAATAGACAGCAAAAAATTACCAGTGTGGCTTCACAAAAAGCTGAGAGGAGCTAAAAGCAAAAAAAGGGACAGGTATAGGAAGTGGAAGGAAGACCAGGCTACAAAGAGTAGAGACAAGTAGCAAACAAATGTAGGGATGGTGCATGGAAGGCAAAAGCTGAGATTAGTAAGAGATGAAAAAGCAACCAAAGATATCATTTTTCAGGGATGTGCGTAGCAAAAGTTAGAGAAAAGAAACAGTGGCTCAGCTACGCAATGGGGATGAAAAAAACAAAAGAAAAAAGTAAGCATGACTGAATTTGTTCCCATAAATACCCAAATGTATGCTGCTGCATTTGCTGGTCTCCTCTGGTCCTTTCAATGAAGAACAGCATTGAGCAAGAAGGCCCCTTCCTACTTAGTGATTCTACTGGTGGCAGCCTCTTTAGTTTTATCTTACATAAAATTAGGGAGTATGTATTGTAAGTGAGGTGGAAGAAACATATGCTTTGAAGCTTTTTTCCCTATGCTCTTGGCTCGCGGTGCTTCACTGGTGATACAGGTGCTGGGCTAAGAGAGAATGGTAACTAGAGGGATCAGATGGAATGGAAGGCTCAATGGTTTGTTTTTTTTACACTCTTCCATTCATTTTAACTTTGAAGTTTTATTCCTCCACTATCACCTTTACATGAAAAGACAATGGACAAGTGACTTAACAACGACAGCCACTACTTCCAACGGAAAGAGAAACTTCCGTTTCTATGCGAACCCAACAAAGTGACAAAATGGAAGAGTCAGAAGATAGTTACCGAGGTAAAATGTTCTCAATGTGCTCAGGATAAAATCTTCATCATCACCCTCTCCTCTTGGAGTGGCAAAGATTTCCACCTCTTGGAAATGGCGTATCCCTTCATGTGTCAGACGGATGGCACCCCTAAGTTAAGAGTGTGCACAGTAATGTGAAATACAAGCCTTTCTTTACATTTCCTTACTCAAGAATAATTTGCAGGTAATTATACGGAATACAGATCCCAAGAAATGTCCTCCTGTTGTGAGCAGAGGCACTCCTAATCCCTCCTGTGTTTGTGTTATGTGCCATTAAGTCACATCCAACATACAGCGAACTTACTGAGGTTTTCTCAAGATATCACCCTTTTTAGGGGGAGGGGGGAGGATTAGTTTTAATTGTTTTATCTGCTGTTTTATCCTGTGTTTGTTAGCCGCCCTGAGTTGGCCTTGGCTGATTGGGCGGGGTAGAAATTGAACAAACAAACAAACAAATAAAATGGTTTCCTCATTTCCATAGTGGCTGAGTGGGGTTAAAGCTAGGTCACCTCTGTTCTAGCCTATCACTCCCATCTGCTACATTACACCGGTTCTCTTTACTCACTTGTAATTGGATATTCTTAACAGCTGGACAATGCTGTTGGCTAACTGTGCCGAGTCCTCCATCTTAAACTGGTCCAGCTCTTCTTCCTGTTCCTGTTCGGAAAGACAAGTCTTCAAAGTTGCCTGGATCTCTGGCTCCATTGCTTCCCATTCCTCCTCTGGGGAGATCACCACTGCTGTGGGGTGAAAGGTAAAGTAAGATACGGCCTTCCACCCCTGTAATAATAAACAAACATTTCATGGAGATTTTGCACACTAATGATCCAGAAAATGTCTGTTAATTCTAGAGAATCTCCTTTTCTATATTAGGTCACTATAAACATATATACTCTGCTCAATTTACCACAAAGGCTACAACAAATCCTTGCATATATACAACTTGGTTTGCATTATCTATCCATCTATCTATCTATCTGTCCACTAATCCTCCCCTCCCTTGCCTCTGATTTATAAATTAAGGGGCCTTTGCAGGGTTACACCAACAAACATGCCCTAACTGGGCCCTAGGTTTATTTTTTAATGCACAAAATGGATATTTCATGGTTTGGAGCTAAAATTTCCACCCTCTAAGCCTTTCCAGTCAGATTTTAGAGTTTTAGCAATTAGTAGAATGCCAGCAATCTTTTTTTAGCTTCTGCTTTTTTAAAGACATTCTCAAAACCAGCCCATCCCTGCCATTTTAATCCCCATCATACTGGCCCAGGCGGCAGTGGGAATTTACCCACTGCTGGGCAGCTCTTTCTCTACACAAAAAGAAAACACATTACCAGCTGGGGTGCTGCATTTTTTCATTTCCTGAAGTTTCTGCCTTTCCTTCGCAAGCAGGTCAGTTAACTCTGTGCAGCTCAACTGTGGAAATAAGAATTCCTGTTACTAATGCCATTTCTCTGCCTTTAACATCTTCTTTCTTTTGTGATGTTACATTTCCCAGTCCTGTGGGCCAAAATATAACATGCTGCAAAAGCTGAACCAGGCTCCACTGCCTTGAGCAAATGATCAAATGGGCTTCTGGAGGTAATAAACTTGTCAGAAAACACAGATCATGAATATCACCTTGCCTGAACCAGGGTTGGGGGGAGAGAAGTTAAGCAACAAAGAAGGTCACTGATTGGGTTGGACATGAAGATGAACACACACACACACACACACACACACACACACACACACACTCTCTCTCTCTGAACTGTTTACCTTACAGAAGAAAGGATTGTTGGAAAGGAAGGCAGCCAGCAGCTGAATAGCATTCTTAACCACAGTTACAGATTTGTCCTGTAGACGACCCACAGCAAGGCTCACTACAGCCTGGAAGTGAGTTAAGGGCAGAGCCTACGGCAAGAAAGGAAAAGCTGTCAACAGAGTAGAATAAGGAAAATCAACTTAGCAAGACCAATGCCACCATGCCTTGGCTTCCCACTTTGACTAATGAAGTCTCTGCTGGGAGATGCCCTCCTCCTAGATAGGCTTTAGATCAGGGATTCTTACATTGTGGTCCACAGTGCCATTTCATGTGCCCCCCCCCCGCCTCCACCACACCAGGAAGTGCCATGTATTGGAGGAAGGGCAAAATGGCTGTCTGGCCCCCAAAGCTGTCTGAGGGAGCATGACCTGTCTGAGGGAGCGACCCCTGCTTTAAAAAGTTGAGAACTCCTGCTTTAGATCAGTGGTTCTCAACCTGTGGCAGTGCTTTGGGGAATTGACTTAGGCTTCTGGGAATTGAAGCCCAAAAACCAAAAGTTGGAAAATACTACTTTGGGCACATGGTTGCAAAAACTATTACTTTCTCTTGAGTTTCTGTGAAATACTGTACAGTAAAATCCCAACTTACGAAAAAACCCCGCTCCCTGGCATCATTCGTAACTTGAGTTTTTTCGTAACTCAAGGCATCCCCATAGAAAATGGTGGCGGTGCCATTTTGGCACTGAAAATGTGACTTTTACATACCAAAATGATGGCCACGCCATTTTTTAGAAATTTCGTAACCCAGGGTTTTCCATAAATCGGTACCCTGGGTTACGGAAAAACATTTTGTAAGTCAGTTTTTTAGTAAATCGGGACCCTGGTTTACGGGGAAAAAACATTTCATAACTCGAGTTTTTCGTAACTCAGGTTTTTTGTAACTCGAGTCGTTTGTAAGTCGGGGTTTTACTGTAGTTTTACCAAAGAAAAAATATGTGGTCAAGGGAGGGACCAGCTTAATCTCGCTTAGCTTTCATCTCAGTTTTTTGTTAGCAACTGCTTTTGGGGGTTGGGCAACAAGCATTCCCGACTGCTAGATTTGGGTTACTGATTCTTAAACTAGATTCTACTCATTCATTAGATTACAGACAAAACTGACAGGAAACAGAAGGTGATCATGTCTCAACATATGTTGGAATTCACATTTTGGCTGCAACAGCTTCTTGCTTCAGCCATTTGTTTAAATGAAAGGCAAAGAGGCCGAGGCAGGATTCTTGCCGAAAGGCTCCTCTAAACGTTACAATGCCACCCTTGAAATAAAGGAAGAAGGCATTCCCTCTCCCCCAATCCTACATCAGTAAACTGAAGGGCAGCTTCTCGCAAAACTCACCTTCTGTTGCACAATTCTAGTGAAAAGTTGCAGCACACGGCTGCGCACAAAGCCATGAACATCACATGTGTGTGCCTGTAGGGTGTCCAGGAACTGATCCCGTGTGCTTCTGGCACTTTCTTCCAGCTGCTCTCCATTTAGTACCTGCAGCACCACCTCCGCCATTGCAGTCAAAATGGCATTACGCATCCCATAGCTCTGTTGGAGAGCAAAACTGTTTAGAAGAACAGTTCTTTTTTATGGTTTCCAAACTTTTCAGCAGGCCAAAGAGGACAAGAGGCTCAGAAGCCTAGTACTCACAATGAATTACAATTACTTATGTAGCAACGATACATCAAATGCCCACAATACAGCCTCAGCTCTATGTCAGGCTGAGGCTACTTGTCAACAGCTGCCAAATGCTGTAGGGGAAAAGCAATCAAAATTATCCTGCTGATGAAATACTTGATTGTTTACTGATGAGTCATAACTCGAGAGACAAATTCAATATATTAAAAAGTCTCCCCCTCCTTTTTCAAATAGCTGAAAACGCATTCAACACTGGCACAATTTCACAGGCTTTCAACCTGAAGCAGTCTTGATCCAAGTCATGCTAACAAAGGAAAATGTTCAACATCACTCGTCAACTGCAACTCGTATCCGAGAATGCATTTTTACCATGAAGCAGGAAAAATGTCACTGGCATGAATTTGTTTAAGGTGGATCCCATCTTGTCATGAAGTGACCCCACACACTATGATCTCGGAGCCATCACTCACTGCACACATGAAGCGTGACATGCAGGATTCAACACGGGGACTGCAATGGACCGACGCAGCCTTGAGGATATGGACAAGGTGCGCCTTCACAGCCAGTCCATCTGGCATGGGCTCTTCCGCCTCCATGACCGTTGGGAATCAGAGTTCCCCCTCTGCTCATTTTGCTGTTGGGCCAAATATGATGGTTTCCAGTGGCATTTCCTCCACTGAAGGTGACCATCACCCCACCTAAAGGGACTCATCCGCCCCTAGCCGTTGGCACCTTTAGGGAGTCAGGTTAGTTAACCGCCGTGACACTTGGCATCGATCAACACCATTAATGTCTAAATAACCACAAGGAAACTAACAGACAACTCCTTAAACTGAGAATCAAATTGGAAAAGCTGATTTTCCCCCAGTCCATCCAGCACATGTTTTATTATAACTTAGAATAAAGATAAATGTCCAAACTCTGGATGTTTATTATTATGAACCTTGAAACATCAAGCAAATTAATATGGAAGATTAAAAGTTGGTTTTAAGTGTACAAAGATACAACAAAAATAACGCAGGCACTCAAAACAGAAGACACTTATAATGCTTCAATGCACACAGGAAGTTTAACAAGTATAGAAGCTGGTGCTTCTCTTTTCTTTACTAATTAAGGAGACAGTTCAAGTAGGCATTCTCTCAGGCAGGCTCAAGTTCTCAAATCAAATGAAAGTAGCATGTCATACAGGGCTATACATGTTCTACAGGACCCCTACAAAACAGTACCTCTCCATCCAAATGATGCATCAGTACACTCATGTTGGCCAGCACAACGGCAGGTGTTTGTTCAGCCAGTTCTGCAAGAAAAGCAGCATAGCCCTTCATTCCTGAGGCATCTCGGGCTAGATCATTAGGGCACTTCTGCCCAATCTCCCTGCACAGTGAACCAAGAGTCAGACTCAGTGGCTGAAGTTGCTAAAAACTAGGAGGAAAAATTAAAAAATAATAATGCCTCTCACCTTAGTAACTCCCCAACAATGCTCTTCATACCATACTCCTTGATCCATACACTCACAGCCTCTATGAACACTGGAGGCGCATGTTCAAAGTGCTGAAGCATTTGTGTGACCTTCAGAGTAGCACCTGCAAAAGACAGCTTGCGATAAGACTGGCTTTCCAAGCCCACAATCTTAAATGCCAGTTTGCACTTACATTGGGGAAGTCTCATAAGCCCTAGCAGTTTCCTGTTACTCATTAAGGTGTAGATTCTGTTCCTGAGTGCATGCCCAAGAGTGCAACCAAACACACGAAAAAACAAAATAAATGAAATTTTGTACATTTCAATGCATTCAGCTCAGCTATTTTCTGAATAACGCTGGACATCCTCAGTCTGCCGGCTGAGATCTAGGGAGAGCTTTATGGCAAGAACAAACATTCTTGAGGGTACACAAGAGCAAAACCAAATAAGAAGGTGGAGGAAGGAGCTCACTGGACAAAGAACAACATTAAAGTAGGGTATGGCTGAGGAACGCAACCTCCCCTATGTCACTTGGAGGACCAAGAATAGGTTGAGGGTTGGAGTAGCTATATGCAAGATGAACATGCCAAGTGGGGGCTGCTGGCAAACAACAACATGCTGTGTGAATGTGGAGATACAGAATCTGGCTCGTTCATAGATAGAACTCTTGAGCAGCAGCCGTCAAGGGAGGCACTAGAGGTGGAAGAACAACAAAGCAAAACAGTGGAAGAGATTGCTGGTGACAGAACAAAGAAAGTCAACAAAGAAGCATGGGAAAGTGTCACAGTTAGGAGCAAAAAAAAAGGGGAACTACAAAACTGCTTTCAAATACTTGAAGAGGAATCTAGTAGACAAGATGCAGAAGACAAACAAATGATACCCCAAGAGGGCATTAGGGAGCCTGAAGCTCAGGAAACCATATACAGAACCCACACCTTACAAAATGAAGAAGAGAACAGTAGTTGTAGTAGGGGACTCCCTACTCCGTGAAATTGAGATAAAAATAGGCCAGGTAGATTCTTGGCACCATCTGGTACGCTGTCTCCCAGGAGAACACACTCAAGTGAAACTATTTGCAACACATGTTTAGCAGTTATGCACCTGGACTATGTAACGCCAAACACTGGAACAGTTTTAAGAGAGAATAGTAAACTTACTGAGCATATGGTCGTATCGCTGTAAAGCTATGCCTAGTAGATGGATTGCTGCCTCTCGAGTAGGCCGATATTTCTGGTGCCCAATGCTAGGATTTTGTAGGATGCGGTAAGAACAGCTAGTCACTAAGCTGAAGGAAAAATCAAAGTGACAATTAGACCAGGTGTCTCTTAACAGTTGGTTTTGATTTAAATCATGATTAAATCAGTAGTCAGAAAGATGTAACCGTATGATTTTCCTTCCTTATTGCATTCCCCCAGAAGTCATACTATATATTTTTAAACAATTATTTATTTTGAAAAAACATTCCAACTAGTTTTGTAGCTAAATAAGAAAACCAATGATTATTTTAGTCACCAAAGCACATTGGTATTATGTACTGAGAATATTTTCAAGAAAATATGCTGACAATTCTGTTTATTTTAAAATGTCTGAAATTTGTACGTGACAATTTTAATCCCCGTTTTGTTTTTGGTTACAGGAAGTTAATGGCAAATTAGTTGGCTGCATGTATTTGATCCTTCCAATACTCATCATACCTGACAAACTCTTCCTCCACAGCCAAGCCATTCCACAAACGATGAAGGTCCAGCTGAAGTAACTGCGTGAGTACCTGTAAGACTGTCTGTCTTTCTTCCTCCCAAACAAATCCTATAGTTTGCCTCTTCTTGCTCTATATACCAAATGCAAAACACGAACTACAAAAATTGAATACAGCAGAGCAAACTGGGTACAACCCATCTTCATAAATAAGGTTCCACACATTCAGAACACATCACTGTCCTTGACAACTCCTCTGCCACACACCTTTATTGTGTTGGACAGAAATCAGAATGTGCACGCATTTGACCCTCCCACTTCAGATATACTACCCTCCCAACTCCAACCCCCCACCCTGACCCCAAGAAAAAAAATCTCTCTCCGGGGTGGAAACTCCTTTTCCTCCAGCCTCTGCTCCCCCTCCCCTTTCCTCCTTGTGGGGAGAGAGAAAAAGGACTGACAGGAAGGGAGGCTTTTCAGGAAGGGATCATTTCCTTTTACCGCCAGCCTCCGCTTTCCTTCTTTACTGTCTTGAGGGAACGTTGCCCTCAGAAGGTCTTTTGGTAACTCAACCCTCCAATGCTTCTAAGAGCAAAACTTTTAGCATGTTTTTTTTCCTGCTTTTGGAGTTTGATTCTCAGGTACTGCATGACAGAGCGAGCTCCTGTCCCTATGCCAACTACCAACCTAGCAGTCTGAAAGCAAGAAATTGCAAATACTGTAGATAAATAGGGATCATTTTGGTGGGAAAGGTTGCCCTTGCTCAAAAGCCAGTCACGTATGACTCTAGGGTGCAGTGCTCATCTCCATTTACAGCCAAAGAGCCAGTGCTGTCTGTGTTTGCAAACGTTTTCATGGTCATGTGGCAGGCATTAGGTCGCCCACCCAGTCACATAGCCACGCCCACAGTGTGGTAGTAAATATTTTTGGAGCCCACCACTGCACATAGCTCTTCTTCTCCTCTGTTGGGAGTAGGAAAGACTCAGAACAGAACAAAGGCAGTCCATCATTTAAAGTCACAGTGATGTAACAAAATGGATATCTGTCCATAATCAGCAATTTTCATTGAAGAATTTGCTCTCCAGTTTGTCACACAACTGTTACCCGGTATGCTGCATAGCATGGGAGGATCTAAGTCTAAGTTGTCACACAACTTGCAAGATGGATTTTAATTGTAACTTGAGGCAACAGTCTTTCACGAGGAAAAGTTGTATCAGCTCAATATGCTAACAGATTCAGCAGAGCTTACCTTCCTCCTGGCGTCCACTCCCACCAGGTTGCTTTTCCCAGATTCTGTTTCAAAGGCCTCTACTAGACGTACAAGTAAATAACAGTTCATTTTAAGAGCATTAAGATGAGCAGGAACTGAAGGTACCAGATCAGCATCATTCAAGACAGATGTCAGGGCACTGGAGTGGCTGGCCACAACTAGAATGAGAAGTTAGATATGGTTACCAAGTGACAGGTTTTTATGGCTACTTGCCCTAAAGACAAAACAATGGCAGCTTTCAGATTACCAAAGACTTGTGCTCATGCTGCCCCAACAGCCAAATTCTTGCAACACCCAGCAACCCATAACCTAGGTGCACGAAGCTTGTCTTGTTGCCACACCCCGACCATTCCTTGCAATGCTTTGGAAAGAACATTGCTTCCCTAAGATGGGAAGAGGAGCAATGGAACTTCCTGTTGGTCTGCCCTTACAGCGAACACACATTACTCTGTGATGCCCACCAAGATTACAGACCTTTCAATAGGCTACAGGTTGAAGGTGCTGCATGCATGTCAGGTCACATTTGCCTTGATATCATCATGAAGCGGTCAAAGATAAATCATACTTCCACTGATTTTAAGGGGTCTCACCTTTTGTCATCAATTCTAGAGTTTCTTCTTTAATGGCAGAATCCACAGCTCTGAGGTGGCTAAAATATAGACACAGTTTTAGAAATATGTAACTAAGATTCAGATTTAATTTAGAAAATCAGTAATTCTAAGCAGAATTTTTTAAAAAAATCTTTTTCACACACACAGACAGCCCACAATAAAGCTAAAAAGGACAGGAAGATACCCTCAGGATCAGGCTAACTTGGGAAAACTTTTTATGGAAAAATTTGATAAACCTCCCGCTCCATTTTTAATAAGCGGCACTCAAAAACCACAGTAAATTACCTAATTAGTAAATTTAGAGTCAGGGGAGATGAGCACTGCACCCTAGAGTCGGATACGACTGGCTTTCGAGCAAGGGAAACCTTCAGGGCACAGATTTTTTATTCATGGCATTTTCAATGCTTACTCAATTCATGTTTTCCTAAACTGAGATAATTTCAAGAGCAGTGGTAAAACTACATTCCAGTACATACAAGCTGACCTCACAGCAAGGAAGAAAAACTATTCTGTATAAGTGATTATTCTGTATAAATATTCTATAATATTGGAATTCATTATTTGCAAATCAGAATGAAAGTTAGATATCGCTGTACAAAGCAAACTAATAGTCTGTGCTGGACGTGATGTTTATAACATACCATACAAGGGCTGTTTGATCTGACATACTCTGCCCTCTTGTCACCGAAAAGAGCAAATGAGGTTGTATTGCCCTTGTGGGACTTGAAAACACTTAATGGGAAATTATCTTCCAGCAACATGATAAAAGAAGGTTTGAAATGTTAGTATGTTTTCTACTTTTCTATATCTTTGCCACTGCTTTCTTTTCATAACAGCATCCTTATTGGGGCCCCAACCACAAGAAGCAGAGGTCTCTCCCCTGAAATCTGTAGAACTGTGAAAACTCACTGTAAGATACTGTATGGAGTATCAAAATGGTGCAGGATAGCGAGAGCACCTTGTGCGCGGAACGTTGTCTGAAATTCTACAGAAGGAAAAAAGCACACATGTGACAAGCAAATTCAGGACAGGTTAAAAGACTCGCCTCTAAGTTAAATGATTGTTTTGCATCCATCCTTTGGATGTGATTCATCAGCTTGCAAGAGAAGTTTGTTTTGCAACCATTTGCAAATCAATAGGGCCAGGCTTCATAGCAAGTTTGAATAACAACCAGGGATTTTCCATTGCCAGTTGTAAAGAACTACAATGTTACTTTTCTGTTAGGCTGGCCAACCACTGTGTGCCTCTGTACCTGATGTGTATAAATAGATGCCATGAGGTCTCTCTTTTACGGCTGATGAAGTGGACTTGATCCACGAAAGCTCACATTTAAATACAGGAGTTAGTCTTTAAGGCAGGGGTTGCTAACCTTTTTAAGTCGGGGGCCAGGTCATGCTCCCTCAGATAGTTGGTGGCCCCACTGCCATTTACAGCTGCTTTAAACGCGTCCGTGGCCGATTCTGGCAGGCGGAGTGAGGGCTGGATTTGGTGCCATGGACCGAATCCGGCCCATGGGCCATAGGTTGCTTATCCTTGCCTTAAGGTGCCACAACGTTTTTTGTCTTAGTTGGTTCTTACTATTTGAAGGCAACCAACAAAGTAATGAACTCAGGATCTCCATCTTCAATAGACTTAATTAAGGATGAAATAAACTTATGTAATGACATGGCTATCAACAGCTACTTATCACAATAGGTGGCATACCATAATGCTTATGATGCTGTAAATTCACTTGTAAGTCTTAGACAAGTCACAATCACTCAGTCTGCGACTTCCATGTACAGAATGAGCAATGCAGAGAAAGAACCATTTTAGGAACAGAAAAGCAAAGCATAAGTGCTCTACTAAAATACTACTTATTTATCTTGTAGGGTGCCTATCTGTTAAGGACTATGCAAAACCCCTTGAACACAGTCCAAGAAATATGGACTGGTCAAATACTACTGAATCTCTCAATACCAAACTCATGGATAAAGAAGGAAGTACTAGCATCATTGTCACAGATTACTTGTGAACAACTTTCTGTGTGTCCATTGAGATGCTGTCTCAGTGACAAAGCGCATCCTTTGCATACAGAAAGTTGCAGGACTGGGGTGAAATCCTGCCTAAAATCCTGGCAAACTGCTGCCAGTCAGTGTTAGCAAAAGCAATTACACGTACCATCCCATAGTGCTTAGTGCACCCTCTGGGCAATTCACAAGTTAATTAGCAGTTGACAATAAACTAGGTGCTATAGACCAGGGATCCTCAATCACCAGGCCGCAGTATGAAGCCTGGTGATGCAGTGTGATACTGAGTGCCAGCCATGGGCTTTCCTTAACTGAGCTGCGGGGGAGAGGTGGTGCTGGGAGACCTGGTAGCATCCTTCTGCCCTCAACATGCTCTGCTGGGTCTGACCTGTGAATGGAGTAAGAGCACGGGCTTCACACAAAGCAGATAGGGAGGTGGCCGGGCCCCTCCTCCATGTGGGTAACTATGCTGGGGCTCTGCCTCCACCTACCTGTATGCAGTGTGATACTGAGTTGAATGGTGTGGCTGGCAGGGGGCCACTTGGAAAAATTGTTTCGCATGAAACCAATCCGTGGTGCAAAAAAGGTTAGGGACTCCTGCTATAGACTATTAATTCGAAAAATGCCTTGCTAGGCTACTATTCCTTGCACGGATACAAGGTGCTCAAATACACAAGCCCAATGCAATATAATAGATACTGCACAACAGATTAGGATTCAGGAAACCAGGGTTCAAGTCTGCAGTGAAACATAGAAACTCACAGGAGAGGGTGGCAATATTAAAATCACAAACTTCTTGCATATGCATGGATAGTCATTGCTTAGGACTCAGGAGGCCTGGGTTTGAATCCCTGCCCAGCCGTGGAAGCTCACCTGGGGTTTTGCAACTGGTAAAGCCCAGTGGTGGGCTCCAAAATTTTTTACTACAACACTGTGGGCATGGCCAGGGGGAAAGCCCTGCGTTGCACCCAAATTAGGACTACTGTACTTTATTTCAAAACTTGGATGGGCGGGGCCAGCCAGAATTTCCGCTACCGGTTCTGGCGCACTGGTGTGAACCTGCTGATGCTCAAAGCCCACTCCTTACCTGTTTCACTTACTTTGAAAATCCAGAGAGCACGTAATGGGTACTGTACATCGAAACCCCTGTTTAGGTCGCCATAAGGCCACATAACTGTACGACTTAAGCAGGCAAACACAAACAGGCTGGCAGTGCAGTCCTTCGACTACGTACTGTGGTGGCAAACCTTGGCGCTCCAGATGCTCTTGGACTTCAATTCCCAGAAGCCCAATCACCCTGTGAACCCACACGGATGGGTTTACTGCCATTCATCCGCCCCACGCTGCCTTCGTCGCTCCCGGAAGCGGAAGTAAAAGGCGCCTGTACAGAGGAAGGGTTAACCCGGAAGAGTCTTCACCGTATGGGCGCATTTTACTTCCGCTTCCGGGAGCGACGAAGGCAGCGTGGGGCGGATGAATGGCAGTAAACCCAATCGTGTGGATTCACAGGGCGCTTGGGCTTCTGGGAATTGAAGTCCAAGCGCATCTGGAGTGCCAAGGTTCGCCATCGCAGGGCTACGAGGTTGCACAACGCATTCCCCTTGCACGGGTTTCTCTCTGCCCTCTCCGTCCCCCTCTTTGCCAACCGACCTGAGAGGCGTCCGGAGAGCTGTTGGACGGGCAGCACCTTCTGGACCACGTACTGGGAGGCCCCCGCCCTGCGAAGCAAGTCGGCGGGCGACAGAGGCAGGCAGAAGTCCCACGAGGGAGCAAGAGCAGAAGCGGCGGCCATTGCGCGCCTGAAACCGAACGAACGGACCCCACCCCTTTAACTAACTCTGACTTTGGCGCCGCCGCCACCCCCGAGAACCAAGGAACCACCCAGCCAATCACAGTGCTCGGAACGCTGCGGCGGACCAACCACAGGACGAACCGGGTCTCCTCCTCCTCCTCCTCTGCAGAGAAGAAGGAGAAAACGCGCCAAGCGGTTGCTAAAAGCGCCGAGCCCAGGCAGCCAAAGCTTGCGCTACCCGACAGCCTCACCGCACGCCAGCAGTTCGAATAGACTCAGCCAATCAGAGTGCGAGATTAAAGTTTCAGCAGCCACTCACACGTTACCAAAGCCTCCAGCGGCTATTTATTCCCCGCCCCACAACCGAAGAGATACGAAAAAGTGTAGCCTCACTATCCACAGGGCAGCAGATGGATATGTCGAGTTCCCTTTTTAGGTTCTATTCTTTCTTTGTTTCTTGCGGGTCGGGAAGGAAAGTGGCCATGGGATTTGGGAATGGGAAAGAACAGTTGAGAATCTGGGCTTTTGAAAGGTAGCAGATGCAAGTAAAAGGAAAGGTTTCCCTTGTTCGAAAGCCAGTCGTATCCGACTCTAGGGTTCAGTGCTCATTCTCTGTTTCAAAGCCGAAGAGTCTGCTTTCTGCAGACGTTTCCGTGGTCATGTGGCAGGCATGACTAGACAGACACCGGAGCAGCGCACGGAACGCTGTTACCTTCCCACACCGAAGTGGCCCCTATTTATTTACTTGCAATTTCTTGCTTTCGAACTGCAAGGTTGACAGGGGCAGATGCAAAGGGAACCCAAAATGTTTGCGTAAAATAGGAAATATTGCAGATGCAAAGGAACTTGGAATGTAAGATCTATGAATCAAGGCAAGCTGGATGTGGTCCATATTTATCTACTTGCAATTTTTTACGTGAACATTTTGGGTTTTAAATTAACATTAAAATCTATTAGCCCACCGGTAGAGAGAAGGGGTTTCAGTACTGAGACCCCCCCCCCCTATAATCCCTTACACATAACCTTACTCCAGTTGCAACTGGTGAAGGTTTTTCGTGCACATCATGCAATGCAAAAATTATGGGATTTTTATTATCGTTTCTGATTTGAAGGAGTACACTGCAATAGTATGTAAATCGCAGGATCACAGGTTTACATATAATGGAACAAAAAAATTTGACAGGGACCACGTTCCTGGGCAATTGAGAAGATGGACTTGTGGGATTGTTGTGTTCTAAGGGTTTTACCTTCCACATGGATTACAATGTATCTGAACCAATGTAACCTTGCCTATAGCAACAATGTAACCTTCAGCTGTATCATATGAACCCTGCATGAGGACGCGAGCTGATGACCACCAGCTGGCAGCAGCGAGCGTCCAAGCTCTCTTGGTCAGAATCATCAAAGGCAACAGCGCGGGAAGCTTTCCCGCCACCACCTACACCTGGACAAGAAGGGCGTGACTAGCAATGACGTCACGCAGGCAGTAGCCAATGGGCTACTATGGCACCACGTTCAAATGTATTACTACTGTATATAAAGAGCTATCGATCCGCCATTACCTCATGTTCCCTCTGTCCACGATGCAATAAACCTGAGTTAACCCAGCCCGAGGCTGTGTCCTGTGTCTTGGTTTGCATACACCAAATTGGCGACGAAGGTGGGATTAATGGATTCCCAAAGCGCCAGGACACAGAGCGGGTTCAATATTACCAAGCCGCAAGACTGGACCATCTTTAACATGGATTTCAAGGCGGCCTTGGTGGAACTCAAAGTCAAAGACGACGAGGAAAGGAAGAGGGCCATCCTCACCCGAATGCTGGGTGTAGAGACCAAGCGGACGCTGGTGGGCATGATCGAACCGAAGACGTTGGACGACTTCAAAACCGACGACATACTGAAGTTGCTGCGTGAGCGTTTCCAACCCTCGAAGGCAATGTTTCCCGCTAGGAGTGCGTTTTGGAGGCGAGTCCAAGCGCCGGATGAGTCGGTAGAGGCTTTCGTGGAGGCCCTGAGGGTAGCCGCCGTTCCCTGCAAGTGGGACAACCTGGAGATGATCATGAGGGACGTCGTGCTGTGTGGCCTGAAGGACAAGGAAGTGCAGCGCCGCCTGATGAACAGGGAGCCGCCACCCACGCTGGCCGAGGTCGTAGAGACCGCGGAATCCGCGGAGTCCACGAATGCGGGAGTGGACGAAATACACGAGTGGCGTGAGTGGCGTCCTAGGGCCAGCAAAGCGGAAAGCTCGGTGCGCGGCAAGTCAGGACAGCCGGTGCACGCGACCCGACGAACCTCGAGATCCTCTACAGATGGCAGCGACGGCGAAGAGGTACAGAAGGTCCGGAAAGGGGGGCGCCGCTGCGATGGTTGTGGGGCGGCCCACGAGCGTGCGAAGTGCCCTTTCAGGAAAGCCGAATGTTACAGCTGTGGCCGGCGCGGGCACATCGCCAGGGCATGCAGAAATCGGAGAGAGGGCCGGAGGCAGTCGAAAGACCGTTCGGCCAGACCGGACCGTCCAGCGAGACCCCAAGATGGCGCCCGAACCACGAGGAAGCAGGACGGCGTGGGTCGCGTCTCGGACGGCAGCGAGGACGACGCCCCCGTGTTCAGCGTGTCCGCGGGACAAAACCATTACTTCATTGAGGTAATAGTACAAGGGGCCCCTGTTAGGATGGAGATTGACTCGGGGTCCTATTATTCCATAATTCCCCAGAAAGAGTTCTTGAAGATCGACCCCCAAGCGCGGCCCAAACTTAAGACTCTGAGGTCCACGCTACGGGACGTACAAGGGAACAGCATTCCAGTGCTGGGGGTCGGAAAATTTCAGGTTCGTTATAAAAGACATTCCGCAGAACTCCCTTTAGTCGTTCTCAAAGGGGGGAATTGTAGCCTCCTAGGGACGCAGTGGTTTCAGCCCTTGGGTTTGTTCATAGGGGGGGTGCATGCCGTGGGCGCGGATCCGATACAAGCGGTGTGTGACGCGCACCCCGCCGTTTTTGAAAAAGGACTTGGAAAATTCAAGGGACCCCCTGTAGCCTTCGACCTAGACCCGGAGGTCCGCCCGATAAGACTCAAACCGCGCAGGGTGCCTTTCGCACTAAAGGACAAAATAGAGGCGGAACTGGACAAATTGGTGGGCCAGGGGATTCTTATTCCTGTTGATTCCGCGGAGTGGGAAACTCCAATCGTAACAGCCCTGAAGGCTAACGGGGAGGTGCGCATTTGCGCTGATTATAAGTGTACAATTAACAAGGCGATTCGCCCTAATGCATACCCGGTGCCAGTGGTCAGCCACCTTTTGGCCAGGCTAAATGGGGGAAAGTGTTTCGCTAAGCTCGACCTGGCACAAGCCTATCAACAACTCCCCGTAACTCCCGCCACGGCCGCGGCACAAACGATAGTCACACATAAGGGAGCGTTCCAGGTGTCGCGTTTACAGTTCGGCGTGAACTCGGCACCCGGCCTTTTTCAGTCGCTTGTGGAACGCCTCCTGAAGGGGCTGGAGGGGGTGTTACCTTATTTTGATGACGTATTGATAACAGGGGGGAGTGAGGCCGAACTGGCAAAGAGATTGGATAAAGTGCTAACTGTGTTCGAGAAAGCGGGGCTGAGACTGAGGAAGGACAAATGTGTTTTTTTCGAAACCGAGGTCGAGTTTTTAGGGTTTCGGATCACACCTGAGGGTATTAAGCCGTCCAGATCCAAAGTGGAAGCCATTAAGAAGGCCCCTCGCCCCACATCCAAAACCGAACTACAGTCATTCCTGGGGCTCCTCAATTTTTACCATACATTCCTTCCGCGGAAAGCCTCCGTGGCCGAACCGCTCCATCGGTTACTTAAAAAAGAGGAGACATGGATGTGGGGTGACGAGCACGAGAAGGCGTTCAACGAACTAAAGCAGCTTTTAACATCGGACGCAATCCTTACGCACTTCGACCCCAAACGGCCGGTGGTCTTAGTCTGTGATGCATCACCGGTGGGGGTGGGGGCAGTGCTTTGCCACGTGTTGGATGATGGTCGGGAGGCCCCAGTGGCGTTTTACTCAAGGTCCCTGTCCCAAGCAGAGCGAAATTACGCACAAACCGACAGGGAGGCATTGGCAATAGTAGCGGGGACCAAAAAGTTTCACGATTTTCTGTATGGCCGCCCATTCAAAATCGTGACGGATCACAAGCCCCTGTTAGGGATTTTCACGGCAGGCAAGCCCACGCCGCAGATACTATCCCCGAGAATGTTGCGATGGGCCATTTTTCTTAACGCATACCAACACGAGTTGGAGTACCGGCCCGGAAAGGAGATCAGCCATGCTGATGCGCTTTCGAGATCTCCTTTGCCTTTGTCGGACGACCAAAAAGCCAGAATAGGAAGAGACCGCCAGGTGTTGCTAATCGAGGTTTTAGACGAACCCCCAATAGTACCGGCTGATATAGCTAGGGCGACAAGCAAGGACAGGACGCTGGAGAAAGTCAGCTCATGGGTGCAGAAAGGGTGGCCAACATCGTCCCCAGGCAAGGAATTCGACCCATTCTTTCGGAAGAAGCTAGAGTTGTCCATAGAAAGGGGGTGCCTGTTGTGGGGCCAACGGGTGGTGGTCCCGACTCCCATGCGGCCGAGGGTTCTCAAACTGCTGCACGTCAGCCACCCGGGCATCGTTCGCTCAAAAGCGCTGGCCCGCAGTTACTTTTGGTGGCCACAGCTTGACGAGGACATTGAGCACATGGTCGGCACTTGTGAGGCGTGCCAGGGGTCCCGACCAGAGGCGGCCCGCCTCCCGCATAGGGAATGGGACACAGCGAGGGGGCCATGGTCCAGAGTGCACGTAGATTTCGCTGGCCCTTTCCGAGGAACCATGTTTCTCCTGGTGGTGGATGCATTCTCAAAGTGGCTGGAGGTCATTCCGGTAAAGAGCACATCCTCCACCACTACAATTAACCAACTACGGAGAGTCTTTTCAACGTTCGGTTTACCCGACACTTTAGTCAGCGATAACGCGAGTTGCTTCACCTCCTCAGAGTTCGGGGCATTCATGGAGGCGAATGCCATTCGGCATGTCACGTCCGCGCCGTTTCACCCGGCCACGAATGGCCAAGTGGAACGGTTGGTGCGTACAACAAAGGAGGCGCTTCGGCGCATGGGCCCCGGGGACCTGAACCATCAAGTATGTCAGTTCCTATTGGCGTATAGGGTGACCCCCTTAGCGTCAGGTTACTCGCCGGCAGAACTGTTGATGCGGCGGAAACTGACTACGCTCCTGTCCAGGCTGGACCCCACAAGAATTGAGGACAAGGGAAAAAACGTGGGGCTGGCAGTCTCGAAAGGTTTCGCCGCCGGCGACCCTGTTCATTGCAGGAACTATGCCAGCGCGGGGCCAGCCTGGGTGCCGGGGACGGTTGTAGAACAGACGGGGCCAGTGTCGTACCGGGTCGAAACCCACACCGGTCTCCTCTGGAGGAGGCACGCAGACCAACTGAGGCACCGAGTCAGTGGGCCAGTCAGTGAGGGTCTCCTACAAGATTCAGCGTTAGGGTTCTTCCCCACCCGCGTAACCCAAGGGGGAGACAGCAGCGGACAACAGTCCCAAGCAAGGGGGGAAGGAAGAAGCAGCGGCCCCGACTCATACCCTTTTGATAAGCCAGTTCCGTCAGAGGCCGGGGAAGGGGGAGAGGAGTTCGCGACCGCTGCCCCCGAATGGAATTTTGGTTTTGATTTAGCAAACCGGGGGGGTTTTCAGGAGTGTTCCCCCACCCATCCAAGAGAGAAGAGGGGTTTTTCGTTAGTCCCCAGTGCCCCCGGTTCCTCCCTAAGTAAGAGCACACCTCCCAACAACGCCGCGGAGCCGCGGCAGATCACTAACGAGTCTCCCTCTCAAATTACAGGACAGGAAACCAGGGGACAAAGAGAAGGTAGCAAACCCGGGGAGAGGCAGCCCGCATCGAGACCCCAGCGTGTTCGAAACAAGCCATCTTGGCTGAAAGATTTTGTCTCCTAGGGGGGGAGTGTCTAGAAGCATGGGCTCGAGACATTGTCTCGTCCTAGGGGGGAGGGATGTTGTGTTCTAAGGGTTTTACCTTCCACATGGATTACAATGTATCTGAACCAATGTAACCTTGCCTATAGCAACAATGTAACCTTCAGCTGTATCATATGAACCCTGCATGAGGACGCGAGCTGATGACCACCAGCTGGCAGCAGCGAGCGTCCAAGCTCTCTTGGTCAGAATCATCAAAGGCAACAGCGCGGGAAGCTTTCCCGCCACCACCTACACCTGGACAAGAAGGGCGTGACTAGCAATGACGTCACGCAGGCAGTAGCCAATGGGCTACTATGGCACCACGTTCAAATGTATTACTACTGTATATAAAGAGCTATCGATCCGCCATTACCTCATGTTCCCTCTGTCCACGATGCAATAAACCTGAGTTAACCCAGCCCGAGGCTGTGTCCTGTGTCTTGGTTTGCATACACCAAAGGGATGATACGTGTTCATCATTTTTAGAAACAAACCCCAACCCACTCTTAGTGTGGTGTTTAGGAGCCACAAATGCCAATCTCCAGGGAGTCTTTAAACTCACTTTGTGGCCATGGCCCCCAATCCTTTTCTTTCCCAAAGTGGCTTCTTCTGAGACTGCGAGGAGGGAAATCTTGAGCTCATTAGGTAAAGGTTTCCCTTGCTCCAAAGCTAGTCGTATCCGACTCTAGGGTGCAGTGCTCATCTCTGTTTCAAAGCCGAAGAGCCAGCGCTGTCTGCTTCTGCAGACGTTTCCGTGGTCATGTGGCAGGCATGACTAGACACCGGAGCGCACGAAACGCTGTTACCTTCCCACCGAAGTGGTCCCTATTTATCTACTTGCAATTTCTTGCTTTCGAACTGCTAGGTTGGCAGGAGCTGGGATATAGACGGGAGCTCATTCAATCCTGCAGTACTCGGGAATCGAACTGCTGACCTTCCGCTTCCCAGCCAGCGTCTTAGCTACTTGAGTCACTGCAAATGTAACACAAAAATTATAAAAACAACCAATTGTTAATTTAGGTATTAATAATGGCCTTCACATTTTCAGTTACAGCCCATACATGGCTTTTAGACATGGATATAAAAAAAGCCCAAACAATCTGCTCATCTCCTCCTTCCAGCAGAAGACACAATGCAAACTCCTTGCTTGAGCGGACGACTACCTGTGAAAGATTTTCAAAATTGACCTCCCACCCCATTGCTGGACTACAGTCATTAAAAACACACATAATAAATACAACCAAACAGTATTGGTTGTTTACCTTTCCTGGTACCTTTTATTTCTGGATGGAGGACGATTTGCAACTTGATGACTGCATCTTAAATATGCTAAAAATTTAATTTCCCCCTCTTGTTGGCCTCTATAGGCATGCCTTACTTTGTGTCTCTGCCTTTTATTTTTCATCTCTGTTCCGGCTCCTGCCAACCTAGCATTTCGAAATCACAAAATTGCAAGTAGATAAATATGGACCACGTCCAGCTTGCCTTGATTCATAGATCTTACATTCCAAGTTCCTATGCAATACATACCTGTCAAGTATCCCGGATTGGACGGGATTTCCCGTATTTTGGCGCCGATTTTCGTCCTTTCCCTTCTGCGCAGGTCCTTTCTACGCATGCGTAGAACTGACCAGCGCCGAACGGTTTTGTGCCTGCCATTGTTCGCATGCATAAAAGCCTTCTACGAATGTGTAGAAGCGACCTGCACAGAACCGTTCTGTGCAGGTCTGTTGTACGCACGCGTAAAAGCCTTCTACGCATGTGTACAACGGACCTGCGCAAAACTGTTTTGCGCATGTCCATTCTACGCATGCGTAAATAGCTTTTACGTATGCATAAAATGGACCTGCGCAGAACCGTTCTGCGCAGGTCCCGTATTGTCCAGAGCCGCACTTGACAGGTATGATGCAATATTGTTCTTTACAGCATCGGACTTTCACCATCAGATCCATCCACAGTTGAGTGTCCTTTCGGCTTTGGGCCTACTTGTCCTTGTCCTCTGCTCTTCCCCAGTAGCATACTGGACACCTTCCGACCTGAGGGGCTTATCTTCCAGCGTCATATCGTTTAGCCTTTTGATACTGTCCGTGGGGTTCTCTTGGCAAATTTACTGGCATGGGTTGCCAGTTCCTTCACCAGTAGATCGTATTTAGTCCGAATTTTCCTCTATGGCCTGCCCATCTTGGGTGGCCCTACATGGCATAGCCCCGTGATGGCGGACCTTGGCACTCCAGATGTTCTTGGACTTCAATTCCCAGAAGCCCAAGCCCCCGTGAATCTACAGGAATGGGTTTGCTGCGATTCATCCGGCCCACGCTGTGCCCTCGTACGGGCACGTTTTACTTCCGCTTCCAGGAGCGACGAGGGCGGCACGGGCCGGATGAATCACAGCAAACCCATTAGTGCGGATTCACAGGGGCCTGGGCTTCTGGGAATTGAAGTCCAAGAACATCTGGAATGCCAAGGTTCGCCATCACGGCCATAGCATCAACGGTGGGCATAGATCTGGGCCGACTACGGAGGGTGACAGATGACAGAGGAGCCTGGCGTGTGGTGGTCCATAGGGTCGCAAAGGGTCGGACTCGACTGTGCCACTGAACAACATAATAGGGACCACTTTGTTGGGGAAAGATCTTGGGGACATGAAAGGAGCCTCATTCGGGCTTCCCCTGAACGGAGTTCCTCCAGCAAAAATCCTTTCAACCCAAGAAAGCACCTTTGGGTGCTTCTGACACGATTATATATAAATTAATGCACAAGATTTCCAACGACTGGTTTTCTTAATTTCGCACCGGGGTCTACATTTTCCCTATCTCTGCGGTAATTGCGCCCCTTCCGTTCAAACAATTATTAAAATAAAACACACTACTAAGCTAACCCAAGGGCCTTGTGGGAAGGTAAAATGGCGGCTCCCTGAGACTCCGGTGCTGGGTGCAAAGAAACGCGGGCCGCTGCTGAACATGGCGGCGGCTGCTACGACGATGATGTGGGCGGCGGTGCGGGGCTTATTGAGCCGGACTCTCTTCCCCCCTGAAACACGTCGGCTGTATAAAACAAGGGCAGGTCAGGCGAGAATTGAAAGGGGCTAATCTAAGGGTGCGGGTAGCGTCGCCAAGGTCGGCTCAACGCAGGACATTTTAAAATTAAACTTTTAATTTCTCCTTTCGTTTATTTCGCTTCCTGAGATAGAAGGTTGACATTTGCTCATCTCTCGTAGCTGCCTCCTGGCGAGACCGCATCTCCCGTTTCCCTTCCCACGTTTACGGTCTACATTTTGGTGCTTTGCTGTAATTTTTAGCATTTGGGGTAGAATGAATTTTGAATTTCCTTGGTTTTATCCCCAAAAGTGTAGTCTCCCCACCCCGTGTCCAGCTTGGACATACGGACATAAATAGCTTAGCGCCCCAGTCCCCCCTCCCCCTACTGCACATTTTATAGTGTTTGTGACCCAATAAGCAATAGCAGTATCAGCTTTTTTTAAAATAAAGTTTTGATTATGAGACATGTTGCTAAGGGTTTTATTCCCACGAATCACATTTTTTCATTCCCACGAACATGCCTGTCAACTGCGGCTCCGGCCCATCCGGGACCTGCGTAGACCGGTTCTGCGCAGATCGCCTTCTACACATGTGCAGAAGGGTTTTACGCTTGCGTAGAAGTCAACCTGCGCAGAAGGGCTGCGCAGTACCTCCTTTCCCCCCCGCTGCCAAATCCCGGGGTTTCAGCAGCACTGGGCGGGAAATGGCGCAAATCAGCGCCGAAAACCGGGAAATCCCAGCCAATCCGGGAAGGTTGACAGGTATGCCCACAAATCACATTTTTTTCATAAAATAGAGTGCCAAGGGCGCACAGACCTTGTTTTAGGGGAGAATTGCTTTTCCCAAAAGGCAACTATCCAAAATAAAGTGGATATTTCACAGGTGCATTGTTTTAGGCCACAATTATAGGGTTAGCACAATTACACTACCAGTTAATCCCCAGTATCGCTTTTTTTAAAAAAAAAACCAAACTGGAATATGTTGGTATAGAAATACATGCACAAGTTTCATTTCAGAGCAATAACTTGCTTACTGCAAGTCTTCAAAGCCTGTATTGCATCAATGATAATAGTGGTTCTTGTTTATCGCAGCCCTTCCTAGGGTATTCTAGGCAGACAGTTTTCAGTTCTTCCTTTTAGTAGTAATCTGGGCGCACACAGTACACCCAAAGCTCACCTCTACCCCAAAGGCACAGACTGGAATTGAGTTCCCAACCTTGTCTGCAGCTGTTTGCTACAGCCTACTGAGTTACCCAACCAGCAGTATAATACAATACTAGCAAATATAGAATATAATTGATACACAGTAATACCTCATACAAAGTCCGCTTCATACAACATCGGATTCATACAACATCGCCAAATTCTTTGAAAAAAGTTGCCTCATACAAAGTCGCTGCGACTTTGTATGAGGCATTGGGGTTTTCCCCAGGTTGCATTGTGCCTGGGGAGTATAAAAGGCAGGACACATGCGTGCATTGCTCTTGTGGGTTTTGCACAAGGCAAAGAGTGCTTAGGAGTGGTTTTGAGCGCGATTTTGGATATATATATATATATTTATTTTTTTCGTCAGGATTTCTAGAAGCATTCCTGGGATTTTTGCAGCATTCTTCAGGTTCTTGGACAGTCACGTTTGTTTGACATGTTTTTGTAATGTTTTTAGCCTTTAGACAATGATTTCTTAAAGTTCTGTCAGTTTCCTGTCTGTTTCCTTGGCTTTGCCCTGAAGTCTGTGCTGTTACAGTACAATGTATCTCTATGGAAACGACGTTGTACGAGGCATCGCAGCAAGGATTTGGACGTTGCATGAGCTATCGCAGCTAGGATTTTGCATGCCTCATACAAAGTCCAAATCCGTATAAAGTTGTATGAGGTATCGCTGTAATGGAATTAGCTTGTGGAAAGCTTTCCAGTGTGCATTATATTTGATTCTGAACCAACTTTGTGAGATGAAGTGTTGTTTCTCTCCCCCCCCTTCCCCCTCTCCCCCTCCCTTTTTCTTTTTTTTCATGTAGTAATCTGAAGAAGAAGAATGGTGTCTGGCCAGATTATCCTATGGTAATAGGGTAGACCATACTGCCAGTGACTCAGTGCCGAGTGTTAACTAACCTGACAACCCTGAGGACTAATGGCTTGGATACCAAAGTCCCCAGGGAAGGGTGATGGTCCCCAAGTAGATTCAATCCTATGTGAATCCATCTTGATGGAGGCCAGCAGCTTCATCAGTATTGGCCTGGGTTTTATGAGAACTTTGTGTGCCAAAAGGATCAAGACCAGAAAGTGACTTGCCGAACTGGATTAGTGGCACAGGTGTCATGCTGTGATGCAGAAGGCAGACGAAAGGCCACTGCAATATATTCTCAGTACAGTTTCATGGCTGATCGCCATGAGGATCACCAATATTCAGATTTGGAAGAACAAGAAGAAGTAGTAGTAGTCAGAAAGCTTTTGATCAACTCTCCTAATGTACAATGAATCTATAATGTTCATTCTTTTTTTAAAAAAAGAATGGCTTTTATTGAAATTCTTAATGTGAAAGCTCCATAAGTGAGCATCCAGAGAGAGGCACCCAAAGGCTGTTTTACAATGACATGTCTGTTCAGAAATTTATTTCTGTTGAATTTTCTTTCAATTTTCCAGGAAATATCATGGTTGTGAAAGAGCCTCCCCGCCCCAAAGAGGTTGATAGATGGACAGAGAAACGAGCACTTTTTGGAATCTATGACAATGTTGGAATTCTGGGTAAATATTCTGGAGACATTAAAAGATATGTTTACAAGCTGTTTCTTCCTCATTGATGGGGGTTGTATGTTAAGCCCTTCTCTGATACCAGTGACTTCTGTGACTTTGTTTCTAATTTCTTTTTCTCCTCAATCGGGTTTCTCATTTTATTTATACTTTTGCTCTTTCTTTTGCTTAATTGTAACCTCTTGTGATTTCTTTCTTTTTTATTTATGACTGACTGCTTTTTAGAATCCCCCCTTATAATAGTATTCTATTATATTTTCTCTTCTGCCCATAAAAACGTTGGAGGGTATTCATTCCCAGCTCCTGTAGACTTCCTTCCCATTATTCACCATGAGGTTAAAGGATACTTTTCATCTTTTGTGGGATGTTTAAGTGAAACCCCTGCTTTCTAATTTAGTGTAGATTGTGCTGGGTTTTGGTAATAAATGTGATTTTCATGTTGACTTTGGTTCCCTGAGAGAAAGGATGCGCTTGGGAGATGTATATTTGAGAAAGAGGGTGTAAAATATTTGGCAAAAAAATTAGTAATCTATGGCTAATAACTGGTTGAAGAATTATGCCAATGTAAGTCTATTGGTGTCAATTTCAGCAACAAATTGTCACTAGTTAAGAAATCAATGTATAGTACTGTAGTGTTTTGGTGTTGTGCACCAGATGCCTGTGCTGACTTCTTAATTAGCAGCAATTTCTTGTTGAGACATATGCCAGTGGATTGGGTAGTGTTAATAGGATTCTGGCCTTTGGCTACTAAATCTAACTTATTTATGCATGGAAGTGATGAGCTCAAAACCAGCTGCTCTTTTTATCATGTTATTTATCTTTTTCTTTTAGGGAATTTCACTTCTCATCCCAAGGACCTCATAAAAGGTCCAGTATGGCTACGTGGCTGGAAGGGAAATGAGCTACAGAGATGCATCCGTAAAAAGAAAATGGTGGGCGACCGGATGTTTCTAGAGGATTACCACAACCTGACCAAGAGAATTAGATTTTTGTACAGACGAATGAACCGCCATGGAAAATTTCGCTGAGAATAGTTCTTCAATCGCTTAATGTAACATTTTCTCTAATTATGTACACCCCAAATGGTGTTTTTTTTTTAAGCAGACCTGAGTTTCATGCAAAAAGACAGTGTTTAACAACTGAATTTCCTTTTTATGAATGTTTACCAAGATGATCGTTCTCATAATTATGACATTAAAATTTAATTATTAAATTAAAATTTTCATTTAATTTTTTTTATTTGTTGTGTCCAAACATTTCTGCTTATAGTTGACTTAGAAGGTATGTTCATGTCAGTTCTGAATTAATTCAAGCTGAGCAGTAATTTACAGCTGCTAGGATTCCTGTTCTGTCTAACATCTTTTTCTAACAAAACAAACTTCATCATGATAAATGGCTACAAGAAGAATCATGCAGGGTTAAGCAGGTACTTGTTTGAGGAATGCGTTATCTTCCACATATCCTGGGATTAGGTCTCCACCAGTTAGTTACTGTAGGGAGATCCTTTCTGATGACCTGGGCTGATTTTCTTTTTTTTATTCAGCAGCTTACTAGCATGTTCTGGGCCTTTAAAGTGCTTGGCACAATGAAGTCAGTGATTTTGTGTGATTCCTAGAAGATTTTTTTCTAGTGTTTACCTTACCAGGTTTGGGATACAAAAATGTTTATGTGCCAAAGTATAGCTTTAGCTAGTATCTTCCTGATGAACTTCAGTTCTGTTAATTTTTAAATGTTACATTCATTCAAAATCCAATATAAATTATTAAAGCCTTGATTTGTTTTTAAAAATAATTTTGTCTACTTGCAAGTTGTGCGTATCTTACTTGGTTACTTTAAAAAAAACTGGTCATCTTTACTACTGGCAGTTTGTTGTGTGGCCAAATTTAAATATCCCTGGCAGACCCTGAGGCAACTGGTCTGTGACATCAGAGTTGTGGAGGTCCTTCAGAGGAAGGCTGCTGTTCTTTTTTGAGTTCCTAGAAGTAGAAGGGTTGGTTATTCTGCCTTTGTAATCATGACCCTAGTATTCGTTATTTTTATTACTTTTCTGCGTTGGTGTGGCAAAACTGGTATTATCAGGAATTTTATGTATTTTTAGAATTGTTGTAATGCCGCCCTGAGTCGGGTTCTGCCTGAGTGGGCGGCATATACAAATATGACTATAAATAAATAAATAAATAAATAAATAACTTTTTACTTATATCTTTGTGTGGATTTTTAAAAAGTTTTTGAGTCAGGTGTTGGTAGCCTGTGTCCCTTAGTTATCATTAGACCTCACTGCGGATGAAAGAAATTGAAACCCAGCATCTAGTGTGATGTCACGTTCTTTTAAAAATTTCAGTGATAGCCCTATGAGAAACCTGGGGAATATAGTGAAAAGCAGAGACATCACCTTGAAAACAAAAATTCGCATAGTCAAAGCAATGGTATTCCCTATGGTAATGTATGGGTGTAAGCGCTGGACCATTAGGAAAGCTGAGCGCAGAAGAATAGATGCCTTTGAAATGTGGTGTTGGAGGAGAGTCCTGAGAGTCCCCTGGACAGCAAAGAGAACAAATAGGTCAATATTAGAAGAAATCAACCCTGACTGTTCATTGGAGGGACAAATAGTGAAGATATTTTGGACATCAAATGAGAATGGAGGACTCACTTGAGAAGGTCTTGATGCTGGGAAAGGTGGAGGGCAGAAAAAGGGGGCATCCAAAGATGAAATGGATAGATGGTATTGTGGATGCAATGGGCACAGAGCTGGGCGGGCTGAGGATGGTGGAGGACCGAGGTGCCTGGAGGAAAATGGTCCATGGGGTTGCAAAGGGTCGGAATCGACTGTGCAACTGAACAACATCAACAAGCCCTATTAGTGCAAATTTTGATTTTTTGTGTGGGGGAGATGCTTGGAAAGAAGCAGGGTTGTTCTGTGTCATCAAGTTGGAATTAACAGCAGCTCTACAGGTAAGTGAGATATTTAAAGGATAGTTTTATCAGCTCCACCACCCCTACGGTAGCAAATTTCCATAGTCAAACAGGGATTTGAACTCTGGTCTCTTGAGTCCCTAAAGCATTACTTTGGCTGCTACACCATATTGGCTTCATTGATTTGTGTGGATTGTATTTGCATGAAACATGAAGGAGCAGGAACTCCTTTTTGACCTTCCAACGTTTGTCTTAAGTCTTGACAACTGCTTACCCAGTTACAGCCATTGATACAATCTTGGATTTTTTGACTTCTCACTGAGAGACACTTAAATTGTGTTGCCAGCGGTAGGTATATTCACTCTAAAAGAAGCAAAATCTGTGATCCCTTTAAGAGTGTGACTACATTTGAATTGCAGCCTTTAGTATCTTTGAAATCATAAATCAGTGCTCACACTGGGCCTGTGGTTTGAATAAGGAGTGCAGTGTTCATACTTGCTACAAAAGCAATGGCTTTGCCTGAGTGAGGGCTTTTTAAAAGTATCTTCTTTCTGGTGGCTAAGGAAGGAAAGGGGGACTCACCAGACATGCCAGGCTCCCCATCAGAACACATGCTAAATAGATGCCCTATCCCACCTGCTCTCAGCCTCTTGAGCTGTGGGTTCCTTGCAGCTCTGAGAAAGTCCTTGCTTCCTGCCTCCCTTCTTACTACCTTGGCAGTGGAGGTGTTCAGATTGCAGGTGCTACATGGGTGCTGTTGGCTGCTAAATGAGAAAGAGACTTTGCAAGCTGTGAGCCCCCTTCCCAGGTCTCTGTACAGCAAATCTCTCCCCATCTACCCTTTTGAGTCAACAAAGGCTTGCTCAGTGCCTTGGCACTGAACCGGCAGTGCTTCTACCCACATTGGGCAGTGCTTGTGGTTGCTTGGGCTGTTGGCTGCAAGGCCAGCTTTTCTGTCCAGACTGTGCACTGTCATAGTAGCCACAAAGGCCTCCTTTGGATATAAAAAGGATTGTTTACTCCATAAGCAGAAAGTCATCCTGCCCTAGCTGAAACAGCATCAGATGATGATCAGATGGCTTCTCTCTGCATCCCAATTCAAGCTTGTAACAAGAGCCCATGGCAGACATCAGCTGCGCTAGGCAACCCAGGATCAAACATCCATGTCCACATTGGAAAAGCCCTTTTGATTCCTTCCACAATAAAAATAAAATAAAATAGAAAACCTGAAGCGACAGCAAAGCTGCTTTGCTAGTAAAAATTGCCCAGTCAATTTGAAACTGCCTTTGCAGTGGCTCAAGTGGCTAAGATAGTGACTGGGAGACCGAAGGTCAGCAGTTTGATTCCAGAGTACTACAGTACTGAATGAGCTCCCGTCTTTGTCCCAGCTCCTGCTAACCTAGCAGTTCGAAAGCAAGAAATTGCAAGTAGATAAATAGGGACCATTTGGGTGGGAAGGTATTTTGTTTATTTATTTCAGTTTCTATACCGCCCACTTGGCCAGGGCCAACTCAGGGCAGTTCAC
The DNA here is from genome assembly GCA_035047345.1 of Bradypodion ventrale. Classification (NCBI taxonomy): domain Eukaryota; kingdom Metazoa; phylum Chordata; class Lepidosauria; order Squamata; family Chamaeleonidae; genus Bradypodion; species Bradypodion ventrale. Next base: position 137,838,194 of record JAWDJE010000002.1, on the reverse strand, counting down.
AGCATAATAAAAAACATACTTAAAAACATCATTAAAACCGCTTTAAAAACTACCCACCCACTCACTAAAAAAGGGTGCAGGGGCCAAGGGTGCTGGGATTCGCTATACCAGCCACCCAACAGAAGTCACCCTTCCACCTGCACCCCATACTTGGCCTGCCAGCTAGGTTTTAAGTTCTTTCCTGAAGGGCAGCAATTCCGTCTGGAGACATAGCTCTGTTGGTAAGAGGTTCCAGAGAGCCCGTGCGGACACGGAGAAGGCCCTCCTCCTTGTGCTGGAGCACACAATGAGAGAGCTCCCCCGGTCCATTCTGGTTGGACGGAAGTTAAACTTCCGTGTGCTCCGGTGTCTAGTCATGCCTGCCACATGACCACAGAAACGTCTGCAGAAGCAGACAGCACTGGCTCTTCGGCTTTGAAACAGAGATGAGCACTGAACCCTAGAGTCAGATACGACTAGCTTTGGAGCAAGGGAAACCTTTACCTTTACCTTGCCTCCTGTGGACAGCAAAAAACCCCAAGCAAACTTCGAATTCACCTTCCAAGGTATTTAACGGGGTAGACTGGCGCTCGGGCATTAAACAGTGCAGTACTCTGTGGATGCACCCCAGGAGTCATCCTGGTAGAGATCAGTGCGATTGACTCCCCAAGTTCAGCCCGTCATACCTGTCAAGTTTTGGATTTGGAAATAAGGGAAATTTCCTGGAAAATATGGGATACTTGACAGTTATGCTTATCCTGTGCTGCCCTCCAATGGTGGCAACAGGGGATTGCAGTCTAATTAATAAGGGATGATGGCGGGAAAGAGGGTAAAATAAGGGGTTTTCCTGGCCAATAAGGGATACTTGACAGCTATGACCCCAGTCGACCCATACAAGTAAGCTGCTAGCTCTGCGGATTGATTAGGACCGGCGCGGACAAGCTATTATTGGGCGAGCCAGGAGACCTCCGGCTTAAGGGCGTGGTCAGATGGAGAGCAGCGTTCCGAACGTTCCATGGAGGTATAATAACACCTCAATGGAACGTTCTCACCCCCTCGTGGCGACACCCGGAGGGGCGGGGCGCGGCAAAGAAGCGCTCTCCATTGGCTCGCCTCGGCGCCGCGAGCCTCTAAGAGGAACGCCCCTTTTCCCTTTGTATAAAAAGGTGGGGGTGGCGGCGCACGGAGTGGCAGGCAGGCTCCTCCGCTGCAGCGATTTGGGACTCCAGGAGGGAGCAGGTTGCTTGCTTGTGGCGAAGGCTCCTGCGGGCGGGCGGGCGGACGGACGATCGCTCGCTTTGCTTCCGCTGTTTCGCGGGATCTGCTGTAGAGAGTAAAAGAAAGAGGGAGGGTCTCCCAGGCCATGTGAGTAACGCGCGAGCGAGGAGCCGCCGCCGCCGCCGTTCGTGCGTGGCGTCTTGGTCTTCTTGCCCTGCTGTTTGCCCTGCACGGTGGTGGTACCTGCCGAGTTGCGCATTGCAGCAGCAGCAGCATCTCCGCCTCCTTTTCGATCGTCCGGTGTCGAAGGGAGATCGGACGGGCTAAGATACGGAACATCCAGTCTGGCCGCGGTCCCGGTGCTTTGCTGCAGCCTCCCCCCCCCCCCCCCGCATTGGGTCCCCCGCAAGATTTTTGCTGCATTTTCTCTGTCCCCCTTGGGCCGGGTCGGAGCTTGCCTTTAGGGCTTGGGTTGTCTATAGGGAAAGCGAAGGGGTTGGGATGGCGGGAAGTGGGTGGGTGGGGTGGTTGGCGATGGGGCATTTTCACAAGGGGAGGGAGGAAGGATGCCACCGAACTGCGTGTTTCTCTCTCCTTTTCCAACGGGGTCCGTCAAGAAGAGCCAAGATCAGATTTATTTAAGCATCGTTATGCTAAAAGGGAGATCATGCTGATCTCTTAGAAAGCTGTGTAAGGGAGATGCCAAGGTTCTGCTTGGCATGTGCCAATGCTGGTGGAGTGCCCAAATCTTTCAGTGAGGGTGAGAAGAATCCTTTAGGCACAAAATAGCTCTGCTTTAAGGGCTGCTCCAATGGCTCAAGTGGCTAAGATGCTGACTGGGAGGCGGAAGGTCAGCAGTTCGATTCCTGAGTACTGCAGGATGGAATGAGCTCCGTCTTTGTCCCAGCTCCTGCCAACCTAGCAGTTCAAAAGCAAGAAATTGCAATTAGATAACCACTTCAGTGGGAAGGTAACAGCGTTCTGTGCACTCCGGTGCCTAGTCATGCTTGCCACATGACCACGGAAACGTCTGCAGAAGCAGACAGCGCTGGCTCTTTGGCTTTGAAACAGAGATGAGCACTGAACCCTAGAGTCAGATACGACTGGATTTCGAGCAAGGGAAACCTTTACCTTTTACCTCCTCTCATCCTCTGCTGAAGATCTTCTGGATGTGTGGAAGATGATATTTTGGTGTGGGAGGTTCACTGCCCAGAAGAAAAGCTGATTTTTGTTGTTGCTGCTGATTTCCTTTGGACTTGTGCAAGGCTGAGCTCTTTGCCCTCTCCAGTGGAAATAGTTATCCATTGCTCTTCTTTTTCTTTGGGATTTATGACCACCCTATGGCTGGTTATAATGACAATTGCTGTTGGTGTGGCTGTGGGATTCTTTTTAATTCCTCTTTTGTGGTGAAAGAAAGGCAGTCCTGCTCTTCAAACTGGTGTTTAACTCCAGATGGGAATATGGTAACAAACAGAAAGCTCTAGGTCAGAGCCAGCTTATTTGTATGGGTCGACTGGGGAGTAAGGATTGCTGACTTGGGCTTCTTCTAATTGAAGTCCAAGAACACCTGGAATGCCAAGGTTCACCATCACTGCTCTAGGTAGCAACTTTCCCCAATGATAAAGGTTTGTCCCTGCTTTTTAACTCAGCAACTCTTTCATGTTCTGGGATCTCTCTCGATTTCCTCTGATGATTCAGACTTGCTGTGACCTTGTTTGCTGCAGCACATTGGCTCTAATGGTGTGATTGCAGCTGCTATGGTAATACATTCAAAGTGTTCAATACATTTTATGTTCTTAGTGCCATCTCAGTAACCCCTCATCCACAGATCTCGAGGAAAGTACATTACCCTTTCTGCAGATAGAGGTGGAGGATTTGCTTGGGTGATTTGTTGGGCTAAAAGTAATCATATAGCACCTACAAGACAACTGGTTTTTTTATTTTTTCATAAACTTTTGTGTGAGCAGGTATGCTTCTTCAGATAAATGGAGAGGTTGTATCTTGGGAGAATTTATAACTGTTGGCTAAGATTAGAATGGTTTCCAATGGTTTCCATACCACCACCAATTTTATCCTCTTTCCTTCGAGATAAAGCCACTGCATTCATCTGAAGAGGCATGTTTGAACATTTAAAAGCTTATTAAAAATTTAAAAACTAGTTATAGATCATACATGACTTTTTCAGGTTTCTCCTTTGCTACAATAGACTAACTCGGCCTTTTGGGCCAGAATCGCTTGTACTTGTTACCAATACCAGCTGAGTCATCCTCCTCTTATTCCCCTGGGATGAGGAGACAGTCTGAAAGGAGAAAGCCCATTGCATTGATAATGTGTCAAAGCGTTGCCAGTTATTATAAGAATCTGTATTCTTGACTTGTATTATATTCTATCTACCTTCTGCTCCAATCTCCATGGTATTTTTTTGTCAATGGAAGTGCATTGGAAGCACACTGATGGCTCTCACCTCCAAATGTATTCCTCAAGATGTGGTTGAACTCCAACATGTAACATTCACCAACATTAGCTATGCTAGATAGGACAGGTGGAAATTTTAGATCCTCATCTGCGGGAGTGTCCTTTTCCACCCCATTCTTTGATTCATTTCTCTTTGGATCCCAACCAGATATCTCATAGAAGCCATAAGCAGAGCATGGGGGTACACAGAAAGAGCCTCCTCGAAGATTGTGGTATTTTTGAACCACAATCGGGCGTACCCTGATAATGGCAACTTTGTGTTGCTGGCTAATCTTGCTCTCACTAGGTCAGGCAAAGGGAACTGCAGAATGAGCCCACCAAACAGTGGCTTCATTTTGGCAGTTTCACGTCTGACTTAGATACCAAAGAAGAAGAAGCAGAACATGAAGGCAACAGATCCTAGTCTTTTTTGTGCTCTATAAACCAGGACTATGCATGCAGAGTGCCCCATTTTACCTCTCAATGTTGAGACCTGGTTTCCTCAGAACTAGTGGTCTTCCTTAAGATCTTGTACTGTAGAGTACTGTATCAGAAATCCTGCCTTGATGAATAACAGCTAAGCTTCTTATTAAGTAAGGTTGCTGTGTGAGCCTTCAATTCCATTAATACAAAAAGAGGTACCATACCAGTTTCCTTTTCAGAATTTTTAAGTTTAATATCTAAACACTTCTAGGGTCACTTTCACTGCCCTTTTCAGTACATTTTCCAGCTTTACCTTGGCTATAATGTGTACATTTACACATTAGAGATGTAAACTGTAATTAGAGGAGGCAATCCTGTGTGGTAGTATTATAACATATGGGGCTGCCTCCTTTAATTGCAATGTATGTGTCTATAAGAGGGACCACGGTGGCTCAAGTGGTTAAAACATTGAACTTGAGGGCTGGAAGGTTGGCAGGTCAGCAGTTCAAGACATGAGTAGTGTATGATGGGATGAGCTCCCATCTTTGTCCCCATTCCTGCCAACCTAGCAGTTCAAAAACAAGAAATTGCAAGTAGATAAATAAGTACCACTTTGGTGGGATGGTGGGAAGGTAAACAGTGTTCTGTGTACTCAGGTGTCTAGGCAACATCTCCACAGAAATGTCTGCAAATGCAGACAGCTCTGGCTCTTTGGCTGTAAACAGGGATGAGCGCTGAACCCTAGAGTTGGATATGACTGGCTTTCGAGCAAGGGTGACCTTTACCTTTACTGTGTATGCTTCTATCAGCTTACTTACTTTTGCACTGCTTTTGTGAGTGTTAACGTAGGTGTGTGTTGCCATCGTTTTTACTTGACTTCTCCCCCTCCCCAGGACGGATCCAGCTCAGCCAGCTGCCCCAGGGGCAGGGCCAGAAGGGGGGCCAGAAGGTGCTGGAGGCGCTCCTGGACAACCTCCAAATTTGACCAGTAATCGTCGCCTACAACAGACTCAAGCGCAGGTGGAAGAAGTAAGTTGCTGGCCCGCTGGCCTATTGGTGGAGCTGTTATGGTGGTCTTGTGCATTCCTTCTTGTTAGTGGTTTAATTTCTCCTTTCCTTTCAGGTGGTGGATATTATCCGTGTGAATGTGGACAAAGTCTTGGAGCGAGATCAGAAACTGTCAGAATTGGATGAGCGAGCAGATGCGCTCCAAGCTGGTGCACAAGTATTTGAAAGCAGCGCAGCAGCGCTCAAGAGGAAGTACTGGTGGAAGAACTGCAAGGTGAGATTTGGGTAGATATTTCACTTGGGTCTTTGGCCACCATTTAAGAAAGTAACAGTGCCTGATGCAGATGTGACCATGAGGATGAACTCGTAACTTTATGGTTTGAAGACCAATATGTCAGGAACAGAATGAATACTTTGAAGATATTTTGTTCCAGATTCACTGCATCTTTCAGAATCGGCTTCTTGTGTTGCATATTTGGCAGTAATGATGGAGGGGATAAGTGGCTTATTCTGCATTTTGATATGAGGATTTTTTAAAATTAGTGTGTACGGTACATTAGAAAGCACAACAGAAAATATGGACACATTTTTGTGCATTCAAAATAATAGATAAAAATCATGTAAATGTAAACTTTTTTTTAGGGAAAAAGGAAAAATCAGTGTAAACGAGACCAAATGACTTGTACTTGGGAAAAAAAGGGGAGTGTTCTGAAAAGCAAAATGATTCCCAACTGAAGAGTTTGTTCTTGAGGACATGAAAAGTTGCACACAGTTAGGTAAATAGCAGTGGACTAGCAGTGGTGTTAAGAGAAACGTTGGTGGTTGTGATAATCAGTTGTCCTTACGGATGGCATTTTTGAATTTTTTAGATTCCCACTCCCAGAATTCCAGGAATGGCACCCTTCAGAACTGTTATTCCCTACCTCCATGTATTTCTGTTCATGTGCTTTGGAACCCCATTGAAAAACAATTCTGGGAATTGCAAGGTTTCATAGAAGGGGTAGTCTCAATATCCATTTCTTCTTCTTCTGTATCTGAATCTGAATCTAGACGATCATCATGGTGATCAACCATGAAGACCAGAGGTGCCCAAACTTTTTGCACCGTGGGCCTGACCACCCCACCAGACAGTTGAGCAGGCCTGACCATGCACTCCAGAAGTGGGCGCATTTACAACAGCCGTAAATACACCCACTTCTGTGTTTACAACAGATGCACGCTTGTCTATGTCATATTTACGTATGACGTAAATGCGTCCGCTTCCAATTCCGGGTGCAGCGAGGGTGGTGGCAGGCCACATGGAATGGTGTGGCCCACGAGCCGTAGTTTGGACACCCCTGATGAAGACTGTCCTGAGAATATAATGCAGTGCCCTTCCCTTTGCCTTCCGCATCACAGCATGACCCACGTACCATTTATCCAGTTCTGGTCCTGAGCTCTTTTGGCATGCAAAGTCCTCATTGGCCCCAGGCCAGAAGCTGCTGCCCTCTAACAAAATGGATTCAAGTGGGATTTAATCCACTTGGGGACCATCATCCTTCCGTGTGGACTTCAGCATCCAAGCCATTAGTCCTCAGGGTTGTTGGGTTAGTTAACCACCGCCTGACACTCAGTGTTGAGTTGCTGGCAGTAGGGTCTACTCTATTACAATAGCAGGATAACCTGGCCATTAGAGTGTCCATATAGAACAGGAGTCCTCAACCTTTTTAAGCCGGGGGCTGGGTCACGCTTCCTTAGACAGCTTTGGGGGCCCGTCAGCCATTTTGCCCTTCTTCCACTACATGGCACTTCCTGGTGTGGTGGAGGCAGTTGGGGGCCACATGAAATGGTGCTGTGGGCCGCATCCAGCCCACAGGCCACAGGTTAAGAATCCCTGATATAGAGTATCCCCTATATAAGACCCCTCTGATGGAACTACATCACTTCTGAACCAGCGAGCATCCCACATAGCAGAGTAACTCCTAGGGTGGTCTGCGACAGTTTCTGCTTTTTAAAGTAGTTCCAAAGCATGGAGGGAGAGCAGTTCTGAAGCTTGCTTTCTGCCTAGAGCGTTCTTGGCAGGTTCTCAGAGTGGGAATCCAAAAGTCCCATCCATAAATGTCCATCTCCATTTCTCTTTGTAGATGATGATCATGTTGGGGGTGATCTGTGCCATTGTGGTCATCGCAATTGCACGTAAGTACCAAAGGGAACCAGGATAATTGGATCGGTGAGCCACAAGTGCTGGATAAATATGAGCTGTGCCTGCCTATGGGGTGCGGGAAGTCGTTCCTGCTGTTCTCTGATGTCAAAGGTCACCCAAACTGTGAGCCAAGGTGTTCTTTAGGATAATGGGATATTTTGTCTTTGGATGGGGGACAGGCATGGTAGTATGAGAGGGCCTTCCTTTTCCTGAAAGCTCAACAGCCTTTGTCAAATGTCAAATGTAACATGCCCTCTTGTTTTCTCCTTTTTTCTTCTTCTGTCTCTTCCTTCCCCAGTCTACTTTTTTACCTGAAAATGTGGTCGTCTCCCCCCACCCCCGGCCGTCTGCAGCCTTCCTTCCCCAGTTACATTTTCCTGTCCCACCTCCTCCTCTCCTTTCTCCTTACATTCTGGCTTTGCCATTTGTTTTCTTTTGGTTACATTTACATGCTATATAAAGACATTAATGCACTGTTTCCCAGTTCTGAGTTATTCTCCGCGCAACTGCTGTAGCATTCGAGTCTACCAACAGCTTTTTGGAGGGGTAGCCAAGGGACCTAGTGGAGGAAGTGTGGGATGAGAGGGTTGGGTTGCTCTGGCCAATGGCCTACATGGGTTTGACGTGTGTTGCAGATGTCTTTTTTCTCTTGCAACTCAGTTGCAAAGCATTTCCTTTGGCTATGGAGTGTGTTAATGAAGTCTGGATTGAAGTAGGTAATGGGAGGGAAGAGAAAGTGGGTGTTTACTGGGGGTAAACATCTAGTATTTGCCAGGATAAGATTAAGTTGTGTGGTGCCAGTGTTGTTCTGGTGTTCCCTTAGTTAAAAAACTCCCGAGGGATGTTCTGCCTAAAGAAATTTTGGTCCTAAGGAAAATAGTATTCTTTCCTTTCTGTCTCTAAGACAACTCTTGATCTCATGAAGTATAGTAAAGAAAGAGGTTGGTTTGATTCATTCTCCTTGGTTGCAGAAGAGGTCGCTTGATAGTGGAGCCCTGCATTTCATAAAGCAATCAGAAACAAAATTGGGAAAAAGTGAACCCTTGCTTCTTTCTTGGGTGGCATATTTGACTACTTTGGTAGTTTGACAGAGCTGACCGTTCAAGTTAGCAAGGCCCACAATATTCGCTCCTTAGCTGAAAGAAGGCACAGCAGGTGAATTATAGCTTTGTTTTCAAGACTGCCATATTCTGCAGGGGCAGAGTAAGCCAGTTGTACTGTGTGAGGCTAGACCTGGATTTTTGCATAGTCGTGAAAGATTCCTTAGGTTGGAGCCACAAGGAGGAGTGCTAGCACTTTCAGGCGATCATGGTTTGCATGGTCTGGCATTGTTTTTCATTGCTCCTAGTTTAAACAATGTCAGTGGCAAGTTTGCATGTACTGATTCATGCTCAGTTGCCACCTCACACACTAAGGCAAAATTGTCTTACTCCTAGCTAAAAGGAGCTTAAAATAATGTGTGAGCGTTTAAATAGACTTCATTCAGAGTGGGCAGTGCCCTGTTTGCTGGTCAATGCCCAGTATGTGGCATAGTCCGAGAGAGAGAGGTGTTTGGATGCTCAAACCTTGTCAGGTTTGCTTAGAGGGAATGCTGTTGAAGGGAAAATGGAGGCTGTTATGCTCCAGAGTAAATATGGTGGCTCAGTTGCCCCTGGGCTTGTTTCAGCCTTCATGCCCAATTTTTTCTGGCCCCTAAAAGTCACCTCTTAGGTGTGCTATGAATAGCCTTTGCTATACCTTTAGCATGCTGTGAAGGTGATAACTTTTTTGCATGTTCACTGCCGTGCACCAGCATTTCATTTGCAGAGTCCCTCTCCTTGCAGATCCCCATTGTTCTCTGCCTTTGGGGGATGATGGAGAAGGATAGGATCAGAGCTCCCACCTTCTTTGAACAAAGCTCTTCCACCTCAGCGGAACTGCTGGCCGAAGTGCAACATCCAAAGAGGAGCCAGGACCCACTTTTGGCAGTGGTGATCCTGTTGCTGTCAGTAACAAAGGAAGCCGATTGAGATGCTCAGAGGCCCCACTTGACCTCATCCGGACAAGATCTTGGTCAGACCTCCTGATGCCGTCTTTATAGAGAGAAGTTCACCGGGCTGCTTTCTTCTGCTTTTCTTGTCTGTTCTCATGGATGTTGTACTTCTCCCTCCCCCTTCTACTACTCCATTGCTCCGTCTCTTTATGCATGGGTAGAAAACTATACCCACCCACCCCAGGCCTTCTGTGCCTAAAGTAAGGGGCTGCTTTCTCTATGCACAGGACTTCAACCACTTTCGCACACACGTGTGGCTTGTCCTTGTGAAGAACACGGCCGTAAACCTTTCTTCTGGCATGTGTCAACCATGTACCAGCTCATGTACCCTTAATGACCTCTGCTAAGAAGTACTTCTCAACCACCCAAATGAGTCTGGTTCATCTGTCCTGTGTAATTGGGAGAAAGGGATTCTGCTGACAGGGGAAATTAAGGCAGAAGAGACCAGACTGAAATGCTAATAAAGGTTGGCTGCAGTGTCACCTGAATTGGTATCATCCATTGTGAGGTAGAGTCGATATCAGACAGCTGAAGAAGCAAATGGGTAGAGTTAGAAGAACTTGTAGGCATGGGAGGACTGCAGCCAGGTCTCTGTTCCTTGTTGCATGAGCAGCACTGTGTTAGTCCTGCTTCTTGATGTGGTAAACTGCAGTGTCTCTTCTAGTAAAAAGGGCTGCATATGCACTCAAGTACCCAAACATCATTCGCCATAAGTATGAGACAGCACTGGCTTGTTTCAAAGCCAAAGAGTAGCTTTGACGAGCTTTCAGATAAGCTTGCAATTAATGAGGGTGAAAGTCTAGTATTATATAAAATAAAACAATCGAGGCTAGTGCCAGCTTCAATTCAGGCTTAAACTGGCCATATAATATTTAGCTCCTACTTGGCCTTTTTACCCTTACCTTACTGGGATAATGCGCCTTCTATTTATTTTGTATAAATAGCTACATTCAATAAACTCATTCTTATAAGCCAAATAACTGTGTCATGAAAAACTGGCAATGTAATTTTTCCAACTTGGTTCTAGTTGGGAAACAGTGGCAATTATCTGTGTAAAATGACTGATTTTCGGGTGTATGAAAGCTTTGTTCTTATATTGCTGCTAAAGTGTAAGGTTTTTATGCAAAGAGAGACTTTTTCATCTAATATAAATCAGATCAAATGCCATCCCTTGCATATAAAGAAGCCTAAACAAAACAAAATCTTGAGCCAGCTTTTATGTGCCCTTTTCTTTGCATCTTCCCTCTTACCCAGTTCAGACATGCCGAAGTCGCTGAACATAATAGAAGCTGATTAATGCATCCATATACATGATTTTACATAAGTACTGTAGCTTGCAGCCATTCACATGTAAGACTCAAACCTAAAGTCACCATTAGTTAAGCATGATGGTTTGGTTGTAGTCTAACAACATTTAAAATTGCTTTCTGATCCCAACCTAATGTTTATGATTTCCTTTCAATGAGACTGTGGTACTATGGGTGTCATGCTGTGATGCGGAAGGCAAATGAAAGTCCACTGCATTATATTCTCAGGATAGTCTTCATGGTTGGTCGCCATGATGATTGCCAATATTTGGATTTGGATACCACAGAAGAAGAATGAGAATGTTCAAATAGGCGTTTATCAAAAGAAGAAAACTAAGAGAAAACTGGTTCAGAGCTACTGTTTGTTGTGTATGTCATAACTTCTTGTTTTACTGTTGTCCCTTGTTATTTGTCCATGTTGGAATGACACTGAAGGCCTTAACTGTACAGCTGCTGTTAGCATCAGTGTATACATTAGAAGGTACCAAAGCCAAAGCAATACCTTGCCTTCATCTCACACAAATGGTATGGCCAAAGAAAATAGGGTTGCGTTCACTTGTGGTGTCCATGGCCTCATTTAAAGCATTGCTTCCGGAGCCCTTCCTGATTTCATGTGATAGGAAGCTATTTTCTCTGCTAAAAGATGTGTGTATTTTCTCTACCGTCCATCCCGCACTGTTTTAAATGCAAGGCAAATGTTTGTTTTGCTTACAGATACCACTGGGAGAGAAATCCTATATAACTGTCCCAAGAATATATTAAATGAAAGAATTCAACACCATCATACTCAGCTGTATGAAATGGCTGGCTTAATGGTAGTTTTTGTTAGCATTTCTATGCATCTGTGCTAGAGCAAACAGACACCTGCCCTTGTTCAAATACCGGACTGCTAGAGAGGTGGCGGAGAGGATTTGCAATTTGGAGAACAGAAAATTAACACATTTTCACATTGATACCCATAAAGGCTGCATGGTGATGGTAAATTCCTGGGCTATTTTAAGAACTTCATGACATTCTATATGGCAATCCTTATAGCTATTATGTCCCCATAAAAAGGACTGATGCTTAGCCGCATGTATATGTAATAGGCCTAATGGTGGAAATGTTCGGTAAAAAAAACCAAAATGAGATTCTTGTTTTATGCGGGCTTGCAATTCCATAAACGTTCCTAAAGCATTTTAGCATAGTAAGCATATCTGTTACAATTTTTTTTTAAAAAAAGTAAGATGTCAGCATTTGGGAAGGCAAAGGTCTCAAGCTGTCAACATGGAGTCTGGGGTGTTTGGTTTCATGCTATGTCTTCACAGGAAGTAAGGCCTGGTGCAATAAACACCAGAGCAGGCTCTTAGAGAAAAACAGGGAAAGTACTCCATGAGCTATCAATGTAAAATACTAGACAGTAAATAAAATAAAGTGTGTGTGTGTGTGTGTGGGGGGGAGACAAAAAAAATTGCGACCTCTTTAAAACTAACTGCCCTACTTTAGTGTTAGCTTTCAGGGATCAAGTCCACTTTTTTAAAGACACAAGCGACTTCATGGCAACAGTGAATACATGACCCCATGACTAGGTGGGGGTACAGAGATACACAATGGTACAGTTGCAAATCAGTGTGGCTTTATACAGTGGTGGGCTCCAATTTTTTTTTACTACCGCACTGTGGGTGTGGCAAGGGGAATAGCCCTGTGTTGCACCCAAATTAGGACTACCGGTACTTTATTTCAAAACTTGGATGGGCGGGGCCAGCCAGAATTTCTGCTACCAGTTCTGGCAAACTGGTGTGAAGCTACTAATGCCCACCACTGATATCAATACAGCTAGCTGTAACAAATGATTACGGTATTCAGATGAGTTTTAAAAGTCCCCCTTTCAATCTTAAAAGTGTGAAGTTGCCAAGCAAAGCATATGCTAATGAGTTTAACCTCTTGCTGGTTTAACCTCTTACTTGTGTGGGCACATCCTGTTGTGCTCATGTTGTAAGAGAATTTGCAGGAAAGTTAATGAAGGTGGTATAACACACCAAAATATAGTACAGTAATACCTCCCATAATGAGTCCCTGGTTAAGCAACGAGATCACTTAATGAGCAGGATTTCTGCCAAAAGGTCGCCCTCGTGGAATGACCAAAAACTCACTTAACGACTACTGTGTCAAAAAAATTCTCAGTTGCCCTGACCAAGGAATACGGGGTAGGGTTTTATCTGCGTGGCCCAGGCTCGTTTTCTGCTTTCCATGCATTTTACCACCGGCGTGGAACTGCTACCCGGTTAAAAAAAGGCAAAAGTTTTATTTATATATTTCCACCTCCCCAAACAACCACACAGACTCACAGGGAGGGTACGGCCCTGGGAAAGTGTCTGTAACATAAAAATACTGTAACTTTTACCTGTGAAATAGAACGTCCCGGCAGATAAAAATTTCCCAGGCTGATGAAAATGAAAGCAACCAGTCCTCCCTTCTTCACTGTAGCAACACTTATCTTGGAAAGAAATGTCCCCTTTTTGAGGATGGTTGCACCTCAAGGTTATGTTGTTGTGGAAAAGTAGGCTTATTGTTGGCTATGCACCTTATCTTCTCTCTGTGAAAAACTCCCTTCTCCAGCAAGACGCAACTCTGTGGCTTGACTTTTGAAGTTTTATTGAAGCTCCCTTCTTTGTTCCAGCTCCTGCCAACCTAGCAGTTCAAAAGCAAAAAATTGCAAGTAGATAAATAGGGACCACTTCGTGGGAAGGTAAACAGCACTTCGTGCGCTCCGGTGTCTAGTCATGCCTGCCACATGACCACGGAAACGTCTACAGAAGCAGACAGTGCGGGCTCTTCGGCTTTGAAACAGAGATGAGCACTGAACCCTAGAGTCGGATACGACTGGCTTTCGAGCAAGGGAAACTTTTACCTTTGCCTTATTCATTCAGAATATATAAGATAAACATGCAGAGATCTGAAGTATTCTATTCTAATTTACCAACTAAGAAAATAATCATAACTAATCTCAGCAAAGAAAAACTTTCTTTGTAGAACGGACAGGCTTGATAGCCTTCATACGAGGCTAAGTTTTCATAGTCTCGATTTGAGAATGACAAGGGGCTATTCAACAATTACATGATCCATTTTCTGGGGGAAATTGACACCACCACCCTGTAATCCGATCATAATTTTCACTTCAACCCCCCACCCCCACCTTAAAATTATGTAATCCAGAGTTTTTGTATCGAAACTCTAATTTTTAGAGCTTTTCACTATTGTAAAAACTATAATATTATTTAGAGCTTTTCACAACAGCTCCAAATGGATTATGTAGTCTTTGACCTGACACCCCCCGCCCTATGTAATTTTTCATAATTCAGATGGCAGATCCCCTCCCCCCTTGAGGATCACGTAATTGTTGAATGGCCCCCAAGGGCTCTTGTGTACCTGGGGAAAGTTCCCTTCCAATCGCTAAAACCCTTCATCTTAAATACTTTTTGTCCCCTCCTCACACCTTTCATTAGAATGTGAAAGATGTAAGATATTTTGATTGTTTTGACTATCATCATGATTATTGCAATTATCAGCTGTTGTTTAACACCCTTTCTTCATTCCTAGGATTCCCCTTTTTGATTGATGTCTATGTTTTTAATGACATGTTAATGTTCCACACACCTTAGCATTTAAAAGCTCCCCTCCAGTTAATTCTTTCAAAGTTTATTAGGTGTACAATCAATCAAAAGCACATCCAGGTGTTCAAAACCCTTCTCAACTGTGTGGATCCTGACATGTGAAGCAAGGCTTCCACTGTTACTGAAGCATTTCCCACACTTCATCTATTTAAATGGCTTCTCTCCCGTGAAGGCCCTGTGAAATTTAGTAAGGCTCCCCATCTCACGGAAGTGTTTTCAGCAATCCAGGTATTCAAAAGCTTTCTCCCCTGTGTGGATCCTGTGATGTCTATTAAGGTGATGACTTTGACTGAAGTTATTTCCACACTCCAGGCATTGAAAAGGCTTCTTTCCTGTGTGGGTCCTATGATGTTTAATAAGTTTTCCACTGTCACTGAAGCTCTTTCCACACTCCAGGCATTTAAAAGGCTTCTTTCCTGTGTGGTTCCTGCAATGATTATCAAGGGTTCCACTTTGACTGAAGCTCATTCCACACTCCAGGCATCTAAAAGGCTTCTCTCCAGTGTGGGTCCTGTGATGTGAAGTAAGGTGATCACTACGACTGAAGCTCTTTGCACACTCCAGGCATTTAAAAGGTTTCTCTCCTGTGTGGGTCCTGTGATGATTATCAAAGTTTCCACTTTGACTGAAGCTCTTTCCACACTCCAGGCAATTAAAAGGCTTCTCTCCTGTGTGGATCTTGTGATGTCTCTTTTTCCACACTCCACACATTTAAAAGGCTTCTCTCCTGTGTTATTGCTGTTTTGCCTAGCAAGGTTTACTTGTTTACTGAAACCTTTTCCACACTCCATCTCTCTTCTGTGTATTCTTTCCTGAGTTTTATGATGTCCTCTCTGTTGAATAGTTGCTCTTCCTTCAATATCAACAGTTGTGCGAAAAGACTGAGGAAAATGGATCAACTGTTACCTAGTTTGAGGAGCAGATGCCTGAAAGACATGCAACATTGAAGACTAATAAAGAATCAAGTTTGACTAGAATCTAGAGGGTTTCAGGTAGATACACAAGTCCTGATGGAAACAAATAAACAAACGTAACAACTCTGCTCTCTACTCTTCAGCTCATCCTGATATCCATACCACCTTTCGTTTGTTTTCCCTTTGTCTGCAGAAGTAACAAAGATTAACTAGAAATGAGGGTGGAGGAGCCTACTCTGAATCAAAGGAAAAACTTCAGTGATATTTGTCTAATACTGAGAAAACACGAGAACCCATCATGCTTGAAGCTATCTCAGAGGAGCTTGGAGAGACTCACATCGTGTTCCCTAATGCTATTTATGTAACAGGTGTATCTCAAACACACTCATCTCCCCTATAAGAATAGGGGGGATCTATTCTTATTCCTCTTTGCTTCTCAAACCTCCCCTCTCAAAAAAGTCTTTCCCACTTTCTCTGAGGCCCACAGAGTTTGGAATTGTCTCCTAAAATATTTCCTCACAGCCATCACACTTTTCAAGAAAAACAAACTCTACAGTTGATTGGTTTGGCATTGGCACTCCAAGGCTATACTGTTAACGGCTTAAGACAGGGGTACCCTAACTTTTCATGTTGTGGGCCTGACCACGCCCTCAGGACAGCAGAGTGGGCCAGAGCATGCCCACAGAAGCAGAAGTAGCCATATTTATGGCCGACATAAACGTGCCCACTTATGGATGATGTAAATGTGTCCACTTCGAGAAGCGGTGGCAGGCAACATGAAATGATGCCACGGGCCAGACATGGCCCACAGGCTGAAGGTTGGGAAATCCCTGCCTTATGACAACCAGGAGGAAGAGGATGGGCAGAAAGTAGTATAAAATACACCCCAGATCTGATGTCTCTTATATGGAAGCTTCTTTCTTGGCCGCAATAAGCAAGGAGGGCAGGTGAGATCAACCCATCCAGAATTAAGACCATGACGGGGAAGGAAAAGTGACCCCTTCCTCCTCATCATCTTAAATCATCACTGCCAGCCCTGTACAGAAGGGATGAGCTTGGCACACACATTGTGCATTCAAATACCATTCCCTTAATGCTAACTCACTTTTAGAACTGCCCAGAGAGTGCACTAAGTGAGATGTGGCAGTATAATACAGGTGTGATGACTTTGCTTCCATGGACCATTAGATGCTCTTTCTTCCTGCACTTTTCATTGGTTGGGTGGAAGAGACCCTATTTGTGGTTCTGACCTGAACATTAGCAAATCTTCTCCCCTGCGCAAAAGACTCTCAAGGGCAAAGGAGCTCTGCAGTCTGTTTTTCCCATGGGGCCTCCTTACTCCCTTTTTGCCAGGATTAAACTGGATTAGTAGCTGAACTATTTGAGAGAGTAGGATCAGCCTTGGCTTTTTTGTCCAGAGGAGAAGCCACCCAAACACTCCCCATCTCCCAAGGGTTTGGATGGCAGCATCTGACACCTGGGGTAACTGCTCAAGGTGCCTATGGTTAGGGCCGGCTCGAAGTTCAACTCTTGGCTGATAACCCAGCACATAATAACCACTACGTTGATGCAGCTCATCATGGCATTTCAGGGAAGGAAAAAATCCCTTACATTCTTCCCTCCTTTCCTTTAAAAATGTATATATGATATAGACAGCACATTTCAAGACCAAGGGGACCCTAAACTGGCCATTCCTCAGCCTGTAGCCAAAGTGGAGCCATCTGAGACTGTGAATAAATGCCCCCCTCCCCCTCCCTCCAGTTCTGCGAGATGTGCTAAGCAACGCACTGCCTGCTGTTTTCATTTTCCCCCAAATGTCCCTGGGCTTCACATCATGACTGGGTTTGCCAGGGCTATGGAAGGGGCTGTAATGGCCAGGATTGTCTAAGGCCCGCTCAGAACCCAGGAAAGCGATGTCTTTTAAAAGCCACATATAGTCAAGACTGGGCACCTTTTCACAGGTTAAGGTACCTGTTCTTTCCCTCAGACTTGCTGTGAGGTCTTTGCTTCCCACCTTCTTTCCTGCAAATAGCACTGAAAATGATAACTGGAATGGACCAGCTCTCTCTTTTTACTTGGGGTTTCCTTTCCTATTTCGGATTTTGGGGGTTAGAGAAAAGGTGTGTGTGTGTGGCGCTTGCCTTGTTTAGATTTTTAGGAAATTCATCCCTGCTGTATTCAAACTGTTTGAAGTCAAAACCCTGTTGCAGCTACTCTACGGAGCCGAATCAGGGCCCCCGCATAGCAACCTGGCTCTTATGGAAAGAGTACAATCTAAATTATGTGCAGTACTTCAGATCCCTTGCTGTGTATCAAACACCACGTTTCGCCTGGAAATGGGTGTGATAAACGTGGAGGTGAGATTGTGGACAGCTACTCTCAACCTTTGGCTCAAAACTCTGTTTAATCCCAATGGCCTGGAGCCTCCAACTCTCCAGGACCACTACCACTCAGCATGGAAAGGAAACATCCAATCCAGACTGCAGTAGGTTGGCCCCTCGCAACCTCTCATACAGGCCATGTCACAACCAGAGAAAACAAACTATGAAACAGAGAACATGAGACATGGAAAGGCAATAAGACCTAGCCAGGGTCCCTCTACCTTCCTGGCTCCAGAGTCTTGGAGGCACATTGTTGCCCCGGCCTGGTACCTGCTCCAACTGAGACACCAAGTCATGGGAGAGCATTGATGTTAGCCTATTGCCAGGCCCTCCCCTTTCTGCAATTCTCAAGGGGAAGTTCCAAAGGACACCCATGTCAGAGAGACGATGGCCCTGTGATGCTGGAGACATTCTCTGCAGCTGCCCTTTCTAGAGAGACATCCGGAACAAGTTCATATCTCCACTGCTCTGCAAGTATCCTGGCTGGACAAACAGCACTTACACCCACTGGGTGCTATCTGATGAAAGACCCATCTTCACCCACAACACCGCCAGGTTCTGTGCTGCGGCAGGTAAGATCAGAAGAACAATCCTGGCAGGACCTGCAACCAAATACTTGCGCCACAACATAGGCTTAGTAATAGCTGTAATACTAGTGACCTATGTACTAATTTTACTCCTCCTTAACTCTGAGCAGAAATGCTCCTTTTTAAGCATCCCCATTTTAACTTTTGTCTCTTGATGTATTTTAGTACCCCCATTTTAACTTCTGTTCCCCCTGCTGTTCTATGCTGGTCTTGGACCGTAATAAAATTTTGATTTGATTTACTAGGTAATTTCTGCTGAATTCGCCATACTTTTTTAAAAAATAGAATTAAAGTAGCATAGTCTTATGTCTAAAAGCCAATTTTAATGACAGCAATTTATGATAAAGGTGCCGTGCACTCCACACAGCCATTCTAGAGGGCAAGTTGTGAATTTTATTCACTCTTGTTTTCTTTCTCAAACTCATTTTTACCATAATCCAGCAAAGTTTAGCTGTGACTAAACCCTGTTGAATCTAATGGTCTTTAAACTGATCTGGACTAAAGCTTTGATATTGTACATATAACGGGAGTGAGCTTTTTTTCTTTTGTTTGGACTCCAACTCATAAAATTCTCCAAAGATTCACCCAGCAGAATTCTGGGACTTTCAGGCCACAAGCACACAATTACAAGCAATGACGTTCCACTCACCTGGAGCAGGACCTGCCTCTAAGATCTCCTGGCCTTCTCTGCCTCTGCCTAAAAAGCCTAACATAGATAGTCTGAATGACTTCCGCCCTGTGGCGCTTACACCTGTCATAATGAAATGCTTTGAAAAGTTGGTGCGGAACCGTATTATGGCTTGTTTACCAGTTGGACTTGACCCTTGTCAATTTGCATATGAGAGAAAGAGATCCACGGAGGATGCTGTGGCTACGGCCCTACATGCTGTTTTGACCCATTTGGAGAAACAAGGGACTTATGCGAGACTTATTTGTAGATTTTAGTTCTGCTTTTAATACTATTCTTCCGCATAGACTGGTGCCCAAATTATTAGATCTGGGGCTTCCGCCATGCTTATGCAGGTGGATACTAGATTTTCTATCAGATCATTCCCAACGGGTCAGGATGGGCTCTCATGTCTCTGCAGATCTCAGTATAAGTACGGGGACGCCGCAGGGGTGTGTGCTGAGCCCGCTTCTGTACACGCTTTACACATATGATTGTGTTCCCAGTTATCCCAGCAATAAGATCATCAAGTTTGCAGACGACACAACGGTGGTGGGTCTGATTACTGCTGGGGAGGGGGAGTCGGCTTACAGGAAGGAGGTTGAGATGCTGACGGAGTGGTGTAGGGAAAACAATTTATTCCTCAATGTAAAAAAGACAAAAGAGATCATTGTGGACTTTAGAAAATGCAAATTGAACATCCAGCCACTTATTATTGAGGGGAATTGTGTGGAACAGGTCTCGGTGTTTCGATTTCTGGGAATGGAGCTGAGGGATGATCTAACATGGGGAGAAAACACCAAAGATCTGATGAAGAGAGCACAGCAGAGGTTATACTTCTTGAGAATCCTCGGGAAGAATAATCTTTCAAAGGACCTGCTGTTGGCATTCTACCACGGTACCATAGAGAGTGTGTTAACCTATGGTATGTGTGTATGGTTTGGGAGTTGTACAGCTAGGGAAAGAACAATGCTGTCCAGGGTCGTAAAGACTGCGGAGGGGATAATCAGGCATACTCTTCCCACTCTAGATCAAATCTATGCATCCAGGTGTTATAAGAAAGCTGTAGAGATTGCACAAGATAGTACGCACCATGGAAATGATCTCTTTCAGCTTCTGCCTTCTAGAAGAAGGTATAGGATCATAAAGACCAGGACCAGCCGCTTGAGAAATAGTTTCTACCCAAAAGCGGTTCTGGCTTTGAATACAGTGCAATGAAGTCTATGAGGGAGCTTCTGTAATAGAGTTTTTAGGGTTTTAGAGTTTTAGAGCTTTTAGGGGTTAAATGTGTATATGTGGGGTGGATATTGATAATTTTGTATAGTTGTATTTTGTTTAGGTTTAGTTGGGTTGTTTAAGTGTCTCTCTCTCTCCTCCCCCCCCCCCCAAATCTCGTTGTTCTGTGCAGGACAATGACAATAAAGATTTATCTATCTATCTATCTATCTATCTATCTCTGGCCTTCTGTTTTCCGTTTTCTATATAAAAGGAAGCAGTGGTGGTGTTTTCTAAGAGCCAGCCTGGCTGCCATTTGAGGCTCTGCCATGCATGCCTTCGGAAGAACTAAATCTCCCAAGAGGCTTCATAGCAGCTTCCTTTAAAAAATAATAATAACTGAAAGCAAATGTATTGAGCATTTTCAAAGACAGCTCCTGCCCGAGGTGAGTGAGATACATGTGCTTATAGTGTCCCCTTGTAGACTGAAACTCTCAGACATTTACCTGGGGAATTCTTGGGGAATCCTGGGAACTGCAGTCCAAAACGGGGAAATCTAAGCCTGGTAGCTTACAGGATCCTGAGAGCAGGGGTTCCCAACCATTTTGCGCCATGGTCCTGACCACGTTCCACAGACAGCTGAGTAGTTCCTCCCACCGTAAGCACTGCTGTAAAACGCATCCACAGCTATCGTAAAAGCTTTAACAGCTTTTACGACAGTCATGGCTGCATTTACAGCAGCGTTTACAGCAAGTGTGAGCATATCTTATGGCTATCGTAAACGCATCTGCTTCCAGTAGCGGTGAGAGTTGTGACGGGTCATACTGAAATGGTGCTGTGGGCAAGGGCCGGTCTGTGAGCCATAGGTTGGCAACCCCTGCTCTAAATCCCACAAGTGGAACTCTGATGGAGGCAACTGTGAGGTCTCAGGAAGGGAGGATCCAGAGGCGCTTCCTTTAACACAGGGGTGGCCATTTTATGTGGGCTGCCGTTACCGGAAGCGGATGAGTTTACAACAGCTGTAAAACGTGCCTGCCATAAACGCTGCTGTAAATGCACCGGTGACTGTCGTAAAAGCGTTTACAACAGCCGTGGACACGTTTTACAGCAGCATTTACGGCAGGTGGAACTATTCATCTGTCCAGGGAACGTGATAGGCAGTAAACAATCGTGGTGCCTTCAAGTTCATAAGTAGAGCTATGAATTTAGGCGGCAGGGGGGGAAGTATGTGAAATATCTCATTAAGTTATATGATGAATAAACAATGAGTTGATATTGTAAGACCTCTATGTCACAACTTTATCACAAATTGCTTTCATTACACCATGACCTCACACCATGTCTGAGGGAAAGAATAGGTACCTTGACCTGGAAAGTGGACCATTCTTGACTTTATGTGACTGTTGAAAAATAGCTTTCCTGGGTTCTGAGCGGGCCTTGCACAATCCTGGCCATTCCAGCCATTTCCATACCCCTCCACAGCCCTGGCAAATCCAGTCATGATGTGAAGCCCAGAGACATTTGGGCCAAAATTAAAATAGCAGGCAGTGCTGGAACGGCATTGCTTAGCACACCGCGCAGAATAGTCTTTACATACTGGGTGGCCCGTAAGTCCCTACCCATCCATATATCTTATGTATCTAGTGTACCCGTGTGCTGTCCCTCATTCTCACTGCATAATATTACGTGATGCCATCTTCTATGAGATATTGGGCTGAAATGAGCCATTTTTCGCTGGAAAAAATAAAAAGATAATAATACATGCATATTGGAATAGAACCTCATAACATATGGAGAGGCAGGGTCTTATAGGCCACCCTCTAGATTGAAAAGAACAGAACATGGATTCCTAAGCTACACACAAAGCCCCTCCTGTGCGAATACTAGCCTCTTTTGCTGCTGCTGCAGCTGCAGGTGGTTGTTCTGCAATCTCCAAATAGAGGCCTCCAAGCCAAGCTTTCACAGCAAGGTGACCCTACCTTCAGACTTGAAGATGAAGTGGACTCAATTCTCAATAAATATTTATACATTGTTATTTTGAATAAACAGCTTCCAGCAAAACAATCCAAAATACTCACGTGTCTTTTTTCATGAGGAACATTTGTCAGTCATGGAGGATATTTCCAGTTTTTCGTCCAACTTCTAAGTATAAGTTAGGTCAATCACCAGAGTATATGATTGGAGGATTCTTTAAGTTTAGACACTCCACTACAGTATGTTCTATCTTATGCAGTCAATGCAACAATAGGAACCTGATAAAGAAAACAGAAGTAAGAGAATTGGGAAACAGAACAGGGGGAAAATCTTTTAATATCATGATCCATAGGTACAGAGGAGAGGACAGGCCAAAACTGCATGGATTCCTAAGCCGTGTGTGTGTGTGTGTGTGTGTGTGTGTGTGTGTGTGTGTGTGTGTCCGTCCCCTCCGAATGCCAATTCATCCGGCCCATGAAGCCCACCCCATTCCTGGAAGTGGAAGTAAAACACGCCCATATGGGTGTGTTTCACTTCCCCTTCCAGGAGTGGGGTGGGCTTCACGGGCCGGATGAATTGGCATTCGGAGGCTGGATCCAGTCCTCAGGCCATAGTGACCTGCTCTCTGAACCACATGATGGCCCGCGGCCTGAAAGGTTTGAGCGTCGCACCCCTGATCTATGTGAATGGCACAACAACGCCCGTTCAAGAGTCAAGCATTGATGAGGTAGCTGGAAAACCTACTGGAGCACATGAAGGATTAGGACAGTATTCCAACATCAAACATTTGAAGCCTAATCCAAGCAAGACTCAAGTACAATAGTACCTTGGATAACAAATGCATCAGATAACACTAAAATCGGGTAACGATGCAAAATCTTGAAAATATTTTGCATCGGTTAACCTTATTTTAGCATTATCCGATGCATCGCACCTGGTCACTTCCCTTCGTGGAGGGCCGGCGGGTGTCTCTGCACGCATCCACTGGCCCTCCGTGAAGGGAAGCGGCCAGGCGCGTGGCCCGTTGCCTTGCAGAAGGGGCCGTGGGTGAATGCAGACTCACCCGCGGCCCCTTCTGCAAGGGAACGGCATCCCTGGAGATCCAAGCCACAAACCCCACAAGGCTGGTCTTTGCCTGGGAACTGCCTGGCTGGTCTCTGCCTGGGAGCTGGAGGGCCAGACTTGGCCCATGGCACCAATTAATCCGGCCCACAGTGAGGACCCTGCCACTGCAAGAAGTGCCGAAATGTGGCAAAAGCCAAAAATGCGGCACAATATGTGCCACCCTCCCTCCCGTCACTGCAGGAAGCGGCGAGGCAGCAAAAACAACCAAAATCACACTGCGATTGCACCCAGTGTCACCACCACTGGAAGTGTCAGGGGGACCATGCCTCCCGCCCGTGCAGCTGCCCGTGGGGCAAAAATATTGAGAACCCCTGGACTAGGGCAAGAATCTATTCTCCTAGGATGGAGCAAGAAAATGCAAGTAGATAAACAGGTAGCACT
This sequence comes from Bradypodion ventrale, assembly GCA_035047345.1. Classification (NCBI taxonomy): domain Eukaryota; kingdom Metazoa; phylum Chordata; class Lepidosauria; order Squamata; family Chamaeleonidae; genus Bradypodion; species Bradypodion ventrale. Next base: position 137,814,694 of record JAWDJE010000002.1, on the reverse strand, counting down.
TTGGCGTGAAAGGTAACAGCGTTCCAGTGTCTACTCATGCCTGCCACATGACCATGGAAACGTTTGCAGATGCCAGACAGTGCTGGCTCTTTGGCTGTAAATGGAGGTGAGAACTGACCCTGACTTTTTAACCTTACTTTAAAACAGGAGGTTCCATTGGTTTCAGACGCCGCCTGCTTCACTGAGGACTGAGTTCGTTCACCACTAAGAGGCTTTGCCTAAGATATGGAAACTGATTTCCACCCTGATTTTTGTACAAATTGGGGAGCCGGACAGATGGAGCTGGCAGTGTTTTCTAGTTGGTCTAACCTGACCCAGCAGGGCTAATCTTTTGCTTTTGCTCAGGATCGTCGGAGACTAGAGGAACCATTTCTTCGCTTCGCAGAACACGCTCTTCAATGAAAAATAACAGCAGGAAATGGGGGGGGGGAGAGGCTTAATCTGCATTTTCAGGGGTTGATGGCATGACACCAGAGGGGAAAAAAGGACTTGACTCTTGGGGGCTTCCAGATGTGTTCCAAAACTGCAGTGGCCTAGTGGTCAAGACGCTAAACTTGATGACTGGAAAGTCAGCAGTTCGATATATAGGTACCAATTTGGTGGGAAGGTAACCGTGTTCTGTGCACTCCAGTATCTAAGCATGCCTGCCACATGTCCACGGAAGCATCACAACAGTCTTTGGAAGTAAATGTTTTCCCCATTCCCTTCCCGGATCTCCTGTAAATTGCTGGAGCCAGAAGGATGAAAGTAAATCATGGCTCTGGGATACATGGAACCAACACCAGATGTTTATTTCAAAATTATTTGCCATTACTAATTCCCAGATTTCATTGGTCACCAGAGGTTGAACCGCTAGAATCTTTGGCACAAACTTAACACACAAACCAATGGATCCAAAATGTGAGTATTTATGGTATCTAGGATTTTGCACTGTGTTAGTGCCAGCACAACCAGATCTCTCATCATTTCATTATTATTTTGCATCAGAAATTATTCTGGGTTGAAACAGATGAGAATTTCAATGGGGGATGATAGGAACAGAATTTCCTTGGTAAATACAGACAATGATAGATAGCTTTGTGGACCATGCATTGTGCCATGCACAATGCCCCACAGGGGAAATGTTCCAAGGAATTCCATAGATGCTCATGTCCAATGACCTGTATTACACATGCCAGAATCATACAAGCCAGGATGGCAGTAGGGAATGCTTCTCCATTGGGTAGAAGCCAGAAATACAGTCTCCTCTTTCAAGTGTGCTTATAAAATGGCATTCCCGAAAACACCAATCCTTCTCAGTTGAAGCATTCCTTAATTATATTGTTGATTTCTGGTCTCTAGTGGTTATCTTTGGTAATGTACCCGGAAAATAGGTATGGAATTCTGGTATGTTTTAAAATACAGTATTTATTTATTTAAGTAAAAATACAGAAAAATCATCATATACAATACATTGGGGGAAAATTAATCCTCTCTATGCTCATTCTATCTGTGGGAAGTCTTAGCAATATTTATTTATTACATTTCTATACTACACATTTGGGAAATTTCCCATTCTGGGCAGTGTATATACAAACTCAAATAAGCCAACAAAACACACAACAAATCGAAAGCAGAACAACCAAACAAATACATCCCAAAGTAAAATAAAATATATAAGAATATTTTCATTTATGGTGGGAATGTGATTTTGTAAAGATAATTTTGAAGAATGTTTTTGAGATTAATCAAATATTATCTTTAAAACTAGAAATATGTCCTAGAATAGCATTGTTAATGGATTTTGGAAATAAGAAAATATATAAACAAGAACGATTTTTCGTAGTTGGTAGGTGCAGTGGCTCAAGTTGCTAAGACGCTGACTGGGAAGTGGAAGGTCAGCAGTTCGATTCCCGAGTACTGCAGGATGGAAATGAGCTCCCGTCTTCGTCCCAGCTCCTGCCAACCTAGCAGTTCGAAAGCAAGAAATTGCAAGTAGATAAATAGGGACCATTTCGGTGGGAAGGTAACAGCGTTCCGTGCGCTTCGGTGTCTAGTCATGCCTGCCACATGACCACGGAAACGTCTGCAGAAGCAGACAACGCTGGCTCTTCGGCTTAGAAACAGAGATGAGCACTGCACCCTAGAGTCGGATACGACTGGCTTTCGAGCAAGGGAAACCTTTACCTTTACCTTAGGTGCACTTATTAGTTATGTAATTTTGTTACAGTTTTTTTTACATTTGTTTAGTTTATATTTGTTGTTGATTGTTAGATATATGAATAATATGTTTATTACATTTTCTATTTTTCTTTTAGATTAAACAAAATTAATTAAAAAGTAGTAAGTCTGTGTCAGAAATTATTCTGGACTGAAAGGATCTTTGCTGGAAAAACTCTACTCAGGGGATGTCTGAATGAGGCTCCTTTTATCTCCCGAAGAGCTGGGACATAGACAGGCGCTCAAACCATCATGCAGTACCCAGGTCTTGAACTGCTGACTTGCTGCCTTGCAGCTAACAAGGCGAGCTTCTCAACTTCTGAGCCACCACCTGTGTGGGCACATCCTGCTGTGCTCATGTTGTAAAAGAGAATTTGCAGGGAAGTTAGTGAAGGTGGTATAACACACCAAAATATAGTACAGTAATGCATCCCATAGCGAGGGCCTGGTTAAGCAATTAGATTGCTCAACGAGCAGGAATTCTGCCAAAGGACGTCCTTGTGGAACGACCAAAAACTCACTTAACGACTACCGGACTTTGCTTCCGGACTTCAGCACAACCCCTGCGGAAGTGGCCCAGGCGGAGAAGGGGATGCGAAGCAATCAGTGCCACTTGCCTGGTGACAGCAGCGACTAAAGCAGGGAAGCCCAAGACTCTGACTGACAACTTCTCTTCTTTCTGGGTTCTGAAATGTCAAGCAAGGCTCCCACACTTCTGTTTAAAAGGCTTCTCTCCTGTGAGGGCCCTGTGATATTTAATAAGGTTCCCCATCTCATGGAAACTTTTTCAGTAATCCAGGTATTCAAAAGCTTTCTCACCTGTGTGGATCCTGTGATGTATATTAAGGTGATCTCTTCGACTGAAGCTCTTTCCACACTCCATGCATTTAAAAGGCTTCTCTCCTGTGTGGGTCCTGTGATGCATATTAAGGTGATCACTTCGACTGAAGCTCTTTCCACACTCCAGGCATATATAAGGCTTCTCTCCTGTGTGGGTCCTGTGATGTTTAGTAAGTTTTCCACCGTCTGTGAAGTACTTTCCACACTCCAGGCATTTAAAAGGCTTCTCTTCTGTGTGGGTCCTATGATGTCTATTAAGGATTCCATTCTGACTGAAGCTCTTTCCACACTCGAAGCATGTAAAAGGCTTCTCTCCTGTGTGGGTCCTGTGATGTTTAGTAAGGCTTCCACCGTCACTGAAGGTCTTTGCACACTCCAGGCATTTAAAAGGCTTCTCACCTGAGTGAGTCCTATGATGATTAGCAAGGCTTCCACTGCGACTGAAGCTTTTTCCACACTCCAGGCATTTAAAAGGCTTCTCACCTGAGTGAATCCTATGATGTATAGCAAGGTTTCCACTGCGACTGAAGCTCTTTCCACACTCTAGGCATATAACAGGCTTCTGTCCTGTGTGGATCCTGTGATGTCTAGTAAGGCTTCCACCGTCACTGAAGCTTTTTCCACATTTAAAAGGCTTATCTTGTGTGTTGGTGCTCTTTTGTCTAGCAAGGTGTACTTTTTTACTGGAACCTTTTCCACACTCCATCTCTCTTCTGTGTATTCTTTCCTGAGTATTATCGTGTTCTCTCAGTTGAATAGTTGCTCCACTTTCAATATCAACAGTTGTGTGAAAAGACTGAGGAAAATGGATCAACTGTTACCTAGTTTGAGGAGCAGATGCCTGAAAAGACATGTAAAATGGAAGACTAATAAAAAATCAAGTTTGACTAGAATCTAGAGGGTTTCAGGTAGATACACAAGTCCTGATGGAAACAAATAAAACAAACAAACATAACAACTCTGCTCTCTACTCTTCAGCTCATCCTGATATCTATACCACCTTTCGTTTGTTTTCCCTTTGTCTGCAGAAGTAACAAAGATTAACTAGAAATGCAGGCAGAGGAACCTACTGTGACTCCAAGGAGAAACTTCAGTGGTATTTGTCTAATACTAAGAGAATATGAGAACCCAGCATGCTTGAAGCTATCTCAGAGGAGCTTGGAGAGGCTCTCATAGTGTTCCCTAACACTATTTATGTAGCAGGTGTATCTCAAACACCCTCATCTCCTGTAAGGGGGATCTATTCTTATTTCTCTTTGCTCCTGAAACATCCCTTCTCAAAAATAAATCTTTCCTACTTTCTTTGCGGCCCACAGAGTTTGGAATTGTCTTCTAAGAAAATTTCCTCACAGCCCTCACACATTTCAAGAAAAACAAACTATACAGTTGATTGGTTTGGTATCGGCACTCTCAGGTTATACTGTTAATCCCTTAAAACAGGGGTGTAAGCTTCAAACCATCTTCATACCTTGCCAGAGGGCTTCTCCTTATCCAAAGACTCCGACCTGGGAGATCTGAGAGCTTGTCCAGCCCAAAGGCTGCAATTATCTAGGGATTACCTGCCATAGCAGAACCCAGTAAAATATCATGGAGATTTATTAGAAAAATGTGGTAGCGTGTCTGTAGGCTTAACTCTTGTCTTACCTCTTTCTAAAGATCAGGCAGGTCGTTGAAGTAAAGTTGCTTTATTGTTCTAGTAGCATGAAGAACAATAGAAGGTTCATAAGAAGATTCCAGGATACAAAAATAATAACCACTATGTTGATGCAGCTTAAAATGTCATTTCAGGGAAGGAAGAAAATCCCTTACATTCTTCCCTCCTTTCCTTTAAAAAAGTATATATGATAGTAGCATTTTTAGGGGTTTTTTTGTGTGTTGGTGGTTGGGGTGGTTTTGGGGGGCACACACACACACACACACACACACACACACACACACAAAACACAACCACACACACAGCACAACAGCACAAACACACACACACCCTGAAGCTGCGCCCCTTCCCCCCCCCCCCCGAAGCCTCGGTGAGGTCACACACACACACACACACACACGCTGAAGCTGCGCGGGGAGAGGAGGGGCTCCCCCTCTCTCCAAAGCCTCGGCGAGGCCACACACATGCCAAAGCCCACACACACAACACCCCCACACATACACGCAATACACATACACACCACCACCACCACCACGGGGGGCACGCGGGCGCGTCAGTTGCCTGCTGGGCCGCCTGCTTTTGGTGCCCCCCGCCCGACCGGTGAAGGCCTCAGCGAAGGCCACAGAGGCATGGAAAGCGAGTGGGCCAGCACAGAAGGCCACGCCAGGGAGGCGCAGAGTGGGAAAGGCCCAGTTGGCAACAGGTAAGTGGGGCGGGTGACAGGGACTGATGGGGGCTGGAATGGGCGGGTTCGTGTCCCCCCTTTCTCCTCCCAGACCAGGGCGGGTGGCGTGGTCCCTGGGCCCATCCCCCCCCTCAGTCCATATTCCCCAGGTAAATATAAAATTAAATCTTTCACGTTGAGGACAGTGTATTCCATCTGGAAAGGATTAAAATATAAATTGGTGCCAAATAGTTCACCTATTTTGGAGACTTTAGATATGCAAGATTGTTCGTTGAAGATTATGCCAACAACAAGAGATATCTTATCCCAAAATAAGGTAATACTTATACATGAATGGATAAATAAATGTAGGGATATTCAGGTTAAAAAAGACATTTAGAAAAAATTGAGATTAAATTGGTTTCAGGAAATCCAAATGGATGCATGGGATAGGAGTATTAGAAGAATAGATTTTGTAGGAAGGTCCTTAACTCCGTTCGAAGACTTAATACTTGGAGTTGGGACTGTGAAATACAAATTACAAGGGATCGTAGGCAAAATTTATCAACAATTGATTTATGAAGACGGTATACAGCAATCCCTTAGGAAAATATGGGAAGAGGATCTAGGAATCACTATTAAAGAGGAAGACTGGAGTAGAAAATGGACGCAAAGAATTATGAAATCATCATAAAAGAAAAGGAGCATAACTCCAAAATCCTCTGGAGGTGGTATATGACCCCAGTTAGGCTCCACCAAATGAATAATACTCAATCCATCTTGTGCTGGCGGTGTAAAAAGGAAACAGGAACATATCTGCACAAGTGGTGGGCATGCCAAAAATTAAAACCTTTTTGGAGTTTAATTGAAAAAGAAAGAGTTAAGATTATGAGTATATCAATGGTATTGAGTCCAAAACTTGCTCTTCTGGGAGAAACCAAATGTTCGCTAGAGGGTGGAAGATTGAAAAGTGTGTGTGTGTGTGAGAGAGAGAGAGAGAGAGAGAAAGAGAGAGAGAGAGAGAGAGAAAAGATGGTACTCGGATTTTTGGCAAATGGCCTTGAAGGAAAAATTGACTATGGAAGTTAATCAGAGAAAAGGTATTATAGTTAAGAGAACTTTTTGGGATATATGGAAACCGTTCATAGAATATGCACTGACGAGCGAAGAGGGAATAAAACCAAGCCCGGATATGTGCAGCTTTTGGGTAAATTAGGTCCTACATTAAGGTCCTACAAATGGCCTCAGATTTCAATGTATAGCACTGCATTTGTTCAGTTGTTTTATTTTGTTGGTTGTCATTACATTCCATGTTTTTGTTAGGGCACCGTGGTTTTATGTATAAATGTATGAATGTAGCCATGGTTGTTAAATTTCTTCATGATTTTATGTTATGTTATGGATGGATTGTGAAAATTATAATTTAATAAATAAATAAAAGACTTGCTGTGAGGTCTTTTGCTTCCCACCATCGTTCCTGCAAAAAGGACGGGAAATAAAAATGAGAAGGGACCAGCGATCCCTTTTGCTTGGAGTTCTCTTTCCTATTTTGGATTTTGGGGGCTAGGGAAAAGGTATGTGTGTGGCGCTTGCCTTGTTTAGATTTTTTGGAAATTCATCCCTGCTGCACTCAAACTATTTGAAGCCATTTCCATCCCCTTCCACAGCCCTGGCAAATCCAGTCATGATGTGAAGCCCAGGGACATTTGGTCCAAAAGGAAAACAGCAGGCAGTGCTGGAACGGCGTTGCTTAGCACACCGCGCAGAACAGCCTTTACATACAGGGTGGCCCGTAAATCCCTACCAATCCATATATCTTTTGTATCCAATGTCTCTGTGTGCTGTCCCTCATTCTCACTGCAGAATATTATGCAATGCCATGTTCTGTGAGACACTGAGCTTAAATTGGCCCTATTTTTTCTGGAAAAAGCTATAATACATGCATAATTGAATAGCACATAATAACCTATGGACAGGTAGGGTCTTATAGGCCACCCTGTAGATTGAAAAGAAAAGAACATGGATCTCTAAGCCATCGTACATGCAAAGTCCTCCCTGTGTAGCCATTTGCCTCTCATCCCTGAGTCTGCTGCTGCTGTTGCTGCTGGTGGTTATTCTGCAATCTCCAATTATTGGCCTCCAAGCCAAGCTTTCACAGCAAGGTGACCCTGCCTTTAGACTGGAAGTTGACTCAATTCTCAACAAATATTTATGCATTGTTATTTTAAACTAGTATTTTTTGCCCGGCCTTGCCGGGCAGGTATATTTTGTGTGTTGGTGGTTGGGGTATGTGTGCACAGAAAGAGAGAGGGGGGGGGAGCTCCAAATTTGGCACCTTGCCTGACAGAGAAGGGGGTGGATTTCTCCATCAGGCAAGGGCGAAACGGAGCTCTGCATTCGCCCATTGCTTGTCGGAGAGCAAGCCCCTTCTCCAACAGGCAAGGGCAGAATGTGGAAGGGGTTCACTTCCCTCTGGGAGGCGAAGGCAGAGAACGGCGCTCCGGAGAAGTGGCTCACAATCTTTATATTACCTCCTCTGCTGTTTCGTGTCAGCTCTCGAAACAGTGGAGGGGGTAAGACAAAGGCGGCAGCCAGCAATCTGCTAGGGAGAGCTACTCCTCTGACGGATTGCTGGCTGTCGCCTTTGCATTTCCCCCGCAACTGTTTCGAAGGTTGACACAAAACAGTTGCAGGGGAAATGCAAAGGCTTCAGCCAGCGATCTCAGGGGAGAAGCTCTCATTGGAGCATTGCTGGCTGATGCCTGTGATTTTTTTGCTCCGTTGTTTCGGGTGCTGGTACGAAACAGATGGGAAAAAGCAAGGGCGAGAGGCGGCAGGGCGTGAGGGGTGGCAGGGCAGAGGCGGAGCCTATGGCGCTGCCTTGCCCAGCCGTGTCTTCAGGCAACGTGTCTGATGGCAGGGGGCGGCAGCAGGGCACAGGCCGCGCCTATGGCGACGCCTCGCCCGGCCATGCCCTCAGGTAGTCTGTTCCCTCAGCCTGGTCTCTGTCTGCTTCGGTAAGGCAGGGCCCTGGGCTGAGGGGTTTTGGTCACTCATCAGCCGGTGTTTTTTTTTTATGCTCGCGTGCTCATGCCTGATTGGCTGAAGCATGCCGTGGCGCAGAGGACGCTGGGACTTGTAGTTGATTTTTTTGTTCGTGTTCGTTGGGCGTTTGCCCCACTCTTGGCATCCGGACCCTTGCGGCGATGACCACAGGGGCATAAGGTAAGTGAGGCCGGCTCATTACGGGATAGTAGGGACGGGTGTGGCCACGCATGCCGAACACGCACAGCCCAAACCCCTTTCTTATAGGTATAGATAAGCAATTTCCAGCAAAACAGTCCAAAATACTTACATGTCTTTTTTTCACGAGGAACTGTTGTCAGTCATGGAGGATATTTCCAGTTTTTTGTCCAACTTCTAAGTATAAGTTAGGTCGGTCAATCACCAGAACATGTGATTGGAGGATTCTTTAAGTTTAGGCAGTCCACTGCAGTATGCTCTTTCTCATGCAGTCAATAGGAACCTGAAAACAGAAATAAGAGAAATTGGAAGCAGACAGAACCGGGGTGGGGGTGGGATCTTTTAATATCATGATCCATAGTTACAGAGGAAAGGACAGGCCAAGATACACAATAACAATTTGGTTCTTGCAATGGCAACTCACACTACCCGAGGGAAAGTTTTCTGTAACAGCCCCAAAGACCTGAAAGAATTCCTGAAGTCATGTGTCCCCATTCAGAAATACAATGAGCTTCACCAATAGTTATCAATGTGAGACCTAGGAGTAAATAAAACACATCAAGATGACTGGAATTTTTGAAGTGGTAGCTGTGTTAGTCTGTGCAAGCAGATCAAAGTAAAATACAACAAGAAAAAAGTTATGCCACTTTAAAGACTAACTCCTGTATTTAAATATGAGCTTTAATGGATCAGGTCCACTTTTACTCTTACATCTGATGAAATGGACTTGATCCACAAAAGCTCACATTTAAATACAGGAGTTAACCTTTAAGGTGCCACAGCCTTTTTGTCTTTTTTACATCATGATGAACTCTGTCTTTAGATTTCAGAAGCTGCAGGGGGGGGGGGGGGGGTTTAGGAGAAAAAATCAGCCCAAATTTCAGGAGTCCTTGAGTTTGGCCAACAAAGTTAAATCCCTTCATGTAGAAAGAGCGGCAGGGGCTTCTCAAAGGCTACGTTGCTCAAGTAAGGAGGAAAAGTTTCTAAAAACAGCAAGAACAAAAAATGAAACCTAATCATTAAAATTCCAAATAACATAGACTTAGTGCTGACAGAAATTTAGAAAGACTGACTAATCTTTGTGCCATTACTTAAGGCAGGGGTGTCCAAACGTTTTTGGCCGCGAGCCGTTCATGTGGTTTAGGAGGCTGGTCATTAATGGCCCAGGGACTGGATTAATCCCTCGACACCAATTCATCCAGCCCACAGAGCCCTCACCGCTCTGGAAGCGGAAGTAAACGTGCTCGTAGGGGCATGTTTTACTTCCACTTCATGTGGTTCAGGAGGCTGGTCACTATGGCCCAGGGGCAAGATTCCCCCCCCCCCCCAATGCCAATTCATCTGGCCCCACGAAGCCCTCGTCACTCCTGGGAGTGGTAGAAAAATGTGCCCATATGGGCGCATTTTATTTCTACTTATGGAGCAACGAGGGCTCTGTGGGCTGGATGAATTGGTCTCAGGGCCCCTGGGCCGTAGGGGCATAGTTTTGGACACCCAAACTACCTGGCCCCTGGGACGTAGTTTGGGCACCCCTGACTTAAGGCAACAGTTCCTCGTGGAAAAAAGACATGTGAGTATTTTGGACGGTTTTGCTGGAAACTCCTTATTCAAAATAACAACACATACAGTGATACCTCATACAACGTCCAAACTTGGTTCCACAAGTTTGGACTTTATACAGATTTGGACTTTGTATGAGGCATGCAAAATCCTAGCCGTGATGCCTCATACAACGTCCAAATCCTTGCCGCGATGCCTCGTACAACATCATTTCCATAGAGATACATTGTACTGTAACAGCACAGACTTCAGGACAAAGTCAAGGAAACAGACAGGAAACTGACAGAACTTTAAGAAATCATTCTCTAAAGGCTAAATACATTACAAAAACATGTCAAACAACCTGGATTGTCCAAGAACCTGAAGAATGCTGCAAAAATCCCAGGAATGCTTCTAAAAATTCTGACGAAAAAATTCAAAAAAATCCAAAACCGCGCTCAAAACCACTCCAAAACACTTCGCCTTGTGCAAAACCCACAAGAGCAATGCACGCATGTGTCCTGCCTTTTATACTGCCCAGGCACAATGCAACCTGGGGAAAACCCCAATGCCTCATACAAAGTCTTTGTATGAGGCAACTTTTTCAAGGAATTAGGCGATGTTGTATGAATCCGATGTTGTATGAAGCGGACTTTGTATGAAGTGTTACTGTACATATTTATTGAGAATTGAGTCCACTTCATCTTCCAGTCTGAAGGCAGAGTAACCTTGGTGTGAAAGCTTGGCTTGGAGTCCAATATTTGCAGATTGCAGAACCACCACCAGGACCAGCAGCAGATTTGGGGATGGGAGGCAAGTGTTTACAGGGAGGGCTTATTAAGGCTGACTCAAATAATATACGGGGAATTTTGTTTCTAGCGTTACAAGCAATCCATCAATGCAGAGGAATCTAACTCACTCGTGTGTGGTTAAGGAACTGGGGCAGAAACGGAAGGAGGCTTTGCCAGCCTTTTTTCCTACGGCCCTTTCAAAACACAGCAGTCGCGTTCCACTAGATTAGCTACACTCAGGAAGTAAACTAGAAAAATTAAACTGTGCTCAGTGCAATTTCACAGCCCTGCAGATATACAGCAATAGGTTGTGTTGGCCACAGAATCCACCTTGCTAAGAATATAAGCTTTGGCATCAATCTTGGATTTAAATACTTCTTTCCAGCTCTTATCGCTCTAAAAGTCTACAGATGTTAGATGACGGATGCTGAGGACTGAAGGATATTTCACAGGATGTCATTTCTGTCCTCCAGGAAGTCTTTGCCCATTCCCAAAATGAGCACAGTTATGTTGAATGAACGGAATTGGTAGAGATTTCTCTCATTGATCTGCACAGGCTGCAGAATTCAACATTGTTTTCTCAGAGAACAGGAGGGAGAAAAACATTCCTTAAGGAGGCCCAATGGAAGAGTGTAATGGAGATTTGTGGGGGTCAAACACAGGAAAAATCTGCTTTCATTGTATTCTTACCATTTAAAAGAGGACCAAAAAGAGAGAGAGAGAAAGACACACAGACACACACACACACACGCACGTGCACGCACGCGCACGCATGAACCCCGGGGTTCAGAGTGTGCCACTCCATCCAGAAGGGAAATGGCCAGAGAAGGAGTGAGGAAGGGGGGTGGGGTTAAGAGAGAATAGCAAAACCTTTTATCACGAAATAACCTTTATAAGGGACTGCAGTGGCTCAAGTGGCTAAGACGCTGACTGGGAGGCAGAAGGTCAGCAGTTCGATTCCCGAGTACTGCAGGACGGAAATGAGCTCCCGTCTCCGTCCCAGCTCCTGCCAAGCTAGCAGTTTGAAAGCAAGAAATTGCAAGTAGATAAATAGGGACCACTTTGGTGGGAAGGTAACAGCGTTCCATGCGCTCCGGTGTCTAGTCATGCCTGCCACATGACCACGGAAACGTCTGCAGAAGCAGACAACGCTGGCTCTTCGGCTTTGAAACAGAGATGAGCACTGGACCCTAGAGTCGGATACGACTGGCTTTCGAGCGAGGGAAACCTTTACCTTTATTATCAAGACCGAGGGGAGAGTTTCTTACCGGGTCTCCTGCAGAGGAGAGTAACGCCAGGGTCAGAAAGTAACGCCGTTCCTCTGCGGAGGGAGTAGAGGATGGATGGAGACGTGGCCCCTGCTTCGTTCCTCTGCTCAGGAAATGTAACGCCGTTCCTTTTCGCCCAGAGCTGTTTTGTGTATGGGACCAAATGTACATGGATAGGTACATTGTTTAAAGGCACATGCTTTAGGACACAACAAGCTGGAAGGAGAAAAAGCGGCCGGAGAAGAGGGAGGAGGAGACAACATGTGGGAGAGGACCACTTCCGGGCGACAGAGCCCCGCCTCTTCCTCTCTCCCACTTCCTCCCTCTCTAGGAATCTCCCTCTCTGTCGCCTTCAACCCTTTCGCAGCCAGCCATCATTCTCTGCTCTCAGCCAGAAGGATCTGCTTGGAACTGAATGGGCAGATGATGATGATGATGATGATGATGACGTGGGGACAGAGGATGGTGTGGTGTCCCTTTAGCAAGGGAAATGCATTTGCACCACTTTCTTTCTTTCCTGGCAAATAAAATCCCACCTTGACTCTGGAAAGATCTCCTGATCAGAATACTGTGCATAACCTTCTCTTCAGGGGGTTCTGTCTTTGTTCCATTCAAGCAGGGGTTCCCCAGCCTGTGATGGAATGAAGGTGCCCATTCCATCTTTCTTCTTTAGCCTTTGTGGTCCTGTTGTTGTTCAGTCGCACAGTCGATTCCCACCCTTTGGAACCCCATGGTGCCCGCCAGGCACCTCTGTCCTCCACCATCCCACCAAGCTCTGTGCCCATTGTGTCCACAATACCATCTATCCATCTCATCTTCTTCTCTTGCCCTCCACCTTTCCCAGCATCAAGGCCTTCTCAAGTGAGTCCTCCCTTCTCATTTGATGTCCAAAGTACTTTAGCTTCATCTTCACTATTTGTCCCTCCAATGAACAGTCAGGATTGATTTCTTCCAGTATTGACCTATTCGTTCTCTTTGCTGTCCAAGGGACTCTCAGGACTCTCCTCCAACACCACATCTCAAAGGCATCTATTCTTCTGTGCTCAGCTTTCCTAATGGTCCAGCTCTCACACCTGCAACCCCATTTTCAGAAAATGCACCCCCCCAGTCTTTTATTTCTATCTTTCTATCCCCTTTTATTAAAGTTATTCCATTTTATTCCTCTCAAATAAACTTATTTCACTCACTTTATTCTGCCACACATGTTTAGGATTGATCCCTGTCTCACCCGGGAGCCCACGCCACCGGCTCCCGGGAGTGGAGACAGGTGGGAGATGCTGCGGGTTGTCCTGGTTGGCCCCCTGGGATGCTTCGCTACCATCTTCTTGTTGTTGGCTAGGATTTGGGGCCAGCCGCGGCGGGCGGCTGGACTTGCCATGGTCTGGGCCTCGGTGGAGGCGAGGAGGCTGGTCGGCTTGGAGCTTCAGGACTTGTGCACGCTTTTGTTCCACCCACCCCCCTTCTGGAAGGACTAAAAGGACTGTGCTGGGTATATTTTTTATATTGTTATTTGACGTTTTGATTTTTTTTAAAAATATTTTGTACTCTTTGATGTGAGTAACTGATGTTTAGGATTTTATTGTATTGTACCTTATTTGATGTATTGTTAGAAACTGTATTGTAGTGCACATGTAGTGCATATTGTAGTGTATATATATATATTTCTGTAATTTCTGCGGACAGGGATTTGTAATTGTACTTTTGGTGATTGATTTTTTTGCTGTATTTATTGTATGTTATGTTACTGTATTTCGTATTATTGTCCGCTATGTAAACCGCCCTGAGTCGGGTTCGCCTGAGTGAGCGGTATATAAGCGCGAAAATTAAATTAAATTAAATTAAATTAAATTAAATTAGGCTTATGTGTACACAAGCACCACTCTGACCATGCACCCATTCACACACGCTTGAAGGTATATACTGCAAGGGTTGACACAACAGACTTGGCCCCTTTCACTCCTAATAAATATTATTTCATTGGCAGTTATACCTGGGATGTCAGATAACTTAATAAAAATGTTTTCAAATACCTGGAACTGTTCTATTCAAGATAGCATATTTCCTTTGTATAGATTATGTCCCCCCAAAAAAGACTCTAAAATATTTTAAATTTGATTTTAACATGCTCTGTTTGTATCTCAAATCAGGATCTTTTCTTGCACCTCAGCCTATCTCCTGCAAGCATCCAGTGCGGATTCCCCATGCCCCGCGGGGCATGGAACGGCCCGCCAGAGGCCACCGCGGTGAGAGACGCTCCCAGCCCGTGGGCTCTGCGGCCGCCAAATTAAGGGGGGTGAATAAAATATAGGGTTTGATTCACCCAATTACCGTGACCTGACCTACGACTCTGCCAAGTAAGCAGATAGCTGACTCCTGTCAAACATTAAGTGTATAACTCATCTCCCAGCTCGGGGGAAATCCCTGGCGCAAATAAGCCATGTTTGTCCCTGCCTAATCCCCAAGACAATGGTCCCCCTCGCCCCGTGTTTGCCCAAGTTAAGTAACTTCCCTGTGAGTTTTCCCATTAACCTGAGTCAACGTGCTCTGTGAGATGACAGCTTGCCACCGTTGCTCTTTTTTCCCTATAAATGATATTGCCTCTTGCCAATAAAGTACTGATCTGATCCTGTTTCCTTGCCTCGTGTCGTTACTTGATCAGTTCTCCTCCGGGCTCCCCGGCCCTCAGTGGCCCTGATTCCTTCATCTGGTGACCCCGACGTGATTTACTCGTGAGTAAAGGGACCCTGGAGAGGTCTACTCGCGAGTAACGATCCACGCGGTCCGGTTCTGCGCTTGAACCGCGACCTGTCAGCCCGGAGGACAGCGCGGCGCTCTGGTCGGCAGCCAGCCGGACAGAGAGACGGCCAGCGGCGAGGCATTCCAAGGAGGCATTCCTACAGCTTGCTCCCAGCTTTCGGGGAGGCTTGCGCAAAGGGAAAAACGCGTTCCGCTCAGGGCAGGCTGTGAGCCCCTGACAGCGCAGAGGCCGCCGAGGGCCCGTGGCAGAAGGTCCACGCTCCGAGGTCTACCCCAGACACCCGACGCCCGAACCTGTTGCCTGCAAAGACGCGTCGATCTTCGTCCCGAGGAGGAAACTTCAGAGGACCATCACAGGTAATATGGGGACTTGTTTTCATGGACCAAGTCCGTCCGCTAGCCAAAGAACTCATGAGGAAGAGTTCAGAATCCTGGCCAGGGTATTTCAGTTACGATTTCACAGCAGGGAACTAGCGAGACTTTTGGCGTACCTCAGGGAACACTGCCTACTTTACCCAGAAGTAGGTACGTTAACCCTGCAGCTCTGGGATCAGATAGGAGACTGCATTCAGCAGCCCCCCAAAGCTCCAGGAGGGATAGTTCGTACTTGGAGGAAGTGTAGGAAGCTCTTAGAACAGATCGAGCCAGTCCGGGTAGAGGCCAATGAACCCCCGTTAGGAAAGTCATCAGGCAGGCCAGTCGAGCCGACTGCGCCCACGGCACTCTATCCGTCAATCAGCTATCAGCATAGTAGCGCAGGGAGCCTTCCCGCGGTGACAGCTGCAGACGTCACCGAAGGAACGCAAGGAATGAGAAGCGCAGGGGCTTCTCTGACAGCTCCAAGCTCCCTAGTCGTGAAAAGTGCCCTTCAGCGCACACCCGAGATAGAACTTAAAAAGGGGGAATTGTCAGCGGAAGAACTAGCTGAGCTTAGACAGATATGTCCAATCCGAATGGAGATGGACGCGCTCACAGGCGCTCAACAAATCATCCATTCCCCAGTCCCGTACAAGCTTCTCATGGCTTTGCGGAAAGCAATCTCAGAGACAGGGCTCCAAAGCCGTTTTACCAGGGGCACGCTTCAGCAGGCGTGCGAAACCACCATGTGGATTCCCCATGACTGGAAAGCCGTCATGAGGATGATGCTAACCCCTAGCCAGTACATGATCTGGGACAGCGAATATCGGCTCGAGGCTCAGGCCAGAGCTGCTAGGATGGGAGGCGCGGTAATTGCTGAACAGCTATATGGTTCAGGTGCCTTTGAGCCCATCAATGCTCAGATCGCCTTGCCTCTAGCCACCCTAGAGATGTCGGCCGAAGCCGCCTATAGGGCATACTTCAAGGTCCCAGCAACTGGCAAAACGGCCAAAAATTACACTGCGATCAAGCAGGGAGCCCAGGAACCCTACATGGACTTCATCAATCGCCTGGAAGAAGCAATCACCAGGCAGATTGATAATGAGCAAGCCCAGCAAGAGCTCATGATTAAGCTAGCCAAGGACAATGCCAACTTGGACTGCCGTAAGGTTTTGCAGTCGCTAGGCAATCGTCCTGACTTGACCTTAACGGACATGATCCGAGCATGTGCTGACGTTGGCACAGATTCCTACAAAATGGGTCTGCTAGCGGCAGCCGTGCAAGGGGGTAGAAGATCTCATCCTAATGGAAAGACCAAAGGGGCATGTCACACTTGTGGCAAGGTCGGCCACTTCGCTAGGGAGTGCCGATCCAAGGGAGGCGGACAAAAGTCCGGCCATTCCAAGGCTCCGAATACCCTCTGTCCGAAGTGCAAGAAAGGCTATCATTGGGCCAGGTTTTGTCCGAGTTCGGGAAACCGGAATCCGGGCACGTCTCTGGCCCCAGTCCAAACAGAGGCTTCCTTCACCCAGATCCAGCACTCCCCAGAACTAGACTAGATTCTAGGCACATTCCAGGCACTGCGAGGGCACAGGCCAGCCCCAAGGGTAGTACAGGGCTAGAATTGGCTTGCCAGGCGGACGTCACATGCGATCTGCCAGGTACAGTCTATCTGGTCGATTCCCAGTACATGGGACCCCTGCCCAGAGGCTTTTTAGGTTTAGTTTTGCCCCGTAGTGTAGCTGGAGCACGCGGAATTTTCATAATTCCAGGAGTCATTGACTCGAATTTTTCAGGCGTTCTTCAGGTGCAACTCTGGACACACCTGCCCCAAACCATCCATAAGGGAGACACCTTAGCGCAACTGATCATGGTTCCTTGTCACTCGTCAGCAGGCAGCCAGGGAAGGCTCAGTGACAGCGCAAGTGAGGCGGTGCAAGGATACCAGGTCTTAGCGACAGTGGAGACCAACATTGAGTGGAAATAGCGCCCCGTTATCGAGGTATTTTTGAACAAAAGAGTGTTCTCAGGGTTACTCGATACCGGAGCGGATGTGAGCGTGGTAAGCAGGAGTCAGTGGCCTAGGGAGTGGGCCATTGAGCCGGTCTCCGATGTGTGGGGGGTAGGTGGAGTTCAGGAAGCGTTTAGGAGCCGAGAGTGGGTGGAAGTCACAATCCCAAAGGCTGAGGGCACAGCGGTAATTTGGCCGCACATTCTTGACGTGCACGTCAACCTTTGGGGGCGAGACATTCTCCAGCAGTACGGTGCCACCCTTACCTTCGGGTAATGGCGTTGCCACTTAAATGGCTCACCGACACTCCGGTCTGGGTAGAACAATGGCCGGTAGTGGGAGAGAAATTAGTTGCTCTCAAGCAGCTAGTGAAAGAACAGCTAGACGCAGGACACATAGAGCAGTCCACAAGCCCTTGGAATTCGCCAATTTTTGTTATTAAGAAGAAGTCGGGGAAGTGGCGACTCCTCCACGATCTCAGAGAGATCAATAAGTGTATTCAGCCGATGGGTCCGCTTCAATGCGGCATCCCAAATCCTAATATGATTCCCGAGGGGTGGGAGATCCTAGTGGTAGATCTCAAGGATTGCTTTTATACAATCCCCTTAGACCCCAGGGACCGGGAAAGGTTTGCTTTCACGGTGCCGGTTGTGAACCACAGTGAGCCCACGCTCCGTTACGCGTGGAAATTTTTGCCACAGGGCATGCTCAATTCGCCCACCCTGTGCCAAATATATGTTCACAACGCGCTGGAAAAGTTTCGAGGCCTTTACCCACAAGCCATAGTTTGTCACTTCATGGATGATATTTTAGTAGCGTTGCCGCAGCTTGGCAGCACAATGTTTTCTGACCTCCAGGCCAGCCTGGGGGACAAAGGTCTACTCATTGCCCCGGAAAAGGTGCAGAAGTCCGAGCCCTTCTCATACTTGGGCCATCGGCTTCTCCGCTCTTTCGCAGCGCCAGTTTTGCCTCAGATAAATCTACAGGACTCAGTCACCCTCGTAGAATTACAGCAGATTTTAGGGAACATCAATTGGGCCAGACCGTATTTCCGACTGGATACGGATCTTCTAAAACCGCTCTTCTCGCTGCTAACTTTAGGTAAGCAGCCGGCAGACCGGATAAAAATCTCTCGAGACGCGCGCTTGGCGCTCGAGAAAGTGAACCAAGTTCTCAGCCAGAGGTGGGTGGATAGGATCGCCCAGGGGCCATATGCCCCGATCCTGAATTTGTACATCGTACGGTCAGGATCCATGTTCACCGGGGCGCTAGGAGTGGACTCAGAGAAGGGGGCGAAAATTGTGGAATGGGTGTACTTGCCTAATACATCTTCACGGAACATCGTCCCGCCCCAAGAGCTGGTCTCCGCGGTGATTTACCGCGGCAGGCTGAGAGCTAGGGACATTTCAGGAAATGATTTGGCCAAAATTGTGGTTCCGTTCACCAAGGAACAAATTCATCAGTTAATGCAGCTAGGTGACTCGCTTCCGATAGCTTTGGAAGGTTTCACCGGCAGTTTAGCATATCATTTGCCCAAAGACCCCAGACTCGTTTCACTTCAGACAGGAACAGTCAGCTTGTTCGAATTGCTCTCGCTGGTCCCACTTCAGGGGGCCAGGACAGTTTTCTCTGATGGCGGTCGCACCTATGGTGTTCTGACCTGGCAGGAGGGCGAAGCTTGGCACACGCTGCTAACTCTTCCACAGAAGTCCGCTCAGCGGGCAGAGTTGGCAGCCGTGAACCTTGCCTTGCGCACCTTCGCCCAGGAACGCCTAAATATCATTACTGACAGTCTGTACGTAAGGAATTTGCTTCACAGTCTACCGGGAGCTTACATTACTCCCGCGATAGACAAGAACTTGCTTAGTTTGTTTCTCACCACTCAATTTCACTTGCGAAACCGCACGGAGCCGCTCTATATTGCCCACATTCGAAGTCACCAAGACCTACCGGGTCCGATTTCCGCGGGCAATAGCAGAGCGGACGCGGCCGCAAAGGAAATTCAGCAACGTTCAGTTTTGGGAGTTTTTACTACTCCAATCCAAAGTCATGCGTTCTTCCATCAAAACGCCAAGGCACTCGCCAGGCAGTTCAATCTGCCTCTCTCCCAAGCCCAGGGCATAGTTCGCTCTTGTCAGCATTGTGCAGGGGCACCGGGGGGGCCCTCGTGGGGGGTCAACCCACGAGGGACAGAGGCCAATCAGGTGTGGCAGATGGATGTCACGCATGTGCCACAATTTGGGAGATGGCAGTATGTGCACGTTTGCATAGATACTTTTTCCCAGTTCGTTTGGGCTACGGCGCAGAAAGGGGAAACTGCGACCCATGTGGAGCAGCACCTCCTTTCCTGCATAGCTGCCATGGGCAAACCACGGCACGTGAAAACAGATAACGCCCCTTCCTACAGCTCTAGGCAGTTGGCCGCCTTCATGGCCACATGGGACATCAAGCATACATTTGGGATTCCCTACAATCCGCAAGGGCAAGCGATTGTAGAGCGGGTCAATCGGACGCTAAAGTCCTATATTGACAAACAAACAGAAAGGGGGGAGCCACCAGCCCTCCCCAAGTCACAGGGAGAAGCTCAGTTTTGTCTCAACAAGGTATTGTTCACTTACAATCACCTTAATGTTTTTTCGGATTGTACGCCGCAGGAGAGGCACTTCCGCCGTTCGGAAGCTCTCCCGCGACCTATGGTCCGGTACCGAGTGCCACCAGACCCTTCTTGGAGGGGCCCGGTGCCGCTCATAACCTGGGGAAGAGGGTATGCTGCAGTTATGTCTCCTACAGGTGTCGTTTGGATTCCAGCCCGGTGTGTCAAGCCCCACTTGGAACCGCATGGGGTGGAACCAGGCCAGCCCGAGTCCGATCCCGGAGATGGAGGACCTCGCTCTGACCGAGAGGACCCGCCGGAGGAAACGGCCGCCGATGCCCAAGATCACCTGGGGGATGGTCAAGACTCTTTGCTGTGACGCCCAGGACGCCGTCCAGCGCGAGGAGAAGGAGCCAACACCGGAGAACCTCACAGCTGCAGTTTTTGCCCAGATTCATGCCAACACAGTGGCGATCACCATCATCCTGGCCCTTTCCCTGCTTTTGGGGGGAGGCGATCTTTCTGCACGAATGCAGTACAACTTATGGGAAAGGTTGGCGGGCCTCGTCAACCAGTCCGATTTTTGCCTGAAGCAGGACATTGGTTCTGCCTCGATCCTCAGCACCTGTCTCATCCCCGTGTGCCACACTCTGGATGCGCGCACCAAGGATGGCGACTGGTTGCTGAAAGCGTTCTTTGGCCCACACACTCCCACCACCTTCTCAGCATACGCACGCTGGGGGGGATTGCGACTTGCACCAACCTTGCCGGCTGACGCCGCCACTCTTCATACCCCTCGAGTGGCGATCAGCCCGGACGCTGCTTGTACCCGAATGACCGGCTGCACCTCAGGCGGTCAGACTCGACGCCGCTGCCTTAACCCCGGCAGCGGCAACTGGACTTGTAATAAACCAGAGACACTCATTTCGCTGTACGCTCACGTCACCCTACCTTCAGGGTGGTTTTTCACCTGCAACCAGTTCACATGGAACTATATCCCTGCGAATCTGTCGGACTCAATGTGTTGTATCAGCCGTTTGACACTGTTACTTCCTACTAAGGACATGATTGCCCCAAGTGTAAATGACACAAATATACCAAATGTTGATATTTCCCCACTCATACGGCACACACGCACAACCCAGTTAGACAGCTCTTGTGACAGCAGCTTTAGGGTAATGAGTCCCGCTGAGTATGTATCACTAGCAGTCAGCCTTGTCGGCGTGCCAGGCTTGGCCGTCGGCAACGCACGGAGGATTGGCCGCTTGGCTTGCGGTTTGGCCAAGGCCATTAACCATACCTCCACGGCGATAGCGCTCCTCAATCAGGAGCAGGCAGAACTTCGCCACGCCGTTCTTGACAATCGAGCGGCTATCGACTACCTCCTCTTGCTGCACCACCTGGGTTGCGAATCTTTTCATGGAATGTGTTGTTTCAATCTCACTGATAACTCCCGTAAAATCCAAAGCCAGATCACGGATCTCCACACCATAGTTGCTGGCATTACAGAAGGCTCCGCGTGGGGAGCTTGGTGGAGTTCCCTGTGGAATTGGATGTGGTCATGGATCCCCTGGGGTTAGCTGCAAACGGTGCTTAAGGTAGTGGTGGGGATAGTCATACTAGGCATTACGCTCTGCTGTTTTGCTCAGTGTATTCCCTCGCTGATCTCCAAGTGCCGCCCCAGAGAGAAATTCCGTGACGTCATACCCGCTCAACAGCTGATGCCGCTCTTGCGCAAGGTCGCCGGTCAGGTCCTTAAATAGAAAATAAAGGGGAGATGCGGATTCCCCATGCCCCGCGGGGCATGGAACGGCCCGCCAGAGGCCACCGCGGTGAGAGACGCTCCCAGCCCGTGGGCTCTGCGGCCGCCAAATTAAGGGGGGTGAATAAAATATAGGGTTTGATTCACCCAATTACCGTGACCTGACCTACGACTCTGCCAAGTAAGCAGATAGCTGACTCCTGTCAAACATTAAGTGTATAACTCATCTCCTGGCTCGGGGGAAATCCCTGGCGCAAATAAGCCATGTTTGTCCCTGCCTAATCCCCAAGACAATGGTCCCCCTCACCCCGTGTTTGCCCAAGTTAAGTAACTTCCCTGTGAGTTTTCCCATTAACCTGAGTCAACGTATGAGGTAATGCTCTGTGAGATGACAGCTTGCCACCGTTGCTCTTTTTTCCCTATAAATGATATTGCCTCTTGCCAATAAAGTACTGATCTGATCCTGTTTCCTTGCCTCGTGTCGTTACTTGATCAGTCCTCCTCCGGGCTCCCCGGCCCTCAGTGGCCCTGATTCCTTCAATCCAGGAAGGCTCAATGCCACAGGAAGCCATCACTTCACATTTTGCCCCAAGAAAAGCCACCTTGATTCCTCTGTTTACTTGTTGTATTGTTTTGTTTACTCTTGTACCTGGCATGCTCATTGTTTTTGGGACCCCTCCTGTATTCAATTGTAGATAGTGCTTGGGCTGACTCAGGATAGATTCATTGCTGGGTGGGAATGGAATTTTGCCAAGAGCCTCAAAGCAATGCTCCTCAGGGGAGTCTGAAGGATGCCCATCTTCGTCATTGGTCCTTTTCCATCCTGGATTCAAATCTGGACTTTTTGATTTGTGCCAAATTACAATCCTGGCGCCCATTGGGTGTCACCTGAATGATGTCACAACCTGCATTTGCTAAACTATGAACTCTGTCATTTCCAGGGCAATTGCTTTTGTTCTATGTAATTGACCTGTTTTGTCTCTGTATGATTGACCTTTTAATGTAACTAAAGAGTCTGGTGCCGTGTTTTTGTTCACCATTGTAAATCTCTTATTTTGTAAACTTGTTAGCTAGCAGTAGAACTAGTTGAGCTCCCTTAGGTGGAGGGTATAAAAATCTCCTGATAGAAAATGTCATCAGCGCTCTCAGCACATTTGCACGCAAGACATCGGAACCAAAAAGAGCTGCTCACTTAAGGGACTTTAATAGGCAAAAAGGTTGAGAATAGGGCTTTTCCCGGCACCTGGCCAGTGACGCTTAAACCCCTTTTCAATAAACCAAATTTGATTTTTGCCTAAATTAAATGCTTCCTCGTTCTTGGGAGAAGGGCTCCACCAGTGACTCGAACCGAAGTTGTAACTGTATCCAGTATCCATTTTTCTGGTAACACACCCATACATTACCACTGGGAATACCATTGCTTTGACTATGCAAATTTTTGTTTTCAAGGTGATGTCTTTGCTTTTCACTATATTCCCCAGGTTTGTCATAGCTTGTCTCCCCATAATCAGTCATCTTTTTATTTCATGGCTGCAATCACCATCTGCAGTGATCTTAGATCCCAGGAAAGTAAAATCTGTCACTGCTTCTACTTCTTCCCCATCTATTTCCCAGGGACTGATCAGACCTGTTGCCATTATCTTGGGTTTCTTGATATTAAGTCTCAAGCCAGCTTTTGCACTCTCCTCCTTCAATCCAATCAAGAGGTTCTTTAGGTCTTCCTCACTTTCTGCCATTAGGGTGGTATCGTCTGCATATCTTGTGGTCCTGTAGCCTTTTGGAAATGGCCACAGTTCTTTGCCTCGTGGTCGCCTCTTGGCTTTGGGCGAAGGCGGAACTTGTTTTGGGATCCTGGGAGGGAGGAGAGATTTCCCAGGCCCACACACGTGTTGCTCTAATTTAATTTAATTTAATATTTCAATTTGTTCGCCGCCCACTCAGGGAGACCCGACTAAGAGCGGCTCACAAACTTAAAAACCCCACATAAAAACATTAAACCACCCCCACCGACATTAAAAATCCCTCCCACCCCAAGAGGTAGGAAGAAGGTACATTTCATGATAAGAGCCAACGAGCAGGGGCCACATTGCCTTCAGGGCTCCACACCTGCCCTGCCAGCCAGGTCTTAAGTCCTTTCCTTAAGGGCAGCAACTCCATCTGCAGGCATAGTTCTACTAGCAGGAGGTTCCAAAGGGCCAGAGTGAACATGGAAAAGCCCCCATTTCTTGTGCCATAGAGGTGGCCCCCCCTGGTTGATGGAACAATTAGGGAGCCCCTCTGGTCCGCTATGGTTGGACGGACAGATGTCCTCAGGGCGATGCGGTCTCTTAGGTATCCTGGCCCACTACCATATAGGTCTTTAAAGGTCATAACCAGCACCTAGAATTGCACTTGGAGGCAAACCAGTAACCAGTGCAGCTCCCGGAGCAGGGGCGAGGCATGGGCATAACGTCCACACCCCATCACTACCCCGGCTGCTGCATTCTGGACCAGCTGCAGCCTCCGAATGGTCATCAAGGGCAACCCCATATAGAGCGCATTGCCATAGTCCAGTCTGGAGGTGACCAGGGCATGTGTGACCATAAGCAAGGAGTCCTTATCCTGGAGCGGGCACAACTGGCGTATAACACAAAGTTGTGCAAAGGCCCTCCTGGCCACTGCCACCACTGCTCTTCTGGCAGCAGCCACGAGTCCTGGAGGACCTCCAAGTTGTGCACTGGGTCTGTCTGGGGCAAAATAGCTCCATTCAAGACCAAGGATGGCAGCTCCCGGAATTGTATAGGACCCCGAACCCATAGCCACTCAGTTTTGTTAGGATTCACTTGTAACCTGTTGGCCTCCATCCAGACCCTCATGGCCTTCAGACATCCAGATAGGACTTTGACAGCAACGCTGGGATCCCCACGGGCCGAGATGTACAACTGAGTGTCATCCGTGTACTGATGATACCGTACCCCATGGGAACGAATGATCTCCCCCAGCAGCTTCATGTAGATGTTAAATAGGAGAGGAGAAAGTACCGAGCCCTGAGGCACCCCATATTTGAGGAGCCTAGGGCTGGACCTCTCACCCTCCAACCACACCGACTGGGTCTGGCCCTTCAGGAAAGAGGAGAACCAGGACAGCACAGTGCCCCAGATCTTCAACTCCTCGAGCCGTCCCAGAAGGATATCGTGGTCGACTGTATCGAAAGCCGCTGAGAGGTCAAGAAGAGCAAGGACAGACGGATGACCGCCATCCGGCTCCCGCCAGAGATCATTCATCAGTGCGACCAATGCCATCTCAGTACCATACCCGGGCCTGAAACCTGACTGAAAGGGGTCCAGATAATCCGCTTCATCCAGGACACTCTGCAGCTGACGCACCACTGCCTTCTCCAAAACCTTCCTCTTTAATAATCCTTGCCTTGTCATCTAATGGTCCAATGGCCTTCCTAGTTGGGTTCTTACTTCTAATGTACTTAAAGAAGTCTTTGTTATTTCAAAGAGTGTTTTTAGCTATACGCTCCTCAAAGTCTTGCTTAGCTTTCCTGATTGATGCCTTGCATTTGCTCTGCCAGAATTTATGTTTCTGCCTGCTGTCCTCATTCGGACAAGCCTTCCATCTTCTAAATGAGCTTTTCATGCTCTTGATCACTTCCCGAACAGCTCCTGTAAGCCACATCGGAGTCCTCTTGGACCTGGCAGGGCCCTTTTTCCTTTTGGGTATGCTTTCCAATTGGGCCTCTGTTATTGTTTTTGTAAACAGCCTCCATGCCTCTTGCAGTGTTTGGACTCTCTCAATTTTCCCTTTCAGCTTCTTTTTTCACTAGTTTCCTCATTTTGGGAAATTTCCTTTTTGAAAATTTAAGGTCTCTGTGTTAGATTTTATCAGTGACTTGTGGTCTATGATCAACTTAAACATAATTGAGTTGTGGTCACTGTTCCCTATTGGATCAGTCACATTAACATCTTGCATTCGTTCCCAGGATCAAGTCAAGGATTCTTGTACCTCTAGTTGGGTCTTCAACCATCTGTCCCAGGGAACAATCATTTAGCATATCTAGGAACTTTATCTCTTTATCATGTGCTGAACAACAGTTCACCCAGTCTATGTGAGGGTAATTGAAGTCCCCCATTATAACCAGGCTTCCCTTCTTGGATGCCTCCTTTACAACATTCTCCAACTGCTAGTCTCCCTCAGGAGTTTGGGTCGGAGGCCGATAGTATATGCCTACTGTTAGATCATCCTTGTGGCCTGGTACTCTTACCCACAGAGTTTCTAATGGTGACTCCAAATCACCTAGATATTCCAATTCATACGATTTTATCACTTCTTTGACATACATTAAGTTACATACAAGGTTACACCAACTCCGGTTTACCCCTTCCTATCCTTCCTGTACAGTTTGTAACCTGGGATAACTGTATCCCATTGGTTATAATCCGTCCACCAGGTTTCAGTGATGCCAATAATATCAATACTTTTATCTATTTCTAAGTATTCCAGCTCCCCTATTTTGTTTCGGAGGCTTCTGGCATTTGCATACAAGCATTTATATATGCTTTTCTGATATAGTCTTTTGAGTCCAGTTGCATTGTTAGACTGCCTCTTGCATCCTTCTGCTAGAGTGCTAGTGACTAGCTTCTCACTCTGCTCAGTAATTTTTGCATCCTCCTCGCTACTCAAGTACACAATTTCCTGAACCGGATGCTGCCCAGCTCCTGTCGGCTTTCCCCCAGTTATCAGTTTAAAAGCTGCTCTGCAGCCTTTTTGATGTTGAGTGCCAGCAATCTGGTCCCATCATGGTTCAAGTGCAACCCATCCCTCCTGAACAGATTTGGCTTGTCCCAAAATGTTTCCCAGCTCCTGACAAATTTGAAGCCCTCCTCTCGACACCACTGCCTCATCCATGCATTAAGGCTTCTGAGCTCTGCCTGCCTGGTACGAGGAACAGGCAGCACTTCTGAAAATACTACCTTGGAAGTCCAGGACTTCAATCTTCTTCCTAACAATCTGAATTTGGCTTCCAGGACAGACCGCTTGGCCTTCCCAACATCATTGATAGCAACGTGTACCAAGATCACTGGCTCCTCCCCAGTTCTCTCTAACAAGCTATCTAGATTCCTCGTGATGTCTGCAACTTTTGCACCTGACAGGCAAGTCACCATACGGTTATCATGTGCATCACAAATCCATTTCTTTGTATTTCTAATTATTGAATCACCTAGTACAAGGAGCCTCTCTCCTGTAATCTGTTCATCTACATGCACCTCATCAACTATATTAAGGGAGAGGACTTCAGTTTGTTCCTGTTGTTTATCTTCCTGTATCTCACCCCAGCCGGGGGTGAGGAGGACCGGGCAGGCGGCGGGAGGGGTCGCGATCCTCCACCGCAGCCGCCGCGAGGAGGCCGCCGCGAGGAGGCTGCCCGCGGCCAGGAGCATTCGCGAGACCACCCCAGCCGGGGGTGAGGAAGACCAGGCAGGCGGAGGGAAAAGTCACCATCCACCACCGCCGCCAGAGGCAGAGGAAGAGGAACAGCTGACCCACGGGGAAAACATCCACTGCCTGCCACTGCGATGACCCTGGAGCAAGGGGCCCAGAGACAACAACCCCACCTGGGGAGTGAGGACACAAGGATAAGTAGCTGATGTGAAAAAATGTAGCTGACTTAATATAGCAACTGACATAGAGACTTTACACTGACTTAATATAGCAATTAACATAGAGACTGTGTTTTAGAGTGTGATAATTATGCATAATATGTTGTTTAAACTGTTTTAAACTTTTAAAACTGTGATATGATGTATGATGCGAGAAAAAAATGGCGTAGAAACCGGCAAACCACGCCACAAAGCTTGCCAAGAGAACCCTATTGACCAAAACAAAAGGCAAAACAAAGGGGCAGGCTAGGTGATACAGGATGCTTAACACCACAGAGTGGAGGAAGGGGAGGGACAGGAAGGAGGGAGGAGGAATGCAATGTTGCAAGGAGCAATACTGCATAGGGACATGGAATGTGAGATCAATGAACCAAGGTAAACTAGAAGTGGTAAAAAATGAGATGGAAAGAATAAGCATTGACATCTTGGGAATCAGTGAGCTAAAATGGACAGGGATGGGCGAATTCAGCTCTGGAAACCATCACATCTACTACTGTGGACAAGAAAACCTTAGAAGACATGGAGTAGCCATAATTGTCAATAAAAGAGTGAGAAGAGCAGTAATGGGATAGAACCTCAAAAATGACAGAATGATGTCAGTAAGATTTCAGGGCAAACCCTTCAATGTTACTGTGATCCAAATATACGCACCAACCACGGGTGCAGATGAAGCCACAGTGGACCATTTCTATGAGGACTTACAACACCTCATAGAACAAACACCAAGAAATGATGTCCAAATTATTTTAGGAGACTGGAATGCCAAAGTAGGCAATCAAAAAGTGGAGGGAATAACAGGCAAGTTCGGTCTTGGAGCACAGAATGAAGCAGGGCAAAGATTGATAGAGTTCTGCCAAGAGAACGCACTGGTCATAGCAAACACCCTCTTCCAGCAACACAAGAGGCGACTTTACACATGGACATCACCAGATGGCCAACACCGAAACCAGATTGATTATATACTCTGCAGTCAAAGATGGAGAACCTCCATACAGTCAGCAAAAACAAGACCTGGAGCAGACTGTGGCTCAGATCACAACCTACTGATTGCAAAATTCAGGCTTAGACTAAAGAAAATAGGGAAAACAAAGAGACCAGACAGATATCACCTAGATAGCATCCCTAAAGAATACACGGTGGAGGTGATGAACAGATTCAATGGCTTAGACTCAATAGATAGAGTGCCAGAAGAATTATGGACAGAGATGAGGGACATCATGCAGGAAGCAGCAAAGAAAACCATACCAAAAGAAAAGAAGAATAAGAAAGCAAAGTGGTTGTCTGATGAGGCTATTAAAATAGCAGAGGAAAGAAGGAATGCAAAAGTCAAAGGAGAAAGGAAAAAATACAATCTTTTGAACACAGAATTTCAAAGAAAAGCAAGGAGAGATAAGGAAAACTACCTAAAAGAACAGTGCAAAGAAATGGAGGAAAACAACAAAAGAGGCAGAACCAGAGACCTTTTCAAAAAAAATCCAGGAAATCAAGGGAACATTTAAAGCAAAAATGAACATGATAAGGGACAAAGACGGAAAGGAGCTAGCTGATGCAGAAGAAATTAAGAAAAGATGGAAAGAGTACACAGTGGAACTCTACAAAAAGGAACTCAACACTCCTGATAGTCACAATGATGAAGAAATTGAACCTGAGCCAGACATCCTGGAGAGTGAAGTCAGAAAGGCCCTAAAGAGCACTGCAAACAACAAAGCTAGTGGAGATGATGGCATCCCAGTTGAATTTTTCAAAGCTCTAAAAGATGATGGCATCAAATTACTGCATTCAATATGCCAGCAGATTTGGAAAACAAAACAGTGGCCACAGGACTGGAAAAGTATATGTTCCAATCCCAAAAAAGGGCAATACCAAAGAATGCTCAAATCATCGAACAATTGTGCTCATCCCACACGCCAGCAAGGTGATGCTCAAGATAATACAGGATAGACTTCAGCAGCATGTGGAAAGAGAACTACCAGAGGTGCAGGCTGGTTTCAGAAGAAGCAGGGGGACTAGAGACCACATTGCCAACATACGTTGGATCATGGAGAAAACAAAGGAATACCAGAAACAAGTTTACTTTTGCTTTATTGACTACACTAAGGCATTTGATTGTGTGGATCACAACAAGATGTGGCAAGTGATTAAAGAGATGGGAATACCAGAGCATCTCATATGTCTCCTGAGAAATCTGTACAGGAACCAAGAAGCAACAGTTAGGACAGAACACGGAATGACAGAGTGGTTTGTAATAGGAAAAGGAGTAAGACAAGGCTGCATTTTGTCACCCTGCTTATTCAACTTATACACAGAGCACATAATGCGCAAGGCAGGGATGGAGGAATCACAATATGGGATCAAAATTGCTGGGAGAAACATCAACAATCTGAGATATGCAGACGACACCACCTTAATGGCAGAAAGTGAGGAAGACCTAAAGAATCTCTTGATCGGTCTGAAGGAAGAGAGTGCAAAAGCTGGTTTGAGACTCAATATCAAGAAAACCAAGATAATGGCAACAGGCCTGATCAGTTCCTGGAAAATAGATGGGGAAGAAGTAGAAGCAGTGACAGATTTTACATTCTTAGGATCTAAGATCACTGCAGATGGAGATTGCAGCCATGAAATAAAAAGGCGACTGATTCTTGGGAGACAAGCCATGAGAAACCTGGGGAACATAGTGAAAAGCAGAGACATCACCTTGAAAACAAAAATTAGAATAGTCAAAGCAATGGTATTCCCAGTGGTAATGTACGGATGTGAGAGCTGGACAATTAGGAAAGCTGAACGCAGAAGAATAGATGCCTTTGAAATGTGGTGCTGGAGGAGAGTTTTGAGGGTACCCTGGACAGCGAGGAGAACAAATAGGTCAATCTTAGAAGAAATCAACACTGACTGCTCATTGGAAGGTCAAATAGTAAAGATGAGGCTAAAGTACTTTGGGCATCAAATGAGAAGGGAGGATTCACTTGAGAAGGCTGTGATGTTGGGAAAGGTGGAGGGCAAAAGAAGAAGGGGGAGGCCAAGGATGAGATGGCTAGATGGTATTGTAGACACAATGGGCACAGAACTGGGAGGACTGAGGGGGATGGTGGAGGACAGAGGCGCCTGGAGAACGATGGTCCATAGGGTCGCAAAGGGTCGGAATCGACTGTGCGACTGAACAACAACAACAAATCTCATCGAGTGTGATGAAGAAGAGATCCTCAGGTGGAACCAGTTGTTCCTTTGTGTGTTCCTCATCAGGTATGATGAGGGAAAGAGCCTCAAATTGATTCTGTAACTTCACACTCGCAGAGTGATCCCTTGCCCTTCTACTTCTTCGAGTCACATTCCTCCATGTATCTACCTCCTGAGTTAGTGAAATGACCTTCCTCAGAACTGTGCGGTCTCTTCTTTGTCCAGGATAGTCTGCTCTGCTCTGTCCAAGAACAGCTCAAGCTCTTTAATTTGTTGATGGTTAGATATGCGGGCCTCTAGCTGCTGGACCTTCTCTTCTAGTAGTGCAACCAGCACTACTAGTGTAGTTGCAAGTGTAGTTCTCCATGTACTTTGGCAAGAACACAAACATGGCACAAGTGTTGCAGGTAACTACAGCTGCTCCCTCAGAATCCATTTTAACAAGTGCAGTATTCTGGGCCTCAAAAATTTACACGTTTACTACCTTTCTATCAAGTAAGAATATATTCTTCCTTTGTTTTTTGTTTGAAATCTTGGTGCGCGGGCCTCTAAAGCAGCTCTACTCCAAGTGCAAGCACGCCCAAAACTTACCAGTGCTCACTTCCTTTGTTTGGCTCTCTTCAGCAGCAGCTCTGCTTAAGAGCACATGCAGAATCATGTCTCCTCTTTCAAATGTGCTCATACAATGGGTCCCCCGGCCCGGAAACACCAATCCTTCTCAGTTGAAGCATTCCATAATTATATTGTTGATTTCTGGCCTCTAGTGGTTATCTTTGGTATGTGTCCAGGAAATAGGTATGGAATTCTGGTATGTTTTAAAATACAGTATTATATTTATTTAAGAAAAAATACAGAAAAACCATAATAGACAATACATACAGTATTGGGGAAAAATAATCCTCTCTATGCTCATTCTACCTGTGGGAAGTATTAGTAATATTTATTTATTACATTTTTATACTGCCCATTTGGGAAATTTCCCACTCTGGGCAGTGTACATACAAATCTCAAATAAGCCAACAAAACACACAACAAATCAAAAGCAAAACAACCAAACAAATACATTCCAAAGTAAAATAAAATAGATAAGAATATTTTCATTTATGGTGGAACTGTGATTTTGTAAAGAGAATTTGAAAGAATGTTTTTGAGATTAATCAAATATTATCTTTAAAACTAGAAATATGTCCTAGTATAGCATTGTTAATGGATTTTGGAAATAAGAAAATATAATAAACAAGAACGATTTTTCGCACAGGTGGTGGGTGCACTTATTAGTTACGTAATTTTGTTACACAATTTTGTTACATTTGTTTAGTTTATATTTGTTGTTGATGTTAGATATATGAATAGTATGTTTATTATATCTATATATATAAAATGGTGCGTTAACCGTTGGAATGTGACAAAGGATGTTTAGCCAGGCCCTACTAGCCCGTAATGAGCCTCCATTCACTCGCCCGAACCTGGTTCGCAGGTAACTGTTGGGTTGAATTTTGTGCCAGTGGGGCAGGAGCCCCCCGGACGCAAACAAAAAAAGGGAACTTCAATTCCCAACGTTCCTTGCGTCGCTCCGCACCAGAGCCAATCAGGCTGAGCGGCGCGAGCAAAAGGAACGTTTGGAAACGTGCCGCGGCCAATCAAAAGGAAGCTGCAGGGAAAAAACTGCTAAACAAACTGAAATCGCAAATGCCAAACTACAAACCCCAGCGTCCTGTGCACCATGAGCGCGCAGAATGCTGAGGAAGCTGGCACGCGAAAAATAAAAATGAAAAAGGCAGGCTGCGGAACCCTCATCCCCCCACAGCTGCATACAGCGGCGATGGGATTCCTGTGGTCCGGCCACCCAGGCCGGCCCAAGGAAATACTCCCACCCCAACGCCGCATGTAAGGGGCGATGGGATTCCCGTGGTCCGGCCACCAAGGCCGGCTCACGGAAATACCCCCACCCCAACGCCGCATCAAGTGGCGATGGTATTTCCGCGGTCCAGCCACCGAGACCGGCCCACGGAAATACTCCCACCCCCAACACAAAACAACACAATCCAAAAACATTCAAAAGTAATCCAAACCAAAAATAACAAACAGAAAAAGTAAATACAAAAACATCCAAAAACAAACAAGAAAAAACATATTTCCACAGTCCAGCCACCGAGACTGGCCCACGGAAATACCCCCACCCCCAACACAAAACAACACAATCCAAAAACATTCAAAAGTAATCAAAAACAAAAATAAAAAACAGAAAAAGTAAACACAAAACATCGAAAAACAAACAAGAAAAAACACACAGAACCCCCCCCAACCCAAAACACCCCCCCCCAAAAAATTTTTTTTTTAAACCAGACACCTTACCAGGAGATGTCCTCACTCCATGACGACTGGAACTAAACTGAGGAAAGAAAGAGACTACTTACCGGAAGAAGCAGCGACACCCAGAGGACAGTAGAGAAAAATAGTAAATTACAAGAAAAGCTCACCAGCCCCACCCAGAGGCCACAAGAGAAAAAACATTCAAAAATTAATGAAATAAGTTTTCAAAACATTAAAAAATATTCACAATAATCACAAATAATTTTAAAAAAAGAAATAAGTTTTCACTCAAAAAACCCCCAAAATATCTAAACACAGTATAGCAACATTGATTTAAAAAAACATTCTTACACATTTTTAAAATTATTATCCAAGGTACAACTATTTAAAAAAATTCACATACTAACACATTATTTGGTTAAATACAATAATTATAAAAAAAATATATCATCCTTTCCTCTTTTTTAAAAACAAAAAACAAAAACAAAAAATGATCACAGTTTATAACAGCCCATGCGTAAAAAGAAAAATTTAAAAAACCACAATTAAAAACTAACCTCATTTACATAAAACAAAAACCTTCCAAAACCATGTTAAACAGCCAAGCACCGCCGGGCAAAATATGCTAGTTTTCTATATTTTCTTTTAGATTAAAAAAATTAAAATGTAATAAATTTGTGTCAGAAATTATTCTGGATTGAAAGGATTTTTGCTGGAAAAACTCTGTTCAGGGGATGTCTGAATGAGGCTACTTTTACCTCCCCAAGAGCTGGGACATTTTACCTCTCCAAGAGCTGGGACAGAGATGGGCGCTCAAACCATCATGCAGTACTCAGGTCTTGAACTGCCAACCTGCCTCATCACAGATAACAAGGCGAGCTTCTTAACCACTGAGCCATTGTGGCCTCTTGAGGACTTTTGGTGATGGAGCCAATGTGGTCAAGAAGATTATGGAAATTGCACTCACATGCAAATATATTAAGATTATTGTAAGCAAGGGTGCACTGGGCAAATTTACATATCTAAAACAAGTATCTATGAGTAATGATTTAAGATATTATTTAAATCATTTTGAATTAAATCAATCCAACCTCTTTAGGAAAATTGCATGCTTTTCCAAGGTTGCACTTTGTTAAGGTATTTTGCCCACCCCTGTTTTGGAATATTGATTACAAAGATCATTTACAAGTAAAATCAGGAGTAAAACTTCCAGGCATGGTTTATGTACACCAGATGCAGGGGTCAAGATGTCACAAGGCAAATGGATCACAAAGCAATGAGGTAAATAGTAATCAAGCAGAATGACAGACAAGCATGTCTAT
This sequence comes from Bradypodion ventrale, assembly GCA_035047345.1. Classification (NCBI taxonomy): domain Eukaryota; kingdom Metazoa; phylum Chordata; class Lepidosauria; order Squamata; family Chamaeleonidae; genus Bradypodion; species Bradypodion ventrale. Next base: position 137,780,562 of record JAWDJE010000002.1, on the reverse strand, counting down.
CAATCAGTGGTGGGCTCCAAAAATTTTTACTACCGCACTGTGGGTGTAGTATGGTGCTTGTGGCCAGGGGGACAGCCCTGAAGTGCACCTGAATTAGGACTACTTTATTTCAAAACTTGGTTGGGCAGGACCAGCCAGAATTTCTGCTACCAGTTCTGGCAAACTGGTGTGAACCTGCTGATGCCCACCACTGATATCAATACTGCTTCCTACAGCTACCAGTAACAAATGATTGTGGTATTCAGATTAGTTTTAAAAGTCCCCCCTTCAATCTTAGAAGTGTGAAGTTGCCAAGCAAAGCATATACTAATGTAGTACAGTAATGCCTCCCATAACGAGTGCCTCATAAAGCAACTAGATTGCTTAAAAAGCAGGATTTTTGCCAAAAAGGTTGCCCTTGTGGAACAACCAAAAACTCACTTAACGACTACCAGACTTTACTTCCGGACTTCAGCACAAGCCCCGTGGAAGTGGCCATGCAGAGAAGGGGATGTGAAGCAAACAGTGCCACTTGCCCGGTGGCAGCAGTGGCTAAAGCAGGGAAGCCAAAGACTCTGACTGACAACTTCTCCACCCGGGTCCCTGCTGTGGGTCTTGTGCTGAAGTTGGGAAGGGTAAGGAAGAGGAGGTGTTTTTTCTGGGCTTCCCTGCTTTAGCCGCTGCTGCCGGGTGAGGAGAACTGATCGCTTCACCTCCTCCTCTTCTCCTCTTTCTAGGTACTGAAATCTGTAGCAAAGTACACAGATGTTGACAGAAGGATCTTCCACACACCTGACCATTTGAAAGCTTCCCCCCTGAGTTAATTCTTTCAAAGTTTATTAGCTGTGGGCTCAATCAAAAGCACATCCAGGTGTCCAAAAGCTTTCTCAACGGTGTGGATCCGGACATAAGAAGCAAGGCTTCCACTGTCACTGAAGCATTTCCTCCTACACTTCATCCGTTTAAAAGGCTTCTCTCCTGTGAAGGCCCTGTGAAATTTAGTAAGGCTCCCCATCTCACGGAAGCGTTTTCAGCAATCCAGGTATTCAAAAGCTTTCTTACCAGTGTGGATTCTGTGATGTTTATCAAGGTTACCACTTTGACTGAAGCTCTTTCCGCACTCCAGGCATTTAAAAGGCTTCTCTCCTGTGTGGGTCCTGTGATGTATATTAAGGTGCTGACTTCGACTGAAGCTCTTTCCACACTCCATGCATTTAAAAGGCTTCTCTCCTGTGTGGGTCCTGTGATGTCTAGTAAGGCTTCCACTATTAATGAAGTTCTTTCCACACTCCATGCATTTAAAAGGCTTCTCTCCTGTGTGGGTCCTGTGATGTATATTAAGGTGCTGACTTTGACTGAAGCTTTTTCCACACTCCAGGCATTTAAAAGGCTTCTCTTTAGTGTGGGTCCTGTGATGTTTAGTAAGGCTTCCACTGTCAATGAAGTTCTTTCCACACTCGATGCATTTAAAAGGCTTCTCTCCTGTGTGGGTCCTACGATGTATATTAAGGTGATAACTTTGACTGAAGCTCTTTCCACACTCCGGGCATTTAAAAGGCTTCTCTCTAGTGTGGGTCCTGTGATGTTTAGTAAGGCTTACACTGTCAATGAAGTTCTTTCCACACTCCATGCATTTAAAAGGCTTTTCTCCTGTGTGGGTCCTGTGATGTATATTAAGGCTTCCACTGTAAATGAAGCTCTTTCCACACTCCAGGCATTTAAAAGGCTTCTCTCCTGTGTGGGTCCTGTGATGTCTATTAAGGCTTCCACTGTGACTGAAGCTCTTTCCACACTCCAGGCATATAAAAGGCTTCTCTCCCATGTGGATCCTGTGATGTCTATTAAGGCTTCCACCATCACTGAAACTTTCCCCAAATTTAAAAGGCTTCTCTCCTGTGTTGGTGCTGTTTTGTCTAGCAAGGTGTACTTGTTTACTGAAACCTTTTTCCACGCCCCATCTCTTTTCTGTGTATTCTTTCCTGAGTATTATGATGTCCTCTCAGTTGAATAGTTGCTCTACTTTCAATATCAACATTTGTGCGAAAAGACTGAGGAAAATAGATCAACTGTTACCTAGTTTGAGAAGCAGATGCCTGAAAAGACATGTAAAATGGAAGACTAATAAAAAATCAAGTTTGACTAGAATCTAGAGGGTTTCAGTCAGATACACACGTCCTGATGGAAACAAATAAAACAAACAAACATAACAACTCTGCTCACTACTCTTCAACTTATATCCATACCACCTTTTGTTTGTTTCCCCCCTTTGTCTGCAGATGTAACAAAGATTAATTAGAAATGAGGGTGGAGGAGCCTACTCTGATTCCAAGGAGAAACTTCAGTGAGAACCCATCATGCTTGAAGCTATATCAGAGGAGCTTGGAGAGGCTATTTATGTAACAGGTATATCTCAAACACTCTCATCTCCTGTAAGGGGGCATCTATTCTTATTCCTCTTTGCTCCTCAAACATCCCTTCTAAAATATATATCCTATTTTCTCTGAGGCCCACAGAGTTTGGAATTGTCTTCTAAGAAAATTTCCTCACAGCCTTCACACGTTTCAATGAAAACAAACTATACAGTTGATTGGTTTGGTATCGGCACTCCAAGGCTATACCGTTAATCCCTTAAAACAGGGGTGTAAGCTTCAAACCATCTCCAGATCTTGCCAGAGGGCCTCTCCTTACACAAAGACTGCGACCTGGGAGATCTGAGAGCCTGTCCAGCCCAAAGGCTGCAATTATCTAGGGATTACCTGTCCTAGCAGAACCCAGCAAAATATTATGGAGATTTATTAGAAAAATGTGGTATCATGTCTGCAGGCTTAACTCTTGTCTTACCTCTTTCTAAAGATCAGGCAGGTCATTGAAGTAAAGTTGCTTTATTGTTCTAGTAGCATGAAGAACAATAGAAGGTTCATAAGAAGATTCAGGATACAAAAAGATCAGGATACAAACTAATCAAAAACAGCAGTTAGGGTATTCACATACAGGATTTCCCCCACAAAACAAAATAACCTGACTACTTCTAAGTAATCATCTTGAAAGCAGCTCCCAGGGGTTGATGTATCCCCTGGAACCTCCAGTATCCAACTCACTAACCCATGTGTCTCTGGGAAGAAAGATGAGCTAGCCTCATCTTGTTAGCATAAAGCCAATCAGAGTCCAGGGTTATCTAAACAAAATCCTGGCTCTCAAATTAATTGGCTGTTGGTGTCAGGTACTGAGGAAAGATGCAAGGAGTGCATTCCACGCCTGAGTTGTAAAACAAAAGGGACAGCCCTTTCTGACCCATCAGCATGATAAAGATTGAAGGAAGAATTCAGGGGGGGCCTTGCAAAGAAGCAAGGCAGCTTTTCCAAGACAGTTTAACCAACAGGGAGAAGCTATGTTGAATTACTTGTAACCATTCCATTACAAGGGGTGCCCAACCTTTTCATGCTGCAGGCCTGATCACGCCCCCCAGACAGCAGAGTGGGCCAGAGCACACCCACAGAAGCAGAAGTGGCCATATTTAACTTTTGTGTTTGTGACAGGTGTGGGCGTGTTTTATGGATGACGTAAATGTGTCCACTTCCATAGGCATTGGCAGGCCACATGAAATGGCACCATGGGTCAGACATGGCCCACAGGCTGTAGGTTGGGAAATCACTGCCTTAGGACAACCAGGAGGAAGAGGATGGGCAGAAAGGAGTGTAAAATACACCTCAGATCTGACGTCTTATATGGAAGCTTCTTTCTTGACCGCGATAAGCAAGGAGGGCAGGTGAGATTGACCCATCCAGAATTAAGGCCATGATGGGGAAGGAAAAGTGACCCCTTCCTCCTCCTCATCTTAAACCATCACTGCCAGCCCTGTACGAAATGGGATGAGCTTGGCACACACCTTGTGCATGCAACTACCATTCCCTTAATGCTAATTCACTTTTAGAACTGCCCAGAGAGTGCACGAAGCATGATGGGGCAGAATAATACAGGTGTGATAGCTTTGCTTTCATGGACTGATAGATGCTCTTTCTTCCCTCACCTTTCCTTGGATGAGTGGAAGAGACCCTATTTGTGGCTCTGGCCTGAACATTATCTTCTTCCCTGCGCAAAGGACTTTCGAGGGCTAAGGAGCTCTGCAGTCGGTTTTGCTCATGGGGCCTCCCTACTCCCTCTTTGCCTGAATTAAACTGGATTAGTATCTGAACTACTTGAGAGAGTACGATCAGCCTTGGTCTGGAGGAAAAGCCACCCTAACACTTTCCCTCTCCCAAGTGTTTGGTGGCAGCATCAGCAGCATCTGCCCCCTGGGGAAACACCTCAAGGCGCCTAAGGTTAGGGCTGGCTCGAAGTCCAACTCTTGGCTGATAACCCAGCACATAATAACCACTATGTTGATGCAGCTCAAAATGTCATTTCAGGAAAGGAAGAAAATCCCTTACATTCGTCCCTCCTTTCTTTTAAAAATGTATATATAGTACATTGCTTGGAGTTCCCTTTCCTATTTTGGATTTTGGGGGCTAGGGAAAAGGTGTGTGTGTTTGCCGTCTTTAGATTTTTTGGAAATTCATCCCTGCTGCACTTAAACTATTTGAAGCCAAATTTCCCAAGTTTCACCTGTATATTTATTGCCATATTCTATAATCGTATATGTAACTTACGCTGCATTGGTCTAGGACTATAATAAATGTTGTTCTTGATAAAGGTGTGACATAGTGGTCTCACAATAGTAACTCATTGTTGATTTATCACACAGCTTAATGAGATATTTCACATACTCTTGGGGAATCCTGGGAACTGCAGTCCAAAACAGGGAAATTTAAGGCTGGTAGCTTACAGGATCCCTAGAGCAGAGGTTCCCAATCATTTTGTGCCATGTGCCTGACCACGGTTCCCAGACAGATGAGTAGTTCCTCCCACCATAAGCACTGCTGTAAAACACATCCACGACTGTCATAAAAGCTTTTACAACAGCTTTTACGACAGCCATGGCTGCATTTACGGCAGCATTTACAGCAAGCGTGGGCATATCTTATGGCTTTTGTAAATGCATCTGCTTCCAGTAGCGGCAAGAGTTGTGACAGGCCATACTGAAAGGGTGCTGTGGGCAAGGGCCGGCCTGTGAGGCATAGGTTGGCAACCCCTGTCCTAAATCTCACACGTGCAACTCTGATGGAGGCAACTGTGAGGTCTCAGGAAGGGAGGATCCAGAGAGGCTTCCTTTAACACAGGGGTGGCCATTTCACGTGGCCTGCCATTATCAGAAGTGGATGAGATTACAACAGCTGTAAAATGTGTCTGCCATAAACGCTGCTGTAAATGCGCCCGTGGCTGTCGTAAAAGCATTTACCACAGCTGCGGACACATTTTACAGCAGCATTTACGGCAGGTGGAACTATTCAGCTGTCCAGGGAATGTGATAGGCAGTAAACAATTGTGGCGCCTTTAAGTTCATAAGTAGAGCTATGAATTTGGGTTGTGGGGGAGAGTATGTGAAATATCTCATTAAGGTATATGATGAATAAACAATGAGTTGATATTGTGAGACCTCTATGTCACACCTTTATCATAAATTGCTTTCATTAATGCTATTTTTAATTTTTTGAGTATGGCACACAGAAGTCAGCAGAAATTATCCAGTCAGAATTCTGGTCATTCTAGCCAAAATATCTAAACATTGCAAGCACCACACACCCTTTTTTTCTCTAGCCCCCACCCCCAATCCAAAATAGGAATGGGAACCCAAAACAAAAAGTCCCTTCTAGTTTTTATGTTCGGTGCTTTTTCCAAGAACTATGGCTGGAGGCAATGGAACTCACAGCATAATGTCTGAGGGAAAGAATAGGTACCTTGACTTGGAAAAGTGGCCCCTTCTTGACTTTATGTGACTGTTGAAAAATAGCTTTCCTGGGTTCTGAGTGGGCCTTGCACAATCCTGGCCATTCCAGCCATTTCATCACCATCATCATAGTTTAATTTATATCCCGCTTCCCTCAGCCCGAAGGCGACCCGAAGCGGATAACAGCAGCAAAAGAAAACAATACAATAAATAGCCAAAATACAAAACAAACAGATACTTAATAATGTGCACAAAATCCAAAAAATTCAGCAAATACAATAATTACAATAAAAATATAGTCAACAAAAATCAATACACCCCAGCTTCCAAGAGAGTCCCTAAGTCATAAAACAAGGATACCTGCTACCACTGTTGAGCCCACAGTCCAGGCCAGCAACATGGAGATGATGGTGAGGGAACCCGGGAGCTGATGAAGATAAGCTCATGTCGGCTCCCACCTGCCTCGAATCCCAGGCGCTGGTGGCGTGGGCTCCCGGAACGAGCAGGGAGCGATGGTGGGTCTTGGCATCTGCGTCTCCTTTTCTGCTCTCTGGGCGGGGAGGCTCCAAAGGGCGGAGGCAGCAGTAACGGCTCCCACCTGCCTCGAATCCCGGGAGCCGGTGGTATGGGATTCCATTCCCGTCCACAGCCCTGGCAAATCCAGTCATGATGTGAAGCCCAGGGACATTTGGGCCAAAAAGAAAACAGCAGGCAGTGCTGGAACGGCATTGCTTAGCACACCGCGCAGAACAGCTTTTACATACAGGGTGGCCCGTAAGTCCCGACCCATCCATATATCTTTTCTATCCAATGTCTCTGTGTGCTGTCCCTCATTTTCACGGCAGAATATTATGCAATGCCATGTTCTGTGAGACACTGAGCTTAAATTGGTCATATTTTTTTCTGGAAAAAGCTATAATACATGCATAATTGAATAGAACATAATAACCTATGGACAGGTAGGGTCTTATAGGCCACCCTGTAGAAAAGAAAATGGATCTCTAAGCCACCGTACATGCAAAGCCCTCCCTGTGTAACCATTTTCCTCTCATTCCTTTTTTAAATTTTTTATTGATTTTCAAAGACAATAACAATAAAAGAAAACATAATACAACATTATACAATAATAATAAAAAGTCAATTCACACTAAACCAACTACCAATTAAAAAACATCCAAGAATTCTAACAATACAGAAAAAATAATACATTTTAAAAGTTAGAATCATACACTTTCATTTTAGTATAAGCTTATATATAACATAGATCTTCTAAATTACCAAACAATTCAGTATATTCTTATTCCAGCCTAACATTCTGTTACTCCATATTCATATACATATTCAATCATTATAGTACTATTATATTATTCAATATAACATATTACTATTTGCTTCCACATCTCATTACTCTACTTCTACATAGCTATACAATCCTAAGCTTTAAATTCATTTTAATAATAATCACCCAGTGTATCTACAGCCACCTGAAGTCTGCAGAATTCTTATTTTCATCGATTCCAAAAACTTATTTGATCCGGTACTAAGCTGCTCCTCTTCTCTCGTTCCAAATAGTAATCCACAAATGGTTGCCAAATTTTCCAGAATCTATTTTCTTTAACTTTACCCTTGTATTTATTTATCTCCCATGTTAGTTTATCGTTCAAAACAAGATTCCACATTTCCTTATACCAATCATCCATATTTAAGCTTCCTTCCAGTTTCCAATTTCTAGCAATACACTGTCTCCCCGTTGTCAACATTAGAGAAAGCAATTCTCTTTTACCTTTGCTTAAGTTTAAATTTCCAACTTCCATTAACAACACTGTACTTGACTCCAGTTTAAGACTGCTTCCCATTACTACACATATCTCTTTTTCAATTTCCCCCCAGAAATCATTAACCACTTTGCAATTCCACCACATATGTTCATATGTTCCTAGAGAATTTTTACACCTCCAACACATTTTACTTTTAGCCTTATCCATTTGATGCAGTCTTACCGGAGTCAAGTACCATTTCCACAACAATTTATAATTATGCTCCCTCTCATTTCTGAGTCTGCTGCTGTTGTTGCTGGTGGTTTATTTTGTGATCTCCAATTATTGGCCTCCAAGCCAAGCTTTCACAGCAAGGTGACCCTGCGTTCAGACTTGAAGATAAAGTGGACTCAAGTCTTGATAAATTTTTATGCATTTTTATTTTAAATACTGTAAGCAATTTCCAGCAAAACAGTCCAAAATACTCACATGTCTTTTTTCACAAGGAACTGTTGTCAGTTACAGATGGTATTTCCAGTTTTTCATCCAACCTCTCAGTATAAGTTAGGTTGGTCAATCACCAGAACATGTGATTGGAGGATTCTTTAAGTTTAGGCAGACCACTACAGTATGTTCTTTCTTATGCAGTCAATGCAACAATAGGAACCTGATAAAGAATACAGAAATAAGAGAAATTGGAAGCAGACAGAACAGGGGGGGGGGGGATCTTTTAATATACACGTAAACAATTTGGTTCTTGCAATGGCAACTCACACTACCTGAGGGGGTTTTCTGTATCAGCTCCAAAGACCTGAAAGAATTCCTGAAGTCCCCATTCAGAAATACAATGAGCTTCACCAATAGTTATCAACGTGAGACCTAAGAGTAAATAAAGCACATCAAGATGACTGGAATTTTTAAAGTGGCAGCCGTGTTAGTCTGTGCAAGCAGATCAAAGTAAATAAAATGCAACAAAAAAAGCAAAAAAGTTGTGGCACTTTAAAGACTAACTCCTGTATTTAAATGTGCGCTTTTGTGGATCAAGTCCACTTTTACTCTTACATCTGATAAAGAGGACTTGATCCACAAAAACTCACATCTAAATACAGGAATTAACCTTTAAGGTGCCACAGCCTTTTTGTCTTTTTTGTTTTATTTACATCATGACTAACTTTGCCTTTAGATTTCAGAAGCTGCAGATGGGGGTGGGGGAGGAGAAAAAAAATCAGCCTAAATTTCAGGAGTCCTTGAGTTTGGTCAACAAAGGCAAATCCCTTCATGCAGAAAGAGCAGCAGGGGCTTCTCTAAGGCTACATTGCTCAAGTAAGAAGGAAAAGTTTCTAAAAACAGCAAGAACATGTAGTTCAGGAGGCTGGTCACTATGGGCCAGGGGCCGGATTCAGGCCCCCCCCCCCCCATGCCAATTCATCTGGCCCATGAAGCCCTTGTCACTCCTGGAAGTGGAAGTAAAATGTGCCAGCACGGGCGTGCTTTATTTCTGCTTCTGGAGTGATGAGGTCTCCGTGGACTGGATGGATTGGTCTCAGGGCCCCTGGGCCATAGTTTTGGGCACCCAAACTACCTGGCCCCTGGGCCATAGCTTGGGAACCCCTGACTTAAGGCAACAGTTCCTTGTGGAAAAAAAGACCCGTGAGTATTTTGGACTGTTTTGCTGGAAACTCCTTATTCAAAATAACAACACATACATATTTATTGAGAACTAGCATATTTTGCCCAGCGGTGCCGGGTTTTTTAAAATTGTATTGGATAGTAACGGGTTTGGTTTTTTTTCTTGAACAAATGGTGCCGGGCTGTTTTAAATTGTGTTGAAAGATTTTGTGAATTTGTGGGTTTGAGGCGCTGCGTCCGCCTGTGGCGGACTTGCGCTCCCAGTGTGTTGTTTATTTTTATTTTTTGCGCGCCGGCTTCCTCAGTGCCGGGCTCTTTAAAATGGTTTTGGAAGGGTTTTGTTTTATTTTTATGCAAATGAGGTTAGTTTTTAATTGTGGTTTTTTAAATTTTTATTTTTAGGCATGGGCTGTTAGAAACTGTGATTTTTTATTTTTTGTTTTGTTTTTTTGGTTTTTCAAAAGAGGAAAGGATGATATATATTTTTTATAATTATTGTATTTAACTAAATAATGTGTTACTATGTGAATTTTTTTAAATAGTTGTGCCTTGGATAATAATTTTTAAAATGTGTAAGAATATGTTTTTTTAATCAATGTTTCCATACTGTGTTTAGATGTTTTGTTTTGTTTTTTGGGGTGAAAACTTACTTCTTTCTTTTTTTGAATTTTTTGTGATTAGTGTGAATATTTTTGAATGATTTGATAACTTATTTCAGTAATTTGGGAAGTATTTATTATTTTGAATATTTTTGAATGTTTTTTCTCTTGTGGCCTCTGGGTGGGGCTGGTGAGCTTTTCTTGTATTCTACTATTTTTCTCTACTGTTCTCTGGGTGTCGCTTCTTCTTCCGGTAAGTATTCTCTTTCTTTTCTCAGTTTAGTTCCGGTCGTCATGGAGTGAAGATGTCTCCTGGTAAGCTCTCTGGTGTTTTTTTTTTTTTGGGGGGGGGGGGTTGGGTTTTTTTGGGGGGCGGGTCTGTGTGTTTTTTCTTGTTTGTTTTTGGATGTTTTCTGTTTCCTTTTTGTATTTTTTATTTTTGTTTTTGAGTATTTTTGACTGTTTTTGGTTTGTGTTTATGGATGGTTTGTGTTTACTTTTTTAGGGGCGGGGGGCCTTTCTTTTCCACGGGCCGGCCTTGGTGGCTGGCCCGTGGAAAGGAAAGGGCGGGGGGGGTCTTTTTTTTTTGCGGGCCAGGCTCGATGCCTATCCTGTGGAAAGGAAAGGGTGGGGGGGTGTCTTTTTTTCCACAGGCCAGGCTCGATTCCTGGCCCATGGAAAGCCAAGGGCGGGGGGGGGGGCTTTTTTTGCATGGGCCAGGCTCAATGCCTGGCCCGTGGAAAGGAAAGGGCGGGGGTCTATTTTTTTTTCACGGGCCAGGCTCAATGCCTGGCCCATGGAAAGGAAGGGCAGCGGCGTTTTTTTTTTTACTTTTATTTTTCGCGCGCCGGCTGCCTCAGAGTTCTGCGCGCTCATGGCGCGCAGGACGCTGGGGCTTGTAGTTTGCAGTGCGCGATTTTGGTTAGTGCAGCGGTTTTTTTCCTGCGGCTTATTTTTGATTGGCCATGGCGCATTTCCCAATGTTCCTTTTGCTCACGCCGCTCAGCCTGATTGGCTCTGGTGCAGCGCAAGGAACATTGGGAATTGAAGTTCCCTTTTTTTGTTTGTGTCTGGGGGGCTCCTGCCCCACTGGCGCAAATTTCAACCCGACAGTTACCTGTGAACTGGGTTTGGGCAAGTGAACGGAGGCCCATTACGGGCTAGTAGGGCCTGGCTAAACATCCTTTGTCACATTCCAACGGTTAACGCACCATTTTATAGGTATAGATTGAGTCCACTTCATCTTACAGTCTGAAGGCAGAGTAACCTTGGTGTGAAAGCTTGGCTTGGAATCCAATATTTGCAGATTGCAGAACCACCACCAGGACCAGCAACAGATTTGGGGATGGGAGGCAAGTGTTTACAGGGAGGGCTTATTAAGGCCGACTCAAATAATATACGGGGAATTTTGTTTCTAGCGTTACAAGCAATCCATCAATGCAGAGGAATCTAACTCACTCGTGTGTGGTTAAGGAACTGGGGCAGAAACGGAAGGAGGCTTTGCCAGCCTTTTTTCCTACGGCCCTTTCAAAACACAGCAGTCGCGTTCCACTAGATTAGCTACACTCAGGAAGTAAACTAGAAAATTAAACTGTGCTCAGTGCAATTTCACAGCCCTGCAGATATACAGCAATAGGTTGTGTTGGCCACAGAATCCACCTTGCTAAGAATATAAGCTTTGGCATCAATCTTGGATTTAAATACATCTTTCCAGCTCTTATCGCTCTAAAAGTCTACAGATGTTAGATGACGGATGCTGAGGACTGAAGGATATTTCACAGGATGTCATTTCTGTCCTCCAGGAAGTCTTTGCCCATTCCCAAAATGAGCACAGTTATGTTGAATGAACGGAATTGGTAGAGATTTCTCTCATTGATCTGCACAGGCTGCAGAATTCAACATTGTTTTCTCAGAGAACAGGAGGGAGAAAAACATTCCTTATGGAGGCTTTAGTGTATGAGAACTAAGACACAGGACACAGCCTCGGGCTGGGTTAACTCAGGTTTATTGCATGGTGGACAGAGGGAACATGAGGTAATGGCGGATCAAAAGCTCTTTATATACAGTAGTAATACATTTGAACGTGGTTCCACGATAGCCCATTGGCTACTGTCTGCGTGACGTCATTGCTGGTCACGCCCTTCTTGTCCAGGTGTAGGTGGTGGCGGGAAACTTCCCGCGCTGTGGCTCTTTGATGAGTTTGGACCAAGAGAGCTTGGATGCTCGCTGCTGCCAGCTGGTGGTCATTAGCTCGCGTCCTATTACAGGGTCTATAGTGATACAACTGAAGGTTACATTGTTACCCGTAGGCAAGGTTACATTGATTAAGATACATTGTTATCCCATGTAGGAGGTTACACCATTGAACACAACACTCCTCCCCCCTAGGATGAGACGAAGTCTCGAACTCAACACTCCTCCCCCCTAGGATGAGACGAAGTCTCTCAGCCAAGATGGCTTATTTCGAACACGCTGGGGTCTCGATGCGGGCTGCCTTTCCCCTGGTTTGCTACCTTCTTTTTGTCCCCTGGTTTCCTGTCCTGTAATTGGAGAGGGAGACTTGTTAGTGACTTGCCGCGGCTCTGCGGCGTTGTTGGGAGGTGTGTGCTTTATTTGGGAAGGACCGGGGGCACTGGGGGCTAACGAAAAACCCCTCTTCTCGCTTGGATGGGTGGGGGAACACTCCCAAAAACCCCCCCGGCTCGCAAAATCAAAATCGGAATCCAGTTCGGGGACAGCGGTCGCCAACTCCTCTCCCCCAAATTCGGGGACAGCGGTCGCAAACTCCTCTCCCCCTTCCCCAGGCTCTGATAGAGCTGGCGTATCCAAAGGATATGAGTCGGGGCCGCCGCTGCTTTCCCCCCTTGTTTGGGACAGTTGTCCGTCGTTGTCTCCCCCTTGGGCTAAACGGGTGGGGGAGGACCCTAACGCTGAATTCTGTAGCTGAGCCCCACTGACCGGCCCCTCACTCACTCGATGCCTAAGTTGGTCCGCGTGCCTCCTCCAGAGGAGACCGGTGTTAGTCTCTACCCGGTAAGATACTGGTCCCGTCTGTTCCACAACCGTCCCTGGTACCCAGGCTGGACCAGCGTTGGCGTAGTTCCTGCAGTGTACGGGATCGCCGACGGCGAAACCTTTCGAGACCGCTAACCCTATGTTCTTCCCTTTGTCCTCGACCCTCGTTGGGTCTAACCTGGACAGGATCGTGGTCAGTTTCCGCCGCATCAGCAGCTCTGCCGGCGAGTAACCTGATGCTAAGGGGGTCACCCTATACGCTAATAAAAACTGGCATACTTGGTGATTTAGGTCCCCCGGGCCCATGCGCCGCAGCGCATCCTTTGTTGTACGCACCAGCCGTTCCACTTGGCCATTCGTGGCCGGGTGAAACGGCGCGGATGTGACATGCCGAATGGCGTTTGCCTCCATGAATGCCCTGAACTCAGCGGACGTGAAACAACTAGCGTTATCGCTGACCAGAGTGTCGGGTAAACCGAACGTGGAAAAGACTCTCCTTAGATGGCTAATTGTAGTGGCGGAGGACGTGCTCTTTACTGGGATAACCTCCAGCCACTTGGAGAACGCATCCACCACCAAGAGGAAAATGGTTCCTCGGAACGGGCCAGCGAAATCTACGTGCACTCTGGACCATGCCCCCCGTGCTGCGTCCCATTCCCTATGCGGGAGACGGGCCGCCTCCGGTCGGGAGCCCTGGCAAGCCTCGCAAGTGCCAACCATGTGCTCTATGTCTGCGTCCAGCTGTGGCCACCAGAAGTAGCTCCGGGCCAGCGCCTTGGAACGGACGATGCCCGGGTGGCTGACGTGCAGCAGTTTGAGCACCCTCGGTCGTAGGGACGTAGGGACCACCACCCGTTGGCCCCACAAAAGGCACCCCCTCTCTAGGGACAACTCTATCTTTTTCCTAAAAAATGGGTCGAATTCCGTACCTGGGGATGACGCCGGCCACCCCTTCTGCACCCATGAGCTAACTTTCTCCAGCGTTCTATCCTTGCCTGTCGCCCTGGCAATGTCGGCTGGTACTATTGGGGGTGAATCTAAGACCTCTATTAGCAATACCTGGTGGTCTCTCTCTACCCGTGCCTTTTGGTCGCCCGACAAGGGCAAAGGAGACCTTGAGAGTGCGTCTGCATGGCTGATCTCCTTCCCGGGCCGGTATTCCAACTCATGTTGGTATGCGTTGAGAAAGATAGCCCACCGCAGCATCCTCGGGGACAGGATCTGTGGCGTGGGCTTATTTGCAGTGAAAATTCCTAACAGGGGCTTGTGATCGGTCACGATTTTGAACGGGCGACCATACAGAAAATCGTGAAATTTTTTGGTTCCCGCTACTATCGCTAATGCCTCCCTGTCGGTCTGTGCGTAATTCCGCTCTGCTTGGGACAGGGACCTTGAATAAAACGCTATCGGGGCCTCTTTTCCGTCGTCCAACGCGTGGCAAAGCACCGCCCCCACCCCCACCGGGGATGCGTCACAGACTAAAACCACTGGCCGTTTGGGATCGAAATGCGTTAGGATTGCCTCGGATGTTAGGAGTTGCTTCAACTCTTTGAACGCCTCTTGCTCGTCACCCCACACCCATGTTTCCTCCTTTTTTAGCAACCGATGGAGCGGTTCGGCCACCGACGCCTTCCGTGGAAGGAAGGTGTGGTAAAAATTGAGGAGCCCCAGGAATGACTGTAGCTTGGTTTTGGATGTGGGGCGAGGAGCCTTCTTGATGGCGGCTACTTTGGATTTGGACGGCTTAATTCCCTCGGGTGTGACCCTGAACCCCAAAAACTCAACCTCTGTTTCGAAAAAAACGCATTTGTCTTTTCTCAGTCGCAGCCCCGCTTTCTCGAACACAGTCAGTACTTTATCCAATCTCTTTGCCAATTCGGCCTCACTCCCCCCTGTAATCAACACGTCATCAAAATAAGGCAACACCCCCTCCAGCCCCTTCAGGAGGCGTTCCACAAGCGACTGAAAAAGGCCGGGTGCCGAGTTCACGCCGAACTGTAAACGCGACACCTGGAACGCCCCTTTATGTGTGACTATTGTTTGTGCCGCTGCCGTGGCAGGCGTTACAGGGAGTTGCTGATAGGCTTGTGCTAAATCGAGTTTAGCGAAACACTTTCCCCCATTCAGCCTGGCCAGAAGGTGGCTGACCACCGGCACCGGGTATGCATTGGGGCGGATCGCCTTGTTAATTGTACACTTATAATCAGCACAAATGCGTACCTCCCCGTTAGCCTTTAGCGCTGTTACAATTGGAGTTTCCCACTCCGCGGAATCAACAGGCACAAGAATCCCCTGGCCCACCAGTTTGTCCAGTTCCGCCTCTATTTTGTCCTTTAGTGCGAACGGTACCCTGCGCGGTTTGAGTCTTATCGGGCGGACCTCCGGGTCTAGGTCGAAGGCTACGGGGGGTCCCTTGAACTTTCCCAGTCCTTTTTTAAAAACGGCGGGGTGCGCGTCCAATACCGCTTGTATTGAATCTACCCCCACGGCATGCACCCCCCCTATGAACAAACCTAAAGGCTGAAACCACTGTGTCCCTAGGAGGCTACAACTTCCCCCTTTGAGGACAACTAGGGGAAGTTCCGCAGAATGTCTCTTAAAACGGACCCGAAATTTCCCGACCCCCAACACTGGAATGTTGTTCCCCTGTACGTCTCGTAGCGTGGACCTCAACGTTTTAAGTTTGGGCCGCACTTGGGGGTCGATTTTCAAGAACTCTCTCTGGGGAATTATAGAATAGGAGGACCCCGAGTCAATTTCCATCCTAATAGGGGCCCCTTGTACTAGTACCTCAACGAAATAATGGGGCTGTCCCGCGGACACGCTGAACACGGGAGCGTCGTCCTCGCTGTCGTCCGAGATGCGGCCCACGCCGTCCTGCTTCCTCGTGGTCCGGGCGCCATCTTTGGACCTCGCTGGACGGTCCGGTCTGGTCGAACGGTCTTGTGAATGCCTCCGGCCCTCTTTCCGCTTCCTGCACGCCCTGGCGATGTGCCCCCGATGGCCGCAGGTGTAGCACTCGGTTTTCCTGAATGGGCACCTCGCGCGCTCATGGGCCGCTCCACAACCATCGCAGCGGCGCCCTCCTTTTCTAACTTTCTGGACCTCCTCGCCGTCGCTGCCTTCCGTAGACGACTTCGAGGCCCATCGGGTTGCGTGCACCGACTGTCCGGACTTTCCGTGCACCGAATTCTCCGCTTTGCCGGCCCTAGGACGCCACTCACGCCACTGGTGCATCTCGTCTACTCCAGCATTCGTGGATTCCGTGGCTTCCGCGGCCTCTACAACCTCCGTCAGCGTGGGTGGTGGCTCCTTGTTCATCAGGCTGCGCTGCACCTCCTTGTCCTTCAGGCCGCACAGAACTCCGTCCCTGAGGGCCATCTCTAGATTGTCCCATCTGCAGGGGGCGGCGGCTATTCTCAAGGCTGTTACGAAGGCCTCAACCGACTCGTCCGGCGCTTGGACTCGCCTCCAAAACGCGCTCCGAGCGGGAAACATTGCCCTCGAGGGTCGGAAACGCTCACGCAGCAGTTTCATGATGTCATCGGCTTTGAAATCGCTCACCTTCTTCGGTGCAATGATGCCCACCAGCGTTCGCTTGGTTTCCATCCCAAGCATTCGGGTGAGGATGGCCCTCTTCCTTTCCTCGTCGTCTTCTTTGACTTTGAGTTCCACCAGTGCCGCCTGGAAGTCCATTTCAAAAAGCTCCCAGTCTTGCGGTTTGGTGATGTTGAACCCGCTCTGTGCCCTGGCTCCTTGGGAATCCATGATCCCACCTTCGTCGCCAGTTTAGTGTATGAGAACTAAGACACAGGACACAGCCTCGGGCTGGGTTAACTCAGGTTTATTGCATGGTGGACAGAGGGAACATGAGGTAATGGCGGATCAAAAGCTCTTTATATACAGTAGTAATACATTTGAACGTGGTTCCACGATAGCCCATTGGCTACTGTCTGCGTGACGTCATTGCTGGTCACGCCCTTCTTGTCCAGGTGTAGGTGGTGGCGGGAAACTTCCCGCGCTGTGGCTCTTTGATGAGTTTGGACCAAGAGAGCTTGGACGCTCGCTGCTGCCAGCTGGTGGTCATTAGCTCGCGTCCTATTACAGGGTCTATAGTGATACAACTGAAGGTTACATTGTTACCCGTAGGCAAGGTTACATTGATTAAGATACATTGTTATCCCATGTAGGAGGTTACACCATTGAACACAACAGAGGCCCAATGGAAGAGTGTAATGGAGATTTGTGGGGGTCAAACACAGGAAAAATCTGCTTTCATTGTATTCTTACCATTTAAAAGAGGACCACACACACTCACACACACACACGGGATTCAGAGTTTGCACACACACATGCACACACCTGGGGTTCAGAGTTTACACACACACACACACACACACACATACCTGGGGTTCAGAGTTTAAACACGCACGCACGCACACACCTTGGGTTCAGAGTTTACACACACACACACACACACACACACACACACACGTCGTGCACTCTCTCTCTCTCTCTCACACACACACACATACCTGGAGTTCAGAGTTTACACGCACACACACACACCTGGGGTTCAGAGTTTAAACACACACGCACGCACACACCTTGGGTTCAGAGTTTACACACACACACATCGTGCACTCTCTCTCTCTCACACACACACACACACACACACACACCTGGAGTTCAGAGTTTACACGCACACGCACACACACACACACCTGGGTTTCAGAGTTTACACGCGCGCACACACACACACACACCTGGGGTTCAGAGTTTACACGCGCACACACACACACACCTGGGGTTCAGAGTTTACACGCACACACAGACCCACACACACCTGGGGTTCAGAGTTTACACACACACATGCACACGCACACACCTGGGGTTCAGAGTTTGCCAATCCGTCCAGAAGGGAAATGGCCAGAGAATGAGAGGGAGAGGGGAGTTAAAGAAACAAGAATAGCAAAACCTTTTATCACGGCATAACTTTTATTATCAGGGAATAACCTTTATTATCAAGACCGAAGGGAAACTTTCTTACCGGGTCTCTTCCAGAGGAGAGTAACACCAGGAGCAGAAAGTAACGCCGTTCCTCTGCGGAGGATGGAGACGTGGCTCCTCCCTCGTTCCTCTGCTCAGGAAATGTAATGCCGTTCCTTTTCGCCCAGGCAGAGCTGGAAGGGAAAAGACCACCAGAGACCACGAGACAAAGGAGGGGGAGGGGGACAACATGTGGGATTGGGAAAGAACCACTTCTGGGAGAGAGAGAGAGAGAGCCCCGCCTCATCCTCTCCCCCATTGCCTCCCTCTCTAGGAATCTTCCTGGTGTGAACCAGACCCACCCAGACATCCTAGACTAGAGTGAAGTCAGAAAGGCCCTAAAAAGCACTGCAAACAACAAAGCTAGTGCAGGTGATGGTATCCCAGTTGAATTTTTCAAAGCCCTAAAAGATGATGGAATCAAATAATTGCATTCTACATGCCAGCAGATTTGGAAAACGAAACAGTGGCCACAGGATTGGAAAAGATCAGTATATGTTCCAATCCCCCAAAAAAGGTAATGCCAAAGAATGTTCAAATTATCGAACAATTGCCCTCATCCCACATGCTAGCAATGTGATGCTCAAGGTTGAAAGAAGAGAGTGCAAAAGCTGGCTTGAGACTCATTATTAAGAAAACCAACATAAGGGCAACAGGCCATATCAGTCCATGGGAAATAGATGGGGAAGAAGTAGAAGCAGTGACAGATTTTACTTTCTTAGGATCAAAGATCACTGCAGATGGGGATTGCAGCCATGAAATAAAAAGGTGACTGATTCTTGGGAGACTAGCTATGAGAAAACTAGAGAACGTGAAAAGTAGAGACATCGCATTGCAAACAAAAATTTGTACGTGTATATTCAAAGCAATGGTATTCCCGGTCGTAATGTATTGTTGTGAGAGCTGGACCATTAGGAAAGCTGAGCGCAGAAGAATAGATGCCTTTGAGATGTGGTGTTGGAGGAGAGTTTCGAGAGTCCCCTGGACAGCGAGGAGAACAAATAGGTTGATCTTAGAAGAAATCAACCCTGGCTGCTCCTTAGAAGGTCAAATAGTAAAGATGAAGCTGAAGTACTTTGGACATCAAATGAGAAGAGAGGATTCATTTGAGAAGGCCTTGATGCTGGGAAAGGTGGGGGGCAATAGAAGAAGGGGGCAGCCAAAGATGACATAGCTAGATGGTATTGTAGACACAATGGGCATAGAGCTGGGTGGGTTGAGGAGGATGGTGGAGGACAGAGGTGCCTGGAGGACAATGGTCCATAGGGTTGCAAAGGGTCGGAATCGACTGTGCGACTGAACAAACTAGGAATCTCCCAGGTTGTCTGTTACCTTTTGTAGGATTGGGGCCGTGAAGCGGCCCTTAGGGCCCCGGAGGAGACTGGTCAAAGGAACGACACGAGACAAGATGGAGCGAAGACCAGTGATTTATTGAGGAAAAGACATCATCATTTATAGGAATTCAAGGCAGCGTGTGATACAATCGTCATCTGACAGAAAATCACATCACCCATTTACCCAGGTTAATGGGGAATCTCTCTTGGGGAAGTTAATTAACTAGGGCAAACACTGACAGGGGAAATCCATTGTTCATGGCTTACACCAGGGTAAATATGGCCTCTATTTGCACTAGAGCTTGGGCTGATCTGTGAGTCAGTAATTGCCTAATACGTAACGGAGGTTAGCGATTCGCTTTCCTCAGCAGAATTGCCGGTCAGGTCAGATGTGGGTGAATCAACCCTATGATTATTAATCCGTTCCCCAATTTACATACTGGCAAGGGCCAGTGACCAGGAACCTTCTTCAACCGGTGTAACCTCTGCCAGGGGCAGTTTGTGCCAATTGTGCATGCAGAATCCGCATCCCCCCTTTCTTTGTTATTTACGGACCTGACAGACGGCTCTGCGTAGGAGGGGCATCAGCTGGTGTGTGGGAATGACGTGTCGGGGTTCCCTCCATGGGGGGCATCTTGACAGCAGCGAGGGAATACATTGCACGAAACAACATCCTGCTATGCCTAGTATAATCACTCCTGCAATCATCTTGAGCGTTGTCTGGAGCCACCCCCATGGGAGCCACGACCACAAGGAATCCCACCACCCCCATGAAGAATCCTCCTTGATGTTCTTGACTAGGGTGTGGAGGTCCGTGAGCTGGCTCTGTACTTTACGGGTATTGTCTGTGAGATTAAAGCAACACATGCTGTGGACAGATTCGCAACCCAAGTGATGTAACAACAGAAGGTAGTCGATAGCTGCTCGATTGTCTAGGATGGCATGGCGAAGCTCTGCCTGCTCCTGGTTGAGCAGCGCTATCGCTGAGGAGATATGGTTAATGGCCTTTGCTAATCCGCAAGCCAATTGACCAATTCTCCGAGCGTTGCTGACGGCTAAGCCTGGCACGCCAAGTATGCTGACTGCCAGCGAGACTTACTCAGCTGGACTCAGAACCCTAATGTTGCTATCACATGAGCTGTCTAACTGAGTTGCACGAGTGCGCCGTATGGGTGCGGTAACATTTGTGCTTGGAACAATCATATCCCTAGTGGGGAGTAACAATGTCAAGCGACTGATACAACATATGGAATCTGATACATTTGCGGGAATGTAGTTCCAAGTGTACTGGTTGCATGTAAAGAACCAACCTGAAGGTAGGGTAACATGAGCATACATAGAACCAAGTGTCTCTGGGTTATTACAAGTCCAGTTGCTGCTGCCAGCGTCAAGGCAGTGGCGCCGAGTCCGGCCGACTGCGGAGTCGCCGGTCATTCGAGCACAAGTAGAGTTCGGGCTGACCGCCACTCGAGGGGTGTGGAGAGTGGCTGCATCAGCCGGCAAAGTCATAGTCAGCTGCATTCCCCAGCGAGCGTATGCTGTGAAGCTCATAGGGAGATACGGACCGAAAATCCGCCTCACCAGCCAGTCGCCATCCCTGGTGTGCGCGTCTGGAGTGTGGCACACAGGGATGAGACAGGTGCTCAGAACTGAGGCAGAACCGATGTCCTGCTTCAGGCAAAAATTGGACTGGTTGACGAGACCCGCCAACCTCTCCCATAGATTGTAGTGCATCCGGGCAGAGAGATCTCCGCCTGGCATCAGATCGCTGGCCTTTAGTGATGCTGCCTGAATGCCTCCCCCCGCAAGTAGGGAAAGGATCAGGATGATGGTGACTGCCATGGTGTTGGCGGTAATCAGGGAAAAAACTGCAGACACGATGTTCTCCGGCGTCGGTTCCCAGTCCTCGCGCCAGACGATGTCCTCGGCCTCACGGCAAAGGGTCTTAACCATCCCCCAGGTGACCTTCGGCTCCGTCCGCTGTCGCCGCTTCTTCAGCCGGGTCCCCTTGGTCAGGGTGAGGTCCTCCATCTCCGGGATCGGACTCGGGTCAGCCTGGGTCCACGCCATGTGGTTCCAAATGAGGCTTAACGCACCGAGCTGGAATCCAGACGACACCTGTAGGAGACATAACTGCAGCATACCCTCTTCCCCAGGTTACGAGTGGCGCCGGGCCCCTCCAGGAAGGGTCTGGTGGCACCCGGTAACGAACCAGCGGTCGCGGGAGAGCTTCCGAACGGCGGAAGTGTTTCTCCTGCGGTGTGCAATCGGAAAAAACATTAAGGTGATTGTAAGTGAACAACACCTTGTTCAGACAATGCTGTGCCTGACCCTGTGACTTGGGGAGGGCTGGTGGCTCCCCCCTTTCTGTTTGTTTGTCAATGTAGGACTTGAGCGTCCGATTGACTCGTTCCACAATCGCTTGCCCCTGCAGATTGTAAGGAACGCCAAAGGTATGCTTAATGTCCCAGGTGGCCATGAAGTTAGCCAACTGCCTGGAGCTGTAGGACGGGGCGTTATCGGTTTTCATGTGCCGAGGTTTGCCCATTGCCGCGAAGCAGGCTAGGAGGTGCTGCTCCACGTGGGAAGCAGTCTCCCCTTTTTGCGCTGTCGCCCAAACGAATTGCGAGAAAGTATCTATGCAAACGTGCATGTACTGCCATCTGCCAAACTGCGGGACATGTGTGACGTCCATTTGCCACACCTGGTTAGCCTCTGTCCCTCGTGGGTTGACCCCCCATGAGGGCCCCCCCGGTGCCCCTGCACAATGCTGGCAAGAGCGAACTATGCCTTGGGCTTGAGAAAGTGGCAGATTAAACTGTCTGGCGAGCGCTTTGGCATTCTGATGAAAGAATGCATGACTCTGAATTGGAGTAGTGAAAACACCCAAAACTGACTGTTGCTGAATTTCCTTTGCAGCTGCGTCCGCTCTGCTATTGCCCGTGGAGATTGGACCCGGTAGGTCCTGGTGACTTCGGATGTGGGCAATATAGAGCGCTTCCGTGCGGTTCCGCAAGTGAAATTGAGCTGTGAGGAACAGACTCAGCAAGTTTTTGTCTATCACGGGAGTGATGTATGCTCCCGGTAGACTGTGAAGCAAGTTCCTAACATACTGACTGTTAGTAATGATGTTTAGGCGCTCTTTGGCGAAGGTGCGCAAAGCAAGGTTCACCGCTGCCAACTCTGCCCGCTGCGTGGACTTCTGTGGAAGAGTTAACAGCGTGCGCCAAGCCTGGCCCTCCTGCCAAGTTAAGACACCATATGTGCGACCGCCATCTGTAAAAACTGTTCTGGGCCCCTGAAGTGGAACCAGCGAGATCAATTCATACAAGGTGATTGTCTGCGTTTGAAGCGAGACAAGTCTGAGGTCCTTGGGCAAGTGGTATGCCAAGCATCCGGTGAATCCTTCCAAGGCAATCGGAAGCGAGTCACCGAGCTGCATCAGCTGCCGAACTTGCTCTTTGGTGAATGGGACCACGATCTTTGCTAAGTCGTGCCCTGAAATGTCCCTAGCTCTCAGCCTTCCGGGGTAAACCACCGCGGAGACCAGCTCTTGGGGAGGAATGATGTTTCGGGAAGAGGTGTTTGGTAAATACACCCATTCCACGATACTCGCTCCTTTCTCGGAGTCCACTCCTAGGGCTCTGGTGAACATGGATCCGGCCCGAACGATGTACAAGTTCAGGATCGGGGCATATGGCCCCTGAGCAATCCTGTCCACCCACCTTTGACTGAGAATTTGGTTGACTTTCTCGAGAGCCAAGCGTGCCTCTCGAGGAATTCGTATCCGGTCTGCCGGCTGCTTACCTAACGTTAGCAGCGAGAAGAGCGGCTTCAAAAGATCCGTATCCAATCTGAAATACGGTCTGGCCCAATTAATGTTACCTAAAACCTGCTGTAATTCTACCAAGGTGACTGAGTCTTTTAAGTTGATCTGGGCAAAACGGGTGCTGCGAAGGAACGGAGAAGCCGATGACCCAAGTATGAGAAGGGCTCGGTTCTCTGCACTTTCTCTGGGGCAATGAGTAACCCTTTCTCCCCCAGGCTGGCCTGGAGGTTTGTAAACATTTCGTTGCCGAGTTGCGGCGCTGCGACCAAGATATCATCCATGAAATGGCATACTAAGGCTGTGGGATGAAGGTTTTGAAACTTTGCCAGCGCGTTGTGAACATAAATCTGGCATAGGGTGGGTGAATTGAGCATCCCCTGTGGCAAAAATTTCCACGCGTAACGCTGCGTGGGCTCACTGTGGTTCACAACCGGCACCGTAAAGGGGAACCTTTCCCGGTCCCTGGGGTCTAAGGGAATGGTGTAAAAGCAATCCTTGAGGTCTACGACCAGGATCTCCCAACCCTCGGGAATCATATTTGGATTTGGGATGCCGCATTGGAGCGGACCCATTGGCTGTATGCATTTATTGATCTCTCTGAGATCGTGGAGGAGTCGCCACTTCCCCGACTTTTTCTTGATGACAAAAATGGGTGAATTCCAAGGACTAGTGGACTGCTCTATATGTCCTGCGTCTAGCTGTTCTTTAACCAGTTGCTTTAGGGCGACTAATTTCTCCCCCACTACTGGCCATTGTTCCACCCAGACTGGCGTGTTGGTAAGCCATTTAAGTGGCAAAGCCATCACCGGAAGGTAAGAGTGGCACCGTATTGCTGTAAAATGTCTCGCCCCCAAAGGTTGATGTGCACGTCCAGAATGTGCGGCCGAATGACCGCTGTGCCGTCAGCCCTGGGGATCGTGACTTCCACCCACTCCCGGCTCCTAAACGCTTCTTGGATGCCGCCTACCCCCCACACATCGGAGACCGGCTCAATGGCCCACTCTCGCGGCCACTGGCTTTGGCTGACCACGCTGACGCCAGCTCCGGTATCCAGCAACCCTGAGAATGATTTTTTATTCAAAAATACCTCGATAACTGGTCGCTGTTTCCACTCTATGTTGGTCTCCACTGTTGCTAAGACCTGGTATCCTTGCACTGCCTCACTTGCGCTCGAGCGGTCTTCTGACCCGGACCCTGCGCTGTCCCTGAGCCTTCCCTGGCTATCTGCTGGCGAGTTACAAGGAACCATAATCAGTTGCACTAATGTGTCTCCCTTGTGAATGGTCTGGGGTAGGTGCGACCAGAGTTGAACTTGGAGAACACCCGAAAAATTGGAGTCAACGACTCCCGGAATTACAAGAATTCCGTGTGCTCCTGCTACACTGCGAGGCAAAACTAAGCCTATGAAGCCCTTGGGCAGGGGTCCTATGTACTGGGAATCCACCAGATAGACTGTGCCTGGCAAGTCGCATGTGACGTCTGCCTGGCAAGTCAGTTCTAGCCCTGTACTACCCTTGGGGCTGGCCTGCGCCTTCGCAATGCCTGGAGTGTGAATGGAATCTAATCTAGCTCTGGCTCGCCCAGAGCAAGGGAAGCCTCTGTTTGGACCGGGGCCAGAGACGTGCCCGCGTTCCGGTTTCCCAAATTCGGACAGTATCTGGACCAATGGAAGCCTTTTTTACACTTCGGACATGGGGTGGTTGGAGCCTTGGAACGGCCGGAATTTTGTCCGCCGCTCTTGGATCGGCACTCCCTAGCGAAGTGACCGACCTTGCCGCAATTGTGACATGCCCCTTTGTTCTTCGGTCTTCTACCCCCTTGCACCGCCGCTGCCAGCAGACCCATTTTGTAGGAGTCTGTGCCAACGTCGGCGCAAGCTCTAATCATGTCCGTGAGAGTCAAGTCGGGACGGTTGCCCAGTGACTGCAAGATCTTACGGCAGTCGAGATTGGCATTGTCTTTGGCCAATTTCATCATGAGCTCTTGTTGGGCTTGCTCATTATCGATCTGCCTACTAATCGCTTCCTCTAAGCGATTGATAAAGTCCATGTAGGACTCCTGGGCGCCCTGTTTGACTGCGGTGTAATTTTTGGCCGCTTTGCCAGTTGCTGGGACTTTGAGGAAAGCCCTGAAGGCCGCCTCAGCTGACATCTGAAAGGTGGCAAGTGGCAAGTTGGTCTGCACATCGATGGATTCGAAGGCACCTGAACCATATAACTGGTCAGGAAGTACTGCTCCTCCCATCCTGGCAGCCCTTGCCTGAGCCTCGAGGCGATACTCGCTGTCCCATAGCAAATACTGGCTGGGGTTGAGCATCATCCGCATGACGGCTTTCCAGTCGTATGGGATGAACATGGTGTTCTCGCACACTTGCTGAAGCGTGCCCCTAGTGAACCGACTCTGGAGCCCTGTCTCTGAAATGGCCTTCCGTATAGCCATGAGGAGCTTATACGGGACTGGTGAATGAACTACCTGCTGCTGCCCTGTGAGGGCATCCATTTCCAAGCGAATTGGACAAATCTGACTAAGCTCAGCTAGTTCTTCTGCTGGCAATTCCCCCTTCTTGATCTCTTCCTCAACTGTGCGCTGAAGGGCACTCTTAGTTCGGGAACCTGTAGCTGTCAGAGAAGCGCCAGCGCTCCCCATACCCTGCATTCCACCGGTGACGTCTGCAGCTGTCACCGAGGGAAAGCTCCCTACACTACTCTGCTTAAACTGAAATGACGGATAGAGCGCCGTGGGCGCCGATGGCTCTGCTGACGCTGGGGGTTCCTTAGCCTCTACCCGGACTGGATCTACCTCTGCTAAAAGCTTCCTACATTTACTCCATGTGCGAATTATGCCCTCTGGAGCTTTCGGGGGTTGCTGAATGCAGTCTCCTATCTGATCCCAGAGCTGAAGGGATAACGTACCTGCTTCTGGGTAAAGCAGGCAGTGTTCCCTCAAGAACACCAAAAGTCGCGCTAGCTCTCCACTGTGAAAGCGTAACTGATATACCCTGGCCAGGATTTTGAATTCATCCTCATGAATTCTTTGGCTAGCGGACGGACGTTGCCGCTGAGGACAAGTCCCCATATTACCTGCGGGGTCCTCTGAAGTCTCCTTCTCGGGACGAGTCGACGTGTCTGTAGTTCAGGCAATAGGTTTTGCGTGACGAATCTCTGGGTAGAGCTCGAAGCGTGGCCTGCTGCCACGGGCCCTCGTTGGCCTCTGCGCTGTCAGGGGTTCACAGCCGACCCTGAGCGGAATGCGTTTTTCCGTGCTGCAAGCCGCCGCGAAAGTCGGAGCAAGCTGTAGGATGCCTCTTTGAAATGCCTCGCCGCGGAGCTGTCTTCCCAATTGGCTGGCTTACCGACCGGGCTGCCGCGCTGTCCTCCGGGATGATCAGACATGGTTCTAGCGTAGAACCGGACCACGTTGATCGCTTACTCTCGGGTAAGATCACGTCGGGGTCACCAGATGTAGGATTGGGGCCGTGAAGCGGCCCTTAGGGTCCCGGAGGAGACTGGTCAAAGGAACGACACGAGACAAGATGGAGCGAAGACCAGTGGTTTATTGAGGAAAAGACATCATCATTTATAGGAATTCAAGGCAGCGTGTGATACAATCGTCATCTGACAGAAAATCACATCACCCATTTACCCGGGTTAATGGGGAATCTCTCTTGGGGAAGTTAATTAACTAGGGCAAACACTGACAGGGGAAATCCATTGTTCATGGCTTACACCAGGGTAAATATGGCCTCTATTTGCACTAGAGCTTGGGCTGATCTGTGAGTCAGTAATTGCCTAATACGTAACGGAGGTTAGCGATTTGCTTTCCTCAGCAGAATTGCCGGTCAGGTCAGATATGGGTGAATCAACCCTATGATTATTAATCCGTTCCCCAATTTCCATACTGGCAAGGGCCAGTGACCAGGAACCTTCTTCGACCGGTGTAACCTTTGCCAGGGGCAGTTTGTGCCAATTGTGCATGCGGAATCCGCACCTTTAACCCTTTCGCAGCCATCCTCATCAAATGCTCTGAGCCAGAAGGTATCTTCTTAGGATGGTTGTAGAGATCAGAAGCTGAATGGGCAGATGATGATGATGTGGGGGGCAGATGATGATGTGGTGTCTCTTTAACAAGGGAAAGGCATTTGCACTACTTTCCTTCCTTAATTCCTTCCTTCCTGGAAAATAACGCCCCCCCCCCCACTTGTGGAAAGATCTCATTATTAAAATATAACCTGACTTCAGGTGGTTCTACCTTTATTCCATTAATAGTGTAGCAGAAGCAGAGCCATCTTGTATAAGTGTTAAGAAACCCTCTCGCCTTACCAGAAATTAGAGCAGAGATGTGTTAAATATCCAGTGGTGAGCTCCAAAAAATTTTACTACCATACTGTGGGCGTGGTATGGTGGGTGTGACCAGGGGGGAAGCTCTGCATTGCACCCAAATTAGGACTACTTTATTTCAAAACCTGGATGGGTGGGGCCAGACAGAATTTCTGCTTACCGGTTCTGGTGAACTGGTGCGAACCTGCTGATGCCCACCACTGGCTTTATACCCTTGGTAATGGCTAAAGATCCTCGATTGGTATTCAAGTTTATTTCTGTGAATTGGTAAATGGTTAATAGACAGATTCTTCTTCTTCTGTGTCTAGGTCAGACATGAAACTGCAAAAATGAAGGCACCTTTTGGTGAGTTCATTCTGTAGTTCCTTTAACCTGACCTAGATTAGCTGGCAACACAAGATTGGCTGGCAACACATGGTTGACGTTACCAGGCTATGCCCGATTATGGTTGAGAATCAGAAATACCACAGTCTTCGATGAGGCTCTTTCTGTGTACCCCAGTTGACAGATGCAAATTAATCAATGTAGCATTATACACAATAAGCTTACCTTTCCAATCTTGCATTTAGCATTTGCAGACTGTTGTGTGAAAATTGACAATGGTGTGAATGTCAAGAGGTGCCACTATGCGTTTGTTTTTCTTTTTGTCCTTTGTTTTATTTACTTTCTGATTTGCTTGCACAGGCTAATTGTACTACTTCAAATATTTTAACTGCAAAATACTGGGTTCAATGCAAAAGACGCTTGCCTCTTTCTTCAGCCTCTATTACTGTGCAGTTTACTATTGGGAAAGCGGGATGGAGTCTGGGATCTTCTCAGTCTACTTTTTTAAATTTGAGGAGCTGTTCCCAGAAGCCCTTGCTTTTGCTTTCTACATCTGGAGGTCAAACTGACAGGTTAGAGCGGGGGTGCTCAAACTACCGCCTGTGGGCCAGATCCAGCCCCCGATGGAAATTCATCTGGCCCACGAAGCCCTCATCACTCCCAGAAGGGGAAGTAAAACACGCCCGTACAGGTGCATTTTACTTCCGCTTCCAGGAGCGACAAGGGCTTCTTGGGCCAGATGAATTTCCATCAGGGGGCAGATCTGGCCCAAAGGCCAGTGACCAGCCTCCTGAACCACATGACCGTCCCATGGCCCAAAAAGTTTGGGCACCCCTGGGTTAGATGGATGGAAATTGCTGGAGCAGAATGTTTGCATAAGCTGACTTTTCCTTTGTATTTTTTTGTTCTTCTCCCACTGTAAGTAAATAATTTCTGCACAACATCTCAAATGCAGACAAATTGTGTAATGCCTATTGCTGATCTCTCTTTGCCCCCTCTGTTTAGATCTTACTTAGCATTGCCTGGTACAAATGGGGAAACGGGTCTTCAGCTCATCAACCCTTTGATTTTGGAAGGACACCTAGAAAGCAAATTCTGGGTATGATCTATTTAACCTGGTTCTACATTTTAGATTGCAACACAGGGGTACACAGAAAGAGCCTCCTCAAAGATTGTGGTATTTTTGAACCACAATCGGGTGTACTCTGGTAACGTCAACCTTGTGTTGCCGGCTAATCTTACTCTCTCTAGGTCACATACCGGTTCTGTGCAGGTCGCCTTCTACGCATGCATAGAAGGCAACCTGCGCAGAAGGGCTGCGCAGTACCTCCTTTCCCCCGCTGCCAAATTCTGGAGTTTCATCAGCACGGGGCGGGAAATGGCGCAAATCGGCGCCGAAAACCGTGAAATCCCGGCCAATCTGGGTAGGTTGACAGGTATGCTAGGTTAGGCGAAAGGAACTGCAGAATGAACTCGTCAAAAGGTGCTTTCATTTTGGCAGTTTCACATCTGGCCTAGACACGAAAGAAGAAGCAGCAGCAGCTACAGACAACAGATTGCATATAGTACAGGGAAGATAGCAACTAGGGCCAGGAGCAAAAGCTCTTTCATCTCACCTTCTATTCCTTTAGAGAGAGAGAGAAAAGAGATAGTAAATCTTAATAAATCAGTGTGCTTTCATGAGAAGAATTGGAAGATGGGTTCTCATACCTAGTAAAGCTGAGGAGCAATAATCTTTCTTCAGTTAGAGGTATGTTTTATTGTTAACAATCAAAACTTTAATACATATATATATATATATATATATATATATATATATATATATATATATATATATATATATATATATATATATATATATATATATATATATATATATATATATATATATATTTGTATATATCTACAGACACATATACACACACAATTTGGGCCACCTCTGAGAACAAAAGATAAGTGCTGTCTTTGCTGATGTCATATAGACCATGAATACTATCTTCTGCTCAACCTCAAGGTGAAAGATGGTATTTGAGCTTCAAAACCAAAATGATGCTTCTCAGATTCCTCTGTGTTTGTCAGTTCTAGTGGGGGTGACTTGAGGAAATCTCAGGGTGTTCCATTGGAACAAATGTCCATCTGGTAATGCTATTTGGGTTGCTTTGACAGAGACATCTTCGCCCCTCTTAGAGTATATGCTTTGTGAGCCATTCCTTT
This sequence comes from Bradypodion ventrale, assembly GCA_035047345.1. Classification (NCBI taxonomy): domain Eukaryota; kingdom Metazoa; phylum Chordata; class Lepidosauria; order Squamata; family Chamaeleonidae; genus Bradypodion; species Bradypodion ventrale. Next base: position 137,750,672 of record JAWDJE010000002.1, on the reverse strand, counting down.
GAAAGTGTTGCCATTCTTCCAATCCCAGTTACTGCTTGTTTATTGGCACTGGCTGTAATTAAAAAGGACTCTCCAGGTATCCATCATTTTTATAACTAAGAGTTGTTAAGTCCCAGTGAAGGGGCGTAGACCACCGGAAGAGGTTCTATCTAGGAGGTTGGCTTTCCCAACTTCCTACGTAGGGTGAATCTGGTGACAGAGGAATAGCATCATACCTGTGAAACAGGTGAGAAGTAGAAGCCAGTCTTTTGATAAAGGCAGGGACCAAATGGTGTACCAGTGTTAGCTTCCTCCTCAAGTTCTTTTCTCTGGTAGGTTACGTATGTATCAAGCACCACAAGCCTCTAAAGAAAGCCTTCTTGACTTGGTGTACATCCTATCTTTGCCATTTGGTGTTTGCGTTTAGATAGTTATGGACTACAAGCGGTGCTTGTAGCACAGGCAAAACAAAGTAAGAGAGCTTCCAAGCCATGTGATAGTGCTTAGACTGATCTGCCTGAAACCACAGTCTTTTTGTCCATTTTGTTCTGTGATGGTCAGATATACAGCAAGCAGCTGATTCCATGAATGGCATCTTTAGGCCAGCAGCAGTTTAGTCCACTTTTGCAGACAAGCCATCCTTGTCTGGGGTCTCACTCTGTTCGACGGAAGGAAACTCTGTGCAGTGTTAGAGCTTCTAAGCTCTTGTAGGAGGGCAGTGTCTCAGCTGCAACAGAGACATGTTGTGGAGCACCAGGCACAGATGATAATACATGATGGCAGGCTATGGGGTGAGAGCTGTTGAGGGAAGGAAGGTCAGACGATCTGTTTGAGAATAGCCAGCGGAAAGCCAAGATGCAGGTGATGGCAAGCAAATCCAGAATCAGTTCAACCAGTTCTACCACAGAGAGAACAGAAGAACCAAACCAGAGACTCCACTGGTTCCCCAGCTGCGAAAGCAGTGTTACCACCTGTACAAGGGAAAATGGGAAAAATTGTTTTTTTTTTGTTCATTCCAGAAATACCCTTTGTTAGAAATAAAGAGAGCAGCTGAGATAGTCTTTTAAAGCAGAAATCACAAGGACTTCGTGGCATCTTAAGATCTGGCAAACTTTAATTGGCTTACTTTTTGAGGAGCTGTGCCACTAAACTCTTCCCTTCTCCTCCATGGTCAATGGCGATATTGTTAGGAAATGGTTGTGCTTCTCCCTTTTACTTTCAGACTTGCCTAAGTCATGAGTGAAGTCATTGCTGCATGCTACTTTTTTAAGGGTCTGAGGTATGAATTCAAAGGAGAATATCATACCTGGTCTACCTTGAAAGAGCATTAGTAGCCCTACTGCTGTTCCTTTAAGACTGTATACCAGAGTTTCTCAACCTTGGGCCTCTAGATGTTCTTTGACTTCAATTCCCAGAAGCCCAAGTCAGCACACCTGCTGATCAGGGCTTCTGGGAATTGAAGTCCAAGAACATCTGGAGGTCCAAGGTTGAGAAACCCTGCTGTGTACGTATTCAACAATCAGAGTTCAAAATAAAATCTGAAGTACCCAACGTTTAACACTTCCATTTTAAAATAGCTGTCAAACATCGTCTCTGATTTACTGAATTTAGTAAATACAAGATGCACTGAATATAACATAAGATTTATATTGGCAAACAATCATTCTTGTATTCCAGCTGTCATTGTCAAATATGGACAGCTGCAGCAAAATATATGGATGACAAATGTTAGTATTAGTTAAATACTTGCTGAAGGTCTATGTGTGTAAAAAGTATTAAGAGATTTTTGCCCATCGAAATTTGTACAAAATAATTGTGTCTAGAACACTTGCTTCTCAGTCTACTAAGAACAGACTTTCACAGAAGCTGAAATGAATCTCAAGTATCCCTGCTTAATTGTTGAGTAGCAAAGTAAAATATTAATTTTCTCTGTTTGTCTTGATACTTAGTGAGTTAGCTTTTTACAGTGGTTGTTGACAGGTAGTTGAGGGAGGGGAGAGTGGTGCAGTGGTTAATTGCTGTACTGCAGCCATAACTGCTCACATTCTGAGTTCAATCCTGATAGGGCTCAAGGTTAACTCAGCCTTCCATCCTTTTGAGGTTGGCAAAATGAGTATCCAACATTTTGGGGGCAAGATGCTAATTAACTTGTGAACTGTCCAGAGAGTGCACAAGTGCTACAGAATGCTGTCGTTATTGGCCACATCAATGTGATTGCTGTTGTTATTGGCCAGCATTAGTGATGTTGCGGATATTTCTAACAGATACACATGCTGTTAAAATGCAAATCCAAATTTTGGTGGACCTGGGGAAAGAATAATATTTTCCTTAATAATAAAATGTTGTGATTTGAGAACTGGGAAAGTGTAATATGCCTAAAATTTTATTTGAAGGAAAAGGATAACTCACACGAAACAAGAACTTTTAAATCAGATCTGAGCAATTGTATGTTCAGATGTCTTTGGTTTATAAATCCCAACAGTTGTAGCCTCCTAGTCAATGGCAAGTGATTATGGGAGTTGGGGGGAAGGAGGGCTCAGCATGTTTTTTTGTAGTAGACACTGCTGAAAGGAAAGGGGTTTGTGTGTGTGTGAATGAGTGATTGTTAGAATATGGTTCAAGAAGCAGACACTTAAGTGATATTGAACTAAATACATACTGTAAAAGCAGGAGTCTCCCCGTTGCTTTTATAGCTCCACTCTTCAAAAAATACATTCACCTTCGCAATTCCATTTCTGGAAATAAAGGGATTGAATGAACCCAGATGGGTAGAAATTTGCAGCTTCATGAGTATCAAAGCCTTCCAAATCTATAAGCCAACATTCATGTCACAGTTCTCTAAGCCAGGGGTGCCCAAACTATGGCCCGCAGGCCAAATCTGGCCCCCAAGGCCAATTCATCTGGCCCATGCTGCCCTTGTCGCTCTTGGAAGTGGAAGTAAAATGCACCCGCATGGAACAATAAGGGTGGCGTGGGCTGGATGAATTGGCATCGGGGGCTGGATCTGGCACACAGGCTGTAGTTTGGGCACCCCTGATTTTTAAGCAGATAAAATGGCAACTTAAAATCTATCTCATCCTGTTGCAAAACAGATTGCAAGGCGCGTTTTACTTTCGCTTCCGGTGGGGGGGAACCATGTGACCAGCCCGCTGAATGCCATGACTGGCCCACAGCCCAAAAAGTTTGGGCACCCCTGCTCTAAGCCTACAAATATTTATTTCTGATATGTACTATTATTCCAGTTTTACATTAGAAACCTCTTTTGTCCTTCAGTTGTTTGGGAAATATTTGAAAACAACATAAGCATTAATTCAGAGAGATCATTATTTCTTATTTGGCCTATGAAAACCTAAAGAAAGACTCAGTAATGTGTGTTTGTTGTATACAGTAAAACCCCATGTTACGGAAAAAGTCCATTCTGCAACTTTCCGGTAAATTGGTTTTTCCATAAAACAAAGCACGATTTCCCATAGGAATGCATTGAGAAATAAAAAACCAGTCCCAACCAGACAAAAATAAATAAATAAATCAACAACTATCCAAAAAATCCCAATAAATGCCAGACATGACCCTCTCCCACGCTCAGATCATCTCACCAGCTGGTGAGTGGCTGGAGTGGAAAAGAGCAGGTGTTATTAGAGCATTTCGCATTTTTTATCCCACACTTCCATCGAGGTGTGGGGTTGTGAGATCAAAAAGGGGAAAAAAACAGAACACAAAGGGAATGATGAAACAATCTCCCTACCTTTTCCATGCTGCTGCTGCTTCCTGAGCAGTGTATCCTACCGCCAAGAGAGCTGCCACCACCGCCGCTGTTTCCACAGCCTCCATTGCTTCTATTGGCACTGGGAGAGTGTGTGGGGGAATATCTGCTCCGTTCTGGTCTTCATCCGAGGTCCCTCCACAGTGTGCTTTAGCTGGGAATTTTGTGTCAGACGAAGACAGGAACGGAGCAGTCTTCATGCGATGTGCATTCCCAGCTAAAGTGTGCCATGGAGGGACCTTGGACAAAGACTAGAATGGAGCGGGTATGCCCCCCACACTCTCCTTGTGCTGGTAGAAGGAGCGGGGACTGTGAAAAAAGCAGCAAAACTGCTGCAATCACTGCCGCCTCTGCCAACCACCACTGTAAGTGATGTCTCATGACTTCTGGCAGTGGGGGCAGGTGGCATGGGGTGCAATTTTAAAGTCTAAAATGGCATGAGGTCACCATTTTAGACTCTTCCAGACAGAAGGAACTCTGGTGAAACCCGTTCTGTAAGTTGATTTCCCCCCGGAAAATGGGGCATGATTTCCCCAGAATTTCCTTCTGTAAAATGATTTTTCCAGAAAATGAGGCGTGTGTAAAATGGGGTTTTACTGCATGTACTTTTAAAAAGCCTGTAAAGTGCTATGGCAAATTGGATTTCTAAAATGGTTAACATCCCATATGTCATAATTCCAAAAATCTCACCTTAAATTCCAGCCAGCTCTGTTCTTAAAATGGCCCTTCCCCTATCTTGGAATAGACTACACCAGGGGTTATCAACCTTGGGCCTCCAAATGTTCTTGGACTTCAATTACCAGAAGCCCAAGTCAGCACACCTGCTGATTTGGGCTTCTGGGAATTGAAGTGCAAGAATGTGTGGGAGCCAAGGTTGAGAAACCCTGGACTATACTACTCTTTTGAGGTGACCTACTATAACTATATAGGAGAGATGCTGACTGCTGAGATAATATTCTCCATTTGTTTCCACCCACCTTTCTTCTACCTTTGCACTTGTGTTCCCATTGAACACGCAATGTTGCCATCTTCTGGGAGTCCTGGATATTTATTTTTACTGCAGGTGGAGCTCTTACCTTTTGGATGTGATAGTGTACTTGTTCTGTAGTGACAGCATGTGGAACACCCAAGCCTGGAAGGACAGGACACATGTGTGTTAACCAACCTGAGCAACGGGGGAGCTGGCTACCTGTTGCACAACATTAATACATTTAACTGAGCCTCAGTGCATTTTTAAAATTGAGAACACGCATTTTAGAAGACAGGAATTTAATGAAGACAAGGGAACAGAGGGTCACTTATTTCTCCCTCAATGTTCATGGCAAATGTTGTATTCAAAAATGGTGTTTGATATAAATATGCATTTGGAACCCTGTCTGAAGGGAAGGGTTTAAGGTAATACTCTCACATCCTCTACATCTTGTCAGGTGGATGTTTATATTAGTTCTCATAGGGAGTTTTGTGTGTGTGCATGCATGCGTCCATCAGCATTTATGCAAAGAACCAAAACACTGTCTCCTTACCTCAGACACAGCAGAAGGCCAATGTGAATACCCTGCTGACAGCTGGTATTCTGTCACCCTAGGGGGGAAAAAAGCATACATTTAGGGGCATAGTTGTTATGGGATTCTCCTTTATATTTCAGTGTTAATAAAGTCCTTCTGTTGTTACCTTGTGGCTTCTGCCTGGATGAAATGGTGCCCTACTTTCATAGTATGTATTGTTGGGGGGAGGAGGACACACATAACTAGAACAGCTCTTGCACCATCCTCTTCCAATATATCAGGCGAGAGATGTGACTGCCATATATTTTTGGACTATAGTTCCCATCTGCTCAAGTCTCCATTAGAAGCAGCAAAGAAGAATAGGAGTTGTGATCCAAGTCAACATATCATGAACAGATACTATTCATAATATACCTCTGCTCTACTGGTACCTGCAGTTAGTTTTTAGCTGGAGAAACGTAGACAGCAATAGCTTGTGCCAAAGGGAAAAAAAAATCACTGAAGACCCTCTACCTTGCTAGATTCCAAGAGAATGATTGGGTTTGTGAGGCTAACATGGAATTGTGTGTTAGGTACAAACCCTGTTTTTCTCCATTTTTCTGCAATGAAAATATTCACAAAATATTTTCTATTGCCAAGCAAGCTCTGTGGAATTTGACCAGGCCCAGGAATGTGACTCCACGAGTTTTGAAGCCTACTTACTTGCAAGGTTTCCGACATTTGGTGAAACAGCCCAGATGGCCCGCTTTGAATTCAGCCTGGAGTTTGTAATAGCAATGACCTTTGCAGGAGACAGAGAAACACATAAGAAGTTAATTGTGCATGGGGCTAACAAGTATGGAGGTAGATGGGGTGTGGTAGGGTAGGGCTTTTAGAAGTATGAAATGGGTGGGAACATGGGACTTCTTGTCATTTGCCTTTACTCACCCCAGGCTACATGTTTAGTATAATCACAGTAAACTGCTCCAGGAGGCAAGGGATAGAAGTAATAGCCACAGCCACACCGCTCTACCATGCTATTCTGAAAACAGGAACGAATGCAGACCTACAAGTAAAGAAAGAAGAATATGGCAGCCTTTCTCTTTATCTCATGTGAAATGTAAGTTCCCTTGCGCCTTGCTAGCAGTCTGGTTCAGTACTGTAAGCTACATTGGACCCTTTTGGGGAGAAAAGTGAGGTCCAAATAATAAAATAGAATGAGATGGGCATTGGTCAGATTTTTGAACTGTTTTGAGATTTTATACCCATCTTTGCCTGACAATGAGTTTTGGGTATTTGTAACCTTTTACTGACTCAATGAAGGTGTTGCCCAAGCTTGGATGTTATAATCGCATTTTTAATACCTTGGCAAACCCATTGTGACAGGTCTATTATGGGAATAATCCCACTGCAGATTGTTATGGTTGGGCTGATTCCACTCATGGATTGAGGGTGACATTAGTTGAAGGTACCTGTTCAGTATAACGAGATGGGTAGAGGTTCTTCACTGGTACATCACTCCCATCTTCTGTGCAGTCACTGTAGCTGCCCCCAAGGCGGTTGGTTGTTTCCTGCCAGTCAATTTACAACTTGTCAGGTCAGTTTCCTTCTTATTTTCACCTTTTTCTCTTGCTAAGTTGCTTCCCCTCCCATATATAATGCAAGAGGTTTATAGTGTGACCTACTCTTAACAAATTATCTTTTGTCATAAAAAAATCACTTTGTTTTTACATGGGGTTTATCAGACACAAAGGAACTATTGTTGGTAAGTCTGTGATTTGCAGGTACTGAAACTGGACTCTTTCACCTGGTCAAAAAAAAAAAAAAGTTACATGTCTTCCTACATTGAGTACACCCCCCATTGTAGCCCAGTAGGTCTTAAACGTCAAGTACAGTATAAGGCTTTCCTGTGCTCTAAATACTCAGTGCTCCTTTTGTCAACCAGCATTAGTGCACAGTTCCACTCAGTGGTGGGATTCAATTTTTTTACTACCTACTCTGTGGGTGTGGTATGGTGGGCGTGGCCAGGGGGAAAGCCATGTGTTGCACCTGAATTAGGACTACTTTATTTCAAAACTTGGATGGGCAGGGCCAGCCAGAATTTCTGCTACCGGTTCTGGAGAACTGGGGCGAACCTGCTGAATCCCACCACTGATTCCACTACATGACAGGAATGGGAATGGACTGCTAAATGCTCCAGGTAAGGATAAGGATTGTCTTGAACAGAACATCCTGCTGCAGTGCAGTATACCAGACACATCAGTGGTACATTGGGGAGAGAGGTTGTGGAGAGAGAAAGACATATGAGCATTCAAAAATTTGTCACACAGGTTGGCTGCATGATTACAGTTGCAGTTTTTATTCTACTCAGCTATGTGTAACGGGTACACAGAAAGAACCTCCTCAAAGGTTGTGGTATTTTTGAACCACAATCGGGCGTACCCTTTTGACGGCAACCTTGTGGTGTCAGCTAATCTTTCTCATGCTAGGACAGGCGAAAGGAACTGCAGAATGAACTCACCAAAAGGTGGCTTTATTTTGACAGTTTCATGTCTGGTCTAGACATGGAAGAAAAAGCAGCTATATGTAACAAGCAAGAGAGGTACATTTCTTTATTTTGATCCTTGCTTTCTTTCAATTTCATCTTCAAATTAACCCTTTGAGAGGTACATTAGAGAGAGATTGATGAGCAAGAACCTGAGCCCAGGTCTCTGGTCAAATATTTTTAACCATCATCTTATACAAATGCCAGGTGAGGAGCTGAAGCAACCCGAGGCTCCACAACGCACATCTATAGGCATTATCAGTCATAGAGAAGGCAGTAACTCCACCACACATCAGCCAGAGCCCTGTTGTGCAATTCTGTTAAAGACATTAAACTTTACATGTATGCACTTATACATGAATGGTTCCAAGGCTCTCTAGATATTCCTTTTGCCTCCCCGGGGGTGGGGGCTTTAATATCAAAAATTAAGTACTGGTGGTGGTCCCTTCTGTGGTAGATGTAGGCAGACACATTTTAAAAGGGCACTTGATTCAACACTAAATCAATTTTTACCTTTAGGATAGATTATCTGCTTGACAGTCATTAAGCTTAGACAGTTCAGGATGTTGAATATTGACATACTCTTATTTTGTGGAACCATGCAGTTGTTGGCATAACATCTACACACATTGTTTCTTTGCACCTGTCCAGCCTGGATGATCACAGGGGGCCTTTGGGACTAGAAAAGCCAGGTATCTTAAAACTGGACCTTCAGACAATTCTCTGATCTCTGCTTCCCACTGTGTCTACTGTCAGGGCCAATCAGTCTAATTTTTTTCTCTTTTTCTGGGTTTTTGAGGATCAGATATGTTGTTCCTCTTTCCACGTTTCCTTAGGCATGGATCTATTTAATTAGAATTAGGGTTTTAGGCTGTAAACTTTCTGAATGAAGGCTAGTCATTTGTTTTAAAGCATGGGTGCCCAAACTTTTTGGGCTGTGGGCCGGTCACATGGTTCAACAGGCCATTCATGTGGTTCCTCCCCTGGAAGCAGAAGTAAAACGTGCCTTGCAATCTATTTTGCAACAGATAGTTTTGCATCAGGCTGCCATTTTCTGTGCTTAAACAAGGGGTGCCCAAACTATGGCCCGTGGGTTGGATCTGGTCCCCGATGCCAATTCATCCAGCCCATGCCGCCCTCATTGCTCCCAAAATCTGAAGTAAAATGTGCCCATATTGGCATCTTTTACTTCTGCTTTCGGGAGTGATGAGGGCAGCACAGGCTGGATGAATTGGCATCGGGGCCAGATCCAGCCCATGGGCTATAGTTTGGGCACCCCTGGTTTAAAGGTTTCTATCTGTAGTCCATGTGTTTATGCAGTGCTTACTTTACTACTGAGAGGAACTTCAATAGTTTTTTCCCTCACACACTTTTGAACAGTTACAACAGTAAGACTAAAAGTCTTTCTTTTTGTGATCCAAGAAATTCAGATCAATAAACCTGGGACTGAATAGAAATGATCCATAGAGGTCTTACTCAATTCAGTAAAATTTCAATTTCAATTATTGTAGTAATGAAAGCTCTCCTTTCCTAACACGGGAAACTGTTTCATCTGCATCCAAAAGCTGTACTCCATCTTCCTTTCCCATCTCACCTTTCTCACGCTGATGGATGTCTCTATACCAGGGCGCACATTAAAACCTCCATCATCCATGAAAGCAGGTTCGTTCTGATTATGAACCGTCACTCGGGCTCCTGCCACACTGGACAGTAGTGGAATAAAGTCATTTTGCTCTGTCCGAACAAGAAGGGAGAGGCCTGTGGAGACAGAAAGCATGGAAGATTGAAAACCAGTAATTGATGGAAACAAATAAGAGCATAAGACAGGGCCGTAGCGAGGATTCTAGATGTGGGTGGGTGGATATTTTTTCAGGATGGTCAACAATGTCATATATATGTGTCACTTATATAAGCAGCAGGGAGTTTGAGGGTGGGCAAAGTGCTAACTCAGGGTGGGCAATGCCTACCCTGGCCACTCCCTGGCTACGGCCCTGGTATAAGATGGTTGTGATGAAGCTGCTGAAGGTGAGTGGAGAAGTTATGGAAACCATCTATGTGAGAAGCTGGAAGAATGCTCAGGATTGCATCTCTGACAAACAGACTTGGTACAGGTGACTTGGTGCAAGTGAATTCCAACTGAAGCCAGAAAAAACATGTATATTGCTCAAGGCTGTAGATGTGAGGAGAGTGTGAGCAATGGAAAAGTTCCGGCACACAGTTAACAAATGGTAGGCTCCTCCAGCTGGTAGGCTCCTCCTGCTGGTTGCTACCAATGAACAGGTAGAGGTTACAAATGTTACTTTGATTACAACTAGCAGACTTCCTCATTGTGGCTGGTGTGTTGTGATCCAAAAGAAAAATGTTTCCAATCTCTGTTAAAAGCCATTATGTAGTGCAGGTGTGCCCAAACTATGGCCTGTGGGCTGGATCCAGTGCCTAATAATCTGGCCAGCGCCGCCCTTGCTGCTCCTGGAAGTAGAAGTTAAACGTGCATGTGCAAAACGCTGCCATAAAGCATCCGCGGCTGTCATAAATGTGTTTTACTTCCGCTTCCAGTGGGAGGAACCACATGACCGGCCCACTCAATCGTGTGACCGGCCCGTGGCCTGAAAAGGCATCTTACATGGGCAATGGAAGATCTGCAGCCTAGCTTTTAAAAATCTATCATTTTAATATCTATGTGCTCCTTCCTTAAAACAGTATAAAATAATTATTTTTATAACATTACATTGTTATATTTTGGCTCTTCACCTACAAAAGGATACTATATCTTGTGCTTGGTTTTGTCCCTTTCTCTTTCATTAATACAAAGTCCAAAAATTCTCCCCATATCTCTGAAAATCATTTTTTTCATTAATTCCTTTTTAACCTTTACAGTACTTCACAGTGTAGCCTAGCTTTAAGTCCAAATTGTCCATGTCAGGGACTTAATTTCTGCCATGAGGCTTTCCTTAGCATGTAGTATGAAGTGCTGTCCATAGACAACAATCTTTGTGGTGTAAACCAGATTCAGGAAAAATGCACCCTCTGTCCTCCACCATCTTCCTCAGCCCGCCCAGCTCTGTGCCCACTGCGTCATATGGTAACAAAAAGGAAGGCAAAGATATGACTGAAAAAGCCATTCACTCATCACAATATTCTGTGCACATGCTCACCATTATTGATCCCAGGCAGAGAGGACATCCAGAGAGAGCTACTGTTGTCATTGAAGGTATAGCAGTTCCCATAAATGGGGTGATGGAAATGTGTATACTTGCTACAGAAAAGAGACAAAGCATTTTGGTAATTGAGTGAGCAAGCTAACCAAACAAGTAATATTCAGTTCACTAGAAAAACCACCTGTCCAGCAGTAGTACCGCGGTACCTTTGTTGTAGGAATGGGTGACACAAAGATTGCAAAGCCTCCTGGAAGCCCTGAGCTGCTTGTTGAAATATTTTCTGATTTCAAAGCAAGGAAAGCCTCCTTATCCTCTTTTGGGAGGCAAAGGCCCCTAGAGGTCAGCAGCAAAGGGTTCTAGTGATTCGGGGCAGAAATTGAAGATGTCTCCCATCCTTGCTTTTTGGAATCATAAAACTGCTGCTGCCGGACGCCACAAATGCCCTCGGCCAGCCCCAGCCTGGAGGGAGGAGCGGCGAGGAGCAGCAGCTGCAAGGCGGGCCCGGACATAAAACCACTGCCGCCACTGGACACCCCACCACCACCGGATGCCCTCTGCCGGCCCGGGCCTGGAGGGAGGAGCGGCGAGGAGAAGCAGGTGTGTTGGGATTAGTTAGGATGTATACTTTTTTCTTTTTGAAATGTTTTTGTGATTTGATGCTTTGTAGTTGGGATTGTAATTATTTTGCTCTTTGTTAGTTGCCCAGAGTCGCTTTGCGAGTGGGGCGGCTTACAAGTCGAATAATAAATAATTAAATAAAAATCAGGTTTTTACCACACACACAAAACCATAAAGGAGTGAACTGCCCCTTGAATGTGAGAAATTTCCATCATGGTGGTTGTTAGCCCCCTAGAAAAAGGGCAGATGAGGAAAGAGATATGTGATTTTGCTTTCTGGACAGGAGGGAAAGCCCAGTGTTTTGGTTTAACTATAACCAACCTGAAATGAAATCAAGTAGGCATCATTCAGCGTAATCCTTATCTCTTTACCTTAGCATGCTGTTCTGTAACCTGAGACCTGTCTGATCCAGCCAGCTCTGAGAGTAGGTTACCTGCTTTGGAGTCTTGCACGGAAGCCAAAGAAGGAGCCGCAGTAAGGGCTAAAACACAACTTTATTGCATGGTAGTCAGAGTGAACATGAGGTAATGGTGGACCAAACAGCTCTATTTATAGTACACTGTACATTTTGAATAACCCGGGTGATAGTTCATTGGTTACTGTCCGTGTGACGTTTTAGTGTAAGGGACCAAAGACAATGAAACAGCCGAAAGGTTGGCTTAACACAGGTTTATTGCATGATGATCCGGAGGAACATGTGGTAATGGCGGATGGGTAGCTCAATATATACAGCTGGCTATACATTTGAATGTGGCTCGTTGACAGTCTATTGGTTGCTGCCTGCGTGACGTCATAGAAGGTCACGCCCTTCTTGTCCAGGTGAAGAGGTGGCGGGAATCTTCCCGCGCTGCTGATCCAGGTGAATCTGAGCCATGAGCTGGACGCTCGCTATTGCCATCTAGTGGTCACTAGCTCGCGTCCTCTTATAAGGGTTACAGTGATACAGCTGAAGGTTATAATGTTGCACACAGAAAGGTTACATTGTTACCAAATGGCTAGGTACATTGTTAAAGGCACAGCTTTACAGAACACAACATCCCTCCCCCCTAGGATGAGACGAAGTCTCTCAGCCAAGATGGCTTATTGCACGTGCGTTTGGGCCGTGATGAGGGCTGACCACCCCCCCCGGGGGCGCTACTGCTTCTTTGTTCCCTGGTCCCTTGTCCTGTAATGGGAGAGGGAGACTTGTTAGTGGCTTGCCGCGGTTTGGCGGCCTTAGGGGAAGGGAAAAACTCCATTGTGGGCAGACCGGGGGCACTCGGGGCTAACGAAAAACCCCTCTTCTCGCTTGGACGGGTGGGGGACCACTCCGAAAAACTCCCCCGGCTCTGAAAATCAAATTCTAACTCAGTTGGGGTATCCGCATTTGTGGGGGAATTCCGCGAGATATGTATGGGGTCGGGTTCCTCCTCTTCCGAAAGATCCCCCAAGATATCTATGAGAACATCATCCTCCCTTTCTTCCTCCCCCCTTGGTGGGGACCCGCGGCCCCCTTCTCCTCCCCCTTGGGCTGAAGGGTGGGGGAGAACCCTAACGCTGATTTTTGTTCCTTTCGGTCTGCGCCCTGCTCATCGGGGACCCTGCACCGGAGCTGGTCCGCGTGCCGCCTCCACAGTAGTCCTGTACTGGTCTCCACGCGGTACGACACGGGGCCGGTTTGCTCCACCACTACGCCCGGTACCCAGGCTGGCCCCGCGCTGGCGTAGTTCCTGCAATGCACGGGGGCGCCTACACTGAAACTCTTTGTGGCCTCTAGCCCAATGTTCCTTCCCTTGTCTTCTACTCTCGTGGGGTCTAGCCTCGTAAGGATGGTGGTCAGTTTCCTACGCATTAAGAGCTCTGCGGGGGAGTATCCTGACGCCAACGGGGTCACCCTGTACCCTAGCAGAAACTGACACACTTGTAGGTTTAGGTCCCCGGGGCCCATGCGCCGCAACGCGTCCTTCGTGGTGCGGACGAGGCGCTCCACTTGACCATTGGTGGCTGGGTGAAACAGAGCGGAGGTGATATGCCGAACGGCGTTAATCTCCATGAATGCCTTAAACTCGGAGGACGTGAAACAACTAGCGTTGTCGCTAATTAATGTGTCGGGTATGCCGAACGTGGAAAAGAGCCTCCGCAAATGCTTAATGGTCTGGGCCGAGGAGGTGCTCGTGACTGGGATAACCTCCAACCACTTGGAGAAGGCGTCCACGACAAGAAGAAACAGGGTACCTCTGAACGGGCCCGCGAAATCAATGTGCACCCGGGACCACGGCCCCTTAGCCGCGTTCCACTCCCTGTGGGGAAGGCGGGCCTCCTCTGGTCTAGAGCATTGGCAACTTTCACAAGTGCTGACCATGTGCTCGATGTCGGCGTCCAACTGGGGCCACCAGAAGTAGCTCCGGGCCAGCGCTTTGGATCGTACGATGCCGGGGTGGCTAACGTGCAGCAGTTTAAGCACCCGCGGCGGAAGGGATGTGGGAATCACCACCCGCTGCCCCCACAAGAGGCACCCCCTCTCTAGGGACAGTTCCAACTTTTTCCTGAAAAATGGGGCGAACTCCTCCGCTGGGGAGGACGCCGGCCACCCTTTCTGTACCCAGGAGCTAACTGCCGCTAACGTCTTGTCCTTCTCTGTCGCTTTGGCAATGTCGGCGGGCACTACGGGGGGCGAATCCAGCACCTCTATCATGAGAACCTGATGGTCTCGCTCCCCCTTGCTCACTTGGCTGGGTGTCAGGGGGAGGGGAGACCTCGATAGAGCGTCCGCATGGCTGATCTCTTTCCCGGGCCGGTAGACCAACGCGTGCTGGTACGCGTTGAGAAAAATAGCCCACCGGAGCATCCTCGGGGACAGGATCTGTGGCGTGGGCTTATCTGCGGTAAAAATGCCTAGCAGGGGTTTGTGGTCCGTCACAATAGTGAAGGGGCGGCCATACAGAAAATCGTGAAATTTTTTTGTCCCCGCAATTATCGCTAGCGCCTCCCTGTCTGTCTGTGCGTAATTTCTCTCCACTTGGGACAGGGACCTGGAGTAGAATGCTATTGGGGCCTCCCTTCCGTTCTCCAGCACGTGGCACAGCACCGCCCCCACCCCCACCGGGGATGCATCACAGATCAGGACTACCGGGCGTTTGGGGTTGAAATGGGTCAGTATGGCATCAGACGCCAGGAGATTTTTTAGTTCACTAAATGCCCTCTCTTGGTCGTCGCCCCACTTCCATGCCTCGTTTTTTTTAAGCAGTTTGTGTAGCGGTTCAGCCACTGCTGCCTTCCGGGGGAGGAAGGAGTGGTAAAAGTTGAGCAGCCCTAGGAACGATTGCAGCTCGGGCTTGGAGGTGGGGCGAGGGGCTTTCTTAATGGCGGCCACCTTAGATTTGGACGGTTTTATCCCCTCAGGAGTCACACAAAACCCTAGGAACTCAACCTCGGTCGCGAAGAAGACGCATTTGTCCTTTCGCAGTCTCAACCCCGCTTTTTCGAATATTGCTAGAACCTTTTCCAATCTCTTGGCCAATTCGACCCGATTCCCCCCCGTTATCAACACGTCATCAAAATAAGGCAACACCCCCTCTAGCCCCTTCAGGAGGCGTTCCACGAGTGACTGGAAAATTCCAGGCGCCGAATTTACGCCGAATTGAAGGCGCGTCACATGGAACGCCCCCTTATGGCTGACTATGGTCTGCGCAGCAGCTGCGGCAGGGGACACTGTGCTAAGTCGAGCTTAGCGAAACACTTTCCCCCGTGCAACCTGGCCAGCAGATGGCTGACTACCGGCACCGGATACGCATTAGGACGGATCGCTTTGTTGATGGTGCACTTGTAATCGGCGCATATGCGGACCTCCCCATTGGCCTTTAGTGCTGTTACAATTGGAGTTTCCCACTCCGCAGAATCAACAGGAACAAGGATCCCCTGGCCCACCAATTTGTCCAGTTCCGTCTCTATTTTGTCCTTGAGTGCGAACGGCACCCGGCGCGGTTTGAGTCGTATCGGACGGACCTCCGGGTCTAGGTCGAATGTCACTGGGGGCCCCTTGAATTTCCCCAGTCCTTTTTTGAAAACTTTGGGGTGCGCCTCGCACACCTCCTGAACCGGGTCAGTCCCAACGGCGTGCGTCCCAACGGCGTGCACCCCCCCAATAAACAAACCCAGGGGCTGAAACCATTGAGTCCCGAGGAGGCTGCAATCTCCCCCTTTAAGCACGACTAGGGAAAGAGACGCGGCGTGCTTCTTAAATTTGACCTGAAATTCTCCAACCCCCAACACTGGAATGCTGTTCCCTTGCACGTCCCGTAGTGTGGACCTCAACGCTTTGAGCTTGGGTCGCCTGTGGGGGGCAATTCTCAAAAACTCCCTCTGGGAAATAATTGAATATGAGGACCCCGAGTCAATTTCCATTCTGATGGGAACCCCTTGTACTAGTACCTCAACAAAGTAGCGGGGGTGTCCTACGGACACGCTGAATACTGGGGCGTCGTCCTCGCTGGCGTCGGAGATGCGGCCCATGCCTTCCCGCTTCCGCGTGGCCTGAGCGCCGTCCTTGGGTCTCGTTGAGCGGTCTTGTCCCGCGGAACGGTCTGCCGAGCTCCTCCGGGCCTCGCGCCTTTTTCTGCACACCTTGGCGATGTGCCCGCGGCGGCCGCAGTTGTGACACTCGGCCTTCCGGAACGGGCATTTGATGCGGTCGTGGGCCGCTCCACAGCCGTCGCACCGCCGGCTCTCTTTCCGGACCCTCCGGACGTCCTCGTCGTCGCTGCTCTCTGCGGCGATCTCGAAGTTCGCCGGGCTGCATGCACCGAAGTCTCTGCCTTGCTCGACTTCGGCCGCCAGTCCTGGAGTTCTTGCACCCCAGCCTTTGTAGCTTCCGCAGCCTGTGCCGCTTTGATGACCTCCTGCAACGTGGGAGGCGGCTCTTGGTTCATTAACGTGCGCTGCGTCTCGGCGTCGTTCAGGCCGCACAGCACACAGTCCCTGAGGGTGACTTCAGCATTCTCCCATTTGCACGGGCCGGCCGCCAGTCGCAGGGCTGCCACGAAGGTGGCGACCGTCTCCCCGGGTGCTTGGACTCGCCTCCAGAACGCACTCCGAGCGGGAAACATCGCCGTGGCAGGCCGGAAGTACTCGCGCAGCATCTGCATGAGTTCTTTGACCTTGAATTCGCTCACCCTCTTCGGTGCGATCAGGTCCACCAAGGTCCTTTTTGTTTCTTGTCCAAGCATCCTGGTGAAGATGGCCCTTTTCTTTGCCTCATCCGTGACTTCGGATTCAACCAGTGCTCCCTGGAAGTCCATTTCGAAGATCTCCCAGTCTCCCGGTTTCCTGATTTCGAAACCGGCGCATGTCTTGGTTCCGTGGGCTGCCATTATCCCATCCTCGTCGCCAGTTTAGTGTAAGGGACCAAAGACAATGAAACAGCCGAAAGGTTGGCTTAACACAGGTTTATTGCATGATGATCCGGAGGAACATGTGGTAATGGCGGATGGGTAGCTCAATATATACAGCTGGCTATACATTTGAATGTGGCTCGTTGACAGTCTATTGGTTGCTGCCTGCGTGACGTCATAGAAGGTCACGCCCTTCTTGTCCAGGTGAAGAGGTGGCGGGAATCTTCCTGCGCTGCTGATCCAGGTGAATCTGAGCCATGAGCTGGACGCTCACTATTGCCATCTAGTGGTCACTAGCTCGCGTCCTCTTATAAGGGTTACAGTGATACAGCTGAAGGTTATAATGTTGCACACAGAAAGGTTACATTGTTACCAAATGGCTAGGTACATTGTTAAAGGCACAGCTTTACAGAACACAACAGACGTCATGGATCGTCACGCCCATTGTCTCCAGGTGCGGTGCGGCGGGAAGGTTTCCCGCCCTTCAGGTATTCAGGGGAATCTGTATCATGTGAGCTGGGTGCTGCTACTGGCACAAGCAGCATTATCCTTAACGGCTTGCAATAATGTGTCACTGATTAGTTACAATGGATACAATTGCTGGATACAACCAGTTAAAGAGTACTTGCCACATTTTATTCAGTACATAATCCCTGCTCTCCATTTCAAATCAAGGTTGCTGCAAAGCAGTGGCCTGAGATTTTTATCATCCCAGCAACATCTTTTTCTCTCTCCTACCCTTACTTTGTGCCTGTGTGTCACATCCAGCCTGGAGCAGAATGTAAGTGAACTCAAAAGTCCAATTCTTTTGTAATGTTTTTGTCAGACTCTTGAGTTGCAGTCCAATATCTGCAGGACACTAAAGAGAAAAAAGATGCTGCAAAAAGACAAATAAGATGCTCACTGTGATCTTCCCAGAGAGCATTGAGAGCTTCCAAAATTTGATAGGCAAGACTTGTGCACAATGGGGAGGAGGTGACCTTCTTTCAACAAGCTATGTCCACACCATAAATAAATTCTCCACAGTATCAGGTGAACATTAGCATGGCTTAAATGCAAATCAAATTTAGGGATAAATGGCATTGCGCAGCAATTCAACACACCCTCCTTAAAGCAGCAGATGGATTTGGAGGAGGGATGTAGAGGGAGAGATTATGCAGATTATGAAATAAAGGTTAATTTACAAAGTATGACAAATGATTTCTGGAACAAAACATGGCCTGTCTGAATGCCAGCTGGACCCAAAATAATCAAGGTTCACCTGCACTGGAAAAACAGTGTATTTTCTAAACAAAGGATCCATCCAGCATAATGCATGCCTGTCTCATACTGGTCACGGACACTTGAGTCACACCTTACCACCAAGACAAAGGTAACCCATAGGGAAGCTGACAAACTTCCTGGTTTTGCTTCTTGCTGTGAAAACAGAAGGGAGGAGGCTGGTTGTCAAGCACCTGGCAACAGGCCCGAATATGTAGCTGGTGGGCTATGGGAGAAAGGTTGCAGAGGCCTGTCTCAAGATGCATGACTGATTTCAAGGAGAGCCATGTTGGCACTTTTGTGCTTTACGAAACGGCTCCTTAAAAACTCAAGTCACCCCTCCTCTTGGGTTGTGTGAATTGATGAGGTTACCATAACCAATCACAAGTACAACTACCTCACAAAAACAGCTTCTTAATGGTTTTAATTGGTACAACTACTTTTCCCTGCCCTCACACCATTACGACATCTACAATTGTGTCACTCTTTGCCCTGCTCGTTGCCAAAATTATACAAATAGGATTATGGGCTTTGAAGACATGCGTAGTGGATCCAGAATGATGCCCCTTGCCAAAAAGTGGTAAATATCAATTCTATTTTTTATATATATAAAAAAAGTCCTGATGCCATTTTTGGGAAGATGCCACAGAGATGTTTTTTTTGGGGGGTGCAAATACCTACTGCTAAAATAAAATATGAAAATGATTTATGAAAATGTCCCTCACCCATTTTGGCAATGTAATGAAATGAAAAAGAAAGTGAAATCATTCACATGTTCAGGTGAAAGAAAGAAATAAGCACTGCACTGGCATCACTCAAATTTAGCCATGTGTGACCATAAAGTATCAATGAATCTATGCTTTATAATGAGGCAAACCTTGGCACTCCACCTGTTCTTGGACTTCAATTCCCAGAAGCCCAAGTCAGTACACCTGCTGATCAGGGCTTCTGGGAATTGAAGTTCACAAATAGTTGGAGTGCCAAGGTTGGACACATCTGTTCTAGTGGCTTTTGTTTAAACTAATTCAGTGTGCGACAGGTGAGTGTGCCTTTCAAAGCTGTTTGGAAACTATTGTTAGTATGCTATCTATCTAAAATTATATCCTGCCTTCCTCCTAAAACAAATCCAAAGGTGGACCAAAATACGGTTACTCAGCAATTATCTAATAATAATTGCTTGCCATCAAGTTAGTTATGGTGACTTTTCCCATGGTTTTCTAGGTATAGAATACACAGAAGTGGTTTATCATTCCCTTCTTCTCGGTGTGTCTTGGGACTGTGCAGCTTGCCCAGGGCCACACAGGCTGACTCTTCTTCTGGAAGAACAGTGGGAAATCAAACTCCCAACCCCTGGTTCTGCAGCCAGATACCTAAACCATGGGGCTGTCCAGAGAATGCGCATTGCCAGTGTTGAAGTTATGTCACTGGTTCATGGTCTATTTTGGATCACTGATTCAAAATGTCCGTATTCTTGACCTGGGCTTTTGAAAGATCATTATATCTCTACCCTTGTAATTCCAGAGTCACTCCACCAGGTTTCCCTCTCCCAGTTTAAGCAGAATAACATGGCAACAGAGAAAAGGGCCCACTCAGTTATGGTGTCCCATCTACAGAATTTGTTTCCCAAAGAATACGAACAGATACTTATATTGATCTCCACTGAGGGCTAGATGCAAACTTAATTTTTTCAGAATTTGTATAGCATCTTCCTACATAAATTGAGCAGTTATAACTTCTGTTCTGGATTAGTAAGTAAGGTAAAGGTTTCCCTTGCTCAAAAGCCAGTCGTATCTGACTCTAGGGGTCAGTGCTCATCTCTGTTTCAAAGCCGAAGAGCCAGCGCTGTCTGCTTCTGCAGACGTTTCCGTGGTCATGTGGCAGGCATGACTAGACACCGGAGCACACGGAATGCTGTTACCTTCCCACTGAAGTGGTCCCTATTTATCTACTTGCATTTTCTTGCTTTCAAACTGCTAGGTTGGCAGGAGCTGTTCTGGATTGCCTGTTTTTTATGGATTTTTAGATTTTGTTTTATTATTTTTAAATTGTTTTTGTAAAAAATGCTTTTGGTTGCAAATTTTCTTAGAAATGTTCACTGAGATAAAATAAACCACATTGCCTACGTTATTCTTAATGGGTTGCAATCCATCCACTATTTAAAAAACAAATGGCAATAATGCTGCATGTTTGGAAGCAGCTGCAAACACATGAACACCATACTTAAGTTGTACGTGCACATATGATTTTTTTTTAAAATAATGAGTGAAGAAATGATGCAAACCAAACTAAATTTTGTTCATATAATAAAAAGTAGGCCAAGATGTGTTGGGATCTCAATCTCTCTCGTTTTTTGACCCCACAGCTGTAATATAATATTGATTGACAGGTTTAAGTCACAGAATGGAATCTCTCCATTTGGACATATTTTAAGAGAAGAGAAAAGTCCAAAGTTTTTTTTTTCCTTCTTTATCACCAAGGTATTACTTTCCATCTGCTGACTGAACGTATGTAAGTGGTTGTTGTATTACATCTGGAAGCTCCATCCTTACTTGTTCAGTGGGAGGTCTGGAATTTACCTTTAAAAGCAAAGAGTTTTAACCCTATTCAGATACTCAGCAACAGAATTATTCTTAACCCAGGAACAAGGTTAAGAGCAGGCCAGTCTCCATCCTAGCTCTCCTCCATGGGCAGTTACATCTAAAGAGAAGTGTTCACTTTAGCCACTTTACATCAAACAATAAAGCAATTCACATCTCACCGTCTATTTCTTCATTTAAGGCAGTAACTTATCAACTTACTGACTATTTACAACTAATACTAGAAGCCACACTGACTACTGATGGAAAGGGGTAATGTAGAATTTTAAAGTTAAGCAACATTTGTGAGAACTAAATCAGAACTGAGAATGATAATAGCCTGTGTTCGTTTGTAAAGCTACAGGGATTTTGGGACTCACGCTTTGTCACATGACTCCTCATTGAATCGGCAGGCATAGATGAAGCTCGCAAAGTCAGGCTCCTCCATATCCTTGGTGTTTGGGATCCTAGACAGGATATTGATGTAATGGAAACTGTACCACTCCCGCACAGCATCCACACCTGAAGAGTACATTTGCTGGAAACAGTCTGTGTTGTTTTCATTACACTGCAAAGGAAATCAATCCCATCAAGTGAGGGGTGGGTGGGCAAAGGGGAACTGATGAGAAGAGGAGAACATCCCTGGTTATAGGAAAAAATGTGAGCAATTTTTTCAGGAAAAATGTCACTCTGTCTTAAGATTCTGACAGTGCAAACTTCACAACAGCTAGTTGTGAACCTCCTTTTCTATGCTTCCTAGCTATTGATTTTGTGATATCTTGTCATCTGAAGTTCTCAAAGGTTTCCTTCCTTCTTTGGTTATTCCTAATGAAGGTATTGATTGACAATTGAGAAAAAGAGTTCTCCAAATGCTTGATGATGATAATTTAATGGGTACCAGAAGATGCTTAAATATGCAGGAGGTTTTTTTTTTTTTAGTATACCTAAACTACAGAGATATTCATCCATTCCTTCATTCCAAGGACTCCTATAAGGTAAGGTACAGTGAGAGACTATAGGTCAGATATGGCAAACCTTTTAGAGACTGTGTACCCAAGGAAGAGGAGGCAAGCAGGTAGGCACTGTGCATGCTCACACACCCATGTGACATCTCCTATATGTGTCATGTGGCTTCAGCTGTCCCCCTGTGGGTGCTCCCCATTTACCCTGCAGGTGCATGCCCATAGTGCATCCACCGCCCATGGGTGCACCCTTTGTGGTGCACCCACCTCTCTCCATGAAGGTGAGTGGGTGGTGTCTGGTTGCCTCACCTCGCCCCGCCGCCACCACCTCCAGGGTGGGATTTCAGCCTCCCCTCTTGCCTCCCCATTGGCAGTGGGGAAGCGAGCTGCCATTGGCGCCAGCAAGGCTGGGCAGGGCTTCACCTTGGTGGCGTGCATGCCAACAGACAAGCCTCTACGTGCCACCTCTGGGATGTGTGCCATAGGTTTGCTGCCACTGCTATAGGTAATAATTGGTACCTCAAATTATCAGTATCCCAAATGCTGAACACCCTCAACCATGGGCATCCCCAAATCTTGTACCAAGGATTATTTGGAGTATTATGACAGACTGATATAAAATGGATATACTTAAACACACACAGTATATTTCCAAGTTACAGGGGTGTGGTGGCTTAGTGGTTAAGACACTGGGCTTAATGACCAGAAGGTCAGCAGATCAGAACCTGAGTGCTGCATGATGAAGTGAGCTCCCGTCATCTGTCCCAGCTCCTGCCAACCTAGCAATTTGAAAGTAAGAAAAATGTAAGTACTGTATATTGCTTCAGTGGGAAAGGTAATAGTGTTCTGGGCACTTCAGTGTTTAGTCATGCCTACCATATGACCACCAAAATGTCTGTAGACACTGTGTGCAGACAGCGCTGGCTCTTTGACTGAAAGCAAAGATGAACACCACCCCCATAGAATTGGACATGATTGGCTTTCGAGCAAGGGAGACATTTATGTTTAATTTCCAAGTCTGTTTGTGATTGATTGTCAAGACCTAAGTATGGGATTCCTTTGAAATCTGATTTCTCAAACATGGAGAACTACCTGACCACTTTCTCTCTAAGGCTGAAGTCTCAGTGGTAACAATAGTCTAGCTATAACTTCGGCTTCTGTCCTGAAATCAAAGTTCTCTCCATGAGAAGCAGACAACAAAAGGCTGTCATCCTAGAGTACTTGCAGTAGCAGAGAAGCTTTAAATCAGTTCAAGCTTTAAATCAGTGGTGCCCAAACTTTTTTTTGCAGGCCGGTCCAGCCCCTGACACACAGCAGCAGGGGCTGGGGGCAGGCTGATCCCGCTGCTGACAGTTTTGACATCAGCAGTGGTGGCGGCGGCGGCGATTGCGCTTTGTCCTGGCTGCCATGTTAGGAAAATCTTTGGAGCCTCCTCTGTTTCAAAATCCGTAGCGCTGGTAGGGTAAACCTGGCATGCTGCGGTGATGCCATCCCGGGCATGCCAGGGGGTTCTCCTAGCATCGTAGATTTTGAAACAGAGGAGGCTCTGAAGATTTTCCTAACATGGCGATCAGCTTTGGCAAAGGCTGCAGAGGGGATGGGACTGAACAAGAGGCTGCTCAGAGCAGCCAGGACAAAGCGCAATCACTGCACCCCCACCACTGCTGACGTCAGGCGGTGGGGACGGGTGGATGGGTGGTTCACGGTGAGCCCAGGTGCTCATAGCGGGCCGCATTAATGATATGCCTTGGCCTAATTGGGCCCGTAGGCTGTAGTTTGGGTGCTCCTGCTTTAAATGCTACTTTCCAATACAAAGTTTGTAAATTGTGTGCACAGAAAAAATAGGGTGAACTAACAAAAACCAGTCCAGCACAATAATCCTGCAATGTGGAGGATGGGAAGAAAATTCAGGATTGAGGAGGAAAGGGGGCATTCTTTCTAAAGTTTCTTGGGTGAGCACAAAAGCTGGATTTCAAAACAATAGTAGGGTGAGAATCTCATGACAAAAGGATGTGAGATTTTTTTAAAAAGAGAAGGAGATGCAGAAAGAGAGCTAAAAGGAGGCAAACCTGATCTTACCAGGGTGAAGCCAATTTTCCAGTCATATTTGTTCACTGGTGGATTGTTGTCCTCCATGCTTGTTTGGCTGTCCCGCTTGCGTCTATGTAATGGATGGCGGTGGACATAGTGGTAGAGGCTCCTATAGCTGCGTTTCTGAGAGGACCGGCTCATCCAGTTACTTTGCCCGAGGGACATATTGTATTTATACAGCTCCATCAGAGTCTGGTGGGTAATGTGATCCAGATTTTCCAAGTCCTTCTGAAGAGCACTATACCTGAAAAATGGAGTGATAGCATCCAAGATCAGTGTCTCCATAACTACCTTTGATGATGTACACCAACAGTAGTTTATGATCCCTTGGATAACCACCTGCTAATTGATGCTAGGTCTCCTAATGCCAGGATTCTTTGAAAGACTGCTGGATCAAGAGTACTTCACCATTGGGCTAATCAACAAGACACTTGTTTATTAAGCAGTAATATATATACAGAATCAAGTAGCATAGCTTATTCATGCCTTATATGTGTTTAAAAAATCCTGACCATTAACTCAGGATGTATCTAACACATTAACAGAACAGACATATTTTAGAGTATGTGGGAAGTAGATCATGCAATATGGAAGTCACTCAACCCTACTGTATAATATACCATCAAACTTACCTATAAGGATTCAGAGTACACAATGTGACAGCAGGGAAGGTAAGCCTATCGGAGTTGAGATTCAAGTTCAAGTTGACAGGATACCTGAAGTATTCTCTATAGATAATTCCAAATTGCCAATACAAGAGGCCAAAGGTGAGGCAGATTAGTACTGACCAGAAAGCAGTCTTCATTTTGTTCTTCTTTGAACAGACTAGACGGATAGCCCCATGAATAGTTGTGTTGTTACAAAAAAATTGGAAGAGCTTCCGGTAGGAACTGAAGAACTCTACGAGACCCTCACTTTTTTCATTTTTCTCTTCCACCTCTGGTACCATCTTCATCTTCTGCTCCTTTGCTTCCTGTTTGAAACATTCTATCCTCTTGCTTTCTGGCTGGATTTCAATATTTGTAGTTATCACTAAAGCTGAAAAGGATATTCACAACTGTTCAAAATTTACCATTTCTGATTTTAACCACTAAACATCTCAAAAGTAAAATTATACATTTAAAATTTGAATTCACATTTTAAGTGTAAAATTGTACCTCAGCAATAGGAGTCATATTCAGCCCATTTATACACTTGCTCACTGTATGCCCACTGGGATAAACAAGATCAGCTCCTAAATAGATTACTTTGGTGTTGGCAAGTACTGTACATTCAAATATAAGACTTCATACACGAAAACACTACGTGATGCTACAAAGAAACCTGTAGCACCTCTTGTGGCAAAAGCTTTTGTCATGGCCATGAAGATCAAATCCGAAAGGAGGAAAAGAAATGGCTGTGTGTACAGACAATGGCGGAGAGAAAAACACCCAAGGAACCAAATGTAAAATTGGGCAATTCGTAGAGAAGGTGAATACCAAATTTTAATAAGACGACATAAAAATGTATATAATCAACAACCAAGAACTGTATAGTGTACCATCATAATCGAATCAATCAATCAATCAATCAATCAATCAATCAATCAATCAATCTATTTATCTATCTATCTATCTCTATCTATCTATAATTCTGGTGCTAGAGAAGGTGTGTGTGTGTGTGTGTGTGTGTGTGTGTATGTATATATATATATATATATATATATATATATATATATATATATATATATATATATATATATATATATATATATATATATATATATATATATATATATATATATATATATATATATATACACACACACACACACACACACACACACACACACACACACACACACACCTTCTCTAGCACCAGAATTATAGATAGATAGAGATAGATAGATAGATAAATAGATAGATAGATAGATATATTATATATATATAATGTTGTCATTAAAATTTGGTATTCACCTTCTCTACGAATTGCCCATTTTACCTTTGGTTCCTTGGGTGTTTTTCTCTCCGCCAAAAGCTTTTGTCAGACACAATTCAAACTAACATGTCTATGTCAGTTGCTTGCCAATCACCACATTTAGTAAAATAATTAAATATTGCTAATATTTTAAGTACTGTAGAATACACTTAGATGCATGCTATCAAGTACATATGATATGCAGTGCCACCATCAGAAATTTCTGGGCCCCATACTGAGCAATCCTATTGCCCCCCCCCCCAACAAACATAGTTATGGCCGGTGGTGGCAGGGTCCCTGTCAGCTCCAGGCCCTATACGGCAGTACTGGTAGTACTGCTCTGATGGCGGCCCTGATGATATGTACTTGGGGGGGGGGGGGGGGGAGAATCTACTGCATGTCAGCTGTTAAACACTAAATTCTGTTTCATGCCAATTGTTAGACACTGACAAACATTAGATATTAATTCCAACTTTTAAGATTATTCTTCAGATCCTGCAGAGGAAGACGAAGTCTTCTCTCTCTCTCCTTTCTCCCTTGTAGAGGGTTCCCACCAGCTGGGCCCCTCTCTTGGCATTTATCTCATGCCTGGAACCATAATCTTCTCTAAACCTTCTTGCCTCCCAATTGCCTGCCGGGTCCATCAGTGGGTGTAGGTGAGGACAGCCTGTTGCAGTCATAGGCAAACTGCACAGACCCAGGGCTCCCCCAGAAGAAGAGAATGGTATACCACTTCTGTGCATTTTCTACCTAGAAATAGCTGCTATAAATTGGAATCAACTTGATAGTAATATACAGTACACACATAAAACTGACATGGGCAATAAATAGCCTGAAGCACCCCACTATAAAAATGATCAGTGAGACATCTGTGTGAATGTATTTCAGCATGTTATCCCCCACCCTCCAAAACTGGGGTGTCTTGTGGCATATTTAGGCCTAACAGATTTATTGCAGGGCAATCATTTATGGATTACAGTCTACTTCCTCAGACACATCCATAAAAGACACTTACCTTTTCCACCACGTCTTTGGTTTAACTTACTAGACCTCCTTTCGTCTAACTAAAAGAACAAAAAAGAACAAAAGTAAGCATGACTGCATCTATTTTCATATACTGTATGCTGAAATACATGCTACTGTATTTGCTGGCCTCCACTGTTCCTTTCACCCGATTCCTGTACTGACCAGGGGTGGGTGGGGGTTTGGCCTCTTCCAACTCAGTTATTATATAATTCTATGTAACAGAAATAGCAAGTTTCTCTTCAGGAGTCACCTTTTTTTTGCAAATGTTACATACCAGGCACATTGGTGTGTGATTGATGGATGATTAGATGCATGGAACAGCAGAAGAAGTAGGAAAATCCTATGTTGGCTAATATTTAGGTAAGGAAATTTTTCTAAAAGACCATGCTACGAAAGAAAAAAGGTAGAGTACACAACAATTTTGGGACTGCAGTGGCTCAAGTGGCTAAGATGCTGACTGAGAGGCGGAAGGTCAGCAGTTCGATTCCCGAGTACTGCAGGATGGAATGAGCTCCCGTCTTTGTCCCAGCTCCTGCCAACCTAGCAGTTCGAAAGCAAGACATTGCAAGTAGATAAATAGGGACCACTTTGGTGGGAAGGTAAACAGCACTCCGTGTGCTCCGGTGTCTAGACATGACCACGGAAATGTCTGCGGAGGCAGACAGCGCTGGCTCTTCGGCTTTGAAACAGAGATGAGCACTGAACCCTAGAGTCAGATACGACTGGCATTCAAGCAAGGGAAAGCTTTACCTTTACCTTTTACCCAACAATACAACTGCCCTGCAAAGTGAAGCACCAAGCTGCTTGTGACGCAGATCCCCAATCATTGGCTTGAAAACAAGTACTGCTTCAGCTTACCTGAAAACCTACTCATGGTAATATAATAGAAGTGTCATTTATCTCGACTAAAAAAATTAAGTAAGTCTTGTCATCTTTCCAAAGGAAAGCAAGGAAGCAGTTGTACCAAGCCTAGAAGGAGGAAAAAGGCTTCACAGCTTTAGTGCAGCCACTGTAAGAAAAACCTAAAGGCTGTTAAGTGTTCATATATTTTACAATGGCAATTATACAGTACAGTGATACCTCATACAACGTCCAAACTTGGTTCCACAAGTTTGGGCTTTATATGGATTTGGACTTTGTATGAGGCATGCAAACTCCTAGCTGCAATGCCTCATACAACGTTCAAATCCTTGCTGCGATGCCTCGTACAACGTTGTTTTTATAGAGATACATTGTACTGTAACAGCACAGACTTCAGGGCAAAGTCAAGGAAACAGACAGGAAACTGACAGAACTTTAAGAAATCATTGTCTAAAGGCTAAAAACATTACAAAAACATGTCAAACAACCCTGATTGTCCAAGAACCTGAAGAATGCTGCAAAAATCCCAGGAATGCTTCTAAAAATTCTGATGAAAATAAATAAATCCAAAATTGCGCTCAAAACCACTCCTAAACACTCTTCGCCTTGTGCAAAACCCACAAAAGCAATGCACGCATGTGTCCTGCCTTTTATACTGCCCAGGCACAATGCAGCCTGGGGAAAAACCAATGCCTCATACAAAGCCAGAAAAAAATATGCAGCTTCAGTAAGATTTTTTTTAAAAAAATAAGGGAAAATACAGGGAAATTAATAAAATGGGAGGGGGCGGGAAGAGGGGTAAAAATAAGGGGTTTTCCTGGGTAAAATGGGATGGTTGACAGGTATGCTTCTGAAGTGGGCCAGTGCTCCCGATGCTACTCGCTTCCCCACTGTGGGACGAGAGACTGCGGAACCCAAAACCCCCAGTTCCTCCGAGCTCAACCAAGCTGCTGAACGGCCAAAACGAACATGCAGGCCACCACAATGGTTGAAGGACTTCGTCCCATCCTAGAGGGGAGGGATGTTGTGTATGTAACCAAGTGTAATGTGAATCAATTGGATCTAGCAATCCTCCATGCATTCCCCTCCCTTCCCCCCCTAGTGAATACTCCTCTTGTGTAGATACTATGTATGCATGTAAGTCTTCTGCCACTCACATAGAATTCGGCTGCCAGCGATAGCGTAGCTGAAAGAGCTCAGCTCACGTGGCTCCAATCACCCAATCAGTGATTAGCGCGGGAAACCTTCCCACCACAGGTGAGCCACGCCAGGTATGCAGTACATCAGAATGACGTCACTGATACAGTAACCAATGGGGTGCCTTTGGGCGAAATTCAAATGACTGTACCCTATATAAGGAGCTGTGTCTCTGCCATTATCTCATGTTCAGATTGACTACATTGCAATAAAGATGTGTTTGGCCCCCTGACTGCTGCCTACGGCGTATCAATTTGCAAACATCAAAGTTCCTCAGAGAGCATAAATCATTCAGTATATTAGGCCAGCCTAGCAGAAAAGTAACATTGTAGCTCTTTACAACTGACAATGGCTAAAAAACAGACTTCTCTTGCAAGCTAACGAATCACATCCAAAGGATGGATACAAAACAAGCACTGTGGCATTACACATTTGCCAATTTTTCTTTATTCATGTCAGAGGCACCACCAGCATATAATAACATACAGTACAGTACAAAGCTAAAGTTAACACATCTAAAAACAAAATAAAAATTTAAAAGGCTAGATGACATCTGCCCAATATCGGGCCACATCAACAACATTTCCTCTTGCCAACATAAGGTCATCCTCCGTGCACATTGAGGGGCATTGTGTGCATTGCATCATATGGGAGATAGTTTGTACAGTACTTCTCCGTATTCACACAGGCTGTCATCTACAGGGAAACCCCACTTTAGCAGATTAGTCCTTGATCTTCCTATCCCTGCACACAGTCTATTTAAAACTTTCCACACCGGCCATGGTTGTTCTTGGCCAGGCGGTAGAGGGTCATGTGGTTCTGCCCAGTTATCTGGTAGTTCCTTGCTCGTCTTCCATAGTTCTAAGGCAGTCTGTGGGGGTCTGTGGTTGGTGAGGCAGTGGGTCTTGAAAGTGAGAGTTAGATCCAGGGTAACTCCCAAGTATTTGGGGGTGAGGCAATGTTCAAGCCTGGTGCCATTACAAGTCATTTGCCAATGAGTTAGCATCTATTGATAATGGTTTTTTGTGACCCAGGCAAAAATGCAGCATATAACCTGTTATTTGGATATGATGCATTAGCTTGCAAGAGAAGTTTGTTTTGCAGTCATTTGCAAACCAATAGGGACAGGTTTCACAGCAAGTTTGAAATATCAACCAGGGATTTTCAATTACAGTATTGTCATTTGTAAAGAGCTACAATAATACTTTTCTGTTCGGCTGGCCAGCCATTGTGTGCCTCTGTACCTGTGTCTAAATTGATGTACCTGTGTCTAAATACAGGAGTTAGTCTTTAAGGTGCCACAACTTTTTGTTGTTTTGTTTTATTTACTCTCTGATAGGTTTGTACAGACTAAGACAGCTACCACTTCACAAATGTCAAGTATATAGCTAGTCATTCTTTTCATATTATTAAAATTAGTTTGGTCTTGAATGGGAAATCAAGAGCCCTAAGCTTTCCAAATATGTGCTGATAACTTCTATATACAACTGAATTTTAGACTCTTTTAATGAGTGGGACTGGCAATGGGGCCCATATTGAGGAGCATATGCACTTCCAAATTTATCACTACAACACAGTATGAAAGACTTAAAAGGTCACCATGAATTTGGCCCAGAACCAAATTGACAGTAATTGTAATTGATAGTACAAAACCAAATAAATATGCTCATGCTCTCCTGTGCTGTCCAGGCGATATGCAGCAGATGAAACTATTGAGTTGCAGCTTCTCAGAGAGAAATGTGATAATCAAGTTGGAAATTGTAGAAGCATGGATCAATATGGTAAGGTATGACATAAGGCCTGGAAATATTAGTGCTATAGCTGATTGGTTGCAATAGATTTGGAAATTAATTCATAAACTTTAATCATTTCAATGAAAATCTTAAATCTGCTATTAGTATTCTGCGTTTAGTACTACAGTATTTTTGTTTATTAGTCTTAATATTTCATTTAAATATTTTAAAGTATTTTACTAATTAATGTTTCTTATTACTAGCTAAAGGTATTCCTTCGTGACCACATCCCCAATGCCCAAATAAGAGAATAAAGCAGAATCAATGAAGCTGTTGATGAATACCAGAGACGGAAATTGCGCTGGGCTGGACACATCTCTCGAATGACAGACAGGCGTTGGGCAGTAGCAGTCACCGAGTGGTATCCCAGAGGAGCAAAAAGACCCCTTTGCAGCCCCCCCCCCAAGGATGGGAAGACCCAATTGTGAAAAAGTTTTGGTCAAAGCTGCAGAAGAAGAGCATGGCAGTGAAACGAAAGGAAAATGAGTTGCAACCAGCAGGAACTTATTCCTTGATAGTCTGGTCAATCAAGGAATCAAGGAAAAAATATTTCTTAGCTTTTAATACTATTTATTTTAAAAATACTATAAGCCAGGGGTGGCCAACCTTTCCCCCCATGGGCCTGACCATGCTTCTCAGAAGCAGAAGCAGGCACATTTACAGCTGTCATAAATGCATCCACTTCTGCATTTACAACAGATGCGGGCACGTTTACACATGCATGGGTGCATTTTATGGCTGACTTGTGACAGGACAGATGGAATGGTGCCATGGGCCAAACCCGGCCCACAGGCTGTAGGTTGGGAATCCCTGCTATAAGCCATATTGGCCAACTCTCAAAGAAGGGAATGGTAAACCATTCCTGTATATTATCTACCTAGAAAACCCTGGAAAAGGTCAACACAAGTCCAAACTGACTAGACAGGATGCAATTATTATTAAACCACTTTGGATCCTTTTTAGGTGAAAGGCAAAGTATACATATCTATACCTATAAATCCAAGCGTTAACAATTGGAATGTGACAAAGGCTCCCGCACCCAGCCACACTAGCCCGTACCGAGCCTCCTGCACTCGCCCGAACCCGGTCCGGAGGTCAACAAATGTTTGAGAAATGCACCAGTGGGGCAGGAGCCCCACAAACACAAACAAAGAAAAAGGACTTCAATTCCCAACGTTCTTTGCACCGCGCCGCACCACAGCCAATCAGACTGAGAGGCGCGAGCAAAAAGAACGTTGGGAAACGTGTTGCGGCCAATCGAAATCGAGCTGCATAAAAAAACCCGCCGCACGAACGCAAACCACAAACTCAAAACTACAAGTCCCAGCATCCTGCACGCTGTGAGCACGCAGAATGCTGAGAAAGCTGGCGCACGAAAAATAAACTTACAAAAAGCAAGGGGACCGCAAGTCCCCATCAAGCAGACTCACAGCCACGCAAAATAAAAGGCACAAAACGCCACCATGAGACACCCACCGTCCTTCTTTTCCGGAGCAACGGGGGAAGAGGGACTCCCTCTCATCCATGCTACCCCGCCGAAGACACAGCAAGACCACCACCAGCCTCAAGTAAAGTTGAGCCGGGGTGGAACCCCCTCAAAAAAAAACAGGCAGCAGTCCGTCAGGGGAAGCACACTCCCTGGCAAATGACTGGCTGATGTCTTTGTATTTCAGAATACAAAAACAACAGCCAGCAATCCACAAGGAAGAGCCCCACCCCTTATGGATTGCTGCCTGCCGATCTCCAGTTAGGTAAGCCGGGAGAAAAAGGAGACAGAGAAGAGAGAACCATCGTTAGGCACAGAAAGCTCTTCTCTGCCTCCTCTTTCTTCCCCGACCTACCTAAGCAACCTTCCCGGGAGAAGAATGGCCTGACTGCCTCCAAAGAGAAACCCGCAGGCAGCCCGTTCTTCAACCTAAAGTAACCACCAAAAACAAACACCAAAATTATTAAAAAATGATAAAACAAAAATAAATCAATAATTTAAAAAACCATTAATAAACAAAAAGAAATAAACCACAAATTACACAAACAAAAACTTCCACAATACCACAAAACCACAAACAAAACACCTAACTACAACATGAAAAAACCCACAAATTACACAAACAAACAACAACTAATTACACAAATAAACATCAATGAAATAACAAAAATTAAACAAAACCGGAAAAAAAACAATTACACAAACGTAAAACCCAACCAAGACAAAAAAGAACAAACAGAAACACCTCCCAGCCCACAACCACAAAAACAAAACAAAGAAAAACCCCAGAAGAAAAAAACCCAGACAACTCATCAGTATGTCCTCCCTCCACGACGACCGGAACAGAAATGAAGAAACAAAGAGACTACTTACCGGAAGAAGCCCCACCCAGAGGCCAGGAGAGAAAAAACATGTGAAATGAAAGCAAAACTCCTAGCAGCTCCACCTGCAGGGTAGAATAGTAAAAACAACTCAAAAAGACTCAACAGCCTCACCTGGAGGCCTTTTACTGACCTGGAGTAAAAACAAGTCAAAAACATAACAATAAATCACAATTTTACACAAATCACAAACATATGTCAAAAAATAAAATAAAAAGATTTATAACATCCTGTGCTGAGTTTAAACTCAAATAAAAACCCAAAACATCTAAACACAGTTTAAAAACATTGAATGTAAAAAAAACATGTACTTTCACATTTTTAAAATTATTACCTACGGTACAACTATTTAAAAAACACCCACAAACTAAAACATTATTTGGTTAAATAAAATAATGTGAAACAATTATATCATCATTTGTTCTTTTTTTAATCCACAAAAAAAACCCCCAAAAAGCTGATCACAGTTTATAACAGCCCGGCAACGAACACATATTGTGCATAAATTTAAAAAAAAATTTTTTTTTAAAAAAAATACAGAACAACCTCTTTTTTACATACATTACAAACCCCCCCCAAAAAAAACACCACAAAAAACAAAACAAAACACCACAACAACAACCTTACAACACAATTTAAAACAGCCCGGCAATGCTAGGCAACCTCTGCTAGTTATAAATAAATTGATGAATAAACCACCCAACCAAACAAATACATTTTGTGTTAATCATTAATCTACGGCTGTGTTAATTGTTATTAACTCAATAGTTAAAGTTTTTAAAAATCTGCATTCCTTATGAGCATGTAGATTCTGGATAGCTCAACCGTTTAGGTATCCCCGAGGCAGGGAGTTTGATTCCCCACTGTGCCTCCTTAACAGAGGCTGGACTCTGCACTTCTAAGATGATGATGATTTTTATTTGAACATACAAATTCAAACATTGACTGGTATTATATAACAAATGCAAGTTTTAACCAAAAGCTTAAATAGCTGTTAAATATCAGTGTAAGATAATATAGTGTTCTCAACAACACCATCTTCTGCAGCTCTAATGGAGTTAGTTTAGAGATTTGCAGTTCATTATATTATTTTATGAAATTCCACAACATTGCTCCCAGTAACCCGATGACTATTGGGAACACTGAAGAGCATTTTATCCATAATCGAGTTATTTGTATTGCCAGGGTTCTGTGTTTTGTTAAGTTTTCCAATTTATCTTTAACTCTGGCATCCCTTGGGATTTCAATGTCAACTATCCAGACATTTGTTCACTCTATTATTGTTACATTTGGTGTATTACATTCAAGGTGTCTGCCAGTTTGGATTTAAAAAATCTCAAAAGATCTTACTTTGGTCATTTTCTAACACCTTCTCTACTTGATTTTCCCATGAATTCTTGGATGTTGGCAGATTATAGTTTTTATATAATGACCAGTATATTAATTTTGCAACTCTATCATGCATTGCTTTGTAATTTGTCTGAACACTCAAAGAAAATGTGTGATTGTTGTTGTTCAGTTGCACAGTCGATTCCGACCCTTTGCGACCCTATAGACCATCGTCCTCCAGGCACCTCTGTCCCCCACCATCCTCCTCAGCCTGCCCAGCTCTATGCCCACTGCGTCCACAATGCCATCTAGCCTTCTCATCTTTGGTCGCCCTCTTTTTCTTTTGCCTTCCACCTTTCCCAGCATCAAGGGCTTCTCAAGTGAATCCTCTCTTCTCATTTGATGTCCAAAGTACTTTAGCTTCATCTTTACTATTTGACCTCTAAGGAGCAGTCAGGGTTGATTTCTTCTAAGATCGACCTATTTGTTCTCCTCACTGTTCAGGGGACTCTCAAAACTCTCCTCTCAACACCACATTTCAAAAGCATCTATTCTTCTGCACTCAGCTTTCCTAATGGTCCAGCTCTCACACCCTTACATTACCACTGGGAAAAACATTGCTTTGACTATGCGGATTTTTGTTTTCAAGGTGATGTCTCTACTTTTCACTATGTTCCCCAGGTTTCTCATAGCTTGTCTCCCCAGAATCAGTCATCTTTTTATTTCATGGCTGCAGTCACCATCTGCAGTGATCTTAGATCCTAAGAAAGTAAAATCTGTCACTGCTTTTGCTTCGTCCCCATCTATTTTCCAGGAACTGATGGGGCCTGTTGCCATTATCTTGGTTTTCTTAATATTGAGTCTCAAGCCGGCTTTTGCACTCTCCTCCTTCAGCCCAATCAAGATATTCTTTAGGTCTTTCTCACTTTCTGCCATTAAGGTGGTATCGTCTGCATATCTCAAGTTGTTGATGTTTCTCCCAGCAATTTTGCTCCCATATTGTGATTCCTCTATCCCTGCATTGCGCATTATGTGCTCTGTGTATAAGTTGAATAAGTGTGATAGTTTCATTTTTTCTTGACAGACATCGTCATCACCAAAGTATCTCTCGGAGAAAAGGGTAAAATGATAACTAGTAGTAATAGGAACAATCCACGCATCTAAGTGTGATTGGCATTGGTAAGATGACGATAAAGCAGTTACAGAGACTAGCACTACTATATTGGGTACCAGCAACATTATCACTGACTCTTCTGTCCAGGACTAGGACTCGGGCAGTGAAGTTCCAAAACTCCAAATATCTGGTGGACTGTGTACACTTTTGATGACAACGACGATGACAACAATGACAACCCCTCCAAAAGGAACAGTATCTTGCCATAGTGGAAGGGCTTGTGTACTCTAACGCTGATAGGAGCTATTCTGACAGATCTTCTGAAAAACCAGAAAATTTGTTCCAATAGCCATTAATAGCTTTTACTGGCTCGACTGTTGCCCAGATTAACACAGATCATGTTGGATGCTATGGCTCCTGGGCATTCATGAAAAATGTGCTACAGGGCTCAATTACTTTTGCTGGGCAACCAGGGCATGGAGGGGATGAGTGACTAGAAGACAATTAAAAATCCTGAAAAATCGGGACAAGGGAAGAAAACTATTCTGTTCTGGAAGCCTACTACGTATATATCAAATTTGGAAAGAAAACCACCTAGACTTGGAAATTAGTGAGCAAAGATTAATGGATCATAGACAGGTTATTTTGAAACATACGTTCTTCACTTATGTCAAATTACAAGAGATTGTAAGCAGATCAGTGCAAGATCCAGACCCAAGCATAATTTATAAAACAGTTAATTTACAAACAGAGAAGCGAGTAGTGGAAGAAAGAGAGAAGACCAATAGGGCTACTTAGAAACAAGAAGGTTCAAATGAGAATGAGATTGTCATAGTTCTTGGCAGTGTGGATAACAGTGTCAAAAGCAGCTGATAAATTTAGCAAAGTCGGCACAGGAATATTCACCTTTTTAATTCCCAAGCAGACCAAGCCTCAGCTTTTGGCCTTGAAATATCTGAGAAATAGGTTCTGCGAAACGGGCAACCATGGCTGGGTTTTAGGATTCCTCCTGACATATTAGTAGCACAGTCATAGATATACAAGCAGTTCATATTTATTCTCACTTTTGCTTTCAATCATGTACCTGTCTCCTATTTAAACCTACACATCTGTCTCTCAATAGGGTCTGGGAGTTATACACTTGATTACACTGCAACATTGGTCATGAGTCTCCACCTTGTTTTATACACCATTCTGTAAAACATTATAAATACAAATTAAGACTAAAGCAAAAATGTCAACGATTTCTATATGTGGTTGCTCCTGAGTAAGGTAATCTCTGTTTTTTTAAAAATTTTTTTATTGAATATAAAAAGATAAACATTACAAAAAAGAAGAAAATACAGAAAAGAGAACACGTAATTTAAAAGAAAAAACATATTCAATTTTTATCGAATCCAATTACATTAAACATAACATAAACACTAATAATCACCCTGTGTATTTACAAGTTATAAGAGCCTGTGGGATATTGCCTTTTTTACCATTTCCTTATCAAACAACCTAATTGGCAACGCATCAAATAAAAAATTTATTTTTGGCAACATCATTTTAGTTAACGCTATCCTACCAAACCATGACAATTTGATTTTTTTATACAATTCTATTTTCTCTTTAATTTCTTTTTTCTGTTTATCATAATTTAATCGCTTAAGGTCCTCAATTTTATTTGAGATACTTATTCCTAAATATCTCAAACATTCTTTAACTTGAATTTTAAATTTAGCCTTAATTCTCTCTTGTTCCTCCTTCTCAACATTACAGGCTATCATTTCTGATTTATCCCAATTGATTCTCAGACCTGTTATCTCTTCAAAATCTTTTAGATGTTCTTATATTTTTTCCAATACCTTTCTAGGATGCTTCATTATTATCAAAGTATCATCTGCATACAAACTTATTTTATTTCCAGCCATCCCTTCAATGCCTTTATCCCCTCTTATAATATTCGCTAACAACTCCATTGCCATTATAAACAATACTGGGGATAATGGACAACCCTGTCTTGTACCTGCTTCTAATCTTATCTCTCCTGTATTTTCATCATTGACCCTGACTTTTGCAAATCCAAATTGATATAACTGATCTATCATGTTACAAAATCTATCTCCAAATCCATAACATCGAATTATCTCTTTAATTGTAACCCATTGCAAAGAATCAAAAGCCTTAAATATATCTAATGACAATAATCCAACTTTCTCTTTTGTATGCCCTGCTATGTCAATCAAGTCCAGAACCCTCCTAATCAAATCAGACATATGACGTCCTTTCAAACATCCCGCTTGATCCTCCTTTATGAACCCATTTAATCTTTTTGCTATTATTGCTGCAAAAATCTTAGCGTCTTGATTTATCAGAGAAATAGGCCTATAAGATTCCACTTTTTCAACATCCTTTCCAGGCTTTGGCAGCAAAACAATTATAGTTCTGTTCCATGATGTCGGTATCTTTCCCCCATCCAATATATAGTTAAACAATTTCACTAATCTTGGAACTACACTATCTTTAAATTCCTTATAAAAATCCGCTGTCAGTCCATCCTCACCCGGGGATTTACCTAGCTTCAGGTTGGCTATTGTATCTTTTACCTCTTTTTCCGTTATTTGCTCCTCCATTCTATTTTTATGTTCCAATTCTATTTTTATTTGCACCTGTTTTTCTAACTGTTCTCTCAACTTTTCTATATTGATATCTCTTTTAGTATACAAACTCTGTTAGAAATCTTTTACAATCTCAATCTTATCATTAGCCTTATTACATCTCACCCCTAATTTATTTATCAAAATTCCAATCTCTCTTTTCGTCCTCTTTTCTTTAGCAGCTCTTGCCAATAATTTAGCATTCCTATTACTATACTCAAAATACTCTCTCTTCAAATATAATAGATCTTTTTTTACCTTCTGCATATCTTTTCCTATCAACTCTGACTTTAACCTTTGAATTTTATCAAATGCTTTTTTACTATTGGTCTTTATATGTTCCTCTTGTAAATGCTTAATCTCGTTCTCTATCTCAGACTGTTTGTCTCTATGTTGTTTATTTTTAATACTAGCCAACCTAATGCATTCCCCTCTAAATACTGACTTCATGGTATCCCAAACCACATTATAGCTAACCTCTCCATTATCATTCCAGGCCCAACTTTCATTCCAATTTTCAATTATCTTTTCTTTACTCTTTTGATCATAAAATAATTTTTATCATATCTCCAATTCCTCCTATCCTTTCCCCCCCATCAAGTCTCAATTCCATCCAGAGTTTTGCATGATCAGATTCCTTAAAAATCCCGATTTCTACATCATCTACATTTTTAATCAAATTTTCTGTGGCCAGGATATAGTCAATTCTGGAGTATGTATTATGCACCTGAGAAAAATAAGTATAAGCCCTCTCTTGTCCCTTAATTTCTCTCCAAACATCTTTTAATCCCAAACACTTCATCCATTTATCTAGTATCTTCATTTTGACTGGTCTTCCAGCTCTAGCTACATTAGTACAGTCCTCTGGGGCCCTTATCAAATTAAAATCTCCTGCCACAATCATATTAACTAATCTCTGTTTTATGGGCTACAAATGGTAAAAATACTGAATCAGTATCTTTTCAAAGGAGACAGTGGTGGCTTAGTGGTTAAGACTCTGAGCTTGATGACTGGAAGGTCGGCAGGTCAGCAGTTCGAGACCCGAGTGCTGCATGACAGAGTGAGCTCCAATTTATGTCCCATTCCTAGCAATTCAAAAGCAAGAAATTGCAAGTAGATAAACAGGTACCACTTTGGTGGGAAGCTGACAGCGTTTCATGCACTTTGGTGTCTATCAATGCCTGCTACCTGACCACAGAAATGTTTGCAGACACAGACAACGCTGGTCTATTGGCTGTAAACAGAGATGAGCACTGCCCCCTAGAGTTGGATACAACTGACTTTCAAACAAGGGCAACCTTTACCTATCTTGCTCATAGTCACCCATGCTCTGGTCACCTCCCGTTCGGATTTTTGTAATGCGCTCTACATGGGGATGCCCTTGATGACCATCTGGAGACTGCAGTTGGTCCAGAATGCGGCAGCCCGTGTGGTGGTGCGGTGTAGTCATTTTGCTCATGCCTCACCACTGCTGCAGGGGCTCCACTGGCTGCCTACATGTCTCCGGGTGCAATTCAAGGTGCTGGTTGTCACCTTTAAAATCCTTCATGGTAGCGGACCAGGATACCTCAGGGACCACATAGTCCCTAGGACATAGACCCGTCCCACGAGAGCAAACCGAGAGGGCACCCATCAGATATCATCTGTTGGGGAGGCCCGCCTCTCCAGCATGAGGAAAAGGGCCTTCTCAGTCATAGCCCCCACATTATGGAACCTCCTCCTAGTAGAACTACTACACCTCCAGGCCCAGTTGCTACCATTTAGGAAAGAGCTGAAGACGTGGTTAGCAAAATGGGTCTGGGGGCCGGGATTGTCAACAAGCTCATCTTTCTGGCTCGTCTGAGGCTTCCCCCCCTCCTGTAACCAATTTGAATGTTAATGTTATGCTGATGTTATATTTGTTTTTAAGATAGCAAAACGGCACAATGGTGGGCAATATTGTCAAATGTTGTTAAGGGTTTTTAATAGTTTTTATATTGGTTTTAACTTGTTTCATTGTATGGTCACAGCCCAGAGTCCACCAGATTAGGGTGGTATATAAATCGATTAAACAAACAAACAAATAAATAAATCTTTTCTATAACAGAAAACAAATATTCACCACTGATGCCAACACTGCCTAATACCTATACTATCATGAGTCAAACATGATTCTCTGTGTTTATCTGTGTTACTTTAGTATAGAACAGTGGTGGTGAACCTATGGCACATGTAGTCAGAGGTGGCATTCTGAGCCCTCTCTATGGGTACCCACTGTGCAGTCACCCCAGCACAGAGTTTGCCTCACCCCTCTGCCCAGCAGCCCAATGGGAGCGCTTCCTCCCTCCCCCAGCACAGAGTTTACTCTGCCCAGCAGCCCAATGGGAGAACTTCCTCCCTCCCTCAGCACAGAGTTCACCCTACCACGTCTATCCAGCAGCCCAATGGGAGCGTTTCCTTCCTCCCCAGTTGCTGTGTTGGCACTTTGCGATAAATAAGTGGGTTTTGGGTTGCAGTTTGGGCACTCAGTCTCTAAAAGGTTCACCATCACTGGTATAGAAAGACTGGACATATCTCTCAAAATTCCACCCTTTCTAGTTTCTTTTGCTGTTCATTAACTCTTTAAGCATTTTTCCTGATGCCTGGGCTCAGTTACTTTACTAGAGACTGATTTTTTTTTAATAAAAAAGAGAGTCCCTCTCTGGCAGTTGCAGAGACTCTCACTCCCTTAAAACCAAACATTGCCCCCCCTCCTTTACATGAAAAGGTCTGATTTAGATATGATGACACATGCCTTGCTTACATCCCACTTTGATTAATGTGATGTACTTTATGCAGAGCTGCCTTTGAAGATGTTTTGGAAACTTCAGCTTTGGCGTGTGGTGGGCTCGGGGTGGTTGCCACCGCTGCCTTTGGTGTAGGTGAAGGGGGGAGGGAACATTGATTCAGCCCCTCAACTGTCTGAGAGATTGTGACCCAGCCCCCAGATTAGAAAGGTTGAGAGCCCCTGCTCTAGATATTGAGATAGCGGGAACAACATTTATTGAAAATGGCAAAATGGATGAAGAGATTAACATATGATGCAGTAAAGCAAACCAAATACTGGGACAGTTATCACTGCTCTTACAACACAAGGCAATACCAATCAACACAAAGAAACACCTCATGCAAAGCATATTCATTCCCACCTTATGTTACCAGTGCCAAAAATGGACACTTACAACAACACATAAGCAAAAGTTGATGTTATGTCCGGCCCTAATAAGCACTAGTCCAGACAACGATGAACAAAACAGCAACAAGTCTTTATTCAACAGTCTTTTAGAGATGAGCTCACAAGGTATTCTGGACACAGAGATGGCTGTACAATCTCAGTGGAATCAGTCCCTCTGGACTCTTGCCTTGTAGGAGGCAAAGACTAGCTACCATAGAAGCATAGCATAATGGAGGAGACCCACGCTTAGCACTTGCTGGCTACCTGTACGGAGTGGGAAGTGTAGATCTGGTCCGGCCCCACCCTTGTTTTCTCGTGGGGCTTATATAGTGTCTCCCCGGTGGTGGCTCCTTGATACAAAGTAGCGACCTGCTGGACAAGTGTAATTAACCAATCATAACGGGGTATATGTGTAATTAACCAATGGGAAACAGGATCCAAAACTGTAATCAATTACAGGCTTGGATTAGCATAATCAACGCGCCCTGGAACGGGGGATTTCACACCACTTTTAGGCTCCTAATTTGGATGTGGGAAACTGCCATTTTCCTCTTGCAAGACATCGCCCGCGCAAATGTGCCTTAATACACAACATTCCTCCCCCCCTAGGTTTTCAATAGAGACCCCCAATTCAGTTAAGATAATGAACCCTCGTCTGAAGGACGAACTAACTTGTGGTCACTAAGCTGCTCTGCACTCTCCCAGCTTGTGTTCTGTGATCCATGTATGTTACTGGTGCTCTGAGGCATTAACAAAGAACCTTGCAACTGAGGGGGTCTTGTATATATGTAGCCCAAAGCAAATCAATCTGTTGAGTGGCGCAACTCTCGGCCTTTGTAAGCTGAACTAGCTTGCGATGATCCCAAGTGTGGTGTGTGCAAAAAATCCTTTTGCTCCAGGTCCCTGGCCCCATGTCCTCCAAGCAATCCTAGACTCATTGCTTTGGACCGGAACTGAACATCTACCACAGTTGAGGCGTCTTGAGAGAGAACTGCTCCTGAATTTACATCCAGAGCTGCCTGCAAAGAAGTGCTTACTGCATGCTCTCCTGAATAGCCTGAGGAAAGCTCCCTTTTGCCTCGGCATTCAGAGAACCCACGTTCCTTGCCCTTTCCCCACCACCACCCTGGGGACTGAGAGTGCTCCCGCAACCCCTCCTTTTCCTCCCGGGGAAGCGAGCCCGCACCCATGCGCTCTTTCTCATACCAGTCTACGTTTGGGGGTGATGGTGCTACCTGCAGCCCCCTTCCAACCCCAGGGGACGGTGAACCCTTACCCGCTGCTGGGGAAACTGAAAACCTTCCAGAATTGTGTGTGCCCACAGTACTATGTTTAGCCTCAAATCTCAATGGCATGTTTGATTCTCAGTTACCAGAAATAGTTTCGCAGGACTGTTTGTGAGCGGAAGAAATACTGGGACCCCCTTAATATGTGCTGTAGTAGTTTGGCCTGCAACCCACATGAAACAACTGTTTTGCAAAGCCTGTACAAGCACCCTCCCAACACCGAGAGTTTTTTGCAGTCCCGGTAATACACACCAGCCTCCGCATTGTATGGAGGAGGCGGCCACCCAATGTCCACCCACACAATAACATCAGACAGCAAGGGCTCAGTCTTAGAAGCTGCGGAAAAGTTCAGGGACAGTTTGAGCAAAGTGATAGCCAAATCGCCCCAAGAGTCAGGATTTTCAAAGTTCAACACATCTGGGGGCAAATGTTCTTGCAACTTGAACAGTTCAGGAGAATTAGTCTTTTGGCAAAGTCACTGTCTTTATGCGCAACATGCGCGTGTTGGGAAAACAATGCACTTAACTCTTCCATGGAGGAATCACTTCCAGGGGGCCCTTGGGACAAACCCTCCCCAGGTGGTAACAATGCTTGGGACTCAACCTCTATACGAAGGACTGGTTCTCCCCCCCCGATGGATTCCCATAAAGCAAATGCCTAGGGCCCCGAACCACTGGGACCCCATAATGTTAATCTTACCTGCTTTTGTAACAACGAGGGGAAGACTTGTGTAGACACAGTTATAATGGACTTCAAAGTTCCCTATTTCCCATACTGGAACGTTGCAACCCCGCCAGTCCACTATCTTGCCTGGAAGGCCCTTGAGCTTGGGCCTGAGGTCAGGCGGAATGCGGCGATACTCATCTTCAGTCACAACGGAGAGAAAGGAACCAGAGTCCACCACAAGACGGAAAGGTACCCCTTCCACGCGGAGGTCCATGCTGAACCCGCCCTTCAGGTCTCATCTCTCCTTGTCAGCCCTGTAGCTTGTGAAGACCTTGGTGATGGAGAACTGGAGTTTCAGCGAACTTTCGACGCGTTGCCTACAGACCTCGGAGATGTGGTCTGTCTTCCCACAACGGTGGCACTGTGCGCTCTTGAAGGAACACTCGGTGCAGAGATGGCATTTCCCACAACCTCGGCATGGCACAACCGACCCAGGCATTGGTGTTGGTGCCCGTGTTCCCTGTGGTGAGCTGTTGAGGTCTCTGTGGTCATGGCCA
Source organism: Bradypodion ventrale (assembly GCA_035047345.1). Lineage (NCBI taxonomy): Eukaryota > Metazoa > Chordata > Lepidosauria > Squamata > Chamaeleonidae > Bradypodion > Bradypodion ventrale. The sequence continues at coordinate 137,706,880 of JAWDJE010000002.1, read as the reverse complement.
GTGTTGTGTATGCATGCAGTTCAGCTGTTCGCTGTTAGCGCAGCTGAGGGAGCTCACGTGGCTCCGATTAACCCAATGAGTAACTAGCGCGTGAAACCTTCCCGCCACAGGTGAACTATGTCAGGTATGCAGTACGTCAGAAAGACGTCACTGATATCGTAACCAATAGGTGCTTTCGGGTGAGATTCAAATGTATCAGGTACAATATATAAAGGGGCAAGGCTCCGCCATTGCCTCATGTACAGATTGACCATGCTGCAATAAAGAAGTGTTTAACCTATCTGCCAGCTCGTGTGCAATCAATCTGCCTACATCAAATTGGCAACAAGGATGGGATAATAGCGTCCCACAGGGTCACCCTCACTCCATTTGATACCTCCCAGCCGGAGTCATGGGACCTCTATGAGGAACAGTTTCTGTACATGATGGACGTGGAGAAAATTGAGGGCGAAGCGCAAAGGCGAGCCTGCCTACTGGCTCAGTGCGGGTTGCCAACCCTGGAACTGACAAGGAACCTCCTGATGCCGAGGGTACTCAAAACGGTACCACTGGCCGAAATCCTCGCTGCCCTGTGGGCACATTTCCGCCCAAAGGTGTCCGTGTTCCCGGCATGATTGGTGTTTAGCCGGCGAGACCAACGGCTTGGAGAGACTGTGGTGGACTACGTAGCTGTGCTGAAGCTGGCGGCTGTTCCATGCCGGTGGGGAGCCTTCCTGGCCAAGGCATTGCGAGACTGTCTCCTACTCGGCCTGCGGGATGAAGAGGCTTAGCAGAAACTGTTAGCCTGTGACGAGGACATTACGTTCGAGCAGGTCTTGCGGGCCGCACAAGCTGCTGAGGCAGTAAAGGATGGAGTACGGGCATGCAGGATGAGGCCCGCAGCCCCGGGAAGCTTGGTGTCTGCGGTGCAAGCCCACAGCTGTTCATCACACTGTGCACGAGAGTTGAGAGCTGTGGCGGCCACCGCCATGTCCTCTTCGGATTTCAGCAAGAGCGAGAGTGAACCAGAGGTCCAGAAGGTGAGGAAAAGGCATTCCGAAAAGAGAGACACCACCAAAGCAAGCCGATGTGCGAGGGGTGCGGGGGCTCACACGACTGGAAGAAATGCCCCTCCAAGAAGGCAGAGTGCCACAACTGTGGCCACGACCGAAAGGACGAGGGCGTCCGGAAAGTGCATGCGGGGGACACCATGGTGAGACGTGTGTCAGACTGACGCACCTGTTTTTTTGTGAAGGTACTGTTGCAGGGGGTCCAAGTAAAGATAGAGGTGGACTCAGGGACTGCCTATTCCATAGTCTCACAGACAGAGTTTCTGCGAATACCCAATAGGGACCGCCCCAAACTGAGAGCCCTCAGGATGAACTTGCAGGACGTTCAGGGTAATTACATTCTGATCCTGGGGGTGGGAGATTTTACCGCCCATTTCAAAAACTTCACAAGGAAGTTGCCCTTGGTGGTTCTTAAGGGTGGGTCCAGTTGTCTTCTAGGGACCCAGTGGTTCGAACCGCTGGGAATTGCACTGACTGGCATCAACGCCATCCGAGGTGACCCCATTCAGGATGTGTTGCAATGCACATCCCGCAGTCTTCAAGAAAGGACTTGGGGAGTACAGGGGGCCTCAAGTGGACTTTGATATTGACCCTTTCGTTCGCCATGTACGGCTCAAGCCGCAAACAGTGCCTTTTGCACTAAAGGACAAAATCGAAGCAGAACTGGACAAACTGGTGGGTCAGGGGTTTTTGGTTCCAGTGGACTCTGCAGATTGGGAGACACCAATTGTAACTGCCATGAAATCTAATGGGGAGGTTAGAATTTGTGCTGATTACAAGTGTACTATCAATAAGGCAATTCGCCCCAATGCCTACCTGGTGCCAGTAGTTAACCACTTGCTGGCCAAGTTACACGGGGGTAAATGCTTTGCGAAGTTGGACCTAGCACAGGCGTACCAACAGTTAACGGTTACACCTGCGGCCGCAGCTGCTCAATGATAGTTATGCACAAGGGTGCGTTTAAGGTGACACGCCTCCAGTTTGGTATGAACTCAGCCCCCGGGATATTTCAGGCGCTTGTGGAACGCCTCCTTAGGGGTCTCCCCGGGGTCTTGCCATATTTTGACGACGTATTGATAACAGCTGGGGATGAGTCAGAGCTAGCCCAGAGGTTAGACTAGGTACTATCTGTGTTTGAGAGGGCTGGGTTACGTCTGAGAAGGGACAAATGTGTGTTCTACGCAAACGAGGTTAAGTTTTGGGGGTTTCAAATCACCCCCGATGGGGTAAAACCATCAAAACCCAAAGTTGCGGTAGTACAGGACGCCTCCAGGCCAGCCGCTAAACCAGAGCTGCAGTTGTTCTTAGGGCTCCTGAACTTCTACCACTCCTTCCTCCTACGGAAGGCATCTGTGGTGGAGCCGCTGCACCGCCTACTGAAAAAGGATGCAGTCTGGCGGTGGGGGGAGAGCAGGCGTTCAATGAGTTAAAGCGGCTCCTCTCTTCCGAGGCAATATTAACTCATTTCGACCCCAGAAAGCCCATAGTACTTGTGTGTGATGCCTCACCAGTGGGGGTCGGGGCTGTCCTCTGCCATGTGCTCGAGAATGGGAGGAAGGCACCAATTGCGTTCTACTCAAGATCCCTCTCAAAAGCAGAGTGCAACTATGCACAGATGGATAGGGAAGCCCTCGCAATAATCACAGGGACAAAGAAATTCCATGATTTCTTGTATGGGAGGGAATTCACCATTGTCACAGACCACAAGCCCCTCCTGGGAATCTTTGTCATGGCCAAGCCCATTCCCCAGATTCTTTCGCCACAAATGTTATGATGGGTGATTTTCTTAAACACGTACCAGTTTACACTAGTACATCGCCCAGGGAAAGACATTGCTCACGCAGATGCGCTTTCCAGGTCCCCCCTGGGGGAACCCGAGTGCGAGGTTGAGCAAGATTCACCAGGTGCTGCTCATCGAGTCTCTCGACTTGCCCCCCATTGTGCCCACAGATATCGCCAAGGCAACCACCAAAGACAAGGTTCTTTCCCAGGCATTGGCATGGGTAAAGAAGGGCTGGCCCGCAACGTCCCCATCCGAGGAACTAGCATCATTCTTCAGGAAACGTTTTGAGCTCTCGCTTGAGAGAGGATGCCTCCTCTGGGGCCAGAGGGGAGTTTTTCAAGCCAAGGTGCTCCGTTTGCTACACACGAGTCACCCGGGGATCGTGAAGTCAAAAGCTCTGGCAAGGAGCTATTTTTGGTGGCCCAACATAGACAAGGACATAGAGCAGTTGGTGCGTGCGTGTGTGAGTTGCCAACACTCACGGCCCGAGGAGCACAGATTACCCCTCGAATTTCAGGCATTCCTCGAATGGAACACGATCAGGCATGTTGCCTCCGCTCTGTTTCACCCAGCCACAAATGGTCAAGTAGAGCGCTTGGTCCGCACTACAAAGGAGGCACTAAGGAGGATGGGTCCAGGGGATCTGGAGCTACAGCTCTGCAAATTCCTCCTGTGCTATAGGGTTACTCTGCTTGCGTTGGGGCAATCCCCCGTGAAGATCCTGATGCGAAGAAGACTCACAACATTGTTTGACCACTTGGATCCTTCCAGGGTGGAGGATAGAGGCACAAATGTGGTGGTAGATCAGAGGAAAGTGTTTGGGGCAGGCGATCCAGTGTACTGCAGAAATTATGTGAGCTCAGGGTCAGTGTGGGTACCCGGGGAAGTGGTGGAACAAACCGGGCCCATATCGTACCAAGTAAAGACAGGGTTGAGGTTGCTGTGGTGGAGACATGCCGATCAGCTCAGGAGAAGAGTTACGGAAGCCATGGGGGAAAGTGAGTATATGGACAAGTCAGCTTTAGGGTTGCCCCCCACCCGCATAACCCAAGGGGGGAATACAGGACTCAGCTTGACAGACTGCATAGACACACAGGACTCTGTCTCCCAACCTGGGGATGAACAACCCCAGTTTGATTTTTTGTTACAGGATAGAGGGAGTTTTTGTGAGTGTTCCCCCACTCGTCCCAGTGAGCAGCAGGGTTTTGAGTTGTCCCAGAGGTCCCCCCATCCTCCCCGACTCAGAGATACCCCATCCCTGCCCTTGCTGGGGTTCGATGGGACACTGCAGTTTTCCCGGAGGGAAAGTTCAAGCACAACAGCTGATTCCAGCAGTACCACTGAATCAACTGGCCGGCCGCAGCGCATCCGCCGGCCCCCACAATGGTTGAGGGACTTCGTCCTATCCTAGAGGGAAGGGATGTTGTGTATGCATGCAGTTCAGCTGTTCATCGTTAGCGCAGCTGAGGGAGCTCACGTAGCTCCGATTAACCCAATGAGTAACTAGCACGGGAAAATTTCCCACCACAGGTGAACTATGTCAGGTATGCAGTACGTCAGAAAGATGTCACTGATATTGTAACCAATAGGCGCTTTTGGGTGAGATTCAAATGTATCAGGTACAATACATAAAGGGGCAAGGCTCCACCATTGCCTCATGTACAGATTGACCATGCTGCAATAAAGAAGTGTTTAGCCCATCTGCTGGCTCGTGTGCAATCAATCTGCCTACATCAAAGCCGGACACTACGAAAAAGTTGGCCGCGGTCGTAGCTGGACCCAGCAATTCTTTATCTTCGAGGGTCGATCTGTGCTGGAAGTGCTCGTGCAGCGAGTGCAGCAATGCCGGCAGAGAAATGTGTTGGAGCACGTCGGGCGGCAGAAGCTTTGAGACAATGTTGGGAGTCTCTAGCCCACAGTGGGCCAAGAACGTTGCCTTCCACAACGCTGGATCAAGTTTTCTTATTATGAAATAGCTCTCAAGCTGGACTTTGTAGTATGGCCACAGGCGAGGCTTGCTGGTGTCGAATGGTCGCAGCGAAAGGGGGATTTGCTCAGCCATCTCGTCTTTCTTCAATCCCACCTTCATCACCAATGTTATGTCCGGCCCTTATAAGCATTAGTCCAGACAACGATGAACAAAACAGCAACAAGTCTTTATTCAACAGTCTTTTAGAGATGAGCTTACAAGGTGCTCCAGACACAGAGATGGCTTTACAATCCCAGTGGAATCAGTCCCTCTGGACTCTTGCCGTGTAGGAGGCAAAGACTAGCTACCATGTAGCATAATGGAGGAGACCCAGGCTTAGCACTTGCTGGCTACCTGTATGGAGTGGGCAGTGTAGCTCCTGTCCGGCCCCATGCTTGTTTACTCGTGGGGCTTATATAGTGTCTCCCCGGTGGTGGCTCCTTGATACAAAGTTACGACCTGCCGGACAAGCATAACTAACCAATCATAATGGGGTATATATGTAATTAACCAATGGGAAACAGGATCCAAAACTGTAACCAACCACAGGGCTTGGATTAGCATAATCAACGCGCCCTGGAACAGGGGATATCACGCCACTTTTAGGCTCCTAATTTGGATGGCGGGAAACCACCATTTCCTCTTGCAAGGCGCTGCCTGCGCTACTACACCTGCTAATACACAACAGTTGGTCACCACAGAAATGAGATGTCTGAAGAAGGCTGCTAAAGTGACTAGAAGGGATAAAATCAGGAATGAGATTATAAACGAAAGAACAGAACCCATATTGCACTACATACAGAGACAACAAATGAAATGATTTACCTACTTGGAGAGAATGTCTTGGAATCCCATACCTTACAAGGCACATATGGAAAGAGGAGAAGGACAAAGACCATGAGGCAGACCCAGAGGAAGGTGGAGAGTTAACATCAAAGAAGTATTACAAGAACACCAAATAACACTGGTGGAGGCAGCTAGAAGTGCCAGAACAAGAACATTGCATCTTCCTCGACACCTGATGGGGTAAAAAAGGAAGCAAAGAAGAAGGAGGAGAAGAAGCTCCTACGTTCTTCTAGGAAGGCTCTTTCAGTCCTCTGCCTTCACAGACATGTCTGATCAATTCTGAGACTTCCTCTGTATCTGGTCCCAGGTTGTGAATCCCCCATTCTTTTGTCAAGGGACAAGTGAAGGCTGTTCTTATTAGACAGGCTTTTTACAACTAAGTAAACATGATGATTGTATGTGTGTTTTAATAGGCTTTTAAGATATTTTAACTAATTGTTTCTATCCTATTATATGTTTAATTATTGTTTTAATGCAATAATTTATCATGCTTTTAGTTTGTTTGTTTTTGTGAACCTCCTTGGGTTCCTTCACTGGAAGAAGGACAGTATAAAAATGGGATCCATCCATCCATCTGCCAGTCAATCAATAATTCCAGGATTGCATGTGACTGCATCCTAATGTATCCTTTGGTCCTCACACAAGTTAGAAAAGAAACCGTTCCCTACAGGAGTGGCCAAATGATAGAGGCAGAGATCATAGCAATAGCACGGGGCAGGGGAAAAGTTAAGGGTTATTCCTTCATCTCCCCCAAACTATTTGTTGATTTTAATGTTGTGAGCCGTGCAGAGTCATTTTGAGTTGGGTGGCTATATAAATTGGATAGATAGATGGATAGATAGATAGATAGATAGATAGATAAATTGCACTTAATTCATACCATATAGTGTCCAAAATCCTTTTGCTTTGTGTAGTAAGTCACATTAGAGTAGGACTATTAACCAATTGAAATTTGGTAAGTCACATTCTCTGTAAATTCAATAGATTCAGATAGGTTCATTCTAGTTGCAAATCACTATGCTAAAAGGGACTGTGGTGGCTCAGTGGTTAAAAAGATCGCCTTGTTAGCCAGAAGGCCAGCAAGTCAGTAGTTCAAGACCCGAGTATTGCATGACAGAATGAGTGCCCGTCTCTGTCCCAGCTCCTGCCAACCTAGCAGTTCGAAAGCATGAATTTGCAAGTAGATAAATAGGGACCACTTTGGTGGGAAAAGATCTTGGGGGATGTGAAAGGAGCCTCATCTGGGCATCCTGTGAGCGGAGTGCTTCCAGCAAAAATCCTTTCAACCCAGAAAGCACCTTTGTGTGCTTCTGACACAATTAAAAAAACTATGCTAAAGTAAATCACATTTGGAGTAGGTCCATTTGAATCAATGAAACTTACAGAAATGACTCACCAAATCTTTGTGAGTACAACCAGGATACTCTGTTGTGATTTACTACACTAGGCCATAGGATTATGGCCAATATAATATAAATTGGCAGGAATCCTGTTGCTAATCTTGACAAATCTTGGTTGAGTAATTGGGTGCACATTCACGCATGTGACTGAAAAATGCCTCAGCCCTTTGTCAAATAATCACAATCACCCACAGCAAGTTGTGCAAATCTTATGTGAACACCAATAGGATTCTGGTCATTATAATACAGGCGTTCTCAACCTTTTTAAGCCGGGGGCTCAGTCATGCTCCCTCAGACAGCTTTGAGGGCTGGACAGCCATTTTGCGTTTCCTCCACCACATGGCACTTCTGGGTGTGGTGGAAGCAGGGGGGGCACATGAAATGGTGCCACAGGCCGCAGGTTGAGAATCCCTATTATAATATGATGGCTGAGATGGCTTCTCCTCTGTTGTATATCTGTACATGTACAATGGGAATGATGTTACTAGCAGTGGCAAATCACGGCTGATACCTTGCTTCTTTTGGTGATTTTCTGGAGCACAAAATGTGATGACTTGCAACTGATGATGGCATCACTACCACTGCATGTAGGGAGATAGGGAGATGAACACACACACACACACACACACACACACACACACACACACACACACACACACACACACACACACACACACACACACACACACACACACACACACACACCACCTTTCTCTACTGCTATTTTCTCCCAATAACTCTAGTTAATGGGTTTAAAAAAAAACGGAGGAGACCCTAAAACACTGTAAACCCCCAAAAGGAATCGCTATACAAAGTGGCCCAGGGAGCGATTGCAGGGAGAGGGGTGAATTAAACCAAGATAGCAACACCACCTGTACTTCAGTGTGCTATGTACCTTGATGCAAGTATGGGGTGAGGGTTGCCAAGAGATTTTTTTTCTTGAAAATGAGTATGGATAGCAGCTGTTTCAGCACCACAAGGAAACACAATGCAGGACAATCAAACAAACTTTGAAAGTGGGCCAATGCCCATCATAGGGTAAGAACATGAGAGACTGAACCTTTATGACACCCACCTACTGAATTACCCTCTTTTCATTTACCCTGTTGTGTCTTTAAAAAGCAGCTGGACATGCCAGCATTTTAGTCAGTGACGCTCTCTTAGGGAAAATTTAAGTACCACTTGCTAAACCTTCGTACACCAGGTTATTGCTAAAAGCACTTGAGAAGTGCTTTGTGAAACCACAAAACACTTTGCAACCCTGTTTAGTTATAGATTTGGAATGAGGGCTGTATTTGTCATCCTAGTGGAAAATAACAGACTTTTCCCTCTCCAGCTGATTCATCCTATACTCCATGTGTTTCTCTCCCGCTATCTGTGCCCTGGGGGTGGAGGTGAGGAGACCTGTCCTTCTCCTCTCTCCACTATACAATGCCCATCTCCCTCTGCCCTGCCTCAGAGGAGAAATGAACTCCAAACACAGTTGGAAGATCAAGAGAGACCAACCTCATGCATGTTGCTGCCTTGGGATGGTGCTTCTGTCCTGCTGCCTTCTCCCTGGAGGTCTGCTCCCCCACAGCATGTGGCTGGGGTCTCCCCTCCAGAACAGACGTCTCTTCTTGCTTTTCCTTTTTGGCTTGAGCTCTGAAAGCTGTCCTTGCCTTGCTGGCAGCTCCCTTTTCTTGATGGTTGGGATTAAACTGGTTCTCTTCCAGATCAATCTAGCAACTTGCCCTGCTCCAGCCCTCCCTGCCTCTCTCCCCGCCCATGCGAGAGGCTGGGATGAAAGAAAAGTCTCCTTAGCAGCAGGAGCTGCCAGCCGCAGCCGTGTCTTCACTTGCTAGACCCTAGCTAAGCAATGCAAAGGTTTGAGGGGGAAAGGAAGGAGGGAAAGAGTTGAAGAAAACAAGACAACCACTGTCCACAAGACATTCAGGTTTGAAGAAATTTATGACCTATAGAGTTAGAGTTGACTCTGTCAAACTCTAATTTCTTATTGCAATATCATTTCCTCCATCTCTTGCTCACTGATCCAATTATGGCTCTTTCTCTGCGTATCATAGCTGAGGGAATTGGAGGGAGTTTCCTTTCAGTTCATTTTAATAAAAAGCTTCCTTAATCCCCAAATATCTACGTATCTGGAATTGAAAGAATTTAACAGCTTTTTTAAAAAAAGCCCTAATATTAATGACACCCATTCAGCCCTTCAGGCTTTTCATTGCCTTTCTCTAAAAAGTCTGGGTTTGAATTGTTGTATGTAGTACCACGTTAATTGGAAATTAAGAATGCCTTTTCTATTTTTCCCTGAGAAGTGCCTCATCTTTAATCTTTACCTATAAGAAAGGGGTAGGGTGGTGAGTGTCCGGCATTAGCACCTACACCCAGCCCAACCATCCTGTACTGAGCCGGCCACACTTACCTTTCGATTTAACTCACAACCCCACAAGGGTCTGGAAACAGAGAATGGGGCGTTCGCCCCATAAACGCAGACCAATAAAAACCCCCAAAAACTACAAGGCCCAACGTCCTCCGCGCCACCCCACCCCTCAGTCAATCAGGCTGAAGGGCATGAGTGCGGAGGAGGCGGGGCAGCCAGCGCACGGGTAAAAAAACTCCTGCCGAGGCAGGGAAGCCATTAGCTATCCCTGCCGCCCCAGCGACAAAGGCTGGTGCCGGCCTCACCATGGCTTCAGCGGGGTTGTGGAGAGGAGGGGGCGCTGCCTTCACCTCCCGGACAGAAGCAAGCCCCTTCCACATTCAGCCCTTGCCTGTCGGAGAAGAGATTTGCTTTCACTCACACACACACACACACACACACACACACACACACACACACACACACACACACACACACACACACACACACACACACACACACACACACACAGGTCACCCCTGCCTTGCCAGGCAGTTATGATCTGTGTGTTGGTGGTTGGGGTGGTTTGGGTGTGTGTGCACCCCCCTAAAACCACCCCAACCACCAACACACAGATAATAACTGCCCGGCAGGGCTGGGCAAAAAATGCTAGTGTGTATATATGAAATATGCTGAAAACATCTCTACCTATTGACTTTGGCCAGTACAGATGTGTAAACACTTTTTAAAAAAAACTAAAATATGCAACTCACATATATAAGATGCAAACTTTATTATTTATTTATTTTATTTATTGCCCCATTAGCACAAGCATTACTCTGGACAGTTTGCAGGTTGAAAACCCCACAAAGCCTCACATAACAAAATGCATTCAACAATAGGGTCATTCAGAAGAATAGGTCTAAAATTCATACAGAAAGAGAAAAGAAAGAACAAGAGGGAAAAAAACTAATTTTTTAACAGCATCTGAGAGAATCAGTTGTTAAAGGCAGTTTTAAATAATTCTGTTTTCACCAATTTCCTAAACTTAAGGGGTGAAGAAGAACAGCATATCTCAGCTGGTAACTTATTCCAGACACTGCGGACTACCACCAAAAAGACCCAATTTCTTGTTGCTGTCTTCTTGGCTTTCCTCATTGTGGCCACATTTCTTCTTCTTCAGGTGCCATATCCATTCTGGATATTGGCTATCATCATGGCAATAGTCTTCCTGTTCTCCTCAGAACAGTTCTTCTGAGGACATTCCACACCAGTCGCTTAGGTTCTTTAGCCATGAAGTCCATCTACATCCAGGGCCTCACTTCCCAGGAATCACTTGAATAGTGAGTTGGAGTATTCTATATTCCAAATCATTCCTCATGATATATCCAAGGTATTGAAGCTTTCTTTGTTTAATGGTCTTAAACAGTTCTTGTTTTTTATCCACATGGCGCAACACTTCTACATTAGTCACATGGTCAACCCATGATATCCTTAGCAGCCATGTGTAGATCCATATTTCAAAACCTTTGATTCTCTTTTCAGATGCTTTAGTCAGTGTCCAAGCTTCAACTGCATATATCAGGGGTGTGCTGACCTACCCTAGCGGGCACGGCTGCTACATAGCAGCACTACACAGAGAGTCTACAAAGAGAGCCTATTCAAGGAGAGTCCAAATAGCAAAGTTCAAAGAGCAAGCCAAGGTCTGGTTACCAGTAGTTCAAGCAGTGTCTAGTCCAAAGGATGTCCAGGGGCATTGTCAGGGTTGGCAGAGAAGTCAGGGTCACAGCAGGCAGGTCAGTGTCTAGGCAGGCAATCACAAGAAGGAAAGCAGGGCATCCGTCTTTGCACTGAAGTATTGTACCAATGTTGGAATGCTGCAACAAGCTTGCTTAAAAGCCTCCCAGTTAATCGCTATCAGTTAGGAGCCTTCTCTGGTAACTAGTTCTAGCTTGCTTGCATTGCAGATGTAACTCCTTTCTGAATCTTTTCCTGACTGATGGCTGATCACTGTCAGAGTCAGATTTCTGATCTGACAGGTCATCTGCCTGGGGAAACAGAGCTGAGCTAGAAGCAGGCTGAGATTCCTGGTTCAGGATATTCTCAGGTTCGGGTGCAGGCAGAACTGGGCTGGGCATAGGAAGTGCCTCCTGATCCATGTCATCTTTGAAGTCTGATGAGGACTGGATCTCAACAAGAGGTTCTCAACCTTTTTTCAGCCATGGGCCAGACCACGCCCCCTCAGACAGCTAAGTGGACCAGACTGGTGGTTCCCCCACCATAAAAGCTGCCGTAAAACATAACTGTGGCTGTCGTAAATGCTGTTTTCATGGACAGCCATATGTAGAGAGCACTATAGTAGTTTTTTTTTGAGATTACCAGTGCATGAACCACTGTTAATAGACAGGCAAGGGTACAATTGGGCAATCAATCAGTGTTGATAAAAGGCACTCCTGGCTACAGCTGAAATCTGGGGCCTTCACAGAAAGTACTAGGTCCAGGATCACAGGAAACATGTGAAGACTGATTCTATAAGAGCAAGGAAAGCAAGGGTTTTAAACAGATTGCTTCCATGGCTCATAAATCTGATAAAAAATTAAGTGAACAGAACAGATCATTGATTCAGGATGTACTAGCCACTGCAAACATATGAGGAATGCTGGTGGAAATATTAAAATAGCCAAATATGACTTTATGAATATAGAAAGAGTTGGAACTGGTGTTTTACAATGTGAATTGTCCAATGAACTCAGCATTAATATCCTAAGGGATATTTTACATGTTCCTCATTTGCAATGCAACATGCTAAGTGGTTCAATCTTAGATGACAAAGGTTTCCCCATACATATTGAAAATGAAGAGAACATTGTAAAGATTGTAAAGAAAAATAATGAAGCATATTTTAAACTTTTAAAATCTGATGGTGTTTATACAAACTGAGTCTTTGAGCCCACCAAGCTAACACAACAGAAGCCCAGGGAGAGGATGACAGCAGCCTAGAGCTCTGTCCCACAAATTCAAGGGTAATCATTGAACTGCAGAGCCACAACCTTGTTAGAGATATCAAGGTAAATCCACATGATGCAAATAGCACAGACAAGCTATATCACAGAAAAATGTGTTAGGCCCTGATTCTCAATTCGGATTGGGAGAAGGTGCACAAAGGTACTGTACTGGATATAATACTCAGTAACTGTAACTGTATGAGCTATTTAGTGTTCTATTATAAAGGCACAACAAATATATTTTAATATTTGTGGATGATTTTTCAAGATATTGCATCATTAATCAGCTGAAGAAGAGTGAGACGCATGAGATGCTCATATACAGAGTGGCCCGTAAGTCCCTACCCGTCCTCTCTGTGGGCACTTGCGCCATCTCCCCAGGATTCACCCTGCCCCTCTGCCCAGCAGCCCAATGGAAGCGCTTCCTCCCTTCTCCAGCAGGGCCCTACTCTCTTTGGGAATACATGGGTAGGGACTTACGGGCCACCCTGTAGTGTGTGGCTATGATGAGCAATTTTTTTTGGGAGAAAACATAAGGCATTTCAGGTGGACAATAGGGGTGAGTACCTTTCACACCATACACAAGCTTTCCTGGAAGAAAATGGCATTTTGCACAGGAGGAGAGTTTCCTGAGAATGGAAGGGCAGAAAGGAAGCTGAGATCTCTTTGTTTGGAGATGACAAGATGCATTTCTGTAGATACAGAGTGGGCCCAACAAATTTTGAGGTGATGCAATCGTGACTGCAACATATCTCCAGAATGGACTATGAACCAAAGACACAACAAAAACACAATTTGAACTATGGCCTGGCAGAGGCTTTGGAAGTGATGCCTACATACGAAAAAGGAAAGGCATAAACTGGACACTAGAACAGAACAAACTATTTTGCTTGATCATGCTCTGGCATCAAATGCTATTAAGTTAGAAACAGGTAAAGTCAGCATAAAGACATGTGGTTTATTTTGATGAACAAAGTAGAATTGACAAAAATAAGATTGCGTTATATACCTCTAAAGGACAAGACTACTATGTTTGACCTCTTCTAGGTACAACAGTGCCTTCACAACTTGAGTCAAATAGAGAGCAGGAAGATGGTGACACACAGGAATAGAGCAGAACACCAAGGGAGGGAAAGAGATGTAAATGTTGAGGCTTTTGAGCTGGAAGAAGCACTGATGCTACAACACACTCCATAGCTAGCCATCAGTCACTCATCACAACCCAATAAAGACCTGCTGCATCTAGCTTGCAAAGTCATCATTGATGAATGAACCAGTGATCTGGGAGAAAACTGAACAGTTGCCAGCAGTCGTATCAGCCAGATGCAGAGAATCTTCAAGAGAAGAGATAGAAGTGCTACACAATAATTGATGGACCCTGACTAAACTACTACTAGGCAAGAAAACCTTTAAGTAAAAGTGAGTCTTCAAAGTGAATCACAAGGCAGAAGGAGAAACAGAATGCTACATGGCCAAACTGGATGCAAAAGGGTACAGAAGTATGGAGAAGACTTCAATGAAATCTTTGCTCCTGTTGTTAAAAGCACAGCACTATAAGAACGCTCCTGAGCATAGCAGCCTCCATCAAGCAGATGTCAAGACTGTATTTCAACATGGAACAGTCCCCCAGCTTCATAAGTGTATATAGTTTTTAGAGTTTTAGAGTTTTAGAGCTTTTTAGGGGTTAAATGTGTATATGTGGGGTGGGAGTATGTTGATAATTTTGTATAGTTGTATTTTGTTTGGGTTTTGTTGGGTTGATGAGTGTCCCCCCCCCAATCTCGTTGTTCTGTGCAGGACAATGACAATGAAGATTTATCTATCTATCTATCTAAGTCAGAAAGATTCTGAGTTTGTCTGCAAACTAAAGAAAGATGTATATGGGCTGAAGCAAGCTTTCCAGGGCTAGAACAAGAAATGAAAGATGCTGCTGCAACAAAGCTTCAAGCAAAGTGATGCAGATCAGTGTTTGTATAGTAGAAACAGAAATCGACATTTGACTTTTTTTGGTGTCTTGCACGGAAGACAAAGAAGGAGTCGCAGGAAGGACTAACACAGGTTTATTCATTGATGCTCAGCACGAACATGTGGTAATGGGGGAGATACATCTCATTATATACCATAACATAATACATTTGAATCTTGTTGCACGGTAGCTTATTGGCTGCTACTGGCGTGGCCTCTCCCAGGTCACGCCTCTCTTCTGCAGTTGTTTTCTCTTCTGCAGTTGTTTTCTGTAGCTCCTGATCATGTGGGGAAATTCCCGCGGCTGTTCGTGATTTGGGCAATGTGGACCATGTGAGACTGAACGCTCACAGCTGCCCTCTATGGGCGGCTTGCTCACGTTCCTTAACAGCTGAGATACATTGTGATTGTGGACTGGTTACATTCATATATTTAAAGTAACATTGTACATGCATACATAACATCCCTCCCCCCTAGGATGGGACGAAGTCCCTCAACCATTGTGGCTTGCCACATGTGCGCCTGGGGCGTGCGGCCGCTTGACTTAACACAGGGGAGCCGGAGGCTCCTGGTTCCGCGGAGTCCTGCCCTGCAATGGAAAGGGGGGACTCATTAGCGGCTCGGTGTGGCGTCTGTGGTAACCTTGCATTGGGGGACGGGAATGGAATGAATAGTTGGGAAGTGAATCCCTGCCTGCCGTTTGAGGAGTTTGGGGACCCCCCCAGTACGAATCTCGGGACCGACAAAGAGGCCCTCGTGGCCTCGCCACCCCCCGCTGCCTGTCCGGGCGTTCTAGAGACTGTGGTGGGCGGACTCGCCCCTGTTGCCTGTCTTGGGGGTGTTGGTCTCCGGGGAGCAGGAGCTATTGTATACTCCAAAACAAAAGGGCTAGGGGGACTGGAAGTACCAGGGGCTGAACTGAAACCCCTCTTCTCGTTAGGACGGGTGGGGGACCACTCCGCTACATCCCCCTGGTACTGCAACTCATAATCATCATCAAACTGATCCCTCTCTTTGAAAGTATCCTCCTCTGTGTCTCCCCCTTGGGTAATGCGGGTGGGGGATGACCCTAACGCTGATTCCCCCTCGCCGGTGACTCGCCTTCAGAGTTGGTCGGCGTGCCTTCTCCAGAGTAGACCTGAACTAGTCTCGACCCTGTAGGATACCGGCCCCGTTTGCTCAACAATTTTCCCTGGCACCCACGCTGGCCCCAAGGCCGCGTAGTTTCTGCAGTGAACCGGGTCCCCTACCACAAAACTTTTGGAGCTCTCTCCCCCTATGCTTATGTTTCTCCCTTCATCCTCCACCCTGGACGGATCCATCCGGTCAAACAGTGTTACTGGACGCCTCCTCATGAGGAGTTCGGCTGGGGAAAAACCTGACGCTAAAGGGGTTGTCCTGTAGAAGATGAGGAACTGGCACAGATGCAGGTTCAACTCACCGGGACCCATGCGCCGCAGTGCGTCTTTCGTAGTGCGCACTTGGCGCTCTACCTGACCGTTTGTGGCAGGGTGAAATGGGGCAGCGGTTATGTGCCTGACGGCGTTCCTCTCCATAAACGTCTTGAACTCTGCCGACGTGAAGGTACTCGCGTTATCGCTCACAAGGACGTCTGGCAGGCCGAAGCAGGCAAACAGCTTTCGCAACTGTTTAATGGTTGCGGCAGAGGACGTGCTGTTCATGGGGATTACCTCCAACCACTTGGAGTAGGAGTCGACTACCAGGAGAAACATGGACCCGCGGAAAGGGCCGGCGAAGTCGACATGGATCCGGGACCATGGCCCGCGGGCCGTATCCCATTCCCTATGGGGTAACCGGGACTCCTCGGGCCGAGAGCTCTGGCAGCTCTCGCACATGCCCACTAGGCATTCTATGTCCCCGTCTATCTGGGGCCACCAAAAGAAACTCCTGGCCAGAGCCTTGGAGCGCACGATCCCGGGGTGGCTGGTGTGCAGTAGCCTCAGCACCTTGGCCCTCAGCTTCTCTGGGATAACCACCCGCTGGCCCCAGAGTAAGCAGCCCCTTTCCAGAGAAAGCTCTACTCTGCGCCTGAAAAACGGCTTGAAATGTTCCTCGGGGGGAGAGGTGGGCCACCCTTTTCTAACCCAGGAACTAACTTGGGCCAGGATCTTGTCGGCCGCCGTGGCCTTGGCGAGGTCGGCCGGCACGATTGGGGGTGAGTCGAGAGACTCAATCAGCAGGACTTGGTGTTCCTGCTCTACCTCACACGTGGGGTCCCCTAAACTAGGGAGAGGGGATCGGGACAGGGAGTCCGCATGGGAGATCTCCTTCCCTGGGCGATAGACCAGCTCATATTGGTAGGCGTTGAGAAAAATGGCCCAACGCAGCATCCTGGGGGATAGAATTTGTGGGGTTGGTTTGCCGGTAGTGAAGATCCCCAGCAGCGGCTTGTGATCCGTCACTACCGTAAACTCGCGGCCGTATAAAAAATCGTGGAACTTCTTGGTTCCCGCGATTATTGCTAGGGCCTCCCTATCTGTTTGCGCGTAATTGCGCTCGGCTTTCGAGAGGGACCTTGAGTAGTACGCCACCGGGGCTTCCCTCCCGCTCTCCAACAAGTGGCACAGGACCGCCCCCACCCCCACCGGGGACGCGTCACAGACTAGTACCACTGGTTTTTTCGGATCAAAATGGGTCAGGACCGCATCCGAAGACAGGAGTGACTTAAGCTCTTTGAATGCCCTCTCCTGCTTGTCCCCCCACCGCCAAACCGCATCCTTCTTAAGTAGCGCGTGCAGTGGCTCCGCGACCGATGCCTTCCGAGGCAGGAAGGAGTGATAGAAATTTAGGAGCCCTAGGAATGACTGCAGCTCCGGTTTCGCGGTGGGGCGAGGGGCGTCTCTCACGGCCGCTACCTTGGACTCGGAGGGTTTGATTCCATCCGGGGTTACCTTAAACCCTAGAAACTCTACCTCCCTCGCGAAGAATACGCACTTGTCCCTCCTCAATCGAAGTCCTGCCCTCTCGAACACTGAGAGAACCCCATCTAGCCTCTTGGCTAACTCTAATTCGCTCCCCGCTGTTATCAACACGTTGTCGAAGTATGGGAGGACGCCTGGAAGCCCCTTTAAAAGGCGTTCCACGAGGGACTGGAAAATTCCAGGGGCCGAATTCACGCCAAACTGAAGGCGCATTACCTTAAACGCCCCCTTGTGCGTTACGATTGTTTGCGCGGCGGCAGCAGCCGGGGTTACAGAGAGCTGCTGATACGCCTGGGCCAGATCTAACTTGGCGAAAAACCTCCCCCCATGTAGCGTGGCCAGCAAATGGCTGACCACGGGCACCGGGTATGCATTTGGCCGAATGGCCTTATTTATCGTACATTTATAGTCTGCACAAATTCTGACCTCCCCATTTGACTTGAGGGCTGTAACAATCGGCGTTTCCCACTCTGCCGAGTCAACTGGAACCAAAATCCCCTGCCCCACCAATTTGTCCAGTTCCGCCTCAATCTTGTCCTTGAGGGCGAAGGGCACTCTCCTTGGCTTTAGGCGGATGGGCCGGATTTCTGGGTCCAGCTCAAAGGAAACCGGGGGCCCCTTGTATTTCCCGAGCCCCTTCTTGAAAACGTCCGGGTGTGCGTCGCACACGTCCCGCATTGGGTCAGTCTCGATGGCGTTAATGCCGGACAGTTCGATCCCCAGGGGAGCAAACCACTGCGTTCCCAAAAGGCAGCACCTCCCCCCTTTTAGGACCACTAGGGGCAGTTTCTCGGAGTAGTTCTTGAACTTCACCTTGAAGTTCCCCACCCCCAACACTGGGATCCCATTTCCCTGCACGTCCTGTAGATTGGATCTCATGGCCCGCAGTTTGGGCCGTTTCTCTGGGGGAATGCGCATAAACTCTTTTTGGGACAGGATGGAATAAGAAGACCCCGAGTCTATCTCCATCCTCACTGGGACCCCCTGCAACAGTACCTCTATGAAGAACCGCCGGTGCTCCAGGCCCACGCGGTTCACGCCTTCCTCGCTGTGGCCGGCTGAGACCTTCCTGGTGCCGGCCGCCTTTCGTTGGTGCGTCTGGGAATGGCTGGAACTGCCCTTGTCCTCGACTCGCCCGCGCCTGCATACTCGGGCGATGTGTCCCTTTCGGCCGCAGTTGTGGCACTCGGCCTTCTGGAACGGGCACCTCGTGCGGTCGTGGGCCGCCCCACAACCGTCGCAGCGGCGGTCCTGCCGTTCTCGGGTCTGCCGCTTCTCACCTCGCTTCTTGATCCTCTGGACGTCATCGTCCTCGCTGGAGTAGGGATCCGCTGTCGTGGAGGACTCCTCGGACGACGTTGGTGCGGCGGCGGGCGGCTTGGGGGCCCGCCAGGCCGTCTTCGCTGGTGTCCGCCGGGCCGCCTGCACTGGTGACTTGGCCCTCTCGGACGTGGCCCCTCGAGACTTGAATAGCCGGACGCCGCTCCTGGTCTCCTCGGCTGCTTGCGCCTCCCGCAGTACCTCGTTGAATGTGAGGCGATGGTCGCGGGTCATGAGTCTCCTCTGAAGCTCCTCGTCCCTCAAGCCGCACAGCATGCGGTCACGGAGGGCCTGGTCCAGGTCGTCCCACTGGCAATGCACCGCTGCAAGCCTGAGGGCCACCGCGTAGGTGGACACGGATTCGCCCGGTCGCTGGTCTCGCCTGTGGAACGCGACCCGGGCTGGGAAGATAGAGACGGGCGGCTGGAAGTGCTCACGCAGCCTCTCCAGGATACGGTCGATGGGCACCTCGTCCACCTTTCGGGGGGCCACCAGGGTCATCAGGATCCTCAGCGTGGCTGGCCCCACCTGAGACAGGAAGTGGGAGCGCATCTTCGCGTCGTCGTCGACGCCTGCAGCCTCCATGGCGTGCCGAAACTGGCACTCGTAGAGCTCCCATTGTTCGGGCTCGCTGACATCGAACTGGTACGGCTTGACCTTGGGATTCGCCATCGATCCCACCTTCGTCGCCAATTTGGTGTCTTGCACGGAAGACAAAGAAGGAGTCGCAGGAAGGACTAACACAGGTTTATTCATTGATGCTCAGCACGAACATGTGGTAATGGGGGAGATACATCTCATTATATACCATAACACAATACATTTGAATCTTGTTGCACGGTAGCTTATTGGCTGCTACCGGCGTGGCTTCTCCCAGGTCACGCCTCTCTTCTGCAGTTGTTTTCTCTTCTGCAGTTGTTTTCTGTAGCTCCTGATCATGTGGGGAAATTCCCGCGGCTGTTCGTGATTTGGGCAATGTGGACCATGTGAGACTGAACGCTCGCAGCTGCCCTCTATGGGCGGCTTGCTCGCGTTCCTTAACAGCTGAGATACATTTTGATTGTGGACTGGTTACATTCATATATTTAAAGTAACATTGTACATGCATACATAACACTTTTATTCTTACCTTTGTTGATGACTTAATTGTCGATACTCAAAGAGAACAGGATTACAAGAAATTTTACACCATCTTAACAAAGAGTTGGAAATAAAGGAGTTATGGGGTGCAACAGACTATTTGGATATGCAGGGATATTTGGATATTCAGCTTGTATTTGCTGAACCAGAAATAAAAGATACTGTAATTGAATTTTTGGAGAGACTAGGCCTCTAAGATGCCCACACACTGGCAACACCCAGGGCAACAGACTTTCTTAAAGACAGAGAAGACAATCAATCTTTGCCAAATAATGGCAAGTATAGAAGAGCTATATTTTGTATCTCACAACTGCTACTGGCCTAGCCTAGCGTGCTAACACAGTGATTACATTTTGCTATCTTTTAATCACAAACACACATTGTAGCATCGGCAACTTGTATCTGAGAATGCATTCTTTCCTGAAGCAGGAAAAATGTCATGGTGTGAATTCGTTTAAGGTGGATCTCAGTTTGCCATGAAGTGACCCCACACACTATGATCACAGAGCCATTTTCTGCGGCAGACATGAAATGAGACGTGCAGGATTTAACACCGGGACTGCAATGGACTGCTGCAGCCTTGAGGATATTATCAAGGTGTACCTTCACAGCCAGTCCATCTGGCATGGCCTCTTCTGCCTCCATGACCGTTGGGAATCAGAGTTCCTCCTCCGCTCATTTTGCCGTTGGGCCCAATATGATGGTTTCCAGTGGTATTTCCTCTACTGAGCTGACCATCACCCCACCTAAAAGGGCTCATCCGCCCGTAGTCATTGGCCCTTTAGGGAGTCAGTTAGTTAACCACCACCTGATATTTGGCATTGAGTTGCTGGCTGTACGGTCTACTCCATTACTGTAGTGGGATGTCCATCCAGATTGCATTGTAGCAAGCGATCCTCAAAAACATGGCAAAATATGGCATTTCTTCTCCACATTCTTTTATAACCAAAATACATCTTTCCCCCTCATCCCTTCTCTTCCAGGGTTTTAACCAATTGTAGTGGGATCCAGACACACACTGTGAAAAAATTGCTTTGTGTAAGATCTTTTTCTTTTTCCTCCTCCTCCGTGTCTAGGCCAGACGTGAAACTGCCAAAATGAAGCCACCTTTTGGGGAGTCATTTGGCAGTTCCTTTCATCTGACCTAGTGTGAGAAAGATTAGCCAGTAACACAAGGTTGCAGTTACCAGGGTACGCCCAATTGTGGGCATACAATACCACAACATTCAAGGAGGCTCTTTCTGTGTACCCCAGATCATGCTCTATAAAAGTGTCATAATGGTTGGCTGTTGCATTCTAGTTCACAATACAGTAATCAAGAACATGTAGGAAAAAGAAAACAGCAAATTGAGAAGAGACAGGAAAGGAGAAGAGGTACAACTAGCCCCACACACAGCCGAAATATGTTATATACATGCACTTCTCATTGAGATATAATAGACCAAAGTTTGCTCAAATTGGTACAGATTTCAGTGCAATAAAGACATAGATGCATGGCATCTTTCTGCTTAATCCAATTTGTCACTGAACAAACCTGAATGGATGAAGTGGATAGTCATTGCACAGCCTGAACACTGTTTTCATTTTTTGGAAGAGTAAAACAATGGATTAGTTCTGGGCCTCCAGTTGCTGACTGGCACCTCCTCGCCCCATGATGGTGAACCTTGGCACTCCAGATGTTCTTAGACTTCAATTCCCAGAAGCCCAAGCCCCCTGTGAATCCACACGAATGGGTTTACTGCAATTCATCCAGCCCGCACTGCCCTCGCCGCTCTCGGAAGCGGAAGTAAAATGCTGTGTCAATTAGCAACAATTAAAAAGAAATGGAAAGCTTTAGCTTTCTCTTAAAACGTTAGTGAAAGATTTAAGAAAACTTTCCCATTAAGGGGAAAGGAAATCTTGATCATGCTACATAGGGTCACGTAAAGTGTGGTGCAGTTGATCTTTGCATGGAAATGCAAAGGTCACCCAAATGACATACAGGACTTTTAAGCATGATCTAGAACAGGGATTCTCAACCTGCATCCTGTGGGCCGGATGCAGCCCATGAGGCCATTTCATGTGCCCCCCTGCCTCCACCACACCCAGAAGTGCCATGTGGTTGAGGAAGGGCAAAATGGCTGTCCGGCCCCTAAAGCTGTCTGAGGAAGCATGACCTGGTCCCAGACTTAAAAAAGGTTGAGAACTCCTGATCTAGAATGATCCAGGTCTTGTCACACCCTGAATCCAGGCTCTAATTATAACACATGTGAAGGAGACAGACCCTCAAAATCTAGCTAACAATCTGGATATTTTGGGAACTAGACCCCAGGTGGCAGCCACTGGGGAGGAGCAGGGAATCATAATGCCGTGACTCCCTTAAAGTAACTAGTAGTCAGAAGTGCTGCAGGTTATCATTTTGTCAATAATGGTGGAATAAATTTTAGTACCTATTTGTTATGTATGCATGTACAATGTTACTTTAAATATATGAATGTAATCAGTCTCACATGGTCCACATTGCCCAAATCACGAACAGCCGCGGGAAATTCCCCACATGATCAGGAGCTACAGAAAACAACTGCAGAAGAGAGGCGTGACCTGGGCGAGGCCACGCCGGTAGCAGCCAATAAGCTACCGTGCAACAAGATTCAAATGTATTGTGTTATGGTATATAATGAGATGTATCTCCCCCATTACCTCATGTTCATGCTGAGCATCAATGAATAAACCTGTGTTAGTCCTTCCTGCGACTCCTTCTTTGTCTTCCGTGCAAGACACTAAATTGGCGACGAGGATGGGATCGATGGCGAATCCCAAGGTCAAGCCGTACCAGTTCGATGTCAGCGAGCCCGAACAATGGGAGCTCTACGAGTGCCAGTTTCGGCACGCCATGGAGGCTGCAGGCGTCGACGACGACGCGAAGATGCGCTCCCACTTCCTGTCTCAGGTGGGGCCGGCCACGCTGCGGATCCTGATGACCCTGGTGGCCCCCCGGAAGGTGGACGAGGTGCCCATCGACCGTATCCTGGAGAGACTGCGTGAGCATTTCCAGCCGCCCGTCTTGATTTTCCCAGCCCGGGTCGCGTTCCACAGGCGAGACCAGCGACCGGGCGAATCCGTGTCCGCCTATGCAGCGGCCCTCAGGCTTGCAGCGGTGCATTGCCAGTGGGACGACCTGGACCAGGCCCTCCGTGACCGCATGCTGTGCAGCTTGAGGGACGAGGAGCTTCAGAGGAGGCTCATGACCCGCGACCATCGCCTCACGTTCAACAAGGTACTGCGGGAGGCGCAAGCAGCCGAGGAGGCCAGGAGCGGCGTCCGGCTATTCAAGTCTCGAGGGGCCACGTCCGAGAGGGCCAAGTCACCAGTGCAGGCGGCCTGGCGGACACCAGCGAAGACGGCCTGGCGGGCCCCCAAGCCGCCCGCCGCCGCACCAACGTCGTCCGAGGAGTCCTCCACGACAGCGGATCCCTACTCCAGCGAGGACGACGACGTCCAGAGGATCAAGAAGCGAGGTGAGAAGCGGCAGACCCGAGAACGGCAGGGCTGCCGCTGCAACGGTTGTGGGGCGGCCCACGACCGCACGAGGTATCCGTTCCGGAAGGCCGAGTGCCACAACTGCGGCCGAAAGGGACACATCGCCCGAGTATGCAGGCGCGGGCGAGTCGAGGACAAGGGCAGTTCCAGCCATTCCCAGACGCACCAACGAAAGGCGGCCGGCACCAGGAAGGTCTCAGCCGGCCACAGCGAGGAAGGCGTGAACCGCGTGGGCCTGGAGCACCGGCGGTTCTTCATAGAGGTACTGTTGCAGGGGGTCCCAGTGAGGATGGAGATAGACTCGGGGTCTTCTTATTCCATCCTGTCCCAAAAAGAGTTTATGCGCATTCCCCCAGAGAAACGGCCCAAACTGCGGGCCATGAGATCCAATCTATGGGACGTGCAGGGAAATGGGATCCCAGTGTTGGGGGTGGGGAACTTCAAGGTGAAGTTCAAGAACTACTCCGAGAAACTGCCCCTAGTGGTCCTAAAAGGGGGGAGGTGCTGCCTTTTGGGAACGCAGTGGTTTGCTCCCCTGGGGATCGAACTGTCCGGCATTAACGCCATCGAGACTGACCCAATGCGGGACGTGTGCGACGCACACCCGGACGTTTTCAAGAAGGGGCTCAGGAAATACAAGGGCCCCCCGGTTTCCTTTGAGCTGGACCCAGAAATCCGGCCCATCCGCCTCAAGCCAAGGAGAGTGCCCTTCGCCCTCAAGGACAAGATTGAGGCGGAACTGGACAAATTGGTGGGGCAGGGGATTTTGGTTCCAGTTGACTCGGTGGAGTGGGAAACGCCGATTGTTACAGCCCTCAAGTCAAATGGGGAGGTCAGAATTTGTGCGGACTATAAATGTACGATAAATAAGGCCATTCGGCCAAATGCATACCCGGTGCCCGTGGTCAGCCATTTGCTGGCCACGCTACATGGGGGGAGGTTTTTCGCCAAGTTAGATTTGGCCCAGGCGTATCAGCAGCTCTCTGTAACCCCGGCTGCTGCCGCCGCGCAAACGATCGTAACGCACAAGGGGGCATTTAAGGTAACGCGCCTTCAGTTTGGCGTGAATTCGGCCCCTGGAATTTTCCAGTCCCTCGTGGAACGCCTTTTAAAGGGGCTTCCAGGCGTCCTCCCATACTTCGACGACGTGTTGATAACAGCGGGGAGCGAATTAGAGTTAGCCAAGAGGCTAGATGGGGTTCTCTCAGTGTTCGAGAGGGCAGGACTTCGATTGAGGAGGGACAAGTGCGTATTCTTCACGAGGGGGGTAGAGTTTCTGGGGTTTAAGGTAACCCCGGATGGAATCAAACCCTCCGAGTCCAAGGTAGCGGCCGTGAGAGACGCCCCTCGCCCCACCGCGAAACCGGAGCTGCAGTCATTCCTAGGGCTCCTAAATTTCTATCACTCCTTCCTGTCTCGGAAGGCATCGGTCGCGGAGCCACTGCACGCGCTACTTAAGAAGGACACGGTTTGGCGGTGGGGGGACAAGCAGGAGAGGGCATTCAAGGAGCTTAAGTCACTCCTGTCTTCGGATGCGGTCCTGACCCATTTTGATCCGAAAAAACCAGTGGTGCTAGTCTGTGATGCGTCCCCGGTGGGGGTGGGGGCGGTCCTGTGCCACGTGTTGGAGAGCGGGAGGGAAGCCCCGGTGGCGTACTACTCAAGGTCCCTCTCGAAAGCCGAGTGCAATTACGCGCAAACAGATAGGGAGGCCCACGATTTCTTATACGGCCGCGAGTTTACGGTAGTGACAGATCACAAGCCGCAGCTGGGGATCTTCACTACCGGCAAACCAACCCCACAAATTCTATCCCCCAGGATGCTGCGTTGGGCCATTTTTCTCAACGCCTACCAATATGAGCTGGTCTATCGCCCAGGGAAGGAGATCTCCCATGCGGACGCCCTGTCCCGATCCCCTCTCCCTAGTTTAGGGGACCCCACGAGTGAGGTAGAGCAGGAACACCAAGTCCTGCTGATTGAGTCTCTCGACTCACCCCCAATTGTGCCGGCCGACCTCGCCAAGGCCACGGCGGCCGACAAGATCCTGGCCCAAGTTAGTTCCTGGGTTAGAAAAGGGTGGCCCACCTCTCCCCCCGAGGAACATTTCAAGCCGTTTTTCAGGCGCAGAGTAGAGCTTTCTCTGGAAAGGGGCTGCTTACTCTGGGGCCAGCGGGTGGTTATCCCAGAGAAGCTGAGGGCCAAGGTGTTGAGGCTACTGCACACCAGCCACCCCGGGATCGTGCGCTCCAAGGCTCTGGCCAGGAGTTTCTTTTGGTGGCCCCAGATAGACGGGGACATAGAACGCCTAGTGGGCACGTGCGAGAGCTGCCAGAGCTCTCGGCCCGAGGAGTCCCGGTTACCCCATAGGGAATGGGATACGGCCCGCGGGCCATGGTCCTGGATCCATGTCGACTTCGCCGGCCCTTTCCGCGGGTCCATGTTTCTCCTGGTAGTCGACTCCTACTCAAAGTGGTTGGAGGTAATTCCCATGAACAGCACTTCCTCTGCCGCAACCATTAAACAGTTGCGCAAGCTCTTTGCCTGCTTCGGCCTGCCAGACGTCCTTCTGAGCGATAACGCTAGTACCTTCACGTCGGCAGAGTTCAAGACGTTTATGGAGAGGAACGCTGTCAGGCACGTAACCGCTGCCCCGTTCCACGCCTCCAACAAACGGTCAGGTAGAGCGCCAAGTGCGCACTACGAAAGACGCACTGCGGCGCATGGGTCCCGGTGAGTTGAACTTGCATCTGTGCCAGTTCCTCATCTGCTACAGGACAACCCCTTTAGCGTCAGGTTTCTCCCCAGCCGAACTCCTCATGAGGAGGCGTCCGGTAACACTGTTTGACCGGATGGATCCGTCCAGGGTGGAGGATGAAAGGAGAAACATAAGCATAGGGGGAGAGAGCTCCAAAAGTTTTGCGGTAGGGGACCCGGTTCACTGCAGAAACTGCGCGGCCTCGGGGCCAGCGTGGGTGCCAGGGACAATTGTTGAGCAAACGGGGCTGGTATCCTACAGGGTCGAGACTAGTTCAGGTCTACTCTGGAGAAGGCACGCCGACCAACTCCGAAGGCGAGTCACCGGCGAGGGGGAATCAGCGTTAGGGTCCTCCCCCACCCGCATTACCCAAGGGGGAGACACGGCGGAACCCGCGGACACGGATGCATATCCTGGGTTCCCAACCACGGAGGAGGATACTTTGAAAGAGAGGGATCAGTTAGATGATGATTATGAGTTGCAGTACCAGGGGGGTGTAGCGGAGTGGTCCCCCACCCGTCCTAACGAGAAGAGGGGTTTCAGTTCAGCCCCTGGTACTTCCAGTCCCCCTAGCCCTTTTGTTTTGGAGTATACAATAGCTCCTGCTCCCCGGAGACCAACACCCCCAAGACAGGCAACAGGGGCGAGTCCGCCCACCACAGTCTCTAGAACGCCCGGACAGGGTGTGGGGGGTGGCGAGGCCACGAGGGCCTCTTCGTCGGTCCCGAGATTCGTACTGGAGGGGTCCCCAAACTCCTCAAACGGCAGGCAGGGATTCACTTCCCAACTATTCATTCCATTCCCGTCCCCCAATGCAAGGTTACCACAGACGCCACACCGAGCCGCTAATGAGTCCCCCCTTTCCATTGCAGGGCAGGACTCCGCGGAACCAGGAGCCTCCGGCTCCCCTGTGTTAAGTCAAGCGGCCGCACGCCCCAGGCGCACATGTGGCAAGCCACAATGGTTGAGGGACTTCGTCCCATCCTAGGGGGGAGGGATGTTATGTATGCATGTACAATGTTACTTTAAATATATGAATGTAATCAGTCTCACATGGTCCACATTGCCCAAATCACGAACAGCCGCGGGAAATTCCCCACATGATCAGGAGCTACAGAAAACAACTGCAGAAGAGAGGCGTGACCTGGGCGAGGCCACGCCGGTAGCAGCCAATAAGCTGCCGTGCAACAAGATTCAAATGTATTGTGTTATGGTATATAATGAGATGTATCTCCCCCATGACCTCATGTTCATGCTGAGCATCAATGAATAAACCTGTGTTAGTCCTTCCTGCGACTCCTTC
The DNA here is from genome assembly GCA_035047345.1 of Bradypodion ventrale. NCBI lineage: Eukaryota > Metazoa > Chordata > Lepidosauria > Squamata > Chamaeleonidae > Bradypodion > Bradypodion ventrale. The sequence continues at coordinate 137,679,528 of JAWDJE010000002.1, read as the reverse complement.
TTTGTCTTCCGTGCAAGACACTAAACTATTCCAGCTAGCTTCTGTAAATCTGGAATGAAGAGAGAGGCAGTGTCATCTTGTTCTTTGTTTCAGGCATCAAACTATCTTGGAAGACCATCAGTTGGGCAACAACCCTAAAAAAAAAGTTCACACACAGAACAAGCTGATCTCCGTACAGGGTAAAAGGTAAATGTTTGTCAGAAAATGCTTTATGTTTGACAGGAATTTTAGTTAGGAGCAGTTGCAGACACTGCTTTTATCATATTATTGCAACAGCAAGAACCCTACTATCAAATTATATTTGTATAAAAGAAGTCATGTAGGTTTTGGCAGCAAATTCCCTCACAGTAAAAAGGACTGCCTAAGACGCTGGCTGGAAGGCGGAAGGTGAGCAGTTCGATTCCCGAGTACTGCTGGACGAAATGAGCTCCCGTCTTTGTCCCAGCTCCTGCCAACCTAGCAGTTTGAAAGCAAGAAATGGCAAGTAGATAAATAGGGACCACTTCAGTGGGAAGGTAACAGCGTCCCGTGTGCTTCGGTGTCTAGTTATGCCTGCCACATGACCACGGAAACGTCTGCAGCAGCAGACAGCGCTGGCTCTTCGGCTTTGAAACAGAGATGAGCACTGCACCTTAGAGTCGGATACGACTGACTTTCGAGCAAGGGAAACCTTAACCTTTACCTTTACCTTTTAAAAAGATACTAATGTGAGTCTAGGGAGCACATTAATGAGCAGCAATTTTCTATCAAAACCTATGCACTTTTGTTTACACAAGTGCTTATAAACTCTGCTTGTCTCTCCATCCCAGAACTACCCCAGCAGGGCTGAGTTTGTGGCCACACTTTTTCAGTGCCACTACTGACCAAAGATAAACCTCACAATGGTCTCCGTCTCTGCTCCAAGTCCTGGAAACCATTTATTTTATCTACGATAAATTTTGCTCTGAGATAAAGTGACAGTCTGTTGCTGATTCTAACTGGAATCTGTTTCTCCAAGTGTCTGCTCCATATTGCTTCCTTGTAAAGCTAGTCCAGCCAGCTCCTTTTTTATTTCTTCTCGCCAAGAAGCTTGTGTAAGACAAGCAGAGCTATGAGTTTGCAAATTGCAAGGAACAAAAATGATAAAATCACCCACATGAGGTAACTTTATGCTAAAGTCTCAATGGCTTAAAATGACTGCTAGCGACTTCTCATCTGTTCCTCTAATTTGGGCCTTTGTTGGAAAGGACCAAAGGGTAGAGCTACTTCAGTTAAATTCTTTTTAAAATAAGTTCCTTTTAAGTAAAACTGAACTAATAGTTTCTGTTTACTATACTGTATCTCATAAGACAATACTCATAAGACAATAGTGGTGTCCATACTTCAAGCATTCAGCATTTACTTTACTATATGAAAAATTAGATCCTAGATCCTGAGGTCAACCAAAGAATCCGGCAAGAAAGCGTGTGTTTAGAATTAAAGTATTTGTTTCTGAGGACAGAACAGAGTACGACCAAAAAATATGCTATTTGCTCCAAGATCTCTCCAGTTCAGACCAAAAAATATGCTATTTGCTCCAAGATCTCTCCAGTTCAGCAGTATTACAAAGTCACTTTATTGTTGAAATTTTTGAAGTCGTAGCTGTGTTAATCTGTGCAAGCATAGGGGCCATTCAACAATTACGTGATCCTTTTTCTGGGGAAAATTGACCATGTAATCCAACCATATTTTTCACTTTGACCCCCTTTCCCCCCTTAAAATTACGTGATCTGAACCAAATCACGTAATTTGTGGTGGCGCTGCAGGAGAAATGGGTGGGCAGGCCAATTGCACTGAAGCAGGAAGTGATGCTCTAGCCTAGCCTCTTGCTCTCCCTGCAACCAGAAAGCATGGCTTTCCCCCTCCACTTTCACCGCATGGAGCAAGGCACAAAGGTAAAGAAAACCCTTTCTTTTTATGCGCAGGTTTGGTTTCCCACTGTCGGTTAGAAACAGCTCCAAATGGATTATGTAATTTTGACCTGACCACCCCTGAAATGACGTAATTTTTGTGTAATTCGGATGGCAGACCCCGTCTCCTGCCCTTTGAAGATCACATAATTGTTGAATGGCCCCATATCAGAGAGTAAACAACACAAAAACAACAAAAAAGACTAACTGCTGTATTTTAATGTGAGCTTTCATGGCTCAAGTCCACTTCATCAGACATAAGACTAAGATGTTAGACACATCAGTTACAGAGGTACAGAATGGCCTTTTTTTTGTTGCCCTTGTTTTTCTTAAAGTTTCAAGTCAGAAATCCTTGCCTGTTTACTATAAATCACCTAGACATCTAGCTAGCAGTTCTACCTTCTGCCTAGGAGATAAAACAAACCTGTTCCTATGACTAGGCTGCACTATACAACATCAGAACCCTCAGTCTCCTGAGAAAGCTGTGATGACTGGGGGTGCAGCTTCTGTAATACTCTAGCACAGTGGTGGTGAACCTTGGCACTCCAGGTATTCTTGGACTTCAATTATCAGAAGCTCAAGTCAGCACTCCTGCTGATCAGAGCTTCTGGAAATTGAAGTTCAAGAAAACCTGGAATGCCAAGGTTCACCATCACTGCCCTAGCAGATGAAACTGTACCCATCAGTCACTGAGGGCAGAGCAAACACATCGGACCAAAACTGTCACAGGGAGAAATATTTCTGTATCTTTGACAGTTCCCTGACACTCTGAGAGATGTTCAGTGCATGAAGCCACTCTTTCCATTTCCCTGCTGGCAAAAGTCATCATTCCCTTGCTCGAAAGCCAGTTGTATCTGACTCTAGGGTTGAGTGTTCATCTCTGTTTCAAAGTCGAAGAGCCAGTGCTGTATGCTTCTGCAGATGTTTCCGTGGTCATGTAGCAGGCATGACTAGACACCGGAGCGCACAGAACGCTGTTACCTTTCCACTGAAGTGGTCCCTATTTATCTACTTGCAATTTCTTGCTTTCGAACTGCTAGGTTGGCAGGAGCTGTTCTGGATTACCTGTATTTTATTGATTTTTAGATTTTTTATTATTTTTAATTGTTTTTGTAAAAAATGCTTTTGGTTGCAAATTTTCTTAGGAATGTTCACTGAGATAAAATAAACCACATTGCCTACGTTATTCCTAATTGGTTGCAATCCATCCACTATTTAAAAAACAAATGGCATTAATACTGCATGTTTGGAAGCAGCTGCAAACACATGAACACCATATGTAAGTTGTACGTGCACATATGATTTTCTTTTATATAATGAGCGAAGAAATGATGCAAACCATACTAAATGCTGTTCATATAATAAAAAGTAGGCCAAGATGTGTTGGGATCTCAATCTCTCACATTTTTTGACCCCACAGCTGTAATATAATATTTATTGACAGGTTTAAGTCACAGAATGGAAGCGCACGGAACGCTGTTTACCTTCCCACCGAAGTGGTCCCTATTTATCTACTTGCAATGTCTTGCTTTCGAACTGCTAGGTTGGCAGGAGCTGGGACAAAGACGGGAGCTCATTCCATCCTGTAGTTCTCGGGAATTGAACTGCTGACCTTCTGCCTCCCAATCAGCGTCTTAACCACTTGAGCCACTGCAGTCCTTAAAGTCATCATACATTATGGCAATTTGAAAATAAAAGGAGGTAATATCACTGTTTTTCATTTTGTCCTGAGTCTTGCTTGACAGTGTCTCGCGGAGCATGATTGCAATCTTCTGGCCTTTCTCTGCCACCTGAAAGGGGTAAGCAGGAAGAATTACATTTTCTGCTTCAGGGTATAACTGCAAATTACTTAAAGAACATTGTGTTCCTGGAAGTGTGTATGTGTGGGGTTGGGGGGTGGGGTGGGGTGAAGGGGCCTGGTAGGCAAACAATATCTAAGTACAAAGAAGAAAAAGGAAAGGAGGAAAGGAGTGGCTGGCTGCAGGTTTTCAGAGATGCAACAGAAACAACAAACATGGCATCAAAAAGACGTAGACATTCACGGACCTGCTTTGATTTTTTAACACATATATGCCTGTGGGTGCAATCTATGTATAAAATCATATGTCCACAAGGCACTCAGCTGCTTTTTCAGCAAAAGTTGAAGATTTGGTTATTTGGTGTCTTGCACAGGAGACAAAGAAGGAGTCGCAGGAAGGACTAACACAGGTTTATTCATTGATGGTCAGTATGAACATGTGGTAATGGCGGAGGTACATCTCATTATATACAGTACATAACACATTTGAATCTGGTGCACGGTAGCTCATTGGCTGCTACCGGCGTGGCCTCGCCCAGGTCACGCCTCTCTTCTTGTAGTTGTTTTCTGTAGTCCTTTGTCATGCGGGGAATCTCCCGCGGCTGTTCGTGATTTGGGGAATGTGGACCATGTGAGACTGAACGCTCGCAGCTGCCCTCTATGGGCGGCTTCTCGCGTTCCTTAGCAGCTGAGATACATTGTGGTTGTGGCTGGTTACATTCATACATTTAAAGAGACATTGTACATGCATACATAACATCCCTCCCCCCTAGGATGGGACGAAGTCCATCAACCATTGTGGCTTGCCGCAAGTGCGCCTGGTGCGTGCGGCCGCCTGACCTAATACAGGGGAGCCTATGACTCCTGGCTCTGTGGAGTCTCGTCCTGCAACGGAAAATGGAGACTCGTTAGTGGTTCTGTGGGGAGCTTGCGATGCCCTTGTCTTGGGGGACGGGAATGGAATGAACAGCTGGGAAGTAAACCCCTGCCTATTTCCTGAGGAGCCCGGGGACCCTCCCAGCACGAACCTCAGGACCGACGAGGATGCCCTCGCGGTCCCGCCACCTCCTGCTGTCTGTTCGGGAGTTCGGGAGATTGCGGCGGGGGCGGGCGAGCTCCCGCCGGCTGCCTGTCTTTTAGGGGCCGGAGCAATGGTGTACTCTAGGATGCAGGAATCGGGGGGGCTGGAGGTACCAGGGGCTGAACTGAAACCCCTCTTCTCGCTAGGACGGGTGGGGGACCACTCCGCTAACTCCCCCTGGTACGGAAAATCAAAATCATTACTAAACTGATCCCTCTCTTTCAAATTATCCTCCTCTGTGGATGGGAACCCAGGATACGCGTTTGTATCCGCGGGTTCCGCCGTGTCTCCCCCTTGGGTAATGCGGGTGGGGGAGGACCCTAACGCTGATGCCCCCTCCCCTGTGACTCGCCTTCTGAGTTGGTCGGCGTGCCTTCTCCACAGTAGACCTGAATTGGTTTCGACCCTGTAGGATACCGGCCCCGTTTGCTCCACAATTGTGCCCGGTACCCACGCTGGTCCCGAGGCCGCGTAGTTTCTGCAGTGAACCGGGTCCCCTATCGCAAAACTTTTGGAGCTCCCTCCCCCCATGCTTATATTCCTCCCTTCATCCTCCACCCTGGACGGATCCATCCGGTCAAAAAGTGTTACCGGACGCCTCCTCATGAGGAGTTTGGCTGGGGAAAAACCTGAGGCTAAGGGGGTTGTCCTGTAGCAGATGAGGAACTGGCACAGATGCAGGTTCAACTCACTGGGACCCATGCGCCGCAGTGCGTCTTTCGTAGTGCGCACTTGGCGCTCTACCTGACCGTTTGTGGCGGGGTGGAACGGGGCAGCTGTGATGTGCCTAATTGCGTTTCTTTCCATGAACGTTTTGAACTCTGCAGACGTGAAGGTACTCGCGTTATCGCTCACGAGAACGTCTGGCAGGCCGAAGCAGGCAAAAAGCTTGCGCAACTGCCTAATGGTTGCTGCGGAGGAGGTGCTGCTCATAGGGATTACCTCCAACCACTTGGAGTAGGAGTCGACTACCAGTAGGAACGTGGCCCCGCAGAACGGGCCAGCGAAGTCGACATGAATCCTGGACCATGGCCCACGGGCCGTGTCCCATTCCCTGTGGGGTAGCTTGGATTCCTCGGGCCGAGAGCTCTGGCAGCTCTCGCACGTGCCCACTAACCGTTCTATATCTGCGTCTATCTTGGGCCACCAAACGAAACTCCTGGCTAGGGCCTTGGAGCGCACGATTCCCGGGTGACTGGTGTGCAGTAGCTTTAGCACCCTGGCCCTCAACTTTTCGGGAATGACTACCCGCTGTCCCCAGAGTAAGCAACCCCTTTCCAGGGAGAGCTCCACTCTGCGTCTGCAAAACGGCTGGAATTCCTCCCCCGGGGAAGTAGTGGGCCACCCTTTTCTAACCCAGGAGCTGACTTGGGCTAGGGTCTTGTCGGCCGCCGTCGCCTTGGCGAGGTCGGCCGGAACAATGGGGGGTGAGTCGAGGGCCTCGATCAGCAGGACTTGGTGGTCCTGCTCCACCTCGCATGTGGGGTCTCCTAGGCTAGGGAGAGGGGATCGGGATAGTGCGTCTGCATGGGAGATCTCCTTCCCTGGGCGGTAAATCAGCTCGTACTGGTAAGCGTTGAGGAATATAGCCCAACGCAGCATCCTGGGGGATAAAATTTGGGGGGTCGGTTTGCCGGTAGTGAAGATCCCCAGCAACGGCTTGTGATCAGTCACCACCGTAAACTCGCGGCCATACAAAAAGTCATGGAACTTTTTCGTTCCCGCAATTATGGCTAGGGCCTCCCTATCCGTTTGCGCGTAATTGCGCTCAGCCTTTGAAAGGGACCTTGAATAGTACGCCACCGGGGCCTCCCGCCCGCTCTCTAGCACGTGGCACAGGACCGCCCCCACCCCCACCGGGGACGCATCACATACTAGAACCACTGGTTTTCTCGGATCGAAGTGGGTCAGGACAGCATTCGAGGAAAGGAGTGACTTTAGCTCTTTAAATGCTTTCTCCTGCCTGTCCCCCCACCGCCAAGCCGCGTCCTTTTTTAGTAGGGCGTGCAGTGGCTCCGCGACCGATGCCTTCCTTGGCAGAAATGAGTGATAAAAATTGAGGAGCCCTAGGAAAGACTGCAACTCTGGCTTTGTGGTGGGGCGGGGGGCATTCTTTACGGCCGCGACCTTGGACTCCGAGGGGCGAATTCCCTCTGGGGTTACCTTAAACCCGAGGAATTCGACCTCTCTTGCGAAAAATACGCATTTGTCTTTTCGAAGGCGAAGCCCCGCTTTTTCGAAAACTGAGAGGACCCCATCTAAGCTCCTGGCTAGCTCTGCCTCGCTCCCCGCTGTTATGAGGACATCGTCGAAGTAGGGGAGAACACCTGGGAGTCCCTTTAATAGGCGTTCCACGAGGGCTTGGAAAATCCCGGGGGCTGAATTCACGCCAAACTGGAGGCACGTCACTTTAAAGGCTCCCTTGTGGGTTACAATCGTCTGTGCGGCGGCAGCAGCTGGGGTTACCGAGAGCTGCTGATATGCCTGCGCTAAGTCTAGCTTGGCGAAACACCTCCCCCCATGTAACGTGGCCAGTAGGTGGCTGACCACAGGCACCGGGTATGCATTTGGCCGAATGGCCTTATTAATCGTACATTTATAATCCGCACAAATCCTGACCTCCCCGTTTGATTTAAGGGCCGTAACAATCGGCGTTTCCCATTCCGCCGAATCAACTGGAACCAAAATCCCCTGCCCCAACAGTTTGTCCAGTTCCGCCTCGATCTTGTCCTTTAGGGCGAATGGCACTCTCCTTGGCTTGAGGCGGATGGGCCGGATCTCTGGGTCCAGTTCAAAAGAGACTGGGGGGCCCCTGTACGTTCCGAGCCCCTTTTTGAAAACGTCCGGGTGCGCATTGCACACATCCCGCATTGGGTCAGTCTCGATGGCGTTAATGCCGGACAGTTCGATTCCCAGGGGAGCAAACCACTGTGTTCCCAGAAGGCAGCATCTCCCCCCCTTGAGGACGACTAGGGGCAGTCTCTCGGAATAGTTCTTGAATTTTACTTTGAACTTTCCCACCCCCAACACTGGAATCCCATTTTCCTGCACGTCCCGCAAGTTTGACCTTAAGGCCCGCAGTTTGGGCCGCGCCTCTGGGGGAATGCGCATGTACTCTCTCTGGGATAGGATAGAATAGGATGACCCCGAGTCTATCTCCATTCTCACTGGGAGCCCCTGTAACTGTACCTCAACGAAAAAACGTCGGTGCTCCAGTCCCACGCGGTTGACGCCTTCCTCGTCGAAGCCGGTTGAGACCTTCCTCGTGCCGGTCACCTTACGCTGGTGTCCCCGGGGGTGACTTGGGCCGCTCCTGTCCTCGGTCCGTCCGCGCCTGCAAACTCTGGCGATGTGCCCTTTCCGGCCGCAGTTGTGGCACTCGGCCTTGCGAAACGGGCACCTCGTGCAGTCGTGGGGCGCCCCACCACCGTCGCAACAGCGGTCTTGCCTGTCGCGGGTCTCACGCTTCTCCCCGCGCTTCCGTATCCGCTGGACGTCGTCGTCCTCGCTGGAACAGGGGTCTGCCGTCGTAGACGACTCCTCGGACATCGCTGGTGAGCCGGCGGGCGGCTTGGGGGCCCGCCAGGCAGTCTTTGTCGGTGTCCGCCGGGCCGCTTGCACTGGCGACTTGGCCCTCTCGGCCGCGGCCCCTCGGGACTTAAACAGCCTGACCCCGCTCCTGGCCTCCTCGGCTGCTTGGGCCTCCCGCAGTACCTCGTTGAACGTGAGGCGGCTGTCGCGGGTCATCAGGCGCCTCTGCAGCTCCTCGTCCCTCAAACCGCACAACATGCGGTCTCGGAGGGCCTGGTCCAGGTCGTCCCATTGGCAGTGCACCGCTGCCAGCCGGAGGGCCGCCGCGTAGGCGGACACGGATTCGCCTGGGCGCTGGTCTCGCCGGTGGAACGCGACCCGGGCTGGGAAGATTGAGACCGGCGGTTGGAAGTGCTCACGAAGCTTCTCCAAGATGCGGTCGATGGGCACTTCGTCCACCTTTCGGGGGGCCACGAGGGTCATCAAGATCCGCATCGCGGCCGGTCCCACCTGGGACAGGAAATGCGAGCGCATTTTCGCGTCGTCGTCGACACCGGCGGCCTCCATCGTGTGCCGAAACTGGCACTCGTAGAGCTCCCACTGCTCGGGTTCGCTGACATCGAACTGGTAGGGCTTGACTTTGGGATTCGCCATCAATCCCATCCTCGTCGCCAATTTGGTGTCTTGCACAGGAGACAAAGAAGGAGTCGCAGGAAGGACTAACACAGGTTTATTCATTGATGGTCAGTATGAACATGTGGTAATGGCGGAGGTACATCTCATTATATACAGTACATAATACATTTGAATCTGGTGCACGGTAGCTCATTGGCTGCTACCGGCGTGGCCTCGCCCAGGTCACGCCTCTCTTCTTGTAGTTGTTTTCTGTAGTCCTTTGTCATGCGGGGAATCTCCCGCGGCTGTTCGTGATTTGGGGAATGTGGACCATGTGAGACTGAACGCTCGCAGCTGCCCTCTATGGGCGGCTTCTCGCGTTCCTTAGTAGCTGAGATACATTGTGATTGTGGCTGGTTACATTCATACATTTAAAGAGACATTGTACATGCATACATAACAGGTTACCTCCTCAAAATCAAAAAGCCTAGAAACAAATCTCAATGGTTATACAGTGGAACTTCGACATACAAATGGTTTGACTTACAAAAAATTCGACATACAAATAGAAATCCTGTCTAAAAAATAATTTGACATACAAATTTTAATAGGAAAAATTCGACATGCAAAAAAATATATATACAGTGACATCTAGTGGCCTCTACTCGTAGTCCAATGTGTTTTCAACATACATTTCCCCCCAGCATACAAATAACCTTGTGGAATGGAAAAAAAAGTATGTAGAGGTTTTACTGTATAATGGCCAAGGTGAATAATTCCTGTTCATGGTGCTGAAGTGGACTTAGAAAATGCTTCAGAGTGGTCCGTGCCCTATTTAGAGCAGGGTATGCCTTGTAAAGACAGTCCTTTCTTTAAAAGCATCTTCTGTCTGAAGGGCTCTTGAAGTTGCTTGTCTGCCAGTAGCACGTGGATGGCAGACTGAGCAAGCAAACAGTTGCCAATTGGTCTGCCATCTTCACCATTAGAATTTGATGCTTTGTAGTTCCTTCCTCTTCTTCTATCTATTTTGCCTTTGAGTGCAGCAGATCTAAGTAACGTGGCTGTGTTGCATTCCAATCAAATTTTTCAATGTACTTTGGCCACCAAATGAGAAGAGAGGACTCACTCGAGAAGACCTTGATGCTGGGAAACATCAAAGGCAAAAGGAGAAGGGGCGGCAGAGGATGAGGTGGCTAGATGGTATTGTTGATGCAATGGCCGTAGAGCTGAGTGGGCTGCGGTGGATGGCGGAAGATAGGGGAGCCTGGTATGCAGTACTCCATGGGGTCACAAAGGGTTGGACTCGACTATGCAACTGGAAAACAACAACAACAACAACAACAACAACAACAACAACAAATCTATTAACAGATGGAATTTTATATACATTGGAATTTTCTTTTGTCTTCTTTTTTGTGGGGGGAGGGGAGTCTTTTTATACGTAGCAAACCTGTAGGTCCCTTCCTCTTATTTTTTTTATTTTTTACAATATTTTTATACAACTTTCCTCACTCAGGGGTGACCTAAAGTAGTTCACAAGATGAAAAAAAAATACAGTAATACCTCATACAAAGTCCGGTTTGTACAACATCGAATTCATACAACATTACCTAATTCCTTGAAAAAAGTTGCCTCACACAAAGTCGCTGTGACTTTGTATGAGGCATTGGGGTTTTTCCCAGGTTGCATTGTGCCTGGGCAGTATAAAAGGCAGGGCGCATGTATGCATTGCTCTTGTGGGTTTGGCATGAGGCGAAGAGTGTTTATCAAATCAAATCAAATTCTTTATTACAGCCCAAGGCCAACGAAGAGTGTTTAGGAGTGGTTTTGAGCGCGATTTTGGATTATTTTTCCCCGTCAGAATTTTTAGAAGCATTCCTGGGATTTTTTTGCAGCATTCTTCAGGTTCTTGGACAATCAGGGTTGTTTGACATGTTTTTGTAATGTATTTAGCCTTTAGACAATGATTTCTTAAAGTTCTGTCAGTTTCCTGTCTGTTTCCTTGGCTTTGCCCTGAAGTCTGTGCTGTTACAGTACAATGTGTCTCTATGGAAATGACGTTGTATGAGGCATCGCGGCAAAGAATTGGACGTTGTATGAGGCATCACGGCTAGGATTTTGCATGCCTCATACAAAGTCCAAATCCACATAAAGTCCAAACTTGTGGAACAAAGTTTGGACATTGTATGAGGTATCACTGTATCAGATAAAAGCATAAAATAAAACCCCTATCTAAAATCAGATTAAAACACATAGAAGCTATCTAATACAATAAAACCACCCTTACCCTCTTTTGTGTATGGGACCAAAGACACCAGGACAGCCGAAGAGCTGGCTTAACACAACTTTATTACATGCTGGTCAGAGGGAACATGTGGTAATGGCGGACGAACAGCCCAATATATACAGTGGCTATACATTTGAATGTGGCTCCTTGACAGTCTATTGGCTACTGTCCGCGTGACGTCATTTCAGGTCACGCCCTTCTTGTCCAGGTGAAGGTGGTGGCGGGAATCTTCCCGCGCTGTTGCTCTTAGGTGAGTCTTGGACCAATGAGCTTGGACGCTCGCTATTGCCATCTAGTGGTCACTAGCTCGCGTCCTAATAGGGTTACCGTGATGCAGCTGAGGTTACAATGTTACACATGGAAAAGGTTACATTGGATACACATGGATAGATACATTGTTTAAAGGCACATGCTTTAGAACACAACATCCCTCCCCCCTAGGATGAGACGAAGTCTCTTAACCAAGATGGTTTCTTGCACTCGCGTTTGGGCCGCGATGTGGGTTGGCCCCCCCGGGGGCCGCTCCCGCTTCCTTGTTCCCTGGACCCTTGTCCTGTAATGGGAGAGGGAGACTTGTTAGAGGCTTGCTGCGGTTTTGCAGCTTTAGGGGAAAGGGTAGATTCCGTTGTGGGTGAACCGGGGGCACCAGGGACTAACGTAAAACCCCTCTTCTCGCTTGGATGGGTGGGGGACCACTCCGAACCCCCCCCCGGTTCTGAAACTCAAAATTAAACTCTGTTGGGGGATCCCGCGGGATATCTACGAGGATAAATTCCTTCTCCTCCCCCCTTGGTGGGGACTCTGGACCCCCCTCTCCTCCCCCTTGGGCTAAACGGGTGGGGGAGAACCCTAACGTTGAATCAGTGCTGTCGTTGCCCTGACTTCCCGGGACCCGGCTCCGGAGCTGGTCCGCGTGCCGCCGCCACAGTAGACCATTGTTGGTCTCCACGTGGTACGATACGGGACAGGTCTGTTCCACGACCACCCCCGGTACCCAGGCTGGCCCCGCGCTGGCGTAGTTCCTGCAATGCACCGGGGCACCCACACTAAAACTCTTTGTGGCTTCTATCCCGATGTTCCTCCCCTTGTCTTCAACTCTCGTGGGATCTAGCCTAGTGAGAATGGTGGCCAGTTTCCTGCGCATTAAGAGCTCCGCGGGGGAGTATCCAGACGCCAACGGGGTCACCCTGTACCCTAGCAGAAACTGACACACTTGCAGGTTGAGGTCCCTGGGGCCCATGCGCCGCAGCGCGTCCTTCGTGGTGCGTACGAGGCGCTCCACTTGGCCATTGGTGGCCGGATGGAAAGGGGCGGAGGTGATGTGCCGGATGGCGTTAATCTCTGTGAATGCCCTGAACTCAGCGGACGTGAAGCAACTAGCGTTATCGCTAATTAGAGTGTCGGGTATGCCGAACGTGGAAAAAATTCTCCGCAAATGCTTTATTGTCGCGGCCGAGGAGGTGCTCGTGACTGGGATGACCTCCAACCACTTGGAGAAAGCGTCCACAACAAGGAGAAACAGAGTTCCTCGGAACGGGCCCGCGAAATCTATGTGTATCCGGGACCATGGCCCCTTAGCCGTGTCCCACTCCCTGTGGGGAAGACGGGCCTCTTCCGGTCTGGAGCATTGGCAACTCTCACAAGTGCCGACCATGTGCTCGATGTCGGCGTCTAACTGGGGCCACCAAAAGTAACTACGGGCCAGCGCTTTGGAGCGCACAATTCCGGGGTGGCTGACGTGCAGCAGTTTAAGCACCCGCGGCCGAAGGGATGTGGGAATCACCACCCGCTGCCCCCACAAGAGACACCCCCTCTCTAGGGACAGCTCCAACTTTTTCCTGAAAAATGGAGCGAATTCTTCCGCTGGGGAAGACGCTGGCCACCCTTTCTGTACCCAGGAGCTAACCGCCGCCAACGTCCTGTCTCTGCTTGTTGCTTTAGCGATATCGGCAGGTACTATGGGGGGCGAATCTAAGACTTCTATCATGAGCACCTGGTGGTCCGGCTCCTCCCCGCCCACGTGGCTGTGTGTCTGGGGGAGGGGGGGACCTCGACAGGGCGTCCGCATGGCTGATTTCTCTCCCGGGCCGGTACACCAACGCGTGCTGGTAGGCGTTGAGAAAAATGGCCCACCTAAGCATTCTCGGGGACAGGATCTGTGGCGTGGGCTTATCTGCGGTAAAAATGCCTAGCAGGGGCTTGTGGTCCGTCACGATGGTGAAAGGGTGGCCATAAAGAAAATCGTCAAATTTTTTGGTCCCTGCAATTATCGCCAGCGCTTCCCTGTCTGTCTGGGCGTAATTCCTCTCCGCTTGGGACAGGGACCTGGAGTAAAACGCTATTGGGGCCTCCCTCCCGTTTTCCAACACGTGGCATAACACTGCCCCCACCCCCACTGGGGATGCATCACAGATCAGTACTACCGGCTGTTTGGGGTCGAAATGGGTCAGAATGGCGTCAGACGCCAGGAGTTGTTTCAGTTCCGTGAATGCCCTCTCCTGGTCATCGCCCCACTTCCATGCCGCATCTTTCTTGAGCAACTTGTGAAGCGGCTCAGCTACCGCAGCCTTCCGTGGAAGGAAGGAGTGGTAGAAATTTAAGAGCCCTAGGAACGACTGCAACTCGGGCTTGGATGTGGGGCGAGGGGCTTTCTTGATGGCGGCCACCTTGGATTTGGACGGTTTGATCCCCTCGGGTGTTACTTGGAACCCTAAGAACTCAACCTCCTTCACGAAAAAGACGCATTTGTCTTTTCGCAACCTCAACCCCGCCTGTTCGAATGCCGCCAGGACCTTGTTTAGCCTTTCAGCCAACTCAACCTCACTCCCCCCCGTTATCAACACATCATCAAAATATGGCAAAACGCCATCCAGCCCTTTGAGGAGGCGTTCCACGAGCGACTGGAAAATCCCAGGCGCCGAGTTCACGCCGAATTGGAGGCGCGTCACCTGGAACGCCCCCTTATGCGTGACTATGGTCTGTGCAGCAGCTGCGGCAGGGGTTACCATGAGTTGCTGATAGGCCTGTGCCAGGTCAAGTTTAGCGAAACACTTTCCCCCATGTAACCTGGCTAGCAAATGGCTGACCACCGGCACCGGATACGCATTTGGGCGAATTGTCTTATTAATGGTGCACTTATAATCGGCGCAAATGCGAACCTCCCCATTGGCCTTCAATGCCGTGACAATTGGAGTTTCCCACTCCGCAGAATCAACAGGAACAAGAATCCCCTGGCCCACTAATTTGTCCAGTTCCGCCTCTATTTTGTCCTTTAGTGCGAAAGGCACTCTGCGCGGCTTGAGTCTTATTGGGCGGACCTCCGGGTCCAGGTCGAAAGTTACTGGGGGTCCATTGAATTTCCCAAGTCCCTTTTTGAAGACTTCGGGGTGCGCGTCGCACACCTCCTGTATTGGGTCAGACCCAACGGCGTGCACCCCCCCAATGAACAGACCCAGGGGCTGAAACCATTGAGTCCCGAGGAGGCTGCAATTACCCCCCTTAAGAACGACTAGGGGAAGTTCCGCGGCGTGCCGCTTATACTGGACCTGGAATTTCCCAACCCCCAACACCGGAATACTGTTCCCTTGCACGTCCCGAAGCGTGGACCTCAACGCTTTGAGCTTGGGCCGTACGCGGGGGGCAATTCTCAAAAACTCCCTCTGGGAAATAATGGAATATGAGGAGCCAGAGTCAATCTCCATCCTAACAGGGGCCCCTTGCACCAGTACCTCAACAAAGTAACGGGGGTGTCCCATGGACACGCTGAAAACTGGGGCGTCGTCGTCGCTGTCGTCGGAGATGCGGCCCACGCCGTCCTGCTTCCTCGTGGGCCGGGCGTCATCCTTTAGTCTCGTCGGGCGGTCTGGCCTCGCTGAGCAGTCGGGTGAGCCCCTCCGGTCCTTGCGCCGTTGTCTGCAGACTTTGGTGACGTGCCCGCGTCGCCCGCAGTTGTGGCACTCGGCTTTTCTGAACAGACACCTGGCACGGTCGTGAGCCGCCCCACAGCCGTCGCAACGCCGGCCCTCCTTCCGGACCTTCCGGATGTCCTCGTCGTCGCTGCTTTCGGCGGACGATTTCGAAATTCGCCGGGCAGTGTGCACCGCACTCTCTGTTTTGTCGGCCTTCGGCCGCCAGTCCTGGAGCTCTTGCACACCGGCCTTCGTGGCTTCCACGGCCTGTGCCGCTTTCAGGACCTCCTGCAACGTGGGGGGCGGCTCCTAATTCATCAGCGTGCGCTGAATCTCGGCGTCCTTCAGGCCGCATAGCACGCAGTCCCTGAGGGTGACTTCCAAGTTCTCCCATTTGCATGGGCCGGCAGCCAGGCGCAGGGCCGCTACGAAAGCGGCGACCGACTCCCCAGGCGCTTGGACTCGCCTCCAAAACGTGCTCCGAGCGGGAAACATCGCCACCGAGGGCCGAAAATGGTCTCGCAACACCGTCAGGAGCTCTTCTGCCTTGAATTCAGCCGCCTTTTTGGGTGCGATGAGGTCAATCAATACCCTCTTGCCGTCGTGCCCGAGCATTCTGGTGAGGATGGCTCTTTTCTTCGCCTCGTCCTTCACCTCGAACTCCACCAGCGCGCCTTGGAAGTCCATTTCGAAGAGTTCCCAATCTTGCGGTTTCGGGATGTCGAAACCGGCGTATGTCTTGGTCCCGTGGGCAGCCATCATCCCACCTTCGTCGCCAATTTTGTGTATGGGACCAAAGACACCAGGACAGCCGAAGAGCTGGCTTAACACAACTTTATTACATGCTGGTCAGAGGGAACATGTGGTAATGGCGGACGAACAGCCCAATATATACAGTGGCTATACATTTGAATGTGGCTCCTTGATAGTCTATTGGCTACTGTCCGCGTGACGTCATTTCAGGTCACGCCCTTCTTGTCCAGGTGAAGGTGGTGGCGGGAATCTTCCCGCGCTGTTGCTCTTAGGTGAGTCTTGGACCAATGAGCTTGGACGCTCGCTATTGCCATCTAGTGGTCACTAGCTCGCGTCCTATTAGGGTTACCGTGATGCAGCTGAGGTTACAATGTTACACATGGAAAAGGTTACATTGGATACACATGGATAGATACATTGTTTAAAGGCACATGCTTTAGAACACAACACCCTCCCTCCACCCACATTAAAAGGACAGCCTGGACAAATAACCCCCACGTGGGCTAAACAAGCCAGTGGGGTTGAGAAGTGGAGCCATTCATGCCCCACACCCGATGTCATAACTATGTTTTTACTGCTTTTCTGAAGGGGAGCAGCTCTGTCTGGAGGCGCAATTCAGATGGCAGGAGGTTCCAGAGGGCTGGGGCAGACACCGAAAAGGCTCTCCTCCTGGTCCCAATTAGATGTACTTCCTTAGCTGATGGGACCACTGCGGAGCCTCTCCTGTCTGCCTTCATAGATGGGTTGAAAACCTTGGGGTGACGCGGTCTCTTAAGTATCCTGGCCCACTGCCATGTGGGGCTTTAAAGGTCAAAACCAGCACCTTGAATTGCACCCAGAGGCAAACTGGTAACCAATGCAGCTCCCAGAGGCATGGCGAGGCACAGGCATAACGCCCACACCCCATCACCACCCGGGCAACCCAGTGCTGTATTTAGGATCTGTGGGCCCCTAGGCTGAAACTGTGGCACGGGCCCTACTGGGGAAAGTATTTTTTTAAAAAATTAACCTACAAAAACCGCATTTTCAACAATTATCCAATTAAAAACTGAAAAATAAACGTTTAAAGTTTAGTATTATGTAGGAATCGGGGCCGCTGGGGGCCTGAGGTCCCGGAGGAGACTGATCAAGGAACGATACGAGGCAGTATGGAGGAGGATAAGATCAGTAGTTTATTGAGAAAAAGACATCACCTTTTATAGATCAGAAGGCAAGGTAGAAAAAACCATCACCCGACAGTAAATCACATCACCTATTTACTCAGGTTAATTGGGAATCTCTCTTGGGGAAGTTAATTAGTGCGGGCAAACATTGACTGAAAACACCATTGCTCAAGGCTTAGACTAAGGCAATCATGACTCCTGTTTGCCTCTGGGATTAGACTGAAGCTCGGAGATGAGGGATTACTCTAATGGGTAACATATTCACTCTCTCAGCAAGTCCGCTGGTCAGGTCAAGGAATTGGGTGAATCAAACCCTATCATTTATCCACCCCCCTTAATTTCTCTCCACTGGCAAGGGCCAGGGGCCAGGAGCGTGCTCGCTAGGTTTAACCTCTGCCAGAGGCCATGCGTGCCAACTGGGCACGCGGAATCCATATATCCCCTTTTAATTTTTCTTAAGAGTCTGACCGGCGACTCTGCGCAAGAGAGGTACCAGCTGATGAGCGGGGATGATGCTTCGGGGTTCCTTCTTGGAGCGGCACCTTGATATCAGCGAGGGAATACATTGTGCAAAGCAGCAGAGTGCTATGCCTAGTATAATCACCCCCACGACCACTTTAAGTACCGTTTGAAGCCACCCCCACGGAATCCATGACCACATCCAGTTCCACAATGAACTCCACCAAGTTCCCCATGCAGACCCTTCTCTGATGCCCTGGACTATGGTGTGGAGGTCGGTGAGCTGGCTCTGGATTTTTCGGGAGTTGTCAGTAAGGTTGAAGCAACACATACCATGAAAGGATTCGCAACCCAGGTGGTGCAGCAATAAGAGATAGTCGATAGCCGCTCGATTATCAAGAATGGCATGGCGAAGCTCTGCCTGCTCTTGATTGAGGAGCGCTATCGCTGAGGAGGTATGGTTGATGGCCTTTGCTAGACCGCAAGCCAAGCGACCAATCCTCTTTGCGTTGCTGACGGCTAAGCCTGGCACGCCAAAGATGCTGACTGCCAAAGAGAGATATTCAGCAGGGCTCATTACTCTAAAGCTGCTCTCACATGAGCTGTCTAACTGGGTGGTGCGAGTGTGCCGTATGAGTGAGGGAACATCAACATTTGTGATATTTGTGCTTGGGGTGACCATATCCTTAGTAGGGGGTAACAATGTTAAACGACTGATACAGCATACAGAGTCTGAAATATTTGCAGGAATGTAGTTCCACGTATACTGGTTGCATGTGAAGAACCAACCGGATGGCAGGGTGACATGAGCGTACATGGTGCCAAGTGGTACCGGGTTATTGCAAGTCCAATTGCCACTGCCAACGTTGAGGCAGCGGCACCGGGTTCGACCCGCTGAAGCGCAGCCGTACATCCGTCCGCAGGTAGAGTTCGGGCTGACCGCCACCCGAGGAGTGTGGAGGGTGGCTGCATCAGCCGGCAAAGTCATTGTCAGCCGCATCTCCCAGCGAGCATATTCTGAAGAAGCCGCTGGGTTATACGGACTGAAAATCCTCTTCACAAGCCAATCCCCATCCCTGGGGTATGCGCCTGGAGAATGGCACACTGGGATGAGGCAGGTGCTCAAGATTGAGGCAGAACCAATGTCCTGTCTCAGGCAAAAATTGGACTGGTTGACGAGGCCCGCCAACCTTTCCCAAATGTTGTACTGCATCCGTGCAGAGAGGTCTCCGCCGGGCACTAGGTCGTTGGCCTCCAGAAGCAGGGAGAGGGTCAGGATGATGGTGAAGATCACGGTGTTGGCATCAATCTGGGCGAAGACTGCTGCTACGAAGTTCTCCGGTGTCAGCTCCCTCTCCTCGCGTCGGAGGGCGCCCTGGGCCTCACTGCAAAGGGTCTTGACCATCCCCCAGGTGATCCTCGGCGCTGGCGTCCGCAGCCGTCGCTTCTCCCGGCGGGTCTCCTCGGTCAGGGTGAGGTCCTCCATCTCCGGGATCGGACTCGGGTCGGTCTGGGTCCACGCCATGAGGTTCCAAGTGAGGCTTGACACACCGAGCTGGAATCCAAACGACACCTGTAGGAGACATAACTGCAGCATACCCTCTCCCCCAGGTTATGAGCGGCGCCGGGCCCCTCCAAGAAGGGTCCGGTGGCACCCGGTATCGGACCATCAGTCGCGGGAGAGCTTCCGAACGGCGGAAGTGCTTCTCCTGCGGCGTACAATCCGAAAAAACATTAAGGTGATTGTAAGTGAACAATACCTTATTCAGGCAATGCTGTGCCTGGCCCTGTGACTTGGGGAGGGCTGGTGGCTCCCCCCTTTCTGTTTGTTTGTCAATATAGGACTTGAGCGTCCGATTGACCCGTTCCACAATCGCTTGCCCCTGCGGATTGTAAGGAACGCCAAAAGTATGCTTAATATCCCAAGTTTGCCCATGGCTGCAATGCAGGAAAGGAGGTGCTGCTCCACGTGGGAAGCAGTCTCCCCTTTCTGCGCTGTAGCCCAAACGAACTGAGAAAAAGTGTCTATGCAAACGTGCATGTACTGCCATCTGCCAAACTGCGGGACGTGTGTGACATCCATCTGCCACACCTGGTTAGCCTCTGTCCCTCGTGGGTTGACCCCCCACGAGGGTCCCCCCCGGTGCCCCTGCACAATGCTGGCAAGAGCGAACTATGCCTTGGGCTTGAGAGAGTGGCAGATTGAACTGTCTGGCGAGCGCTTTGGCATTTTGGTGAAAAAAGGCATGACTCTGAATTGGAGTAGTAAAAACACCCAAAACTGAACGTTGCTGAATTTCCTTTGCTGCCGCATCCGCTCTGCTATTGCCCGTGGAAATCGGACCCGGTAGGTCTTGATGACTTCGGATGTGGGCAATATAGAACGGCTCCGTGCGGTTTTGCAAATGAAATTGAGCAGTGAGAAACAGACTAAGCAAATTTTTGTCTATCGCGGGAGTGATGTATGCTCCCGGTAGACTGTGAAGCAAATTCCTGACATACTGACTGTCTGTAATGATGTTTAAACGTTCCTTGGCGAAGGTGTGCAAGGCAAGGTTCACCGCTGCCAACTCCGCCCGCTGCGCGGACTTTTGTGGAAAAGTTAACAGCGTGCGCCAAGCTTGGCCTTCCTGCCAGGTGAGGACACCATATGTGCGCCCACCATCAGTAAAAACTGTCCTGGCCCCCTGAAGTGGAACCAGCAAAAGCAATTCAAACAAGCTGACTGTCTGCGTTTGGAGTGAGACAAGTCTGGGGTCCTTTGGCAAGTGGTAGGCCAAGCATCCGGTGAATCCTTCCAACGCAATTGGAAGCGAGTCACCGAGCTGCATCAATTGCTGAATTTGTTCCTTGGTGAATGGGACCACAATTTTGGCCAAATCGTGCCCTGAAATGTCCCTGGCTCTCAACCTTCCGCGGTAAACCACCGCGGAGACCAGTTCTTGGGGAGGAACGATGTTTCGTGGAGAGGTGTTCGGAAGGTACACCCACTCCACGATACTCGCCCCTTTCTCGGCATCTACGCCGAGCGCTCCAGTGAACATGGATCCTGACCGTACGATATACAAATTCAGGATCGGAGCATATGGCCCTGGGGTGATCCTATCTACCCATCGCTGGCTGAGAACTTGGTTGACCTTCTTGATAGCCAAGCGTGCGTCTCGAGAAATCTTTATCCGGTCTGCCGGCTGCTTACCTAAAGTTAGCAGCGAGAAGAGCGGTTTCAAAAGATCCGTATCCAATCGGAAATACGGTCTGGCCCAATTGATGTTACCTAAAATTTGCTGCAACTCTACAAGGGTGACTGAGTCCTGTAAATTGATCTGAGGCAAAACTGGTGCTGCGAAAGAGCGGAGAAGCCGATGACCCAAGTATGAGAAGGGCTCGGTTCTCTGCACTTTCTCTGGGGCAATGAGTAAACCTTTGTCCCCCAGGCTGGCCTGGAGGTCAGAAAACATTTCGCTGCCGAGTTGCGGCATCGCGACCAAGATGTCATCCATAAAATGGCAAACTATGGCTTTATGGTAAAGTCTTCGGAACTTTGCCAGTGCGTTGTGAACATAAATTTGGCACAGGGTGGGCGAATTGAGCATGCCCTGTGGCAAAAATTTCCACGCGTAACCCTGCGTGGGCTCACTGTGGTTCACAACCGGCACCGTAAAGGTGAACCTTTCCCGGTCCCGGGGGTCTAAGGGGATTGTATAAAAGCAATCCTTGAGATCTACGACTAGAATCTCCCACCCCTCGGGAATCATGTTAGGATTTGGGATGCCGCATTGAAGCGGACCCATAGGCTGTATGCATTTATTGATCTCTCTGAGATCGTGGAGGAGTCGCCACTTCCCCAACTTCTTCTTTATGACAAAAACTGGCGAATTTCATGGACTTGTGGACTGTTCTATATGTCCTGCGTCTAGTTGTTCTTTAACTAGCTGCTTGAGGGCGACTAATTTCTCTCCCACTACCGGCCATTGTTCTACCCAGACCGGCGTATCGGTAAGCCATTTAAGTGGCAACGCCATTACCCAAGGGTAAGCGTAGCACCGTACTGCTGCAAGATGTCTCGCCCCCAAAGGTTGATGTGCACGTCAAGAATGTGCGGCCGAATTACCGCTGTGCCGTCAGCCTTTGGGATTGTGACTTCCACCCACTCTCGGCTCCTAAACACTTCCTGAATTCCGCCTACCCCCCACACATCGGAGACTGGCTCAATGGCCCACTCCCTTGGCCACTGGCCTCTGCTTATCACGCTCACATCCGCTCCGGTATTGAGTAACCCTGAGAACGATCTTTTGTTCAAAAATACCTCGATAACGGGGCGCTGCTTCCACTCAATGTTGGTCTCCACTGTCGCTAAGACCTGGTATCCTTGCACTGCCTCACTGGCGCTCGAGCGGTCCTCTGACCGGGACTCGGAGCTGTCACTGAGCCTTCCCTGGCTATCTGCTGGCGAGTGAGAAGGAACCATGATCAGTTGCGCTAAGGTGTCTCCCTTGTGAATTGTTTGGGGCAGGTGAGTCCAAAGCTGAACTTGGAGAACGCCTGAAAAATTCGAGTCGACAACTCCTGGAATTACGAAAATTCCGCGTGCTCCAGCTACACTGCGGGGCAAAACTAAACCTATAAAGCCCTTGGGCAGTGGACCCATGTACTGGGAGTCCACTAGATAGACCGTGCCTGGCAGGTCACATGTAACGTCTGCCTGACAAGTCAAATCTAACCCTGTACTACCCTTGGGGCTGGCCTGTGCCCTCGCAATGTCTGGAATGTGACCGGGATTTAGTCTAGCTCTGGTGAGCTTTGGGTGAGGGGAGTCCCTGTTTGGACTGGGGCCAGAGACATGCCCACGTTCTGGTTTCCCGAATTTGGACAGTCTCGAGCCCAGTGGTAGCCTCTTTTGCACTTTGGGCACTGGGTTTTTGGAGCCTTGGGACGGCCGGACTTTTGTCCGCCTCCCTTGGATCGGCACTCCCTAGCGAAGTGTCCAACCTTGCCACAATTGTGACATGCTCCTGGGGTCTTACCCCTAGGTCTTTTACCCCCTTGCACCGCTGCCGCTAGCAAACCCATCTTGTAGGATTCTGTGCCAATGTCGGCGCAAGCTCTAATCATGTCCGTAAGGGTCAAATCAGGACGATTGCCCAGGGACTGCAAGATCTTACGGCAGTCTAAATTGGCATTGTCCTTGGCTAACTTCATCATGAGCTCTTGTTGGGCCTCCTCATTATCAATCTGCCTGCTAATTGCTTCCTCCAGGCGATTGATGAAGTCCATATAGGGTTCCTGGGCTCCTTGCTTGATAGCGGTGTAATTCTTAGCCGCTTTGCCAGTCGCTGGGACTTTGAAAAACGCCCTAAAGGCAGCCTTGGCCGACATCTGGAGAGTGGCGAGAGGCAAGTTGATCTGGGCATTGATGGGCTCAAAGGCACCTGAACCATATAACTGGTCAGGAAGTACTGCGCCTCCCATCCTGGCAGCCCTTGTCTGCGCCTCAAGGCGAAACTCGCTGTCCCAAATTAAATACTGGCTAGGGGTAAGCATCATCCGCATGACGGCTTTCCAGTCATGGGGAATCCACATGGTGTTCTCGCACACTTGCTGAAGCGTGCCCCTTGTAAAACGACTTTGGAGCCCAGTTTCTGAAATGGCTTTCCGTATAGCCATGAGAAGCTTATACGGGACTGGGGAATGTACTATCTGCTGGGCGCCCGTAAGCGCGTCCATCTCCATGCGGATGGGACATATCTGACTGAGCTCTGCTAGCTCCTCTACTGGCAATTCCCCCTTCCTGAGTTCTTCCTCTACTGTGCGCTGAAGGGCACTTTTGGTAGCTAGGGAACCCATTGCTATCTGAGAAGCGCCTGCGCTCCTCATTCCTTGCATTCCGTCGGTGACGTCTGCAGCTGTCACCAAGGGAAAGCTCCCTACGCTACTCTGCCTAAACTGGAGTGACGGATAGAGCGCCGTAGGCGCCATTGGTTCGGCTGGCGTATCTGGCAGATTTGGGGGTTCTTTGGCCTCTACCCGGACTGGCTCTATCTCCGCCAAGAGCTTCCTACATTTTCTCCATGTGCGAATTACGCCTCCTGGAGCTTTCGGGGGTTGCTGAATGCAGTCTCCTATCTGATCCCAGAGCTCAAGGGTTAACGTACCTACTTCTGGGTAAAGCAGGCAGTGTTCCCCTAGGTACACCAAAAGTCTCGCTAGCTCTCTGCTGTGAAAATGCACCTTAAATACCCTGGCCAGGATTCTGAACTCTCCCTCACGAGTTCTTTGGCTAGCGGATGGACGCTGTCGCTGAGGACAGGTCCCCATATTACCTGCGATTGGGTCCTCGGAAGATTCCTCCTCGGGACGAGTCGACGCGTCTGTGGCAGGCAATAGGTTCTGGCGACGACGCTTCTGGGTAGAGCTCGGAGCGTGGACTGCGGCCACGGGCCCTCGGTGGCCACTGCGCTGTCAGGGGCTCACAGCTGCCCTGAGCGGAACGCGTTTTTCCCTTTGGCGCAAGCCGCCGCGAAAGTCGGGAGCAAGCTGTAGGATGCCTCTTTGGACTGCCTCACCGCAGGCCGTCCCTCCGATCGGCTGGCTGCCGGACGGAGTGCCGCGCTGTCCTCCGGGATGATTCGGACACGGTTCAAGCACAGAACCGGACCGTGCGATCGCTACTCTGAGGAAGACCGCTCGGGGGTCGCTTACTCACGAGTAGATCACGTCGGGGTCACCAGGTGTAGGAATCGGGGCCGCTGGGGGCCTGAGGTCCCGGAGGAGACTGATCAAGGAACGATACGAGGCAGTATGGAGGAGGATAAGATCAGTAGTTTATTGAGAAAAAGATATCACCTTTTATAGATCAGAAGGCAAGGTAGAAAAAACCATCACCCGACAGTAAATCGCATCACCTATTTACTCAGGTTAATTGGGAATCTCTCTTGGGGAAGTTAATTAGTGCGGGCAAACATTGACTGGGAAAACACCATTGCTCAAGGCTTAGACTAAGGCAATCATGACTCCTGTTTGCCTCTGGGATTAGACTGAAGCTCGGAGATGAGGGATTACTCTAATGGGTAACATATTCGCTCTCTCAGCAGGTCCGCTGGTCAGGTCAAGGAATTGGGTGAATCAAACCCTATCATTTATCCACCCCCCTTAATTTCTCTCCACTGGCAAGGGCCAGGGGCCAGGAGCGTGCTCGCTAGGTTTAACCTCTGCCAGAGGCCATGCGTGCCAACTGGGCACGCGGAATCCATAGTATTAAATTATAGAAAATTTACGTACGACATTCCTATACAGTATTACTAAAACAAAAAAACCTGATTTTAAAAATTGATGTAGAATCACATGGTGGGGGCCCCCTTTGTGGTGCGGGCCCATAGGTTGCAGCCTAGGTAGCCTATGTTTAAATCCGGCCCTGGGGCAACCGCATTCTGGACCAGCTGCAGCCTCCGAATGGTCGTCAAGGGCAGCCCCATGTAGAGTGCATGTAATGGTGTTGAGTCTCCATGTTACACAGCGTGGGGATCTTTGGTTATCTATACTTTTCTTGCTCCAGAAACTAGTCTTAAACCTTTCTAGCCTAAAACTGTTTCTGTCTGAGAAAACACTCAGGATGACCCCACCCCAATATGAGACTTGTAGGAGTGCTTTGTGTGGTGTGTACTAGTTCTTTGAGACCCTTGGAAAGTGTCTTTCTCATGATCCCACCAATTAAAAAATGCCTTGCCTAAGGAACAAAGGTCAAAGGTCTTCTCAGCTGAGGCAACTTTCTTACACAACTTCTTTTAGGAGTGAATCAGGCATTGGTTTAATTATTTCTTACTTCTGCATTGATAAAAATGAACAGGTGAGCCAAAGTTTTGCTATACATGAGCACAATTGGTTTCAGTTCTTCTTGAAGGAAAGTGATGCTTGCTAATATTTGCATGTATACAGCACTGCAAAAACTATATCTTTGAAAACCCATTTTTCTGGAAAAGGAACCTTAATAAATCTTTACACACATCCTTCCTTTGATACAGATTTGTTCCTGGCTATGTCTAAGTGACTCGGGGTTTTAATCTATTGTAAGCCACCCTGAGTAGGGTTCGCCTGAGTGGGCAGCATAGAAATCTGAAAATTAAATTAAATTAAAATTAAGTAACCTAATTAATGAAATCATTAAAGGTATCTGACTCAGAAGTGAACTCTGCATAGGAAACTCTGTACTGCTAAATTTCACCCTCTGCAACAAAGCTTTGTATAAAATAATGCAAATGAAGATAAAAAGGCATGGAAAGCAAGAATCTGTTTGGCAAGAAAAGCCCCAGAAAGAACTAGGCATTTCAAGCTCCACCTAGTCCTCAATTGTTTAACAGAGTTCTCTTACACCAAACTTTAGGTCCTTCTAAGGACTGCAGTGGCTCAAGTGGCTAAGATGCTGACTGGGAAGCAGAAGGTCAGCAGTTTGATTCCCGAGTACTACAAGATGGAATGAGCTCCCGTGGGAAGGTAACAGCATTCTGTACACTCCGGTGTCTAGTCATGCCTGCCACATGACCACGGAAACGTCTGCAGCAGCAGACAGGGCTGGCTCTTTGGCTTTGAAACAGAGATGAGCACTGCACCCTAGAGTTGGATACGACTGGCTTATGAGCAAGGAAAACCTTTAATTAAACATTGCATCTCATGTGTTTTGAGCAGTCTTATCTAATTGCAGGTTGAATCCAACCCATTTTTAGAGTTCTTAAAGAAATTTCACCATGGCCTATGCCAGTGATGGCAAACCATGGCACTCTAGGTGTTCTTGAACTTTATCTCCCAGAAGCCCTGATCATCAGGAGTCCTGACTTGGGCTTCTGGTAACTGAAGTCCAAGAACACCTGGAGTGCCAAGGTTCACCATCATGGGCCTATGCTGTTGTCTGTTCATTGGTTTCTGTTGAAACAGTACTCCGTTTTTATTAAAGTATTCATTGTACTTATTTCAACCCACTTTTGATTGATTTTAATGGACTTTCTTGAGATTGTTGCTTCTTTTGAACAATGGCTCATTCAACTCATAGACTAAGTGAATGTTTTTCTGTCATGTGCCATGTGATTGCTGCAAAGTGGGGTGGGGGTGGGGAGAGAAGCTGATCTCTTTTGGTGTCTCTGCAATTATTCTAACTGAGTTTGGGATTCTTGTTTATAAATTATTTTTGGTAGGTCATGTTTCCTGTACATTGTAGTGAGTTTTAATGTCACTACAATGGCATAAAAACTGTTTTCCCTAGCACACAACACTAGAACTAGGGGGCACTCGATGAAACTTTTGGGTACTAGTTCTCAAACAAATAAGAGAAAGTACTTTTTCACCCAGAGGATTACTGGTCTATGGAACTCCCTGCCAGAAGAAGTGGTGACAGCTGTCAGTCTTGACAGCTTTAAGAAAGGATTAGACAAGTTCATGGAGGATAAGGGTATCAATGGCTATAATTATGGATACCTAAGTACAACCTCTGGGTTGGAGAGATAGGCAGGATATCTCTCAATGGCATGTTCAGGCAATCCTAAGCAGGTGAAGGCATCTGCTTGGGAATAATGCCCTGAAGGAAATGGTGAGCCACTGTGTGAGACAGAATGCTTGACTGGATGGGCTGTGGCCTGTTCCAGCAAGGCTGTTCTTATGTACTGATGCCAAGTAAAGGTTTTTGAATTTTAATTTGAGGCTAGCTAAACCTTGCAACTGATTTTTATTTCACATTGGTTGCAGGACAATGTTCTCCACTGCCCCTGAAATTAGCTGATTAGTTTAGATGGACAGCACAACCAGCACAGTAACATACACCACAATACAGTACAGGTATTTTCCAAAGCTAGAAGGAAATCTAGAAGGATAGCTAGGAGGGACTGCAGTGGCTCAAGTGGCTAAGACGCTGACTGGGAGGTGGAAGGTCAGCAGTTCGATTCCCGAGTACTGCAGGACAGAATGAGCTCCCGTCTTTGTCCCAGCTCCTGCCAACCTAGCAGTTCGAAAGCAAGAAATTGCAAATAGATAAATAGGGACTTCTTCGGTGGGAAGGTAACAGCATTCCATGTGCTCCAGTGTCTAGTCATACCTGCTACGTGACCACGGAAACGTCTGCAGAAGCAGACAGTGCTGGCTCTTCGGCTTTGAAACAGAGATGAGCACTGAACCCTAGAGTCGAATACGACTGGCTTTCAAGCAAGGGAAACCTTTACCTTTACTAGAAGGATAACCCTACTGCTACTCCCCACAGACACTGCACTTTGCTCAGTATTTTTCATGTTGTTCACACACTTGTTTATTTCCCAAGCCCTTACATCTCCAGTCCTGCAAAGCTGACTTGATAGCTTAGTGTAGGGCAGTGATGGCAAACCCTTTAGAGACCTTGTGCCCAAACTGCAACCCAAACCCACTTATTTATCACAAAGTGCCAACACAGTGACAGGGGAGGAAGGAAATCTCTTATTGGGCTGCTGGCAGAGGGGCGGGGAAAACTCTGTGCCGGGGGAGGGAGGAAGTGCTCCCATTGGGCTGCTGGGCAGATGGGCGGGGTGAACTCTGTGCTGGAGAGAGGGAGGAAGTGCTCCCACCAGGCTGCTGGGAAGAGGGGTGGGACAAACTTTGTGCTGACACACACCCCATAGGTTCATTCATTTCATTTCATTTTAATATTTCTATCCCGCTTTTCTCAGACCGATGGTTGACTCAAGGCGGTTTACATAAGACATGGAATGGCAAAACAAAAATTGCATATACAAAGTTACATAATTCAATTACTCAATCATACACAATAGAAATTCAATTACAATAATCACAATATATCAGCAATACAATACAATTTAATGGTTCACCACCATTGGTGTAGGGTTCTCAACCATTTCAAGTCAGGGGCCAGGCCATGCTCCCTGATTGGCCAGCCTAACAGCAAAACAACATTGTAGCTTTTTACAACTGGCAATAATGGAAAATCCCCGTGTTTTTTTTTTAAATTCAAACCTGCTGCAAAGGCTGGCCCTATTGCAAATGGTTGCAAAACAAACATATCTTGCAAGCTGATGCTTCACCTCCAAAGGATGGTCATCTCATCTATCCTCTCTAAACTCATATGTGAGGGTGGCAGGACCAAAAGAAGCCCTACTTTTATTTTAAAACCAGGGCAGGCTGATAAATCTTTCCGATATTGTGAACCCAAGTTATTTAGGGCTTTATGGGTAGAAACAGCCCTTTGAATTGAGCCTGGACATGGATAAGTAACCAGGTGTATGTAATAAAAATGAGTTAAAGAGTACTTCTGGGCATTTTCAGAACACTTCTACCACTGAACAATTACAACGTCTCATATGTTTTAAGATGCAAGTATCCCTTGAACTGAAATCATTCAGCATCCATTTTTTTAGGGATTAAAACTATTCAGCTCTGTCCCCTTTGAAAGGAAATGGGGCAAAAATGGCAATGACCATGCCAAACCAGGAAGTGAATGCGGATGCTTTCGTAGATGCGCAAGCATGCCCATGCTGAACCAGGAAGTGAATGTGGACATGTTCGCACATGCGCAAATGGCCAAATGTATCTGCATCTGCTTCGGGAGCAGAGAGGGTGTTACGGTGCTGACAGAATGGCTTCGGGGGCTGTATATGGCCTACTGGCCATAGTTTGGGCACCCTGATATAGATGCTGATTTGTTGACTGTTGAATTATATTAGATTTCAATGCATGTGGTGAGGCAGGTTTTGCTCATTGAGAGCATATACAGTAGACCGTATAGCGATTGCCTCATACAGCGATGAAATCACATAGCGATGAAACTTGGGAAAATCCGTACAATGATAAAATTGCTATACGGGGTTCTACTGTACCATTAATAATGTATATAGTCCTAATAAGATGCTAAAGATAAAACCTTTTTGTTGCCATTGTTATAATACACTGACACAGTCCTTCTGGATTTTTTTTATAAAAAATTGCTTTTAATTATGTATGTATGTATGTATGTATGTATGTATGCATGCATGCATGCATGCATGCATGCATGTATGTATGTATGTATGTATGTATGTATGTATGTATGTATTCTGAACTGATGTGTTCTAAATCAAATAATTGACAAAGATTTTTTTAAAAAAAATAGGAGTTCAAATTGGAAAAAGAAAGGAATGTATAACCTTTGTGGCTGCATTATCACTGCTTTACTTTTTAGTCCATGAGTCACACCCAGCATTGCCACTTTGTTGTGTATGGATTGTAATGTGCCTTTAAGTAAATGTAACCACACGAATGAGTGGATGTAACAATCTCTAAAAGTAACACTGTAACCTTCTGTATGAGGACGCGAGCTAGTGACCACTGGGGGCAGTAGCGAGCGTCCAGCTCACATGGTACAAATTCTCCAAATGCCTACAGCCGCGGGAAGATTCCCGCCACTGCCTCACCTGGATAAGAAGGGCGTGACTAAGGGTGACGTCACGCAGACAGTAGCCAATGAGCTACCGAGGAGCCACATTCAAATGTATAGCCACTGTATATAATGAGCTGTTCGTCCGCCATTACCACATGTTCCCCCTGACCATCATGCAATAAAGATGAGTTAAGCCAGACTTCGGCTATTTCTATTGTCTTGGTTCTTGAACACTAAACACTTCCAGTACAGTATAGATACCCCAGTGCAGGGTGTGCTGCTGGGAAAAAGTAAGTAACAGCAAGCAGCAACCGCCACCACCACCACCATCATCCAGTGCTGGAGGAAACCCTATGGGTAATTGAGTCTAAACCCTGTCAAATTCCCAATCTCTGCTTCTGCAGCCAGATACCTTGTCAGCAAAAACCTCTCTTTGATAAGTATGACAGTCTGCTCAGTGCTGGTTCAGAGACTAAAAAAAATATTGCTGAGAGTTCTTGGAGAAGAAAGATTTATTAAGATCACTGCATTTAATGGCTACCTAGGCGATTTTGGGGACAAATCTGAAGCACCTCATCTTAACTTTTACAGACAGAGAAAAACACGTCTTACGTGACATTCCATTGCAGTCTCTATGTAATTCTTTCACATTTTATCTAGCATATATTTCAAAGTACATGTGCATCCTTATTTGCCAGTCGATTACTGGCTAGGTTACATCTTATATTGACTGGTTAATTATTGTGGACAGACAACCCAGATAGGCATCTCAAACAAAACAGCCATTGCCCAAATGACTAACTAGTTGACCCCAGTTAGGAATGTGTTAATAAAGCGTTGTATGAATTTTCCAGCTTCCTGTGACAGGGGTCAGGAAGACAGACCTCTGTGTTAATGTATAGATTTCATAAAATGACTCATATCCTGCTCACAAGCAGTTCTGAATTAACATTAAAGATGTGCTGTTCTTTCTTTCTTCCTGGACTCTTGCTTCCAGACTTTACTAAGAATCTCTTGGTAGATTCTTGGTAGACTAGATCATGATCTTTTTCTTGATCTAGTCTACCAGGTCTAGGACTGCAACTCCCCTAAATAATTGTTGTTGTTCAGTCGCACATTCGATTCTGACCCTTTGCGACCCTATCAATCATTGTTCTCCATTCACCTCTGTCCTCCACTATCCTCCTCAGCCCGCCCAGCTCTGTGCCCACATTTCCTTCCACTATGCCATCTAGCCATCTCATCTTTGATCACCCTCTTTTTCTTTTGCCCTCCACCTTTCCCAGCATCAAGGCCTTCTCAAGTGAATCCTCTTTTCTCATTTGATGTCCAAAGTACTTTAGCTTCATCTTCTAAGATCGACCTATTTGTTCTCCTCACAAAGTAAAATCTGTCACTGCTTCTATTTCTTCCCCATCTATTTTCCAGGGACTGATGGGGCCTGTTGCCATTATCTTGGTTTTCTTGATATTGAGTCTTAAGCCAGCTTTTGCACTCTCCTCCTTCAGCCCAATCAAGAGATTCTTTAGGTCTTTCTCACTTTCTGCCATTAAGATGGAATCGTCTGCGTATCTCAAGTTGTTGATGTTTCTTCCAGCAATTTTGCTCCCATATTGTGATTCCTCCATCCCTGCATTGTGCATTATGTGCTCTGTGTATAAGTTGAATAATCAGGGTGACAAAATGCAGCCTTGTCTTACTCCTTTTCCAAACCACTCTTGTCATTCCGTGTTCTGTACTAACTGTTGCTTCTTGTTTCATGTACAAATTTCTCATGAAGCATATGAGGTGTTCTGGTATTCCCATCTCTCTAATTACTTGCCACATTTTGTTGTGGTCCACACGGTCAAATGCCTTGGTGTAGTCAATAAAACAGAAATAGACTTGTTTCTGATATTCCTTTGTTTTCTCCATGAGCCAGCGTATTTTGGCAATCTGGTCTCTGGTCCCCCTGCCTCTTCTGAACCCAGCCTGCACCTCTGGTAGTTCTCTCTCCATGTGCTGCTGCAGTCTATCCCGTATTATCTTGAGCATTACCTTGCTGGCATGTGGGATGAGTGCAATTGTTTGATAATTTGAACATTCTTTGGCATTGCCCTTTTTTGGGATTGGAATGTATACTGATCTTTTCCAATCCTGTGGCCACCGTTTTGTTTTCCATATCTGCTGGCATATCGAATGCAGTAATTTGATTCCATCATCTTTTAGGGCTTTAAAAAATTCAACTGGGATACCATCATTTCTACTAGCTTTGTTGTTTCAGTGCTCTTTAGGGCCTTTCTGACTTCACTCTCCAGGATGTCTGGCTCAGGTTCCATTTCCTCATCATTGTTATTATCAGGAGTGTTGAGGTCCTTTTTGTAGAGTTCCTCTGTGTACTCTTTCCATCTTTTCTTAATCTCTTCTGCATCAGCTAACTCCTTTCCATCTTTGTCCCTTAGCATGGTCATTTTTGCTTTAAATGTTCCCTTGATTTCCCCAATTTTTTTTGAAAAGATCTCTAGTCCTGCCTCTTTTGTTGTTTTCCTCCATTTCTTTGCACTGTTCTTTTAAGTAGTTTTCTTTATCTCTCCTTGCTTCTCTTTGTAATTCTGTGTTCAAGTGATTGTATTTTTTTCTTTCTCCTTTGACTTTAGCGTTCCTTCTTTCCTCTGCTATTCTATGGGCCTCATCAGACAACCACTTTGCTTTCTTATGCTTCTTTTCTATTGGTATTGGTTTCCTTGCAGCTTCTTGCATGATGTCCCGCATCTCTGTCCATAATTCTTCTGGCGCACTGTCTATCAAGTCCAAGCCATTAAATCTGTTTCTCACCTCCACCGTGTATTCATTAGGTATGTTGTCTAGGTCATATCTGTCTGGTCTAATTGTTTTCCCTATTTTCTTTAGTCTAAGCCTGAATTTTGCAATCAGTAGATTGCGATCTGAGCCACAGTCTGCTCCTGGTCTTGTTTTTGCTGACTGTATGGATGTTCTCCATCTTTGGATGCAGAGTATGTAATCAGTCTGGTTTCGATGTTGGCCATCTGGTGATGTCCATGTGTAGAGTCGCCTCTTGTGTTGCTGGAAGAGGGTGTTTGCTATGACTAGTGCATTCTCTTGGCAGAACTCTATCAATCATTGCCCTGCTTCATTCTGTGTTCCAAGACCAAACTTGCCTGTTATTCCATTTACTTTTTGATTTCCTACTTTGTCATTCCAGTCACCTATGATAATGTGTACATCATTTCTTGGTGTCTGTTCTATGAGGTGTTGTAGGTCCTCATAGAACTGGTCAACTGTGGCTTCATCTGCACTAGTGGTCGGTGCGTAGACTTGAATTACTGTGATATTGAAAGGTTTGCCTTGGATTCTGACTGACATCATTCTATCACTTTTGAAATTATATCCCATTACTGCTTTTCTCACTCTTTTATTGATAATTATGGCTACTCCGTTTTTTCTGAGGTTTTCTTGTCCACAATAGTAGATATGATGGTTTCCAGAGCTGAATTCACCCATTCCTGTCCATTTTAACTCGTTGGTTCCCAAGATGTCAATGCTTATTCTTTCCAACTCATTTTTACCACTTCCAGTTTTCCTTGATTCATAGATCTCACATTCCATGTCCCTATGCAGTATTGTTCCTTGCAACACTGTATTTCTCCTCCCCCTTTCCTGTTCCTCCCCTTCTTCTGATCTGCTGCGCTAAGCATCCTATTTCCTGTAGACTGTGCCTTTTGTTTTGGTCAACAGGGTTCTCCTGGCAACTTTGTGGTGTGGTTTGCCAGTTTCTATGCCAGTATCCTCCCATCATACATGTTATCATAATTTAAAAACAAAGTTTAAAACATTTTAAAGACAAAGTGTTATCATGCATATTATCACAGGCCTCTCAAGAAGCACTTGAGCAGTTTCAACTGAAACAAGATAGCGCTTATCAGAAAGTAAACAAAATGGTTTTTAAATGTGAATTTTTTTTGTGATTTTATTGTCAGTGGGATGTTTTATATTTGAATGTTTTATGGTGATTGTGAGCCACCTGGAGTCGCTTTGGTGAGGTGGGCGGTGATAGAAATCCAATTAAACTAATGAATGAATAAATGAATAAAACAAAAGAAAAGACAAAAAAAAGTCATGATACCTTAAAGACTAAGTCCTTTATTTTAATGTTAACTAAGTGGATCAAGTCCACTTAGTCAGACATAAAAGTAAGTTTTCATGGTATTGATCTATATATGTCAAGTACAGAGGTTCACAATGGTTGGTTGATGCAACAGATGGGTTTGCAAATCAGTGTGCTATTTACAACCAGTAATAACATCGAATCAGTGTGGCTATATACAGCAGTAATAACAGAAGTTTCCTGA
This sequence comes from Bradypodion ventrale, assembly GCA_035047345.1. NCBI lineage: Eukaryota > Metazoa > Chordata > Lepidosauria > Squamata > Chamaeleonidae > Bradypodion > Bradypodion ventrale. The sequence continues at coordinate 137,645,277 of JAWDJE010000002.1, read as the reverse complement.
TTGGAGTTAGTTTGATTATCATGGAGTTTGGTTCTGTTAAGTTGCAAAATAAACAGTCTGACATTACACATCTGCTAATGAGTTAACTGAGGATGTTTTTGTGAGACAGACCCAGGCAGAGGTCAAAAGGCCACCTGCTCCATTTAAAAAAATTTATAAGATAGGGGCTTGTTCCAGATGAGTGAAATGCAGTTGTGTATCTGTGGGTAGGAATTTCCAGAGTACTGCCTGGGTAATTTTTGAAGAATTGGAGAGGGAAAATGGAGTGGTTCACCCCTAATAAAAATTATCATTTGTTCTTCAGATGCACCTTTTATACAGGCACATATTGTAATAAATTTAAAAGAAGCTGTTGTGGTAGACAATTAGACTTTTAGAAGCTTGATGATTAGTGTTTTTTAATGACATCTCCCAAAGTTTTGAGAAATCCTAGGCATTGCAGTACAATACTGCAAACCTGCACAGTGCTGTTTTCAGACTGACAGGGAATAGTGAGTGGTCATCACAATTGCATCAACAAAAGACACTTGAAGTACAGTACTTGTTAAAATATCAAGTATTTCCAAACATGTTACTGTTTTTTTTTTTGACCCACCCACTGGAAGTGCTTTTGGGCGTGTTACTGAAGAATACTGAATAAGTGAAATGCTCAGCTTTTTCTTGCCTGGGCTCATTTCCTAGCCAGTGTTGGACTCATCTCACAGGGAGGGAACAGGTATAGTTGGGAACAAAGCCTGTACCAAAGGCAAAGACAAAGACAAACATTAGTTTAACTGTCCTAACACAGCCCTTCCAGGAATAGAGATTAGCAACAAAGTGCCCACAGTTAATGAGGGAGGAAACAGGGGAGCCTTATATTTCTACAGACTAGATTCCTAACCCTGACGTTCACTTTTTTCTTTCTCTCTCTGATTTTATTGTTTTCTGCAAAACTATTGGGATTGAGGAGATGAACTGCCATCTTTTGAGGATGGGTGAAAGGGAAACAAGGATAGCCAAATCACATTTAAGATTGCTTTAGAAAATCTTAATAGTTTAGACAACTTTAATTCAGGATGATTGTGGCAGAATAAGAGACGCCTATTCTATCTCCTGGACTTTCTGTACCTATTAAAGGTATCAGAATCTTGCTACATTACAGTCCTTCCCCTTCCCTGATAAATATTAAGAAGGTAGAACTGCTGGATAGGTCAGTAGTCTTAATATCTGGCAGCAGAGCCAAAGGTTGGGAGTTTGATTCCCCACTGTGCCTCCTTGACAATGGCTGGATTCAGTGATCCATAGGGTTCCTTTCAGCTCTACAGTTGTAAGACGATGATGACAATAATGATGACTACAAGGAATATGTCCTCTGGTGACTTTAATGCTTCATTTACTTTGAGTAAAGTAATGAGGAGGAGAGTGTGAGAGAACAGGTTTCTTGACAGCTAGTTGTGTTGCCTAATACTTCTAAGACTGGAACGAGGAAGCAAAATGGACTTGGCTGAGGAGAATGGAAAAAGACACTAGAATTCTTCAACTCTGAGTTAAAACAGAAATACAGTACTTGCTCCCAAAGGCAATACACATGGCTGTGTGCCTTTGAATGTAGTAGAATGTAGGTAGTTCTTTTCCCCTTGTTTCAGTGAGACAGAACATGATTTGCTCTTGCTGAGGTGTGGAGTTTCACCTTCTGGTGGTCTGGGAGAGGCAACTCTTGGGACTGTGACTTTCTGGACGTGCAGTGAATGCTGGAGAGCAGTGTGCCTGAGAGATTACCATAGGAAGGATGGTATGGAGCAGACCCTGCAAGTGGGATTGCCAGATCAGCTGTATCCCATCCCTTGAGATTTCAGGGCTAAAATCTGATCCAAGGAGGCAGGCCCTTTTGATGGCACAGAGGTTGGGCAGGTAACATTCAGTGATGCACTGAAGCAGGTTCTGTCCTGTTCGGGAGAACCGGTAGCAGAAATTTCCACAGGCCATGCCCACACATTTGGCCCCACCCACAGATCTGGCCCCTCCCACAGAGGTGGTAGTATTTTTTTTTGGAGTGCATCACTGGTAACATTGTTCTCCCTCGCTGTGGGTCCTATACTGTTGCTAGAGCTTATGCAACAAATATTGTTGCAGCAGTCATATTCCATTCTGTGTTTTGCTCCAGATGGTCCTGTGGATCCAACATCAGTATTTTTTTTAAAAAATGGCACAAGTGAGAGGAAGGGATTGGAAAGACTGAAGGTGCATATACTTGGGCCCATCATGGTAGCAAAATATGCATAATTGCATTGATGCTGAGCCTTAATAACAATTAGGAATGGGTGGAGATGGGTACTTAGACTTTAAAGATGATAGACAGTTAGGGTTCAGCCTGACCCTTGCCTTGGTGTCTCCCGTTCCTTTCAGAGCTTCCTTTACTGGCCTATTGAACTCCAAGACTCCGAGTACAGGTCACCTAAAAGCCGTCCTGCAAAAGACTTGCAGCAACCTGGGGCTTACCTGAATTGTACAGAACCCAGACAGTATTTTGGAGAGTAATATTGAAATGTATGTGTGGTAGCATATGGCTGTGGCATAAGGGCCAAATCCACTGCTTCCTCTAAGATTTGAAGCAATACCAAACAATATTAAAACTGGCCCTACAGCTGACTGTAGCAGTAATTGCCATCTATTTGCATGGCAGAATTGGGAAGGGAATTTCACTAAATATTCTCAAAGTGAGGAAAGAGGACAGAAATGCTACAGTATTTTAAAGGTAGTTTCTGAAAGTAAGGTATCATGAAATTATTTTCTAATAATTTCTTGTTTCTCATCATCATGAGCATAATCATTATCATAGGGATCACTAGTAAAATATTATGACTAGTAATAAGTAACACTTATGACCATTTATTAATATTAGCATAATGCTTTTAAGTATTCAGACTGGTTCACCTTATTGTTATATAAGGTGAATAGATCTTCCTTTACAGCATGTGATTTATCTAATTTTTTAATCCATTACTAAATTACAATTGTTATATAAGGTGAATATTTTCAGAGTAATAGGAGAAGGTGGAAATTCACCAACAGTTTAGGAACAATTTATGAAAACAAAGTTAATATTGTTAATTATCAATAATAACTATTGCCTTATTTGTCTTTTTCTTTTTCTTCTGTTATTATTATAACTGAAAAATCTGTGAGATAGAGCAATATTATTATCAATGTACAGTATTGCAGACTGAGACCATGACTGCAAGGTATATTGTCCTGGCCTGATGTGAACTTCTCTATTCCATGGTGTAGTAATTAAATCACTGTCATTGTTTACATGGCAATGTTTAACTATCCTGAGTAGTTAAATTTTAAGTTTCTAGACATCGCACTCCCTTTCCCTTCATGCTTCTCTACCATTATCACTAGATTATCCCTTCTAATTGCCCATTTACCCTATGTCAGCCACCATGGTAGAGTGGTATCCTGATTATTCATAACACATGTAAGTGTTATGTATACTCATAAATATAACACATACAAGTAGTATATACACAGCCTATATCTAAATTCTTTTATTTTAAAAATGTTTAATAGGCGATATAGGGCTGACTAAACAGGACATGGTAAGCATTTGAATCAGTACTGTATCACTTTAGTACCATAGTAGTACTATAATGCTAAATTCAGATAAAATATTACTTGCCAGCATGATCCCTATTTCATGTTCTAGTCTACACATTATCAGTGACATCACCTGGCCACACCCAACAACAGCTGCAAAGGAACCCATATAAGTGATCACTCAAGCCAAAAGCATCAGGAAATAATGCAAACAAAAACATTACAAAAATGCTTGCTGGTTGAACAAAAATGTACTGCATACCCATGCCAAAAGATTAGATCTACAGTCAATTAGCATTATGTCACATAGCTGATGGAATACATATCAAAAGGATCAGTGAGGAACATGGCACAAAAAGCAGGACAAATTCTCATTTATTCAGTTAGGATTGAGTAGGAAACAACAGCTTCCCTAAATCCAAGTGTGCCTAACGGGAAGATCTGCCATGGAAATAATCATAATATTCTCTGTATATATTTTTTGGTGGTCCTACCTGGGGCAGGTAGTGTGAGAGGGCAGATTTTACTATTTACCAGTTATGGCTTTGGACTGTGGCTTCTTGAGTTTAACAGCCAGCATAATCATTGGTCGTACTAAAATGAAGGATTTTGGGGTTTGCTTTCTAAAAAGCGACACTCCCCACTTCTGCTATGTTGATAGTGTGATTGCTTGTAAGGAGAGTCTGAGTTCACAGGAGGTATTTAGGAATAACCATACTATGTCTGTTCACTTTTTAGTATTTAGGCTGAGGTTTTTTTTTTTTTTGCACAGTCATTCTGCTTTGCCTCATCCATGAGACCTTTTAGTGGTTTGGGTGATATCATTTTCATTTTTAACCTTTCCATTGTTTTAAACTGGAGAAAATCTTTTTTTTAAAATGAAACAACAGTAATGACTATGCATTAGAATTATGCGAAAGAAGAATTTGAGATACCACTGGGTTTTTTCATTGTCTATAAGAATTCAAATCGGAGGAAGATTTTGGTGAGTGGAAACAATGCAAGAGGCCCTTGATTTGCCAGATTGGAAAAATTATAAATCACGATGAATGGGAAGAAATAATTAACTTGATATTTGTTAAAGGAGAGTGGGGAGCAGCAGGAAAATTTCATTACCAAACTGTAGGGATCGTGGCTGCTCGCAGGAAAGAATTCAGACACACATGCGAGTCAAGGCATCAAGGAAAGGCAACAGCGAGGAGTGCTGGGCGATCTCTATTTATTGCCTGTCAGTATTCCTTGGTTCGTGCACGCCTATGTGTGCATACATTGATGGTGTACATGCGGCAGAGAGGGCAACCAGGAGACAGGAGCAAACAATGGCATGTGGAATGGGGATGTCTGGTGAGGGGGACAAGGAGTTTGTGACTCCAGGGGCTATCTTTACAGGTCTGATAAGGAATCGCACTCATCAGCTCAGTCTGGGGGGCATCCACGTAGGATGTTGTGGTTATGCCTTTGGGCACTGACCCCAGGTCACGGGCCGCGTGACCTGGCCTCCACCCTTCAGAGGCTGCCAGTGGCTATGGGCTGGGGGCATAACAACAACAACAACAACAACAACAACAACAACAACAATAATAATAATAATATCAAGTTGGTTTGGGCAAGTGTGACTGAAGAGCAGGAAGGGGTAAAAGATCAAGTGTGTAGAGGGGTGAAGGGGGTAAAGGTTTTTTTGTACTGTTATTGTTTTTT